>OX438692.1:5000-1255000 GCA_949316375.1 Mythimna vitellina | reverse complement strand
TCTTACGTCACAGCGGCACATAGGTAGGTAATCAAGTTAGGTCTAGACTCAGTTAGTGCACCTAACTTAATTGTGACCAACACAAACCAGGAGATAAATGCATTAGAGAGAAGAATTTTGGGAAGCTAGTGTTTCCAGCGACGGATGTTATTGTGTTGGCAATAAATATACTTAATACAAGTTTGTAAATATAGAATTTTGAGTTTGAGAATTTTAGTTACTGACTTGTTTCTGTATGTGGTTTGCGTTAAAATAATCATTTCCCTAGTCTTTTCCTAAATAACTTAGGGTCTACTACAGTCTAACCAGATGCGGCCGAATACCCATGTTTTACACGGAACGACTGTCTATCTCCACAACCCAGTTACTGGGTAACACGATAAACCTTGGATAGACTGATGGGTAGACTTTCTGGCGTCTGACTGCCTGTAACAACCGTCAAAGATTTACGAATGACAACCGAGACCAACGGCTTTGAGTGATTTTCGAGACACTGTTTTGCTGGGAGTTAGGCCTCCTCTATAGGAGAGGGAATGGGCCGTAATCCACGACGCGGGCCTTGTGCGGGTTGGTGGATGTCACATGTCTTCGAATTTTTGGTATTAGGACATGCCGGTTTCCTCACGATGTTTTCCTTCACCGCTTTGTGGCAGTTAATATAGAAAAGGAAATATGACTTAAAATTGTGAATCTTATATTCATAATTTCAGCCGAAAGACGTCCACTGTTGGACATAGGCCTCCTCCAAGCGTCTCTACAATGACCGGTCCTGCGCGACCGATGGAATATTACATTACCAAGTTATAAATGTACAAAAGTTCTAACTTACGATATTTTCCACAACACAAAGTCAATAGTTATTTCAGGAAAATATACTTTCTTTATAAAAGCACATTATGTGGTGCCTGTGTACCCAGTTTTATACAAATTCAACGAATCGTTGACGGGTGACTGTTTGAGAAATACCTGGATATCTAGACTAGAACATTGCATTTGTAATACTACCAGATTTGTAAAAGTTATATTTATTTATTGATTTTTTTATCATAGGTGAACCAACAGCTATAACAAAAGAATAACAATAGTACAAGAGACATTCTCCGCTTACCATCAAGTGAGATCGCAGTTAAGCACGGGTTTATATCAAATAAAAAAAAAAATAAAAAAATTTGAGCCAAGTACAGGTTCTCACGGGTAGAAACAGGTAAAGTGATAGAAAACTTACGATCGACTAATAAGCATGATAAAAAAATAACGTAATTAAACATCCCTTAAGTAAAATTACATGCACTATGCACTTTTGAAAAAGTCCGCATTCAGCTGAGTGCGTGTCGAATAGGTTTTAATAGTAAACGGGTCAAAAGAGAACTCTTTACAAAAAATATCTCAACAAACGATTTTTGTCGTATTTACTTTTTTTTAAGAAAAATGGTCTGCACTTTTTGGCTTTAACTACTTAAGATTAAGAGATACAAATAACTTAGGATCAACTTAATTTTAAGTTAGGTGACCTATTAAGAAATATACACACTATAAATATACATCACTTATGCACCTGCCATACTGTTTCTACAGCACCCTTAGATAACTGGTAGAGAATGCCTGGGGCGTTAATTCTGCCTTTGTACCTTTGTGTGGCATAAAGTTTTATTAAATAAGTAAACATAAAATAATAAGTATACAGTGTAAACCCTACATACATTAATTCCTTTTGAGCCCTTTGTTTAAAATATACAAGGAAATTGACCGCATCAAAAACATAAACATTGTTATGTCCCGACAAATAAAATCCCTCTTGGACTGCAAAAATCTAATTTATTTGAAGCCCATTGAGGATTGTCATAAACTTTGTAAACGTTTACCGCTGTTATAAAGTTAAGTTTGTTTGTCTTTCCTGTTAGAGATAGCCTTTCCTTTCCGACCTTCTACAATTCAATTATTCTAAGAGTAAGTTTGTCTTACTTTGACGGAGGATCTGTTTAAGTGTTTCATTAATAATTAATTGGTATGCAAACCCAGATTCAAACAAAGCTCAAATATACTGAAAACGCCAAAAAATAACCGGGATGTAGAAAAAAGAAATTGAAATGAGATGGGTTATTTTTTGGATCCAGTAAAGGTAGACAATCTGAAGAAAATAAATAAATTAGTTCATACAAGGATAAAAGAAGATTGATTGGATGTACTTGATATTTTGAAATGAAACATAAATGTGTTTCATCATATTAAAAAAATATATATTCTTGTACCTATCAATAAAATGGCCAAAGAAGCGTTAAAAATAATAAAAGTACGCGGAAAGTTATTGAATATTACATATAGATGAAAGACAATGATAACATTAATAAAACAAATAGAAGCCAAAGGTCACACGTGTCTCGAAGAAGTCTTTCTAAATGTCATACATTAATATATCAGACGCGAAGTAAAGAAAAGTATTATAATTAAGGAAAGACTTTTAGTACAAGGCGACGAAGTAATGAATAAGATATATAAATCACATTTATTAGACTTTTACAAGGCAGTTAAGCTTGTTATAGCTGTGTCTAATACCACGAATACTTAGTATATATTACCTTGAATCGAAACTTTGATTCAAGGCAGAATATATAAGAAATAATAATAATAATAACTTATTCTTCATCTCCAGCTTGGCTTTATTGACTAGCCATAGTGAACACTGACGAGGAACAGAGCTCCCACCTCTCTCTTGCCTTTATTGGTTGGCTTGAGTGGAGATTCGCGAGAACAAACGTGCTCAGTAGTAGGATGTATAATCCAATAAGGTGCTGGTAGGTATCTTGGCCGTACTTCCGGGATTGTCTTGATAGCAGTGGCATACCTCTCCACTCCTTAAGCACTTCAGTATATGTTGCCCTCTTGTTGGTACGTCACTTTGTGCTAGCCAGCCTCAGCCGCGGCGGTAAGCGAAAGCCGTCTGCGACGATTAGCACGCGAGGGGCCGCCGGAGGCCCACAGCGCCGGAGCCGTGACAGAAACCCTGTTGCTGCATGTTGCATGCTCGCTTGAATGCTGCATGCTGCATGCTTGCTTGCATGCTGCATGCTTGTATACATGCTTGCTTACATGCTACATGCTTGCTTGCATGCTACATGCTTGCTTGCATGCTGCATGCTTGCTTGTTTGCTGCATGCTTGCTTGCATGCTGTATGCTTACTTGCATGCTGTATGCTTGCTTGCTTCATGCTTCCTACAGAGAATAAAAAACCGACTAAACTAAAAAAGTTATGCTTTAAAACTTTATGCTTAATAAATTTATGCTTTAGAATATTATGCTTAATCATTATTATGGTTAGAGAAATTATGCTTAAAAAATTATGCGTAAAACGTTATGTGTAATTATATTATGCGAAAATATATTTATGCCAAACAAAATTATGCTAAGTTATATTAGGTCTTAAAATTTTATGAAAATGGATAGGGAACCAGCAGAGCTTGTGTTATGAGTACTAGATAGAGACAAACACATACATATTATAGATAAATTACAGAACAAATGATCGTGCTCATCACATAAACATTTGTCCTGGGTGGGAATCGTAACCGCTAGACCAACAGGCCCGTCGACATGTTATATTGTTGAAGAAAAGAATTTCGAAAGAAAATTTTTAGAATTGTTGTACACCTAGCTGTAATCATATATGGATGCTTTAAGAATAAATGCAGTACAAATCTAGATAGAAAACATCGCATTTGAAATCACAACATCAACTTTCATTCTGAAGCTCCATTTCTGAAGTAAATCTCACCACAGTCAAGAGCCCTCTCTTTAACGGAGTCCTGCCTTTAAAAATATATCACCAAATTCTTTTATACGAAATCAAATACACCGGCTTTTGGAGCGTCAGAGCTGACAAAAGACGAACGTAGACGCCGATACCGAGCTCTGAAAGGAAAAATTGTTAGCCTAACAATGGAGAGAAGAAATTAAAATAATTTCTAGCACAACAGGTCATTTGAGCCGTGAATAGATCGTGTAATTTGTTTGATAAATGTGTCCGAAGTAAGGCTTTCTGTTTGATGAACGATTTTGTTACTACAGGTGTTCTATCATTTATTATGAAGACGACATGTCATGACAAAGGGATGAGAAAACTTTTCAAGGAAATCAATAATATAAAAGAAGACACATTAACTTCAACAACTCAAATATACTCAGCTGGAAAACAGCTAACGATGACAAATCTATATCAAATTCATAAAAAAGTTCAAAGCTATCATTTGAAGCCGCCAGATAAAATAAATGCATGAATTCATTGCAAACTGTGATGACGAATATAAAACGTCCCTAAAGTAAACATAAAGTTTCAACAATCCAGGTTATACTTCGCCATTCGACTGACATCAAGTAGCGTCAGCTTTCGAATGTGAATGGCTATAGGTTTCCAATAAAATAAATAGCACGCTGGTTATACCTGTAAACTCGGCTTTTACGGACTGAGAGCTATATTTATTTAAAGATCGATAAGACCTAACCACGAATGTAATTCGTTATTCTGCGGGTTCAGACGTCTGAACGAATCCAATGCTGTCGTGGGTTTAAGAGTTTAGAATATACTTCTAAGATCATTTGTAATTTAAAGGACACTACGTGGCCGTATTTTTTTTTACTATTGGGAACGTGATGACAAATTTCGTTCATTATACACCACTGATTTTTAATTGGTAAAAATACTTAAAGGAAAAATTAGAAAAGGTCTTGTTATTATTTAAGTAAAGTCTCAATAGATAATATTCATAAACAGCAAAGTTATTAGCGTTTGTTTATATCCCAAAATGTCACTCAGTTTATGAAAATAAATTGTACAGGCGATTGATTATGGATGAATGAATGACGATCAAAATGCAAAACACTTTGCGTAGTATATTCTAGTAGCGATTATTATGAATGATTGATTCTTTTATGAATTTATCAATTATGACAAAATTTCGTGGACTATTTTGGGATTTCGTTTTTTTTTTACTACAAAAATATGACCAGTAACGGGTACGGATAGAGCCTACCTTTTTTTTGTACTAATTAAAAAATATGGTTTATTGATAGTTTATGTTGCAGAGATTTTGGTATACATTTAAGGTCACATAATGGAACTCCATGATAGTTAGATGATGTTATAGATTTTTTTGTATATCTTTCTTTTTAAAAAAAAAACATGTCAATCCGAAATGTTTAGGTTAGGTTAGGTCAGTTAATCTTGATAGTCGTCATCGTCACATTTTCTTGATCTTCTATCTATCTATTCGATGGAGTATAGGACTTCATTCGCGATA
This sequence comes from Mythimna vitellina, assembly GCA_949316375.1. Classification (NCBI taxonomy): domain Eukaryota; kingdom Metazoa; phylum Arthropoda; class Insecta; order Lepidoptera; family Noctuidae; genus Mythimna; species Mythimna vitellina. Next base: position 1,249,708 of record OX438692.1, on the reverse strand, counting down.
GGATTAGACATTTTAACAAACTTTTGATGAGTGGTTACAATACAAACTCTTTTGCTTTTAATGCTATTCTTATGCCTACGGAATAGAATTCAAAATGAGTTGAACGGACAGTGAAAAAGTTTTGTTTAGTATCATTTTGTTAAGTATAGTAGTTTAATCTTGTTGCGAATGAAGTATAGATGACAATAGCATTCTGTTCAATTGAGTACGATACGTACGGTACGATATTTATATTTATAATTATAGATTATGTCCTTACCTCCTGAGGCTCCGAATCGACAAACCAGTCGATTGTGGCAGCCGGCAGCGAGTAGTCTGACGTGCAGTTGACAAGCGCCTGCTCCCCTACTTGCACTAATGTTGGTAGACCCGTGATTAATGGGTCGTACTCTGGCATCACTGTTGGAAATATTGTAAAGTTAATCGTTGTTGGACATGGTATCAAAATTTTAATCATCATTCATCATTTTAGCCAAGAGACTTCCACTGTTGGACATAGGCCTCCCCTAGTGTCACCTTAATGTCCAGTCCTGTGCGTCTTGCATCCATCGGATTCCCGCGACCCTCACTAGGTCATCGGTCCACCTTGTGGGAGGCCTTCCAACGCTGCGTCTTCCGGTACGTAGTCACCATTTCAGAACCTTTGAATGTGCCCTGCCCCCTGCCATTTAAGTTTGGCGATTTTTCGGGCTATGTCCTTGGTTTAATGTGGTTGCTTACAATTGGCCCTTTCAGATGGCTTAAAGTCAATCAAAGGGCAATAGAAAGGGCTATAATAGGAGTTTTTTCCGTGATCACATCAGAAATGAAAATATTTAATTCTAGTCAATCTCTAAGCTATATTTGAGTATATCGATGGCGAAGTGCCAATAATTCCTTGATATCGATAAGAATTTAACTTAACTTAATTTTTAAACTACTTTGTTTAAATTGTTTTTAAAATGCACCAAGTGCAACCCCATTTTGTGTCCAGGCAATCTCTGTCCAGTCCAGGTTGCCTGGAAGAGATCACGGAATGCGATAAGGCCGTCAGTTGTATATTTTTAATTTAAGTATTTAATTGTATAGATAATCTTTTATCTTGAAGTGCAATAAAGTAAACATAAATAAATAACTATAATCGCGTAATACCTTACTTATCTTAATTCTTCGATATGACTTGTTCATACAAAAGAGTTAAATATTTTACTCCAATGTTGGAATGCTTACGAGTATTTGAATGTCGAAGATTAAAATACCTACAGGTAAAATGTCTACGTTCAGAACATCGAAAATTTAAATATCGAATAACGTACGTTTATAATGTCGAATGGTTAGGTAACCTACGTCCAAAATATCTAAAATCTAATTATCTACAAAAGTTACATCGAAATACTGAAATATCGAAAGTATAGAGTATCGAAAGTCCTAAATATCGAAGTACAGAGTATCCAATAATACTCAACAGTACTCAATATTTAGGATATTAGATATAATGTTCTAAATATTGATATTTATTTATTATGTACGGGGTAATTTGATAATTTGGATATTGCAAAAAACCGGATGATTAGAAAATGGTGAAATAAAATCTGCAAGCAGCTTGGACGTAGACTAACTGTGACCAACCGCGTAACTTCTCAAATTATTTTCCACTCATAGTAGCACATAATCAAAATTTGTTCGTTATTTCAACGAGTAAGTATTTTTAGCGTAAATATTATGAACTTGGTATTACATGTTGAAATTTTGAACTTAAGTATAATGACTATCGATGTTTTTAATCATCAGATATTTTTATCACTCGGTATTTCAATGATATTATGATACAATCGATATTTAAATTTTCGATGTTTTGAATGTTGAAATTTTACCCGTAGATATTTTGATGTTCGACATTCAAATATATACTCCAATATTATGATTCATGGGTTAGTTTGGATATAAAATTAAAAATACTAAATCAAACTATAATAATAGCTGTTTATCGTCTCTTTAAGTTATAAAAGTAAGAGTATGACCAAATAATCGATATCAAGTGGACGGCTTGTACTGAAACCCTTTCCTAACTTTTAACTCGGCTGTTATTTTATTGTTACGAGCTTAACAAGGGATATCCAATATATTTTGGGTAGGCTTGCCTCTTCTATGTATTTTCATTCTATTATATTGTAATGTTCATGTTGGCTCGTGATATTGGACTTAAAAAAATAGCGTTTTATAGAATTTTTAGATCGTTCATGTGCGGTAAACTAGACCATTTGTTATATTGCCGTCAGTTATAAAAATATTAGAAATAAATTTTAAAATGAATGGAATTTTTCGAAACAATTTAATAGAATTTGTTTATTTTGCATATTCAAACTCGACCAAACTGTTTGCTGTTTTACAATTGGTTTTGCTTTTTGTATGATGAATAAACATGCTGTTTTAGCATGTTCATTCATAGGAATTTATTTTGATATCTGTAAGTAAAGCGGCAGTAAAATTGTTTTTCAACCAAGTACTCTTCAAAACGTAACCAGATTTTGCAAGTGTAGCTTAAATTAAATAAACTGTTTCTGGAAAAATAAAAAACCGAATACACCGAAACAAATACCATCGATATCATTTCCTTTTTATTCTGAAATCATATTTCCCTTGAAAATATCTTTGTCGAAGGGAAACTACATCTGAAATGTTAGATTTAATACCATTTCCGCAGCCTGCTTCCCTGGTACTATTAACGTAGATTCTGGCTTCCACACGATAATCTTCAGTATAGGAGGACATAATATTACATTGGGCTCATCAGAATGAGATAATGCTCGGTGAAGCAAATAATATTAGTTGGTAGGGATTATTATCTTATGTGGAATCGCGTATTGATATTAAATTGTGGTCTTTTCTAGTTTATTGATATGAGTATTTTTGGCTTAGGCGGGTCGGTTACTACGGTTTTGATCTCATATCGGTGTTGGATTATTGTACCTGAATATATCATTTTTGTATTGTCATTATTCTTTCTTTCATGTGTAGGTACTAGGATAACATGAAATTAATAGAAATGAATTTTAATGATCGTCTAACCCTAATAATATAGGCAGAGTATTATTTATTCATTTGTTAAATGTTGTGAGCTCCTCCTCCTTGCGTCATTTATCCTCAATGCTGAGGGCCATGACCTCGACGAATAACTTTTTTGTGTATTTCGCCATATTGTGATATCTTCGGTGACATGGATGGTATCGTGAACTGTAATCACCAGTATAGAACGGTTTTGGTCTGATCAAGGTATTGGACGGTTGCTTCTGGTTTTTTTTCCATTAGGGAAGGAGGAGGAAGTAGGAAGTGGAACATTATGTATTCATCTGTTAAATGCTGTAGTATTGACAGGTAAAAAAAATGACATTTATAACCAAAATCATTAAATATATCTCTTTAAATCTCTTTGTTTATAACAGAACTATGATTTAAAATACTAGAGCAACATACTCACCAGCTAGTGTCATATTCGCTGATCTTTTATCAACAGCGAACCGAGGTCCTTCACTAGAGACTTCGCAGGTGTACTTCGCAGTCCCTCGCTCAGGCCTGACTGTGATGACGCACGCCTCAGGGTCACAGGAGCTATTCGTCACGGAAATGTCTGTGCTGTTGAATATTCTTGTTTCTAGCTGTTGACAAGGACAGTGATTAAAAGAAGATATTGTCAGTTTTGATTTTGATGTAAATTGGAAGACGCAGAAGCAAGATATGGTATATACATTTATCTGACTTCTGCGTAATGCTTATGAGTTATGTATTTATTACAATTACTCTCCTTACTAATAGTCTTAACTAACAATTACCTACCGAAAGTCAATACAGTTAGATTAAAATATGAGTAGATTACTTAAAAATGAATAACAAAATTCAAAATTTAACATAACAAAAATAAAAACATCTTAAATAAATTAAAAAATCATTAGTTATAATTAAATTGTTCACTCATATAAATATCAAAAAATTGTTTGGTTAATGCATTTCAAATAAATGCTGAAATATTATTTAAAATTATTTAAAAACAAACGCACAACCAAGTTAAATATAGAAGATAGTTCTTACACAGTTATTTGATTTTGAAAGTGTCTACACTACACTTAACTAAACTGAGCCTACAAAGTGGATTTGGTCCACTCCCTTATATTTAGAAGAAACCTGTGTACAGTCACAAGCAATCAGATCACATTACATACACACACATACATACACATAACACACACAAACACATACACACACAACACATATTACAATACTTTTTACATTATATTTTAGATTACATTGCCACATGTTTGATCTATCTTTACTTCTGTTACGACAAATGGTTCATAATTACCTAATCATCAAACAGGTAATTAGATAAAAAATGTGACAATGCATATATCTTATTGCACGTGACCGTACAAGTAGTCGGAACGTTGTAAGCTGATTATACTATTTCATTGATGTGCTGATTTTGCTACAAAACAGAAGAATTCAAGTACAGGACGGTGTTTGAAAAGCTAGGAAGCCACGAATAGATCGTTATTCCAGTTATAACACTTTTGGTTGAATGTCATGCAATTCGCATAGATTATTATTGCATCTGTAAGAGCCTTCGCAGATGGCCATGATTCTTCTGCGGCGCAAATAGATCATGCCATTTTATTTCCCGCGGGTGTCGTTTGAACAGATAACCCTTTCTCTCACTTGAATTTTACGACTTTTGCGGGATGACAAAAAGCCAATATATCCTTGTTTGTAAGTACCTAAGTAAGCATAGTTTTTGTCTTGAGCTTTATTTGATTTCAGAGTTAACACGGAGTCGTGTCTGTATCTTTGTGATGTGAAAAGTATAGTATTCAGTGATTTTTATAAAAATATTTTTATTGAATCGGTTCATTAGCTTCTAAAACTTTTAAATCGAACTGATAGAAAGAGAAAATTACGTTCGGATTTTCAATATTAGTGCACAGTAAACGTGGTGACAAATTATTTTAAATCGTAGCGATAAAGGCGTCCACGAACTCGCACACCTAATTATAGCACCTTTATAATTCTCGCTACGTAGATATAATAAAATACATCTCGCTGATTACCAGCACGAGTTTTAAAAGCCGTTGAAAGGCTCTTCAGTCTTTCAGAGCCCTCACTTCGCCCTCATTCCGTAAAATATTTCCTAGTCGCAAATTCAAAAGGTGTTCCATAACAGGTGAAAACATCCACCACTTTAAAATAACGTTTATAAAAATTTATATACGTGTTTCGCGTTCAGGTTTTTCCTGTCCAAACATTTTTTTTGTGGCCGTTCGCGTGATGAGCGCAATATACGGACGAGCTGTGCAACCGTGTAAAACGAAACATATTTTTTGTGGTTTTTCATTTATTGAAGGTGTGTTTATTTTAAATTACGTAGAGAGTCTAAAAGTTATTAACGTTGGTGAGAATTTTGTTTAAAAACTTGCATACTAGAACCAAAATGGTTCTAGTATATATATTTTGTTTTATACCGCGTACATGGAAGAACTGGAAAAATTTGCCAGCTGCAGTCTTCCTGTCCGATTACAATTTAGTTGTCTTCAAGGCTAGAGTGAATAGGCTTTTAATAAACTAGTGCGTGCGCCTCATCATCAACGATTGCATTACTGCTTACCATCAGTTAGGATCGCAGTCAAGCACTGATTTATTTTAATTTAAAAAAAATCTACCTACTAGAATACAAAAAACTAAAAAAACCGTGGCGCGGTAAAAAAAGCACTTTGTAAGGAAGGAAAGTGTGAAGCCAACTTGATTATCGCAAAAAGTGTGATACGTTGCGGTTTGGGTCAGCTCATGGTGGGGCAGTTTTTACACGTGCTGGGCTGTTGCTCTAGTAAAAAGAGGTCACAATAGCGCACTAATGACTTTATATTGAAAAGATTGCTTCATTACATACTGGGTCTTTAAGAGAACTTCATTTTAGAGTTATTATAAACACTACCACATTTTTTAAAGTAAATGATAATAAACTAAAATTTTCATACAGATATTCGATTTTATGACGATTAGCTTGTAGCTAGCTTTTTATAAATCCACAATCGTTTCAAGCGTCTAGGAAGCTCCGTGGACGAACATAACGATGGATTCGTGAAAACTATCCAAACGTTCGAGTCTAAGTTTTTCAAGACTCACCGCACAAATAAGAACAAGAAGCTCTTTGATCAAACCCTCGAGCTAATGAAAAAGAGGCGTGAGATGATTCTGCAGTCTTCAGATAATGCATGCATATACCAATAGACAGATCTCAAAGTCTCACAAGGATTAAGGATGCGATTGAGTGGAATAAGGGGTCTAAAGTATTTGCACGAGATCTGTCCATTGGGCAAAGTCAGCTCACGAAACTGAAGACCGACGATGGCAGAGTCATATCCGCCAAATCGTAGCTTCTGGAAGAGATCGAGGCTTTTTATGGACAGTTAGACACGTCTATCACTAAACTCGCTGCAAATCTAGCAAACGATCCAAGAGCTAGATTGACTCGACACTATACGAAGATATCGTCAGGCTGTACGAGATTAGGATGGCTCTGAAGTAGCTAAAAAACAATAAGGCGTCGGGTGAGGACGGAATTACGGCCGAACTCCTGAAGGCTGGTGGAAAACCAGACCTTAAGGCTCTTTAGAAGCTATTTAATTCCAACAAACTCGAGGGAAAAACGCCACAGGCATAGAGCAGAGGCGTGGTGGTACTCTTCTTTAAGAAGGGCGATAATGCCCTGCTTAAGAATTACAGGCCTGTCTCGCTTCCGAGCCATGTTGTTAACATGGCTCGTTGTTTTCCAGAGTCATTACGAATCGTCTCGCGCGTAGGTTTGACGACTTCCAACCTCCCGAATAAGCCGGATTCCGAAAAGGCTTCAACACCGTGGATCACATACATACGGTACGGTAGGTTTTACAGAAGACTGAGGAGTATAATCAGCGTCTCTGCTTTTGCGGATTGTGAGAAAGCCTTTCATTCGATCGAGACTTGGGCTGTACTGCAGTCTCTCTAACGGTGCCAAATTGACTATCGGTAAATGGAAGTGCTGAAGCGTTTATACAGAAACGACACCATGTCAGTCCGGCTACAAGGCCAGACTTCGAAACCTATCCTCTTGCAGCGGGGCGTGAGGCAGGGAGACGTTATATCTCCGAAATTGTTTACAGCAGCAAATACATCGCTCACCTTCGGTTTGCCGAAGATAAAGTAGTCATGGCTGAGAGTACGGAGGAGCTCAGTACAGTGCTTGTGACCTCAGTAGAGCTTCCAAAAGAGTGGGACTTAAAATGAACATGGACAAAACCAAAGTCATGGTAAGCAGCCATGTAGTACCCACTCCTATCAAGATCGAAGACTAAACTCGAAGTTGTGGACGACTACGTTTACCTATGACAGTTGGTCCAGTTGGGTAGGTCTAACTTCGAGAAAGAGATCAATCGTCGAGTTTGACGGCTGGGCAGCGTTTGGGAAGCTGCGCGGTATCTTCTCGTCTAATATACCACAGTGTCTCAAGACGAAAGTCTATGAACAGTGCGTGTTGCCAGTGATGACATATGGCTTCAAAACGTGGTCGCTTACAATGGGCCTTATCAGTAGACTTAAAGTCACCCAAAGGGCAATGGAAAGGGCTATGCTTGGAGTTTCCTTGCATGATCGAATCAAGAATGAGGATATCCGCAGGAGAACCAAGGTTACCAACATAGCACAAAGAATCGCCAAGCTTAAGTGCCAATGGGCAAGGCACATTGCTCGCAGAACGGATGGCCGTGGGGGCCGAAAGGTTCTGGAATGGCGACCACGTACCGGAAGACGTAGCGTTGGAAGGCCTCCAACAAGGTGGATCGATGACCTGGTAAGGGTTGCGGGATTCCGTTGGATGCGAGACGCACAGGACCGTTCATTGTGGTGACATTTGGGGGAGGCCTATGTCCAACAGTGGACGTCTTTCGGCTGAAGCGATGAATGATGATGATAGCTCTTTATGCTGTTCAAAACCACGGAAGTTCATAACGTTTACGGTTTTTTTTTTTTTTAATTTGGATTAATTAGCGTTTAAATTTACCTTTGAAAAAGAATCGAGGCTTCACCTATCAACAGAAATAATGAAAAGATGAAACGACCTTTATATGAAGAAAAGACAGTCATAAATTTAAATTAAGACATTACAGTACAAACAGAAATCGGAAACTTTAATGCTTTTAGTACATTTAAAGCTTTCTGAGAAGTCTAATCATATTAAAATTCATGTTGGACCATTTAGGCTTTACCAAATTGGCTAATTCGCGTATTTTACGTTTTTTGTGGCCTTAATGGTGCCTACGTAAGTCCTTTTAGGCCTTTGAATCAGACGTAGATAACGTTAAATTTTATACGGATTTGGATTTTGGGTACGTTGACACTTCTAAAAAAGGAACATCGGTAGGTGTCGGTAAATGAGCTACTAAAATTAGCATGCTCAACTTTACGGAGTAAAACTGTGCAAAAATAGCTGAATACAGAAAAGTTTGGGCGAAAAAGACCTTTGCCCAGCTGTGGGACACAGTTTAGGCAAGCCAAAAAATTTATTAACATGTTAATTAATTTTTGGCTGTGTTTATACTATAATTAGTCTATCTTGCCTATTTAACAATCCTGGGTTCAGCAGTATATTAGCAGTAATTTTGTATGTTAACAGCTTAAGCACACAGATCCTGCGAGACTGTTTAAGCTGTGCAAATGTTACATACACATGTATAAATGTTAGATTATTAAAGTTTACTTTAATACCTGAAGGGAGGAACTCCCCTTTAGGCATTATGGTAAGTTGTCTCAATTATTTTTTACTTACAATAAAAAGAAAAGAAGGAAGGAAAACTTATTTAGTAAGCCAACTTAGTCTTATCTTGGATAAAACAAAATAAAATTAAACAAAGTTTAACTTTTTCCTTGGCTAGAGATTAAGTATTACTATAAAAGGTAGCAATGCCGTCAGTCTTTTGGGTACACTTTCAGTCGACAGTGATACGAAGGAATTATTTGACGCCATATTTTTAAATACTTAGTTATGAGTTTTCGTTTCAAGTTTAGATATATATAGTAAGGTTTTGTTTTTAACAAAGCAGCCCAAAGCAGCAAAGAACACCCAATCTTTTAAACAACAACCTATCTTGGAATGTCTACATTACAGAAGTAAGCAGGATAGTGTATTGTTCGTTTCAGTTTCTGAAACGTCTCCAGAAGTTCTTGCCTTTTTAGAGTAAAGTTACTCTTGCTCAGTCTCTTCTTCTACTTCATCTAGGTTATTCTGATGTATGCTTCTTTGACACTATTGAGAAAGTTATTGATAAGACGTCTGCAGAATATGTAGATCCGCTTCATTTTTGGCCATTGAAAGTACGGTCAATTGTCGGAATTTCAGAAGTAGCTGCGTATTCGGCAGCGACGGGGTTCTCACACTCTTTTGTGTCTTTTTCTATTCTTCACAACTCTAACTCCCCTTAATATATTCGGCTTTCGGAAACTATCGAGAATCTTGTTCTGAGAAGAAAATCTTGCCACTCACATTTTTTCTTCCACTTCGTTTTTCTCCTCACTCCTCAAGTCTATACGTTGAATCATTTAGTGTTCGTGCTGTGCGCCTCTGAAATTTACTTCCACACTCAGTAAGTTATGATAACCCATGAATGTGTTATCATATGATTATATTTGTCTATATAGACTATAATGTATAGTATTAAGTATGTGTATAATGTGCTACTCGCATATCTATTCAGTTTATTTAAGTAGGGTTATTGAATGAATGAATGATATATTTATTTGCAAGCATATAGTTAACTAACAAGTTCTTAACGTTTGGTGGGGTCTCACTATATTCGGCATTTCAGCCGTACAAATGTTTAGATTTTACCTTTAGCATGCAGGTACATAGTTAATTCATTAATAATCTCTTAAAATAACTTCATCATTAAATTTAAATAATTATTCAATCAATAAATTAAAATTAAATACTGAATATTTGAATACAAACAATTTATAATAAAAACGATTTCATGTTAACAAGAAAAACAATAATAATAATAAATTGTGAAAATGTTTAAATATAGAATTAATGTCATAATAAATGATAAAAGTTTCACATTTTATATTCAAAATATTCATTGAAAGAATAAAAACATCTCTCACACAACCAGTTATATAATTATTTTTAGGCGCAAATAAAAAAAGTTTAGAAGTGGATAACAAGTACCTACATTTTACTTGTAATCATTATTGTAAATCACATTTTAATTCACTAATTAATGATGGTTTCTTGCTATCAAGTGAGATACTATTGAAAACAAAAGATTATATTCAGAGGTACCTAAACATTAAATTAATAAAACACGAATCTAAATTCAGATTCAAGATGAATATGAATTCTAGTAATCTCAATTTATTTTATGTAATCCGATAGTTTTGTTGAAGAAATAATTTAATTAGATTTTGGAACCAACTGGATTTCCAGAGACGTATTGTCTGTAGAATTCTGTATTTCTATCACGTCTGTAATTGGGTTAACGATATTGTTATGATTGCACCAAAAGATAATTTAGTTGTCGCGTCAAAGCTTTGCTAAACCACATTACAGCTGTAGGAGAGGTAGGTAAATAAACATTTATAATATTAGCACATCTTAGCTATTCAAACACTAACATACAGTTTACTGTAAATAACTACCTAAAGACCATTGCATGCACTAAGGCAGGAAAATGTTTTTGTGTGTTGAAATGATATTTAAACATTCAAATAAAACCTTTCTTCTGTATTGAAACAATTAATTTACGGGTTGTAAATATGAATACTCAAAAATTCTACGACACACTGACTGCCGTTCTTTTACGTGGGAAGTCATTAAATAATTACTCCTATTTTAGGAGCGGGTGTCAGACTTTTACTAACTAAAAACCCCTAGTATTACTTCATCATCATAATTTCAGCCGAAAGACGTCCATTGTTGGACATAGGCCTCCCCATGTGTCGCCATAATGAACAATCCTGTGCGTCTCGCATCCATCGGATTCCCACAACCCTTACCAGGTCATCGGTCGACCTTCTAGGAGGCCTTCGAACGCTACTTCTTCTGGTACGTAGTCGCCATTCCAGAACCTTTCAGTCTTAACGGTCATCCGTTCTGCGACCAAAGTGCCCTGCCCATTGCCACTCAAGTTTGGCGATTCTTCATGCTATGTCCTTGGTTCTCCTGTGGATATTCTCATTCCTAATTCAATCACGCAAGGAAACTTCGAGCACAGCCCTTTCCATTGCCTTTCAGTACATAGTTCATCCAGTATTCCTTCACTTACTCTTTATTGCGAGAGCTGCGGTTACTCCTTCAAATAATCCGCAGAACCGGCCGGCGTTAGCTTTAACTGGTCCCATAAATTTTTCTTTCATCTCTTTAAGGCACGTGTGGAACACAACGCGCCATAGATCCTGGCTACCAGCCGGACAGCGACCCATATGTTTATATGTCGTATGTGTCTATGTATGTGAAAAGACGCGCTTATGGTGGCCGGTAGTTGTCCTATAACTCCTGACACCAGGGGCATTTCCAGCGGGGGCAGGGCGTGAGACTTGTGTCCGTCTCCAGGTTTTTCGCACCTCTTTTGCCAGCATTACTGTTTGGCAAAGAAAAGTGACCGCCTCTCATTCCCTCTTACTCCATACCATGCCTGAACCACCAGGCCTCTTCTTTTGGCGAGAGAATGGGCCGTTGTTCATATATATATCACATATCTTCGAATTTTTAGTTCTAATACATGCCGGTTACCGGTTTCCTCACGACGTTTTGCTTCACCGTTTTTAAAGCAGTGGTGATAAAATAAATTACACAAAGTAATGCGCCTGACTGCGTTTGGTTTAAATTATAGCTTCTAAATTTACAGTTAAAGATAGACACACAATTTAACAACTGCTTGTTAACAATGTGAATGAATCTCGTGAAACTAGCGAGCAGCAAGCGCTAGCCGGGCCGTGTGTTGGGGCACTAAAAGATCCGGCTCTAAATAATTCACAACTGAATTATGATCCGTCGTAAATATACGTTCAATGTTTCAAAACGTTCAACTTTGTGGAGGTTTTATTTTGGGGCCGCTGAAATTGAAAAGAGCTTTCGTTTTAACAAAAGATGAACAATGTTTTTGGTATGTGAGTATAATTGTATGTTTATTTTTTTTTGTATAGGGTATGTATGGAAGGAGATGACCTACATGTAATGTACACATAGAGCAAGAAGGGCGAGAGTTATCCACTATAATCTGAACGTAAAGACTGCTTAAAAATCAGTCGTAAAAATGCAAAAGATCTTTTTTAACTATAGTTTTTATAGTTTGACTGGCCTTTAGGTGTAGTGGTTAGTGACCCTGACTGCTATGCCGAAGGTCGTGGGTTCGATTCCCACCCTGGACAAATGTTTTTATGATGAGCACGATCATTTGTTCTGTGTCTGGGTGTAATTTTTCTATAATATATATGTCTTTATGTAGTACTCATAACACAAGCTCTGCTTAGCTTGGGACTAGACGACGTTGTGTGGTAGTAGTGGAATATTCTTATTATAGTAAACAGAATTAATTCATATTTAAAGCCCCAATACATTTTATACGTTAGAGGACAACGTACGCGCAACGCTGTCAAATTGTCCAAGAACATGTCCTGTGTCACGTAAATGCATTGCAAAATGTTGGGAGGTATTGGGCAACGTTGCAGCATCATCACAGATAGAGCGTTGCGTGTCATGTAGAGGGACATTTTGTCCTCTAACGTATTTGAGCTTTAATAGACACAAACAAAATTTAGAAACAAAACTTTAAATTTATTAAATCTACTTTTCCGCTTCTTGCGAGGCCCAAGCATCGGGTATATGGTATGTAAACTCAATTCCAGCGTTTTCACGTAATTTTTACCGTATTTCGGGCCGTCTCGTTTAAAATTACATTTTACATATATTTTCACGTTATCTCTCGAGAATTTAAATTACATTGCAATCGTTTTGATCTGTCACGTCATTACTTCTGCGTAGACTTCAAAAGATGGGGATTTAGACCTCGGGAAGAGGGATTCCGACTTCAAAGTCGTCTTGACACCTTTGTTTGATGTACTCCTTGCTTTGTTCAGTTCTGGATCTTTTATTTATTTTCAACTCTTGATGAATGTGTTAGGTGTTGTGGTATTGTTTTAATGATAGAGTGCAGTCATTTCTTCTGTAATAAAATAAAATAAGATCACTTATTTGAATAAACATTTTTACCATAAAATATTTTATATAATAATAGTGAAAATTCAGTCAATTCAAAAACGTCATTGGAAAATAGTTAAAATTCAATTAAAAACAGAAAATAAATAAAAATTTGAACAATAAAATTGAAATAAATATTAAATAGTCTTCATTCAAAAAATTTTAACCGACTTCAAAAAAAATGAGAAGGCTACCAATTCGGTTGTATGTTCTTTTTTAAGTGTGTTACCTCAGAACTCCGTCATTTTTTTTTTTGGAGAAAATCATATGATTTTTTAGTAAGTCTAATATTAGTAGAATAGGATATGGTAGGAAATATTTCTTACTATTATCCTATTCTACTAATATTAGACTTAATACTAATATCCAAAAGGCGAAAGTTCATATGTAGTAGTATCAATGTACGTATGTAAAATAATATACTGGAATAATACAAAATAATACGTCTTACATTCTATATACCCCAATTAGAAAATAAAGATAAAATTATATTACTTAATCCCAATTTTATGCAAATAATATAAGAGTATAAATATGGGCATCGACGCAGTATATTGGTAGCACATCGATATTGGTATCACAATCTGCGCACAAACACAGGAACGCAACCAAGATTTATGAATAAAAAAACTGGTTAAGTGCGAGTCAGACTCGCGTCCTGAGGGTTTCGTACAAACTTACATAAGTAACAGTTCAATTCCCGAATGGGAGCATTCATCCGTTAAAACCACGCAGAAGCCAAAATCAATAATTTTGGACGGAAAATATAACGATAGTGTGTTTAATTTCTAGATAAAATATTGACGTTATATTATTGGGAATTTCATAATCTAGATTGCTATAAGTTTTCATTCACGAAAAGTAATCTCAGAACTGTAATTTTTAGCCATTTTCGAGAAATTAAACGTTTTAGTTTAGAATAAAATATAAGGCATTTTTGTTTTTGTGGACTTATTAATTGAACACATTTACGATATAAGACATGGTACAATCATTTTTGTAATACCTTATTTGTTTACACTACAATTAATTATTTAGTATCACTATATCTCGTCACCGCCAACGCGTCCGTTGGAAATCATTGATTTTTGCTTCTGCGCGGTTTTAACGGATGAATGCTCTTAAAGATTTTTTCTAAACCCTTTTTTTGTTGACGTAACAATAAATTTACAGTTTTTCTTTTCATTATGAATATCAACTTATGACATCCCCCTCTCTTGGACGGAGCGGGAGATAGTGTCAGACTTTATTGACTAAAAACCCACTCCTGTTCCTTCGTTGCCTTTCATACCAGGGCCGAGTTTTCCTTTCACAAGCAGACACTTGGCCCTAGGAGGCTTGGACCCTGCTGGGCCCCTACGGTTGGCTGACATCTCCTTGAGGCGTGCGTGGAACAGTACGCGCCGCCGAAGACTTGGGCTCGGTCCGGACGGTCGGACGGTGAACCACTCATTTCTCGCCGTCCGCAAGCCCGAGCCTACAGTGGGCGGAAATCGGGAGCGGAATCCCGGCGGCGGTTGGGGCATGAGGACCGTTGCCTCACGCGTGCGACCTCCTCCTTTACTAGTATTACTGCTTCGCAGAAGAAGGCGACTGCGTGTCACTCCTCCTTGCTCCGGACCATGGCCTGTACCAAGGCCCGGCGCGAGAGATCGCCACTGCCGATTGCCCCTACGAGGTCACGGCGCCGCTCTTGCACTCGCCGCTTTGATATGCGTTCAGCCGGGCTCCGCTTGCTTCCGCACCGCCGGCGCCCTTACCGTTGTGCCACAAAGCGCCATCGACCGAACGAAGTTTACAGATTTCAGATTTATTCCCATATTTGTGCTATAAGACCTGCTTTATGCCAAATTTCAGGATTCTGGCTCAACGGGAAGTACGATATGAATTTCGATTCCCTCGAGAGTGGCGAAGTATACGTTTTTTGCGACATCACGTATCTTTATTTTTTCGTCAACTCAGAAGTTTATTTTTTCACAGCTTCAGACGACAGACATAATCCTATAAGGGTTCCGTTTTTTCCTTTTGAGGTACCCTAAAAACAAATTTAGAAAAACTTTTTTATCGTAAAATGATCCTTAAGTATTTAAGAAAAAAATACCTATTTTAAAATAAGCAGCATTTTTTTTTTCAAAATTTCAGATGCCTATTCTGAACATACTATTTTTAAAATGTGCGTTTATTATAATACATGTTTTAAAATCATGTATATATGAGTACATGAGCGTGTACGATTGTTACTCCTTCACGTTCAAACGGCTAAACGGATTTGGATGGATAATGGTACAGGGGTAGACCATAATCTGGATAAAGTTATTTTTCTTCTTTGACGTGGGAAAAGCTGTAGATAAGTGACTAAATAATAATCTTTTAAGAAACAGCAGATTTCATGAAAATATTCTACGAAACACCAAACTTGTCCTGTCACCATAATATTTTACGCAAATTGCTAAACTTTTGTTTTTGAAACATCGAGAGGAAACCAAACTCGACTAAGTTTACATAGTTTAATATTTAATTTCCGTGCTTTCACGGTGAGGTTTTCAGAACCGGTATAATTCTGAAAAGTGACAGGAAATCGTGGGATTAAACTTTGCTTCAGTCAATCTGTCCAAAGATTTAATTCAATACAATTTCCACAAATATTGAAGAAGCCTCAAAGAAACTCTTGAAGGAATAAATATTGTAACATTTCAATTGCTAAGAATTCTAATAACAATTTTTAGGTGAGACATCATTTAATGACTTCTTACACCCTAGGGTGGGGAGGGAGGGCGTGTCAGATTTACTTATTAAAACCCTTTCCTGTTCCATTTGCCTTGCATTCCAGGGCCCCGGGGTTCTCTTTCGCATCACCCATGGCCCCAGTAGGCTTCGACCTCCACTTTATTCCTGGTGACTCTTCTGGTGATAGAAAGGAGTATCATACTCTCTCGCTCGTTCGTATTCCGCCGATAGCTTATGCAACCATCATATCTTCACTGAAGGAAATATTAGCATCTTTCAAAGTCCCTTATTTTTTTATTTTATGAATCAAGCATTATCATCATCACACAACGTCATCACACTTCACAGTAATATTATTAAAGCAAAGGTTTGTAGATATTCTGGATTATTGACCGCGCACCGAAAGACGCAATGTTGGAAGGCCTGCTACAAGGTGACCTGGCACATTGGTATCCTAGTGAGTGTTACTGGAGTACGATGGATGTGAGACCCACGGGCCCGGTCGTTACGGCCACACTTGGGGGTGGCTTGTGTCCAACAGCGGACGTCTTTTGACTGAAATGATGATGAAAATTTGTATATACCTATGTACGTTTGTGTGTATTCATATACAACATCATTTTTAATATATGTGAAACCTGAATATAGTTTATTCAGAATCAGTTAGTGGATCAATTCCAATATTTTTTCCACCATGTTATATTTTTACCAAAAATATTTAAAAAAAGGTATAAAACGGACACTAAGCACAGGTTGCGGCAGGTCACAGCGGGCATTAGGTGCCAGTGCACAGCTCGGTGCGGTAGAAAAAAAATCCCTCAGTCGCCCGGATGGCCCAGTAACTATGTATTTGTACGGACAACCAGGTAACATAACAAGCTTACAACTTTGTGATTTTTCGTGATACAGTTATGAAATTTTGAACATAGATTCTTTACATAAAAATACTAGACACGCGTTTCGGGTTTCGCATATACTAAAACGAATGTTGTATATATGTATGTTGATCCATCACACTCAAATAGCCGAACAGATTTTGATGAAATTTTTCACACGGGTAAACCGTATTCTGGAATATGAATCAGGATAATTATTTATTATACTGGGAGTATGTTCCATTGGGATAATTTCACTAGTAGCAGTTAGTATATGTAAATAAAAATGGCCTACACTAAAATATTGCAAAAAAGGCTTCACAAACACCCACGTCCCTCTTCCTAACCCCATAAAACGTTATAACATAATTACTGTCTGTTTTCTTCAAGCAACACCTGAAACCATTAACTAATTAAATTCTCCGCGAGCCTCGGTGTTGCCAGCACGAATAAAAGGAAACTCGTTTAGTGTACAGAGCGAGGCAGGAAGGATCTAATAAGGATGAGTAGAAGTCTTGTTAAAGATAAGTACTCGGTTTAAAAACACCTTTAAACGTTCAGGTTGCAGATATTAAAACTGACACTTTGTATGACAAATGCCTTATATCCATTTTTATTTCTAGAGCTTGATTGTTATACACTTATAATATAAGTCGTTATTGTTATTTTGTTTTTTTTTTTATTCTTGATAGGTTTACGCTAGACCGCTATCTCACCTGATGAAAAGTACGCGCTTACCTAGAAGTAAACTGTTCACTCTTGACTTATCGCCAATGTGGTGTTCACTATAATCACTATTTAGGGATTTGGGTTTATAAATGAAACAACCAAATTATCAGTAAGCAGGCGCAACTTGAGAATGACGTCTACTCGTCTTCGGGAACGGATCGAGTGTGCCCGCGACGCCACACCTCAGCCGGTCTACATTTAATGTGTATATCACAAAGATTCCCGGGTTGTAGCCGTAAGGACGTCGTGTTGCCTTTCCAGCCACTCCTCAAAGAGGAAACTTAACGCCATACTTATGGCGTGCCCAATTTATTATATAGCCTAGAAACTAGGTACCTAACCATAGAAATACGAGTAAACTTGCTTCAGCTTAAGTTAATAAACTACAAAGAAACAAAATCTAATAATCGTTACGCTAAAACACTTTCCTAGTTCAGCCATTTTGGATTAAAACTTCGCTGAACGAAACCAAATTCCGTATAAAAACAAGGAGGCATATCATTATGCGCGCTCACGAAGTTCACTAACTATTGACACGTTATTGTAAGTAGACAAATATGATACTTGATGGGTCGGGTACCTGCCAACAACTTTAACGTGAGATGCTTAATAGAAAGGGATGTATTTATGTATATTGACGTGTGTTATCGAGGGCTCAGTTTATGTGGGTAAATTCTAGGTGCTGTTTATGTAAAATTTTGTTGGGTTTTATCGTATATAAAAGAGGAAACTAACTAACTGAATGATATATCAATGCACAGCCGAAACTATTGGGAATAGTAACAAAGCTTGCTTTTATGATGTAGGCAAGCACTAAGGAGGAAAATTCAATCTTTAAGGGGATGAAAAGAGGGAATTCCGTATGTATACTTGGAAGCACAAATAGAACATTTTTTTTTATTGTTATATACTAGTGCTTGACTGCGATCCCACCTGATGATAAGTAGTATGCAATCGTTAATGGTGAGGCGCACTAGTTTATTAAAAGCCTCTTCACTCTGGCCTTGAAGACACCTGAATTATAATCAGCCAGGAAGACCGCAGCAGGCAAGTAGTTCCAGTCTCTCGATGTACGCGGTATAAACGACGAGGTGAAAAATTTGGCCCGGACCGTAGAGGTTGCAACAACGTAAGTGTGGATACTTGCCGTTCGTCGGGTTGTTCGATGGTAGAAATGAGATGTCGGAATCAAGTCATGCAATTCCAGCGCACACTCTCTAAAATACAGGATGCATTTAAGCAAGAGGATGCAAGAGTGTGCGCGTAAAACACCAAAAGGCTGGCTACGCCTGTGCTCGAGGCTTTGTAGACTGGACTTGACCTGATGATTGATGATTGTGACTTTGTGACACGCATCATCGTTGTAACTTTTACATTTTATCTGAGTCTCCTCTAAGCAAGAGAGGTGGAGGAGAGGACAATTATTATGACTGCGGGATTATTTGATAGAGATACCCCGGTTCTAGAACGCGAAACGCAAATAAAAGAACACTGGTAGGTTTTAATTAGTAAGACTTACACGTCCTTCCCTCCTTGACCCAGAGAGTGAGAAGGTAATTTACGATTTTCCACCTCAAAAATTCAATATATAGGTTACTTTAACCTAGTTCCTTAGTAGTCTTGCATTCCAGGGCCGGGTTTTCCTTTCAGAAGCGAACCTATAACCCCAGTAGGCTTTGACCCTGCTGGGCCCCTACGGTACGGTTTACTGACATCTCCTTGAGGCGCGCGTGGAACACTATGCGCCGTCAACGACTTGGGCTCGGTCCGGACGGTTACCAGACGGTCGATCGGCGAGCTACCCATTGCTCGCCGTCCGCAAGCCCGAGGGCCAAATAAAGAAAATGTCTAACAGCTGTAATTTTGTAGGTACGTCACAAGATTTTTTTTTTGCGTTTGGAAAAATCTTTGAGACTAATTTCGAGAACTGAGCTATTTAAATAGGTTAGTTTGTTAACCCTCGGTGAATTCGACTCGCACTTGATCGGTATTTTTATTATTAGATGGGTTTTTAAACACCTTCAACGACTACAACTATCTCAATTCTACCAACATTCCTTCCTATATCTTCTTTCCTTTCCACCTTTCTTGTTCCTAATTCAAAACCCTCACACAACAGAATAATCTGAAAACGTATTAAATAACGATATAGTTACAGAAGTTGGATCGTTTCACGTTTTTAATGTGATTTTTATTCGGATAACGAAAGTGTACCGGTTTCAGTCCTGTCTCGCGAAGTTTTAATATATGTGGGTATTACGGTTATCTCGCGATTTATTTAAATGGCGAAGGGTGATGGCGGCTGTGACACGATAGGCTCTGAGTTTTTTTTTTATATATCCCGAAATAGGATTTCAAATATACAGTAGATCCGTTTTATTAACCGAGTGTGAAGTACCACATACCTACGTTGAAAAGGGATGATTCTCCGACCAGACGGGTGTTATGTCTGATCCGGGCAACCACCCGATAATTGATTTCGGGCTGTTGTATATGTTCTAATCGCATGGAGAAGTTGCAATACCGCGTTGCAGGATTTTGTACTTTTAGTTCCTAGGTACCAGTGCTAGGTACTATCACAAAACGCCATCTAGTCCCAAACTAAACAAAGCTTGTGCTATATGTACTAGACAACTGATAAACATACTTATATATTTCTAAATACACACATATTATAAATAAATTACACCCAGACTCGGAACAATTTTTTTTTTCAGTCTTCATAGGTTCGCGCTTGACCGCTAACTCACCTGATGGAAAGCGACGATGCGATCGATGATGGAGCGCGCTTACCTAGAAGTAACCTATTCACTCTTGACTTAAAGATTCCCGGGTTGTAGCCATCAGGAAACACAGATTCCGGCAAGGAATTCCACTCCTTAGCTGTACGCACAATTAATGGGTTCCCAAAACGTTTTGTACGTACGTGGTATAAATAATCGTGTTCATCACACAAATATTTGTCTTGGGTGGAAATTGAACACACGACCTCGAGCTTATCAGACAAACAGGCCCGTCGAGTCAGTTCGGGTTAAATAACAGTTGTTCCAGCTAGGTAGGTAGGCAGAATACCTCCAATGTGTGTAACAATATACTTCTTCATATTCCGTCTTACCTCAATAGGCTTGTTATTTTGACGCTGTTTTTAGTAGAGACAGTGTAAAAAGACAAAGATTAAAAAAACTCTATACAATAAAACTCTAGAATACTGCTTTTGCTGCAGACATAAAAAAAACTGAGTGTAAGGTTTCCTTCAAGCGTAAAACTCAAAACTAGTACTTAAATTCCTCTCAAACTTAGTTGGGTCTTTTAAAAAATATTTCGTGCTATCTGCTGACAGTGAGTACACCCGCATGATAGAAGAAAGTTATCTCAAAGGAACAATACTGCTAGGACTAAAATTATGCGTACAGCTGAAGAGTGGAATTCGTTGCCGGAGTCTGTATTTCCTAAGGCTTTTTAAGTCAAGAGTGAATAGGTTATAGGTTCTAGGCAAGCGTGCCGTATCGTCGGCCATATCATTGCTTACCATCAGGTGTAATAGTGGTTAAACGTGAGCCTATACATAACTAGTTGACTCGGCGAGCTTCGTGCCGCCTAATAATGTGATAAATGAAGAACCGCTCGACCGATTTTGTGCAAATTTCACATAAACCATCTACTAAATAGTCCGGACAAAGCCTAAACATTTGGTTTGGATAGGTGAGCCCGTTTTTGAGTTATAAAATTACAACGAAAAGTGGCATTGCCTTATGAAAGACGGTTGGTCGTGGTCCTGAAGAGAACCGTTTGAGTTTAAGATCGTGGTGAAAGGATTAGTCTGCTAGACTCTGCGTTACCGAGTGCTAACTGTCCAGAGTGCGCCGGGCGTTTGGAATCGCAGAACGATATATTTAACGCCCCTCGTGGAGGCTCCTTTCATGCACCCCCAAGTGTCAAGTGGCATTGATTTTTGTATATATAGATAAATAAAATAAAGTTTACTCGTGTACCAAATTTCATCGATATCTGTTCAGCTGTTATAGCGTGAAGAAGCACCAAACACATGTATGAATATGATGTATTAATGTTATACCAAAAGGTCAGAGCAGTGGTGGCCGAGTTGTAATGGCCTCGACTTACAAGTTGTAGGTTGCGGGTTCAAACCCAGCCAGGCGCATTACTTTGCGTAATTTATTTCGTCAGCACTGTTCTCAAAATGGTTAAGAAAAACATTGTGAGGAAACCGGCATGTCCTAGAACCAAAAATTCAAAGACATGTGACATTCACCAACCCGCACTGGGCCCGCGTGGTGGATTACGGTCCATTCCCTCTCCTAGAGAGGAGGCCTGAGTCCCAGCAGTAGGAACATTATAAGGCTGACTATGTTAATGCAAAAACTCCATATTATTCTGTGAATTGTATTGACTTTTTACAATTACATCAAATATAAATACTGCTAAATTATTCAAGTAAATATTCCCAGTAAATTGACATGTTAATAATGTAGCCTCACAAGTGTATTGACCTGAGAACGCAGATAATGCGAGTTCCGCCAACTGCTCTGACGTAAACCAGAACCGAATCCATTGCGCATTCATGACTGAATTATATCGACATTTTATAGCTCTGGCTTTACCGTAAGCTTGTACTTGGTAACAGTGACTTTAATTTGATTTTATTATCAATCTACTAGCTTTTGCCAGCGACTTTGCCTGTTTTTTAGGGTTGCGTACCTCAAAAAGAAAAATGGAACCCTTATAGAATTCGGAGGACACGGTGGAGGTGAATTAACAGCGTTTTGGTGAAGGTCGCGAAAACCCGATGGATGCGAGACGCAAAGGACCCGGTCGTTGTAGCGCCACTTGGGGGACCTCGACTACCAGCCTCGATAGACGCTGGGTTTGACAGTCCGGTAACCGTCCAGACCAAGCCCAAGTCGTCAACGGCACGTACTGTTCCACGCGCGCCTCAAGGAGATGTCAGCAAACCGTAGGAGTCCAACAGGTTCGAAGCCTATTGGGGCCAAGGGTTCGCTTCTGAAAAGAAAACTCCGCCCTGGTATGAAAGGCAATAAAGGAACAGAAGTGAGTTTTTAGTCAGTAAAAGTCTGACACGCCCTCACGCTCCGCCAAGAGCGAGAGAAGTCATTGGATGATTTCGACAATTAAAAAAAAAAAACTTGGGGCAAGCCTATGTCCAGCAGGGAACGTCTTTTGGTTGATAATGTGCTATTGAGTACAGGATAATGGTCTTCATGTGTGTCTTAACATATTCACATACACACACCATTACATACAACCTTTCACTCATCATCATCTTCTTGCCCTTGTCCCATCTTATTTGGGGTCGGCGGAACACGTTTTTTTAATTCATTCTATCCTGTCAACTGTCATACTATCACTAACTTCCTTTTCTTTCATATCACTGTTCACACAATCCATCCATCTTTTCTTTGGCCTCCCTCTCCCTCTCTACCCATCCACATACAACCTTTCACTATTATAGTATTAATGCGATTCGCGAGGCAATCATCATGACCACGTGAATACTAATAGAGGTTTGCATTATTATGGTCAATTAACTTACCTAAAGCACTTACGTCATAATTTATTAAGTATTACATGAAAGGGTCATTTGAGTTTCATATTGATAAGGCAAATGTTATTGGATACAAATTAAGATCGATTGCAAAATTATGGTATCGACCATTCACATAAAATGTAATGTATTTTATTTCTATGTAGTCTAGTATATTTTTTTTAAATATCTATTATAATGTTTAAATAATTTGGTAACAGTATCTACACTGCGGTGTAGATGTCGTGCCTAGATCTTAGAATGGATCACTTCATGATATGGCCAACTAAAACTGGTCTGATCGTTTAAACGTTAAGATTTGATGATATGTCAATCCTCGTTTGGCCAAATCAATAATGTAAGATTTCAATGACAATAAAAGGTCTAGAGAAAGTAGACCGAACTAAGATTGAAATATCATCAGACTTTAACATTTAATACGATATGGCCAGTTTTACTTGGCCATAATTATCATGAAGTGATCAATTTCTAAGATCTGGCCACAATTTTTTTTTTATTGTTAGTTAAAAGAACAAAATAACGCAACATAGATACTACCTTCCTTTAAATTTTTACCTATTTTAAACTCTTACAGTTCATCCAAAGGTTGTCTGGTAGATGTTGCAGTCGGCGATAAGATCACCATGATTGTATCGTTAGATTTATGTTCGTGTAAAGTTTTTGATACTATTTAGACGAACAATGTAATATATTCTTTAATATTTTTATAGATTCTTTTCTAAAACGCACTTTCGAAATATAAAATAAGATTTTACTTCTTTAGAAACTACATGATATTATTAAAAATTGTTCAAGGCAGACAGCAGTTTGTGAATTCTTTTCTATGCCGACGCAAAATTTGCTTACCCCACGTAGCTTTCATTACAATAAAAAAATAGTATGAAAAAATCTCGTAGGTGTATGTATGCCAGAAACACCAGAAAAAAAAACTCATTCCATACTTTACATGCTGAGACCGCGCGCCAAATCTTTTTACGCGAAAATTACGGGAGTTGGTACCACAAGCTGCGACATTTTACCTCTATATTTATGCGCATAAGCGTGAAAAAATGGCGCTCATTATTCCTAGTTGTGAGCACAGTTTCCGAGGGTATGGTCCAAGTTAAGAGCAAAAGCGAATATGGTGCTTTTGTTCCTAAAACGTGCTGATATTGCTCTTGTGTTGTTATTTTTTCAAGTTTAAACTCAAAAATACTCAAACTCAAAGTTATTTATTTCACCAGGGCCTACATGGGCACTTCTAAAAAATCAAAAGCTAGCTCACGGTTCCAATTGGTCATTTTTTATGGAGAAGGACCGCCAAGAAACTTTATGGTTACTCTTGAAAAAAAAAAAAAGGTCTCCACAATATTTCCTTATATTAATAGATATGAGAGGATAAAGAAAAACATGTCACAAAGTGTACATAATAGTGCACTCGATCAAACTGCACTTTTATAAATTGCGCCAGAAAATTCTCCCGAAAAAAGATGAAACTTTATTTAACAACTAACTGACAAGATGACAGCTTTGTATCGCACTATATTGTACTTTTTTGGTTTTTGCTGCCCACTCATACTGCATTAAGTAAATGGAACTGGCACAAGGTAACACTGCACCACGTTATTACAAATAGCACTTAGGTAATGAATAACCCTGTAAATGACATAAAGTACTTCTGCAAATTGAGTGTTATTAAAACTTATCGCAAAAACTATTTTTAACTACCTAAAAAAACTGTTTTTGCAATATGAATATTTTATATATAATTCAGTTGTGAAAATGTTCACATGCATGCTGATTCTAATTAGACAGCTGGTGTTTCATTTCCTTAATGTTATGCCAGCTACTAGTAGTAGGGGCCCGTTTTTCTGTAAGAATGAAATTTAATCTGGGTTTAACTTGCCTATAAACTGCTGTATATGTACAATGTTATAGTGTAGGTACCACTAAAAACCACGAGACATTTCAATTACATTTTTCGCATTGCTGTTGCTTATGTTTTGGACCGGAGACTAGGAAGACCGCGACAGAGGCCATCGTTCAGCGGATCACGGACCGGATAGATATGACGGCCTGCGATTTTTAACGTGCGACAGTCGTAAGAAAAGTACGACTAATTTGTCTTACTGGTATATAGGAATGTGTCTGCTTACCTTTTATAAAAAGGATTGCAGGAAATGTTTCATATTTTATGTATTTTCCTGTTGTATTTTATATTCGGGGTTAAATATAATATTTTGAGAAATGAGGTGGAAACGAAGGTAAATGAGATTGATGAACTGTAAATGAAAGATGAATCCTATCTATGTCAGAGAGAACAGTGTAGCTTTAGTTTGACAAAACTAAATATGTAGACAAATGTCAGCATACACAGAAACTGTCTGTTTTCTTATCATCTGGACTTAAAGCTACTGGGGTCCTACTAGTGTATACCACCCAAACGTGAGGCGAGGCCATCGAAAAGAATGGAGAAGCGATTGCTGTCTCCTTAGACGTCTCGAAGGCCTTCGACAGGGTATAGCACCCCAGCCTTTTGAGTAAGCTTCCAGCGTACGGCATTTACCCTGGTCTGATTAACTCGTTAAAAGACTTCCTGACTGCCGTCGTATTAGAAAACACAGTATCTTAACTTACTGTGTTCTCACTTTTTTCTTATTATTGTAACAACGAGACTGAACTCTACCCGCCAAAATTTTTGGTTTATTTTTAACATTTCTGGTTCCAGAGATACGGTTACTAAAAACACAGTAACTTTTACTAACTCACACTAAATAATAGAAAAAAACACAGCATGTAGGTATTAAATAACTTGAAAACAGTAAGTAAGAGGTTACTGTGTTAATGGTAATAAACAGTTAATACCAGAAGAAATACACTTTAGATAAAAACCCAGCAACACGCTCTTGCTAGTTTAAAACACAGCATTTTTTTCAAATACTGGGTTATAGATTAGCTTAAAATTTCAAGATTATTATTTGTCACCTGACTGACTTTCGTAAATCTTAGCTAGTACACACAACTATGTTAGTTACTGTCATTTAGCCTAGTACAACAATTTTGACTTATTTTTTTTTGTACTAACAAAAACAAAGTTATGTATTTGACACAAAATATATAAAGATATAAAAAATAAAATACACATTTCATGGCGCCAGTTATTTTTTATCACTCTATATTCTAGTTAGGTTGCTACCTTTCATATATTTGTCACAATTGAACATAGTTTCCCCCAGCCATATACCAAACATCCACAAATTCGGAATCACTTTGGAAAACCTTGTCAAAATTAAAAAATTCAACACCCATATTAAAGAGAGTTCCCCGGGGCGCGAGACGGTCCGTTGCGCTGAGTTTAGCACGATGCGTCCGTCTTGCAACCCAGGAGAATACACAAAGTGCTTGGGAGGAACTGCTTACCTTTCCTTATAGGATTCTGCATGTTCAAAAAAGTCTGGCTACAAAAAAATCATTAACAACCCAAATTAAAGACAACTGCAACAATTCGACTAATATTTTAGATCTAAATTTACCCGCTTTTAATAACGTTTCTCAGAAAGGTTTGTGCTCACATGTGGAATCCAAATTAAGTGAGGGTGACATTAGGGGAGCGGCTAGGTTACTGTTCAGCAGTGATGTGGTGGCGCCTTACTCTCCAGATACACTTTCAGCCCTGGAGAGTAAACACCCAGTGCCTGCGGATGACCTCACCTTCCCTGATCCTCCTGACACCCCTAATTCGGATTCATCTTTTTTCCAAATTTCAGCCCCCCAGTTACTAGCAGCCGTGAGCTCTTTCAGAAGCGGTTCCGCCGGTGGCCTCGACGGCCTGACTCCTCAACACTTAAAGGATCTCTTAAGCTCAGGCGCCGGGGAAGCTGGTGAGTCGCTTTTGAAGGAACTTATGGCTCTAGTTACTCTTATGCTCTCCGGCGGCGTGAACGATGCCGTCGTCGATGTCTTGTACGGGGCCAATCTATGTGCCCTGCGCAAGAAAGACGGTGGCATTCGTCCTATCGCTGTCGGTTGCACCTATAGGCGTACGGCAGCTAAAATCTGTTGTAAACTTTATAGCCAAACACTTACTAACAAATTCCAGCCCCTACAGCTTGGCTTTGGTTCAAGAGGGGGCTGTGAAGCTGCCGTACATGCCCTCGCTACCTTCCTAAATTCGGATAAGTGTGAGGTCATCCTCAAGGTTGACGTTAAAAACGCCTTTAATTCTATTAATAGGGACACTTTGTTGGCTGAAGCAAAAAAAGAACTTCCAGAAATTTTTGGCTTTTTGTGGCAATGTTATAGGCATCCATCAAAATTATTATATAGAGACAATGTTTTGGAATCTGCAGTTGGATGCCAACAAGATGACCCTCTCGGGCCAGTCATTTTCAGTTTAGCTATTCATCCTATCATCCAACAATTAAATTCAAAATTTAACGTGTGGTATTTAGATGATGGAACCCTGGGAGGTGACGTAAATACTGTTTTAAACGATTTCCAATTTCTGAAGGAGCAGTTTCGATCCATCGGCCTTGACCTCAATCATTCAAAATGTGAAATTTTTGTTTCTGACAATACTGACAGACAATCGACACTTCAGAAATTCAATACAATAGCACCAGAGATCAAAATTTTAGAAAAATGTTCACTGCACCTCCTAGGTTCTCCAATTTTGGAAGACAGTTTTTCTTTATTCGTTGACGATAAAATTAATCGTTTCAACGATATTTCGGATAGGCTTTCAAAAATTAACTTACATTCGGCTTTTACCCTCATTAAATATTGCTGTTTTGCTCCAAATTTTATGTATTTTCTTCGCTCTTCCTCTTTATGGAAACAGCCACAACTCTTGGACAAAATTGATCAAACCATTCGATCCGCTTTAACGTCCATCTTAAATGTGGCCCTGGATGACCGAGCGTGGGTACAAGCCACGCTACCCATCCGTTTTGGCGGGCTCGGCATCCACAAAATTTCTAGTATAAGTCTACCGGCGTTTCTGTCTTCGGTCCACAGCACTCAACAGTTAGTTGAAAGCATCTTAACTCCATCATTGGTCGACTGTGAGGTGCCGTGCTTGACCGACGCCGTGAACGCCTGGAAAGTGGCTTGCCCGGACAAGGCGTTGCCCGAGAATCCATCTTCCCAGAGACAGTGGGATGAGCCGCTCTGCAGGTTGGTACGGAATAATCTTATCAATACGTCCACCAATACTGCTGAGCGCGCCCGCCTTCTGGCTGTGGGTGAATGGGAATCGGGCCTCTGGCTACAGGCTCTACCGTCACCTAACATAGGAACTATGCTGAGTGACACCACCTTCCGGATCGCTACATGCTTGCGTCTGGGTGCTCCTAGTGGAGCTCCACATCGATGTCAGTGCGGCGAAGCAGTCGACCGCCTCGGACACCATGGCCTATCATGCAGTAGAAGCGCTGGTCGGATAGCACGACATGCCAGTATTAATGACATCATCCGCCGAGCTCTTGTCACCGCTGGGGTGCCAGCTGTTTTAGAACCCAGTGGCTTGGCACGTGACGATGGGAAGAGACCAGACGGGATGACTATAATGCCTTGGAAATTGGGTAGGCCTTTGGTGTGGGATGCAACATGTGTCGACACCCTTGCGCCATCCCATCTTCTGAGTACGGCAGGTTGTGCTGGGGCGGCTGCTGCAGGTGCAGAAAACCTCAAACGGCGTAAATATAATAACCTCATCGGAGGTTATATATTTGAGCCGTTCGGGGTTGAAACACTGGGGCCATGGGGTCCGAGCGCTCATCGAGTTGTTCGGGATATCAGCAAACAGCTGGTCGACTCTTCGCGTGACCAGAGGGCTGGGCTTTTCTTTGGTCAACGAATTAGCATTGCCATCCAGCGTGGCAATGCTGCCAGCGTTCTGGGCACTTTTCCCATTGACATCGATGTGGACGAATTTTTTGATGCCCTATGAGTTCTTTTTCTACCAGTTTGTACATAATATTATTTTCAATTTGTTTAAATATTTATTAAGTTATAATATTTATTAGTTAAGATGTATATAACATAAATGAAATAATTGGTTTATTATAAAAAAAAAAAAAAAAAAAAAAAAAAAAAAAAATAAAAAAAAAAAAAAAAAAAAAAAGTTTACAAAAAACTTTAACCGCGATTTTCTCAAAACGACTTTTTCAAAGTTACTGTGTTCTCTGTTACTACGGCAGCTGAGTGAGCTGTCTCTCCAAGTTGTTTTCGATGGATGCTCATCAGACCCCATGACCACTAATGCCGGAGTTCCTCAGGGGTCAGTTCTCTTTGTAACTCTTTTTCTGCTGCAGGTATGCAGATGATAGCTCAGTTGTAAAGAGATACTTGCCAAGTGCTTGGGCTAGTAAGGAGCTAATACGGTCTGAACGAGAGGCTATGGTAGAGCGTAAAAGGGCAAAGCCATTCTAGAAGGATTCAAAGTTACCAAAACACAAGCGTGCGTATCTGTTCACCACCAAAAAGAGCCCGTTCATCTTGGCTCCTGCTTTTTAAAATGTGTCTCTGGAGCCTTCAGCTCTTGGGAGTTGAAATTTCCTCAGATCTCAATTTTGGGAAGTTAGCCAAGCCAAGGTAGCTGCTACTAAACTAGGCGTTCTTGCAAAGTTGCGACAGTACTTCACACCGGGACAGCTTCTAATGTTATCCAAACACAGGTACGATCGTGTGTGGATTACTGCAGTCACATAAGGGCTGGTGCTGCAAAATGCCATTCTGCAGCTTTGGACTCAGTGGAAAGGCGTGCGAAGAGGCTAATTGGGGATCCAGATTTGCTTGAGTCCAATCTACAAAGCTTAGAGTGAACGGTTGCATTTTGGAGAGTATGCGCGAGAATGCATGACTTGATTCCGCCATCTCCTTTCTATCATCGGACAACCCGACGTACGGCGAGTATCCACTCTTACCTTGTTGAATCTTCACCGGTTCTGACTAAGCGTTTCGCTTCATCGTTTATATCGCGTACATCGAAGAACTGGAACAATTTGCCTGGTGCGGTTTTCCCGTCCAACTCAAATTTAGGTGTCTTCAAACCTAGAGTGAATAGGCTCTCAATAAACTAATGCGCCTCACCATCAAAGATTGTATCACTGCTTACCATCAGGTGGGATTGCAGTAAAGTACTTTATATCAATAAAAAAAAATCTGCGAAATTATTTGAAAGAGTCACCATGACCCTAGAACGCAAAGGGCAATTGAAGGAACAAGCTAAAAACAGGGCAAAGTACTTCCAAAACCGGGAAATGGTCAGTAACACGAAGGCGCTGCTGGTCTTCTGTGAGAAGCTAAGGTGGATCGAATAATAGATTTGTCCTAGCCTTATGCAAAGCTTGGAGTGGCGGACGCTAGCCCGACATACATACCTACAGATCACATTCATGAGATAGGATGTTTTGTTCAAATGTACAGACACTGAAATAAATCTAGTTTTAATTACTAAATTCTTAAGGTTACCTACCATTTAAAATGGATCTTTCTTCCACACATTTCATACATTGAAGATGCAGCATTGCACAAGTGTATATTACTTAAGGCTAGTTCCGTTCCGCATTCCTCTGAACTGATATATCATCTTGCAACCTGCCTTATATATTTCAAATAGGAACTTACACCACCGACAGTCGTGCTTAGAATTTATTATTAAAACGTTGCTTCCCTCGATGTTCTCTGTGTCGAGGATTATGAGGTACTCACGGATATGTTTTCCTTAGTAACTTGAGTGAGATACAATTTTTTATTAGGTAACGTATTCTCTTTTTGGAATTGTGTTAAAATTATGATGATACTTTTCTCCTTATTTATAAATATTAAAATGTGAGGATGTTTTTTGTAGACCTTTGTCATAGAGATGGAAAACTTCAGAACATCTTTTGAGGTGGCAACAGTCCTGGTATGCTTTCCACCTCTAAATATCTTGGCATATATGAACAGGGACACGAAGGTCTATAATCAGTTTCGCGGCATCCATCAAAGTGGTAATAGCTAGTCAAGAATCGCTGCAGTAAGGCTGAGGCAGCAGGATGGCGATGGCCAGCGATAGTGCAAGTGACTAAAACACCGTCCTGCCTATCTCCTACAAGCTCATAGGTCAGTACCTAACAACCGTGTTAGGTCGATACCAACCACGGTTACTTTGATACTCACCTGAATAAGATTGGATGAAAGGCAGAAGGTTGGCTTTAGTAAAAACAAAACTAACTCTCTGATTTTTTACTGATAAGTCCAAGATCATTGTGGAGGTTTTTCCACGAATACAACGGTTAAATAACAAGTCCGTGATAAGACCTGTCATACTGTATGAATCAGAATGTTGGGCTGTGAAAAAGATGGATGAAAAAAAATTGCATGTAGCGAAGATGAGAATATTGAGATGGATGTGTGGTGTGACAAGAATGGATAAAGTGAGAAATGAGTATATTAGAGGAAGTTTGAAAGTGGCCCCAGTGACTGAAAAATTGATGGGGAATCGTTTGTCTTGGTATGGTCATGTAAAGAGGAGAGATGAAACGCATGTTACTAAAAGAGTTATAAGTATACATGTGGATGGGTGGAGAGGGAGAGGGAGGCCAAAGAAAAGATGGATGGATTGTGTGAACAGTGATATGAAAGAAAAGGAAGTTAGTGATAGCATGATGGTTGACAGGATAGAATGGAAGAAAAAAACGTGTTGCGCTGACCCCTAACAAGATGGGACAAGGGCAGGAAGATGATGACAACGGTTAAATAATAAACCAGTTGACAAACAATCGTGTCGAGGAAAATTGTTTTCAGTGAATTGCCAGAAGCTTTTAGATATTAAAAAAACCTATTTTCTGATCCATCAAAATATGCGGATAATGAAAATGTTGATATTAAAAAAAAGCTCGTAATAATCGAATATTAAATCCCTGTAATTTTCTCTTGTTACTTAGAAATGACATGACTAGAAGATGTTTGTATTACACACTAACTTCTACAAGCAGGTTCGCCCACGTGAAAGAAGTTTTATCCATACAAGCTTTGGACACCCGTTTGATCCCCTTATGGGGTGCATTTTGGAAAACGCTTTCTTATTCTCATCACAAAAGAAAGCTCTGTGCAAAATTTCAGCGTTCTAGGTCTAAGGCTTTGGGCTAGGCGTTTGATAAGTCAGTGATGCGAGTCTGGATTTTGCGTTATAAAAATATTTGTATTTTTGTCCTCAAGAGTATCTTGAGGACAAAACGGGCTGGGGGTTGATTTGCTCCAGTACTGACTTTATTCTTGTAACAGTTTTTTTTTTATTGACATTTATAATTTTTTAGAATTTAACATTGATAATTATTTTTATTTTCAATATTTACTTTGTAAAGTCTATAAATTTTATTTAATTATTGTGCATATGGAGACTGTATGCGTTCGACCGCCGTCGGCTACCTTCGTCACTCATCGGGCTGCATCGCGGGCGACGTCGCGCAAGACATGCGGAGCCGCAGAACCGCCACACTTCACTAGCGAGAACGACCGACAACACGCGCGCGTTGTAAATTCCTCACACTTCTTTGGATATACGTTTGCCAGTTTTACAATCCACAGTTTTTTATGTAAGTCCAAGTCTAGACCTTAACAATGTGTAATTTTAACATAAAGTCTTGCAGTTTTGAGTACTTTATGCGGCCTACCTAAATGTCCTTTGGTATTCTACATCAAGTCATCGAGCTCCTTAGTAATCCTGAGTTGAGCTACAAACATTAAACGAATGCTCGTACTGACTATTCAAGTCCACTCAAATGTTTCTGTGGTTCTTTCCTCTAAACACCACTTCAGACACTAATTTGCATGGTTCTCATATGATTTGACCATTACAGTTTTACTGTATGGACTTTAACAGAGAGTTTGACCTCTAAGTTTTTTCAGTATTTCTACTTAGGGTAGTGTGCAAGTTTAAATTGGTGAAGAATTAAAGTGTAAATGTGTTTATTTTTAAACTTTTTGCAAAATAAATATCACTAACTTTACTTATTGCTTTTCTTGCTTATATAAATATTAAACAAGCAAGAAGAGCAATAAGTAAGCTTCATAATAAGAGTATTGTTAGCTTAATAAATAAAATAGTAAATCATTAAATTGCTCGCACCTTATCTAATAATAATAATAACTTATATGTATGTTGAAGAAATAAAGGAAATAATAATAATAATATTTCACAACTATCACACAACGCCATCTAGTCCCAAGTTAAGCAGAGCTTGTGTTATGAGTACTAGACAACTGATAAACATACTTATATATTTCTAAATACACACATATTACAGATAAATTACACCCAGACACAGAACAAATGATCGTGTGCTCATCACACAAACATTCGTCCTGGGTGGGAATCGAACCCACGACCTCCAGCATAGCAGTTAGGGCCACTAACCACTAGACCAATAAATAGGCCAGTCATAATCTAATACTATTACTTTACACAATACTCTTACACAACGATAGGTACTTTAAAATAAATCCCGCAATATACTCTAAAATGTATGATTCTCGTATAATAATGAGAACCCCGTACACGAGGGAGTTGCATTTATTTGCACTCATATTTACACAAAGTTACACTGGGAAGTTACTGCGGAATCCTCTTAAGCATGATGAAGTGCTGGATAAAGCTGTTACTATAATTTTGTAGATTATGCTCGTCTAATGGAATTATTTTCAGTTAAGTAGGAGTTCATGAATAGGATAGGAGGGTATTGGAATGAGTAAAATGCAGTCAGAACTGAAAATATAAAACTATGATTAAAAAATGTGGTTAAAGATTCTGATTAATATCATTTTGATACAAGTGGAGAAAGTTTATTGCGACCGAGGTGGAATTTACTCAAGCCGTCGGCGAGGGTGTTAACGAGCCGAGTGCTGTAGTAACAAATTTTTCTTTTTTAATACACTTAAGATGATATAAAAAAACAAATGTTGACGCGCGAGTCGTGAGTGTGACTTAGCTTGATACGATAAATGTAATAATTTGTGGCGGGGGCGATATATCGCATACTTTTCGACACTAGTGCGAATAACAAAATTGCGTGCCTAGAAGTTGTAGGGATAAGCCCGCTCTTATCCCTACAACTTCTAGGCACGCACGTTTCAAGTAAGTGTTTTGAAAAATATTTTTTTCCTCTACTGATTTTAGATATAAATTAAAACAACGTACAATAGTCATATTGGGGTTCTAATAAACTACCCTCACATGGTAATCCACACAGGCGATTCAACGCGAATCCGAAAGCGAAGCGATACGGCACGATCGGATTAAACACATAGTTTACGTAACCAACCACAAATGGTCCCTATATAGCGAAGAACGAAAAAAAGCGGATGCGTACCGTTTGTTTGATATTTTTTGCGTAGACTTTTGCTGTGCAGTGATTTGTTTTAATAAAAATGGTGGTTAAAGCGGTGCATTTGCGCGAACGTAAGACAGAGCCACCGCATTGAGTTGAATTCGCGTAAACAGCATTGGTTGGCTTCTCATTCACGTTGAATCGCCCACGTAGAAGGCCCTGTTAACAAAATGGCTATGGCGTACCATAACGTGCTACGGCGTAGCTAAATAAACTACAGTTATACTCAATGTGTTACGGCGTAACCAAATAAACTTCGGTGTAACTCAATGTGCTACGGCGTAGCTGTATAAACTTCGGTGTTACTAAATGTGCTACGGCGTAACCAAATAAACTTCGGTGTAACTCAATGTACTACGGCGTAGCTGTATAAACTTCGGTATTACTAAATGTGCTACGTCGTAGCTAAATAAACTTCGGTGTTACTCAATGTGCTATGGCGTAGCTGTATAAACTTTGTTGTTACTAAATGTGCTACGGCGTAGCCAAATAAACTTCAGTGTTACTCAATGTGCTACGGCATAGCTATATAAACTTTGGTGTTACTCAATGTGCTACGGCGTAACTAAATAAACTTCGGTGTTACTCAATGTGCTACGGCGTAGCTAAATAAGCTTCGGTGTTACTCAATGTGCTACAGCGTAATCAAATAAGCTTCGGTGTTACTCAATGTGCTACGGCGTAGCCAAATAAACTTCAGTGTTACTCAATGTGCTACGGCATAGCTATATAAACTTTGGTGTTACTCAATGTGCTACGGCGTAACTAAATAAACTTCGGTGTTACTCAATGTGCTACGGCGTAGCTAAATAAGCTTCGGTGTTACTCAATGTGCTACAGCGTAATCAAATAAGCTTCGGTGTTACTCAATGTGCTACAGCGTAATCAAATAAACTTCGGTGTACCTCAATGTGTAACGGGTTTCATATTATGCTTAAGGTTACGTTTTAGTGTGGTTTTGATCTTTTTTCAATAATTGAAAATGAAGCGGTGAAAATATAATTT
This sequence comes from Mythimna vitellina, assembly GCA_949316375.1. Lineage (NCBI taxonomy): Eukaryota > Metazoa > Arthropoda > Insecta > Lepidoptera > Noctuidae > Mythimna > Mythimna vitellina. The sequence goes on along the minus strand of OX438692.1, from coordinate 1,214,185 downwards.
AATTTCTTACCGTCGAGTCTTAAATACGTTGCGTATATTTTGTGTATGTATTGTATTAAAATTGTTATAAATGTGTAAACACATATACAAATTCTCGACTTTCGATGTATGTTACTCCTTTGTGCTTAAACAGCCGTTTGGATTAAGATAAAATTTGGTACCAGGATTGTTTAAATCCTTGATTAACAGAATTAATAAATAAAAGTGGGAAGTACTGTCTAATAATATGAAGGGGCTTAAGATTTAAAACAAGAAGATTCTCAACGAAATAACAGGCGAGTTTGATTTCAATTTTTGGTCGCCCACGTGTATTTTTAGGTACTCTTGAGCTATTACAATGGTTCAAATGAAGTATAAATTAGAAACAGTACTATTTCTCTCCTGTAGCTCCATCTCTTTGTCACACAGGACTCGAGATATATTTAGAAGCCCCCAACCAGAGATTCATTTCCATACAACAGCTGTTACATGATCATAGCGTTATTACATTTATCTTCCTCTAGATATTTATGGAAACTCCGATATCTTGTGGCTATTATCTAGGATCCTATTGAAATGAAAAAAATCCAGTAAAGAACACCAAAAATTTGCAATTTTGCGTAAACTTTGGCCTTTCATAATGTACTCATAAATAAAAGTAAAAAAATTAAAAAACATAACTTGCAGTTTTAATCGAAATTATGAATGACGAATTTTATTTTCCAAAAACTTTTTAAGTATTATAAAAGCACGTATTTTTTGGAACAAGGCTTGTAAAATATTCGTGTGAGTACGAAATTTCTGAATGCCAATTGAGTGTTTAGGAGTTATCTCTCTTTTTACGCGTTTCCTCTTTATCAAACATAGCGTTGAATGAAACAGCAAGCTTTTAAATCATGCCCATGTTGAAGATAGACGTATCGAGAAGGGCCCTCTTAAGACGTTATAGTACAGCCTCAGGACTATTATTATACCGAACTAGAACAATTTTAAGATTATTACTACAAAAGCTTTCTGAATATACCATTTCTTTTATTGTTATAAATGAATTAAATGTAAATAAAGAGAATAACTGCGTAAATCTTTATTGCGAGTTTAAGAATTTTACGAGTTTTTTCACTCAATTTTGGAGAGTTTTCGAGCCTTTTTTATCCATTTTATCCAGTGCTGGGCAAATAAAGATACACAACTGAATGGTTATCGAATAACAGTGAATGATGCCTTGGAAGATCTAGGCGAAGATGGCGATGAGTTCGTAAGGTTTTAGGCCCCCACTACAGAAACGGTGACAAGCAAAAGCGGTGGAGCCGTTCTTTTTTAGGATTCCATACCTCAAAAGGGAAAAACGGAACCCTTATAGGATCACTTTGTTGTCTGTCGGTCAATACCCTTTGGTATTGACCGACAGACAAACAGATGGGAACACTTGGAGGTATCGAGTTGAAATCAAAACAATATATTTCTACTGCGGTCCTTTGAAGCTGTAAAAAATCAAACTTCTGAATTAACGAAAACCAAAGATATGGCCGTTTATGTCTGACTGTCAAGGGAATCAAAATTCATAGAGTACTTCTCATTGACCTAGAATCCTGAAATTTGGCATGAAGCAAGGTCTCATAACACAAGTATAGAAAAAAATCTGAAAACTGTAAATTTGTAGAGTCGGCGTGAAGTGGAGAGTTAGACTTACTGACCTACTCCTATGTTCCTTCTTTGCGTTCTTTCCAGGGTTCTCTTTCGCACAACCCATGGCCCCAGTAAGCTTCGACCCTGCTGGGCTCCTTCAGCTTTTCTGACATCTCCTTGAGACGCGCCTGGAATACTACGCGCTGTTGACGATTCGGGCTCGGTCCGGACGGTTACTGGACAACCAGACGGCGAGCCACCTATTGCTTGCCGTCCGCGAAACCCACGCCTACGGCGTGTAGAGTCGTTCTTGGGTTTATTCAAATGAATTTGCACCTTACTGGGACGCTATGCTGATAGGCAGCCCGCCTTCCGAATGCAGGAGCGTGCAACCATCGTCGTGATACCGCAGGACATTTCCACTAGATCCCATTTTACTAGACAAGGCATTCTCACATTACCTGCTATACTTATATATTAGGTCGCCCTGTACGTGAGAATGAACCTCAACCTTTACCCAAATGTAGGCAGCGTCATTCATTTTGCATTAGAAGCAGGGGTCTAAGACGACTCATGTTATGGGCACGACAGTTAATAACCAACTACCTGCAGCTATTTCTGGTGCCCTGACTATAGAGAACTTCAAAGCTCGTTTGAAAAAAATTGCATAACCTAATTCCGCCTAGCCCGTTCCATCATCGGACCACCAGGCGTACGGCAACGCGCCACCGGTACATGGTGGACATTCCACCTATACGCACAAAACGTTTTGGGAACACATTCATTGTGCGTACAGCTAAGGAGTGGAATTCCTTGCCGGAATGTGTGTTTCCTGATAGCTACAACCCGGAAATCTTTAAGTCAAGAGTGAATAGGTTACTTCTAGGTAAGCGCGTTCCATCGTCGACCGCCTCATCGCTTTCCATCGGGTGAGATGGCGGTCAAGCGCGAACCTATCCAGAATAAAAAAAAAATAAAAAAAATGACTCATAGAGCGACCTTCTTATTCTTTTGACGAATTTATGATTTAATTTAATTTTACTTCGACGATTGAATATTAATTTGTTTTGAATATTATTGTGACTTTTATTATGATTTATTTTAATTTGTGATTTGACTTCTATTTATTCGTTTTCTTCTATTTTCTTTTATTTGTTTACGAAGCATAATGTAATTATTCTGTATAATAGTGACTTGCAAGAATCCCTTACCAATAAACTACTATGACTATGACTCCAAAATTCTTTTGAGGAACGCGATTGAATAGAATATTGTTTTCTGGGCTTAAAAAGCGCGCTCTGAAATGAGTATCTATAATAGACGTGGACAAAAAGGTAGTATGGCTCAAACGGGATAATTGGTTGGGTCATGTCAGTCGCATGTACAATGATTTCTGGCTTTTGCCCAGAAATCATGGTTCATGCAGTAGGTTCTTGAAGATGTAAATTCCACCGAGGTCGGCTCAGAAAGTGATTGCGAGATGATTTAAAGGCGTACAACGAGGACTGGTTCGAAATGGCATGGAAGACGAATGTCTAGAGGGACTTAAGGCCCAGCAGTGGGATAGTAGGGCAATGGAAAGGGCTATGCTCAGAGTTTCCTTGTGTGATAGCATCAGAAATGAGGATACCCGCAGGAGAACCAAGGTTACGGACATCAAGGTTGCGGGAATCCGGTGGATGCGAGACGCACAGGACCGGTCGTTGTGGTGACTTTTGGGGTAGCCTATGTCCAACAGAGGACGTCTTTCAGCTACAATGATGATGATGATGATGTCTTTAGAGCGGACTGCGGATTACAGTTGTTTAACTTTCTAGAGAAACCAAGTTGTTGCTTTTTTTTAAACACTATTTATAGGAAATCTTTCGAAAACATGAATCTCGGCAAAGACTGGTTTCGCTTATGCATAACAATAATTAGCCTTATTAAGTTCCCATTAGTAGGACTCTGACATCCTCTCTAGGAAAGGAAATGGGCTATAATCCACCACATGGGCCCAGTACGGATTTCTTTTAATTTTTGGTTCTAGAATATACCGGTTTCATCAAGATATTTTTCTTCACCGTTTTAAAATCAGTTGTGATGAAATAAATTACACAAAGTAATGGGTCCGAAGACCAATGGTAGCCAAGTGGTAACGGCCATGACTTATGAGTTTCAGGTCGCGGGTTCAAAGCCAGCCAGGCGATTACTTTGTGTAATTTATTTAATCACCACTGCTCTCAAAACGGTGAAGGAAAACATCGTGCGGAAACCGGCATGTCTTAGAACCAGAAAATCGAAGACATGTGACTCATCAACCCGCACTGGGCCCGCGTGTTGGATTACAGCCCATTCCCTCTCTTAGAAAGGACGCCTGAATCCCAGCAGTGGGAACATTAAAAGGCTGATTACGCTTATGCTATGCTAATGAGTTCGGCCAGGTTTGAACCCGCTACTTACCACTCTTAAGCCGGGGCCTTTACTATGGGCACAGCAAAGATCAGAAGCTAAACCATTGTCATTCAATTACGACGATATTCCTTTTGATTCTCAACCAGTCCCAGGCGTAACAATTACGTATGTCATGTTCTTGATGACATTATGTTAGTAATACTCAGATCATCGCAGCTCGAATGTTATTCATATAATATAAACGTGTACACGTCACAAGAGGCCACTATACCTGTAAACTTACACGCGTATAGTAGTCTTGACATCTTAGGGTGATAATAGACTAACTTGACTGGCACGTCCGGGTGAATTGTTTGGTTTAAAGTATGCCGTGTGCAGTCATGTCGTCGAGTGTGACATATTGACTGCACTGGACTGGATTCTTTCGAGTGAGGGTTCTTTTAGGGTTTTTTTTAGGTGGGAAAATCATCTTATGGCAAATCCCGCCGTTGGGCGGAGCGGGTGATAGTGTCAAACTTTTACTGACTTAAAATCCATTCCTGTTATTTTCTATCTCACCTGATGGAAAGCGACGATGCGGTCGACGATGGAGCGCGCTTACCTTCGTCCCAGGGCCCCGGGTTTCACTATCACACTACCCGTGGCCCTAGTAGGCTTCGACCCTGCTGGGCCCCTCCTTGAGGCGTGCGTGGAACAGTACTCGCCGTCGACGACTTGGGATCGGTCTGGACGGTTACCAGACGGTCGGACGGCGTGCCACCTATTGCTCGCTTTCCGCAAGCCCACGCCTATGGTGCCTGGAAATCGGGATCGGAATCCTGGTGGCGGTTGGGGCATAAGGACTGTTGCCTCAAGTGATCGGCCAACTCCTTTACTAGCATTACTGCTTCGCAACGCAAGGTGAGGACGCCGTGAGGTCTTTCCAACCACGCCTTAAAGAGGGGACTTAGCGCCATAATTATGGCGTACCTAGTTCTTTTAGGGGGTGGCGAAATACTTTTTTAAATTAGTAACTTAACCGTTACTATAAAGAGTCCTTAGGTTCGCAAGGATAAGAACCAATGCTTAAAGCTTCGGGATTGTTTTTAAGAGTCAACGTAACCCTGCAATTAAAAAAACACAAGTTTTAGTTACTCAATGTAGTTAGATTCTCCCTCTTGCTCAAACAGCGTGGGAGAAGTTATTAAATAATTTATCACACCCAAAAGAAAATAGTTCTGGACAAAGTTGCGTTCTAGAGACATCAATTTAGGTTGCACTACAAATCCATACATTTTTAACTTTTATTTCAATCGTTGTCTCTAGCAAAATGTCGCTATACCGTGACGAAAGTACATGAGGCTCTAGAGCCACTTATGCAAATATGGCGGGCTGGCAGTTCGATGGGTCACATCTGACTGATCCCAGGGGAAACAAGTTCCTATTTTTTGAGTTGGGAAACCATCTAATAACTTATCCTGCTTTAGAGTGGAGCTAAGCTTAGGGCGTGTCAGATTGTTTCTAACTCAAGCCACACTTTTGATTCTTCAGTTGGCGTACACGAGTATCCCTTACATACTTTTAGAGGAAACAAGATCATCGAAAATTGAGGCCTATCTTAATAAGCCATCAAAGTCAGTCTACCACCGCCTTTGCTATTGTTTCCGCTCTCCAAGTCTAAAGCGTGCCCACACATGCATAAACAGAATCTCAGGCCCACAAGCCGTCTGGCCTTGCTCTCAAAACATACATATTTATAGTAGCAGCGACATATTTATTCAAATCAGTGCTTCCGCTAGTGATGTACCAAAAAGTTGGGGTCATTTTTCAAAGAATGTTTACTTCCAGAAATGTTTTCTCTCGCCTCGATTTTTATTGAGGAAAATAGTGAGTCCAGTTTGAAAAATAGTGCAGATTCTGCGTTGATTTTCATATTCTGACGTTGTGATATAATTGCTATTTTTTTTTCTGTAAACACTTTCATAAGTTGAATTCCGATTTCTCTTAAAAGAAATAAAGGCAGGTCAGTCTCTTTTGAAATCTACTCCTTATAATGGATAAATTGACCATTTGCGGCCCATGTATATTAATATCTGATATGGTCTTTTGGGGAAAAATCCATACAGTGGACTCTAATGAATGGACTTCTTCAGCGCGCATTAGTTATTGATCGAAAGGCTCAACTCAAAACTAGTCTTTGTTTTAAATTGAGCTTTGCGATTGCGTCGAATCTTTGAGCTCAGCTCAACGATTCAACGAACAATATGTACTAAAGAAAGGCCGTTTGCTTTGAATTGTGTATCGAAATATAGGAGTGGTTGTCATCAAATAATTTGTAGTGAAATTCTTCAGCCAATGCATGCATTAGTTAGTGATTGTAAAGCTCAACTCTAAACAATTCTTTGTTTTGAGCTCAGCTCAACGATTCGCCGAACAATACTAAAGAAAGGCCGTTTGCTTCGAGTTGTGTGTCCAAATATAGAAGTGGTTGCTTAACTAACTAAAGGCAATTAGAGCTCCGGCAGATTCTACGAAATTCTGTCAGTTGTTTGAAGTTTAGTGAGACATGTGAAATGTTTACCTCTAACTGTATTAAGATTCTACACGAGCGACTCACAGTCTACTACAAAAAGTTTTAGTCTATTTATAAAATACTAAATTTAACTTTTCCTGTATTCTGACTCGGAACAACTTCTTTTTAAGCCTTATATTTTCTTCAAAAATATATTCTACACCAATATCTAAAATAATGATCAACTGTTTCGGTTAAACTTTGCTGGCCAGATCAACAAATATCCTACAGTCCTGAGTTCGTCAAAGAACTTCTCCTGCTCTGGGTGAAGTGAGAGGGAGTATTATAGATTAAATTACTAGAAACCACCTGTGTTATTTCAGTTTCCCTTTGCGTTACTGGGCCGTGGTGACATTTTCGAACAATCCTACAGCCTGATGTATGCTGAAACAGATCTTTGAGGAGTGTGTGGCCTTAACGGCGAGCCATCGATTGCTCGCCGTCCGTAAGCCCATCTCCTACAGTTGTAGACTAAAAATTGTCTCTTCCTCATGTTTTTCACCTCCTCGTTCACTCTTATCACTATTTTGCTGAAACTGGAGACAAACTCAATTCAGCGACAAGAAAAACCCGGGTGTTTCTTGTCGCTCTCCGTGGAAACTCTTTTAAATCATGTTATAAATATATTACAAGTATCTCGGTTACATATTTCTTGTCAAGATTCAAAATACAGAAAAAAAAGTCAGTGACAGTTAAGAGATGATCAGTCTCAACTGACAGCGTCCGTTCACGGACATGACGCTTATATCAGCGCGCTTTATTTGAGTGAGCATGACAAACTCTCAACTCATGTTTACCCATGTTTTGACAAACAAATAAATAAATAATATATTTATCTTTATCAATCCATAACGACTGAATGCCGACAGGCTGAAACACTATCATATGGATACGCTAACCAATCGTAGGAAGAAGCAGGACTGCATTATCTTCCACAAAATCCTTAGTGGAGTAATAGACTGTAACGAAATCTTGAGCTCATTAGTTATAAAAATTCCATTTCGTATCTCCAGGTACCTACAAACTGTTTTGTATGGCTTTGTAGGCAATATAACTCGTTGACTAAAACTACAAGCTTAAACATCTGCGAGTCACTGACAAAGTATAAAAAATATTTACAAAAATTAATTTAATTTAATCATCATCATCATCATTTCAGCCGAAAGACGTCCACTGCTGGACATAGGCCTCCCCCAAGTGTCGCCACAATGAACGGTCCTGTGCGTCTCGCATCCATCGTACTCCCGCAACCGTTACCAGGTCATCGGTCCACCTTGCAGGAGGCCTTCCAACGCTACGTCTTCCGGTACGTGGTCGCCATTCCAGAACCTTTCGGCCCCAACGACCATCCGTTCTGCGAGCAATGTGCCCTGCCCATTGCCACTTAAGTTTGGCGATTCTTCGTGCTATGTCGGTGACCTTGGTTCTCCTGCGGATATCCTCATTCCTGATTCGATCACGCAAGGAAACTCCGAGCATAGCCCTTTCCATTGCCCTTTGGGTGACTTTGAGTTTTCTGATGAGGCCCATTGTAAGCGACCACGTTTCAGAGCCATATGTCATTACTGGCAACACGCACTGGTCATAGACTTTCGTCTTGAGACACTGTGGTATATTGGACGAGAAGATACCGCGCAGCTTCCCGAACGCTGCCCAGCCCAGTCGGATTCGACGTTTGATCTCTTTCTCGAAGTTAGACTTTCCCAACTGGACCGTCTGTCCCAGGTAAACGTACTCGTCCACAACTTCGAGTGTAGAGTCCCCGATCTTGATAGGAGTGGGTGCTACATGGCTGTTTACCATGACTTTGGTTTTGTCCATGTTCATTCTAAGTCCCACTCTTTCGGAAGCTCTACTGAGGTCACCAAGCATTGTACTGAGCTCCTCCGTAGTCTCAGCCATGACTACTATGTCGTCAGCAAACCGAAGGTGAGTGATGTACTCGCCATTGACATTAATGCCTAGCCCTCTCCACTCCAGAACCTTGAAGACATCCTCCATTGCTGCCGTGAACAGTTTCGGAGAAATTACGTCTCCTTGCCTCACGCCCCGCTGCAAGAGGATAGGTTTCGAAGTCTGGTCTTGTAGTCGGACTGACATAGTGGCGTTTTTGTACAAACACTTTAGCACTTCGATGTACCGATAGTCAATTTGGCACCGTTGGAGAGACTGCAGTACAGCCCAAGTCTCAATCGAATCAAAGGCTTTCTCGTAGTCCACAAACGCTAAGCAGAGAGGCTGATTATACTCCTCAGTCTTCTGTATAACCTGCCGCAGCGTATGTATGTGGTCCACGGTGCTGAAGCCTTTTCGAAACCCGGCTTGTTCGGGAGGCTGGAAGTCGTCGAACCTGCGTGCAAGACGATTCGTGATGACTCTGGAAAACAACTTGTAGACATGACTCAGAAGCGAGATGGGCCTGTAATTCCTAAGCAGGGCATTATCGCCCTTCTTAAAAAAGTGTACCACCACGCCTCTGCTCCACGCCTGTGGCGTTTTTCTTCGAGTATGACGGAATCAAATAGCTTCTGAAGGGCCTTAAGGACCGGTTTTCCACCCGCCTTCAGGAGTTCAGCCGTAATTCCGTCCTCACCCGACGCCTTGTTGTTTTTTAGCTGCTCCAGAGCCATCCTAATCTCGTACAGGCTGACGTCCGGGATATCTTCGGTATAGTGTCGAGTCAATCTAGCTCTTGGGTCGTTTGCTAGATTTGCCGCGGGTTCAGTGATAGACGTGTATAACTGTCCATAAAAAGTCTCGATCTCTCCCAGAAGCTCCGATTTGGCGGAAATGACTCTGCCATCGTCGGTCTTCAGTTTCGTGAGCTGGCTTTGCCCAATAGACAGATCTCGTGCAAATACTTTGGAGCCCTTATTCCGCTCAATTGCATCCTTAATCCTTGCGGTATTAAAGCGGCGAAGGTCGCGTTTCAGGGACTTCGATATTTGTCTATTGAGCTGCCGGTATATGCACGCATCGTCTGAAGACTGCAGAATCATCTAACGCCTCTTCTTCATTAGCTCGAGCTTTAATTTAATGTAACAGTTGAATTATTATATTATTCATTGTTATTAGAATTCCAATTTTATCATTATTATTACTTAAACAATTTTCAATTTTTATTTATTTATATCATGTTTTTATTGTATTAGTAATTTTATTTTTGTTAGCTTAGTTGTTTAAATTTTTTTTTGTGCATGCTGTGGTCTCCAATAAGTGAAAGAGTACCAAAAAGATACTGGATCCACTAATCAACACTAATATTATAAAGAGGTACCTAAAGTTTTTTTTATGTTTTTTTGTTTGTAGGAGATAATCTCTGGAAGTACTAGTCCGATAGCAAAATTTTTTTCACCGATAGAAATCTGCTTTATTCCTGAGTGACATAGGCTATATTTTATGTACGCGGGCAAAGCCACGGGCAAAAGCTAGTTAAAAGATACAAATATTATGTACATCCTTTGTTGGAGATCTTAAATAAATAAATAAATAAACGGTTTTGATTAGATGTAGAACAAGGATAAGCAATAGCCCGAATTAGGATATAGAATATTGTATATTATTATCCCGGTAGTAGATACGTTCCCGTGGGATAATTTCCAACTTCAACGCGGGCGAACTCGCAGGTAATTTGTTATCAAATAAATTTCAATTATTATTATTAAAACGATACTCATTAAAGCTTAATTGTAGACCTCTCATCCTTTCTTGTTCAGTAAGTACCGAATTTATATATATAGCTCTATTTTAGAGCCATAAATAAACACAGTACTGTCTAAACTGGATGGCAGCCCAATTCGGCGGCTAATCTGCAGCGAGTCTGATGAATCCTTATCATCCGCCCCATTTAACTGGAGGATACGCGAATGGGTTGGCAGGTCGGGTGTTGAAGTGCCATTCATTATTTATACAGATAAATGACAATATTATTTTATTGTTAAAACCCTCAATTTGGTAACCAATTGTCAGTAGCGTCTTTATCTTTCCTTTGATCATAGTATACTAGTTGCTGCACGTGGCTTTGCGCCTGTTAAAGTAGATAATTATAGTAAGAGAACATAAATTGTATCCTACATGTATGTGAGTGTGTTTGTATGTTTGTTTTTTTTTTTTGGCTGAACAAATGTGAATGATATTGGGCACACGGGTAGACGATGTCCTAGAATAGTATATGGATAATTTTAATTATGGTAGTATGTTCTCTTGGGATAGTTTTCTTTTTTCACGGGCGTAGCCTTCTTTTTTCACGGGCGTAGCCGGTGGCAGCAGCTAGTACATAATAATCCTATTCATTTTGAAAAGTCTTTTAGACTGTTATTTCCTCATCTTTTAAAACATTCACTGCCTAACAAGATAATATGCCACAAATACTTCGTCAAACAAAGTCTTATTAAAAAAAAAGACCAAATTTTTCGTCTAAACGAGACAGAATTAGTCGAAAATGCCTTGAAAATGTGAATTATTTCGTGGCTGTAATAAGTCAGGGTCTTAAACATTTTGTTGGCTTTGCGTCCATTAGTCACGGAGAGTGTAAGTCGTGAGTAATAAGCGCAAAAACGTCGAAACACGGTGACACGGCTCTCCTCTGCCGATGACGCGTGCACAGATTAATTTATTAAACTCCGCAGGATTGTGCCGAGGAATTATTGTTCCTGGAAATTTTGTTTGGGAATAGTTGGATTGTATTGATTGTGTTATTATTGTTTCTTTGGGAGTTACGTGACCTGAACTTTCAAGATCGCTATTGATGTTGAACTAATAAAAGTGTTTTAAGAAATTCAAAGTGGTTCAAGATATCAGAAAAAAATATCCAAATATTTAAATGAGAGCAGTGGTGGCCGAGTAGTAACGGCCCCGACTTACGAGTTGTAGGTCGCGGGTTCAAATCCTGCCAGGCGCATTACTTTGTGTAATTTATTTCATCACCACTGCACTGCTCTCAAAACGGTGAAGGAAAACATCGTGAGGCAACCGGCATATCCTAGAACCAACAAATCGAAGACATGTGACATTCATCAACCCACACCGGGCCCGCGTGGTAGATTACGGCCCATTCCCTCCCCTAGAGAGAGGGGGCCTGAGTCCCAGCAGTGGGAACATTAAAAGGCTGATTATGCTATGCTTATGCTTATTTAAATGCCCTTGTTTATAAGCTATCGTCATCTGGGAGTATTAAATTCGCAAAACTGAAGAGGAATAATGCATCTAATTTTGTAGACGGAATCATCCGACAGTAGGAAGAGAAATTCTTTGGATGTTTCTCTTTAACGCAATCTGCCACACTCTATAAGTTAGAAAAAAATATTCAGCTGTTAGTTATATTGTGTCCTTGTAAACCATTTTCTTAATTACCAGTCTCGTCCTCCCATAATGAATGTAAGTATAGCGTAAAGATAATCAGCCGTACAATGTCCTCACTGTTGGGACTCAAGCCTCTTTTTTTACCAAAGTGAAAGGGCCTTAATCCACTGCGCGGGCACAATGCGAGTCAGTGATTGTCACATTGTCTAGGATATGCCGGTTTTCGTACATTTTTTTCTGTCGAATGTTAGCATAAAATAGAAAGAGACCTATAGTTTTTTTGAATATTTGAGCTCTAAAACGCTGGCTGGTTTTTTGGTTCAGAAACCTGGTCTCTCAAAATGGGCTTCATCAGAAGAGCAATGGAGTGGGCTATGCCCGGAGTTCCTTTGTGTGATCGGTTCAGATTCTTTTCTGATATCACAAGAACCAATGTTACCGACATAGCTCGAAGAATCGTCAAACTTAAATGGCAATGGGCAGGTCACATTGTTCATAGAACAAATGGTCGGCCGAAAGATTCTGGAGTGGCGACCGTATTCTGGAAAACGCAGTGTTGGAAAGCCTCCCACAAGGTGGAACAATGGCATGGTGAGGGTTGTGGGAAGCGAGACGTTGATCTGAGGTATTGATAAAGTAAGTAGTTTTTAATATTAACTATAATTTTATGAAAAATTGTATTAAAATGCTTGTGTCGATGACATAGCCCGAAGAATCGCCAAACTAAAGTGGCAGTGGGCAGGGCACATTGCTCGTAGAACGGATGGTCAATGTTGCCGAAAGGTTCTAGAGTGGCGATCGCGCACCGGAAAACAAAGCGATAGAAGGCCTCCCACAAGGTGGACCGACGACCTGGTGAGAGTCGCGGGAATGCGGTGGATGCGAGACGCAGAGGATCGGTCATTGTGGACTCGCTTGGGGGAGGCTTATGTCCAACAGTGGACGTCTTTCGGCTGAAATGATGATGATTATGATGATGTATCAAAATACAAGCAACGATTAAGTTTGACTATTTTTCGATAGCAATGGTTAGGTAAAAATCACAAAAAAAAAAATCTTTAATCGTAGAAAATATTAATCTAAACCGCAAACCTGCATAGTTTCGTCTACCACCTTAAGACTCCGACTGCAAATCTAAGGTAACCCGAAGAGAAACGACGTCAATTTTTCAAGGCTTACTGAGTTTTATGAATACTGCGCCCCGCTCTGCTGGGCTTAAAATATTATGTGCGTAAGCGATATTATGGCTTAAATACCTCGCCGTCTCAAGAGGTTATTTTAAGATAATTTTCTTACTAAGTGTTGGCATTAATTTGTAATATCTTTTGAGGATTCGAGAGAAAACCTTCTTGTTTCGTGCATTTTTAAATGAGTATGATGGTTTGAAGTTCAAGTATTGGTTTTGATTAAAGTTTTTGTGGATATTTTAGTATTAGGTTATGGTAAAGTTTAAGAACTGGTTACCAATTTTTATGGTTCCTTACCCAAAAGGTAAAAACGGGACCATCACTAAAAAAATACATAATAATAATATTCCTATTTCTCCTTTCGTAGGTCTGCTGGAAGAAATTTCTTTTAGAAATAAGCAGTACCTTTGTACAATTTTTATTAGAATGTATCTTCTTTCTTTATTTATGTGTGTACATAAATTATAAAATAAATAAATATTCTACAACTATCACACGACGCCATCTAGTCTCATACTAAGCAGGGCTTTTGCTATGAGTACTAAACAAATGATAAACATACTTATATCTTTCTAAATACATACATATTGTAGATAAATTGCACCCAGACGCAGAAAAAATGATCGTGCTCATCACTTAAACATTTGTCCTGGGTGGAAATCGAACCTACGACCTCCGGCTTAGCAGTCAGGGCCTCTAACCACTAGACCAACAGACCAATATCCAAAAACAGCACATAGGATAAATATTTTTTGATATGGATATATCGCACTGAATAAGAAAACTTATTTATGCTCTTCTCTAAGTCCTAATCTATCATTATACCAGTAGTATGTTCAGTGATTTAGGTGTACAAAGTTTCATATTGTTAGCTCTTGTGTATACAACCGCATTAACAAAATAACATAAATCCACAATCTAGCGAAAATTAAATGTAAAAATGAAATTCGGAATCTACTACTGAAACTAAGTTACCAGGAGACTGAAGACCTCCTCAAACCAACCCGTTAGTTCATACGACGTTAACTTTCACTCACACACATCTTTCATTACACTACACAGATCCACACAGTCACACACCCGCGCTATCATGTGCGCACACAAAAATGACCACCATTATATATAGTTAACTAGCTGACCCGGCAAACGTTGTTTTGCTATGTATATAATTTTTTTTTATGTAAAATTGAAAAAAAAATCAGGGTTGGATTACCCTTAACATTTAGGGGGATAAAAAATAGATGTTGTCCGATTCTCAGACCTACCCAATATGCACACAAAATTTCATGAGAATCGGGCAAGCCGTTTCGGAGGAGTTTAACCACAAACACCGCGACACGAGAATTTTATATATTAGATGTGACATATGATTCTCAAAAATATTTTTTATTCAATTTTATTATTAGATGGTTTTTGGATTATTACATTATAATCTTTATATTTATTTATTCTTTGAATCTTAAATATTTACTATAATGTTATTGTATAAATCGTTTCTGGACGAAAAACTAAAGATATCCTTTATCATGAAATAATTTAAAGATGCTGGTGCCTGTGATACAATGTTTTTCATTAGTACAGGTACCAACAAAACTTCTTTTCTGTATTTACTCATTTTTATATGCCAAATTGTTTTTGTCAATTTGTCAAAAAACTAACAAACAAACTGATAGACAAACAGACAGTAACAATCACATTTTATAATATAAAACTGGTTACTAGGATACAGAAACAGAGACCAACCGAAAAACCCTCAATCTGAAACCATTGTTTAACTCATTAATTACCCGAATCCATTTCAATTACATAAATTATCGTAATAAACGTTTATCTAACCACACAATTGAGGATTTTTACGCGAATCGCTCCATTCACGGCGATTCTTTTATTACGAAGATAAAAAGAACATTTTTTAATTTGATACTGTAGAGGTAAACTTTATTCAATTAGCTGAGGGAATTAATCTTCAAGTTTTGCGAGACTTTTTTTAAGGAAGCAAGGACACATTGTTCTGCATTTGGAAGAAAATTAATTAGAACTGTATAGATGTTGTTTCAAAGTTAAATATGTTTTTGCCTGCTGCGGTCTTCCCGTTCAGTCATAATTTAGGTGTCTTCAAGGCTAGAGTGAATACGGCTCTTAATAAACTAGTGTGGTTCACCATCAAGAATTGCATGCCGGGCCCTGGTACGGGCCATGATTCTGCGAAGCAGTTATGCTAGCGAATAAGGCACGAGGGAACGACCCTCTCGCGCCAGCTGCCGTGATCTCGATCCCGATTTCCAGCCATCGTAGGCGTAGACTTGCGGACGGCGAGCAATAGGTACCACACCGTTTGGTCGAGCACAAGTCGTCGAGCGCGCCTCAAGGAGATGTTAGCAAATCGTAGGGGCCCAGCAGGGTGAAGCCTACTGGACAGGTCCACTCAAATCTGTATGGTTCTTTATTCAAAAGGCTATATCAGATAAATCTGCATGGTTCTCATGTGATTTGACCATTACATATTAACTGTATGGACTTTAAAAGAGACTCTGACCCCTGAGTTTGTTTCGGTGTTTCTTCTAGCAAACACCTAGCTAGGAAACACCGGCCTCATCTAGTTTAAAATGACGAAAAAAAAATTGACGTGTAAAAGTGTTTTTTAAACCTATTTACAAAATAAAGATCATTTATCATTTATCACACACGCACACATAAGCACGATAGTGACGCAATCAAGATTTACAAAGAATTTATCGAATATAATCCACAACTATCAGCCAACGACATCTAGTCCCAAACTAAGCAGAGCTTGTGCTATGAGTACTAGACAACTGATAAACATGCTTATAAATTTCTAAATACATACATTTTACAGATTTTTTTTTTCATTTCATTTTCATTTCGTTCATCACACAAACATTTGTCCTGGGTGAGAATCGAACCCACAACCTCCGGCGTAGCAGTCAGACAGTCAGTCAATATTCGTTGTCATAACTCAAACTCAAAATTATTTATTTCACATACGCCTACATAGGCAATTATAAAACATCAGAAGCTAGCACATATAAACCCTGAGTCATACCATAACCAAAGTTTCTTAACTTACCAACAGCTGGCCAAACCACAACCAAAAGTATTTCAATAAATTACATTAATAACATAATTAACAATCTCAACTAAATGCACGCAAACTTATACAGAAATACCACTTTAAGCTGTAAATCAATTCATATTGAGCTTAAAATGGCTTGAAACAATAACTGGGAAAATGGTCATACCGTTCAAGAGACTTTGACTTTTGGTGACCGGCAAAGGGCGAAAGTCAATAGAATAAAAGTGTTGGCAGTGTAACTATGAAAAATGAAACGTCCACTTTTAGAGAGAGATGTTAAAAGCATCGTTTTGTATCGCAAAGAGCGTTGTAATAACGAAGTTATAGGGTATAAGGGGTAAAAGAAAAACTGAATCGTTCGGCAAGCTTAAGATAGAAGTTTATTAAATTTGCTAGAGAACGTGTTTCGACACTTACTGGGTTGTAGAAGTCTGATCTGAGAACCAAGGTCACCGATGTAGCCCGAAGAATCGCCAAACTAAAGTGGCAGTAGGCAGGGCACATTGCTCGTAGAACGGATAGTCGATGGGGCCGAAAGATTCTAGAATGGCAACCGTGCACTGGAAAACGCGGCGTTAGAAGGCCTCCCACAAGGTGGACTGACGATCTGGTGAGAGACGCGGGAATGCGGTGGATGCGAAACGCACAGGTTCGGTCGTTTTAGCGAAGGCCTATGTCCAATAGTGGACGTCTTTCGGCTGAAATGATGATGATTTATTTATTTATTTATTTATTTATAGTTAATTAAAACGGTACACCCACTTACATTAATTAACATTGATTTTTTTTTTTAAACTTATAAGATTAAATACAATACTACATTTTAACATGGAACAGTGGACACCCTCGCATACTGCCTCTCACAGAACACCAGACAAAGATGATAAAGAGAGGTCTGATAGGTAGTCGCTGTGTGTAAAATACTGGTATTCACCGCATCCGGTTTGACTGGGTGCCGACCCCAACACAGTTTAGAAAAGGTTCGGGAGATAATGATGTTGTCACCGCAAGTCTTGCAAAATTAAAGTGAATTAAATGAAATAATCCTTTTTTCAAGTATTATTTCAATCTGGCGTGGAGGCTCTCTTCTGTATGAAATAATGTTGTGTTTATTAATTATTCTAGTTTTCGCCACCAGGTATTACATTTACTTGAGATAATCCTTCCGATCGAATTTCGATCACGATGGCCAATCTCAACAGAGATTAGCCAGATCAGGATGTGCGATATATAGGAGTATATTGCACAAGCGTGTGCTCGAATATAGTATGTACTCTCTGTTGCTTCCGAGAGCAGTGGTGGTCGAGTGATAACGGCCCAGACTTACGAGTGGTATGTCACGGGTTCAAACCCAGCCAGGCGCATTACTTTGTGTAATTTATTTCATCACCACTGCTCTCAAAACGGTGAGGAAAACCTCGTGAGGAAACCGGCTTGTACTAGAACCAAAAAAATCGAAGACATGTGACATCCACCAACCCGCACTGGGCCCGCGTGGTGGATTACGGCCCATTCCTTCTCCTAAAGAGGAGGCCTGAGTCCCAGCCGTGGTGTCCCACGGCTGGGACTCAGGCCTCCAGTGTGTCCACTTGTCACCACGAGATCAACGAGAGAGTTAAATTCAGGCATTAGCAGACCATGCATTTTGTATTGTTCAGACCATGCAAAATATAGAGCACAATAATATCGGGTGTTGTCTCAAATAGTACCAGCTGATGTGTTGAGTAGTTAGGAAGCTCTTAACTTACTCACTGGACAGGTCAAAAGAAGAAAAGACCAAAAGCTCTTTCCTCAAAAGACCATCTTAGACACTAATTTGCATTGTTCTCAATATTCTCATTATTCTTTGGATGTCTTCAAGAGGAAAATTAAAAAGCATTTTCTTTCACAATGACACAGTATGTATTTTTCTGTATATAATATATTCACGTGGGATTGCAGACAAGCACTGGTCTATATCAATAATATATATATATATATATACTATATATTATTGATATAAACCTACTTATATATATATATATATATATAAGTATGTAAATATATTTATGTTTTATTTTACTCGTATTATTTGTAGTTTTAGTTCATTAAACCCATTGTCTTTCTATTGTGACTCTAATTACGCTACTCAAAAGGTTAAAATTGTACACTGGATCCTACCCTCTATTGTGATCTCTCTCTAACACTCAATGGTTTGCTGGAAGAAAACTCAACTTGAGTTAAGCTCGCCTATGTACATGAACTTTGTTATCCACTTATTTTATTAGTTGTTTAGTTGTTAAAGAATTATGATTTGACCCTTACACATGTTTGCTGTATGAAACAAAAGAAACTGACCTCTGAATTTGTCTCAGTGTTTCTTCTTAGGATAGTCAGATAGGAAACACCGGCCTCATCTAGCTTAAATTGATGAAAAAAATTACGTGTAATACCGTTTTTTAAAATTTATTTCTAAAAATAAAGTACCATTGTTCTGAAAAATACTATTTTTTTTTTTGTGTTTTATCATTGAAGTTGATTGTGGGTTTAGGCAAAACAAAAACAAATAAGATAAAATCCAGACCGTTTCCTAAATGACCAAGTTATTAAGTACTAAACAAAAAAAAAACGACCACCAACTTTTTTGAAATTTGCTAAAAATGGGAAGAATTCTGAATATTTAAAACTAACTTTTGCCCACAGCTTCGCCCACGTACATATGTCACTCAGGAATAAAGCAGCTATCTACCGGAGAAAAATTTCGCAATCCGACCAGTACTTTAGAGATTACCTCCAACAAAGTAAAAAAAACAAACTTTACCTCTTTATAATATTAGTGAAGATATAAGCTTGTAAAAAGGCAAAGTCCTAACTCACTCAAAGACTCACCAACGCCTAGCCCATCTCTTGGACTTAGAACGCTGAAATACAAAGAGATTTCCTTTATAATAAAGAATAAAGGTAGCTAACACGTTATTACCTGACAGGTTTGTCTGCTCAGTTATACTTGTCAGGTAAGCTTGTGTGGAAACCTGCATAGTTGTGTAACATACACGTTCCGGTTTACCTGTACAACTCACCTGCACAGGCAAACCTGACAGGTATACCCCAACGTGTGTGGCTACCTTCCTACGTCCGGTTTCACACGCCTATCGTCAACATCGAGCATGATTTAAAAGCTTGTTACTTCATCTAACGTAATCCAACGCGATGTTTGACGAAAAAGCAATGCGAAAAAAGAGAGATAATGCCTGAAAACTCTGTTAGCATTCGGTGATTCCGTGATTTTCTCGAATATTTTACAAAACTTGTTCCAAGATATACGTTTTCTTTTTTAATCCTTGTTAGTTTTTGAAAAAGATTGTCATCATTATGCTATACTAACTTCTTCCATTGGCTTCATCCACGTGAATGATAGTTATTGCTGACGCCAAGTCGAAGTTAAAGATGGATGTCATGTTAAGTCTGAATATGGTTTCCGCACTTATTCCTATGCGGATCCTTGTACATACAAAAACAGATTAGGCCTCTCAGGTTTTTCAAGGCGTCAATGAGGGAGTTCTAGTATCCCAAGGTTCGTGTGCGTGTTTCAGTGACACCTGTGCAGTCCAGGAGCACATGCGCAATAGTCTCCTCCCCCTCCAAGCATGCTCTGCATCACTGTCTGTGATACCTATTGTGAGGAGCTGCTTATGGCCACCACCAGGCACAGGCTGCCTCTATCCAGTTGAAGACGGATAAAAAGTAGCCTATACCCATCCTTGATGTTCAAGTTTCCTCTGTACCGAATTTCATCAAAATCGGTTTAGTAGATTAGCCATCGAAAGAAGATGACAACCTCGAAAGGCTCATTGTGACCGGTAAAGTGGATGGGAAAAGGCCTCGCGGGCGCAGCCCAATACGTTGATCCGACCAGATCCGCCCTGCTCTTGACTCTACGGTATACAATGCCCTTCACACCGCCAGAGACAGATAAAAATGGAGGAATATCATAAAAGTTAAAGTGATGAAGGTCACGACGTTCAGCATTGAAGAATACGACGCAAAGAGGAGGAGTTTAAGTGTGGAATTGTAACAGACAGATAGACTGACAGAGTTACTTTCAAAATTATTATAATATTAGATACTAGCTTTTGCCCGCGACTTCGTCCGCGTAGAAGTCGTAAATGGTTTTATTTGGTTTTTTGAGATACCAAAATATGAAATATTATTTATTTTCGTCGTCGTGTGTGATAGTCCATTGAATTGTATGGCGAGCGATATAGTATCTTAAGATAAAATATTATGGTATCTTAGCCCTGTGCAGCGCCCTTAAGTGAACTCCACTGCGGGTGACGTAACCTACGACAAACTTATTATTTTCGGTTGGTACAGTAATCGGGTCTAGGGATCGAACAGCAAAATTAAGTTTGTTTTTTATTGTATATACTTTTCCGGGATAAAAAGTACTGTGTGGTGCCCAGGATATTAAAAAATAATTATACCAAGTTTCATCGTAATCGAACCGGTAGTTTTTGCGTGATGCGTGAACAAACAGATAGACAGACAAAAATTTTTTAAACACATTTTTGGGTTCGGTGTCGGCCTAGTAATGCCATTTATTTTTTTGATATTTTCAATGTACAGAATTTTAACTTCTACAGATTTATTATAAGTATAGATAAATAGTATGGATTATACGTTTACCTATGACAGTCGTTGTAATATAGAATTTAATTAGTTACCTGAAAATAGTTAAGACTACAGTAGCATTAGGTACTAAGAAAATATACATTGCTTGGCAGCTCGTACCTGCAGACGTTTCGAGACGGGACTGCCTTATTAAAGCTCTGTTTCCCTCGCTTATTTATCTTGTTTTCTTTCACAGACTGAACTGAATACTAAATCTATACAAGATATAAATCAGTACCTTCAGTATTACTCGTATAAATCAAAGTTTCCGCCGTGACCTGTTTGACTTTCTGTAATTTAGTGGGACCTAAAATTCTATTCGTAGTGGTCAGCTTTTCTATTTCCTTTTATTTATCAATTTAATAAATAAGGGTCTGTTATCCTTTTTTGACAGGCTTGATGATATAGTGGTTAGTGACGCTCACTGCTATGCTGGAGGTCGTGAGTTCGGTTCCCACCCAGGACAAATGTTTGTGTGATGAGCACGATCTTTCGTTCTGTCTCTGGTTGTAATGATATTTAATTTGTATGTATTTAGAAATATATAAGTATGTTTATAACACAAACTCTGCTTAGCTTGGGATTAGACAATGTTATGTGATAGTTTTGGATTATGAATGTTATTAAAGTAAAATGTATTATAAACCTAAATAAATTCATGTGGATAAAAAGATACTACAGGATTCCATTTGTTACGACTTACGCGATTGTACTACATAGGCGCATTAACGTGAATGCGATCGTGAAGCGAAGCGGTGCGAATGGAACAAACAATTCATACTCTATTGCGGTGGCTTAGTAATCAACTGCATATAAGTGCGGTGCAGTGACAAGTGAAGCGAAGCGGACGCTATCAGCTGATTTAAAATTTTCACTCAAACTCGTGCAGAGCGGTGGTTTATTTTAAATAAATTGTTGCTACGCGGCTATATCGCGCGCACGTAGGACAGTGCCACCGATTCGCGTAGATCTCATCGGGTCTAACGTTTATTCAAGTAAGTAGACAATAACTCGTCATAAACGCAAACAGGTTACTATTACTACGTTCCTGATAATTTTGAAGGACATTACGAAAAAGGTCATCGCTTAAAGTCTCATAAGTTACAATAAACAGTCCGATATGACACTAGGCTATCGTAAGTCTGAGCCCGCAGGCTCAATTCAAACTTCGTAGTGATTCTGAGAACAAAAAGAGCTTTGTCCTTTCTAAGAATCAATAGTACTTTTGACTTAAAAGGTCGAGATGGTAGAAACTACGAGTACTTCGTACTTCCACGAAAATCTGAAATCGTTTGCAAAATTAACAATTGTCAGTTATAACTTACAGCATTCAAGATGTGGTTTAATGATATATTCCCAGAAAAGCATTTGGAATTTGAATTTGAAACGGGTTGTTAGTAGATTTGTTCGGAAAATTCTAATTTGTTTGAAATTCTCAGCTAGTAATTGGAAATAAAAGGGTGTGTTACACAATTCGGAAAAGTGTAACCTCGAATAACACGTTCCCGTAAGTTCACTAATCCGAAGCACTTAACAACGAATGCACGTTACTACGACAAACTTAACGTCGTAGCCATGCGATCTCGAATAACATGATTCAGAAAACTGTAATATCGAATAACATGTTCCCGTATGTTTACTAATAGGAAACTCTTCACAACGAATGCACGCTGCTACGAAAAACCTAACGCCACAGTCATGGAACCTCGAATAACCAAGTCTCGAATTATTATTAGAGACTCTGCATTCCGAATTATGTAAAACACACGAAATAAAATAAACATGTTATAAAGTTTTGTTTTATTAAATAGTTTATAAAAAATAATTTATTTCGAAATTCATCACTACGGACTCACGTATTGATGAAAATATACAACCGACTTCAATGTAAAAAAAACTGGGCTAGTGCAAGTCGGACTCGCGCCCTGAGGGTTCCGTACAAACTTACCTATGTAAACAGTTCAATTCCTGAATGGAGTTTCGAAGATTTTTCCGAATCGAAAAATGTTTTGTCGAAATATACGTTTTTTGATACACATAAAAATATCATTTTTATTTTTTTTGCAGCTTCAAGAGACCGCAGATTTGAGTATATGATTTTAATTTCAACTCGATACCTCCACGCTTTCCCGAGATAAAGGGTCTTGACAGACAAATAGACAGACAGACAGATGGACGGACAACAAAGTGATCCTATAAAGATTCCGTTTTTTCCTTTTGAGGTACGGAACCCTAAAAAACAGTTCAAAATAACTTTAAATTTGGAAGTCGGTGTTTCTATAATAGTTTTGCCTCTTCGTTATTTAACACCGACTTCCGAAATTAAAGTTATTTTGAACTGTTTTTTATTGTTTTGCATAACAACGGATAGCATAAACTTCATTTTGCAGAAAATCATTTCGCATACACTCAGTTGTCATACATTCAAAACTCATAATTTTGTTAGTCAGAATCATCTTTAGGCATAATGTTTATATCCATAATAATTAAAAATCAGAACCATCATATCGCAGAAAATTCACACTCAGAATCGTCTTTTGGCATACATTTTATATCGATAGTCATTAAAAGGCAGAACTGATTTTTTTCTTGGCTTGGATGCATGTAGCATGCAAACAGGCATACAACATGCAAGCAGGCATGCAACATGCAGCATGCATGCAGCATGCATGTAGCATGCAAGCAGGCATGCAACATGCAGCATGCAAGCAGGCATGCAACATGCAGCAGGCATGCAGCATGCAAGCAGGCATGCAACATGCAGCAAGCATTGTTTCTGTCATGGCTCCGGCGCTGCGGGGTTTGGGCGGCGCCACGCGAGCTTATCGTCACAGATGGTTTTAACGCTCACCACCTGCTCCTCAGCTCGCGGGCCGCCCTACCCCTCCGCGCCTACGCGGGTTTAAATTACACTCTAGGGGTAGGGCAGACAAGACTGCGTAAAGTCGGTTTTGCAGCGATTCGTTTCTGTCATAAAATTTTGCAGCACAACGTATTGACTTTTTATGACACAAATTTAATTTAATATTGAAAATGCTACCATTACATGCTATATTTAGAACATTCTATGTCACTTTTGCAGACCATTCGATTTTAAATACATTGCACGTAGGTTATCTAACCATTCGACAGCATAAATTTACTTTATTTAAATTATCAGTTTTATTCCATATATTATAAGTTTTTGATGTTTTGAACACTAATTTTTACAAGAAGATACATCTATTTTAATTTTTGATGTTCAAATATGCACCCATACCAAATAATCGTATCTCTAAATAAATGTTATGCTAAACAAAATTATGTATAATATTAATTATGGCAAAGGTAATTATGCGAAACAAAATTCTGCCAAGATAAAAGTATGCCATTGTAAATTCGGACACGTAAATATTCTGCCAAACAAAAGTTATGCTAAATAATTTTTATGCCTTAAAAATATTCGATTAAATAAGATTATGCCATGTGAGTTATGCCAAATAAAAATCGGAGTATCAAGATTCTGCCAAATAGAAGGAACCCGTATAAGACGTATAAACAATGCAAGCATTTTACTTATAACGACAGTTCTGCTGTGATCCTATGAGGAGTTCCGTTCAATAGATTCAAAATTCATCATCAGATCATAACAATATTTCTATGGGACCAACTCGGAAGTATAACTTTTCAAACAAAAAAATAATTTTCAAAATCGGTCTACAGTTAACCGAAAAATCGGTGAACATACATAAAAAAAATACATACAGCCATACACAGAACCTCTATCTTTTGAATTCGGTTAAAAAAGACATCCACACCATTAAACTACACACACCTTTAAAATACAGCAAAAAAAAAAACAGTTTAAAAACTGATATGAAAAATGTACAACCACAAACTAACTTTAACTCATTGTTGAGTTAAAGCTCGCTTTTGCACATCAATTATCAAATCAATGTATGTACAATTATAAAGAACCACGTAGTGCTCTAAAAATATCCATTACCGAAACAAAACCTCTAAAACACGACTACACTAAACATTAAACATTGCTGTATTTTCAGTATTCAGTGCGAGTCGGTTCGCACCGCAGCGGTTTTGTTTTGACAGCATCCGACCGGAGAGTGACGCACTACAAACACATAGATCGGCTTTGAACGGAGCCACACAAAAGTGATGCTCTGATAGCTTGGAGCATAACATTGGTAGTAAAATCTAGCGAACGATAATAAATGTAACGCAAATACGATTTAATATTGAATTATAAAACCTTTACCTAACTCTGACAAGCTTGTTCCATCTACCAGACGTACGGCAATGCACCACCGATACATGGTGGACATTCCACCCCTACGTCTAAACGTTTTGGGAACATTCATTGTGCGTACAGCTAAGTAGTCGAGTCCTGGAGTGTGTGTTTCTTAATAGCAACTACCTCTTCTCCATTAACCATATCGTCACTTTTCATCAGGTGAGATAGTGATAAAGCGCGAAACTATCAATAGTAAAAAAAATTATTCATAATACTCTGGACAGAAATAGTACATTTTGATACAAGTGCAAAAATTTTGTCATTGCGACCGGGGTGGGATTTGCACGAGCCATAGGCGAGTGTGTTATGGAGCCGAGAGCTGCAATGACAAATTTTCACGTGTATCAAACGACTTTTTTCAATACACTTACGAAGAAATGAATAATCGGAGGTTGACCGGCGACTCGTGGAGGTCGACTCGCTCTGAGCTTGACACAATAAATGTAATAAAATTGTGGCGAGGGAGTTTCACGCGCACTTTTCTACACTAGTGCGGAAAACAATCCATTGCGTGCCTAAAAGCGGTAGGATCAGGGCACATTGCTTGCAGAACATATGGTTGAAAGAGCTGAAAGGAAAACGCAACATTGGAAGGTCTCTCACAAGGTGGCCCGTTGACCTGGTGAGGGTCGTGGACAATCGATGGATGCGAGATGCACAAGACCGTTCGTTGTAATGCTGCTCGAAGGAAGTTCATGTCCCACAGTCGACATCTTTCGGTTAAAATGATGATGATTATAATAATAATGTTTTAAGGTGTCACTCTCAACGTTAGGGTCAGAAACGAACATATCCGTGGAAGTTTTAAGATCTACCCAATTAGAGAAAAACTCAGTGAAAAGCAACTCAGATGGTATGGTCATGAAATGAGAAGATCTGAAGAACATATGACTAGACAAGTCCTACACATGTATACAGGTCCAAAAAAGCGTGGTAGACCACTTCTGACTTGGATGTCTGTAATTAGCAGTGAACTAAACAAAGCCCAAGTAAATAACTCGACGACCCAGAACCGAAATATCTGGCGAAAAATGACGAGGAGAGCTGCCCCAAATGAAATGGGATAAAGATAGGCAAAGAGAAAGATTATAATCATATTTTTTGTCGACGTTAAGAGGTTGATACATATCAATTGGAACCCTGGCTCCTGAGCTAGGTGGCACCTGTGTTACAGGAGTCAGCAACTTCACTCGGTTGTGGAACATTAACAATTTATGCAACACATGACGATAATAATACAATGTATAGTGACATCTATGAAGACACATAGGAACTAAAACTCAAAATCATACATGGCGATATTTGAGTTCTCCGCGTGCTAGAACATACACAATAGCCCAAAATAAACTCTTGGTCAGGTAACCGGACCAGACACAACATCGGTCTGGGCAGAAGATCGCCTTTTTAAATAGAGACTTGTGGAACTTTATACCTCGTTTTCACATACCTGAAGAAGTGAACTAGCTTCTAAGGAGGCATAGATATTCCAAGAAGAATATGTTGGGACAAGCTAGACTGATTTCATCAGAACTAGAAGGAGGAAGCATGGACGCGCAAAAAATAGAAAGAGTGGAGAAAGCCATTTCTCAAGAAGTGACAGACAGAGCAGGCTAGCAAGAAAAGTGGTCATGTGGGCCCAAATTCATTCTTTCACCAACATTCAGCATAAATTGAACCACTAAACCGCATGACCCAGTAAACAAAACAAGACCTAATTTATAAATTATATGAAATGAGGCAACAATAAATACGGATTCATTGCCCGTATGCAGAACGTTGGCACCACATTAAAAGCGGACCACAAACGAATTGGTATGACAGTGGCAATCTGGGCGAGATAATGAAGCTGTATGGTCACGGATAGGTGATCTGCTGGATTTCATTTTAATTGTTATAATCTCTGTTGAAATGTATGTCGCTAAAATATTTATAAACTGGCTATTACTCGTAGCTTCTCCCGCGTACATAAAATATAGCCTTTGTGACTCCGGAACAAAGCAGATTTCTATCAGTGAAAAAATTTTCACAATTACAATCAGACCAGTACTTTCAGATATTACCTCCTACAAGCAAAAACAAACATAAAAAAACTTTGCCTCTTTATAATATTAATATAGATATAAACATCGATGGATGGAGAGGAAAGCCAAGGAAAAAATAGTTGGATTTTGTCAGGGTAAGGGATACTCATAACGTGATAGTTAACAGTTTGGAGTGGAATAAGAAACTGGACATATATAACAGGCATATGTTATGTCTACTAACTTACGCTTCATAAACGCCTTGTGATTCTTTTAGAATGTTAGAGCCAACTCATTACAAAGTTACATATTTCATGAACTAAATAGTATTATAAAGTTTTGTAATCTCTTGTTTTTATTGTGATTCATCCGCCTTCTTGGTATATCATCATTTTTATCCTCTTGAACAATTTATTTTAAGTCGACGCAAAGTTTATTTTATTTATAGACTTCTTTATTAATTATTATCTCAGTGGTTACCTCATTCAACATATCATATCTACATTTTAGACTTTTTAATTCTTTCTGTTTTCGAGCATATCGCACTCATGGGCTGCAGCTGAAAATCAGATTCAGATCTTGTGTTACCATTGGCATTGTGTTGAGCTGAGGCTTTTTACACATTATTCAGTGTTTTGTTTGATTTTAAGGTGTTTCCGTTTTTAGTATGCCAATAAACGCAATTTTTTTATCAAGTCGTCAATCGTCCCATATTATTATTCTTCTCCTACTTTTATTGGCCGTCAAGCACATTCATACTCAAATCTTTGTCCACGACATTTTCTTCATTCCTCTCCATTAACTGAGCATACCACCACTTTTTTAGCACAGAAGTAAACTCACTGATAGTACCAGCATAACTGCTTTTGCTGAAATACTACCCGCAAAACAAGCATTTCCAAAATTTACAAATTTTGAGGATGCTCTCGAAATGATTTTCAATTCACAATCGGCCTACCACCATCCGTCTGTAACTGACCCAAACAAACGCGGCTGTCGCATAGTCGTGTCACTGTCAAATGGTTTAGTACTGCATCGCTTCCACAGCAGAACTTTACGCCGAATTAACTGGTACTGCATTTTGCATGGCCAAATTGAATAATTGCTTTGATCAAAATATTGCATTTGCAGTAAGGCATATTTTATTTCCTAATTATAAAGTATGTATTTTTGTTAATATCGTACTACAAAGGTTTATTCATCAAACTCTGATCTATTTTGAATCATCATAGACGTATTGTAATAACTTTATATAAAAAACCCTTCCTAAAGAAATGACGAACTATCATTTACCTCACCTATGTCACTTATCGCACCTTTAATTTAATACCGTCACTAAACGAAATTTTTCAAAAAACTGTTTTTAAAGACTACAGATGGCGTTTAGAACATTTTTTTTGAAGAATTTCATTTAGTGACGGTATTGGATTTAAGGTGCTTAAGGCCCCTTAAATCTCGTCCTTAATAAAAAATTTCTTCCTTAAGTCTCTTCCTGTTTAATTTGTTCCTGAAAGGGCTCGGCAATTATGCAATTTAAAGTCACTGCAGCATCTTACCTACTTACTCCGTTACCCTTTTTTCGCAATGCTTATTAAAGAGGCCGGATCATATAGTTTTTCTAGCCACACTATAAATATTTTATTGTATTATTTAGATTTTGAATCTATTAGTCAATTACATGGCTAATTTATTTATATATCACAAAGCTTTGAATGACAAAGATGGATGGATGGATTATGTGAAGAGTGATATGAAAGAAAAGGAAGTTAGTGATAGCATGACGAGTGATAGGGCAGAATGGAAGAAAAAAACGTGTTGCGCCGACCCCAAATAACACGGGACAAGGGCAGGAAGATGATGAAAGCTTTAAATGACAATCACTCAATTTCCAACAATCAATTTCCTTTGCATGACACATTCAATTTTAATTCAGAAGCTAACACTGGAATATATAGAGGACCAACATTTAACAGAGCAATACGAGTCATACAGACAATTATACACGAATCCTTTTGACGAACCCGGCCGGCTATGAGTCGGGCCACAATATAGACACAATACAAAAGGTTAGCTTCACAGACAAAGAGTGGACTGAGCAGCCCCCCTAGCCAAGTTACAACCGTTCCATTTCGATTCTCTTTTCGTCGATCGCCTCGAGTAGGCCACGCCTCCGATTCCTTTATTCTGACGTCACCTTACGTGAAAAGAGAATCAAAACGAAACGGTTGTAGCTTGGCTAGGGGGGCAGTACCCTCATAAAATTTACAATTGCGTAGAAAGAGATATAGACTGTGCAGCCAATACTTTTTTGTTTTTTTGGTGGGAAATTGTCACTTCTTCTGCTCTGAGTGGAGAGAGAGGGAGTGTAAGACTTTTAGTGACCAGTCTATGTTGCTTCAGTTGCCTTTTGCTTTCCAGGGTCTCGGTAACTCATTTGAGCAACCTTGACCGTGGAGCCAATTCTTGAATCTTTTCTGTAGGCCATCTAAACGAAGGTGACACTACAAACCTGTGACGTAACCCAATCAGACTTCTAGAAAAAGACAAAGACAAGAACTCGAACGCTTTGTCTCTCTCCTAGTGTTTTACCCGTATTCACTTTAAAGCTGGACTGGCTCCATACAACAAAAAAGACGTACGTACTCATAGACACATGCATATGGTGATAATCAAATGGCAATCGTAACAAGACACGCTGTACGTGAAGCGTCCTTGTTCATATGGAGCTCACGGTGACTGGGGCGGCTGAACGGCCGAAGGCTAGACGTGTTTCCCCAGGGTAAACTAAAATGGATTTTAAACGAAGATTGCTCACTATAGATGTCACTCCGCCATGTCGAGTGAGCTGTCTACTTTAGTCACTTCAGCATTGCCGCGGTTATATACCTTGTAACATAGTAAGAAGAAAATAGTATGTTCAAAATCGACTACTGATTCTATTTCAGCATTTTTTAAAATTTATTTATTAAACCATAACGACAAAATGCCTATTACACTTATTACATTAGGTAAATATTATGTAAAATACATTAAAGAAAATATAACATAAGCCTCTCACTCAGTCTTCTCGTAAATCACCAGACATTCAGTCAGTTTCTCCTTCCATTCATCAGCGAATACATCTAGTTTAGGACTAGATTCAAGGAGAGCGTTGAGTGCGATTAACATTCGCGGCGACTTACGTTGTGCAACCCGTGGCACTACAAATAATTTATGCCCACTAGCCCGGCAATAGTTATAAGGGACAAAAATGTTACACAGCTCTAATGCAAACTAGGCGAGTCGATGGTTCCGTGTATGATCTTGCAAGCAGATAAGGCATATGTTATTTCTAATATATAAAGAATTATTTTAAGTTGAAAAATTACCTATATCCATAAATACATGATAAATCTTGATTGTGTTATTAGCGTACGTGTGTGCATGCATAGATTCCAAAACCGATGCGCAACTAATGTAATACATTGATTCCTATATTATTTGCTTACAATTTGGAAAGTAATTTAATTTTCCAATTGGGGTGTATAAGGGTGTGCAATATTCCAGTTACATGTTATATATGTTTGATCTTTCGCCTGATTTTGCACCCGTGTAGTCTCCTCATATCAGCCACTAAGCCCGCCTTCTGCATCCATCTAGGTTGTAGTCGGATGCTCATCAGCTAGGGACGCATGATGTTTTCCGTCCCGTTTAACTCAAAATTGTTTTATTATTCGATACTGCTTTTCTGTTACTTACTAATTAATTACGCTGTCTCTTTTTGTTTGAAAATAGTGTACATGTACAAAGTTATATTATCATTTGAAAAATATCGTTTCGTTTAGTGGAAATTTGCTGTAGGTAACATAATGTGCCATTAAATTTATAAATTTGAACTCAATGTTCAAAAATTGTATTTAAGATTATACGACTGTATTCACAGGCTGAAACGGTAGTGTCGGCAGACACATACAAACCTTTTTTTATTCGTACATTGTAACGAATAATAAACTTATGATTACAATATATATATACACACATATCGTCTCTTAGCTAATAACACCGCATAAGTCATTTTTACCAACTTTACAGGAAACGAAAAAAACTGTGCGGTGTTGAGAGGCCAGCCAATTGCACGCTATCACTACATTTCGAATTATGGCTTCTGATTGGCTGAAGTCTATATCATGTGACCAATGGTTAGACGTGCAAAGAGCAGCTCCATCTAAAGGCATTCAAATGTGAAAACCACCAATTTTCGACTTGAGCGGTGTTGTAAGCTAAGGGACGATATATAGTATACGAGTATATTTAGAGCGGCAGCACGTCAATATAAAACTACTAACACTCAATAACATGATGAGCTATTGTAAAACTTTAAGTTAGTCTATTACGGTGCAATAAATTCTAATTTATGTCACCTCATGTTAAAACTCTTGGGCCATGGGGTCCGAGTGCTCATACCCTTTTTAAAGAACAATCCAAACGCTTAGTTGACACTTCGCGTGACCCAAGGGCTGGCTTTTACCTTGGTCAGAGATTAAGAATTGCCATACAACGTGGCAATGCTTAATCTCGACAGCGATGCGGAGGAGTTTTATGACGCCATATTTTAGTTAGGAGTAGCCGTTAATGTACATATGTAGTTTTAATTACTTAAGTGTTTTTGTATATAATTTTGAAAAAAAAAAACAAATAAAATAAAAATTTCCTCATGTTTATTGCAGTTGTAGGTCCTGCTGACCACCCAACATGACTACTGCATATTTCTGCATCAGATGTTTTATTAATTCTAAAGTCCTAATAGCAGGACACACTTGGACATCACAGGGTATAAACATGTTAACCTGGTACTTACCACTTGTGGTGTATATCTAAAGATCTCGTCCAGGTCTCGGTACCACTTGACTGAGTGTAGCGGAGGTTCGTGCTGCTGTCTTATGTACTGACAGCGAAGCTCTGCCTCGCGCCGTGGGTCCGCCCATAGCGGAACTTCCAGTGTTGTGATAGTATGGGATACACTTCGAGCTGTAACAAAGATGAAGACGTAGATTAGTAAAAAGAAAAGGGGGATGAAACTTTTCCCATACATTGCTGGCATGTTCTTTTTTCTTTTCGCTAAAAGTGAAACCTAGGCCATATCTTAAAGAACTGTATGATAAATCAACAGGAAAAAGAATTATGTCTATCAGTCGCAACCAAACGAAGTTAGAAACTGTTTGGTATTGCTATGGTTTGTGATCAGGCGTTATTTTTCTTAAATAAAAATACTGTGTCTGATATTTTAAGTTTACCATTGTTAAATTTAGTTTTAGTTTCGCTTTTTATGGCAAGTTAAGATTAAATAGCGTCAATCACTATCACAACACTAACGCGTATCTTTTCGATTCATTTTTTTTAACTTTTTTTAGTGATGAAAAACTGCGAGTGTGGAAAAATATAACAGTAATAACCAATTTAATCTATTTTGTTTTTTTTTTAATTATTTCCTGTCAGTGAAAACCGCAAAATATACGTATTATAGTTCCATTTCATTAAAATATATTGAAAATTAGTAACGCCTGACAAAAATATACTAGCAATGCTTCTATACGTATCTTCGTTCTGTTACGGTTTAAAGACCTGATCTTTTTTGGTATTGATTCCTTGTAGGAGCCTCTAACCGACAACCTAGGTTTCATTTCTGGTGAAAAGAAAAAAGTAAAACATGCCAATAGTTTGCATGGGCCTACAAGACATCATCATCCTCTTGTCCATCTCTCAGTAGATTCTGTAAGCTGCCATCTCAAAATTTGCGACAATATCATCTCTTATATAAATCACACCAATATTATAAAGCTGAAATTTTGTGACTGTGTATATTTCGACACCCGCATCGAACAAGGCCTAAGGCCCAAGGTCTCGGATAACAATCCAAACAAATTCAAACATGACACTATCACATTTTAAATAATGACTGAATTCATGTTTGATGGAACTTAGTACACGGGAGGAATAAGGATATCCGCAGGAGAACCAAGGTTACCGACATAGCACGAAGAATCGCCAAACTTAAGTGGCAATAGGCAGGACACATTGCTCGCAATACGGATGGCCGTTGGAGCCAAAAGGTTGTAGAACGGTGACCACGTACCGGAAGACGTAGCATTGAAACGCCTCCTATAAGGTGGACCGATGACCTGGTAAGGATTGCGGGAATCCGATGGATGCGCGACGCACAGGAACGTTCATTGTGGTGGAGGCCTATGTCCAACAGTGGACGTCATTCGGCTGAAATGATGATGATAGTGACGATAGTACACGGGTAAACTATGTCCTGAAATAGCACAAAAGATACTTTTTAACCCAAGAGCATATTCCCTTGGGATAATTTTTTACTATTACGCTTGAGAATCCGCTGGCAGTAATTAGTTTATCAATAGCTTTTAAGTCATATTATAAATAGACTCCTATTGATTTTTTATAGGTTTTACAATGATTGAGAATGTTGCCAATTGCCTATCAAAGTACAAAACGTATTTTGATATTGAAAGAAAATAACAAAATTTTGACAACAAATAAAAAAAAAATACAAACTTTTGTTTGACACAATTAACATAATAATATACAGTGGTTATAGAGTTACATCTAATGTAACCACCAAACTAGGACGAGGGCCTGTATTATAGTGGTCCATCATTTAACCATGAAGTTCAACTAGAGAGTATATAATTAGAGAGTGTCGCTACATTGGCGCTTGTTTTTGCCTAGAAGACAAAGACTATAATAAAACTAAATATTAAAGTAAAAAGTAACACAAAAAAAAAACAAGAAAAAGAAAAAGAAATGGTATTATAATTGAATATTCTGTAGGTGTAGATAGAGGTGTGTGAGTCTATATTGTGTGTGTGGCCATCACCAAATACAATCTTAGAGAAAAAAAATACAGTCTAGAATAAAAGAAAAAAAATCAGATTAGATCAAAAGGTAACGTGATTGAAAAGGACACCGAAAACTAAAAAAATACAAATTCCGTAAAATCGTCATCAAATTTAAGAAAACACATATTTCCTCACGTCTATCTCATGAAGATATCAAATACCTCCAACATATTGATGCGAGTTTGTTCCCAACTTCAGCAGAAACATGTCGAGAATTTAAGCTCAATGTATTAGTTAGTTAAGTTGTTATCTTGGAACAGATCAATTTACTATCTGAATGCCCCGAATTTCTTCGTTATGTTATTTCTTATCTCCTTCTATCGCTCTCTGCGCTTCCAATTACTGGTTAGCTCAACTTCTACCGATAGTTTCTGAACGTTAACACAGTTTGCAGACCGCAATACTGTAATTAAACAACAAATTGTAGTTTCAACAGATTTCAGTTTTGCTATTGGATTATTTGTATTTGAACTTTGTTGTGTAGTGTGTTTCTGGTTAGAGAGACGATTCTCTTAAAATAGATGGTATTGTTTGGTGGGAAGATATTTGGCAATTAGGTAATATAATGTAAAATAGCAAAACCACGGTTACCGACATAGCTTGAAGAATCGCCAAACTTAAGTGGCAGTAGGCAGGGCACATTGCTTGCAGAACAGATGGTCGATGGGGACTGTGTGTGTTGCCAGTAATGACATATGGCTCCAAAACGTGGTCGCTTACCATGGGCCTCATTAGAAGACTTAAAGTCATCCAAAGGGCAATAGAAAGGGCTATGCTCGGAGTTTCTTTGCGTGATCAAATCAGGAATGAGGATATGCGCAGGAGAACCAACGTTACCGACATAGCACGAAGAATCGCCAATCTTAAGTGGCAGTAGGCAGGGCCCATTGCTTGCAGAACAGATGGTCGATGGGGCCTGTGCGTGTTGCCAGTAATGACATATGGCTCCGAAACGTGGTCGCTTACCATGGGCCTCATCCGAAGACTTAAAGTCACCCAAAAGCAATGGAAAAGGCTATGCTTGGAGTTTGTTTGCGTGATCGAATCAGGAATGAGGATATGCGCAGGAGAACCAAACTTACCGACATAGCACGAAGAATCGCCAAACCTAAGTGGCAATGTGCAGTGCACATTGCTCGCAGAACGGATGGCCGTTGGGGCATAACGGTTCTGGAGTGGTGACCACGCACCTAAAGATGCTGTGTTGGAAGGCTTTCCACAAGATAGACCGAAGACCTGGTGAGGGTCGCGAGAATCCGATGGGGCGAGACACACAGGACCGATGATGATGACGATGTATACTTGCTTATAATAAACCCATATTAACTTCAAAAATTATGAAAATTTAAGTGAGTTATGAGCTCGACCCTATCAACAATAAAAAAATACCTATATTGAACTGCTACCGAAAAAATCCAGTTGAAAAACTCCAATTACACATAAATCAACCCGGAAATTCAACTTCATACTTAGCAGTAGTACCAATTAGCTACCATTAAACAACGAGGCATATTTTATTCATTTCTTTACCAATTTACCTATCTAAATAAAATGGACGAAAATGGCTGATTTAATTTTAGTTCCGAAAAGAACAAAGGATTACATTACGGCTAAAAGGTATTTGATCACCAAAAAAACCTTTTTGAATCCACATTTAACAAAGTCTCCGTTATTTATAAATCTCCTCTTATATCTGAGTTTATTGTGTAGGAATATGCCAAAAATGAAATATTCCTTTATTTACCTTTGTGATGTATTTTTGAATACCAGTCCAAAAAATACTGTAGAAGGTACATTTTATGACAAAACGGAATTTGAATATGACTAATTTTTACGATATTGTACTTAAGATGTTTTAATGTGAGGCAAATAATCCAATGTATCTTTCTTTAATTTTCATGACTAAGCAAGTCTGCTTTTATTCCGTATCTATCTTTAAATCTAGCAGTCTTTCCTATATATTATTCTTCTACATTGTATTTTTATTGACACAGCCAAGGACCCTTGCCCACTACTGTTACAGGCAATAATGGTGTGTAGTTATTCATGGAATGCCTCTAACCACGTATTTACGACCCTCTGCTATTCGAAATAAAAACGATTCTATGTCGTCGAGTCCTTTTCGCTTTCCTTTTTATCTCCTCTCTTTGAGATGTTTGTATTTTTAGCCGCGAGGCTTAGACCCTCCCGTCTTATCTGGCCAACATCTACTAGGCTTGTAGAAAATAAAAGATAAATCTTGTAATATTTCTTGAAATAGTAAATGTTGATTAAATTGTGTTGTGCGTTAGTATATTCTTTTATATAAAATAGGTACCTATTTATTGTGTCCTTCATTAAACAAGGTAAAAATTTTAATTAGCTAATTAACAAATTTGCATCGTTAGTAGAAATGTACAAAGTAAAATCCTAAGTTAAAAACTCTGAATACTAATTAAACTACACTTTCGAAGCTAATTCATGAGTAAGGTTAATAAGAACTAAGATATTCTGAGAAAAGAGAAGCAAATCTTTATAGCTTCATCAAACTTGATAGTTTAACCAAATGCTCGAAACAGACTGTATAATGAAATCGTTACTGCCATGCAAATTTCACTTGCGCGATTCAGGATCTTAATCCCAAATTTAGTTAAACGCCATCTATTGTTTATTACCGCAAGCTACCCTATTACTTTGCCAATGAAGAACTATAGAAGACTATTTATACTGTGTAGTTACGTACGTTCGTATAAAGTGTAAGTGAGCTATAAGTTCATTCTCTCTGTGTACTATATTGTTTCTAAAACCCGACCCTTACTGATGTAATACTCATAAAATGCAAACAACGTCACGCATACAAAGTGAGAATTTTGCAGTTTACGTCAGTTGTCGTCGTGAGTAATTATTTTAGGACGATGCCAAAATTAAGTGTCATGCCCATCATTATCTATGACCAATGTGTTTCCAATAACAGCCACTCAAACCCTCATATCAATAGTTATTACTGTTTGATGTGTGGGTATTGTGATATAAACTTGTCCTATAATCACTGATCGAGGTCCGTTGTGTGTTGTATGGAGGAAATTGCTGGCAAATTGGAGTTTCGTAAGTTACAGACTTTGGGACTATAATGGAATTGTTGGTAGTGTGTGGTGATATTTTAGATTTCATTTTCAAAGCAGAAATTTCGTTAAAAAAATGCCACTTGTAAATCCGCAACATTCCACACAATTTTCCGAAAGCTTAAGCAAAAAATGTGTTCACATAAAAAAGATTACCAGCCGATAAAATGGTTCGTTGGAACACAAACAAAACTGGAAGTGTTCGTTCTAACACTCAATGTAATCTCAAACACGATCCCGATCACGATTTAGTCTCGAAAGAATACGCTAAGTCTTCCCGTTTTTCATAATCTGCTTTCGTGATACAGATTAGTATTACTATTCAATGGCTGGGATCTTTTTTCCGAAGTAACCGCTACTGCAGAACGTGAGAGCTTCATAAAACATTCAATCGTCGCGACCCTTCTATGTTCTCTATAAATTTTAATACGGTCCAGGTATAAGAACATGGAAAAACATTAATACAACGTGTAGTGAAATGTGTCTTGGATTTGCATAAATAAACAGTGGGCTGTAAAATATTCTGTTAGGGGGTGTTGTTTTAAACGGTAATGCGGAGGTCTAATGGATTCGGTTGCGATTACGGTGTATCGCTTTCATCCTTTGTTGGAAGAGTGTGTGAAGCGTGGATATGAATGTTTGTTGTATTATTTTCGCAAGGTTTTATTTACTTGTATCGCTCAGCACGTAATACTTCGAATGGTCGATAGGCACTTTTATTTATCAACACGCACTCCCGATTATTAGGTTATTAATTCGGTTCGTATTTTTTTTTATGTGGTTTACCTCGGAACTCCGTCGTTTATGGACCGAATTGTATTTTTTTTTCTAGTTAAAGAATATGCTTCCAGATTGGTCCCATTTAAAAAAAAAACTCGTTTTTATGATGGGATCCATGAGGAATCGAGGGAACTCCTCAAATATTAAGGGCAACTATATAGTTATATTTGTATTTTTATCGAGGACTTAAGCATTTACAGTCCATTTGATGAAGTGGAACTGTCGAAGAAGACCAGAAATGGCCAACAGACCTTCATACTCACATAGATATCACAATGAAGATAGTTAAGCGACTATGAAAATACAAATAAATATATGGTTTTGAATAGTTACGTTGAAAATGGTATAATCGAAGTGAACTGATGATGGATAATCAATGTAACCTAGCCATTTTAGGGCTTTTTAGAATTGTCATGAGATGCAATTTGACTATAAGGTACTATCGAACTGATCTGACGATGGATCCGGAAGGTAGGCATAGGAACTCCGTAATAAATCAAAGTATCCTAGCCGTGTTTGGACATATTAGAACTGTTATGAGATGCAATTTGGCTATAAGGTACTATCGAACTGATCTGTTGATGGAGCTGGAAGGTGGGAGGTACAGGAACTTCATAATAGAACAATGTGACCTAGCAGTGTTTAGGTTAATTGGAATTGTCTTGAGAAATAGGCACTCTGGTTATAAGTAAATCGCAACTAAAAAGTGTGCAATAAAATCTTTTTACAAAAAAAAACTACTTCATTAAAAATAAAATCATTAAAAGGATCAAAATAACTTTAATATAATAAGAAACAAACAATACCGAGAAACAACGACTTCCGAAATCAAAGTTATTTTGATCCTTTTAATGTTTTTTTTTAGTAAAAAGTTTTTTATTCTACATCTTCAACAGAATTTTTTTTTCTTCAACTCACTCAGTTTCTGTCGTAGTTCGTTGCAAACTTAGATTTTTAAAACTTTCATTTTAAAAAGGAACCATTAAGATAAGCAGGAACTACTTCGAGCTGCAGTTGTCCACAATTAGCTACGAAATCTGAGTTTGCGACCAAAATAAATTCTCGTTGTACCTCCCGAACTAGTTCAGACTTAGCTATCCTTATCTAGCCCGAAAACAAGTCAAGAATTCCAATTGTAAACAGAAAATAAGCTAGCAAGTAATACCTTTCCTTATTTAATAAACTAGTTTTCCTTCTTAGCTTGGGGCAGATGCAATTTTTTGCGACAAGAACGTCGTGTCCCACTTTCGTCGCCTGTTTTGTGCTCTGAACATGGCGCACATTTTTGTTTCCTCAAGACGGATGGAAATGAGGAACAAGTGGGCTATAGTGCGCTTGGAGAGGTTAGGAATGTTGCAACGTTATTTTTTAAACTTGATTGTTTAATTAAGTTGAATTTTTAAAAAGACACTGTGTTGTGAAGTAAACATAATTGAATTTAATACATACAAGGATAGATTCTAAATTGAGGAGTGGCTAAAAGAGCAAAACTACGAGACAACTGAAAGTCTACTTACCTGGATCTGCTAATCACTTATATCACACAACCCTCTTGCTTACACGTACTCACACTACATTTGGACATGACACGATACCATACACAAATAGGTACATGTACACTACACTTATACTATATATACACATATACACTATACACATACATGACATCTAAATAAGTAAATATATATAAATATATACATACATATTTCTGTCCTCATTAGTTCAGATCTTGTCTATGATATCTACGCTGTACGCTCATAATTTGTTCGTCTACTATTTATGCGAAGACACTGCCTCCTAAGATACAGGATCTTCCTAGTTTAGGAATCAGGGTATTCAAATTAAGTTGACTGTTGTATCTTTATTATTATTGAACGCGCGTTTCTGGACTGTTAACTTATTGCCAAAATACTCATTAAAATCGTTGGTAGGCTTCCTACAAGGTGTAAAGACTACAAGATAAGAGCTGCAGGAATCCGTTGGATGCGAGACGCACAGAACCGTTCATTGCGACATTTAGGGAAGACCTATATCCAGCAGTGGACGTCTTTCGGCTGAAACAGTG
Organism: Mythimna vitellina; assembly: GCA_949316375.1. NCBI lineage: Eukaryota > Metazoa > Arthropoda > Insecta > Lepidoptera > Noctuidae > Mythimna > Mythimna vitellina. The sequence continues at coordinate 1,174,246 of OX438692.1, read as the reverse complement.
ATGATGATGACTTATTATCAATAACCTTTTGTTACAAAGCGTGAATTTGGATCTTCTACCCCTATATTTACAACCAATACTGTCTTTAATCCCCTGAGTCATCTGCAGATATCATCGAATAATATACTCGTGAAAAATAAGAATAAATGGTCCGATCCGTTCGGAGCAGATGCCTTGTTTTACGGCGCTTCTGCTAGAGCTTCCCCATCATTTGTGTAAGGATATTGGATGAAAACTTCCTTATTTTACGAAACGCAATTTTCCAAGTGTTTTGTTTTTCGCAGATCTTCGCTTCCTTTAGTTTGATTGGAATGATTTGTGCAATTCTATTTGAAAACCAAAGTGTAATGGTGACGGGAGGTTTTGAAAATCTGTGAAGTTTAAGTTGCAGAGCTGCTGGCGCTCTCGTACTATGAATAATTTGAAGCTAATCTTGCATGAAACGAGAAAGGAACTAAGTTACTAAGAACAGGTTCTGGAATAGGTATAGTTACTGAATGGACCATTAAACCAGAAAGCAAGCAAAGTTGGTCTATACAAAGACTTATTTTGTATCTAATAGAGTGAAACCTTCTATATATTACACACATTAGTTCATAATTATGACAAATGTTCTGAAGAAACTTTTTTCCCAGGAAATCTACATCTTAGTAGACAAGTTTTTTAATCAGAGTTCATACAAAACAATAATTCTTATAAATATAAAATTATTAGATCCAATAAATCGCGAAACGATCCGCGACTAATCCTTAACAGAAACTTTGATTATCCTTGCGATAACTTTGCTAATCCCGAGGCGAATAGTTGGGGGTGAGATGAAACTTTTAAAAGAGATCGGGCATGACATAATAGGTGACGTGGAACCAAGTTTCTCTGGTCTAGCGGTAAATTAGAAAGGGTCTGGTTTGACGCGTCATCGTGATACCGAATTTAGACCATGAGATGGCAAAAACTTTGGGGATGTTCCATTGGCTGAATTTGAAACAGCGATTAGTGGTTTGAAAAAAAAACGTTGAATATTTTTGCAGAGTTTTAAATAAATGTCTACTTTACATGGACATGCTAAGTTTCGCTACCTCTGTCTTGACTTTAACATTAACTTCAGCAACGTCAGCATGAAATTTAATAAATATTATTCACATAAAACGAGACGTAAAATGCTTTGTCATGAATATTTACTGAAATTGGTATTTCATTGTATAACGGCTGTACTTTTGGTGTTGTAAATGCCACGGCGCGGCGTTTTCTTTGTCAGTCAAATTTTTTCATTAAAAGAAATCAGTTTAATCTAGAAACCTCGCATGATCGATGATAAGAGTTAGACAAATTGATATTTAAACTTTTTGAATGAACGCAATTTAATTGAAGTCTAAATTAATATTATGAAGAAGTATTTTTATATGAACGTTAAAAATACAGCCGCTCAGTGCATAATTCTAGTATGGCAAGCCACGAGACATACAAGTTGTACTAATGGTAAAACCTAACAGCAACTGATTGTAAAGTCTTGCAAAGCTCTGTTAAAAAAGGAGAATCTTCCGACCACATGTGTGTTGTGTCTGGGTCCAGGCAACCAAATCAAATCAAAAATATTTTTTTTTCACATAGGCCTACATGGGCACTTATAAAATGCCAGAAGCTAGTGCATAATTGATTGCTACTGGCCGATAATTAATTTCGAACTGTTGTATTTATTCTAATTGAATGGAGAAATATTGCGATGCAGGATGTAGAATTTTAATTTCTATGTGGAATTATAGAAGTCGTTACATTTTCTAAAGTTTCCACATGATCACCATGACCCGCAGCTAAAAAAAATGCGTTTCCATCTACAAAGCCTTTTTCCATAACGTCTTTGCACCACTACATATGAAAGTGCAAAGAAATAAAGCTATTGGCTTACTAGAAGAGAACAAGTGTAGCGATAAAAGTAACACGATATTGTTTGCTTAACAATCCAGTGAACAAACATCTTGGGTGGTAAACATAAAACATGTGAAGAAATAAAATCGAGGTAGAAAGTAATCTTTGGAAGGAGGATAGTCCTTTTGGGATTGGAGTTTGTTGATTTTAAGATAAATCTTAGTTAGTTAGTAGTAGCTTTAATAAATTTTATCACATTCACTTACGACCCAACATTTTGTATCAACTTCAGGTTGTTATCAACCGCTGTCTTTGCCGTATTCTTAGTGTTTACTGGCTCGAGATAATTTCCAACGTAAATCTGTCAAAACACTGCAGTGAAACCCCGATCGTCCAAGAGATCCAACGCCGCAAGAAGAACTTGATTGACACATGCTTTGAAGGGACTCTGAACATATTTGAAGGCAAGTTCCAGACTGGATTCTTCAAGAAAAGCGTAAACCTAGTCGCTCTAAGCAGACTTCGCAGCGAACGATGATCACAAAGGTGAAAAACATAGGGAAGACCTGGAGTGAAATGAAGCGTGAAGCTCAAGACAGAATGGGATGGCGGCGTACTGTGGACGTCTTCTGACCCATCTAGATAAAGAAACTTACGTCCTAACTTGTGACCTAGCACATCGACATGAAAACGGTAGCGTTATTAAAGTTACAAATTGTCATGCGCACGTCATTTGATATCATTGTTTGAAACAATTCAGTTCAATTCGTTCCAGTCTGTAAAGGTGTTATAATGTAATAAATAAATAAATAATAATAATTTATCAATGACTTTTTTATACCCTCGTAAATTTGTTGTAGTTAATATTTAGTAAATAAGTCGTTGGTATGCCTATACAAATAAATAAATAAATCAATCAATAGCCAATCGTGTTGCTGAACTCGATATTTTTGTTCTAGTATCCGAATGTAATTTTAGAGTCTGTATTTTCTCTTAGCTATATAGCCTACTGGTCTTTAAATAATGAGTTAATAATGTCACTACCAGGCAAGCATGATTTTTATTCGTCGGCCATATCATTGCCGTATTCATTTTAAGCTTCTACTGTATTTTTTTATGGTCACAATAAAGATTACCTATATCTGTCTATCTTACCATCAAGTAAGATAGAGTAGTCAAGCGTGAGCCTATTAATAATAAAAAAAAGTTAAGGAAAAAGATTCCGTCAATTTCTGAATAGAGACGAAGGACATTATGTCGTGGAATAATTTTAGATTTTCCCGTCGCCGTAGCTGCTGGCTAAAGTCTCACTTTATTTGGGTAGATTAATTTATCTAAGTGTGGGTAAAACATTTATTTATTAAAAAAATTATGTACAAATAAAACATGTAAAAGTAGATTTAATGCCTTAGGGCGCGTAAACATAGACGTAGAATTTTACAAGAACTATAATTTTATGAATATTTCTTTGAATTTTATAGGTAAGGTGCCTGCCACAATAACTTACGGCATTTGGTTATTACTTTTAATTAAAGTTCTTCTAATCTATATAAGACACTAGCTGACTCGGTGAACTTCGTACCGCCTAATAATGTGATAAATGAAAAACCGCGTCTAATTTTGTGCAAACTTCACATAAACCATCTACTAAATAGTCCGAACAAAGCCTAAACATTTGGTTTGGATAGATGAGCCCGTTCTTGAGTTATAAAATTACAACGAAAAGTGGCATTGATTTTTTTTAATTTTTTATTAGATATTAACCAGTGCTTGACTGCGATCCCACCTGTTGGTAAGCGGAGATGCAATCATTGATGGCACTAGTTTATTTAGAGCCTATTCACTCTAGCCTTGAAGACACCTAAATTAAAGTTGGACGGGAAGAACGCAGCAGGCAAATTGTTCCAGTCCTTCGATGTACACGGTATAAACGACGAAGCTAAACGCTTAGTCCGGACCGTTGAAGTTTCAACAACGTAAGGGTGAATACTCGCTGTTTGTCGGGTTGTCTGATGGTAGAAAGGAGATGGCGGAATCAAGTCATGCAATTCCCGCGCACACTTTCCAAAATACCTGTAAAATACCGATAGGCTGGCTACTCTGCGCCTGTGCTCGAGGCTTTGTAGATTGGACTTAACCAAATCTGGATCCCCAATTAGCCTCTTCGCACGCCTTTCCACTAAGTCCAAAGCCTCGATATATATAGATGTAGCTATTGTTTATTTCAATCTAGAAAATAATACTATTTCTATACTAATTAATCTACCGAGATTAAACACAGGACTGGAAGTGGAAGTTTACAAGATTGAACGCGAGAAAAGTTCTCTGCTATACAAAGCGAAGACAAGGTTTTACAGTACATAATGAAAAAAGTGCTTGATTGAATCTACAAAGCATTCAAGCAATCTTGCACAAAAGTTAATAAATTGTACTCAAGGAAACATTTCAAATTCTTAGTCGAATAACTGAAATATTTCAACTCCTATTACGACAAAATTCAATTAAAATTTTACTTTTCGCTGCAAGTTGTATCGATTAGAGGAAATAGGTCAGCAAGGTACTTCCAGGAGCCTGCAGGCTGTCTCTACTTCACTAATAGTGCTGCAGAGTGGAGAGCCAATAATATTGCTTGTTTCCAAGTTAGTGATGTAACCACTACGGGAATCGTAACTGTTACCTACAGACTACAGTTACGACTGTATTATTTTCAATAGGTGAGTAGAATTTCAAGTTTAGAATACTGTTGTTGAATCTGTGCATGAATTGGTATTCATTGTTGAAGTGATTGAAGTGTTTGTTGCTCTGAGAGTAGCGTTTGATGCTCGCTAGAGGTACTTCTTAAACAATTTGATTAAAAGGTTTTTTTACATGACAATTTGATAGTCGTGTGTTTAAAATTTAAAGTGGAGCTAGAATACCACTAGTTTTTTACAAGAAAAAACAAACATTGAACCAACAAAATAATCTCTTTGCTTCAAACGTTTTATCCCATATATAATAAGGCTTGCCTTTTCTCCCTTGTATCTTCTTTTTGTAATATTAAAAAAATATGTGTGAAAATATTGATCCAAATAGAAAAAAGGCTTTACTACTACAAACTTAAAGTATCGCTGTATGAGTCATGTGCGCCTGCACTTGCATCAGTAATATCCAATTACCTTAAACGCACTATAATGCGGCAGTACAGAATCATTATTCATAAACAACTGTACTCGTTATTGGAAATCAGTAACGTTTCAGTTTAAATTACTCAATAAATCAAACTTTCTTTGGCTGTCAGCGACTATCATTTCAACATCTTTTCGGTCCTTCGAGCCGGATGGAGCACAGTGATTTTCATTTTAAGGTACTATCCAAGATGTGTGCGATCCATTCAGCAGTGCATACAATGACAGTTATGTAGGCTATTTATTATATCTCTACTAAAATATATTGCATCCATGGTATATATATTACAGCAGCAAAGCCACGGGTAAAGCTTGTGTAAAAAAAATTGAATTAAAATTCCATTCGAATATCATGTCATTAATCGGAGTTGCAATTATCTGTTTTGCATTTAAATGACAAATAATTAAAAAAAAATGTAATGCTCACCAGTATCTCAACAAAAAACACTAATTGCTTCCTTAAAAAATCTAAAAACACACCTATCAAGTAATTGGGTTAATACAGCAGCGTCAAACACAGTATCGTTGAATTATGCAAACAGTCGCATACATAATCCCCTTTCCAAATTATCATAATATCCGTCGCGTGTTAGTTAAAATTGCACGTCGCTTCGTTGCGCGTTTTATTATATTGCAAATGTATTCTGCCCTGTATAACTGCGTAATGTATGTACAATTATGGTTAAGAGATAAAGTTTGAATACATCATTAGTTAATTGAAATGTCAATGTGTTGATAATAGATATGGGTTGTTCAGAGATTGGGTCGCTTTCTGTTTAGTTTATGTCGATAGTGTTTGTGATTGTGTTCAATAGCGGGGTATTTACAGGACGAATTTGGTAATGAAAACGCTGCCATGTCTGACCTTGCTAAAATTTAATTTTATTGAAGTATAGGGAAAAGTGTGGATAGCTCTTCAGTTATTTTTGAAGTATTTTCGGGCCAGTTGATGTTACGTCTGGTGGGTAAACTGACGATTTTTATTGTTTTGTATTACTAGTATACTGATCGCATGGATAACTTTGCTGGCGCGATATAGGGTGGGTTTCTTAATTAACTATTCCGAGTAAAGAACATCTCAAACCCTAATTAAATGAACACGAATTTTGACAGATTTTTTGGCAAAAGTTGTGTTTGAGAAATACAGCAAAGTTAGTTTTAATTATAATTTGTAGTTACATATAAATATCGTTATAGTAATAGATCAGTCTATCTGTGTAGGTAGTACATTAAACAGATTTTGGACCAACCTACAAGTAGCCAGGTCCGATAAAGTCCATGTAGTGAATCAAGGTGATGATGATTGAACTAAAAAATTAAAATATGGTCAGTGTTGAATTAACAACAATATCAGGCTATGATGAATATAACTACAATCAAATTAATTATTATAATTTTACTGTACATTAATTCATAATATATTATGAATGTATTTATGAAATGAATTATGTTTCATTTCAGATAATTAGGTATGACTGCTAAAAACGGTAGGTAGAGTATCTTTACCTTTAGCAGCTATCCCAAGCTCCTAACGAAAGATAAACAACTGGAAATGAGTATTTACTCAAATCTCTGTTAATTTTTTTTCTTGCTCTTTGTTATAACAGACTAGAGTTGCGCCTGAGGCTCGGTGGAAGGGGTCAAAAATACTCCTTACCAGAAATAATTGTATCCGTAGACGCCAATACCTAACGTATTCAATAAAAACTACGTTAGAACAAAATATGGGTTCTTAGTAGGTAACCGAGTCCGATTAAGGGTAAATTTAAATACTTTATAAAAAATTGTTTGTAAAACATGAATAAGCAGTTGTAGCAAATTTGTGTTTGTATTTCAAGTTGCCGTGGTTTGAACTGTGAGCTATAGGGATAAAGGTATGTTCTGCCAAAGGTATAAAATACAAACATGCATATACATATTCTTTTGACATGTTACTCGTATATATGAGAAACATAAAAATTCGAGTCAAGAGCTAAGTGCGAGTCATACTGAAGCGCAAAGGGTTTCGATCTTATCTTTAACATGTTAGATATTTATAAACTATAAGCTTTTATAGGTCTGTCTGTAATCTCGTAAGATTTAATAATGAGGGCTCAGCAGGCGACCACGTCAATCGCGGCATGTGTGACTTATTTTAGATTCTGAGAAGTTGAGGCGTATGGAAACTTCTAGCTCTCAAAAAGATGATATCTCTAGGATTTATAAAGAAGTACCCTTTTTTACTAGACACTGAAATTGTCAGCAACTGACAAAATCTAGTGAAAAATGCCAAATGCGTTGGTGCTGCAAAATGCCACCCAGCAGCTTTAGACTGGTTCCAGATTTGGTTAAGTCCAGTCTTCAAAGCCTTGAGCAGCGTAAGGTAGCCAGAATTTCGGTGTTTTACAGGTTGCATTTTGGAGAGTGTGTGCGGGAATTACATGACTTGATTCCGCCATCTCATTTCTACCATCGGACAACCCGAAGTACGCCGAGTATCCACCCTTACGTTGTTGAAGCTTCTACGGTCCGGACTAAGTGTTTCGCCTCGTCGTTAATACCGCGTACATCGAAGGACTGGAACAATTTGCCTGCTGAGGTATGTCCATCCGATGATAATTTAGGTGTCTTCAAGGCTAAAGTGATAAACTCTTAATAAACTAGTGCGTTTCACCATCAACGATTGCATCTCCGCTTACCATCAGGTGGGATCGCAGTCAAGCCCTAGTTTATATCAATTCAAAAACAAACAAAAAAGCTAATTAAAACCTCTGCTGTCCGTCTGCTATCCCAAGCATGGAGGGATCATGTTGGGATGGTGGAACCATCGATAATTCTCATGAAAGCTGTATTGATTAAAAGCACAATCTCTCTTCATTCGAAATACGGTCGTCTTTCGCATGCATTTTAATGAAGAGACTACAGCAGCGAGACTAAGCGAAAAATTATTACAGCGATAATTATGTGCTATGCAAAGTACTGGTATTAACGGTCTAGTGTCGGGATCTCTTTGAATATATTTCGAATATCCTCTTTCTGCGGTAGTAAATTATTGTGAGTGAGAGATTCCTAAGCCAAGGAATTTTAACCAGTTTTATTATTATTGTCAATGACCAGTGGCTTATCAAAAGGTAATGTTAAGTATAGTATGTTTTTGCGAGCTTGCAGACGACAAGCAAAAGGTAGTTTGTCGTCCGGCCGACGGGTAAGAATTGAACTTGAGTCGTTGACGGCATGTAGTGTTTTACGCGCGCCTCAAAGAGATATCAGCAATACCGTAAGGGCCCGATAGGCCTGATGCCAAAGATTTGGCGTGACCCTAGATCGCAAGTAGCAACTGAACGGACTATTTGCGTTTCAGGGTCGGGACACTGGTGGTCTGCAGTGGAGAGAGAGACCAGGGCGAGAGATATGAGTGTTTTGAAAAAAACAACAGCCATTGCATATTAATTATGAAGGAATGTCAGTTAACATAACCCTTAACATTAAATTCTTAGGATTGAACATAGCCGGTAAACTCATGTGGAAAGTACATGTTGAAGAAATATGTAAAAAACTAAATACTTTCTCTTTTGCTCTCTATAAACCAGCCAAATTTGCTAATCGTGATGCTGTAATTAATGCCACAAATCATACCTATGTAGAATCCGTTTTGAGATACGGAGAAATTTTCTGGGGAAAATCCACCGACAAATATGACGTGTTAGTAGCACAGAAAAAATGTGTACGTGCAATATGCAACTTACGCTCAAGGGATCGTAATTGTCAGCCATATTTTAAAACATTAAAGCTTTTAACATTTCCGTCATTGTATATTTACGAAGCAGCAGTATTTGTCAAAACAAACTCACGGGTTTTTGAAATCAAAGCTCCAGCAGACTTACGTCTGAGAAAAAGTGAGTCTAATATTCTCTATGTTGGCCGCAGTAGAACAGCTCTTTTCCGCAAAAGTTTGTCAAATGGCTCCAGTAATATACAATAAAATTGAGAGAATTATTATGTAGAATTAATTAGTAGTAGAGAATTAATTTTTTATTAAAAAAAATTATTACTCTACGACTGCTTAAGGAAGATAATTAGGTTTGCTGTTGATAATTCCATTTTAATTTTTGACATAGTTTACTATTTTTATTTAATTTATTAGCTAACATTTTTATTATACCTACTGACATTTATGAAACCTAAATGTATTATATTTTTATGCTTGCGAGTAGAATGCAGAGCACTAATATTATAATTTTAATACCTACTGTAAACTTTGTATCTGCATTGTGACAAATAAAACAATTTGTTTGATTTGAGAAGTACCTGTTTTGGAACGCATCATTACCATTATTTGGATTACTCGGAAGATACGGTATGTACGATAGAACTTGGCTCCTCTTAGGCAGAGCACCGCCGTGTCCTCGTGGGGGCGGTAAAGGTCGGTATATCGGTAAAGGTAAGGAAGGCGGCTGAAGGAACACAGGTGGGTTGTAGTTAGTAAAATTTGACACTCTCCCTTGCTCCACCCAGAGTGGTAGAAGTTATATAATAACTCTCAAACTAAAAAAATTGGGCAAGTGCGAGTCGGACTCGAGCACTGAGGGTTCCATACAACCTACAATTCCCAAATGCAGTCTCGAAGATTTTTCCGAATTGCAAAAAAGATTTTTTTTTTGTTACGTAGGTAACAAAAAAATTATTTATTTTACAGGTATAGTGCTATAAAAACTTGCTTAGTGCTAAATTCATTCTGGGGCAACGGGAAGTACCCTATGACTTTTGATTTTTTTGAGAGTATCGAAATATACGTTTTTTGTGACATAAACGGCCGTATCTTTTTTTTTTTTGTTAACATAGTTTGTTTTTTTCACAGCTTTAAAGAACTACAAACCCAAGTATATGGTTTTAATTTCAACTCGATACCTCCATGCGTTCCTGAGGTAAAGGGTCCGACGCGTCTGACAGACAGACGGACAACAAAGTGAAACTATTATAAGGGTTCCGTTTTTTCCTTCTGAGGTACGAGCCCTAAAAAAAAATAACATCATGAAAAGATGAAAAATAAAGAAATAAGACAAAATACCAGGGTACAAGCCAGCCTTCAACTGTTTCCTTTGAGCATAATGATTGGCATTCTATCTTTCAAACTACCGTTTGTTGTTTATCGTTCGTAAGGTACCTACCTACCTACTGTCAGGTTGTCAGGCTATCGTCTGTCGTTTAGAGCCAGTAACCCTTCCCTACTCAAGTTTACGACCTGCGCAGAATGTTAAGCAGCTGACGCTAGTCGATGCTTTTCAACTGCCTCCGGTCGAAAACTAGTTTTGGGGTACGAGTAATTTTGCTAGTTTGATTTTTGAATTTGTTTGAAAGCGAATTATTTGAAGCACTCTTAGAATAATTTTATATCCATTAATAATTATGATTTTCCGTGTATGAACTGCTGCTCTTATCTTTGGGACGTATCTAATTTACAAACAAGTCAAGAAACTTGGATGTCTTCAAGGCTAGAGTGAATAGGTTCTTAATAAAATAGTGCACCTCACCATCAACGATTGCATCACTGCTTACCATCAGATGGGATCGCAGTCAAGCACTAGTTTATATCAAATAAAAAAAAGAAGATTATCGGCAATGATATAGTTGTTTAATTAAAACTTTAAAGTCTTGAGTAGCCATGCCAACTTGCTAACCTCTTGATTTTCTATCGGTTGTATATCGGGAAGTGTGCATTAAAATAGCTTAACTTTCATCGGCCAAGCCCGTTCCATCATTGGTCCATGCGCTACCAGTATATTATGATAGTTTCTTGTTACCTACAATCTAGAGTATTAACCTAATTCAACAGTAAATAGGATAATTCTAGCCAAGCGTGCTTCATTGTCGACCTCTTCAGCGTTTACCATCAGCCCTTCTAGCCAAGTTACAATCGTATCGTTCGCGCCGAACGCCTTGAGTAGGCCACGCCTCCGATTCCTTTGTTCTGACGTCATCTCAACGCTCAGTCACGTGGTCAGAAAAAAGGAACTTACTCAAAGCGTTCGGCGCGAACGAAATGATTGTAACTTGGCTAGGGGGGCAGGTGAGATAGCGGTTAATTCATTAAACCCCGGCGTTCACTCGGTCATTGTCTTTCTATTGTGTCTCTAATTACGCTACTCAAAAGGTTAAATTGAGTAGCCTAACATTCATAAAAAAAATCCTACCTGATCATAATAAGTCCATTGCAATCACGAATATTTGCGTTACAGCTACAAATTACTTGCCATTATTACTTGAAATTTTAATCAGCTGATGGCGCTGTCGATTCGCAAGATTACAAAAGATATCCTTTTATTAAATACCAGCTATTTCTAGAATAACCGGGAAAAGAAAGTCTTCCAAGTTAACAAGTATAGTTATTAGAAAATACTGCACATTGTTATAAAGAGAAGTAACTAAAGACAGGCCATGTTACGAGGCCATTACATTCGAGACTGAGTCTGTAAGAGCTTACTTGCTTACAGGTACGCTAGACCCGATTAAGACTAGACTTTTATCTTTTACACACATAAAAGGAAAACGGATAAGATATCTTTTACTTTTATTATCTTTTTTCGTTACAGAATGAGAAAGTAAGCGGTGGAGGTATACGAGAGGCTCATGTTAGTGTGTTTAATTAATGTAACGGTACCGTTGGCAAAATATTAAGAGGATTACTTAGTATTATGTACTTCTCGACCGATTTTGTTGTTTTAGTACGAGAGTCGTGTTTATATATAGTTAAATATACCAGCAGGCTTAGCTAAGCTGATAATCTACAATCGTTAACGCTAGTAGAAAATTCTTCAAATGTATGGGAATGACTATATCATCTCAACATTAAGTCACATGGTTAGAATAAACAAATAGGAGGCGTTACAGTTGGTAGGAAGAGATTTAACTCAAAACGATCGTAACTTGGTTAAGTCTGTTTGTTATAATAAATATAATATGTACGATTACATTACCAATTAACAAAATTATACTCAACTTATTAAAACTGACTGAAAATAATCTCGTTACAAACCTCCATAGTCCTGAGTTCCCGAGAAGCGTTAACCGTTACAAGTGGAGACCCATCACGGGAGCCTCACTCGTCGACAAAAGTGTAACATTATCAACCACGACCACTCTGTCAAGAGTGAACAACTAAGAAGGAGGAGGAAAAATAATCTAAAACTATGGCGACGAAAATCTTCTCCACATTGCTGTCGAGTATTTTTATTTTATTTATTTATTATGGTAGTATTATTTATTATAGAGTAGTAGGTACTAATGAGCCCAGACAACAGATGGTATTGCCTAGCTGTATCACCTATCCTCCTATCCTAGGTAGGTGTTGAATTTTGTATAATTTAAGTATATTTCATCATCACTGCATTCAAAACCGTGAAGGAAAACCACGTAAGGAAAATAATGTTTGAATGAATAATTTTGGAAAAGGAACTAAAAGGATTACAAATATAATATTCACACAACGTCGTTTAGTCACGACAGATAAGCAGAGCTTGTGTTATGAGTGCTAGGCAACTGGTAAACATACTTAAATATTACTAAATACATACATATAATAGATAAATTACACTCAGACACAGAACAAATTATTGTGCTCATCACACAAACATTTGTCCTGGGTGGGAATCGAACCCACGACCTCCGGCGTAGCAATCAGAGCCACCAACAACTAGACCAACAGGCCAGTCAATTATAAAATAAATGTTGTCTTTAATAATTATAACGTTTCTACTTAGTTTAGTTAAACCAAAATTATCATAGCTCAAGGAAACTCTTTTATAATAAAAGAATAACTTCATAGCCCTTTGGCTAGGTCTTTACCTAATAGAAAGTAAATAATATCAATGTTGTTAGTGACATAATATAGTAAATTCAGCAGCAGTTTCCTTGATAATTTTTCGAGATGAAATATAAGCAGAGTTGCTTTTTGCGTCTGTCTTTTTATCCGCTAACTGCTAAACTATCTATTTTTATTGCAACATGAGTAATATATTTTTTTGTTATAAAAATAAATAAAATAAAAAGTGATTCAAATAAGGTACTTAAGTTTCCCGGTAATAAAGAATAGGAATAGAAATCCAAAAAATTCAAAATCTTTTTATTCCGCATAGGCCTACATGGGCAAACGTCAGAAGCTAGTGCATAGTTCAAATTGATCGTTTCCTTTAAAAAAGAACCGAAAGGAAACACCAACTCCTCTTTAAAAAAATGATTGATTTTAAGATATTTCTATATTACTCGTACAATATTAATAGATATATAGTGAGTGATTTCAATGTAGACCAGTCAACATTGTATCCAAAAGCACAATAAAAATTATAAAAAAGTGGGTCGAAATAGAAAGTAATTCATGAATACGCGGAGTGTTCTCATATTCACACTATAAAAAAGAGGCTATATAAAAATAATGCAATGCGCCACCGGAACATGTTGGACGTCCTACCTATACGTACAAAACGTTTCGGGAACACATTCATTGTGCGTACAGCTAAGGAGTGGAAATCTTTAAGTCAAGAGTGAATAGGTTACATCTAGGTAAGCGCGCTCCATCGTCAACCACATCGTCGCTTTCCATCAGGTGTGATGGCGGTCAAGCGCGAACCTATCAAGAATGAAAAATAAAATAAAAAAAAAACCTGTCGCTAAAGAATTTAGGGTGAAGAAAAATAAAAACAATTAACTAATAAAAATATAGTGTGCCCAAAAGACTGGCGGCATTGCCACGTTGTATGGCAATGCTTAATCTCTGACCGAGGTAAAAGCCAGCCCTTGGGTCACGCGAAGTTATGGTGGATGAATCAAAGTCTAAATAATTAAAAAAAATATATATCGGAAAAGCTACGTAATAAAAAGAAAAAAATATATATATATTTGCATAATAAATGTTTATAATAAAACAAAGAGAGTTCTCCTTATCTGCATACTTTCAACAAGAGATTACAAAGTGGACATGTAGTGTTACAATATCACCCAGATGAGACTACTACCAACTTAGTGGATAAGAGAATGTTTGGTAAACAGAGCCCCGAAAGTGGGAAGCTCTTCCAAGAGTGCCGTGAGCTCTTGTTTGTCTATGTTATCATGATTGTAGGGTTATGTGCTGGCAAAAATTTCGGTTAAGTGTACGTTTGCTTACTAAATTGACCCTTTCTTAGAGAATACACCTTGATAAAACTTCCTTGATAAAACATACCAAATATTTTATTATGTAGTTAGATGTATAGGGATTACCTTGTATGATCGTAAGCATTTGGTCAAAGGATTTGAGGTGGGAAATCGTCGAATGGATCTACTCGCTCTAGAGTGGAGCAAGAGAGTGTTTCAGAATTTCACTGACTAAAGTCCACCTGTGTTCCTTTATTTGCGCTTTGCGGTGTAGGGCTATGGTAACTCTTTGAAACATTTTCAAATTACATTTCCCCTAGACATAAAATAGTTTAAAGCAAATTTTTTTTCAAGCGCTAATTTTGGAATTACTACTTGCAGTCCTCTCAAACTTAGTCATTATAATTATATTTTGAGTTATCTTAATAATATAATTATTATTTTAATATCTGCATCATTCTGTTTTAATATGATACCTACTTAATTCAATTTTAAATATGATTTATTTATTGTTGCGTACCTACCACTGTTCAGTCTTTTTACAACAGAGGTTGACTGGTGGGGAATGCTTTGTTGCATACCATCCGCCTATGTACAGTCGGGGGTCAAAAGTGCAGTTGCCCATCATCAATATCAAAGGCTCTAAAAAGTCTTTGTAGAAGAGGGTCAATGGTTCATGTATAATTTGATTTGAATCATAGAATAGCGTAGTATTGATTAAACTAGTCGTGGACCATGAAACTTCTACTACAAAGAAATTTTAGACACTTTAGCATTGGTAGAGTGCTACGGCACTTTTGACCCCTGACTGTACATTGAATGGTCCATGCACACCTTCTCACCCTCACCAACCGAAAAAAAAAATACACACCTTGAATGTTTGGCTTTAAGTACAACATGACTTATGCTATATGAATTTAACATAAATTATCGCTAATGAGTACAGCTGTCTATGAATGTTAATTTTGTACTGCCGATTTACATTGTGTATAACTCATGCAAGGCGACGAATTTGTACTGATCTGCAATACGCAAGCAGTGGCGTAACTAAGAGGCTTACGGCCTCGGGGCAAAAAATAACTATGGGCCCTTTTTTACGTGAAAAATTATCAAATAACTTCTCCTGTTCAACTTGGAGAGAGGCAGTGTCAGAAGAGTTACCATAATTAAACTAGTGTTGCAACCTCTTTTATTTAGTTTTGAAGGTTTTTTTTGTTTTTTTTTTTTATTGTGGGAAATCATCCTATGACATATCCTGCCCTTGGGAGAGGCGGGACTGCGTGTCAGACATTTACTGACAAAAACCCCACTCCTGTTCCTTCTTTGCCCTCGTTCCACGGCCCAGGGGTTCTCTTTCGCATCACCCATGGCCTCAGTAAGATTTCGAAGGTGGGTTTTCGTTAGCTCAGTAAGAGTTTTGTTAATTAGATTTTAGAAGCCCCCGAGCCAGGGGGTCTCAAGGCACTACCCTGCTTAGCCCTTTGGCCCAGTATATGCAAGTTCTATATACGATACCAGTACACGACTCATACAGTACCACTTCTGTAAAAAAAATGATAGATAGATATATTCTTCATTGTACACCAAAAATAAAAATATACAGAGCGTTATGGAGCGTCGCACCTATGGGAGTGTTTAAAAGAATTAATCTACAATAATATTATAAAGAGATAAAGGTCGTTTTTTGTTTATAAGAGGTAATCTATGAAATCACTGGTCTAATTGCAAATTTTTTTTTATCGATAAAAAGCTGCTTTATTCCTGAGAGACAGGCTATATTTTATGTACGCGGGCGAAGCCGCGGACAAAAGCTAGTCAGGCATAAATACCATTGTGCGAAAACTATAATTTTTTCTCTCAACTAAAAATACAAACAACACACCCATCCATCTCTGGATCATCAAGAAAACACAATTTACTAGGTAATCTGTCTAAACAACGCCCTATCAACGAAGATGTATGTTTATGTGCCACTAAAATATGTGTGATAGCACGAGAATATTAGTCTTGGTGATAAAAATACTCGTCACATCACACTATGACCTTTACCAGGGATGGCAAACCTTTTCTCGGAAACATGATCACTTAATAGAATCAATTATATTAAAACCAGGTGCTGTCTACATAATTCTTGATTTGCAGCGAAATCCATTCAAAAATCCACTCAAATCTGTATAGTTCTGTCCTCAAAATATCATCTCAGACACCTCTCAGACATTTACATGTTTGCTGTATGGATTTTAATAGAGACTTTGATATCTGAGTTTGTTTCGGTGTTTCTTCTCAGGGTAGTCAGCAATAAAATACCGGCGTCATATAGTTTAAACTGAAAAAAAAAAAAACGTGTGCAATTGTTTTAAAAAAATCATTTATTATTTATAATCTGTAAATATTTTTTATAAATAAAATAAAAATTCAATATAATTAAACTGCGATTGCCAATCATCTAGATGTTATACGAATATCTTCAACTTTAACTTTTATTAATGGCAAACGAATATCTTATATTGTCATGCTTGACATATTTTGTCTCACACGTTTCATAGGTTTGCTAACCCTGGCCTATCCAGCCAGATGATGTCATAAATCCACAGAACTGTGATTAGGGATGTGCTCAGGTGTATCACAAGTTGGTATAATATCCGATTTTTTTTTTCATAAAGGTTTCAGCGTCAAATGATGTCGTAAATCCATGCTGGTGCGGTTAAGGATGTGCCGTGTCGGATATTAAAGATGGAGTAGTTTTACATAAAAAATCTTATTCTGAAGTAATATCTTTTTATGTTTTTAGTAAAACTTGGTAGGAGTTAAAAAAATTCAACGATAAAAAATGGCACGGCACTCTTTACATCATCGCGTCCATAGACTATACGCTGTAAACAGAATCGCGTCCTTTGGCACAGACGCAACGTAATGTTGTCACATTATTTAATATGATATCGAATTTCTTCTTTATTTATTCATTGTTTTTTTTTCTCCAAAAAAAAATATTTTTTATTTATCTAATTCAAATCTATTAGCACACAATAACGTGCCGACGTCTTTATATGTATTTCTTTACCGGCCCACGCTGTAAACCAGCGCCGTAGACTCGTCGCATTTTGCGTGCGGTCACGGCATTATGCTGAGCGTTCGGCCATTTTGTGCGGATGTGGCGCATATTTTTCACATAATATACTTATAATTGGTTAGTTCTAAATTTGCCTTATTCCGCCAAATGAAATGATTTTCTTTCTTTCTTTCACTGTTGCTGGGTATCATAAGTCAGACACATTTAATTACACACGATAAACCACACAGCTCCTGCAGAATTGGAGAAAAAATAAAGTCATGGCACAACTAGCATTGCATATTTCATAGTTTAGTTTCATTTGATTTTGTAAGGAAATATTAATTCAGCATGTATTTTTTTTTAATATAAAGCTTGGCTTACTCTAGGAATTAAATCTGTTACGGTGGATTCACAAACATGTAAACATACAAAAAATTTTTTTTCTTTGATTATTTAATTAAATTGCCCAGGTTATATTTAATTTTAAAAGAAACGTATTTTATAAAACTTTTGCAGCTATGTTAATATTTTTTATTTTTAAGGATTATACTTATTTTTTTTTTTATTTAAATAAACATAATACTGATTTAATAGTGTCTGTCTTGTATTTGTTTTTGTTTAGTAACATAATTTTAAGTACCTACTTTCTAACACAAAATATGGATCTTGTATCTGAAGCAAAAGAAATAATAATAATAATGAAGAATCGCCAAACTTAAGTGGCAATGGGCAGAGCACATTGCTCGCAAAACGGATAGCCTTTCGGGCCGAAAGGTTCTGGAATGACGACCACCTACCCGAAGACATAGCTGGAAGGCCTCTTACAAGGTGGACTGATGATCTGGTAAGGGTTGCGGGAATCCGATAGATGCGAGACGCACAGGACCGTTCATTGTGGCGACGCATGGGAGAGGCCTATATCCTACCGTGAACGACTTTCGGCTGAAATGATGATGATGACTAAAAAATAAATAAAACACTAAGACCTGGAACAAATGTCTGTAGGCTACGTAAATATTTTTCCGAACGGTAATCGATACATCGATACACAGTGCAGCACATTATTGCAAGCAAAAAAGTAATGAAATTGAATCGGCAGCAGTATTATTTAACTTCTGACGTAATTTGTAGTTAGCATTAGCTGACACCCATTCCAAATAAACTGGCTAAGTGCGAGTCGGACTCACACACGAAGGGATGAAAGGTTTCGTACTACCATATCAAAATAGAGCAAAAAAAATGCTGACAAAATAATGTTTCATATATGAGAATCCCAATTTTTTTTTTTAATTTTGTTATTTGTTGTTGAAATGGCAATAGAAATACACATTCTGTAAAAATTTCAACTGCCCGCTGACAGACGGACGAACGGACAATCGAGGCTTAGTAATAGGATGCCATTGGCCGTTTTTTGAGTACGGAACCCTGAAAACTACAGTTCCCCTAACATTTGCATAATAGTTCGCAGTTCATATTGAAATACATAAGTGTTTCTCCAGATGCGTATTCCGTTTTCTCGCGTCCATACAACAGGTGCAGGGAGTTTCATCTGCAAACGTGTTCGTGTCTCAGTTCTTAAATGACAATGGGCTAGTGCGAACCAGTGAGGAAGGATGTGAACTTACACTCGGATAGATATAATCCTTGAAAGTGTTATGATTGATGATGACAGGTATGTTTGTGGAGCAGGTTAGACTTGGGGAGGACCTTTGAATGTATTACATACTTCATCTACAATCACCTTTCTCCGAAGGGGGTTCCAACTACGGTATAATAATAATATACTATTTTTATGAAGCGTTTAAACAGGCAATTTATTGTCATTGATTGGCTGGCACTTGACCACCATCTTACCAGCAGGTAAGCGATGATGTGATCGATGTCGGAGAAATTGTATTGAAAGCCGATTCAATACGTTGTTTGCAATTTACTTTTATGTAATTCATTCACAATTCTAGCGATTTTTCAAATTTGTAGCAGTTGTTGTGCAGTGATGATGGTTGGAAACTAGGGAAGTACTAGTTCAACGCATTGAAACGGTTTTCAATACAATTAAGGAGGAAATACGTCTTCGTACAACAACTTTCGAAATACGAAATAGATGTAGGGCCTGCATTCATAACAGAGGCCAACAATTTGAGCAGGATTTGTAAAAATTATGAAATAAATGTTAAATATGCATTTTTTTTTTAATTTCTAGTAAAACCCACGAAACGAGAGATACGAGACAGATTTTACCTTATAACAGTGAGATAACATTTTAATAGGTGTTTAAGGTACCATTGAAGCAAAAATATTTTTTTAAATCATAATTTTGAATATTAGTCTTATGTCACTCGATTCACAATTCTAGCGAATTCACAAAGTTTTAAAAAGATTTTAATGGCATGTAGTACATCACTAGCAAGAGGATAAACTAGAAATTTTTTGAGGGAGTTGGAAGATTCCAGTCGCTTTTGTTTTTTTTTTTATAGCCATATAAATAGTTGTAACATGGTCAGCTTTAATTTAAGTCCAAAACTTTGCAAATAAATTAAAAAAGAACTAGATAGCTAATGCCACTAATTTTAAATTTAAAAGTACTCTAATACAATACACATTTAAATGAAATTCATAGTCTACGCCTTAGATATATTTTTTAATTTGTATTTGAATGAAAACTTTGGGTCTTATTTTCATAAAACAATAAAAATTCGATGAAAAACAATCCATAAGGCATGAGAATTGTTTAGGGGTCTGAAAGGATAGCAGATGACCCCTCCAGTCGACCGAAATCGAAATAATTTGGCACACGATGCACCAAACACCCTGTATATATATGACATAATTATATATGACAGCTCTTAGTCGACGTAATGTAAAGACCACTTACAACACAGACCTGAAAACAAACAGGTATTCCTTCTAAGGTTTACTTATCATATCCACGTGTGCACGTACCTACCTCGGTACATACTAAACGTGGCTAAATACTGTTTATTTGGGATCGCAAATCTACTCAAGTAGTGTCTATATTGACATAGAAACCTTTGAGTGTCGTAGTAAGAATCTTAAATGACGTAAGACATCTTAATTACCTCGTGAGATATCTATTTTTTATTTTATTATAGGCAACTACAATCTTTGAACCCGTGATGGTTGACTTGTAGAGAACGCCTAAGGCATTACGTCCGCCTTTGTAGTTTTATGTTGTACTAGCTTTTGCCCGCGGATTCACCCGCGTATGTAAAATATAAAATATAGTCTATGTCACTCAGGACTAAAACAGCTTTCTACCGGTGAAAAAAATTTAATAATTGGTCCAGTACTTTCAAAGATTACCTCCTACAAACAAAAAACAAACTTCACCTCTTTATAATATCAGTGTCGATGTAATAATAAATAAATAATAATAATACTTTATTGTCATAAGACCTTTTTGTGTTGTCACCTAACTCCTCCTGAACGGCTTGACCATATTGGATTAATTTTTTTGTGGGTCCTTGGAGGGTTTGAAAATAAAATTAAACCCGGTGGCGCTGCAATCGGGTTCTCAATTTTTTGTGACGGAAAGTCAGCTTTTGGGCAGGAGAAAGTCTGCCAGGACCGTTTGTATAAAAATAAAAGTAAATAACTAACAAGTTTTAAAAAAAAAAAAACTAGCAACACTGCACGTCGATGACTTACCATATATCCGCATCCGTAATCCGCGGAAAAAATATCCGCCGCTTAAGTTCCCGTGCTCGATCATTTCCGTGTAACATCCCTACGTCCCGATGGCTATCAATTTGTTACTCTGACGTTTTTACGCGATGATCGGGTGCTCGGCGTGGCGCGGCACGGTACTGTGCGGTTATTGATAAACTCGCTTGCCCACTGACTACGCCCGTTGACACATCGATAACAATATTTTCCAAGCTCTTTATTGCTTCCAATTTTTATAAATCACTTTATCGATTAAAATTTGCATATTTATAGGTGTTTGCGATGTGTGCGGATCAAATTTAAATTTGTTTGAACACGGATAGGATTACACGTCCCTAGTCATGTTTAATATTGTAATACTTCATTTATTTTTGTGTCCAACTCTTCCCAGCATTGTTCATTTTTTTTTATCACTTTTGCTATTGTCATTTCATTGTATTCCGGAATAAAACTATGGAACTGTTGTAAAACAGTGAGAGAAAACATTCGCACACAACAATATGCAGTTAAAAACCCGTACTTCTCACATTTGTGCAGCGAAGTAAAAACTGAATAATAGAACTAAATGCGGCGACAAGCTCGCTAAAAATCCCGGGAACTTGTCAAGGACCGTAGTTCGATTGCAGGCATTGTGGTCCCGGGATTTTATTAAAACTTTTTTTTTAGTTATCAAACATTCATACTTTACGTGGACCAAGTTTTATTTGTCCCCGGCGCTTTCCTTCAGCGAATAATTTAATTTTTCGCACCCACAAAGCTTCGGATTACGTAAAGGTCTGTAACAAGTTTTTGCCTCACGAAATTAAGTCTTTGATCGTTTCGGGATTTTTTACTTAGAACGAATCAATCATCCGTCGACGTCGTTTAAAAATAATGTTTTTTGATGGCGTGGATCTAGATAATTAAGACTTATACTTAGGATTTTTTTCGAGTTGAAAAATTTCCAGCTCATGATACTTTTATAACATTTTGCAATATTTTTATTCGTTATACAAGTGATAAATGATATTTATTTTGCAAATAGGTTTTAAAAAACACTTTTACACGTCAATGAGGCCGGTGTTTCCTTGCTGACTACCTTGTTAAAAAACACCGAAACGAACTTAGAGTTGACCCCTGACTTTGTCTCTTATAAAGTCCATACAGCTTATATGTAATGGTCAAATCACATGAGAACCATGAAAATTGGTATCTCAGATGGTCTTTTAAATAGAATATAGAATAGAATAGTATTTATTCGATGCAGGCAATACACAAAACAACACAACAACACAAAAAAAAAGTACAGGATTACAATATAGTTGCGCTGAGCGTGCCCGAACCGAAAGGGTCGCCAACTCAGCAATTGCTGGGCGTCAGACACCCAGCGCTGATTTTCAGCTGGCACCCCGCAATGACGCAGGGATGATGGAAAGAGCGACTTGCTACTGCTATTATATTATATATATAATATAATGAAAAGCTTTCTTTTGAGGAAAGAACCACATAATTTTAGTGGACCTGTCCAGTCATTGCAAGCAATTGACAGCATTCGTAAGGCTCAAATCACAACGAGATGGCAGCGGTCGGCAGCGAAGCAGCGAGCAGTTTTAGTCTCATATAATTTTAAACTTTATTTTTGTTATGCATAGTATCGCTTGAGAAATTTGAAAAAGTCGCGAGGCCACCCGTGACTCTGTGGGTACCCCGACGACTCCCGTGGCTCAAGCGATAATACTATGTATTATAGACATTGAAACCGTTCCCCGCTTCGCTGCCAGCTCGGTGTGATATGAGCTTAAAGCTCAACTCAGGACTACTAAGGAGCTCAACGACTTGACGAACAAAACCAATGAAAGGACATTTGGGTAGGTCGCAGAAAATACTCAAATTGCCAGACATATGTTAAAATTACTGAAAACAAAAAAAGAAAGAAAAAAGAGCAATCCACATAGTCCTCATATTCACAATAATAAAATGAAATTTATAAAATTAATTTTACAAAAATGTAAAACTTAACAAAGTTCAAAGTTTGTTTCGGTGTTTCTTAACAGGGTAATCAGTTAGGAAACACCGGCCTCATCTAGTTTAAACTGACAAAAAAAAAAAAATGTAATACTTAACATTGTAAATATTTAAGTCAAAAATTCAAAAAAAGAAATGTTAGTGTGAAAGCGAAACCCGGGGCCCTGGGACGAAAGCAACGAAGGAACAGGAGTGGGTTTTTAGTCAGTAAAATTCTGACACTATCTCCCGTTCCGCCCAAGAGCGGGGGATGTCATAAGATGATTTTCCCACCCAATAAAAAAAAATAATGTCAAATTGAAAAACAAAAATAATCAATAATATCAAATTGCAAAAAAAAAATAAAATTAAAAATCAAAGACAAATCGTAAAAATGAAAAAAAGCACAAATAAAAATAAAACAGTGTAAAAAGCTTTTTGGCAAAGTTTTCGCTTCACAAACGATGTGAATTTATTAAGGCTTAATTCCTAAATATGACTGGGAAGTTTATTATAAAAGTACATTACATTAGCATCGAAATGAAGTAGTTATTTATTTAGCAAATGTGCACTTACACTAGCTATAAAACGGATTATTTTTTTAGGCGGAAAACAATGCAATGACTTTTCCTCACTTTTACTGACTAAAACCCACTCATATTTTCCTTTTTTGCCTTGCTTTCTAGGACACGAGTTGTACTTTCGGAAGCGAACTCGTGGCTCCAGAAGGCTTCGACCCTGCTTGGCTCCTACGGTTTTGCAAACATCTCTTTAAGTCGCGCGTGGAACACTACGCTCCGTCGACGATTAGGCCTTGATCCGGATGGTTACAGGACAGCCGGACGGCCAGCTACCTATTGCTTGTGGTCCGCAAGTCAACGCCTATGGTTGCTGGAAATCGGGGTCGGGATCCCGGCGGCAGGGGCGTGAGAAAGTTCGAGGTAAGGAAGAGAAGTTATTTAAGGGGATGCAACTGAACATACATTTTTATACAACCGCTTTTACGCGACGTTATTACACTTTTTCATTAGATATTTTGAAAAAACAGGATCTTTTGGATATTATCTAGGCTTTTATAGAAATCAATTTATAAATTTGTGTAAAACTAATCTAGTAATGACCTCTGAAAATCTGCTATTTTGCATGAACTTTGCCCTTCATAATTTACTCAAAAATTTAAAAAGTCAAAAAAGTACAACAATAGAAGCCTTGCAAATTTAATCAAGATTTTAAATGACGTCAATTTTTTTCAAAACTATTTAAATGTTTAAAAAAACACGTATTTCCTGGAACAAGAATGCTAACAAAGTTTTCAGGTGTTATCTCTCTTTTTTTGCATTACGTTTTCAAACATCGCGTTAGATTGCTTTAGATGAAGTAACAAGCTTTTAAACCATGCTCGATGTTGACGATAAGCGAGTGAAAAAAGACCCTCATAAGGCATGAACCGACGTCACGGCACAGTAATAAAGAAGCAATAAATTATAATAATGTGGTTGAACGCTTCTGAAAGATAATAAATCATCTTGCTCATTTTTAACCGACTCCTAAAAAAGAAAGAGGTTCTCAATTCGGATGTTTGTATTTTTTTTTTATAAGTTTCTGAGTTAGCTCTATTTTATTCATTGTTAATCATAACATACGAGGTACAGAGCTGCATCAATTGGGTACCCCTCCCATATTTAAATACCTCAAAAAAGGTGGTAACCAGTTGTTGACGTTTTCCGTATTTTTTTTTTAATTAAATTTGATTCTGTTAGTCACCTCGCCTATGGAGATGGAGATGTACGAAACAATGAGTTCACTTCCACTTTCATTGACCTGTTGGTCTACTGGGTAGTAGTTCTAACTGCTAAGCTGGAGGTCGTGGATTTGATTTCCACCCAAAACAAATGTTTGCTTGATGAGCACGATCATAATTTGTTCTGTATTTGAGTGTAATTCACCCCAGACACAGAATCCAGAAATATATAAGTATGTTTATTAGTTGTCTAGTGCTCATAGCACAAGCTCTGTTTAATTTGAGAATAGATGGTGTTGTGATAGATATATTGTGTAATATTATTATTACATTTATTTATTTTTAAATACGTACTCTTTAAAGTTTTGAATGATTCTTAAATGAATATTACAAAAAAAAACATTACAAATATAAAAAAAATAGTAGCCTACATGTATCGGAAACAGCATCCAAGTTATTGTTTTTATTATTTTACCTCACTACAACACAAACCAAAAAAAAAAGGCAAGGAAAGAATCTCGAAAAGATTAGCGAAACACTGTACATATCAACAAGTCGATGATTCCTCTCAGATTTGAAGGGGTCCGGAAATAATACTAATCTGCTCCGCCTTTGAGCATGGGTTTCAAAGGTGCAACCCGGAGGCTGAACACGGTTCAACTTGCATCTGGGTCGGTATAAGTGGCGATTACTTTTTATCAGTATATCCTTTGTGAGTGTTTCAGAAGGCCGGAAAAGTTTAAGGGAAATTAAGTTTTATGGCTGATATTTCGTGAAGTTTAAGATACGCTATAAGGGTTAAAATTCAATCCAAGTGCTTCACATGGACTGATTTATTCAACAAAATTGGAGAAATATTCTTTTTACATCATCATCATCATCATTTCAGCCAAAAGACGTCCACTGTTGGAAATATGCCTCCCCCAAATGTCGTCACAATGAACTGTCTTTTTTTATTCTATTCTTGATAGGTTTGCGCTTGACCACTATCTCACCTGATGGAAAGCGACGATGCGATCGACGATGGAGCGCGCTTACCTAGAGGTAACCTCTTGAATTAAAGATTCCCGGGTTGTAGCCATCAGGAAAAACAGATTAAGGCAAGGAATTCCACTCCTTAGCTGTTCACACAATTAATGTGTTCCCAAAACGTTTTGTGCGTATAGGTGAGATGTCCACCATGTACCGGTGGGGCATTCCGTACGTGTGCGTCATGCATCCATCGGATTCCCGCAACCCTTACCAGGTCATCGGACAACCTTGAAGGAGGCCTTCTAAAAAGTTTAAATAAATTAAAAAGATGTTTTGTGGAAAACAACATTTTTTTATATATAATAATTCTATTCTCTACAACCAATTATGAAACACATCTAGTAAGATGAGAATAATAAACATTAAAATACGGTCTCATTATTCACAAAGGTCATCTCAATGATCGATCGAAAAACTTTCATTATCGAATGATGGTGTCATACTATCAACAGCTACAGGTCAATCACATACATCCCAAAGGCATCATTCACACAAAATTGACCGAAACGGAGGGAACTTCCAGTCCGACCTTTTCCATAAAACTAAGTGAAAGTGTACCTTCCTCTATGCTATAATTTAGGAGCACCATACCCCATTCCTTCTGTCGACCCTTTGCGAGTTACGGGGCGAATAAGCACCTGATATATACTTTTTCTTTTCGCAATTCAAAATATGAACATATATGTTATTTCTCGCAAGGGACGGAAGAACGTTAATGCCTCCTGTACTCTTACAGTAGAGTTAATAAAGCACCAATGTCAGGTTTTTCGTTTTAAAAAAAAAATAATTTGACACGGTAATTGTATCTCCGACCTTAATGGACACAAAATTTCTGTATTGAATTGTGTTTTAAATAAATTCCAGAGGAAATTTTGACTACAAAAGCTTTTAGACATAAAATATAACTATTATTTAATTTCACTACGACGAAAACATCAGAAATAAAAGTATAAACTAGTTAAATTTACAAAAAAAAACTTTAAGTATGACTAACACTGATACCAACTACCAATAATTATTCGTCTTCACCTTCCTCGTCACCATCATTCCGCCCTTATCCCATTTTATTTAGAGGCAGAATAGAATGTTTTTTTTTTTTAAATATCTGAACACTAAAATTAGAATAGAATAAATTTTATTGTACACTAAAACAGTAACACAAGTTTTACACAAACTTAAAAGTAGACTAAAAAAGTAAAACAGTATGACGGTCTTACTGCTGACTGTTAGAATTTAAAATAATACAAAGGGCAGTTTCCGGTATACTACTAACAAATCAATCAACCATTACACTTTATATAAGCATAATTTAATAAGCATATGTAAAATAATTATATAGGTACTGTATAAAACTTAATACATCCTTAACCGACACTGTAAAAATTCAAACATCGCATCATAGCTACTCGAGTAACCCACTAAGCCAGCAATATTACTTAACATTGTTCAAGAAAAAGAAGATTGTCTGCTCGCTGCACTGATCTATCAATAACTAGCCGCAGCGCAGTCTCCCTAGAGTACAACAACTTTTATTTTAACATAATGAAAACATGACACGCTACCACTGAGTAGATACGATCAGAAGGCCAACTCCAGAAGCAAGATCTTTTTTTACAAGCTTTTTATTAACTTGCAATGTATATAATTATGTATGTTCGGCTCGAATCTTGCAACTCCATTTTGAAGCAGATATCTTCAATTGATTGAGCTGAAATTTTGTATACATGTGTAAAGTGTATGACAATGCAATATTATGATGACTTGGGGCTGATCTGAAGATGGAAGGTGGCCGTAGGAACTCAGCAATAAAAAGACACAACCCCATCGAGTTTGGGGTCGTTTGAGGCGTACTGACGAGTACTTTGATTCTTTCCGATGATGCAGCATGCTTATCCTATATAACCTATTCACTCTTGACTTAAAGACTCCTAGGTTGTAACTATCAGGTAACACAGGTTAGGCACAAAATTCTACTCCTTAGCACATCTGTACGCAAAATAAATGTGTTCCCGAAACACTTTGTACGTATCGGTGGGATGTCCACCATCTTCTTCTTATAGCGTGTTTATGGTTTTGGTTTTTAAATAATGCCGACAGTGTTCAGACCATAGCAACAGCATTCGCTGATATAACTATAAGGTTTTCACGTGTACAGGGAACAGTTTATGCGACGCAAGAGAAAAGTGTGCCATGCTCTGCGAAAAGGAGCCGCATAAACACCGAAGATCGATTATAGATCGAAGCGAAAGCGTTTTGGCAACACATTTATTTTTCGTACAGCTAAGGAGTGGAATTTCCTGCCAGGGTCTGTGTTTCCTGATCGGTCACTTTTAGGCGTGCGTGCTCCATCATCGACCACATCATCGCTTATAAAAAAAAACTGCATCAAAATCGGTCCATTCGTTTGGGAGCTACAGTGTCACGGACAGACACACAGACACGTCAAACTTATAACACCCTTATTTTCCGTCGGGAGTTAAAAATGCAAACAGAGAAAGAAAGTGTCTATTTGATCGAACACAACACAACAACAAGAATCCCAAGTAAAAGAAAACTTAAGTACAACAAAGAAATTAAAAATTTAAAAGGCAAATATTAAACGAATAATGCGTACAGTACATCAGTAAATGGCTGTCGCAAATGCGTTTGCACTCGCTGCACTTGAATTGAGCCCATATGAGCATGTGTTTTCATCAGTTGCATAGATCAGGGTTCCTTTTTTTTGGTGGAAAATCATCATACAAATTACCGTTTGAGTTCCAGTATTCACCCTTACGTTGTTGAAACCTCTACGGTCCGGACCAAGCATTTCGCTTCGTCATTTATACCGCGTATATCAATGGACTACAACGATTTGTCTGCTGCGGTCTTCCTGTCCGATTATAATTTAGGTGTCTTCAAGGCTAGAGTGAATAGGCTCTTAATAAATTAGTGCGCCTCACCATCAACGATTGCATCACTACTTGCCATCAGGTGAGATCGCAGTCAAGTACCTACCAGTAAAGATCAATTTAAAAAAAGTTCCAGGGACACGGGAACTCTTTCGGACAATCCAGCAGATTTATCAGGGCCCACCACAATATTGTCTAAAGTTCAAAATGCTTGTGATTGGCCACCTATATACACCACTAATTTTTAATTAGTACAAATACTTAAAGGGCTTATTAGAAAAGGTCTTGTTATTATTTAAGTAAAGTCTCAATAATTAATATTCATAAACAGCAAAGTTATTTGCGTCTGTTTATATTCCAAAATGTCATTGAATTTATAGAAATATTGTACAGGCTAATTGATTATGAATGAATGACGATAAAAATGGAAATAAAAACTGCGCGTAGTATTCTCTTGTAGCAATTGTTATTGCACAGAGATACTTTTTATGATGTTTCAAAATTCACCCCCTAAGGGGATACAAAACAGGGGTCCAAAGTTTGTCAAACCTTCTCTCACGCGGGCCAAACCGCTAGCAGAAGCTAGCTAGTCGATTCATATTTTTTTAAGGAGCATGTTTATTACGCTTGCCTTTTCACTTGTTGTATAGTGGCATTCTGTAGCACAATCTATTCTGTGGCGTAATCTTGGATATACCACGATGAATCTGTTCCCTCGTAAATATTACTTTAGTTGCTTCCAAGGGGTTTATAGCCAGTTCCAAGAGTATGTGGAAGGATTTTATGATGTTGTTAAAATGTTTTTGGTCGTTTGTCTATGCTTTGAAATTGTGGCGACAGTGTTGTTCGGATTGGATTGAGACTTGATTGGTCTACTACATTATATTTGAAATTGTTATTTGTTTATGACAAACTGTTTCATGTGTCCCTTGGTGGTAAGTGGCGAACGTTATTGCAGTTAAAATATTAATAGAATTTTTGTATTTGTCTACGCATGTCTTTGTAATGATAAACTCGTTAAAAAATAAAGGGCCCATTTGGACATTTGAGAAAAACCCTAGAATATAACATGGAACGAAACTGAATGAAACAATAATAGTTAGGGGTCCGATGTAGTAGTAGTAATTTTAGCTATTTTAGAAGTAGCTACACTACACCGGACAAGCCGCTAGGTAGTCAAAATACAAATGTCAAAAACGTGACTTTTATTTTTTGACAACTTTATTAATTTAATTAGAGTTACTAGATAGGTATTCTGTGGTAATCATCATCATATCATCATCACCATTATTTCAGCCGACAGACGTCCATTGCTGGATATAGGCCTCCCCCAAATGTCGCCACAAAGAACGGTCCTGTGCGTCCCGCATCCATCGGATTCCCGCAACCTTCACCAGGTCATCGGTCCACCTTGTAGGGGGCCTTCCAACACTGCGTCTTCCGGTACGCGTTCGCCACTCCAGAACGATTAAATAACTGATTATTAATAATTATTAATTATTTGATTATTAATTAATTATTTGATTATTTTATTTTTTTGAAAGATTTATTTCTGTGGTAATAAGCTCTACTTAATAAATAATTATCTTAAACGCGACCTTATTTGCATGATTGCCTCAAGCTCTATTTCTGTATAGCAATAATAAATTTGATCCTACAACAATGTCTCCTGGGTTAGACTCTCGCGTCTAACTCGATGCTATATTGATTTTTAATATTCAAAGTTTGCTAACTGGAGCGCGCGCCTCGCTACTTTTTATGACTTGGTATTGACACCGCCCCCAGCTCCGCACACTTTGCAAGAGAACTTACAATATCCCCAAGAGGAATACAGCTAACAATACTTAGAATATGAAACCGATTCCGGAAAAGACTGGAAGTCGTAGAATTTCTGATGAATCTGATTTCTATTTAGGTTGTTGAGTTCCGTTCGAGTTGGATTGATCCGACCAAGAGCGATGTTTCTCAAACCAACCGCAAATCTTCGCCTTCAATCCTCAATGGCTCCTGTCTCAGAAAATATCGTACAGAAACTGTTATTTATTATCAGATTAGCAGTATTGCCTTTATCTCGTGTATTGCGGAAGCCGCGAATCAAGGAATTAGAAACATTTTTACACCCCGAATCTCCCTCAATGAATAACTTAAGCCCAAATGAATCAAAGTAATGATTCTTGGTCTTAATTGCGGTGGAAAATTATTCGTATCTGGCTTCCGTATTTATTTAGGATTTACATTTCGAGATAGTAAACAAGATAAATCCGTGGCTCTGTCAGGCGGGAAATTCGAGAAAACGGGGAAATACAGACGTCGCGAATTTTCCACCGATATGGAATGAATGGTCGGGAGTTTTTTTTATCCTTCTTATCGGCGGAGCGCCTCCGGGTAAGGTTTGATGGAACCGGGCGGGGCGGCCATGCTGTAGTGTTACTTTGTTTATCTGAGTTGCCATAAAACCTGAGATAAGTTGTCAGAAAAAATTAATAAAACAAAAGTCCCTTTAGGATTATGGCAGCAGATTACGTAAGAATTTTCCAGAAAGAAATTGCGGCACTTGCTATAAAGTTATGTGTGTCGTTGGAAATTTTTACTTAGCATGTGTGAAACGCTGAACCTTGTTAAAACTTCAAGAATATGCAGCTTCTAACTTATGAATAGTTTTGAGTTTGCGTTCGCTCGATGTTCAAAACATTTTGTTTTTATGTCATCTAAATTAACTTTAGTACGAGGTATTTTAAAAAAAGATGTTTTAAAATTTTGATATGAGTATCTAACAAAACTGAGCTGAAAAATTGTGAAACTATTTATTTG
This sequence comes from Mythimna vitellina, assembly GCA_949316375.1. NCBI lineage: Eukaryota > Metazoa > Arthropoda > Insecta > Lepidoptera > Noctuidae > Mythimna > Mythimna vitellina. The sequence continues at coordinate 1,142,917 of OX438692.1, read as the reverse complement.
TAGGGGTTAAGTTTATGAGACATCCCATCACCAGAAACTACCGCACCGTAGATGCCGAATGCGGAACAAAATTTAATAATTTTTTTTTGTTTCCATATTCGGCACCAAGCTAAAATGCCTATTGGTACCGAAAGAAGAATAGCTTTGGTGCGGAAACTATTGATTGATTGTTTATAACACTATTTAAATATAGTATCATAAAAATGTAATTTACCTCAGAAGGGAATCATAGAATTCAAATAATAGATAAATCAACGCAATAACAATGTTTATTATCAATATCAAACACGATTCAGTACACGTTATCACTGTTTTACTAAGCTTAAACTTATCACGCCGGTGCCTCGTTCAAGATTGCTTCTCGTCGGCAACTTGTTAAACTGACAATTCGATTCAGAATCGAATGATTTGACAAAATGACAGTGACAGGGAATGGTTCGAAAATGACACACACGAAAATCGACTATATGAAGACTTTTCCAATAATTTGCCAAAAAAGGAAGACTTATCCATGGACTGTTCACTTTAGTGTTACAAATATAAATCTACCCTCACATAGACAAGTCTTGTTACAAATACAACATAATGCAGCTTTTATTACTAAAAATAGCTGCTCTCAGTGGCTTTGCCCCCGAAATAGCTGAAAATCAAAAAACAACGGTTGCATTTTGGAGAGTGTGCGCGGGAATGGCATTCCGTCATCTCCTTTCTATCATCGGACAACACGACGTACGGCGAGTATCCACCTGTACGTTCCACGGGTAGTGTGAAAGCTAAACCCGGGGTACCGGTTTGAAAGCAAGGGGATAGGAGTGGGTTTTAAGTCAATATCATCATCACTATCTCCCGCTCCACCCAAGCATAATTTGTCATTAGATGATTTTCCCACATAAAAAAAATAACCCTTACGTTGTTGAAACTTCAACGGTCCGGACTAAGCGTTTCGCTTCGTCGTTTATACCGCGTACATCGAAGAACTAGAACAATTTGCCTTCTGCGTTCTTCCCATCCAACTATAATTTAGGTGTCTCCAAAGATAGAGTAAATAGGCTCTTAATAAACTAGTGCGTCCCATTACTGCTTACCATCAGGTGGGATTGCAATCAAGCACTGGTTTTTATAAATTAAAAAAAAAAAACATCTTAAGAAAACATACTTCTAGTCTAGGTATCTTACGTGTTATTCCAGGACATGGTATACCCATGTGCAGGCTTCATCGAAATTCGTTCAGCCGTTCGAGTGTGATGAAGTAGGTAACAAACATATTCGATTTTACAATTAAGTATTAGTGTGATAAAAACTGACAGAATTTCCTACAATGCTCTGACATTTCGCAAATTTAATATGACGTACATGCATTAAAGTTAAATTAGCCACATGAACTATTCTGCAATATAGTTTCATTTCCATTTTGTGACGGAGTGTGGAGGAATTCACTCGTTGGCTCATAATTGTGAACGTTTTGCAGGGAAATATCGACACTGAATACGAGTAAATTTTAAACTACAATGGTTCTATCTCCATCAAAAATCTAAAATAAATTAAAATATGTTCTAGTTTTTGTTTTTTTTTTTTAATAACAGATAATCTTTACAAGTACCGTTCTAGTATTTTTTTATATGTATTATTGAGGAAAAAACCTCAAAAGTGAGGGTTTTACCGCCACCGCCAGCACATGGAAGGGGTTCCGTGATCTCTTAAAATACCACCTCGAAACCTCCTCCGTACAAAGCCGGTAAGAGCGTATTGAGAAGACTGTAAATACGAGGCTCCTCGGAGCCTTGCTGTGCACATTGGTGCCTATGTGATAATAGGAGTGATTCATACTATGAACTTTTCTGGGGTCACTAGTTTCGCAGACAGAGTCTCCACTCTGAACACTCTGAACTGGGTCGTTAAGTGATCTTACCTAAGAATACCTACTGATCAAATAGCAAAAAAATTTTCACTAATAGAAAGCTATACGTACTATTTACTGTTGTTATTGAAATAAATTACTTTTTATGTTGAAATGTACGGATTCTGTGGGCAGCGTCGATCGATGACGAGACATCCATCACCACATCAATCTGGAATTGAGATGGTGGCTAATTATAAAATAAATCGTTACCATAATGTTACCAATATTATACTTCTCAATGAATACTCAACCAAACTAGTATAATACCCTACCACAGTGTTGTCTTTTTAACCCAAAGGTTGACTGGTAGAGAATGTTTTGTGGCATTAAGTCCGCCTATGTACCACCACTGTACATGAAGTTTAAATAAATAATAAAGTTGAACTTTTGTGAGTGTGTGTATGTTTGTTACTTCTTCACGCTCAAACGGCTGAACAAATTATAATGAAATTCAGCACATTGATACACGTGTTCGGGAATAGTACATAAAATACTTTTATCCTTGGAGTATGTCCCCTTGAGACAATTTTCCACTATTTATTTATTTATTTCAACTACATGCATATAAAGGTACAGAGGCGGACGAATGCCTTAGGCATTTTCTACCAGTCAACCTTTTGGTGATACAGAAAAGAATAGTGTACTATCATGCAGGTGAAGCCGCTGGCAGCAACTGGCGAATATGGTAATCCTGAAAGCTGAGATATCGATTTTTTCCAAAAAATCTCAAATATTATTAAAGCAAGGCGTCTAAAAATAACCGTATCTCATACTGGCCAATCAACACGAACATCAGCCAGAAATCCGGCGCTAATATCATATATAATGCAGCGGCACTTCTCTTAATTTTATGATCATGTCGGATTTTTTCCTGACATTATGTACGAGGTTCGAAGCACGTGTCTAAAGGCACATTTACACGTGTTAATTTTCTCGCCGAAAGGCAAGAACTTGTGAAGTTAGGCACATGTCACGTCGCATTTACGTTTTTACATTGGAATGAGAAAAACAAATTGCCTATAATGATATTGTGATATCTAGAAATCGCATGCTTTTATTGCTCTTATTAACGTTCAAACTGGTAAGATAATAATACTTTTTACGTATTTTATATAGCGTAGGTGTTTTTATTTTTATAGGAAGAAAAAAAGAAGATTGTTTTGTAGTGTCAGAGAAACCAGGATGGCTGTGAACCAAATAATAACGTATCATAAAATGCTTCTAGCAATATAGATTAATAAATTATCTATACATAAGCATTTTCATTATATTTCCGCCTTCACAATATTATTATAATTTGGTTGTCTTCAAGGCTAGAGTAAATAGGCTCTTAATAAACTAGTGCGCCTCACCATCAACGATTGCTTCACTGCTTATTGTCAGGTGGGATCGCTGACAAGCACTAGTTTAGATCCAATACAAAAAAGAATAAATACATTACATTATATTCATGTGAAGAGGAGGGATGAAACGCATGTTACTAAAAGAGTTATGAGTTTACATGTGGATGGATGGAGAGGGAGAGGGAGACCAAAGAAAAGATGGATGGATTGTGTGAAGTGATATGAAAGAAAAGGAAGTTAGTAAGGCAGGGCAGGGCAGCGTGAAAGAAAAAAACGTGTTGCGCCGACCCCAAATAACACGGAACAAGGGCAGGAAGATGATGATGAAATACATTATATTATACTTACATACTTATGATTGTATGTCCACCACTATTATGGCAGAGTTCATTTACTGACTTTTATAAACAGGAGACAATAAGAAAAAAAAAACATTTGCAAGAAATGACGCAATTTTAATACTAGCTTACAATAAATTACATTCAAGATGATAGTTAAGGAACAAGCATTGGTACCACACAGGTCTACATTTTCCTAAAAAACGAAACGATTTTCGCCTTTGATTGTACGTGAATCCCTCGAGTCAAGTCGACAACACTTGAAAAAACTGCCTCTTCATGGCGAGAATTTCTTCCCATCGAAGCGAGTCTTAATCGTCGGGTACTACGAATTATTTAGACGCAACCTCTGCTCTAGGCTTTCCTTATACCTTCCTTAGCTATAACTTACTTATATCGGGGATTCGCCTGGCTATAGTTAAGCTCCCTTTTGCACTTTTGTAAGTTAATCCTGGGCAGGTTGGAAATTAGTAGCGTCTTTTGTGGCGTTTTTACCTCTCAGACGTTTTTTTTTATTATTAGGGTCCCGTACCTCAAAAGGAAAAAGCGGAACTCTGGAACTCTTATAGGGTCACTTTGTTGTCCCTCTGTCTGTCTGTCTGTCTGTTAAGATCCTTTATCTCGAGTATATGTGGAGGTATGCTAGAGCATGTTCTTCGGGGATAATTGTGTACTTTCACGCGGGCGAAGCCGTTGGCAGCAACTATACCCTATTCATCTGGGTTTGAGACAAAATGTAAACAAAGAAAACAAAGCAGTTACCTTCAGCCTAGTTTCCTCAACGTGTTTGGATACATTAATAACAGTTTCCTTTTCTGTTGAATGCATTGGCGTTTTCTTTTCTTTGCACGATTTTACTTCGGCGAAGAAAAAATGCAAGCGTTGCTCGGTCCAGGTCCACTCATTATTTTAAGCAACCCTTATGGTTTGTTTACCTTTTGTCTCACGGCTCCCTGAATAGGATATAATGAAAAAAATATCTAATAAATCTTCACCTGTTTGTTAGCTAAAAATTTGTTAGTTGTAACCGTATTTTTCATGAATGAGATGGGTAATTTATGAGGATATTGTCGAATGATTTAGTGTTCTAGATTGACCCTAACATGTCTCTTTAGATAAACAGGATTTGTCAATTTAGTAAGTTTGGTTGTCTATGGGTTAGTTATATTTTTCGTTGATAAATATTTGGTCGTTTTTCAATTCGTTTTAGAACTGGCATACGATTTATGACGTTAATATCGTCTTATGAATTATGGTTATAAAAACCTAAAAATGGATATCAACCGAAAAAAAAAACTATTTACGGCCTAGCTTTTTTACTATACGGCACCATTTTATTATATTTGTAAAGTATTTTAATTTCATTGCTTCCATTTCTTAGATTCGCTTTATATTCCTTAGTATATCATAAATAACATAATTATATATTTTTTTTAGTAAATGGGGAAGACACTAGCTCCTGTAATACAATCTACACTAGCACAGGAGCTAGGGAATTCATAAAAAGGATTTGATAATTTACGAGCTGTTTCCCGCAGCTTCGCCTGCGTACCTAAAATATAGCCTATGTCACTCAGGAATAAAGTAGCTTTCTATCAGTGAAAATTTTTAGCAATCAGACCAGCCCCCCTCGTCAAGTTACAATCGTTTCGTGTGCGCCGAACGCCTCGAGTAGGCTGCGCTTCCGATTTCTTTGTTCTGATCACGTGACTAAGCGTTGAGATGACGTCAGGACAAAGAAATCGGAGACGTGGCCTACTCGAGGCGTTTGGCGCGAACAATACGATTGTAACTTGGCTAGGGGAGCAGTACTTACAGAGATTACCTCCTAGAAACAAAAAAATAAATAAAAAAACAAATTTTACCACTTTATAATACTAGTGTAGATGTCAATAAAGATTAAAGATTATTCAACCTTCCGCTAAAATTATAGAATTCAATCATTCAATCAAACAGCTAAGCAAATAACTTGAATCGATAACGTTTAATTACTTACTGAGCCCGGACTTTTGACAGGAGCTGTGGTAAGTCGTAAAATTAATTTTGACTTGCGTTCAGCCGGCAATATGTTGACGACAATCGTAATCAAGAAAAGCTCACAGAAATAGGAGCCCGCCACAGGGTGTTCATATTGCTGTCTGCGGGGCTTCGATAGCTCGTTTTGTTCGCTCAAATTATGGTGAGCGTAAATAAGTCGTCGTCAACGCAATTAAAACAAGTCGTATACCTTCGAGATTGTTTTAATAGCATTTGTAAGCATGTATCAATATAATAATAATATTCTTTATTTCGAGAAACAATGAGACTCTTATGGTTAAGTAAAAATAAACAAATTTACTACTATGTTAGTGACACAAATATACCAATTTTATTGTGTGTATTAAATGACATGAACACACATAATCAAATAATCATTGCTTCAGTAGTTCAACTGAGAAACTGGAGCAACGATTCACTACATAGCAGTCCAGACTGTCCGAACCATGCGCACCAGGGACGCATATCTTTAACGCATTAGTGCATAAAAGCAATCAACACGCATGTCCGCAAACATCCCTAATGCGCTACGGAAGCGATGCAGTACCATCAACATCCTAAAATCATTATTATACCATTCTACTTATTACTATTATATTCGACAAAAGCTACTTAACTTTACAAACAATGAGCTTTTTATATCTTTAGGAACAAATACGTATGCAACAAACAAATATATGTAGCTACATATGCATCTACATATAGTATATACACAGACACGTAATATTGAATCCAATTTTAACTTCGAACATGCGGAAGAGTAGGAATATGGTAAGGAATATTTACTACAAACGCAGCTTTTTCTTCATTTTTCTCCGGTTTTTTTTCACCCAATTCGAAGTACCCATTATTCATTTTTCTTTTGTTTTACGTGAAGTCGACAGTCGAGCCACAATTCAATAAAGCGCAGATGCGCTTCGTAACTCGAGTAAAATATAGCTAGGCTGAAATAGAAGTGAGGTGCACCTGGAAGGATGAGCGAAGACTGTCATTCGTTAGATGATGGAAGGAAAATGCTACTGTTGAGTCTTGACAAACTTAGCCAGAGAACATGCAAGACAGAGAAGTCTGGAAGGAAAAGGGGACCTTGCCCAGCAGTGGGACAAAAAAGTCCATGTTGTCAAAAAATAAAAGAAAAATGATACTGGTTTATGGCCAATGTTAGAGGTTGCATTGCCTACCTCAACTACTTTATTGCTATTGAAAAGTTGAACGCTTTCATCAGTCGCAGAAAGTAAACTTGTACAATTAAACTTGTTAGTGAACATTGCTGGTGCACCACAGTTAGAAAGAACTTCAACTACCTGTTATAACAATAGTCAATTTAGAAGAAAATCTTTTAAGAATTTAATCGACTGAAAATTAAAACGTCTCCTACCTAAAATTGCCATCTCGAAAATCTTTTAGTCGTTTAAAATCGGAAACTCTGAACTTATTTTACTCGCATGAGTTTGAAAAGGTTTTAACTATTGAACAGTTTCCTCTAAGAGGTAATGCATAAATATGCATTAATGTCAAAGCCAACAGCCCAGGCGCTCGTATCGTTAAGAAATTCATACAAGGCCTTCCTACACCTGCAAACGCAATTTTCTTTTTTTCTTTTTTTTTTTTACGAGGAAATGTTATGAGATTTGCATGAATGAGAATGTAAGTTATAAGTAGTTTTAATTGATATGTTATTGGACTTTCTTACGTTTCTTTCGACTGGAAAGGACTAGGTTGAATGAGACTTTTTTGTGGTCGGTTTTAAGACTCATATGGTAACGTGGGCTGATAACTAAAGTTGATATTGATAATAACCAATGGGATCAGTGTTCATCAGTAAAGTCGCGTTCACACGGGTTTTTTTAATTTTTTATTTTATCGTTGGGAAAATCATATTATGACAAATTGCGCTCTTGGGCGGAGCGGGAGATAGTGTCAGACTTTTGCTGACTAAAAACCCACTCCTGTTCCTTCTTTACCTTCGTCCCAGGGCCCCGGGTTTCGCTTTCACACTATCCGTGGCCCCAGTAGGCTTCGACCCTGCAGGGCCCCTACGATTTGCTGACATCTCCTTGAGGCGCGCGTGGAACAGTACGCGCCGTCGACGACTTGGGCTCGGTCTGGACGGTTACCGGACGGTCGGACGGCGACACATCCATTGCTCGCCGTCCGCAGCGTTCACACGGGTGTGAATTTTATCGGCTTGACATCACGCATTCTTCTTTTAAAAGACGTGGGACCGTCCGGAGTTTTTGTGTGTACCTTTATACGTCTCGTCAAAACGTGCAATACTCAGTGATCAAGCTCACCGCGTCGTGAATGCGTTGCACTTGCACAGCACACGCATATGCGATTCAAAGACTGCTCAAATGCGATTAGGATGCGATTAATTCTTGTTATATGAACGTGCTCTAAAGCAGAGACCTCGTCACTTGCTGAGAAGCTGCAAAAGAAATTGATAGCGACGCTTACTTACTGCAATCAGACGATTTTAGGCCAAATTCATTAGAGCTGCGGTGTTGTCCGAAAGAGTTACCGTGACTCTGATACGCAAAAGAAATACAGGTAGGCGCTAGTCAGTAAAAGTCTGACACTCCCTCTCACTCCATCAAGAGCCGGAGAAGCTAACAGTGGAACAGAGTGGAAAGTCCCACATACCTCCATTGAAAAGGGAGGATCTTTTGACCAAACGGGTGTTATATCTGATCTGGACAACTGCTCGATAGATGATTTCGAGCTGTTGTATACATTCAAATCGCCCGAAGAACTCTCATAGCACGACTCAGGTGTTCGCAGTTTAGTTCACTATGTGACGTGCATTTTATTGACGTCGGGTGAATGTCAATATTTTGAAATGTACGCTTCTCGCTTCTAATTACAATAGTTAGTCCGTAAACCAATACGATTGGCGATCCCCCAAATTACCGTACAAGCTGATACTGCAGCAAATTGAATAACGCAAACGATATTATGTTACAAAACTTGTTAACTTGGAATACAGTTACAAACTGTGGACGTCGTAATATAGTCACTGTTCAAGTTTAGTTATTACACTAGCCTCTCTGAAACGCGTTACCACTTGCTTAGTGGTGCGTTGCCAAGTTAGGATAGCTTGCAGCGTCTAAATGAAACTTAACTTGCTCAAACTTAATATGTGAATGTTGCTAACTTATTTAATATTTGTTTCGTATGTGTTTTTAGTAAAGATTCTTTTGAAAGAGTTAGTCTTGAGGAGTATTTCTATCATTAAGAGGGCCCTTTCCGACCCGTTTATCATCAACCTCAGCATGGTTTAAAAGCTTGTGGGTTCATACAACGGAATTTTTGATAAAGAGGCATCGCGAAAAAAAAGGTAACAATTCAGTGCGCTCTGTTACCATTTGGTGATTCCGTCATTGACTCGACAATTTCACAAACACTTGTTCTAGGATATACGCGTTTTTTTCTTAAACCTTAAAAAAATACGTCTTTCAGAATCTCGATTAAATGTGCAAAGTTTCTGTCGAAATATTTTCTTTATTTTTTAATGTGCTCAAGTCATTGTGAAGGAAAAAGTTCACGCAAAATAGTAGACTTTCAGAGGTCAGATGGTTTGATTTCAATAGAAACCTAGAATATCTACAAGTGTTACCAAAATATCTAGAGAAAGATGATAACATTATAATGACATAAGACCGAATGAAAAATAACGAAAATTTGGATGTTCTTAAGAAGGTAGGTACGGATGGTTGTCAAAGAGCTTTACTGTGCTTCCTGCTGAGATTGTGTTATCAAAGCAATGAGATCTCTCAAATTTGCCTCTAATTGTTATTTTACTATGTTATGTATATTCACGTATTACCTTACACGTGGCGTTACATGTAACATTCCACCCACCTTTTTGTATAATACTCATGAGTTTGTTTTTGCCTTTTATTTATAATATTATTTTATATCTATCTATATAATAGCCTAATATACATATATATATATTTTTTTTTAATGTAAAATTTAATTCTTCATTAATTTGCAGTACACCGCAGACTACCCCCTTTTTTTTAAGTTCTTACAGTCCATCCTAAAGTTGTCTCGTAAATATAGCTGTTAGCGATAAGACCGCCATTTTACCCATAGATTTAAGTTAGTTCAAAAGTTTTGGTCCTGTTTTGGTATACAATAAAGTTTATTCTATTCTATTATATTCCATTCCATTCCGTTCCATTCCATTCCATTCCATTTCATTCCATTCTATTCCATTCCATTCCATTCCATTCCATTCCATTCCATTCTATTCTACTCTACTCTAATCTATTCTATTCTATTCTATTCTATTTTATTCACTCCAATTATAAAGTTGTCGCAGTGGTTGAACGATTGACTTCAACGCTGTATGTCGCAGGCTCGATTCCCGCACGGGAGAAATACTTTTATGACCTACAGATATTTGTTTCGGGTCTGAGTGTCTTGTCCATGTGAGTTTACATGTTTGTGAACGAACCCACGAAACAGGAGTAATTCCTAGCGTGATGCAAAGTTAAAAAAAAAAAAAAGATAATTAATTTACAATCTTAAGTTATTATCCGAGTAGTAACGGCCCCGACTTACGACTTGTAGGTCGCGGGTTCAAATTCAGCCAAGCGTATTACTTTGTGTAATTTATTTCATCACCACTGCTCTCAAAACGGTGAAGGAAAACATCATGAGGAAACCGGCGTGTCCTAGAATCAAATATTCGAAGACATGTGACATTCACCAATCCGCACTGGGCCCGCGTGGTGGATTACGGCTAATTCCCTCTCCTAGAGAAGAGGCCTGAGTCCCAGCAGTGGGAACATTGAAAGGCTGATGATTATTCATATGCTTAAGTTATGATCAAAAGGTTAGTCAGCAGTAGTGGTCCAGTGATACCGGTTCCAACTTATAAACCCATTCATGCACTTTGCTTTGTGTAATTTTTTTTCATCACTCCTGCTCTCAAAATGGTAAACGAAAATAGCGTGAGGGAACCGGCATGTCCAAGAACTAAAAATTCTAAGATATGTAGCATCCACCAATCCGCACTAGGGCAGTGTGGTGGATTACGGCCCATGCCCTCTCCAAGAGAGGAGGCCTGAGTTTAAGCATTGGGAATATTGTAAGCCCTTAACATTATAATATGCTATTAGATAGCGTTTTTCTAAAAAGTGGTATCCTAATAGTAGGCAAATAATACAGGTACTAAGAGACCCATCTGTGTCAATTCTTTTCCTATGGTAAAGAAATTTCTTTCAGTTTATTTCTCAATAAACTTACAAGACCAATAAACCTTACAAAATATACCTTTGTTACCGATATTTGAACCCCAGTTCGTGCAAACCAATATTTCTTATAATTTATTCAGGCACCACCCTTTACCGACGTACACTGCCGGCCACGAAATTGACCAACAAATTAAATATTAAATAAACAATCCATCGTACTGAATAAATACTTGTTTTATAGATTTATTTCGCCACGTAAAATTAATGGTTATTTTATTGTGACAGATATGTCAAGATAAAAGACATCGTAAGATAAAATAAACATTAATTTACATTTATCACTGTAATATTAAAACGGCGAAAGTTTATATATGTATGTGAGTATGTTTGTTACTTCTTCACGCTCCAATGGCTGATCGGTTTTTAATTATATTTGGCATACGGATAGATGTTGCCGCCGATAACACCACCACTTGTGCGTCGACAGGGAAGAGGTGGCCCTCCAGCCAGCTTTGGACCTCGAGGCCCGCCGTCCCCGCTGCCGGTGCAGCACATGCGATGGACACAATTAATGAATGAAAATGTCATGCGCTCATACTTTAGGGCTTCCTAGGGGGAAGTAACATGACTGCGTACCGTGGTTGGATGGTCTCTGTGTGTCAGGTGCTTGAACCAGCTATCAACGTTACAGCCCAACATCTATATCCTCGAATAACATACTTTGCATCTCGAGAGTGTATTTCCTTGGGATAATTTTCTATTTTCACGTGGATGAAATGAAGCCACTGACAAAAGCTAGTAAATACTAAGGTAGAACTACACTGCGCATATGTGAGCCACATACGCCGATCTGGACGCGTCGGTCTCCATTCATTTTATATGACAACTAGACTTGTAGAGCTACATTAGATCACGTAACGCGACGCCACGCAACGCGCCGCTATGTTCAAATCAGGCGTGGGCCACGTATGCTAATGTATTTCTAGCTTTATAATCAATGAAGAATTTTACTTTCATTGTATGCAGCAAAGGAGGAGAATTCCTTGTCGGAATTTATGTTTCCATATAGCCACAACCTAGGGGTATGCAAGTCAAGAATAAATAGGGTACTTCTATGTAAGCGTACTCGATCGTCGCTTTCCTTCAGGTGAGTTAGTGATCAAGCGCGTGCCTATCATTATAAAAAAATCTGGTTTCGATTTTTCTCGCGGCGTTTTTTATTAATTATAAGTGGTCGCCACTATCATTGTATCAGTTTGTAAAATAACTACACGGTCGATTTACTGTCTAAAATTACTAATTAATTTTCTTTTCAGGTATTAATTTGTACCTAAAATGTGTGCCAGGAACGATCAACACCGAAATTAATTTTGATTTGAATCGAAACAGCTTTTAGGCGCCGAAAGTTAGTTGATTTAAGGATGAATATTTAATTTATGTTTCGAAGTTAACTTTAAATTAAACAGTAGTTCTCAGAAATAACGGGGCACGTCGTCATCTTATTATATCTTTAAAATAGATTGAGTTCAGACAATTTATATTAATAATAATTATAACTCCTTATTTTCAGGTTACTAAGACCCAGACACTATACACAAATAACAATCATAAAAATTATAAACTAATACACAATAAAAAAATTCTACTAATTTATTATTAAAACAATAATAATAGTAATAATAACTAGCTGAACTGTTGAGCATTAGCGACTCCAAGGACCCGATCTACCGGGAGATGTCTTGTGCTTCATCTCCGGCTTGCCTTTATTGGCCGGCCATAGTGAACACTGACGAGGGACAGAGCTCTCAACTCTCTCTTGCCTTTATTGGCTGGCTTGAGTGGAGATTCGCAAGAACAAACGTGTTTGGTAGAAAGATGTATAATCCAGTAAGGGGTTGTTAGGGATCTTTACTGTCAATCTTCCGGGATTGTCCTAATAGCCGTAGTATACCTCTCCACTCTTCAAGCACCTCAAGATATGTTGCCCTCTTGTTGCTACATCACTTTGTGCTAGCGGACGTTTTTGGGGATGGAAATTAACAACATTGTTCAGGCAGGGGCCATAGTCTAAACATAGTTCCTGGTAACCAGTCCACTTAAGTCTCCAAAAACTTTATAGCCTTATATCTTAGTTTTCTATATGTGGCAATAGTTTTCCACCAACCGGGGGTTGTCCATGTATTGACGGATTTTTTATATTTATATTACTTGGTAAGAGTCTTCTTATTTTGGCTTCAATAACAAAACATAGTAAAAAAAACAGCTTAGGTATATATTTTTTTACCAAAGATTACAAAAATCAAATCAAACACAATCAAAGAAATCCAACTTCAAATGTCGAAAGTATTTTCCCTAATTCCTCACGAAATTCCTTAAACGTAACAAAAATTATCATCAAAGCGTCGCTATAAAAACGCAGTGAAACGTAAAATAAAAGGCGAAAGTCGGAGTTTCGTGACCCGTAGGCACTTAAGTTGAGACCAACGATACGTCGCGGGCAAAAGCAAGTCATTACGCCTAATGCTAAAATATCCTATTCTCGGCCTTCGCGTATTGAATACGCAACAATACGTGCCTTTCTCGCAATAAAGGTTTAATCCCCAATGTATACTTTTCTTCGACCTCCAGTGTACTTATGAGATCAAAAGAAATATTCGCTTTACGAAGTTTTTTGTTTCGTAAGAAGCAAGTGGTAGTGTACATGCGTTATGCATTAGACTACGCACTTTGGGTTGCCGGGGAGCGAACTTTACGAGTCTAGTTTATGCCATGAAGAGGATTCTGCGTTGTAGGGTAATATCTTGTGAAATATTCAGTTTTATCTTGAGGCTTCAGCGGAAATTATAAGTCCATAATTTCGATCACTAAATCACTAGTCAAATTTAAATCACAGTCTTTCTCCGCCTCGTTATTTCCATAATATAGCCAAGAATTTTTGTTAAGTCATTAATTCAATTAGTTTTGTCGATTTATTGCCGCCGACAGTTGGCCTTAATCGGCTACGTGATTATTTTTCAACCATTTTCTATAACGAAATCTTAATTGCTGAAATTGCCTCATTAACTACTAACGATTAAACAATTTTAGGGGAGCCACTTGACCTTTGAACTTCAACAATCTTGAACTTTTGTAGGTAGGCATTAGACGGCATTCACTCTTGAAATAGAAATCTAATAATTATCAGAAATAGCCTGAAGTACTGAGCCGATTAATTTTGTATTAGATTTTAACTGTAGCTCAAGCACTTTCAAGTCGAAATACTCAATAGCCAAAATACTAAACTTACTGTAAAATTAACATCCAAAGAATATAAATGGAGCGAAGGAGAAAGTTCCGAAAAGTTTTTGAGTAATGCCTCATAATAAATAGCGGCCTACTTTTTCCTAAAAATAACCCAAATACATCGCTGCTTTTTTACTGAAGGAATCTTTGGAACTAATTAAAAAATAAAAGCAATCTATACCCAAATGACAGTAATTCCGAACTTATACAACAACACCGGATATATATCGAGGGCTGCACCCTCCAAACCGCATCGACCAACCAAAACTTGTTAGTTGCCAATTTTATATAACGGCACTGCATTTGGCAACCCTAGTTGCTTGCGAACCTAGCCTATCCGTCCGGATCATTTTACGATCGGCTGTGCATAGAATTGTTCCCCTGTTTAGGCTTTTATCACCATGAGTGAACAGTGCGCAGGATATGCGGGAATTCTGGTACATTCTGGCTTATTGCCTGCTTAAGTGGAATTTGATACCGACTGGATTGGCTCGTCATGTCCTGTAAGTAAGTATCGTGTATCGTTACTGTCTTGCACGTCATCTACTGTAATTGCCTACTAGGTAATTTAGAGGTTTTTCACTGTTTTTGGAGAAGGATTTTCATGTAGAAAGAAGGTATTTAAGAGTGATTGATATTAGGATGACAAGAAGTTTCCAAGGTGTTGGTTTTTCGAACATATTGTTATCTGGATTTAATTTGGCATGATCTTTAGTTTCACATGTAATTTATATTAAGAGTGCTGAAAAATCGTTATGATAAAAATAAGCTATGAAGAGCTAAACGCATATTAATTTCATGTTTACTGAGCCACTTTGGAATTATAAGCTGTTTACAAAAAAAAAAACACTTCATTAAAAAAAAATAAGATCAAAATAACTTAATTTTTTGAATTCGTTGTTTCTCGATATTGTTTGTTTCTTATGTAAGACCGACTTCCGAAATTGAAGTTATTTTAATCCTTTCAGAGTTATTTTTAGTGAAGTCGGTTATTCTTTTTTTAAGTTTTTATTTCACACTTTTAGTTGTGATACACCCGCCGGAGTGAGCCGGAGTGCCTATTTCTCATAACAATTCCAATTAACCTAAACACGTTTTATTACTAAGTCTGTGTCTACCTTCCACCTTCCGGTTCCATCATCAGATTAGTTCGATAGTACCTTATAGTCAGAACGCATTTCATGACAATTTTAATTATCCCAAACACGGCTAAGTTACATTGACCAATTACAGAGTTCCGGTGCCTATCTTCCGGCTCCATCATCATGGAGGTCACTTCGATGATACCATTTTCAACATAACTATTCAAAACCATTTATATAAACCAGTGCTTGACTGCGATCTCATCTGATGGTAAGCAGTGATGCCATTATTGATCATATATCCTTTAAGAGGAAAACAAAATTACAAATCGGTCGGAAAAAAAATACAACCAAATTGATATCCTCCTCCATTTTTTAAAGTCGGTTAAAAATGTTGTCCTCGAAATCGCTTATAAATTGATTTAATGGACATCGGCCGTAATATCTTCATTTAGCTCATAGAGAGGTAATTTTACATATTTATCATATCTTTTTATATATCTACGATATGTTACATCATAGCGACCTTGGCCAACTTTAAGAATCTACGCATGAGAAACTGAAGCCTGTACTTCAACTAAAAACAAACAAAACTCCAAACTAACACGGAACTCATAAATGCTAATAAGTCTTTAAAACTTTCTGCCAAAAATTTTCTTAACAAAACATAGAAGACATCCACGTATTTCATTATTCCCTGGTACCACAAAACTTGTTCGTAATCAAAGTTTTATTGAAATTTCGCCTTGGCTCTGATCTCCGTGCGGTTGGCGACTGTTGGCTATGTTACACGGAACACGAATTTTATAGACAATGCGACTCCCGTAACTTCGCATTTGCCTTGTTTTAAAACTAATCTAGGTTATCGTGTATGTTACATTTTAATAGACATGTTTAGATTTCCTGGTTTAAGATAAATGGGTCGTTAACAGTTATAGGTAACACTTCAAAGTTATTTCTTTATTGTGCATTATGTATGCACATAGGTAGTTATAGACCAGTTTTAACTTAACGAATACACGACCCTGTCAGGGCAAAACAAACTAACAAAGGCAAAGCATTTTATTTCAAATAAACCATTTACAGGCAGGCAGGTTATATTTGACTTTCGAAATGTCAAGAAGTCAGTTAGTCAAAAAAAATTATGCTAATTGCACATTCCAAAGCGTAGATCTCTATGGAGAAGAATGTGCAAGAAACTCCATGGCCACTCTTTTCAATCATGTTATTGTAATTACAAATATCTATGTTACATGTGTCTTGTCGCTATCGTTTCGAATTGATAGTTGGAGGTGACTTTAATGGACATGTGGGAAGAATGAGAGGTGTTTACGAAAGAGTACATGGGGGATGGGGTTTTGGAAGTCCGAATAGTGAAGGGGAGACGCTGCTACAATCTGCTACTGCATTTGACCTGGCAGTAGCCAATACTTAGTTCCAGAAAGGAGACGAACATCTGGTCACGTACAAAAGCGGTAACCACAAGATTACTACAAACAAAAACAACAACAAAAAAAACAACTACAAACAACTACAAATTGATTACTTCCTGGTTAGGCGTAACCAGCTAAAGCACGTCAAAGACTGCAAAGTGCTGCCAGGAGAAGACCTAGTCTCACAGCACAGGATCCTGGTTATGGTGTCAGTAGTCAAGACACATAATAAAAAAAGCAAAGAGCGTCCCCCTCCTAAAATAAAATGGCATATGCTAGAGAAGAGTGACTGTGCGAAGAGATTGAGAGAGCGAGTGGTGGACAAAATGATAGAAATGGGAGACATGAATGATCGAAGTATAAATGAAAGCTGGAATGAGATTGCTGAGTGTATTAGACATGCAGCGAAAGATATTTTTGGAGAGACGAGAGGAAAGGGTACAATAGATAGGGATACATGGTGGTGGTCGATAGATATACAGAATGTGTTGAAGGAAAAAAAGAGGAAATTTAAGGAATGGCAGCGCATAGATCCGGAAAACACTAGCTTAAAGTCTGCGAAAAAAAGTGATTATGATGCTTTAAAGAAAAAAGCCAAAAAAGCCGTGGCAGTAGCGAAAGCAAAAGCACAGGACAAACTATACAACACACTAGATAGTCCAGCAGGCTAGAAAGATCTATACCGACTTGCTAGAGCAAGAGAGAGAAAGGCGAGAGATGTTTGTCAGATAAGATGTATAAGGGATGAAACTGGAATGATTCTATCAGAAGATGAAAAAACCAAAATCAAAACCATCGTGTGTGAACAATGTAAATAAAGTAAAAATAAAAACTAAATATAGAAATTAAAATAGCAACTGTCAGCTAAGAGATGACCAGTCTCAACTGACAGCGCCCGTTCATGGACGTGTAGCGAATATTAGTACCACTCAGCTCAACCATTTTGAAGGGATCCGAATGATCCAACACACGCGCCACCATCAGTGAGACATTTGAATGAGCATGACAAACTCTGAACTGCCATACTCATTTATGTCAAATAAGTCCAATAGTAGCCTAAGGTAGGTTACTATAATAATTGAACTTGTTAACATAATAAGAATAGATCTCAATATAGTATGAATAAAGTAATATCACATTAGGAACTGTAACTATATGCATTTTAATAGCTATTATTGTCACACACTAAAATATTACGGGTATACGAATACTCTTAATATTAATTAAATAATTATACCTTAAGTAGGTAACTAAGAATGAAACTGAAGCTTGTACTTCAACTAAAAACAAACAAAATTCCAAACTAACACGGAACTCATAAATGCTAATAAGTCTTTAAAACTTTCTGCCAAAAATGTTCTTAAACAAAACATAGAAGACATCCACGTATTTCATTATTCCCTGGTACCACAAAAATTGTTCGTAATCAAAATCGAGTGAGAACCTGTAATTGGCTCAATGTCTCTTATACTATTGTTATTCTTTTGTTATAGCTGTTGGTTCTCCTATGATTAAATAAATAAAATTACACAAAATATTTTCAACGCAATTCTTCTATTAAATCATTTACATTACTTAACTTTTTTCTAAGAGTGCCTTTGATCCAGCTTTAAATACTTTCTTATGGACGGTAAAAATCAATATGTACATATTTTTCTTATCTTCGTTTATTCACCAGCTGACCTGGCGAACTTCATATCACCTATCTATGAATGTAATGTATCTTTCGATTAGTCAACCGATTGCGACGGAAAAAATCCTAAGTAATAGGTATATCAATTCACACACCATTTTAATGTATTAAAGTTATCTACATCGGTTTCGTACATTTACGTTATTATATGTATAGACTAGTTCAGGAAAAAGGTAATTATTTTTTTTCTAACTACTTTGTGCTTTTTTATTCCTTCTCACAGGGCCTGATATTATTTCACTTTAGCTAAATTAATTGTCATAATCACTTTAAAATCCCAATTTACTAATGTTCACATCTATCTCAGTTTATTCATTGTCAAATCTTGGATACTGAACATTGCATAAGTAGCTGCAGTTTTTATTGTGTGTGCCCACTGACCATTCGGGGTACAATGTCTTGTGTCCATTACTCGTTCTGACCATTCAGGAGACAGTAATGTGCAGTTGTAGTGATTATGGAAATGAAAGTAGAAACTGCTAGATTCTTTCTGCTCTTGTGGTACTAGGGGAAAGGGTTTGTATCAGGGTTTTTATGGATTTGCGGATCTGGATAGGTAAAGATGTGAATAAGGATATAAAAACAAGAATAATATTATATTGGTTTTATATACCATTACAGATATGAAATTATTTCATATTATCCCCTAGTTTCGGATTTGTTTATTAGAATTTAAAAGTTAATATACAAATGTATACTATTTGAGTTTTATTTCTAGTCTAGATTATCATTTATTTGGTCGAGCAAAACAAAGACAAACCTGTCGTAACGTGTCATTTAGATTGCGCCAAAATTAACCGATTTTATTTTTATAAAATATCATGAGGTGGGAAATCTAATGAGTTCTTTCGCTCTAGGACAGAGCGGGGGTATAAGACTTTTATTGACTTCAATCACACCTAGGTTCCTTCAATTACTTTTATGAACTACTTAGTTTAAATACACGTAGAACGTGTCGCCACAAGCAAATCAAATTTAGATATAGAGCAACCAGTGAATGGTGGCCGATCAATATCGTACATTCGGGTGTACAACTAGTTGTACACCAAGCATCTAGATGCTCGAGTGGTAAGTCGCTTACCAAATTCAGGCTGTGGATGGGTGACGATCTTAAATTATCAAAACTCCTCTCTCCTCCTTTGCTTCAGATAGCATGACAAGCAGTTATTCCGGGTTGCCATTTGTAAATCCTTAACAGTCGTTACGGATAACCTGAAGCCAAGAAATCTGACTTCAGCCTTGCTAAGAGGTATCGTGTTACCCAATTACTGAGTTGTGGCAGATAGGCTTCATGTAAAATAGCATTCGATTAGACTGGATGCCAATCCCAACAAAGTTAATCAGAACTACTGTTCTGGAACCCTGCATATTTTAAGGTTTAAGTAGCTAACCTATGCAGTACTTTATGAGGTATTTTTGAAGTATGATATTGTTGTTGTCTGTAGTTACTACCTCAATATAAACTAGTGCTTGACTGCAATCCCGCCTGGCGGTAAGTAGTGATGCAATCGTTGATAGTTAGGCGCACTAGTTTATTAAGAGCCTATTCACTCTAGCCTTGAAGACACCTAAATTATAATCGGATGGGAAAACTGCAGTAGGCAAATGGTTCCAGTCCTTCGATGTACGTGGTATAAACGACGAAGTAAAACGCTTAGTCCAGACAGTAGACGTTTCAACAACGTAAGTGTGGATACTCACCGTACGTCGGGAACCAGTCCGGAACGAGCTCAAGTCGTGGACGACGCGTATTGTTCCACGCGTGCCTCAAGATGTCAGCAAATCGTAGGGGCCCAGCAGAGTCGAAGCCTACTGGGGCCATGGGTTAAGTGAAAATTAATCCCCGGGGCCCTAGAACGCAAGTCGAAGAAGGAACAATTAAGTGGGTTTTAGTCAGTAAAAGCGTGACACGCCCTCGCGCTCCGCCCAAGGGCGAGAGATGTGATTAGATGATTTCATACCTAAAATAAAGGGGAACACAAAGGATGAGTAAGGAGTATCATGTGCGTTCGAGCGTGAAGAAGTAAGAAACAAACATACACTCACCAACTTTCGCGTATATAATATTAATGTGATACCTAATCTCCTAAATAACACAGTTACGGTAAGTATGTAAATACTTCCACATATAAACGCACATTTACCTAAATGTTACCCTAAAAGCATAACAAAAGCGTGTTGAATTACCCGCTTAAAGTATTACCTCACTTCACGTCACTACCGCTTACTATGAAACCCAATACATTGGTTACTCGTCTACCCCATCCACATAATATACATAGATACGTAAGTATAAAAGTATTACACACACATACACAATTCTTGATGGATCTCGTGTACGCTTAGTGAAGATAATAATTGAACAACAAAAGTTATGGCTGTTCAGGGACAGCCCTGACTGTTCGTACCAAAAACTAACGTAGCACAACCCTAACTAATCATAATTTTGTACCATCCCCACCTGTGAATTGAGCTGTCGCTTCTAATAAATGTTGTTTATTCAATTTTGTATCTTGTTATGTTCGTCGTGAAGTTTATATTTAGTTGTTGTGTTTTTTTGCGTATTTTTTAAATCATTTTCAGCCTAACGTTAGGCTCAATTTAATTAGCATGTCGTCAAATAGTGACAACGGAGTGCTCCGAAATAATTGTGGGTAACGAAACGAGATGTGTTTCACGAAATGAGAAATAAAATATTTCTCGTTCTAGTTGATGAGAAATTATAAAATATTTTAAAGAACTTAATTAAAAACTTGTTAGACCATACCGATGGAAGTTATTTTTGTACTTGAGTGGTTGTCATATTATGGCGCTTGTTTTCATAAAACCTTTGTGTGGTTTAGAATGGGTACTTGTCGTTCACTAGGAATAGTACCTTTTTTCTCGGTGGTAAAATCATCCAATGACATCCCCCGCTCTTGGGCGGAGCGCGAGATAGTGTCGGACTTTTACTGACTAAAACACACTCCTGTTCCTTCGTTGCCTTTTATACCAGGGCCGTGTCTTCCTTTCTTCCTTTTAGAATCAGACCCTTGGCCCTAGTAGACTTCGGCCCTGCTGGGTCCCTACGGTTGCTGACATCGACTTAGGCCGCGCGTGGAACACTACGCGCCGTCGACGACTTGGGCTTGATCCAGACGGTTACCGGATGTTTGGACGGTGAGCTACCTATTGCTCGTCGTCCACGAGCCCGTGCCTACGGTGGAGGAATAGTTGTTTAAAATTTTCATTCAGTTTGTATAATGTAGAAGCATTATTTCAAAGTTTGTAGGTTACCATTGGACTTGTTTGACATAAATGAAATCAGCTGCCAGTTACTATTTTAATATATATATTTAGTTTTTACTTTATTTACATTGTTCTCACACTATAGCGACAAAGAAAGAAAAAGAAAGAAAGAAAACATGTTTATTTTGCCCAAATAGACACACAATAAAATACATCAATCTGTCGGACCATGTATAAACCAGGCATAACTGTGCTGCACCATAGACACTAGACAAAACACATTTGTCCGATGTCTATAGTTTAGTCTGTGGTTGTCTATGTCTATTGTCTATACAAGAAACATGTAACAGATATATTTGTAATTACAAAACATGATTGAAAAGAGTGTCCATGGAGTTTCTTGCACATTCTTCTCCATAGAGATCTACGCTTTGGAATGTGCAATTAGCATCATTTTTTCTGACTCACTGACTTCTTGACATTTCAAAAGTGCCAATAAATGGTTTATTTGAAATAAAATGCTTTGACTTCATAATTTTATAAGCTTTATAAAATTTTCTAACTTATTATATGTTAATTAAAGACCTCAAAGCGTAGGAAAAGCCACGAGCACAAACTAGTTGGTAATACAGATCTGCATTTAACTTACACAATATTTTATTCATCGATCCCCCTGCGACCCTACCCTGACACACTTCTGTACAAGCTCATCCACGCCAGTTCACACCAGGTACACTGGCGTGCATTTTACACATCTGCTAAGTGCTGCACTTATGGGAATAACCGCAGGCTGTGTAAATATTGTAGGCAGTATACGGAGTCAGTTGTGTGCGTCTAGGCTTGCGTCAGGTGTGAAGTTTCTGTAAAGTACCTACTGAATAATTCTTATTCGCATGGTTTATAATATTGAGACACAGAGCCTTGAATATCAACCTTATTTTTAAATGACAAACTAGTGCTTGACTGCGATCCTACTTTATGGTAAGCAGTGATGCAATCGTTGATAGTATAGCGCACTACTTTAATACTTTAGCCTTGAAGACACTTAAATTATAATCAGACGGGAAGACTGAAGCAGACAAATTATTCCTGTCCTTCGATGTACGCGGTATAAACGACGAGGCGAAACGCTTAGTCTGGACCGTAGAGGTTTTAACAGTGTAAAGGTGGATACTCGCTGTACGTCGGATTATCCGGCTCTGAGGATAGAAAGTCTAGTTTATTTATATGGGAAAACAAAGACTTATACTATGTTTCTTATTTAATAATCCTCTGTATATAAAGTGTTTATGTAACTCACTACATTATCCACATGTTACATAGTCAATTGTTTCATATAAGAACTAAAAAGTCTATTATAAGTGAAGTTACATTATATTCAGATTACAATTATAAGTAGTTTGTTATTTTTTTTCATTACATTATTTTGAAATTTGTTAAATTTCCTTGTCCTGGTTTTTTTTTTATTTTAAATTCCTTGCCTGGCCCAGTATTCATGTTAATATAATACCATATATACTTTATCTTGTGTTGTCGATTTCAGAACCTATCTACCCAGTCTGTTGTCTAAAAATCTAAAAGGAGTTGAAGTGGACACAAGTCGTCATCAAAACGAGTACAAGTGAGGTGTCAATTCGTGAAATAAAATTACGTAGAATGAAAAAATTTTAACGGTACTTTTTTATAGAATTTAGGTTTATAAAGCAGGTTAAAACTTCCATCCATGTATTTTTTTAAGCTTGAAAACGTGTTGGCAAGGTATGAAAAAAATAATCTTTCAATTAATTTTCAGGACCATCCTAATTTCGTGGAAAATTCCAAATCAAAACCTTCCCTATTTAATCCTTAAATAACCTCCAACACAACAATTTTGCCACTCATCTAACAATTCAAAATCAAAACAATCCTCAATAAACTTCACAGTCCAGAGTTTCCTCCAAACCTTATAGGTAGAGTAATAAACAAATATTGTTCAAAGACAAACAGACACGCCCCACGGGAGCCTAAACAATCAAATCTGTAATAACAACAAAATCACGCTCAACTTTAATAAAACACCCTGTACATACTGATCTACAAAAACTTGGAAGACGGGGAATAGTATCCTTCTTCATACATAATAAAAACTTACTGGACTGCGAAGCTTCCATTTGAGATGTACTAAGCAAGAAAGAGACAACGCTATACGAAATATTATCTCCATTTCCTTCTAGGTAAGGAGTGATCGCTTCAAGTCGTCATAGTGTTCCGTATGTGATGGTATCTTGTAAGTGAAACACAAAGTAGGAACATAAGTGAATACATAAGTTATGAGGACTGAACTTGGAGAGGACTGTTTAAAGATTAATATCATGTATGTTGATCTTACGTCATCTCGTATATGGTAACTTGACAAGTATATTTATTTTTTCATACTGAACTAGCGAACTTTGATAATTCAGTAGAGATAATAATAATAATAATAACCCCATCGCCGCATTTCTACGTTGACGTTGTGGTGGGGCTACCGCGCTCCTTTAAACCCTAGATCTGTACTATTAGAGTTTGCTGTACCTTAACATGCCCAGGGAGAGGGCCAGACTAAGAAAGATACATACAATCAGCCAGGTAGTTTTGTGGCGAACTGATAGCATTAGCGACTCCACAGACCAGATCTCCAGGGAGAAATCTTGTTCCTTATCTTTGGCTTGTCTTTATTGGCCGGTCGTAGTGAACACTGACGAGGGACAGAACTCCCACCTCTCTCTTGTCTTTATTGGCTGGCTTGAGCGGAGATTCGCAAGAGCAAACGTGCTCGGGAGAAGGTTGTATAATCCAGTAAGATGCTGGTAGAGATCATGATCGTCCTTCCAGGAGTGTTCTAATAGCCATGGTATACCTCTCAACTCCTCAAGCACCTCAGCATATGTTACGCTCTTGTTGCTACGTCACTTTGTGCTAGCGAACGTTTTTGGGGGCCCATTTATTAAGTGTGCAAGTCAACCCCTGCCTTTATTATCGATGTGTATTAATAACATTGTTTAAGCAGAGGCCATAGTCTAAACATAGTTCCTAGTAACCAGTCTACTTAAGACTCCAAATACCATAGGCCTATATCTTAGTTTTCCATGAATCGCAATAGTTATTATAGCATAATAATATAATATGCATACATAATTTTATTGAATAATTTAATAATAATGACGACACAAGATACATACCTGACATAATTTACTCATACTTATACACAGACATAATTATTATAATTATGTACATGCATTATTAAACGCATCACATTGGATTTACAATTCTATTGCATTCCGTGAATTGCCACTTAGCTCTCTTCCTCCCTTCTAACTTTGCTGTGACAGGATCCATATTGATCTATGACAACTTTGAACACCATCTATGTATACATATGGATTGCAATAAAGTATTGAGTATAGTTTCCCACCAACCGAGAACCTGGGTGCATAAGGCGTACAGGGATAATCAACATTTTTAGAGTTAATATTTTATTTTGTTGTTTTTATTATTTTTTTTATTATTATTAAGGTATATTTATATATATTATGAATGGTTTAGTTGATCTTAACGATAGCTTTTTTTCATGCTCTTCTCCAGATAGTTTTGCTAGTGCGGAGAGTGACTCTTCTCTTCCACTCACCTTAGATGATAAAATCTCTTCTCTTTTTTCTATTTATCCTAAAAACTTGCACATAAACGCCCAGAGTGTTCCTGGTCACTATTCTGATCTTCTGGCATCCTTTAGCAGTGCTCACCTTGATGCCCTATTGATATCGGAATCATTTCTGAAGCCTTCTCTTCTCTCCACTCATTATTCACTACCCGGCTTCGTCTTGATCCGTAACGATAGGACCGGCAAGGGTGGAGGAGGTGTAGCTATGTACCTACGTGCTGACCTACCCCACAAGGTGGTTAGCCCCCTTCTCTATATTCTGAGTCGGCTGAATATTTGTTTGTCGAAATTTCTATCCATCACACTAAAGTCCTTCTTGCTGTGCTTTACAGCCCTATCCTTCGCATTGACTACTTCGATTCCCTTGACTGCACACTCAGTAATCTTTGCCCAATGTATGAGCACGTTATTTTAATGGATTATAGATTATGCCGACGCCTGTTACTTGGATGCTACTGAGAAGCTATTAAACAAGCTTGAGCGACTGCAAAACTTATGCATTCGGTTTATTTTTGGTCTACGAAAGTATGATTACGTCTCGCATCTTCGCAAGGAACTCAAGTGGCTCCCTATCCGTCTTCGCAGAAACACTCGGATTTTATGTCTCCTTTTCAACATCCTACATAACCCATCTTATCCTTCCTACCTGCGGGACCGTTTCTCTTACGCTCGCCGTAGCGGCGCTCCGTGCAGATCACACCTAAGATCCCTGCTTAAATCCCCTCCTCATAAATCCAGCTACTACTCCTACTCTTTCTCTGTCGCATGGACAGAGAAAGAGTAGAAGTAGTAGCTGGAGGCTTCACTACTGGGACTGGCTGAAACAGTCTTTCTTCTTGAAATGGGCAATCATGAAATTACTCTTACCGCTCTGGGTGAAGCGAAAGGGAATGTTAGACTTCTACTGATTAGCACTCACTTTTGTCCCTTCAGTTGTCCTCTGCGTTCCAAGAGAACAAAAACACTTTTGAACACTTTCGGAGCCTCTGCGGAATCGGCCTGCAGTGCATTTCACCGTATGACATTTAAATATAGCATAGTTTTCTGTCAATAAAAACTACATTCGTAATCGCATCAGCGGGAATCCAATGGATGTGAGATGCACGTTGTGGCAACACTTGGTGGAGGCCTATGTCCACCTGTGAATCAGTAGGTACTAAGTTTATATGTTAAGAAACAAAGTTCCCCACCGCAGCAGTCTGTTTCTATGTCTAAATGTTCGCTGTAAACTCTAAAACTACTGAACAGATCGTCGTGTGGTTTTCTCTAATGGACGTCAGAGCTACCAGCAAACCGTTGGAATAGGGTCGAAACCTGAAGGCCGAATTCGACCTATGGCCCTAGTGGGTCGACTTCTGAAAAGGTTTCCCGTGGTCGTAAAACACAAAGAGCAAATGAAGGTCATAGGTGTGGTCTTAATCAGTAAAAGTCTGATATGCCTTCCTGCTCCCAGGGCGGGAGAAGTCGTGATCATTACCTACTTTATAAAATAAGTCTATAAGACACGCATAGGTACTATAGAAGAGACAAACCGAGAAATTCAAAGACTTTGAACACCATTGCGACGCTGGTACTAGTTAGTCACTGATTTTAGTTAAGACTATAATGAAGGATGAATTAAGTTTTTACACAAAACCTCACCAGGATGTAAACAGCAAGTGGTCTGTTTACTTCCATTCATTCTTCACCTACACAAGCCGGTGACACTGACATAAACCAAAGCTAAGAGCTGCATATTAACCCTGTCACCTCTAAGCCGCTCCACAAACGTCCACTTTCACGTAAGCCTCAAAGTTTCAAGCCCGACCTTTGCTAACTGTTCCCCTTGAGGGATTATAAACGTAAAATTAAATATGTATGTTGTACTAACAATAGTCGGGCCTTCAACTCTTTCACCCCACTTTACTCCCCTTCGCCCTTGACTCGCTTTCGACCAAGTAATAATAACATGCATATTAAAAATTCGCACAAGTCCGCAATAACAAAATGAAGTCAAGGCTTCACGGTAGGGTTAGCCAAGATGCGGGTATTGATAGCTGGAAAATTGGCAACGGGTTTTAGAAGGTATAAAATTTTAGTGAAAATTTAAAATGGAGGAAAAGACACGATATGTGGTTAATTGGGAGAGCAGTAGTGGCTAAGTGATAACAGTCCCGAATCACGAGTTGTAGGCCGCAGGTTCAAATCAAGCCAAGCGCACTTGCGTACTTTGTGTAATTTAATTCATCACCACTGCTCTCAAAACAGTGTAAGAAAACATCGTGAGGAAACTGTCATATCCTAGAACTAAAAATTCGAAGTCGTGTGACAATCACCAACCCGCACTGTGCCCACGTGGTGGATTACGGTCCATTCCGTCTCCTATAGAGGAGGTCTGAGACCCAGCAGTAAGAACATTAAAAGGTTTGGGGTTTGGCATTAAATGGTTTGTAAGAAAATTTTGATCCTCTGACTCGGCGACGCTCATCTTTAAAATATTTATAGTTCTTTTAATGAAGTGAAAACGGATGAAAGAATAATTTATTAACTTATTTTTACTTACTTTTTTACTTATTTTTTACTTTTTAGTTTATTGCGACGGGGGTTTTTATTGAGCTCTTTGGTACAAAGTTGGATGGAGTTTCTTGCCGGTTATTCTCCATAGGAAATGGCAAATCGTAACCGTGCACTAACTTCTGATGCTTTATAAGTGCCCATGTAGGCCTATGTGAAATAAAAACATTTTGAATCGAGTTTCAGTTTTGAGTTATATCTTCTTCTTCCTGCTCCTAACACATATAACTTGGGTCGGCACAACACGTTTCTTTCTTCCATTCTGTCCTGTCACCCGTCACACTATCACTAACTCCCTTTTCTTTCATATCACTCCTAACACAATCTATCCATCTTTTCTTTGGCCTCCCTTTCCCCTCTCCATCCATCTACATGTATACTTAAAAATCTTTTAGTAACATGCGTTTCATCCCTCCTCTTTACATGAACATACCAAGTCAAACGATTTAATCAGTTTTGAATTTAATGTCTTTTTTTTGGGAAAATCATCTTATGACATCCTCCGCTCTTGAGCGGAGCGGGAGATAGTGTCAGACTTTTACTGACTAAAACCCACTCCTGTTCCTTCATTACCGTATCCTCCATTTCGTACCGGGGCCGATTCTTCCTTTCATAATCAGACCATTGGCCCCAGTAGGCTTCGGCCCCTACAGTTGCTGATATCTCCTTGAGGCGTGCGTGGAATAGTACGCACCGTCGACGACTTGGGCTCAGTCCGGATGGTTAACGGACAGTCGGATGGCGATCTACCCATAGGTTTGCAAGTCCGCGCCTACAGTGGCCGGGATTGGAATCCCGGCGGCGGTAGGGGCGTGAGCCGCCTCCTTTGCTAACATTACTGCTTCGCAGAAGGAGGCGACCGCCTGCCACTCCTCTTTACTCCGGGTCATGGCCTACACGGACACGGGGTGTCCACAAGGACACGGCGTTGCTCTGCCCAGGCGATGAGTTACATGTCTCATAAAATAATATTATGAAGTGTTAGTTTGTTATTTTGTTTATAGGAGGTAATCTCTGAAAGTACTGGTTCGATTGCTAAAACTTTTTCACTAATAGAAAGCTACTTTATTCCTGAGTCACATAGGCTATATTTTATGTGTGCGGGTGAAGCCGCGAGCAAAAGCAAGTGTCTCATAAATTAAATACTGGAGTATATTGTATCTGATTACATTAATTGAGAGATGTTAAAACCAGATTAATCGTAATGTTATTATTATGCCACAGACCAAACTAATTAACTACCATTTAATTAGATTCAATGATTAATAAATCATAACTATACTATATGCTGCCAACTTCATTGCAAATTACTCCTCGTTCGGAAATCGCACGATAAACCATTTTCTACATTAAAAACAAGGACAATCATGTTGGTAAATTTCTACTTTGCAATGTTTTTTTTTTCACTTTTTTTATTAACATTGTTTCCATACAATAGAAGCGATAAATAAAGAAAGAAAACATTATTATTAGATTTAGCACACAGGTACACACAATGAAATAACAATTACAGAAACATAACAATTTAAACTTAAATATATCATAATTGTGTGTCTCACGGCTGTGCTAAATAGGTCCAGAGCACCATAATGCCAGGCCACTACGTAGCAGTTGCCTGATGCTGGTTTTTAACTGAACCTTACTATGAGTCTACGGATGTTAATCAGTTTGTAAGGTTAGGTTAGGTTGTGAGGAAAATGTAGGCGAAGGCTTGCGGATGGCGAGTAATGGGTATCACGCCGTCCGGTCGTCCGGTAACTGTCCGGACCGAGCCCAAGCGTCAACGGCGCGTAGTGTTACACGCGCGACTGAAGGAGATGACAGCAAATTGTAGGGGCTCGGCAGGGTCGAAGCCTTCTGGGGCTATCGGTTAAGTGAAAATGATCCCCGGGGCCCTGGAACTCAAGGCAAAGAAGAAACAAACGAGTGTGTTTTTGGGTGGTTACATTAGATGATTTCCCACCTGCAAAAAAATAGGTGTGACGATAATAAATATATGTTTACTATTATATGTAGATATAATTTAATGATTGTTAGATGTTTAGTGATATGTGTATAAATGCTTTTATTTTGTTGTAGGTGGTCTCTAAATATACTTATCTTTTTTTTAATTGTTTCATGTTTCATCCAGATGAAAACAAACACTATCCTTGAGTGCATAGGTTTACTTATTATCTCCCTTTTCAAAATTAGATATTGTATCTCACGAAAGTGAGTTGACTTTGGATAAATGTGTAGAATCACACACTGTTCCTGTGTGCGTTAGTTATTTTATATGATACATAGCGCTTCAAGCTTACGCACATAGTAGAAACATCTGTAAATGTCCACGCGCGCTTCAAAAAGATGTTAGCGAACCGTAGGGGCCCAGCAGCGCCAGTACCCGAAAGGGCCATAGGGAGGTCTGCTTCTGAAAGGAAGACTCGGCCCTGGTATGAAAGGCAACGAAGGATCAGGACTGGGTTTTTAGTCAGTAAAAGTCTGACACTCCCTCTCGCTTCGCCCAAAAGTGAGGTGTGTCACTGGATGATTTTCTCACCGAAAAAAAGGTCCACAGGGAATTTCTGAAAAGGAAACAGTGTACTCAGAACGCAAAAGACAACTGAAGGACACAGATGATGTCTCATCTCATCACACCCAGAATTGGGAGTCATAAGAAATAAAAAAAAAAATTAAAACCAATCACCAATCATCTTTTGTAGAGTAAGACAGCTATACGAGAAATACGTAAGAGGGTGTGTGTGTGTGTGTGTACGTGTGTGTTAGCTAATAACAAAATAAATCACGTACGATAAACCCTGGTACATTTCACACAACCGAGGAAGAATTCGCACGTCTCACATTATAGTCCACATCATAAACTCGCACAGACTAGACTACCAAAATGAATATACATAGAAGTACATAAAACCTTGAATAGTAAGTGTAAAAGCTAAGTAAAGAAATCGGGTTACAGGCCGTAATTCGTTAACTGGTCCTTTTACTATTAAAGTACGTGAATTCTACCTAGCTACCTAGTACCTAGTGTTATTCGTTCCGTGATAGGCCACGCTCGTAATTTTCTGAGTGGTTGCGTTTTCGCTTGGTCTGTTTATCACATCGGAAGACATGGTCATGCTGGGACCTTTTATGTATGACCAGCTTTAGTTTATCCTGTGGCGTCGCCTCAATCTCAAAGGAACGGTCATTATTTTTTTGACGAAAAATACAGATGACTTTCAGCTATAGTGTACACTTTCTATGTGGGAAAGAATTGCCTCAATCGGATTGATTCTTCCAAATATTAACTTAGAAAGACAACTTATATACATGCCCTCTGGTCACGCGAAGAGTCGACCAGTTGTTTGCTGATATCACGAACAACTCGATGAGCGCTCGGACCCCATGGCCCTAGTGTTTCTACCCCAAACGGCTCAAACATATAACTTCCGATGGGAGGGCTGGGCTTTTCTTCGGACAACGAATCAGCATTGCTATCCAACGTGGCAATGCTGCTGCGTTCTGGGCACTTGGTTCTGGGTCCTATTGATATCAATGTGGATGAATTTTTTTGATGCCCAATAATTTCTTTTTCTACCCGTTTGTAAATATTATTATGTTTAGTTTGTATGTATTCCTTTTACGTGTTTAATATTTATTAGTTTTGTGTTTCTTATAATTAGTATTAGAATGTTAGCGATTGTAATAAATTATTAAGTTTAAGTTGCAAAATAAATTTTCAGAAGATATTTATATACAAATAAATAATATCACATCTTTAATATACCAAGATTTATGAAGCAATAGCAATAAAATAAATAACAAGAAGAGAAATTCTTTCAGCAATAACACGTGTCGAAATTTCAAGTTAACCACGATAAATTTATATATCACATGTCAATCCTATACATTCAGAATGTCACTATGTACTAAATCATCATCATCATCTTCCTGCCCTTGTCCCATCTTATTTGGGGTCGGCGCAACACGTTTTTTTCTTCCATTCTATCCTGTCAACCGTCATACTATCACTAACTTCCTTTTCTTTCATGTCACTGTTCACACAATCCATCCATCTTTTCTTTGGCCTCCCTCTCCCTCTCCACCCATCCACATGTATATTCATAACTCTTTTAGTAACATGTGTTTCATCTCTCCTCTTTACATGACCATACCAAGACAAACGATTCCCTTTCAACTTTTCAGTCACTGGCGCCACTATCAAACTTCCTCTAATATATTCATTTCTCACTTTATCCATTCTCGTCACACCACACATCCATCTCAACATTCTCATCTCCGCTACATGCAATCTTTTTTCATCCGTCTTTTTCACAGCCCAACATTCTGATCCATACAGTATGACAGGTCTTATCACGGACTTGTAGATTTTACCCTTCAACTTGGGGGGCATCCGTGGGTCACAAATTGTTCCAGTGACCTGTCGCCATTTCATCCATCCTGTATTAATCCGATGTGATACGTCTCTATGTACTATGTACTAAATCTAAATTTCAATTCAATTAATTTTTAAATAATAATTGATGATCGAGGTATCAATAAATACAAAATCAATCAACTCTAAAACAAGCAATTACAGTACAATATTAAACATCATAAAACGATCTAAGCATAATAAATAAAGAGTAAACAAACAAAACAACTGCCAGCAACCAACGTTGTACAGCAAGTTATTTTCTGACGAATATAAACAACTA
The DNA here is from genome assembly GCA_949316375.1 of Mythimna vitellina. Taxonomy (NCBI): domain Eukaryota; kingdom Metazoa; phylum Arthropoda; class Insecta; order Lepidoptera; family Noctuidae; genus Mythimna; species Mythimna vitellina. The sequence continues at coordinate 1,110,448 of OX438692.1, read as the reverse complement.
ATGAACAATATATTTTTCCTTCCACCAGTAAGTAAGCCCACGATCCATCTTGTAATTCTCCACTATCTATCTTTTGTTGGAAATCTATGGTAGCAATAAACTAGTACTCATTTATGCGGAAGATTCAAATGGTTTTGCTACGTGTTTGACTGAACGACCTGGGCTATCTCAGGGCTGAAGCGGCCTGAAATAGTAACTGGAGGCAATACACATTCCAGTTAGTCGATTTTATATAATCTTTGTCTTGGTGGTTGCGTTGGTGTAGTGTTTACAAGACTGCTGGCTGCAGTGGCATGGTTTTGTTTCTATTCATTCATTTTTGTTTTCTGTCAAAAAAAATCTTAGTCATAGAGAAGGAGTGATATTTTTTTATATAATTTATTTATTAAACCTTATAGCACTAATAGAAAAACTAGACAAAGGTGAACATTAATAAAAGTAGGACGTAACTTAATAGAAGATCAACAGAAATAAAAAAGTTCTATAATTAATATTCTAAGACACTTACAGCCACTGGCCTGTTTATCTAGTGGTTAGTGGCCTTGATTGCTATGCCGGAGGTCGTGGGTTCGATTCTTACCCAAAAGAAATGTTTGTGTGATGATGAATTATCTATAATATGTATGTATTTAAGAATATATTAGTATGTTTATCAGTTGTCTAGTACTCATAACACAAGCTCTGCTTAGCTTGGGACTAGACGGCGTTGTTTGATAGTTGTGAAATAATATTATTATATTATACAAATAAAGAATATGTTGTTGTAAAAAAAATGTGACGATGATGTTCGAATGAAGAATGAAGAAATCATAATGTCCCAGTAAGTAAGGGATCGCCCATCAGTTAGGATATGTTCGTAGATTACTTAATGTTTTTTTTTTTCCCTAGCTATCCACTGCTGGGCATCGTCAAGTCCTAGATATTCTTCTCCCACACTGTCTCAAACCATTCCTCGTGTTACGCGGCTAGACCATCTCACCACCTGTTTCTGGACCGGCTTTGAGGGCGCTTTCTTAGTGAATTAGGGTTAAATGCGTACATAATTATAATATATACTCATGTAACTTTAACAATAGATTTGTACTTTCCAAGATAACACGTCAACATCTTTATAGACATCATTAGTATCGGCGAAGGAAATCATCGTCTGCCTATGTACTACACAACAAGCTGATGTACTTAGCATTATGATTTTCACATATTTATAGACCGTAGCCTATATTTGTGTCCAATTTAGTGACAGTGGACACACCCACCATTAGGTACATGGGTCATAAGCAAATGGGAAAATGTGTCCTACATATCTCTGATTAACTTTGGAGAATAGAGGGAAACCAAGGTCAATTCAAGGACATTCTACGTACCGTCTATACATGTAGGATGTTAGACCTCCTACTGCTCCAGATCTAGGCAAAAAACTGAGACATTTTTGCCGGAATCTTGAAGATCGTAACTTGGATATTAAGCCGATATTTTTTGCGAGTTTTTTGCAGCATTCGTTTTTTATGTAGATATTAGGTTTTTATAAGATTTAGCTCGTCGTAAAGCAAGTTCTATATTGGAAGGACCAACTGGTGAAATTATTGAATTTTTACGTCATGGGTTGTAAGCCCGTTTCCTAATTGAAACGATAGTTTTGCTTTTAGGAATACTTAGGCCTTAGAGGAATTTCTGTAAGGAAATCCGTGTTCTTAAAATGCTAAGGGCATCTGAAGGACACAGGTGCGGTTTTGGTTGAAAGTTATTAAATGATATCCCATCTCAAAAAAAGGCTTTAACACAAGTTGTCAGGTAGAATTTGAGTAATTTAGACAAGTTTGCTTCTCAAATGTTGAAACATGTATTTTTGCGTTTTGACGCGCTTATTTTAGGATTTAAAATTTGCGTAACAAAAAGCTAAAATCTGCAATATCTACTTTGTATTGAGCCAGACTGTGTTTTATTTATTTTGTACTACGAGTATTTGCATAGTAAATAATAATCTCCTTCATCTTCACACAGTATAAAACAAACAGTCGTGTTTGTCTGTGTATCCGCTAACTCCTTCTAAACTACGAAACGAATTTTGATGCGGTTTTTATAAATAGAAGGAGCAATAAATGAATGAAGCTGGAGCAGTTGTTGTCACTCCAGAACCTTTCGACCCCATCAACTAGATAGTAGAAGAACAGATGTTCTGCAAGCAGTGTGGCCTCCCGACTGCTTAATTTTGGCAATTTTTCGGTCTATGACGGTAACCTTGTTTATTCTGCGGATATCTACATTATTGATTTGATCACGTAAGGAAACTCAAAGCATGTTTCTTTTTATTTTCCTTTAGGTGACTTTAAGCCTACAATCCATACTAATAAATATTATAAATATGAAAATAAATCTTTATAGACATATAGATTTATTCTCATATATAAATAAATCTTTTATTTATTTATCGTGGACAGACTCGTCTGTCTATCTGTTACGTTTTCTCGGTTCAATTACTTAACCGATTTTGATGTAATTTGGTACAGAGGATGCTTGAACTTCAAAGATGGACAATAATGGAAATAGGCTACTTTTTATCCATCTTCGACTTTGACTTCGCGTCTGCAATAACCAACATTCACGCAGACGAAGCCGTTGGCAGATGCTAGTATTATATGTATGTGAATAATAATAATGATATTCCACAAGTATCACACAACGTCGTCTAGTCCCAAACTAAGCAGAGCTTGTGTTATGAGTGCTAGACAACTGATAAACATACTTATATATTTCTAAATACATACATATTATAGATAAATTACACCCAGACACAGAATAAATGATCGTGCTCATCACAAAAACATTTATGATGAACTCACGACCTCCAGCGTAGCAGTCAGAGCCACTAGCAACTAGACCAATAGGCTAGTCTAATAACTCAGTTCTAACTATTTCCTTCTATATTAAATAACACACAAATTTTCAATTACCAATATTAATCGGCTTAAAAACGTTAAGCTGATTACCACGAAACTCTGCTCAATGGAACAAAACGTTCATTTATCATTAATCACTTAAACCTCAATCCCCTTTATTTGTAAAAAAAGCGATCAATCAATCAAAACAGCTGTCATATTTATTCGTCCAGATAACATAGTTAAAAAACGTGGTTGATAAATTATATATTTTCAAAGACATGTCACTTGCAGTCATTATCATCATCATTTTAGCCGAAAAACGTCCATTGAACATAGGCCTCCCCCAAGTGTCGCAATAGCGACTGGTCCTGTGCGTCTTGCATCCATCGAATTCTCGTGACTTTAGCCAGTTCATCTATCTTATAGAAGGTTTTCCAAAGCTGCATGTTGCGGCACCTGATCACCCTAGAACCGTTCAGCCCCATCGACCATCTTTTTTGCGAGCAAATTGCCCTTAAGTTTGGCGATTCATCGGTCACTAATAATGTTGCATGATCAGCTTTATGATGCTCCCATGGATGGGACTCAAGCCTCTCTTTTTAGAAGAAGGAATAGGCCGTAATCCACAACGCGGCCCTAGTGCCGGTTGTTGGATGTCGCATGTATACGAACTTTTGGTTCTAGGACATGCCGGTTTCTTCACGATGTTTTCCTTCCCCGTTGAGAGTAATGAAAAAAATTACACAAAGCTAATCGCCTGCTTGTGTTTGATCCCACGACGCACAATTCGTAAGTCAGCATAGTCGGCCTTATAATGTTCCCACTGTTGGGACTCAGGCCTCCTCTCTAGGAGAGAGAATGGGCCGTAATACACCACGCGGGCCCAGAGCGTGTTGGTGAATGTCACATGTCTTTGAATTTTTGGTTCTAGGACATGCGCCACTGGTAATATTTGCCTAGAATTATAAGTTATAGATCTAGACAGTTTTATTACCATTTTGTTTTTATTTTTATAGGGTGGGTAATCATCAAATAATGCCTCGTGCTCTGGGTAGAACGAGATAGTCTTGCAATCCATGATCTTGGTAACCCTCAAATATTCTTGCGGCCGAATAGATAAACCATTTGGACGCCAATTAAAAGTCTTTATAGTCTAGGCACCTTAACTCGTTTACAATCAATATCTCATTTGAGTAAACTACAGATGTTTTTGACAGATATTAGAATGCCGACGTCCTGAAGAATTCAGGAAATATTGATTCTCGAATACATCAACTGTCATAAGAGTTTTCGATAAATCCTACAGTAGATAAACCAATCGGGCCTACTGCCGGCTACTCATATAAAAAAAATCTTTGATGTTAGATTCAAATTATCTGTTGGAAATTATATTGAAATATCTGCTAATCAGTCACATAATTATCAATCCAGAGATTTTAATAAATATGGATAATAATGTATTTAAAGTGAAACAAAATACAATCCTTTAACTCAGTCCAGGCGGATACTCAAAGACCATCACCTTTTCTGATTACGCTGCTCATACCTTCGTCTATCAATTCTGCTAAAACCATGCAGATTGTGTCCATATTCTTTTGAAAACATCATGAGATACACAAGAAAAGCCCAAGAACGTTGAGAAAATAGTAAATCCACCAAGTGATTTAAGTTACCTTCCGCTAATTGTATGATTCAAAAAGCTTACCGAACACTTTTTAATTTAATAAAAACTTAACGCAACTCACCAACAAACATGCCGATTAATAATAACAACATTGTTAATAATAAATCACTGCACTGTTCTTGTGTCACATAATTCAGAACTTTATAATGATTCACCAAAGTATTCCAACTCCGTACTTTCACATTACTTTCGTACTCGCGTATATGTTCGCTTGGGACCGCGGAGAGGCGTGCGGTCGGTGCGCGCGTCGATTGTCAACTGCCAGATGCTAGATGATAAGATACCGGCCCGGGGTTGCTAGATGTAAACCGCAAATACCTATACAATTTATTTAATTGGGGTAATACTACATTTTTCGTCGGAAGGCCTCTCACAAGGTGGACGTGAAAAATCGGCTGGGTGCGAGCAGCCCAAGATCTTACGAGGCAGCGATGCTTGAGAAGGCCTATTTTATAAACAGTTTAAACGATTTTGGGCTAGAATGGTATTGATCTATTCGTTATGTCTACAAGCTCCTTTCTAGCTTTTCCAATTATTTTTATACTCTACCATTGTGGTACCAACGATGAGTATAAAAGACAGTACAAATTTAAAGAAATACTTGAGAGATATTAATGTTCAGTGAAATTAAGTTCATGGGAAATAACGTCCGTTTATAATTTTGCGAACGTGATTTTTTAAAAGTATGTAACGTAAGTAATTATTCTATAAATTTTGTAGAAATTATTGTTAATGGTCAGCCATAGCATTTTGGCAAAAGCATAGATAGCATTTTGGCAAAAGCAAGAAATGTTCTACGCTGTGACTACGCCGTAGCACGTAGCTACGACTGCTACGGAATCGTAGCACTGATAGCTAAGAAGCTTGGATTTCAGTTTTAATACTTTCACTTCATTTGTTTTTTTTTTTATAATTATATTTAAAAATAGCAGGTTTGACTAAACTACAATGTCGGACAACATCTATAATTTTTTAAGACATCCAAAAACAATCAAATGACAAATTCAGGTAGTTAAATTCTTATGTATAAACAACCATTTCACATTTACCACCCCATTGCAGTCACTACACTATTCATGAAATTTCTTCTCCATTTCCCTTTATATTCGGGAAACCGTTCCTAAATCTGGCAATACATATTTAATTGAGAGCCGGCCGGCCGCCGCGCGCATGCGCACTAACATCGTGACATTTTTATGAAAACAATATGTTGACACTTTATTTCTGGAGTCAGAGCTCTGAACTTGCGAATTAGACTAAAGCGTAATGGAATATGTAATTCTAAAAGGTTAAAGTATGTAAATAGATGATGTGTGAGATGTGGGTTTTATTTTTATTAGGGTACCCACGGAATTTTATTTTTAGCGTTTGTAGACGTTTTTTTGGGTATTTTCAGCACGTATTAACTTTCACATATTCCATTCACAGATTTTTATTTAGATACGTATTTATTTCTGTAGGTTGAACTTTATTCTACGTTCAATAGTGTTTACAAAAGTAATTCCCGAGGTCCCAGCCGGCATCAGCCCTGCTGGGACCCTATACTTTTGCTGACATCTCTTTGAGTCACAGGTGGACCACTATGCGCTGTCGACGATTTGAGTTCGATCTGGACGGTTACCGGACGGTTACCAGATGGCTGGACGGTGGGTAACCCATTACTCATCATCCACAAGCCCGCATTTAGTGTGACCGGTAGGCAGGGTCCTGGTTGCAATGACTGGGGGATGAAGCCTATCGGTAGCGTATCGGTAGTGGTATCTTAGAAATACACGAACACTCTAGAATTCAGCTCAGTATTTTTCTTACTAAAACGTTGTTTTGGCATTACCCACTCAATTAGTGGGCTTGTGGACGACGAGCATTGGCTAACTTGCCGTCCAGCCGTCCGGTAACCATTTGGACTGAGCCCAGATTGTAGAAGGCGCATAGTGTTCCGCGCGCGCATTAAAAAGATATCAGCAAAATTGTAGGGAAGCCTACTGGGGCCATCGGTTGACTTCCGAAATTAAACTCGGGGTCTTGGAACGCAAGGCATAGATGGAACCGCATGGTTTCCCGAAAAGTGGCGAGTCTCCTTGTTGGCTTACCACCGTAGGATTTGGAGGCAACAGTCCTTGCATGCATGCACGATCTGCGCATGGATACGTAACGCCGGGGCGAAATTCCGCTGCCACGCTAAGTCGCGGCACGATGGACAGAAATCAGGTGGGATCTCATGGCGATAGTGACTGCCGCAACCCAGTGCTGGGCACACGATAATTATGGTGGTAAGTCTGCTCTTTGAGGAGTGGCTGGAAAGACCTAACGGCGTCCTTACCTTCCACATGACGCAGGTCCTCACCGGATGTGGTAAGTTCGGGAGGTTCCTGCACTGGACTTGTGCGGAAGAAACGCCCAGGTGCCACCATTGTGTGGACCGCTCAGAGGACACGGTGGAGCACACGGTAGAGGTGTGCCCCGCCTAGGCGAAGCACCGTCGTGTCCTCGTAGGGGCGATCGGCAGCAGCGATCTCTCGCGCCGGGCCTTGGTACAGGCCATGGCTCGGAGCGAGGAGGATTGGCAGGCGGTTGCCTCCTTCTGCGAAGCAGTAATGCTATCAAAAGAGGAGGCCGCAAGTACACGTGCGAAGCAATGGCCCACGCGCCCCAGCCGCCAGGATTCCGATCCTGATTTCCTACCACCGTAGGCACGGGCTTGCGGAAGGCGAAAAATGATCGCCGTCCGATCGTCCGGTAACCGTCCGGACCGAGCCCAAGTCGTCGACGGCGCGCACTGTTCCACGCGCGCCTCAAGGAGATGTCAGTAACCGTAGAGGCCCAGCAGGGTCGAAACCTACTGGGGCCAAGGGTGATGCGAAAGAGATCCCCGGGGCCCTGGAAAAATGGCAAAGAAGGAACAGAAGTGGGTTTTTAGTCAGTAAAATTCTGACACTATATCCCGCCCTGCCCTAGAGCGGGGGATATCATTAAATGATTTACCCACTGGAAAAAAAAGGCAAAGAAGGAACATTTGTGTGGTTTTTAATCATTAAAAGTCTGACACACCCTTACGCAACGCCCTAGAGTGGGAGAAGTTATTAGATGGTTTCCTCTTAAAAAGTAAATCAAATCAAGACTAAAAACATGAGTTTCCATTGAAACCGTCTTCCATTTCATTACTCAATCGACACAGAGAGGAGACTGTTTGTTGACACAGTTTAGTCTGTGCTTACCTATCATCTACCTGTGCGGAGTTGGTAGGCTGACTAAACGTCCAAACACCCACAGAAACACAAGCGTTTTCCTTCTGTAAGAATAATATGAATGAATAACTAATTTGAAATTCGTTGGCGGAATTATATTGCAATTCAAATAAGCCTACGCATTTTCTCAAATAAATGAACAAAACGAATTGTCCATGAAGACTGAGAAGTAAACATGTGGATAATAGTCTAAGGCAGAAGTACCCAATCTTTTTATGGTTCTGTACTTAAATGATAAAAATGGAATTTAAGATTCTATTGTCCGTCTGTCTGTCCACACCGTATCTCATGAACAACAAACACTAAACACAGAATAAAATAAATATTTAAGTAAAGCATCCACACAAAAAACGTAACTGTTTTGCCGTTCTTTGCTCCATATTAATATGGCAACAGTTAAGCACTTGAAATATTCACTGAATATTTCGTTCTTTAAAAATAAATAATTTAATTATTTTTGCTTATATAAATATAATATAATAATTATAATATTCCACAACTATCACGCAACGCCGTCTAGTCTCAAGCTTAGCAGAGCTTGTGTTATTAGTACTAGACAACTGATTAAAATACTTATATATTTCTAAATACATACATCTTTTAGATAAATTACACCCAGACACAGAACAAATGATCGTGCTCATCACACAAACATTTGTCCTGGGTGGGAATTGAACCCACAACCTCTGGCATAGCAGTCAGGGCCACTGACCAATAGACCAACAGGCCAGTTCAGTAATTATAGTGTCTAATGTTATATAGATAACGATTCGGTTCTCATCGTGCGCGACTCGCACTTGGCCGGTTTTTTACACTGCGCCTCCCTTTACATGTTCAAATTTTTCTTTGATGCCTTTTTATGATAAGATGGCCTACGTGTAAGTAGATATATATTATTCAAATATAATAGTTATTAGTATGATATTATTGGGACACAGATAATCCAAAATTCAACAACATTTTCTCCATCGAATCTTAGTTTTACAAAATTGCCTGCAACATGAGCGTACCGGTTTGCTAGGCCTCTCGGACAGGATGTCCCGATGTATCGCGACGCACATTTTGGGAACTCCTGGGCCTCAAGTCTGCTATTACCAAAACGTCAGAATGGTCTATCATTGATTTTTTATAATTGTTGATTTTGACAAGTTTGGTAATCTACTAATATAATGGCATCATTATGACTTTCCAAAGAACAACTACTGACATTATATTAAAAGAAGTGGCATTTGTAATCTCGTTGACAAATGAATGTCTGGCGTATGCGGTAATCTGCTAAAATTTCGACAGTTCCTTTGATTAGCGACCTAGCATTAGACCGTCATTGTGCAGTCATTGCTTTTAATAAGCTCGATAGTCATTCTACCACAACTCTATTACGAGACCATTGACCGATCAATGATCGACCATTATGAAATAGCAGACTACGAACTTTTTGCAAAATGTCAATGGGATCGTGTTCGAATGACGAATTTATAAAAATAGCAGACTTCGGCCCCTGGTCTAGGGTTCTGAAACCCGTTTTTATTTCAATACTGGCTGCTGCCAGCGGCTTCGCCCGCGTGATAATAGAAAATTATCGCAAAGGAACATACTCTCGGGATAAAAAGTATCATATGTGCTAACCCGGGATGTGATCTACCCGTGTACCAAGTTTTATCGAAATCCATTTTTTTTTTAATTTTATATAAACTAGTCCTTAACTGCGATCCCACCTGATGGTAAGCAGTGATGCAATCGTTGATGGTCAGGCGCACTAGTTAATTAAGAACTTATTTACTCTAGCCTGTAAGACATCTTAATTATAATCGGATGTGAAGACCTCAGCAGGCAAATTGTTCCAGTCTTTCAATGTACGCGGTATAAACGACGAGACGAAATTTCGTAGTTTTTGCGTGAAAGAGTAACAAACATCCGTAGTCAGACCGTCAGACCTTCAAAAGTCAAAGTCAAAGTCAAAAGTTTTTTATTTCAGATAGGCCTACATGGGCACTTATAAAACGTCAGAAGCTAGTGCGTAGTTATAATTATGTAGGATTGGCAAATTTATAGTCTTGTCAAGGGGTATCGTGTATTGGGTCGTGAAGACCAGATAGGTAGTCACTTCATGTAAAATATTGGTATTCCGCAGCAGGTTCACAGGTGGCAACAAATTGAGTCGCAGGTGCCAATAATTCATTAAGTTTGTTTGTTTGAGCACGCTAATCTCTGGGAATAACCGAAGAAAAGAAGGCTACGACTCATGGGAACAGTACCTCTAGCCAAGTTGATAATCTGCAATCGTTAACGCTAGTCGAAAACTAACCAATGATATAATTTCAACGTTAAGTCAAGTGGTCAGAACAAACAAATAGAAAATTCGTAGCCAAGTTCACATCGTTCAAAATGATAGAATGAATTGTTATCGTTTCAACAATGTTCAACGCTACATTCTTTGTTATTGTAGAACGACATTGTAGAACGAGTGGCCACTCAGGCTAGGGGGGCAGAGTAACCAAGACCGCGATGCTACTTAATATATCGTGGTTTTCGAACTGAAAAGTAATGCAGTAGTTTATAATATTAGCATATATATGTATTTTATTATTATAAACAACTTCATTTAATGATACTACATACTATTTGAAATATCTGTTGTTTATTTTATTGTGCACACTTACCAGTGTTATCTTTTTTAACCTAAAGATTGAATGGTAGAGAATGCATTGTTGTATTAAGTCCGCCTATGTACCGCTATTGTACGTAAAGTTGAAATTAAAAAAAAAATAACGTTCTTGAAAGAGTGTTTTTCATTTAGACTGTTCTTAAATATCAGTAGCTTCCAGTTTTGAATTGAACACGAATTAATTTTTCAGATTGTATACTGGAAACTTGTACTCAAACTGAAAATCAACATCGTGTAGTAACATCTATGTCACCACATAAAAACTAAAAAGTACGAAATCCTGCATCGCACAATTAGAGTTCTACGCGCGATTTTAACATTTACAGGAATCCAAAATTATCTATCGGGTAGTTGCCCGAATCAGACGTAACACCCATCTGGTCAGAGGATTCACTCTTTTCAACGGAGGTAGTATGTGGTCCCGCAAACCCCTAAAACCCTATCATCTAAAAGATTAGCATATCATCAAAATGCAATAACCGCACAAAATCCTCTCACTCAGTCAACACTCATTTAAAAGAAACCTTCACAGATTGAAATCGAAATAAATCCAGATAAGTTATAAGCAGACTAGCACCCCCCTCCCCCTTCTGGTGCACGGACACTTGCCTGCACTGATTGCATTAAGCTGTGCCGAGCAATCCGTGCTATCGTGCATTTTTCACTTATCCCGTGCATTTGATTGTGAAAAGGCGAACTCAATCTGCGTTATGTAGGTACTGGAGCTGAGCCCGAAATGTTGATTGCTTCTCGATCGTTCTCTAGTAAACTGCGATAGGTTTTTAGTGAAATACCTCCAGCTTTATATTCAAAAATATCCGAGTTCAATAAGTGATTTATTTTTGAACGACTTCGTGGATTGTGTGTTGATCAAAACACTCTTAGCAGCTTAGCGGTTAAATGGTATAATAATATTCTTTCGTAGACCAATTTAGTGACGGAAAGAAAGAAAATTGTGTTTATTGGTATTATAAAAACGGAAACATTTTAAAATTTTACAAAATGAGATTAAATAGGCAGAATAATTGAAACAGGATCTCAGCTCAGCATACTGCTAAATGGTAACAGAAGGCCACCATTTGATGCTGACTTTCAGCTGTGGCCTACCTGATGATGGTTTCTTGAAGACTTATTAGAAAGAAAATTACAGAACTGCTTACTAACACCGCTAGCTTCAGCCAGAACTTCAGCTAGGAGCTTCGCCCGCGTGGAAGCCCTTGGCTGAAGTTCTTCTTCTTTCTTCTTTCTATGCAGAAACTTACTGAAGTCCGGGCCTCCGTCATCCCCTTCTTCCCCCTTGGGTCGTTTATCCTCAATGCTGAGGATCGTGATCTCGACGAATAACTTTCCTGTGGGCTATATTTCGCGATGTTGTCCAATCTTCGGTAATGTGGATGGCGTCGCAGACTGTGGTCTCCAGTGTAACATGCATTTGGTCTGAACAACGTATCGGACTCCTGCCCCTGGGTCTTTTTCCAACTTCTTTTCCAGTCAGTAGCAACTTTTTTGGAAAAGTCCTTTCATATTTATGAGTTTGGGCTGGATAAACTTAGCATAGTCGGCCTTATAAAGTTCCCACTGTTAGGACTCAAGTCTCCTCTCTAGGAGAGGGAATGGGCCATAATCCACCACGCGGGCCCAGTGCTGGTTGGTGGATGTCACATGTCTTCGAATTTTTGGTTCTAGGACATGCCGTTTCCTCACGATGTTTTCCTTTACCGTTTTGAGAGTGGCGGTGATGAAATAAATTACATAAAGTAATGCACCTGGTTGGGTTTGAACACACAATCTACAACTCGTAAGTCGGGGTCGTTACCTCTCGGTCTACCACTGCTCAAGGAACATACTTGCCTATGTGCTATTTTAAGACATAGTCTACCTCCGTACAAAGTTTCACCGAAATCCGTTCAGCAGTTCGAGCGTAAAGAACTTACAATTTAATATACACACTCGCATAATAATTTTCACCTGTTTAATATTACTGTGATTATTATAGTGTGACTCTTTTTGTAATTTATGCAAAAACAAATTGGTTTAGCACATCCTGAGAGAGTTTGAGACAAGGTTTATTCTAATGCCCTTCTCAACAAATCATCACAAGATACGTTTAAACCCGCACACTTGGCAAGCGCATAGACCACGCCGTTCGTTCGGCAATAAAAAATGCATCAGCTTATCACAAATACATATTTTCTGTCAATATAAATGGCACTGGCTTCCGTTTGGGTGTACATAATGCATTTTAATATGCAATATATCAGCTCTCCGAACCACGAGCGATCCAAGAAAATAGTCAGATAATTTCCTATATTGACAGTCTTATTAATTCTGTATTGTGAAACGGGGCGTTTATTATTTAAATGAAGAAATGTGGGTTTTGTTGGCAATGGCTTTTGGTTCTTTTATTTAGAATTGTTGTTGTCTAGAAATAAAGCGCAGTTAAATTCGTGTCTAATAAGTTAGTTAGTCTTAAACTAACTTGTAAATGGGGCCGAAAGGTTCTGGAGAGGCGACCGCGTACCTTGTTGGAAGGCTCCTACAAGGTGGACCGATGACTTGGTGAAGGTTGCGGGAATCCGATGGATGCGAGACGCACATGACCGTTCATTGTGGCGACATTTGGGGGAGGCCTATGTCCAGCAGTGGATGTCCTGTGCTGTGTGTCATGTGCTGAAATGATGATGATGAAACTAACTTAGGAATCGAACCTGAGGCCCTTCAGGGCCAGATATTTTCGAGTTAGTTACAGGGTCAGTATCCACATGTTAGAGTTCGGCCTAGTTAGCGATTACTTCAAATCTAGTAAATATGTTTGGCACGAAACTCTCGCAACAGTTTAACATATTATTAAAAAAAAAGTTTTATGAACGTTCTTCTAGTAAGGTTAAGTTAGAGAAGTGTAGGTATTATTAAAGATTATTTATTGAATATTAACATTTTTTTTTTTATAAATTGCCTCCCTCAAGGTGTATTGAGAGTCGCGGTAATAAAATTGATGTAAAAGGCAAAGAGCCTCTCCTTGTGGCAATACTTGGGGGAGGTCTGTGTACAATAATGGACGTTTTTCGGCTGAAATGTTGATGATGATGATGATTTTACAACATATTCATTATACAATTAGGCTTCTGCCCTTACTTATAGTACTAGTGATAACTACATTCACAAAAATAATTTTATACCATAGCATAATTAATCAGCGTTATAATTTTCTTACTGCTGGGACTCAGGCCTCTTCTCTAGGAGGAGTAGGCTGTAATCCACAACTGGAGCTCAGTACTGATAAGTGAATGCCACATCGCACCTTTAATCCGAATTTCTTCATAAAAACAGTTTTTATAGCAATTTATAAAGTTAGCGCTCAGCGAACAGATGGAATGGAGTTAAAAACAGTTTTTTGGAAGAATTTCGTTTAATGACGGTATTAGATAAAAGTTGCGACATGTCTTTGAATTTTTAGGTTCTAGGACATGTCACTTTCCTTACGATGTTATCCTTCACCGTTTTTTTAAAAGCAGTGATGAAGATATAAATTACACAAAGTAATGCGCCTGGTTGGGTTTGAACTCACGATCTCTCACACGTTGGGGCCATAACTGTTCACAAAGAAAACCATAGTTTATTGTAAGTGAATAAAGTATAGACGCAACAATATGTCTCAATCACCGCAACAGCAGCTATCTGTATCTCACTACATTACCTTTCTTTATTTATTTTCCTGTCCTGACTCCATGTCTCTTTCACGCTCATTAGTCCGTCCGTTATTCGCCATTTTGTAACAGTGATTACCAGTTGCTCTAGAAGGTTGGCAACTTTTGCATTAAATTTTAAAATTGTCCTAAGGAAACATACTGCGGGGATAAAAAGTATTGTACATGCTATTCCAGAACATGGCATACCCGGGTACTAAAAATTGATATTTTTTCTGCCGTTTGAACAAACACACAGACACTTACAAACTTTTTTCTTTGTAATATTAGTGTGATTACTTGGTATTTTTCGTCAAACGTATTACCTACACGATGTATAAATCGCAAGTGAATGTTAATTCTATGTTTCACATTGTTCGTCAAGTCATTGAGTTCGTAGTTACAAGAATACTGACAAATGCTTGCACTGACAGCATTCGTGTTTAAGTGAACCTATCCAGACACTATTCTGCACGGTTCTCATATGATTTGACAATTAATTACATGTTTACTGTATGGAATTTAAAAGAGACTGACCTCTGAATTTGTTTCGGTGTTCTTTCTCAGGTTAATTTAAATTGACGAGTAAAAATGTTTTTTTAAATGTTTTTTATTATCAATATGTGGAAAGTTTTTCCTGTAATAAATATAATATGCAGTCTCTGTGAAGACTGTATCTTTGGATTAAGATGAGGCAGCTGGAATCTGAAATGGAGTCCCAACAGTGGGAACATTATAAGGCCGACTATGCTATGCTATAGCTGGAATTTGGAATAAAAAAAAACAAAATTTGTGAGTGTGTTTGTTTGTTACTTCTTCAGGCATTAATGGCTGAATAGTTTCGGATGAAATTTGGTACACTGATGGACAATGTCCTGGAATAGCACAGAGGATACTTTTCATCCCAAGAGTATGTTCCTTTAAGTCAATTTTCTATTTTCGGCACTCCCATTACAAAGTCTATCAAAAACGGACTTAAAAACAGATTTTATTATTCTTTTGTTCTAGTGTAATCCTGTTCTAGTACAACCCTTTAAAAGTTTATTTGTCCGACCAGCCCTTAAGCTAGCGTAAAGTTCTCACGGTTGGGTCTCACACCTCCTCTCTAGGGCCGTAAGCCACCACGCATGCCTAGTGCAGGTTGACGGATGTCACATTTCTTTGAAGACTTAATAATTGCCTCGACTCGTAAGTCGAAGCTATTACCGCTGCTCCCTCTATCCCTCAAGCTAATAAGGTACATTTCTCATGCTCCTTTGATATAACACTTCCTACATACACCCACGTCAGTGTCCCTTGAAACAGCATTTAATATATTCAACTTCCTCAAATTCTAATTTATCTCTCATAATTATGTCAAAAAAGCTGCCTCGGAAATCCGCGACTCCCTAAGGCCAAAAAAGATAATAACTCAAAAAAACCAACTCCAATTTTTGTCGCGAAATCCTTAATAAAATCGAGTATCTCATAAGTCCCGTATGTCGAGATTAGGCCTACGTATTTGGCCAGGGAATTAAACCACAATATATCTTGGCCTCAGCCTCCCGAAAGAAGAAAGCTCAGCGATTTCTTTCGTTATTTGACTTTGCACTTAACTTTCAGCAATTTGAACAAAAAATCATACTTAGCGAACGTTGAATGGAGACTTAAAGTCGGTCAACTGGATATTGGGGTTATGTTGCCTTTCGCCAGCGTTTTAGTGAAGGGGATAAGGAAATTGGAATGGCTGACTTGAAGCGTTACGATGGCACTGTGGTAGAGCGACTGGCTGTTCCGCTGCGTGTTGTGGGTTCGATTCCCGCTCGGAGCAAAATATTTATATGGCCTATAGGTTTCTGTTCCGGGTCTGGATGTCTTGTGTATGTGAGGTTACATGTTTGTAAATGCTCCTACGATACAAGAGTCATTTTATTTCACATAGGCCCACATGGGCACTTACAAAAAGCCAGAAGCTAGTGCATGGTTCAAACTGATTATTCCTATATTAGGAGAAAAACCGGCTAGAAACTCATAGTTAGTAAGTTACTCTTTTAAAAAAATGATTGGTTTTACAATAGTTCCAAATTACAATATATATAGGTATGACAGGATGGTGTAGACTGGTAGTATAGGGAAACTTTTTTTTTGTAATAAATATAGCTATAGTATTACATTGCGTTAGTATGTCTCAGAAACCTGGACTTTTGGAAGGCGTATGAGGAGTTGAAAACAACTCTTAGAGGCCCCTTTAGACGCCTTTAAGGTGGTGCAACTCGACATACATTTTCTTATGCGATTATGGTGTCATTTATTACACATTTTTCATTTAATATTTTGGAAACACAGTATCTTGTGAATATTACCTATTAAAATCAATTTATAAATTTGTGTCAAACTAATCCAGTAAAGACCTCTGAATATCTACTATTTTGCATAAACTTTGACGAGGCCTTGCGAATTTCATCAAAATTCTGCACGGCGAAATTTGTTTTCAATAAAATTAAGGGTTTAAAAAAAGCACTTATTTCCTGCAACAAGTTTTGTGAAATATTTGAGTGTAAATCACGGAATAACCGAATGCCAACAGAATTTTCAGGCATTATCTCTCTTTTTTGCATTGCCTCTTCATCAAACATTGCGTTGTATTAAGTAACAAGCTTTTATACCATGCTCGATGTTGACGATAGGCAAATTGCAAAGGAGCCTCTTAATGGTATTGATTATCACTGTACGTGCTATGAAATAAGGCCTAAAATATAAATCTAAGATATAAGGCCATGGTGTTTGGAGTCTTAAGTGAACTGGCAATCAGGAACTATTTTAAGACTATTAGCATTATTTCGTTTATTCATTCTACATGACAAATGAATTATATTTTTAAATATTCCAATAAAAAATAAAAATAAAACATTTAAAAATATAAATAATAGTAGCCCACCGGTATCGGGAACAGAGTCCAAGCTAAGCGGTCAGGGCTCCAGAGAGAGGAACCTTCTTACTATACGAGCCGTGTCCAGGAGTACCACTTTCTGAATCAAGCCCTTGATCCAGCCGCCTAACTTGAGCCTTCTAAGATGTTGGTCGAGGCTCTTGGCTATTAAACCATTGGCTGACACGACTATCGGTACAATGATCGCTGAGTCCACATCCCACATGTCGACAACTTCGCGAGCCAAGTCAATATTATTAGCATTATTATTATCTTTATTTATTTTTTATACATATTTTATATATTTTTAAATATTTCTTAAAACACACATATAAAAAAAAACATAATAAAATATAAAAAATAGTAGCCCACCGGCATCAGGAACAGGGTCCAAGCTGCTGGCGGTCAGGGCTCCTGAGAGAAGAGTCCAACAGTACTACTTTCTGTATCAGGCTCTTGATCCAGCAGCCTAAAGAGAGCCTCCTCAGATGTTGTTCGATGCTCTTGGCTATTAAGTCATTGGCCTTTACGACTATTGGTACAATGATTGCTCTATCCACTTCTCACATGTCGACAACCTCACGAGCTAAGTAATGTTATATAATTTATTGCACACCTTAACATAATATAGGACAAACATTTCTAAAATAAGTGTACAACAGGCGTTTCTCAAATAAAAAAATATTGGCAACCAAGTGATATTGAGACAATGATGAAATATAGAGACTCTAAAGCTTTTCAGAACAAAGTATGCAATACACTAACCTAGTTTGTACCTGACCTCTCTACCTCATTAATTATAAAATCAGTAATAAAATAACTTGAACGTCATTCGTTAATGAATTACTCAAGTGAATAACTTGAGGAGAATGTAACAACGCTGAATTAAGTTATGTAAATGTAAACTGGTTATGAATTACCTCCATAACAATGTTTCAGCACTTACGTTCTACATTCCGTGGTTTTAAAGTCTCTCTTATTTTCTCGGAAAAGTTGTATAAAATCAAAATAATCAGGGCTTTATATTGTGAAAAGGTTGTTTATAAATAAGATAACTTACTGCACAACTGTTTGAGTTTAAATCTTGCCGTTCACTTTAACTGTAAAAACTTTGTCCTTTAATTATTATCATTGACAACTGTCTCTTTATAGTTTGACTCTGACTGGAGGTATCGTCTATGAAATACTGGTACAAATACAAAAGGTTTTTTCTAAGGTACTTTATCACAGCATCATTCTTATCTTGAAATATCTGGTGAGAACTACTCGAAACCTATGTATTGAACTACTACTATACTTTAGAAATAAGGCGTTATCATATCAATCTCAAAAAAAAATCGGGCAACTGCGAGTCGGACTCGCTTTCTGAGGATTACGTACAAACTCCGATGAAAACAATTCAATTCGAATTGAGTTACGAAGATTTTTCCGAATCACAAAAAAAGTTTTTTTTTGTGACGTAACTAAAAATTTACAATTTTTTTTTTTCCTGTACTTTTGCTATGATACCTTGCTTCATACCAAATTTCAGGATTCTAGATCAACGGGAAGTACCCTATAAATTTTGATTCCCTTGAGAGTTTTGAATTGAAATACACGTTTTTTGTGACATAAACGGCCGTATCTTTATTATCAGTAGGGCCGAAGCCTAATGGGGCCATGGGTTGGAAACATGGTGTCCTAGAACGCAAGGCAAATAAGAAACATAGGAGTGGGTTTTAGTCAATAAAAGTCTGAAACGCCCTCCCACTCCGCCCTAGAGCGAGAGAAGTCATTTAATAGTTTCCCACTTAAAAAAAAAACAAGCCAGACAATTTGTAATAACACGCTCTTTCTCAAAACACATAACACATGTAATCAAAAAACCAAAATAAAAGACACCAAAAAACACTAAAAGAGTGAGAGACGAAAACATCATTCCACTTACCTTATTAAACGTCGAACAAAAAACTTGATTAGCATAATAGTGCCGCGTCATTTATATGCAGATGCACTGAACCAATTATGCAGCTGACGGTAATTCCCACTGCTGGGCAACGGGAATTAGATTTACGTCGCTCTAAGGATACGAGCGATTCGTTTAAAGAAATCATGTTTTTTTTAATAAAGCTTTGAGTAGTGATGTTCTGATTGAATTTTATGCTATTAAGTACCTATGTGAGCAGTGGTGGCCGAGTAGTATCGGCCCCGACTTACGAGTTGTAGATTTCAGGTTCAAACCCAGCCAGGCGCATTACTTTCACTACTTACTTAATCCACTACTGCTCTCAAAACGGTGAAGGAAAACATCGTGAGGAAACCGGCATGTCCTAGAATCAAAAATTCGAAGACATATGACATTTACCAATCCGCACTGGGCCCGCACGGTAGTTACAGCCCATTCTCTTTCCTAGGGAGAGTCCCAGCAGTGGGAACATTAAAAGACTGATTATGTTTATGCTTATGCTATGCTCAGTACCTATGTTAAATTGGAAAAGACTCCCTTTATCTCAGTCGTACACTCCTGGTAGAATGGTCGTGGTTATGGATCGTCTGGTAGGTTGGTTGCGGCTTTTGCGAGACTTATTTCTCTCTATTCGTGGCACTGCGTGTACATTTTGGATTTGTCCATCTGTTAGGCCGCGAAAACGTTGGCCCTTTACTCTTCCCTGTATCACTAAATATTCCAAAGAACTCTCATTGTGGATGGATCAAATAAGCCTATTGTATCCCACAGCTGGGAGAAGGCCTCTCTTTCCCTTTTCCACACACGTCTGTCTTCTGCCTTTGCGGGGCAGCTTCTCCTGAAAATTATGGACGTGTGCATTCTACCTATACTCACGTACAGAACCTAAACCTGATCTCTGACACTTCAGCAGAGGTTCAGAATCGAGATTTGCTTTCGAGTCATGGAGCGCAATCCAGGATATTGTTTTCCATGGCTCACCAATAGTTTATGTAACCAACATTTTTGTAACTAATAACATGATTTTAAAAGAGTTTTCATGGAGTTATTTCAAGTTCTTTTACCTTCACTTTTTTTTTAAACTGATATAAACCAGTGCTTGACTGTGATCCCACCTGATGGTAAGCAGAGATGCAATCATTGATGGTGAGGCACTAGTTTATTAAGAGCCTATTCACTCTAGCCTTGAAGACACCTAAATTATAGTTGGACGGGAAGACCACATCAGACAAATTGTTCCAGTCCTTCGATATACGTAGTATAAACGACGAAGCGAAACGCTTAGTCCGGACCGTTGAAGTTTCAATAACGTAAGGGTGAATACTCGCCGTTCGTCGGGTTTTCCGATGGTAGAAAGGAGATGGCGGAATCGAGTCATGCAATTCCGGCGCACACTCTTGACTGCCCGAAATTTTCACAATTCAAAAGGGCCTGGTTTATTTAAAATAAATGTTTCTAATTTCCGTTACTTCTAAGTAAGTGTGCTCCATCGTCGACCACATCATTATTTACCATCAGCATAGTTTAAGAACTTATAAAACGTCAGAAGCTAATACAAAGGAGAACCAGCAAGGAACTCCATGGGTACTTTTTAAATGTATTGATTTATACGTCGGAAATAATAATAAACTTGATGAAAGTAGGTAATATTATAGTAGTTTAGACACAGTTACCTCCCTGAACGAGGTTAAAGTATAGAAGCATATTTATAAACATAAAACTTACTTTAAAGAACACTTAGCAAGAAAAAACAGTAGGGATAAAGTAACTTATTTTTCTTACAAGCTTCTCTAAGAAGTTCGTAACATTTATGTTATAACCAGGGGTTTTTTTTTTCTAATGTGGGAAAGTCATCCAGTGACAAATCCCGCACTTGGGCGGAGCGGGAGATAGTGTCAAACTTTTACTGACTAAAAACCCACTCCTGTTTCTTCTTTGCCTTCGTCCCAGGGCAATGGGTTTCGCTTTCACACTACCTGCTCTAGTAGGCTTCGACCCTGCTGGGCCCCTACGATTTGCTGACATCTCCCTGAGGCATGCGTGAAACAATACGCGCCGTCGTCGACTTGGGTCCGGTCCGGACGGATACAGGACAGTCGGACGGCGAGCTACCCATTGCTCGCCGTCCGCAAGCCCGCGCCTACGGTGGCCGGAAATCGGGATCGGAATCCGGACGGCGATTGGGGCGTGAGGACCGTTGCCTCACGCGATCGGCCACCTCCTTTGCTAGCAATACTGCTACGCAGAAGGAGGCGACCGCCTACCACTCCTCCTCGCTCCGGAGCATGGCCTGTACCAAAGCCCGGTACGAGAGATCGCCACCGCTCATCGCCCCCACGAGGACACGGCGTTGCTCCGCCCAAGCGGGGCACACCTTCACCGTGTGCTCCACCGTGTCATCCGCGCGGTCCACACAGTGGCGACACCCGGGTGTCGCTTCCACACGAATCCGGTGCAGGAACTTTCCGAACTTACCGTGTTCGGTGAGAACCTGCGTCATGCGGAAGATGAGGACGCCGTGAGGTCTTTCCAGCCACGCCTCAAAGAGGGGACTTACCGCCATAATTGCAACGTGTTAGTTTTTTTATTTGTAATGTGGTTACAAATAAAAAAACTAACACGCCACTCCGGACAAGCCGCTAGGTAGTCAAAATACAAATGTCAAAACGGGCCTTTTATTTTAGCTATTTTAGTAGTAAATCGTCGCAGGCCTCCCCTAAGTGTCACCGTAACGAAGGGTCCTATGCGCTTTGCATTCATCGGACTTCCGCGACCCTCACCAGGTCATCGGTCCACCTTATCGGAAGCCTTCTAACGCTGCATCTTCCGGTACGTGTTCAGCACACCAGAACCTTCTGGCCCCATAACCATCTGTTCATTAGTATGAGGACTATGTTGATTGCGTTTTTTTTTCCTTTTCAGTCATTTTAACGTATGACCGCCAATTTCAGTAATTTCTGCGGCCTACCCAAATGTCCGTTCCATGGTATTGTTCGTCAAGTCGTTGAGCTCTTTAGTAGTCCTGAATTGAGCTTTGCGGACAAATGCTTGCACTGACTGGACAGGTCCACTCAAATCTGTATGGTTCTTTCTTCAAGAGACCATTTCAGACAAATCTGCATGGTTCTCATGTGATTTGGCCTTTACATATTTACTGTATCGACTTTAAAAGAGACTGACCACTGACTTTATTTCGGTATTTCTTTTCATTCAGCTAGGAAACACCGGCCTCATCTAATTTAAAATTACGAAAAAAAAATTTAACGTAAAAAAGTGTCTTTTTTTTTTAAACCTATTTGTAAAATAAATATCATTTATTTATCATTTATGATTTGTTAAATGATCCACTAGAATGATGTGCAATCAAGGAGACCGACACTTAACATTAGATGCAAACAGATTTTTGTTTTGTTGTCTTGTGCAATGTTTACTCTTTTCAAAGATAAATTTCTGCAATTTGAAGTGGATCATGTTAACGCAATGCTAATCGTTGAATAACCCTTTAAAAAGACTTTCAACTTAAAGACACAACGAATGCCAAGATTCTTCACATGCCACATTTTAAACTGAAAAAAATACAGTCTTTTAAAAAACAATTTACAGCTCTCTTAGACTCAGCACGTGCACATAAAGGATCGTGTCAGACAAAGCTATGCTATGCGGAGCAAGCACGCGATCCACGATATTTATGAACGAGCCACTTTTTCCGGTACACTATTTTAATGCATGTCTTGCAAGTTTATGGGCCCTCTTTTTTAATAGATGGGCTTTTTTGTAGTTGTTTCACGTGCCAAAAACAAGTTGCTTTTTTATAATAATTTAAGCTTATGGAGTAGACTATGAATACGGTGCAAAAAACCGCAGCATTGTGCCGTTTGTTGCTTGCTAAAATTTATTCTTTGTGTGTATAGGACTCTGTAGGTGTTTATTGATAGCTACAACTTGGGGATCTTTAAGTCAAGTGAAGTCAACTGTTTACTGCAGCTCCCATTTGTCATGCCGTCAATGTAATAGAACTCAAAATCGTTTGAACGGACCGCAAAAAAGGTTTGTTAAAATGTATCATCTTATTTCGAATGGAGTTTAGAATAGAATGAGTTTATAATAAACTTGCTGCTGCTAACGGCTTTGTCCGCGTGAAAGTACTTGGGAGCATACTCACGGGATAAGGAGTATCTTATGTGCCATTCTAAGAAATAATCTACTCCTTTCCATCCGAGAGGAATTCCTTGCCGGAATCTGTGTTTCCTGATGGCTACAACCCGAGAATCTTTAAGTCAAGAGTGAATAGGTTACTTCTAGGCAAGCGCGCTTCAACGTCGATCACATCGTCCCTTTCCATCAGGAGAGATAGACGTGAAGCGCGAGCTTATAAACAAAATCGTGTAGGTTTTTTCTGACTCAAAAAAAAATGAAGGTATACGCAGCTGAAGACTCGAGCAATTTGTGCCCACAATAAGCAATTTTGTAAGAGACCTTTACAAAAGAATTTTGATACAACAATTCCTGTCAGACATAATATCCTGTAATCCTTTGACTATTACAAAACTTATTACATTTTTTTTTCTGTTTATTATTTTGTTTCACTAATAAGACGTTCTGACGGATTTCTTGAACATTTACCGTCACGAAAATTTTAATTAAGGACATAATTTAGGCTTCCATCATAGGCTGTATTTCATTTAGAAAGAAAACACGGGATACAAAAGCTTATTAAATACGAGGTGTTAGTTAGAAAATATTTTCAATTAGTCGCAGAAATTTTTTAAGTCTAAAATACCTAATTAAGTTTAAATTAAATATTTTTGTGAATTATTTTTTCTCTTAAATATAAGGTCTTTGAGGTTCTTTGAAATTGTACTCAAGGCTTTTTTAGGGTTCCTTATCCAAAAGGTGAAACGGGATATAATAGCTATCACTCCGCTGTCCGTCTATCTGTCACCAGGCTGTATCTCATGAACCGTAATAACTAGACAGTTGAAATTTTCAGTTTTTGTATTTCTGTTCTTTCTTTCAACAAATAATAAAACAGAATAAAATAAATATTTGAGTGGGGCTCCCATAGAACAAACGTTTTTTTTTTAATTTATATAAACCAGTGCTTGACTACGATCTCACCTCATGGTAAGCAGTGATGCAATAATTTTTTGCTGGTTTTTGCTACGGAAGGTTTTTTTTTTTTTTTTTTTTTTTTTTTTCCGGTGGGAAAATCATCCCATGACATCCCCCGCTCTTGGGCGGGGCGGGAGATAGTGTCAGACTTTTACTGACTAAAAACCCACTCCTGTTCCCTCGTTGCCTTACGTACCGGGGCCGAGTCTTCCTTTCAGAATCAGACCCTTGGCCCAAGTAGGCTTCGACCCTGCTGGGCCCCTACAGTTGCTGACATCTCCTTGAGGCGCGCGTGAAACAGTACGCGCCGTCGACGACTTGGGCTCGGTCCGATTACCGGACGGCCGGACAGCGAGCCACCCATTGCTCGCCGTCCGCAAGCCCGCGCCTACGGTGGCCGGAAATCGGGATCGGAGTGCTACGGAAGGTACGGTACACTTTGTGCATGAGTACGAGACGCACTTGGCCGATTTTTCACCGAGAGCAGAGGTACCTTAGTGGTATCGGTCCAGACTTGAATCGTATGAAGGACATTTTACGTAATTTATTCCAGTCTTCCTATTCCTATAACGATGATGATGATGATTCCTGTTCTTATAACGATGAAGGAGTATCGTGAGGAAATCGGCATGTCTTTGACCTAAAAATTCGAAAACATGTGTATCCCTGTAGGTTCTTAACTCTAAATAGCCATACGCATAAAAAGTTTCGAAAACACATTCAGTGTGCGTTTAGCTAAGGAGTGGATTTTTTTGTGTTTCCAGATAGCTACAACTTGGGAGTATTTAAGTCAAGAGCGAACTGGTTGCTTCTAGGCAAGCGTGCTCCATCGTCGACCACATCATTGCTAAGACGGCCTTTTGTTACACTGCCTTTATTAATTTTAAGTTCCTGCTGTAATTTTGTCTTCTTCTTCCTGCCCTTACCCCATATTACTTGGGGTCGGCGGAACACGTTTTTTCTTCCATTTTGTCCTGTCACCCGTCAAACTAACTTCCTTTTCTTTCAAATCACTCCTCACACAATCCATCCATCTACATGTATAATCAGAACTCTTTTAGTAATATGCACTTCATCTCTCCTCTTTACAAGACCATACCAACACAACCGAATTCCTTTCAACTTTTCAGTCACTGGCACTACTTTCAAACTTCCTCTTCATCTTGTTCACAGCCCAACATTCTGATCCACACAGTACGACAGGTCTTATCACGGCCTTGTAAATTCTACCCTTCAACTTGAAGGACATCTGTGACTCGCAAGTTGTTTCCGTGACCTGTCGCTATTTCATCCATCCTGCGTTGATCCGATGTGTTACGTCTCGGTTTACTTCACCATCCCGTTGGACGAGCGACCCGAGGTACCGAAAGTCGGAACAGATCGGTATGGGCGTTCCGGCGAAAGCCGAAGGCACTGAATTAGAGAGACCGCCAAAATCGCAGAACAAGTACTCCGCTTTGCTTCTACTCAACTTCAGGTCAACACTCTCCAATTTGTACCACCACACCTCCAATCTGTTCTGGAGCCACTTTCGGCAATCAGCACACACCAGGGAGCCTCTTCCTGAATGTCCGACGTCAGATCATCCATTATCGTCGGGGAGAGATAAGGGCTAAAAATTGACCCTTTATGTAAGCTGACAGCCGTATTGAAGCTTTCAGTGGTGCCCACTGTGGACCGGACTTGGATACTGCATCGACTGTACATCGCTCGGGTCAACTGCACATACTTCCTAGGCACACCTTTCTTCTAGAACTACCTGGTTGTATGCCTTTTCGAAGTCAATGAATACTATGTACAAGTTTTTATGCACACCTCTGTATTTCACGCACAGCTGGCGTAAAGCAAAAGTGGCATCTGTTGTATCCCGACCAGGCATAAAACCAAATTGGTTCTGTAAGATTTCCGTCTCTTCTTTCAACCACCTCTCAATGACTTTCTCTTAGGCTTTCTTAGTATGTGTCATTAGCTCCTACTGTGATTTTGTATGGTGTATAATAAAGAGTACATCTTTATTTTGTATCTAACTATCAAATGAAATACTGATTAAACGCGAACCTATCAATAATAATTTAAAAAAGAAGTAGCTGTCATACACAAAAATTACTACTAAAACCTTTAGTACGAAGTCGTATACTACAAACGTACCGATACTGATATAAAAAGTAAAGCAAAAATTGGAACGAACAGAATTTTTGTCTCGTTTTTCATCGGACCGATTTTACTCCGAGTTGTTTGACCAGCCTCGCAGGTCTCTGTGACGTGTTACCTGTAAAATTGTACTACACGAATATTCCGTGAAACTTCTGTAGCGTGAGATTTGATTTGTGCAACTAGTGCGCTAGTAGCAAAACGTGTAATCTTGTCAAGTTAAAAAAAATCGTGAATTGATTTTGTTTTTTATCAGGGGCCTTTTTTATCGAGGACCTTTAATAAAGAGCAGTGGTGGCCCAGTGGCACCGGCCCTAACTAACGAGGTTTAAGTTGCAGGTTCAAACCCAGCCAGGCACATTACTTTTTGTAATTTATTTCAACAACTGCTCTCAAAACGGTGAAGAAAAACATCTTAAGGAAACCACTATGTTCTAAGACCAAAACATTCAAAGACTTTCAAAATGGTTGAACTGAGTGGGGTTAATGCATACGTCATGCTCGTGAACGGTCGCCGTCAGTTGAGACTGATTATCTCTTAGCTGCTAGTGGCTTCAATCAATTTTTATTTTTTAATAAGTTTTTTTTTTTGTTTTATTACTTTGAATGTTATTGACCATCCACCAAACGGCTCGGGACCCGCGTGGTGGAGTACGACCCATTCCCTCTTCTAGAGAGAAGACCTGAGTCCCAGCAGTGGGAATATTATAAGGCTGATTATACTTTCATCAGCCGCCTGTACTTTTGAATGAAAGGGCAGGAGCTCATTATCCAAGGTTAACAAGATCCAAGACAGATCATATCTTCAACATTGCATAAAGGAATATGTACTGTATTAAAAACCCCTCAATTTAGAGGTAGCTGGATAAGTATGTAGTTGTAGACGCTGGTTCACAATGAAGCAGAAACGGAAGTTTAAGGGTATTTTTATGGCAATTTCATAATGTAAACCCTAATAGATGCGGTAGATCATTAATGTGTACTAAAAAGAAAAAAGGGCTCAATATTGAACCTTGTGGGACACCTATTTCCATTAAATAGACGTTTTCGAAGAAGCAAAAACACAGGAAGTAAGTTTTGATTTGTATCTTGTTTGACAATTAAAGTTGTTTGACATTTGACACTTGACAATAGTGGTAGTATTGTCATACAAAAATTATATTTTTAATATTCAAATATTGGGGATACAACAACAAGTTTACATCAGCGGGATATAGGAAGTACAGTTAAAATTGAATACACTAGTACCAAAAGTGAGAGTCGTGAGGGGAAAACTCCAATATTAAACGTTGTTAGAAGATAGACTTTGGAAACTTATATAATAATACAAAATTGCCCTTGGTAATTATAAATTTTAATATCTGTTTCAAAACTAACCTGAGTAAATCACAAAACTTTGAGCCAGGTTAATTAATCTGTTTAATAATCAAAAAGTTTTCATTAAATACCTATATCCTTTAAATTCATACGGAATTGAATGCTACGCGTTGCGAATGAAATTTTGATTCTTTCTTTCTTTCAAAATAAAGGAAAATAACTGAAATTTTTGTTGGCATTCGGTTTTTTCGTCATGTACTCAATTATTTCACAATTTTTTTATTCACATTCATCAATTAAAAACCTTTAAAGATTTTGGAAAAAGTAGTCATTCAAAATTTCTGTTTAAAATGTGCAAGGTATATTTATGAATATATTATGAAGGACCAAAGTTCACGCAAATAGCAGATTTTACGAAATCTTTACTGGATTAGTTTTACACAAATTTATGTTTCGATTTCAATAGAAACCTATACAATATCCACAAGATGTGGATGTTTTCAAAATATCTTCAGAAAGAAGGGTGAATAACGTTGTAATCACGTAAGAGCAGTTATACGGAAATGTACCTATCTCGGGTTAGCCGCTCTTAATCGGAAACTGAGAAGTGGGTCAAAAATAACTTACCAGATTTGATGACAAACACTGGGATAGGTGAAACCAAACAAATGCTTGTAATAAGAAGCCTACTAAAAATGATGAAGTTAAAATAATAACAAGTAATTTACCGCATCCTCAACTTTAATAGAATGTCACTAATGGTTTAGTGGATACATTAGTAGGCTGGAACTTTGCTGTAATGGTCCATTACACGTTTTAGATAGCTTTGTGTTGACGAAATAAAATCATGCTACAATGGACGATTTCAACGATCACCGTTAATGTTCAGACTACAAGAAAGTAATGTAAAATATAATGTAGTAACTAGGAAGAATGGTTCTGAAATTGTACTATTTATAGAAAGACTTTTTTTAGCATAATTTTGTATAGAAAGCTTCTCTGCGTTCGATAAACTTTTTTATTACATTATGAAAGCTACAACCCGGGAATCTTTAAGTCAAGAGTGGCTTAGTGGGTTACTTCTAGGTAAGCGCGTTCCATCGTCGACCGCATCGTCGCTTTCCATCAGGTGAGATAGCGGTTAAGCGCGAACCTATCAAGAATAAAAAAAATATATGATGTAGTTTTTCTCTTCATAAAAAACTCTTCCACATAGAACCGATACAAGTTATTAACACAACTTTTCAATATTTTATCTGCACAACATTTTCCCTAACTTTCATATACAGACAGTCTCCAAGGAAGACCCTAAACTACTAATTTGTTTTTCCCTTCTTTTAGAGTCCATGGTAAACCGTCATACAATATAATTTTTTCAAGTGGCTTCGGTGGTCCAATTTCAAAACTCTGAAGGGTAACGAAAAATTTGTAAACGACAAAACAATACATTCTATCCATATCAATAAAAAAATAGTTTTTGTTTAAAAATTCCACCAAATACATAAAATGCGAAACATCTCATAATTTGTTCAATATTCTACACAGTTTTAATTCTTTAAAGTCCTAATCTTGCACATATCGGTTAACTCGTTTATCATAATCATCATCATTTCAACCAAAAGACGTCCACTGCCAGACTTAAGTCTCCCCGGTCTTGTGGGTCTCGCATTCATAGCGTCCCTGCGACCCTCGCCAGGGGAGCCTTACCAACGTTGCGTCTCCCGGGACACGGTCAGTGGAAAGGCATGCGAAGAGGCTAATTGGGGTTCCAGATTTGGTTAAGTCCAATCTACAAAGCCTCGAGCATAGGCGCAGGGTAGCCAGCCTATCGGTATTTTACAGGTTACATTTTGGAGAGTGTGCGCGGGAACTGCATGACTTGATTCCACCATCTCCTTTCTACCATCGGACAAACCGACGAACGGCGAGTATCCACCCTTACGTTGTTGAAACTTCAACGGTCCGGACTAAGCGTTTCGCTTCGTCGTTTATACCGCGTACATCGAAGGACTGGAACAATTTGCCTGCTGCGGTCTTCCCGTCCAACTATAATATAGGTGTCTTCAAGGCTAGAGTGAATAGGCTCTTAATAAAATAGTGCGCCTGACCATCAATGATTGCGTCTCCGCTTACCATCAGGTGGGATCGCAGTCAAGCACTGGTTTATAACAATTAAAAAAAAAAAAAAACGGTCGCCATTCCAAAACCTTTCAGCCTCATCAACCATCTGTTCTGCGAGTAATGTCTGCCCACTGTTAATTTAACATAATTTAGAAGTGTTGTTTAAAAATGTTTTCTTTTCACATAGGCCTACATAGGCACTTATATAACGTCAGAAGCTAGTGCACGATTTCAAAAGGCCGTTTCCTATGGAGAAGAACTGGTATGAAACTCCAAGGATACTCTTTCAAAAAAAGTTTTACACTATTTTATTATAAAAATACTATCCATATAACAAACATCATTAGGTTATACCTCTAAATCTTGCCAGCGCCCGTGATCTGTGCCAAAAGTTGGTGCATTCCTGAAGCAAAGTCTTAGTTTAAAAAGCAAGGGGTGGCCGCATGGTGGCATCGGCCGCGTCGTTTGTCCCGTCGCCGGATGCCTGGGAGCTCCGGCTTCTCAACTATTTTCAAACTGTGGCTTCACTTTCGTAGGACCATTGTGTGTGCTAAAGTAGCGATGGTTGTACAACCGTTTTGTTTTTGGAAATTGCTGTAAGTTAGATGACTGAAAAACTATCCTTGCCTTAATCTCTTTTGTTTCTGTTTTCTGAAACTGATGTTCGATTTACTTTGTTTTGACCTTTTCTTTCGAGTTGGGAATTCAAATGATTTTTCCCGTTCTAGAGTAGCAAAACGATGAGTCAAACTTTTACTTACTAATTTCTAACCATCTAGTCTGTTTTTTCTTCCTTCAACTGACTTTTGCATGCTAGGGCCACGGTA
Organism: Mythimna vitellina; assembly: GCA_949316375.1. NCBI lineage: Eukaryota > Metazoa > Arthropoda > Insecta > Lepidoptera > Noctuidae > Mythimna > Mythimna vitellina. The sequence goes on along the minus strand of OX438692.1, from coordinate 1,079,908 downwards.
ACTCAGCTGTTTTGACCTGCAAACTTGTTATCGTTGTTGTAGTAGTAAGTCTACTAATTAATTAATAATTTGTGACATTAGTCATGTAACAAAATAAAAGGTGCCAAAAGCGAGCGACTGTACATTTTGACGATGGCAAAAGTATTTGTATTTACTTCAAACGACACCTTTCAACGGGTTTGAACGGTCATCGTACGCGGTTATAACCCATTTTCTCATCGGTTTTACCACGTCACGTGCTATGCATGGCGCATATCGGCACCGGCAAAATATAAAGCTAATATCTTGGTCGGTAATGGAATGGTCCAGTGGTCAGTTCATACATTTCAATACCAATTAGCACGGTTATAGATTATGATCATGTCACGGTGTAGTGGGCAGACTGCATAACTATAGTTGAGACTTTGTCATGCTCACTCAAATGTCGCACTGATGGCAGCGCGTGTATTGGATCATTCGGTTCTCCTCAAAATGGTTGAGCTGAGTAGTGCTCATATACCAGTTATATATACTATATATAAACCTATATATTATATAGGTTATCTCTTAGCTGCCAGTGACTTATTTGTTTTTATTTAGAGATTTCATTCAGACATATTTAGACATTGTGTGTATTTGTGTACGTGTGCCAAATAAAATATTTTTCTTTCTTTTCTTTCTTTAATTTAATTTCTATATTTATTTATTGTTTTCGTTTACTTTATTTACATAGTTCGTACATAATAGTAGCAACAAGAAGCAAGTAACCAAAATATTTATAATACATAACATAATTATGAATGTCCATGGAGTTTCTTGCATATTCTCCATAGATCTACGGAATGTAAATGGTTTATTTAAATTAAGTATTTAATTCAAATAAACCAATGGGACTTTCCCATTCCCTTTTTATATTCTAAATTCAAAATAATTTGAATTACCGACGACGTTCCTAGAAGTGAAGAATGACGGAGCCGATTTACTTTTACTAAGCAATCTGTAAGAAACCAGTTGTTACATAAAATAGTACACGAAGTCTGCGCAAGGCATTTCTCGCCAACTATAGCGTAAAGCTAAACGGTTCCGTCGCAACACTTGTTCAAACTTCGCTTATAATTTATGAGAATCAACTTCAGCAGCTACGATTTTAACATTCATTTTGATTAAAATTAAGTATCCGATAAGTTACAAAAGTATCCCTTAGGAACTGATCGTGTAAATTAACTACTTATTAAGTATCGTTATTCGTGAAGACCTTTTCAAACCCTTTATTAATTTTATCGAGTTTTAATCATTGCTATTTTACAAGCTTTTTTATTACCCGACTGCAAGAAGGGTTATGTGTTTTCGCGTTTATCTTGTATGTATGTATGTGTGTATGTATGTAATACTCTTTATTACCTCGTATCTTCCAAACCGCTGAACAGATTTGTATAATTAATATATCGTTAGATTTGTCTTCATAATCCAAATGTTTTTAGATGAAATGACGTTAAAAAACCAACATAGAGACTGACAAGACGCTTTATTTAATAATAATAAAAAAATTGGATACTGCAATATGGGTATCAAATTAAAGGGCTCATCATGAGCATTTCAAAATGGTATATCATGACCATATTTTAAAAAAATACAATAGTAAATATGTTATTTAGTATCTACTAGAGCAGCTGTCACTTGCGACTTAACGACGAACGACCCAAAAAGGGAATTAGCTAAATTCCCTTTTTGGGTCAATCGGCGGCGGTGACATCTCGCACCAGGTCCTGGTTCAAACCATGGTCCGGAACGAGTAGAAATCAAAACGAGCAACGGGTAGCTCACTGTTCAGCCGTCCGGCTATTATCCGGACCGAGCCCAAGTCGTCGACACCGCGTCATGTACCACGTGATCTATTTTTTTTCGAATTGAACGGGAAGACTGCAGCAGGCAAATTGTTCCAGTCCTTCGGTGTACGAAAAGCTTAGTCTGGACCGTAGAAGTATCAACAAAGTAAGGGTGGATACTCGCCGTACGTCGGGTTGTCTGACGATAGAAAGACGATGGCGGAAACAAGTCATGTAATTCTCGCGCATACAATCTAGGATGCATCTTGTAGAATGTTCCTTCTCATATATTCCTTCTTTACCTTGGGTTCCAGGACCCCAGGTTCCCCTTTTTGAAGCGAACCCATGGTCCCAGTAGGTTTCGGCCCTGCTGGGCCCCTACCGTTTTGCTGACATCTTGCGCCGTCGATGACTCGGGCTCGGTTCGGACGGTTATCGGGCAGCCGGACGGCGAGCTACCCATTGCTCATCGTTCGCAAGCCCACGCCTACGGCGGCTGGAAATCGGGGTCAGTTTCCAATCAGTTTTAATGCTGTTATACGGAACAACGATACTCGCAGATGAGTCCTTCCAGAGTTTACCTATTATTCAAATCAAACGAGCTATATGGACCTATTTGAATTTGATATTGATCAAGGTAACCAACTCAATTCTCAGAAACTACAAAATCAAAGTCACACAAATACGAGAACCTCCTAAACAGTAGTCCTTTGCAGTAACATTTGACGTTACATATATATATATATACCCAATCAAACGTACCTACTGCCACAGCATTCAAATACTGAATATTGAAAATGTAATATCAATTAGATATTTGTCGAGTTTCCTATTGCGACTTGGTTTTAGATAGAGCGGAGAGCGAATTTGCTAAAGTTTCTTGTAAAAATTTTGAATCTGTATTCATTGGTTTAGTAATCATTATCGCGTCCAAACAAAAGTGTTGACTTTCACTCACTTTCAGATGGCGGGCAATAATAATAAAATAATAATATTCCACAACTATCACACAACGCCGTCTAGTCCCAAGCTAAGTAGAGCTTGTGTTATGAGTACTAGACAACTGATAAACATACTTATATATTTCTAAATACATACATAATACATACGAATCATATCCAGACACAGATGATCGTGTTCATCACATTAACATTTGTCCTTGGTGGGAATCGAACCCACGACCTCCGGCATAGCAGTCAGGATTTAGACATTCAGTCGTTAGTTCCACTTGATCAAAAGGCCAGTCAACTAATAGAAGCTATCCATTGCTCGTCTTCCGCAAGTGGGCGTCCGCAGTTCAGTAAAGATCAAGTCTGAGCCGACAGCACGTTGTGTTCCCCGTGCGCCTAAAAGAAATGTCAGCAAAATGGCTAAGGCCTAATAAAGCCTATGGTTGCTCGTGCTGCGCGTTATTTGAAAGAGTTACTGTAGTTGGACCGCAAAGGGTAACTGAAAAACACAGGTAGATTTTAATCAATAAAAATATGACACGGGATCCAACCAGAGCCCAGAGAAGTTAGAAATAAACTGGGCAAGTGAGTTCTATACAAACTTACCTATGTATTGTATTTTAATTCCCGAATGAAGTCTCGAAAATTTTTCTAAATTGCAAATTGTAAGAACAAATTTACTGTTTTCAGATTTATTCCTAAATCTGTGCTATAAAACGTTGCTTTATGCCAAATTTCAGGATTCTGGGTTTATGAATTTTGATTCCCTTGAGATTGTCGGAATACACATTTTTTGCGACGTTAACGTATCTTTTTTTCGTTAACTTAAAAGTTTGATTTTTTCACAGCTTCTAGGAACCGCAGACCTCAGTATGTAGTTTTAATTTCAACTCGATTCATCCACGCGTTCGTGAGATAAATAGTCTTGACAGCCAGACAGACAGATGGACAATAAAGTGATCCTATAAGGGTTCCGTTTTTTTTTCTTTTAAGGTATGGAACCCTAAAAACAGGTTTGGCGTTCAAAATACGACGCGTCAATTCATATCCTTTATCTGACTAGAGAATTGAAAGTTCAGAATTGGCAAAACTCCTCTTTGAGCAAAATTTTAAAAGTTCTCAATTTCTGATTCTGAATTAAAAAAAACTGTTGTTCTGAAATTGCAAAAGCCTTATCGAATTTAATATGTTAGTTCTTTAAAGTGCAATAATGCGAGCGAGAGAGTTCAAATTAACTAATGGTCTATCTGCCTGCCTTTAACCAACTACGTTTAATTCGGCTTCTAGTCAAGCCTAGCTCCTTTGCTAGCATTACTGCTTCACAAAAGGAGGCGACCACCTGTGATTCCTCCTCGCCCAGGGCCCGGCGCGAGAGGTTGTTGCTGCCGATCGCCACAACGAGGACTTGGCGGTGCTCCACACAAGCAGGGTACACTTACACCGTATTCTCCACCGTGGAAGTAGCTGAGTACCAGTATTTTACATAGAGCCACTGCTTATCTGAACTCCACAACCCAGAAACTGGGTAACACCTTTGGCAAGAATACTATCAGATTTCTTGACTTCTGAGACACATAACGAATATAAAGATCTATAAATGACATCTAGGTCCAACAACGACTGAACGTGCATTTTGCAGTATGGAGGAAATTTGACATGTTATGAAGGTCACCCATCTACAGACCAACCTCGGTAACCTTGACGATCATTAAGCCACGAGCTTCTCACGACATACAGTAAAAAATATATTGAATGGATAAGAAACGATATTATGTGTTCCAGTGGCGTTGGGAGTCGCAGGATGATTCTTGGCCACAGTAAGCACAGGTTTGCGCAATAAGTTACTCACCGCGGACGGTGAGTAACTTATCTCGGGTCTTTATCGGAATAAAGACCATGCCCGTATCCATAGAATTGAGGGGCCCTCTAGGGCTGATGCCTAACAGGGTTACCAGATGATTCAGAACAGTTTGCAGTCCTAGAACCAAAAGGGCAGCTCTAGCAATACTTACGAACACCGCCGATGCTTATTTTTAGGGTTCCGTACCAAAAGGGTAAAACAGGGCACTAATACTAAGACACCGCTGTCCGTCCGTCTGTCTGTCTGTTTGACCGTCTATCACCAGGCTGTATCTCATGAACCGTGATATATTATTTATTTATTTATTAAACTTCATGCAACATGAAGTACAAAGGCGGATTTAATGCCTTAGGCATTCTTTACCAGTCAACCTATGGTGGTGAAGAGACAATATGGTAGGTGCATAAAAAGAAAATTTTATACGAAAAACAAGAGTAAAAAAAGGATACATATAATTAAAATGCACATACATATATATTTAATATAATAAATATACATATATATTAATAGCTATCACGCTTAGCCTAAGCCTGTCAGCTCGACAGTTGAAATTTTCACAGGTGATGTGTTTATGTTGCCGCTATAACAACAAATACTAAAAACAGAATAAAATAAAAATTTAAGCTGGGCTCCCATACAACAAACATGATTTTTTTGCCGTTGTTGGCTTCGGATGGTACGGAACCGTTCGTGCGCGCGTCCAACTCGCACTTGCCCGGTTTTTTACTTTATCTTTACGTAACAAACAGAAAAACTCGTGAATTTTTATTTTTTATATTTTCCCTATGTCTATCCCTAACGTGTTAACTTCATTGCGTGAAATTGGTGCATCCTGTGGTTTCTTTTTTCAAATGAAATAAAATTAAAATTAAGTTCAGAGTCATATTCCCAAGCTTTTCCTTTGAGGGCGACGAATAGAGAAGTGAGTTAAAAGAAAGTAATTAAAATCACCAATTGCTAGCTATCCTAGAGTTCCATTACCCGCTCTCAGTCCGACCGACTCCCATGTATCGTTTGACGATTCGAGCCAGCATAGTACAGTGGCGCACAGATGCACACTTCATCTTTTACATAACAATTTTCGTATTCCCTTTGCACGGTACGTGCAGCCGTATTTCGATCGGTACAGGTGGCGACAGAAATGATTTCATTTCTTATTCGTTTCGAGTGTCTCTGCGTTTTATATTTGCCTTGATTTATTCTATGTGTGGAGTTATGTGATTGGTTTAAATCTTGTGTTGAGATTTTTTAAAAGATGTGCTTGATTTGTAAGACTTTGTACATGCATACACATAGGTAAAGCATAATCCTAAGATTATGCTTGTCGGGCAGGATGCCGATTATCATTGAAGCTTTGTCCAAGGACTTGTTTTGTGGGCGATGGCTGGGTTACAAACAAATTATTCCAGATCATACAACTGATTAATTATGATGATTAGGTATTCACTTCACACAACGAGCCGTGAGACAGTCCCCAGACTAGACGTTGTACTCACGGCTGCCGACAGAGGAAAGAGCCCCGGACCTCTGTGGACGGCACTTTTATCTGCTCGGCTCGTGCAAACGTCAGCGCGGGTTCTGTCAAAGTGACATGTGTCACTTTTCACGTGGCTCGTTCATTCGTTCTCAAGCTTCCGCACTATTGACATCACCGACATGCTTTATATTGTGTGGACTAGACTAATCTAGTCCACTATACTGACCTGTTGGACCTAGTGGTTAGTGGCTCTGACTGCTATGCTGGAGGTCGTTAGTTCGAGTCCCACCCAGAACAAATGTTTGTGTGATGACCATGATCATTTGTTCCGTGTCTGGGTGTAATTTATCTGTATAAGCATGTATTCAGAAATATATTTAAGTATGTTTATCAGTTGTCTAATACTTATAACACAAGCTCTGCTTAGCTTAGGACTAAATGGCGTTGTGTGATAGCTGTGGAATAAAAAAATACTCAGACTTCTTTTTTAAGAAAGGGAATGGGCCATAATCCGCCACGTGGCCCCGGTGCAGATGGGCAGTTGTCAAACGTCTTCGAATTTTTGGTTGAGTTTTGGGGTATTTCAAAACCATTTCCTTTCAGCTGTTTATGTTTGAAAATTAACGGCCAAAAAATAATACTTTGTACAAAAGTTAAGCATAAACATAATTAGCCTTATGATGTTCCTGCTGCTGAGACTTAGGCCTCCTCTTTAGTAGAGGGAACGGGCCACTACAAAGGTTCATCGTGGACTGGTTGAGGTCAGTCGTGTCTGAATTAGTGGTTCTAAGACATGTCGGTTTCCTCACGATGTTTTCCTTCACCGCTTTGACAGCAGTGGTGATTAAATAAATTACACAAAGTAATGCGCCTTGCTGGGTTAGAAAACCTGTAACCTACACATCGCCACTGCCACTGGATCACCACTCTCTGCAATGATTTGCTGGTTAATGAAGGTTTGTAGTCGATGTTTGCATATTATTAAGGTATAATATGCACGCAGAAAAATTCTTAAGCGCATAGAAATATTACTGTAATTTTTCTTTGCAAACATCATTCGATACGAGTGAAAATCTTTGTCCGAACTCAAGTTATTTCAATGGCAGATGTAAATAACTTGGTATAATAAAAAAATATGGGTCCAATATTACTTATACGATTGAAAACCCATTTTCTAATGAAGAAAATTTTCGTAATCTGGCTAATTGCCTATCAACTTCGTATAAACGAAAATAATATTATTTTACCTTTGTTTGTCTTTCACAAAGTACATAATAAACTAACATTTATTACCGAACGTCTAGTATCTAAGACTAATAAAACTTATAAGTAAGAACTTAAAGTGCCCAAAAGATAGATCACCTAATCGAGGTAAGTATTAATGGACACTTGAGGCACTTATAACTTTTATAATCTACTGCTTGTAAGACAAATAAGATTGGAGATAATGATATAATAAAGACAGCTAATTTAGAAAAAACAAGATTAAAACTATAAGTTATGTAATGGATGTATTATGGTTGCATGGACATTACCGATTGCAGTTTTCATCTAGGAGCATAAAAAATGGTTTTCAAAAGTTTTATACACAGACATATTTTTTGAATTGATAGTCACCTGGATAGGTCTGTCATTGGCTTTGTTTAAGTCGTGGAAGATGCAGGTGTAGCAAAAAACAATGTGATGCATATCCTGCGAAGGGGGTCTACACTAGCAAAGTGTTTGCGATAGGTCAAGGATATCCCATTTGGCCAGATTGCTTCTGCAGCGGCCAACCTGAGCCCGCAATCGGCAGAGCGGGAGATAGTGTCAGACTTTTACTGACTAAAAACCCACTCTTGTGCCTATATTGCCCTTCTTACCCGGGCCGAGTCTTCTTTTCAGAAGCAAACCCTTGTTGCTGGCATTTCCTTGAGGCGCGCGTGGAACAGTACGCCCCGTCGACGACTTGGGCTCGGTCCGGTAGGTTACCGGACGGTCGGACGGCGAGCTATTCATTGCTCTCCATCCACAAGCCCGCGCCTACGGGTGGCCGAAAATTGGGATTGGAATCCCGGTGGCGGTTGGGGTGTGAGGACCGTTGCCTCACACGATTGGCCACCTCCTTTGCTAGCATTACTGCTTTACAGAAGGAGGCGACCGCCTGCCACTCCTCCTCGCTCCTGACCATGGCCTGTACAAAGGACCGGAGCGAGAGATCGCCGCTGCCGATCGCCCCTACGAGGACACGGCGTTGCTCTTCCCAAGCGGGGCACACCTCTACCGTGTGCTCCACCGTGTCCTTAGAGCGGTCCACACAATGGTGACACCCGGGCGTTTCTCCCGCACGAGTCCGGTGTAGGAACCTTTCGAACTTACCATGTCCGGTGAGAACCTGCGTCATGTGGAAGGTAAGGAAGCTGTATTGCCTTTTCAGCCACTCCTCAAAGAGGGGACTTACCGCCATAATTATGGCGTGACCAAAGTTTGGAGGGAAGATAACTATTCGACTACAGTTTGCGTCTGTGAACGAAATGTTAAACCAGAACAAGTCGCAAAACAAGACGCACTTTCCATTCATTAAACTAGAAATCAGACATAATAGTTGTAACTGTTTTGAGCTCGCCAGTACGCCCGGGGCTGACTTGCCAAAGAACGCCAGTCCTCCCGCTTTGACTCGCTTTCCGTATTAAATTAACTTTTGTTCTGCAGTGTACCGCGACTACACGATTCGAACGTTCTATGTTTTCGTGTAATGCTACGTTAATGTCTGTTTGAAGGTTTTGTGGGACCTTTTTTAGTTTTCAGAACTTGGTGCAAAAATAATTGAAAATGTAGGAAACAGGGAGCATTATTTCCGCTTGCTGTTAACTGCCTCTTTGGTTACAGTTTGCTTAATATTTTAATGTTTATTTAAATTTATGACAATTTGTTATTTCATACTTCATATTCTTTTTTAGTATTTAGAGTAGACGGTCAAGTTAATTGCAGTTTTACTGGCGTTTATTAATTCTTCAAAAATGCAGTTGTTTGAGAACTTAGGCTACCTCATGCTGGAGGAGCATCAGAATCATTGAATAACCATTAATCATCAAAATCACATTAGTTTACCTTTCTATCAGGTGAGACAGCGGCCAAACGCGAACCAAAAAAGATTTTTTTTTTAAGTTTTTATTATGATTTCAGATTTCTGATGAGGCTGCCAGAATTATTTTAACCTTCAAGCGGGCGCGCGACTATTTGATACATTAGCGGTCGCGCGTAACCTAAAAGAGATTTCAGGAACTTAGAAAACTGATTAATTAATGATAATTTATTTTTATAATCAGATATTACCTATTTTTCAACTAAACAATAATTTGTTTAAATTCAAAACAACATTTTGAAGTGAAACTAGTTTCTTCGGATTAGGAATAAATTCTGCCCGACATAACAAGAGTTCTTTTATGAGTCTTGACTAAATCTCCAATTAATTAGTATTTTTTTAATATTTTTCAAGAGATCGAATATTTGGCATCAAAGAGTTTTTCATCTACTTAGGTCTAATTTTCTTCAGAATCAGTCTTCTCGTCAATGTAAAAATACAAGGCAGGCGCGTGTAGTCTTTTCGACGACTGCATCGGGACTAAAACAATTGCAATCTGTGGAATGGGGTGAGCGCCCCGAGCGACGGTTTATTCTTTATTTTACTCCCAATGAAATAGCGACAGGCTACTAGAAATGAGAAATAAATGTGATGGGTAATAATAATAATATGAACGAAAATGTACTAAGCGCGGTCGATTCGACTACGCGCGCCCGCTTGAAGGTTATGGGCTTTTTAGCCGACTTCCAAAGGAGGAGGTTATCAATCCGATTGTATTTTTTTATTTTTTATGTGTTACCTCAAAATCCAGTTCTGACGATTGGATCCATGAGGAATCAAGGGAGCTCCTCAAATATTATAGGCAACCATATAGTGATTTTGGTATTTTCATCGAGAACTTAAGCACTTACAATGAAAAAGTAACATTTGATGGAGTGGAACTATTTTATAAGACCAAAGATGGCCAACAGAACTTCATACTCACATAGATATCACAATGACTATAAGAATACAAATAAATTGGTTCTGAATAGTTATGATGAAAATGGTATCATCAAAATGACCTGATGATGATGGAGCCGGAAGATAGGCACCGGAACTCTGTAAGTAATCAATGTATCCTAGCCGTGTTTGAGCTTATTAGAACTGTCATGAAATGCAGTTTGGCTACAAGGTACTATCGAACTGATCTGATGATGGAGCAGGAAGATGGAACAGTGTATCCTGGCAGTGTTTGGGTTGGTTGGAATTGTCATGAGAAATAGGCACTCCGGTTATATATAAGTGTATCGCAACTAAAAAGAGTTAAATAAAATAAATGTTACAAAAAAAAATATCCGACTTCACTGAAAAAAACACTAAAAGGATCAAAATAACTTTAATTTCGGAAGTCGGTGTTAAATAAGAAACAAACAATACCGAGAAACACCGACTTCCGAAATTAAAGTTATTTTGATCCTATTAGTGTTTTTTTCAGTCAGTTTTTTTTAGGTTAGGTTAGGTTAGGTTAGGGCTAAGGTCAGGTGACAAACACACGCACAGAAGTACGTGTGTTTGTCACCTAACTCTTCCTAAACGTTTTAACCGATTTGGATTAAATATTGTATGTATATTTAAGTAGGTGAAAGGTTTAAAAATACAATTACACCCTTTAGGTGGCGCTGCATTTGGGTTTTCATTTTTTTTTCTAATGAAAAGTTAGCTTTTAGGCAGGACAACTTCTCTCAGGACCACTAGTAACCTATAAAAAATTAAGCTGACTTTAAACCCAAAACATCAGGAAGAAACCAAGGCTTTAAAACCAGATAAATAAAAAAAAGATCTCACAAGAATGAAACCCTAAAGTAAACAGCCATAAAACTTACTACCCTCAGCGAACGTTAACACACTTTGACAACCATCGAAAAACATCGGACCCTATAAAAACGTTACTTAAAACCAACCTATATTTCTCATACAAAATTTAGTAACGGCTTAGGACATAAAGAAACCACTTTATCGTTGCACGCAGTACTTAATTTGTTGCGAATTTAGATGCCCTATAAAAAAGTCGAATGTTAGGTATTTTTATTCTATTGATTTCCTTTAAGACGTGGACGTGAAGGCTAATTTGTTGTGTGAATAATTTAGGCATGTTTTAGAAGGTCGTCTTCAGGACTTTAATACGAAACAAGACTATTTTTAGATACGTGTCTCTAACTACAATTTAGCCTTAAGAATCAACAAACATATTTACACTTGCACATTTCATAGTGGTCGCAGAACAGATAATCGATGAGGCCGAAAGGTTCTGGAGTCACTCCAAACCACAGCGTAGTAGCGAAGGCCCCCATAAGTTAACCGAAAGTCATGGGAATGTAATAGATGCAAGGCGTAGAATAGAATAGAATAGAATAGAATAGAATAGAATAGAATAGAATAGAATAGAATAGAATAGAATAGAATAGAATAGAATAGAATAGAATAGAATAAACTTTATTGTACACCAAAAATTTATACACAATTTATACATAAACTTAAATCTAGGGGCACAATGGTGGTCTTATCGCTAACAGCGATATCTACCAGACAACCTTAGGATGGATAGTAAGAACTACAGGCGTACTTACAGGATCGGTCGGTGTGGAGGCACTTCGCCTATGTTCAGATATGGACGTCTTTCGGCTGAAAAGAGGTTGTCTACCTATGGGCTATTAATTATTCCGTTGTATTGGCGGTTCAATATGCATTATGCGGGTTCCTTTCATTTTTTAATGAAAGACAAGAATTAGGTACAAGAATAAACAAACATGCAGTACTCTGTATTTCTCCAAAGCTATTTCACATTAATCAATTGAGGTACTACTGGGTTTAAGAAGTATTGTATTGACTAAATACTACAATGTCACTCAAATTGATTAGATCATGAGTCATGAACTGATGAGTTTACTTTTTTAAAATACTTTTAAAGACATAGTAATCAATCTGTGTGTACTTATCGCGTAATTAGAGACACAATAGAAAGACAATGACCCCCGTCATTAATCCCCGAGCAAACGCCAGCGTTCTCTCGGGGTTTAATGAATTAATTTTTAATTTATTATTTAAATGTCAAATGACGTATTGTCAACGAGTCATGCATATAAGAACTTATTTATATCTTTAAAATGTTTTGAAGGACTTAATAATTAATTTGTATGTATAAATCGTGTAATATAAATGTATTCGTAATTTATTACTTTGTCAAACTATTTTATCAATTTATTATTTATTGGTTGCTCAATTGATTAACGCTACCTCATAGTGGGGACTATGAGGTGGGAGGTTACCTACACTTAGCAGCCATAAGGGGCATTCGTTGTGTAGCACTGGGTGAAGTAGGAAGTCGAAATAGTACTGTGTTATACTGTAAGACTGTAACCGTGTCATAGTAATAAAAGTGAAGTTTGCGTTACGTGTTTTATTTCCTAACCAATAGTTCGAACTAGTTAGCTATATCAATAGGTAAGTATTTAGAGGAAGTATGTATGTATTCATTCCGGCTTGTCCTAGAACCAAATATTCGAAAACATGTGACATCCACCAACTGCGGGTTGGTTGGCAGGGCCCGCATGGTAGATTACGGCCCATTCCCTCTCCTAGAGAGGAGGCCTGAGTCCCAGCAGTTGGAACATTAAAAGGCTGATTATGCTATGCTATGCTATGTAAGTATTCATTGGTAGCAGGCGCCTTTTCTAATTCTGAGTTTCTGGGTTTAATACCCGGGATGGATAAATTGACATTTTTATCATCAGGAAATTAGAATCTAACGATTTGAGCACCATTGACGGCAATAACACTTACTCATTCATCAGATCAATTCTATCGATCCTTCAAACCTCATTTTCTCCACAAAGTTTTCTGTAACATGTTTATGGGCCTAAAAAAAAGCTGTACATAAACGTGATTGTCTTTTTGCACTGATTTATATCAAATCGGAGGCCGCCGATACTAGCTTGTTTATTCTATGAGTGGGCCGGAAGGGCACTCGACCGGATGTGGTTGTTGAATGGAGGGTGGTCTAAGTAACGGAGTTTAGCGATGAGAGTATTTTTGACTGGACTAGTTAAAATAAATTTGATGGTTTGGAGTTGGTAGTTATAAATGTGGATTTAGACCTGGACAAGGTGGACTGATGACCTGGTAAGGGGGTTACGGGAACCCGGTGGATGCAAGACGCAAGGAACCAGTCATTATGGTGACACTTGAGGAAGGTCTATGTCCAACAGTGGACGTCTTTCGGCTGAAATAATGATGATGATGATGAACCATAGAAATCGAAGTATATCAAGTATACATCATGTAATAATAAACCCACATCCTGAACGTAGTAAGTTCGCAAACGGTTACTGAACTGACTTCAGTTCTTTTTTTTAAATAGGTGTTTGAAGGATTCCGTACCTCAAAGGAAAAAACGGAACCTTTATAAGATCACTTAGTTGTCCGTCTGAGAAGACCTTTTATCTCGGTAACGCGTGAAGGCATCAAGTTGAAATTAAAATCATATTCTCAGATCTGCAGCCCCTTGAAGCTGTAAAAAAATCAAACTTCTAAGTTAATGAAAAAAAAGATACGACCGTTTATGTCGCAAAGAAAGTTTTGAAATTCTCAAGGGAATCAAAATTCATAGGGTATTTCCGTTGACTTCGAATCCTGAGTTTTCTTGTTACATAGCAACAACAAAATGAACTTTTTTTTACGATTCGGAAATGTCTTCGAGACTCCATTCGGGAATTGAACTTTTTACATAGGTAGATTTAAACGGAACCCTCAGTGCGCGAAAAATTTTAGTGTTTTAATTTTTATTTATTTATCTATTAAATTAGGTTCACCAACAATTGCAAACTCTGAATACAGCACCATAACAAATATATAAAATTAAACTTCAGCCCAACAATCACTTACAGGTAAACATCACATGCATGAAACAATAAATTACAGATAGCAATTCATTCAAAATATTTCATTAAATTAAGTTAATTAAAAATTAAAAAAAACATAAAAAATATCACAGCAGTTCCTAAAAAGTTATATTAAATAAATACAATTATAATTGTAACTCAATTTTCTAATTCCACTCACATGCTGTACTTGTAGGATTTCCAAGATATTCATACATATTTTTATTGTAGGTACTGGAGTTTTTTCTATAGTACGTCTCATTTCGCTTGTACCATCTAATACGCTGGAAACATATTTAGGGCGTACTTCCTGTGTCAGAAATATTGCTTCGGTACGCACCGCGTTTATTGGCGCCGCCCGTCGTCACTCGTACCCGCAACGACCCCAATGTTACACGCACCTGATGATTTTCGGGTTATTACCATGCTATGTAAGTTAAAGGAAATGTGGTACTTCCTGTCTCAATAGAGGTAATATTTAAAACTTAAATACGGATACAGGCATTTCTACAAGGTTAACCGATTGAGGCCACAGGAGTCCGGTGGTGGCAGGAACACTATGTCCGGCAGTGGATAGCAAGGGACCCGGAGTACTGTCTTTCGTCTGATGATCACGTTAGCGATATAAATAATAGTATTTTGCAATATTAATTAATGTTAAAGTCATTTATGTAGGTACTTGTAATGGAGACCGTAGAGAAGGTCGTTGGATTCCCACCCACACATCCACAAATGTTTGTGTGATGAGCACGATCATTTGTTCTGTCTGGGTGCAATTTATCTATACTAATATTATAATATTATAAAGAGGTAAAGTTTGTTTTTTGTTTGTAAGAGATAATCTCTAGGTAAGAAAGTACTGGTCCGATTACAAAACTTTTTTTATTGGCTGTATTTTATGTACGCGTGGGTAAAATGTAGTAAACATAATTTTTAAAATTTATTTAGTGTTCAATGAAAATTTCACTTTGGTACTTTCCCGGTTTTGAATCTGTATTCTCACAAATGAATGACTGAATGAAGACTGAATGTGTCGTAATGTCACTAAGGCCCCTGCCTTACTGACATCAGGACACATTCATCTAATGAGGTATGTATATATCAGCCGGAGCACTCGAGTACGAATCAGTCGTACTCAGCTGATGTGTCAATAAGTGGACCTCTGAAGAACCCTTCAATAAGTGCTCGTTTCTGTGACAAGTGTATAAATATCAACTCGAGCAATCATAGCGTATTGTTTGATTGGAATTATGTATGTACAAGACTGTAAAGGAAGAATCGATAGCACGAATAGTTTCAGTGTCTTATAGTTACTTTGAAGCAATGAATCTAGTTCTTTTTTCCACACAATCTT
The DNA here is from genome assembly GCA_949316375.1 of Mythimna vitellina. NCBI lineage: Eukaryota > Metazoa > Arthropoda > Insecta > Lepidoptera > Noctuidae > Mythimna > Mythimna vitellina. The sequence continues at coordinate 1,064,478 of OX438692.1, read as the reverse complement.
AAATCCCCATTAATTCTCTTCAAAATAGAATGGTTGGCGGTGTAGTTGAATGATTGGCTACTGCGCTGCGTGTCGTAGGTTCGATTCCCGCACGGAACAAATATTTGTATGAATATAGTTGCTCCGGGTGTCTTGTACATGTAAGTTTTTATGTTTGCCAACACACCCATGATATAGGAGAAATTTTAGTGTGGGATTTTTTTTTAGGGCTGAGTTTTCCTTTTAGAAGCAAACCCTTGGCCCCAGTGTCGGGGTAAAGTTTAAAAAAAAGAAAATAATAATATTTTTTAAATTTTCTATTGAACGTGAGATTTATAATTAAATATATAAAAGATATGAAGCTGTTTTTTTTTAATTCTTTTGTTAGTGTTTAAGATACGAACTAACTAAATTTACATGTTTTTCTTTATTATGATCCCAAACATCATGTCTCACTAGGAAATAGGATCCAGAGAGTGATATTGAAAAAAATAACCGCATATTTTCATATCTCCAAGATATTTTTGCCCGTTTTTTTTTTTGTTAAAATAAGTTAGCTAGCCGCTCGTACTTTCTCATAAGCCACTCTCATACAAAAACAGAATCCCACACGCGCAGGTGGCACATTTACAGCCATTCGCAACTCTCAACTTATCCAAACTTAGGCGGAGAATTTTTTATTCTATTACCAAATTCCTTAATCGGTTTGTAGGAGGGAGAAACTTTAGTTCGCCCCTTGCGGGGCAATCATCCCCAGTTAGGGCAGTTATCGTTTTCTGCGGCTCCTCGAAATGCTATTATTACTCGGGCTTTTACGCGTTCAATTATTCTTTTCGACGAAAAGTTTTGAGTCAACAGACGGATTACAGGACATTTTCGCGAATTATTTTCGCTATTGTTATTTTTGTGGTTCGTTTTGTTTTTAATGCGATTTGTTTCACTGTAATGTTTATTCATGTAGGCTTATTTTGTTAACAGATGATACTTGTTTCTTGTGGACATAAGTTTTACAATCGAATTCATTTCATCATCTCCACAGCCTTTTTTCAACTTTCTTCGTGTTAGCTTCCAATCAAATCGAATACGGTTCAATACTTGTCTTTTATATAAAGCAACTGCCTATCAGATCTCCAAAACCCAGTTACAGGTATCGGCACGAATTTTGAGCGCTGACTTTTACTTGCGCAGAAGTAAAATATCAGGTCTCTTTGGTGGTATGAAGTGAGACGCGGGGGCGGGGAGTGTCAGTAATTGGCTCGCCGCGCATCGCATCATAGACGTCACTCGTGATTGGTTCCGTGCGCTTGCTGTATGTACCTAACGACGACGAGTACACTTCCGTGCCAATAAATTGACTCGTGATTTTAATCCATCGATTTTATTTTTATTATTGGTTATTTTATTAGTGGTTATTATGTCATCAAAATGGTTTAGCCGGGAACGAGTAACAGGCACACAGAGAAAGTTCCTTTCAAAAGTAGGTAAAATGTTAGGAATTTCTTCGTAGGGGTGTTACAAATCTTTGAAATTTTCGTCTTTGCTACAATATGCATTATACCTTCCGATAAAAATTCTCTAAAAGATAATGAAAACCGTATGAAAATCTGTTGCATGGTTAATAAGTAAACGGAAAAACAGACAGAGAAACACAGCGACTTTGATTTAAACTATTTATGTTTTTTTTTTTACCTTCTACCAGAATTAAGAAGATAGCAGGTAAAAGAAAAAATAAAATAAAATAGGTGTACATTTTCTTAACCATAAGTGTAAGATGCGCAAAGCAATCCCCACTCTTTCGCCGAGCGCTCAAGATCCGTGCCGATACCTATACTAAGCAACACGATACTCCTTAGATAGATCGATGGTCAGACTTTCTGGCGACTGACTAACTGTAAAGACTGTCAAAGATCTAAGAATGACAACCAAGACCAACGGCTTTTTGAGTGCTTTCCGAGGCACAAAGTATCAGTAATGTCCTAGATAAACTTAAAGAAGTAATAACTTAGTTAAGAGAATTTATAACCTTTTAAAGAGAGTGATCCATCCAAATTGAAGTAATTTGTCTACCACTTGATTTCGTATGCATTATTGTGACGGTTCATCTATCGTTTAATTAACAAAGGATTGAAATAATTAACTCAGTTCCACTGAGTCTGTCAGAGACTCTAATTGGTGGCTGAACTTTCTATAACTTCTGTAGAATCGTGCTTCGTAGAAAATCAGATATGATTCGCAACAGACGGAGGATTAATTTATTATAGGTTAACTTTTATTTGAAAGGGAGTAACAAGTTGATGGGTTTGATGCACGTGCAAGCGGTTCTAGATAACGTAAATATTAAAATATTATGTGTGTAGGTGAAGATTTAAGCATGATCGTGTTTTCTAATAAATAATTTACAGAAAAAAAAAATCAAAATCGGTTCACAATGGACCGAAAAATCGGTAAACATACATACAAAAATATATATTCAGCCGAAGATTGAACCTCCTCCTTTTTGAAGTTCGGTTATAAAGGGTGTAGTCGATACTTTCCGGGGGAGGTGTAAGGACATGCCTTGATGATAGTCGTCGGTACAATAACATGTCACCTTTCGCTGGCAAAGCATTAATATTCTGGTAACATAAGTTAGCAGTATGATTTGTACATTGTAATTAATATTATTAATAAAATGGAATTAACAACGAAAACTTGTTTCCATCTGCCACCTATCATCATGGCTACATTTCAACACTAAAGACGAACGTTTGTGAGTTAGTGTATATGTTTCTTACTTCTTCTCTCGCGAACGGTTAGATGGATTTAAGGGACAATTTTCTACCTTCAAGAGGGCGACGCCACTGACAACAGCTAGTATTATCATATTACCTTAAAGAACAGCGTTTGAAGAACTCCCTTTCATTCTACCTAGAGCGTGAGAAGTTATTTGACGAGATCCTGCCCCAAATAAAGAGTCGTCTAATAGATACCAATAGACCATTAATGTGTACATCATTCTCGATAAACAAAATATACCTACATAAGTTAAAACATAGCAAAAGCATATTCCGCCTTTTAATGTTCCCACTGCTGGGACTCAGGCCTTCTCCTTCGGAATAGACCGTAATCCACCACGCGGGCCCAGTCTGGGTTGGTGAATGTCACATGTCATCGAAATTTTTATTTCTAGGACATGCCTCACGATGCTTTCCTTCACCGTTTTGTGAGCAGTGGTGATGAAATAAATTACACAAAGTAATGTGCCAGGCTGGGTTTGAACCCGCGACAACTCGTAAGTCGGAGCCGTTAAGCTCGGCCACCACTGCTCTTCAAAAAAACAAACTTAGTAATAACATACGAGCTTGTTATTCAGAATTGAAGAGAAACTTGTGAAATGGCAAAAAGCTTCCTCGCGAAGCAAATATATCCGTAAATAATGAACGGCTTCCAATATCGTTTGTTGAAACATTCCGTTTTCGACTGTTTAAAGTATCATTTAACATCGTTTTGCTGAAACTTTAAATAGCATTACACGACGGAGAATGTTTCGGTTATAAATTATTTTGACTGATGAAAGTAAAATAAATATTAACTGTTTAGCTTATAACTAAGCAGGAGAACCAAGGTTAGCCCGAAGAATCTCCAATACTTTAGTGGCAGTGGGCATGTCACATTGCTCGCAGAACAAATGGTCGATGAGGACGAAAGGTCCTGGTGCGGCATCCACGTATCAGAAGACACAGCGTTGGAAGGCCTCCCTGACCTGGTGAGGGTCGCGAGAATCCGATAGATGCGAGACGCACGGGAACGGTCATTATGAAACTTGGGGGAGGCCTATGTCCAACAGTGGACGTCTTTCAGCTGAAATGATGATGACGTAACTTATAATCTTACCTTTTTTAATCCACTTCTTTATTAAAAAGCTTTTTTCTAAGCAGTTATATAACTTTTTTGCCTTTTTTCTTGCGGTTTCAAAACTAGTCCAAGTTTCTTGACACTAACTGCTTCTTGTTTCATTTATTAGTAAACGATGCTTATCTTCTATATTTGTCTTTACAACCCTATTTTGGATCTCGCTGAAATATACACACATTACATCCAATTCGGTTAAGTCCATCCATAAAAATATAAATGTATAGATGTAGTATTGTGGTGTACTTTATTGTACACCACATAAACAAAAAATACAGGACAAAATTTATTAAAAATAAGTGTACAATGGGCGGTCTTATCGCACAGGCCAATTTCTTACAGACAACCTTTGGATGGACTGAAAGAAAGATAGATTCAGGGCTGTCAATATACAACATCAGAAATAATATTAATAAGACATAATAACACAAATATATACCTACAATGTGCGTTATTTATCGTTTTAAATAACGCAGCATATGCTGAGTTAGGTGCCTTTTTGGTCTCGCACTGATTATACCTCTTTTTACCTCTTTTATTTTTTTATTGTGTATCTTTAGTTTATACGATTGTGTGAGTCACAAATAAACGTTTTTTCTTTCTTTCTTTCTTTCTTTCAATACAAATAAAAAAAAAATATACTAATAAATATCAAATATATAATTGAGCCAGGAAAAGAAAAAATCAAAGTGAAAGGTAATGTTCCTTTACCATTTTTTTAACGTTGGTAGCATTTGAGCACGCCTCACTTCTATGGGTAACGCATTTCGAAAACGAGCAGCTTGAATTATGAAAGATTATTCTACGAAGGAAGTGGAATGCGTGCGAATACTTAATTTTAGGTTTTCCGATGATCTCAAGGACCTACTATGTGTGTCACTGAGAAACTGAAAGCATTCCTTACGATAAAACGGGATACATGGATTAAATAGCCCATTATAAAGCAAAAAAAGTATGTGGGTGTACCGGCGAAGGCTAATAATAAAAAAAAAATAAACGTAAATCAGAAACGTTGTCATACTTGCGCAAGCCAAATATGAACTTGATACATATAATATCTGAATCAGGTTCATATTTTTCTCGTTGCTCAAGCTTATTCAATTGGTCTTGAGTGAGAATTAAGTTAATATATAATTCTTTTGTACGTGAGTCACCTAACTCCTCCTAAACGGCTTGACCAATTTGGTTGATATTTTGCGTGTATATTTTAGTTCACTGGTTTTATCCCGGTCCCTGGATGCTTTAAAAATACAATTGAATGAGGTAGACGGCGTTGCAATAGGGTTCTATTTACTAAAACCCAGCTTTCAGGCAGGTCAACGTCTGTCCGGACCGCTACTTTTCTATATTATTTCGTTAGATGTTATTTTTACCCGACGAGGGTTGTTTTTACCCGATTGTGCCAGAAGGAGGGTTATGTTTTTTTTTTGAGTGTAAGAATGTATGTCTATTTTTTTGGCGCACCAATGGCCTGTTTCATTTTAATAATAATAACGATATATATTTGCAAAAAACACGGTTCAAAAAGGTGTCACAATTAAATACAAAATGAGTCCAAACATGTGTTGCTTAAAATTTAATTATGCTAAATTATAGTCTGAATATTTTAATTTGTGTTTGAGAAATTCCTAAAGGCTATAGGCAAGTATTTTTCTAAAGAGATATCAGCAAAACCGTAGGGGCCCAGCAAGGCCGAAGCCTACTGGGGCTATGGTTTGACAACCGAAAGGGAAACCCGGGTTCACAATGCAAAAAAGAAACATAGGTGTGGTTTTCACTTAGTTAGTGTGGTTACACTCCGCCCTAGAGTGAGCGAGAGAAGTCATTGAATGATTTTCAAACTGTAAAAAAACAATAGTAACTATTTTCATTCAGCCACTTACACAATTTTAAAAAGTCTACAATTTAGTACATTGAATGTATTTGGTTATTTAATTAAATTTTAATTTCAAAGATGTAGTTAGATTCGTCTTAGTTGTATTTATTTTATTTATTTAAATGTCGGATTTTTAGCACTGAATTATTTTTTTATATATATATTTTAAAGCTGACTTTGTAAGTGTCTTTGGATTGACTTGGAATTATACGACTGGATATTATGGTTTTTGATAATAAAGCAAATATTCTCATATTTAATGAAAACCCTTATTTACTAGATACTTAAAAAAATAGAATATTGTTCACTTTCACATTGAAAGTTGGTAAAATAAGAGTGTATAAAAACTATAACTGACAATAGAATAAAATGGATTCCAAAATATATCAGAACATTAATAAATCCTGAGCATCTTCTCAACGTATTCTATGTAGCTCACCTGCTTAGTTTCAACTGTTTGGTAGCTCCTCAATTCTCTGCTTTCCTGGTATAATTAAGCCGCAATTCCGCTGCATTATACCGCTCCACTTTCGATCAGTTGAGCAGTTTAGACGTTCATTAATTAATTCTACCAATAATAGACTATCTGCTTAAGAATCTGTTGAATTTATTGAATAAACTGTTTAGAATTAAATACTAAAGATGCACTGGGATAGATAGATACATGAACACTTTGTGAAAACCGTTTGGAAGACTTGAAGCTTGGATATTATATTCTTGAGGGATTTTCACTTATTTGTTTGTGTTGCGAAGTTTCTCAGGAAAATAATACCTATAGGAAAATTGGTGCCTTTGCCCAGCTGTGAGATAGTGTAGAACAAATAAAAAAAAACTTATTTGATTTTTGATACATTTACAGTCAGGGGTCAAAAATGCAGTTGCACTCTACCACTGATTAAGAGTTTAAAATTAATTTTTTGAAAAGGACTCTTTTGACTAATTTTCTGTGAAGCATAGAATCAAAAGTATTGAATAAACTAGTTGTGGACCTTTTACTACGAAGAAAATTTAGATAGTTTAGCTTTAGTAGAGAGTATGCCACTGCACTTTTGACTCCTGACTGTACATACAAAACCCCCTGACTGTATTTCTAAATAGCACCCCGCCCCAGCTTGACACAGGTGTCACAGATCTTTGGTATTCTTGGTTCTGCTATAATTGGCATGCCATGCATCTAACCTATGTCTTCCTCATGAATTGCTCTGTCTATTGCTAGCAACTGCATGAAAATCCGTTTGGTAGTTCTCCGAGTTTGAGGCGTTCATATAGACACATGCGGTAGGCAACGTTGTTTTATAATATGTACGGATTACAAAAAGACTGAATGTGCTTTGTGTTGTTCTGTAATATGTACATACATATTACACACACAACAACACAACTACATATTTAGAGATACAAAATTATATTTATCAGTTGTTTAGTACTCATAGCACAAGCTCTGTTTAGTTAGTGACTGGATAGCGTTGTGTGAAAGTTGTGGATTATTATTATACTAGCTGACCTGTCAAACTTCGTGCCGCCTAATTGTCTATGAATGTTGTTTTACATTTTAGCTAAACTGTCAAACGACAACGCCATCTACTGGCATTAACAGAACAGCATTATTAGAAAGAAGAATGAAAGAAAAATATTTATTTCGCACACGTACACAGAGACACACAATGTAAAAACAACATTTAAACACTTAAGATAAAAAAATAAGAAAATAAAATAACTAACATTGTGTGTCTCGCGCCTGCGCCAAATAGGTCCAGTTCAGCAAAAATGCCAGATAACTTTGTGGTAGTTGCCTGACGCTAGTTTTTCATTTTATAATGACATTTTAATTAGAGATGGTTTTCCATTCGGTGTTTTTTGCGATTTTTCCATTTTTCTCACTATTTAAACCTTTCCTGGACTACCTCCAATATTTCAAGACCAAAATTAGTCAAATCGATCCAGCCGTTCTTGAGTTTTAGCGAGACTAACTAACAGCTATTCATTTATATAAACCTTCACAAATATGCGACAGTATCAAAGCTATCCAGTCAAGTACAAAAACTGGAACAGACTTTACAAGTCTATCACCGGGGCTTTTGTATATTCAGGTTGTAAAAATAGGGCTAAAAATCTCAGTCAGCACGAATTTAAAGAATTTGCTGGGCTTAATGTTGAGTGGAGGAGGTAAGCTTGTTTGTAAGCTGCCGCGAGTGGCTCCGCTGATAATTTCACTCAAACTGCTTTTACAAAAGAAGTACTTGATTGTTTAAATTGTACTTTTAGTGAATCATTGTTGGCTTTTATATTTTAAGTTTTTTCTGAAGGCTTTTATTTTTTTGGATTACCAAATTAATGAGCGTAAAAAAATAGCTTGATTTCACCTAGCAGCTTTGGACTCGATGGAAAGGCATGCGAAGAGGCTAATTGGTGATCCAGATTTAGTTAAGTCCAATCTTTAAAGCCTTGAGCATAGGCGTAGGGTAGCCAGCCTTTCGATGTTTTACAGGTAGCATTTTGGAGAGTGTGCGCGGAAATTGCATGACTTGATTCCGCCATCTCATTTCTACCATCGGACAACCCGACGTATGGCGAGTATCCACCCTTACGTTGTTGAAACCTCTACGGTCCGGACTAAGCGTTTTGCCTCGTCGTTTAAACCGCGTACATTGAAAGACTGGAACAATTTGCCTGCTGAGGTCTTCCCATCCAATTATAATTCGGGTGTCGTCAAGGCTAGAATGAATAGGCTCTTAATAAACTATTGCACTGCTTACCATCAGGTGGGATCGTAGTCAAGCACTAGTTAATATTAAATTTAATAAAAAAAACAAAATTTATTTTATGTAGGTAAGCATTGGTGGCCGAGTGATAAGGGCCCCGACTTGCGAGTTGTAAGTTGCGGTTGCAAATCCAGCAATTTTGTGTAATTTATTTCATCAACACTGCTCTCAAAACGGTGAAGAAAAGCATCATAAAGAAACCGGCACGTCCTGAAATGAAAAATTCGAAAAACATGTGACATCCACCAACCCACACTGAGCCCGTGTTGAATTACGGCCCATTCTCTCTCATAGAGAGGAGGCCCGAGTCCCTACAGTAGGAACATTATAAGGTTAATTATTATTAATTCATTTTTTTCAAACATTGTCCATATGTACACAAAATTAATATCAAGACAAATAAAACATTACAAAAATAAGCATTAAAATTACATACACAATGTTACATACAGTTAAATTAAATACACAATGTCATAGATACAATTAAAATTAAATATAACATGTCATAGATATAATTGAATTAAATAATACATATTAACATACTAAATTACACAAACAATAATTAATGCACATAGTGAAAAACTAATATCAAGCTGCATCAACCTCTGCAACAGGGACAGGTCCCGTCGCTCGGACAACACCCTCAGGAGATTGTTTGAGCTGCTTCATAGGCGACTTAATATTATGATTGCGAAAAAATTTTCCGTCCGCGCCCGCACTACAAAACCATGGAATCCCAACAGTACCCTAAAAGCATTGTTGCACAGCACACACAGTGCGCTGTACGCTCTCTGTGTAAAGTTGGCCCACAGGCTGTAAGTGTAAAATGACTGGAAAAAATGCCTTACGTAGGTCTAATACCTCCTTCATAGGTCTAATACATAACTCATTATGCTCATGCTTGTTTTTTTTTTTTTAAGAATGTTGTATTTATTGGCCTTATTTTTCAAACGTACCGTTCAGCTGAAAGGGAATGATTGGTTTTGAAATACACCAAAAATTTATTTAACTTCAGTTTTGAGGGACCTTGGGCCTTAGCGTGACGTGCTGAAATGTCAAGCGAGCGAGCGAGAAAAATGGGGTTGAAGCTGTACATACACCCTATATAACTCCATCATACGGTAGAGGTGTACCCCGCTTGGGCAGAGCACCATCCTGTCCTCGTGGGAGTGATCGGGGGCAATGACCTCTCGAGCCAGGCCTTGGTGCAGGCCATGATCCGGAGCGCGGAGGAGTGGCAGGCAGTCGCCTCCTTCTGCGAAGCAGTAATGTTAGCAAAGGTGGCGGCCGCACGTGTGAAGGAACGGCCCTTACGCCCCAGCCGTCGGGATCCCGATCCCGATTTCCAGCCACCGTAGACGCAGGCTTCCAGACGGCGATCAATGGGTAGCACGCCGCAAGTCGTCGACGGCGCTCAGTATTCCACGCGCGCCTCAAGGAGATGTCAGCAAATCGTAGGGGCCCAACAGGGTCGAAGCCTACTGGGGCCATGGGTTAAGTGAAAATGAACCCCGGGGCCCTGGAACGCAATGCAAAAAAGGAACAAACGAGTGGGTTTTAGTCAGTAAAAGTCTGACACGCCCTCTCGCTCTCGATGTCATTAGATGATTTCCCACCTAAAAAAACCCTATACAACTCCATCCCTTAAACAGTTCAGTTTAGGTGGGTAGTGGTAGGGTCTTTTATTTTTTTCAGTAGTTAACAACGTATCTAGGTACAAAACATCATCATCATCATTTCAGCCGAAAGACGTCCACTGTTGGACATAGGCCTCCCCAAAATGCCGCCATAATGACCGGTCCTGTGCGTCTCGCATCCATCGAATTCCCGCGACCCTCACCAGGTCATCGGTCCACCTTGTGGGAGGCCTACCAACGCTGCGTTTTCCGGTACGTGGTCGCCATTCCAGAACCTTTCGTCCCCATCGACCATCTGTTCTGCGAGCAATGTGCCCTACCCACTGCCACTTATGTTTGGCGATTCTTCGGGCTATGTCCGTAACCTTGGTTCTCCTGCGGATATCCTCATTTCTGACGCGATCACGCAAGGAAACTCCGAACATAGCCCTTTCCATTGCCCTTTGAGTAACTTTAAGCCTTCTGATGAGGCCCATTGTAAGCGACCACGTTTCGGAGCCATATGTCATCACTGGCAACACACACTGGTCATAGACTTTTGCTTTGAGACACTAAACAAAACATATCCAGAAACTATGTAATTTCAGCGTCCAGTCAATGCAACAAAACGTCTGTACTTTAATATTAAAATCACTATTTATTCTACAGCCTGCTGTAGAACCAAGTGACTGTACTGTACTGGCTATTTTATTACTTGTTATATTCCTTAGCGAGCAGTCGCACACAATGGAACACAACAATAACGTAGAACAAAATAGATAGACGGCTCTCTCGACAAAAGAGTGCACAAAACACGATTTAGAGAATACTTTCATTTTGAAACGACATGATGTTACAATGGGAAGTTGAAGCGTCATTTATTATAATAACACATACCTAAGTTATGTAACTAATGGAAAAGCATTTTCTACTCGTTTTAGATTGCTATTTTCTTCCACCGTTTTGTATTTTGGAAGTTTGTAGAACAGTAGAGTCCCGCAAATCTTGGTTGAAAAGGGAGAATCTTCCAACCAGACGGGTGTTATGTCTGGTGGGCAACTTCCTGATAGATGATTTTGGGCTGTTCTATATGTACAAATCGCGCGGAGAACATTAATTGCGCGATGCAGGATTGGTTCTAAGGTGACGCCATAAATGTCGCTACATTACTCCCCTCCGGAGATTGGAGGTCAATGGTTCTTGATGCTTCTTGATGCGTACCAGGCCAGTGGTAGGTTGGTTCCAGTGGTTCGAAACCGAATGCCACATAGTTCTCGGTGAGTCGGAACTGTCTTCGGTGATGTACCAGTGAGTCGGAGTGGTGCTGTCTCAGTGAGTCGGGATGATGCTGCAGGCTCCAGTGAATCGGAGTAGTGCTGCTGGCTCCAGTGAGTCGGAGCGGTGCTGTGTGACGTAAGGCTTGACAGCTGGTGTCGACCAGGAGAGGCTTTTCATGGCTCTTCATATGACTAGCCGAAGGTGCGGTGTGCTTAGTCAAGGTCGCTGATGAGGCTGAAGGTGATGACCGGGTATTACCAGAAACAATAAAAAAATCCAATCACCGATAACCAAATCACAATGAACACTAGAGTTCCGTTTTAGTATCGCTTAGGTAGTTAGGTAATATCACTTCACACACTTAGGTAGTTCGCTTTTGTTTTGCAGACAAAAAGAAACTGATTAACTTCCGGGGACACGTATTTATACACAGAGCCAGGAAAATTTTAGATACAGACGTTTCAAGGCCATTCCAGAATAATACAATCGCATCGCGGGGCAATAAATCACTATTATTAAAAACATGTCATAATAATGATTCATGCGAATTTCGACTCTATTGTTAAATATGGAAGAAAAAAAATTCCTTATGAACCTTTTCAAGTAATAATAAAAGAAAGTACTTCCGCCATAAGTAGGTCCCTACCTAGTTGATTCTTTCTAGAATTCGCTAGATCTTGGTACATGCTTCGGTTCTGGAATCTCCTCTGAGCAATGCGTTTTAATTTCACGGCCTAACATTAGTAACGATTTTAATGTGGTTGAGGTCTAAATAATATTTAAAAAAAAATTGCAAAAGCAATGTATTAGAAAAAAAAAGTATATATTAAAACAAAGATGAAGCAGTTAATATACACAATATTAATGAGTTACCCAAATATCCAATAAGCCGAGCTTACAATAACTAATGAGACCTCTCTGTACGACCTCCAAAATTGTTCCTCTTTTATAAACAAAATACATCCGTTTTTATCCTCTTATCAGCATACGTGTTCCCCTCAGCTTGTTCCTCCGACCTGTCACGACTGCCATCAATCTTATCGCTGAATATTTCTTGATTCCAACCCTCGAACGGCTTCGAAAAAATATGCCACACGAATTTATATTTGCGTCGTAGATATGTATGTATGTGGTTTAAGGATGTGATTTGCCGGGAACCGATTGTATGAAAAGTTGTCTGTCCATACGTAGAAAGTTATTTTCATTGACATTGCTTGGAAGTATCGAGCATTTCAAAATGTCCATGACAGATAAGTACAAAATATGTCAGTTACTAACAACGGCGATGTAAAATTAAAAAAAAAAACTCATTATAACCTCATTATAGCTTTTCGCAGTGACTTCGGCCGTGTGAAAATTGAAAACATATAGCCTATGTCACTTAGGTAAAAAAATAATTGAATATTGTTCCCTACTGGAACAATATTCAATTATTTTTTTCTTACATTATCATTTAGTTCAATTGAATTTTAATTTATTCAACCACAAAATTTTAGTACGGTAGGTATCCTAAATACTACATAAATATGGCAGGAGAGTAACGCTAAAGAGCAGAGTAAGACCTAAACTAGCAGCCGCTTAACAGGCACTTGGCTTAATTCATTGAAGTTGCATGGAGAAATTCGACTCACTGATTTCCCATTTAAGGCAACCCTTCTTATAAACTAAACGACTGTATAATGAGTTGTACTTAGTACAAAATAAATACATCACCATTATTTCTATTGAAAAATATCAACTGCTGGACGTGGAGAATGGACATAGTCCTCTCCAAGCGTGGCTACATTTGTTGGTCCCATACTTCTCCCGTCTATCCGTCTCCTGCGTCTCTTACTAGGTTATACATATTGTTCAGCTAGATGGCAGTGGGCAGGGCACATTGCTCGCAGAACAGATGGTCGATGGGGCCCAAAAGTTTCTTCAGTGGCAACCGCATACCGGAAGATGCAGCCTTGGTAGATCTTCCACAAGGTGGAACAATGACTTGATAAGGATCACGGGAATCTGATAGATACAAGACGCACTGGAGCGGTCATTGTGATGACACTTGAGGGAGGGCTAAATCCAGAAGTGGACGTCTTTCGGCTGAAATGATGATGATGACAATTCGTGCTTGATGTTTTTCCTACTGCATGGTCATGTTTAAGTATTAAAAAAGGTTTTGTATGAATAAAAGTGCCAGAAATTACACTTTTCCCTCGAACATTTAGAGGTTTAGGAATGTTAACATTGATAGTTCTTGAGCACGAACATGTTATAACCATATCACTTAATCTCGAAGATTTTTTCCCTGATTCCCATAATGTTCCCTACGTGATACATCCCTAGCGGTGACGTCACAGAGTGTTGGAGCGGCGCGCAGTTGACAAGCGCTTAATCAAGATGGCGGGATTCCCGCGTTTTTCCAACATTAACAATGTTGGCGGCAGTTCGAGACAAGTGATCGGTAATTACTTGCAGATTTAAATATAGCTACAATGTTCCGTAAACACACTTGTGTCTCTCACTTATGTAGGAAAGCGGTTACGTAGTTTAACACTCGTATAGCGTGTGCCTAAAAAAATAATAATCATGTCATGTCATGTGAATCACAATAAAATTAACGTAAATATTTAATGTTAAAGTCGGTTTGTCCAAAGTTAATGTTCAGTATTTTTTTTTGGTTTTTATTCTTTTCCTGTACCCAATTTAATTAGTTTCTATGGCGTATAAAATAGTTCATAATTATAGTGCTTTTCTTTAAGTGATGGGGCATCAAACTTAAGATCGAAATGTTTTTCCTATATACCTTTTTTTAAGAAAATCATCTAATGACAAATCGCGCTCTTCCCACCCAATAAAAAAAAACCCATGTGTCTCAATTTCTATTATTTTAAAAACTTTCTTGAAAGTACGAAAGACCGCTTACCATCCTAAACAAAAACCGTTCCAACACCATAGCATAAAAATATTCTCCACCCGCAAAATTTACACGAAACACAAATCATATGAGAATGGAAACATAAAATGAAAAGGAAAGCTAATTCCCACGCCACCGTTATCATATGTGAAACGAGCAAATAATGGTATCGGCAACGACTGATCCGAATTTCTGAGAACGCGACCAGATAGCGGCAGAGATTAGCTGGGTGAAGGGAGAATACTAATGGAAGATGGGGAAAATTTGGAACATGCGTTTTGTTACGATTGTTTTGTTATGTTTTTTTTTACACAACATGAGTGTGAAGGTTTATTTGAAAAGTCTAAGCTTGCTTGTTGGATAATTGAAGTCTTGTAAAGATGTGTTTCCTGATGGCTACAACCCGGGAATCTTTAAGTCAAGAGTTAATAGGTTACTTCTAGGTAAGCACGTTCCATCGTCGACCGCATCGTCGCTTTCCATCGGGTGAGATAGCGGTCAAGCGCGAACCTATCAAGAATAATAAAAAAAAAGAAGCTGAAATTGGGTTAAAATTACATTTTGCGAAACTTTACATCCTACTTCTCTGTACTGTGTAAATACCCGCAAATCTCCATTGAAAAGGGAAGATTCTCCTAACAAATAGTCCAGTAGTCTACGCCGTAATTCAGACAATAATTACAATAAATAACTTGGTTTCCCAATTTGTAAAACATAAATTCCTAAATATCTAATATTTTTTCATTGACACATGACGTTAACATTTCATGCACCACCATAGACACAAGCACGGAACGCAGTATCTGTGATTAACCATATTATTAAACTAGCTTTTGCTCGCAGCTTCGCCTGCAAACACAAAATATAGCGTATGTAACTCAGGAATAAATCTGCTTTGTATAGGTAAAAAAAATTTAGCAATCGGACCCGTACTTTCAGAGATTACTTTCTACAAACAAAAATAACATAAAAACTAAAAAAAAAAACTAACTTTACCTTTATAAAATGTTAGTGTAGATTTATAAAATATTAGTGTAGATCACTTTAATTATAGTGTCTGATCCGGGCAACTGCCCGATAGTTGATTTCGGACTGTTGAACTATTTGTCTTCTAATCCGCGTGATTAGGAGAGAACTCTAATATTCATCCCTTAGCTTACAACACCGCTCAAATCGAAAATTGGCGGTTTTCACATTTAAATGCCTTAAGATGGAGCTGCTCATTCCTCGTCTAACTATTATAATTGGTCACATGATATAGATTTCATCCAATCAGAAGCCAAAAAAAGAAACAAAAAAAAAAAAAACAGAAAAAAGAATCAGAAGCGTAAAGTAGTGATAGCGTGCAAGTTGGCTGGCCTCCCAACACCTCACAGGTTTTTTCGTTTCCTGTAAAGTTGGTAAAAATTACTTATGCAGTGTCATGGCTAAGATGGAGCTGCTCATTGCACGTCTAAAAATTGGTCACATGTTATAGATTTCATCCAATCAGTAGCCATAATTCGAAAATTTGCGGTAGCGTGCAAGTCGGCTGGCCTCCCAACACGGCACAGTTTTTTTCGTTTCCTGTAAAGTTGGTAAAAATGACTAATGCGGTATTGTTAGCTAAGGGACGTATTGCGATACAGGATTTAGAATTTTAGTTCTTATGATTAATGATGTCGCTACATTCTTATTTTATTATATTATCTAGCCTATATTATTCCACTTCTGAGCAAAAGTCTCTATCCGTTACTTCCATTGTTTCCAGATCTGAGCCACTTCTTGCCGATTTCTAAGGAAGGCATTTCTAAGTCGTCCCACCATCTCCTTAGTCTGCCGTGCCCCGTTGTGCGATATAATCATACAAAAGTAAAGGTTCATAAGTGGGTGTGTGTATCTTTGTTACTTCTTTACTCTCGAATGGCTGAACGAATTTGGATCAAATTTGGCACAAGGGTAGACCATGTTCTATAATAGCACATAGGATACTTTTTAATTGAGATATTGAGATATAATTGTCTACTTATCATGAGGGCGGATCCGCTCGCAGCACTTAATGATAACATAATTTTATTTTTCTTCTTTTTGTAGATTTATCAACACACAGAATGATTCTTATACAGGAGAAGTACTATCATGCATAAAATAGCGGATTTCCTCCCAGTCTTTCTTTTCCAAATAAGACGCCCACTCAATTACCCAGCCCCCTATAATTACCAAACCTTTTACTCTACAAAACAATTGACACAAAGCCCGTCCATATTGAATAGCCTGAACCTAGCCTTAGATACAATCGCCCATCCAATCAGCCGCTAGATTCTAATCAACCGACGGCAAACACACAATTACGGTGAGGAAGTCATTACGCACTTAGGGCTCCACGGTATTACACGGGTGGCTGCTAATGGACTCTGCATAAAAGAATCTGGCCTGGATATAAACCTAGATGACCTAGTCTAGACTTTCCCTCTTTTATTCAATTAAGGGTATCTAGAGGTGCGAGAAAATGTAGTAATAGAAATCTGTGTTCCTTATGAAGCTGAATTGTTCACCAATTGTTTTTTTAGGGTTCCGTACCTCAAAAGGAAAAACGGAACCCTTATTAGGATAACTTTGTTGTCCGTCCGTCTATCTTTCTCTTTGTCAAGACCCTTTATCACAGAAACTAGTGGAGATATCGAGTTGAAATTAAAACCATATACTAAAGTCTGCGGTCCCTTGAAGCTGTGAAAAAATCAGACTTCTAAGTTATGGAATAAAAAGATATGGCCATTTATATCGCAAAAAACGTACGTTTCGACACTATCAAGGGAATCAAATACTGCAGAGTACGTCCCGTTAACCTAGAATCCTTAAATGTTGGTATGAAGCAAGGTCTCATAGCACAAGTATAGGAAAAAAAAACTGAAAACTGTAAATTTGTAGTTACGTCACAAAAAAAAAACTTTTTTTGCGATTCGGAAAAATCTTCGTAACTCAATTTGGGAATTGAACTGTTTTCATAGGTAAATTTGTTTGTACGGAACCCTCAGAGCGCGATCCCGACTCGCAGTTGCCTGGTTTTTTGTTTAGATTGGCTTTTCACGTTTTGGCATTTAGTCTGTGTCAAGTTTAAAAAGTATTTAGTTTTTTATAGTCAATTTGAGTTCTATTCGGAGCAAGCCTTCTCGGCAAACTTCGCTGATGTAGTCTACAATAAGATTCTCAGCTCAATTAGACCCAGATATCGCGCCTGTTTCAATGATTCTACATAAATTGTTAATTATTGTAGTTGTGCTTTTTCTGTGTTGACTGTGGTAAATCATCAAGCAACTTCTTCCGCTCTAAGTGGAACGAGAGAGAGTTGACAATCTCTGAAGTACTGTCTACAACACATAGTTATACTACAACATATACATCTATATCACTATATTCTAAAGTTACCCTTTTTATTACAGGGCCAGTAGTGACTCGTTCAAACAAGCCTGTAGGCCAAACATTCCATACAAGCATCCTGAATATTGTTAACTTCACCGTACATGTTTTCCAACACTTTCTTGCTCTTTTTCCGAGACCTAAGTCTTTAATCACCTCTAACCACTAAATACAAGTACCAGCTCCTGTTCACAAAGACTTGAGCGTTCATTAGGAACCTTAAACAACAAACCGACGCCCCAACACGGCATCTACCGAACGCTGGAACTGCTAACTTGTACTTACTATCTTTGCTAACTTAACCGCCGTTATTTAAGTTTAAATTGTGTAACTTAAGTATCAGGTTTTGTTTATTGTTTGAGTACCTGAGCTTTGACGGGTTGCGATTTGTTCATAACTTTTGAAAGTTCAATAAATTAAGGGAGTTTTGGTTTTGGTTTCTACTACTGAACTCAAACAGTGGTTTTAAAATATAACCGTGGAGAATATTGCAAGTGGTATAGCGCGAAAAAAAATAACGGTCAAATTCGAGTCGGACACGCGCACTGAGGGTTCCGTTAAAACTTAACTATAAAAACAGTTAAATATAGTAACAAAGATTTTTTCCTATACTTGTGCAATGAGACCTTGCTTCATGCCAAATTTCAGGATTCAAGGCTAACGGGAATACCCTATGAATTTTAATTCCCTTGAGAGTGTCGAAATATACGTTTTTTGAGACATAAACGGCTGTACCTTTTTTTTCGTTAACTTTGAAGTTTGATTTTTTCACAGCTTCAAGGGACCGCAAACCTGAGTATATGTTTTTAATTTCAACTCGATATCTCTACGCGTTCCCGAGATAAAGGGTTTTGACAGACAGACAAACATATGGACAACAAAGTGATCCTATTATGGTTTTTTTGTCGTTTCGAGGTACGGTACCTAAAAAAAAGAAAAAATAGAGAAATAAGTTTTTAATGAAAAACATTTTGTCAAAACAATTTTTATCGTGAAGTCATATGTATATACACCTATATAATTCTTCTGTAGGTGTGTTTGTCACCTAACTCCTCCTAAACGGCTAGACCGATCTGGATGTACCTAATTTTGTGTGTATATTTGAGTAGGTCCCTGGATGGTATAAAAATACAATTAGACTTGGTAGGCGGTGTTGTAATTGGGTTCTTAATCTGGTTTCCCAAACACGGTTAGGTTACGTTAATTTATTACAAAGTTCCGGTAGAAGGTAGGCCCTTCTGGCTTCATCATCAGATCAGTTCGATTTATCCCCTGCCCCTCTTCTTTCAGTCAGTCATCGACTACACATATAAACAAAACAATTTCACTGCTTACTATAGTTCTGCTGTGACCCTATGAGGAGTTCCGTTCTATATCTGCGAAGTTTATTATCACATCATATCAATATTTCTATCAAACCAACTCAAAAACACAATCTTTCAATCAAAAAAAACAAATATTTTTTAAATCAGTCCATACATAAAAAGTACACACAGCTGAACATAGAACCTCCTTCTTTTTAAAGTCGGTTCATAACAATAATATCATTGCCTATGAATTAAATTCCCTTTAATTTTAATTTATCTCTTATATGAAAATTGTTGTTACCAAAACATTTTGTTCAAACTCAGATGAATCCGTTTTAAGTTTGTTTCAATATCGTTCTGTTGTATTCATGTTTTGTGATACAGCTTCGTTCGGGCTTCTTGTTAACTTATCAATTATTATTCACAGTTACTGAGAGCGAAATAAATATTGATCTTTATTAGAAGTATTGGTAACACAACAATGAGAGGACAAATTTAGTTTTTAAGTTCCCAAGCATCTCTTTCAACCTCTTAAAAAAGGTTGAAAGAGATGCTTGGTAAAGGTCACCAAATAACTTTTATTTATTTTAATTTTATTTTTCACATTTAAGGAAAGCTTACAGACTAATAACAACATAATGATAAAAGTGATTAGCTAAATTGCTAATTACAAGCTTCCACATATATAATGACAAAAAAGAATAATTAAAGTTGGTCCCACAATACCTTAAACTGTTAGTCAATCTAAACAAACAACAATAATATAAATTTCAAGTGAAAATAGTTGCTCAAAAAATGGCTTTGCTAAGAGCTTTCTAACTGTGCCCGCTTTGGTGCAAAAGAGGTCAATGCCGGGTTCACCTGAAATCCTGTTAAAACTGCGACTGGCTCTCAGAAAAAATGCATTACGCCTATAATTAGTATTTGCACTAGGTACATGCAGAAGTAGCCGCTGTCTTAGCCCCATCTGATTAGTGCGTATTGATAATTTTGAGACAAGTTCAGGACAGTCAATCGAACCATTAATATTTTTTGCTCTGGGTAAAGCGAGAAAGAGTTTTAGACTTTTACTAAACAAAAAAACCACAAATGGTTTTCGTCAGTTACCCTTTCCAGGGCCATGATAACTCGTACGTAGGAAATCCCGCCTAAAATATAATAATTTCACCTTTTCTTTGTTAACTTTGTGTTAGGTGTGCCAAATCGTTTACATTTAATTTCAGTTATAGAAAGCTCAAAACTGCTTTTTCAGAAAACAAACCCGGATTCCGAAGCCCCAAAAAAAAACTAGTGCTAAATTATAAGTATCTTAGGACCAAGGCATCTCTAAAGGCACGTCAAAATGTTGCTTCCGGCTGTTATTTTATCATCTTTGAGTCTTTATGCTCTCAAGCACTCTTGCCAAGGGGCATCGTATTAAACGGTTATTGGGTTGTTAAGCTCAGATAGGTGGTCGCTCTATATAAAATACCGGTATTCAAATACATCCAATTGGACTAGGAGCTGATCCTCACTGGTCCACCCCCGACCAACCATAGCCGTGGGCTTGCGATCAGCGAGCAATGGGTAGCTCGTCGTCTGGCCGTCCGGTAACTGTCCAGACGGCGCCTCGTCGTCGACGGGACGTGGTGTTCCACGCGCACCTCAAGGAGAGGTTAGCAAAACCGTAGGGGCCCAGCAGGGTCGAAGCATACTGGGGTTGTGGGTTGTGTGTAAGAAAACCTCAGGGTCCTTGAGCGATGCCTAAAAAGGAACATATTAGTGGGTTTTAGTCAGTAAAAATCTGACACGCTCTGCCACTCTGCGCTAGGACAAGTAAGTCATTATATGATTTCCCACCTAAAAAATCCCCACTTGAGAAATGGTTAGGCATACTGATAAACCAGTTACTGTGTGTTCTCCAGTGGCCATCACGCAGTCATCAACATCATCTTTTCAGCCGAAAGACGTATACTGTTGGACATACATTCAGTCAAAAAAGTATCGGGAATGGATGATTTGTTTATGATTCCAAATTCAAATTTTTGTTTTTTTTGTAGTTGTTAGATTGGCACAACTGTTTTCCATTTTGGCGCGGAGTTTGAGTTGCATCTCTTATTTATATTAAATACAGTGCTGGTTTTAGTAATATCATATATAGTGTGTATTGCGAATTTCATAATGGACAAAAATATCGAACAAAGAGTTTGTCTTAAATTTTGCATCGCCAATGGAATTTCGTGTTCGGAGTCACTGAAAATGTTACAGGAGGCTTACGGTGAATCGACTTTATCAAAAACTCGTGCTTATGAGTGGTTCAAAGCGTTCAAAAGCGGTTGAGATGTAATCGAAGATTTGCCTCGCTCTGGTAGGCCGTCAACGTCTGCAACTGAAGTCAACATCGCAAAAGTGAAGAAAGTAGTGACTGAAAATCCCCATTCAACTCTGAGAGAGATAGCCGCCGAACTTTCTGTATCTCACGAGTCAATCTGTACCATTTTAACTAATCATTTGGGTATGAAACATGTTGCTGCTCGGCTAGTCCCAAAAGATCTGAATTTTCTCCAAAAACTCAATCGCATGAAAGTCGCTGAGGACATGCTAGAACGAGTCAGTTCGGACCCAACATTCATGAAACGCATTGTTACTGGTGACGAGACGTGGGTTTACGAGTTTGACATGCAAACTAGTCAACAAGCTTCGGAGTGGCGCCTTCCAACTGAACCGAAACCGAAAAAACCACGCCAAAGTCGATCAAAAGTCAAAGTCATGTTGACTGTTTTCTTTGACTATCGCGGTGTTGTGCACTCTGAATTCTTACCGGAAGGTCTAACGGTAAATAAAGAATATTATTTGAGCGTTATGCGGCGTTTAAGAGAGCGAATTCGACGAAAAAGGCCAGATTTGTGGAAAGAAAATTCTTGAATTTTGCACCACGACAATGCGCCTTCGCACAAGGCTATCATTGTGAACGAATTTTTGACCAAACACTCAACAAATACCATCCAGCAACCACCATATTCACCAGATATGGCTCCTGTTGACTTTTTTCTTTTTCCTAAACTCAAATTACCACTTCGTGGCACCCGTTTTCAATCGATAGAAGACATAAAGGAGAATTCGCGGCGAGAACTGAACTCAATTCCGGAAGCAGCGTTTAAAAAATGTTTTGATGAATGGATTATTCGTTGGCGCAAGTGTATCGTTTCTAAAGGAGCATTCTTTGAAGGTGATAAAATAAATTTGGATGAATAACAGACATTTTGTGTATTATTGATCTTTTCCCGGTACTTTCTTGACAGAGTAGTATATATGTTACAGTCAAAACTCTTAACCAGTCAAAAGTACTATTGACTAGCAAAACCAGTCAAAAGTACTTTTGACTGAAAAGGTTGGTCAAAAGTGGTTTTGACTGAAAATTATTGGTTATTAGTACTTTTGACTGCAAATTTTCGGTTAAAAGTACTTTTGACTGACGCTCTTTGTCAAAAGTAGTTTTAACTGCAATATAGCATCAGTCAAAAGCACTATTAACTCGTTAGATGTGAATAAAAATGACATTTACTATCCATTAATTAATATGCAATTTCAGTAGACCTTTTTGATGTCAGTGGTCGCAAAATTACAAATTTAGTCAAATGATCCTGATAAACCGTAATAAATTTATGCCCGCGATTTTCTTGCGACTGCATGTCAAGCTGCAGGCCTTATCTGTTTTTAGAGAGAGGTGGGCTGGTTGGAATGACCCCACCTAAGGTTATGGCCGCCATGGCCCACGTACAATGGTCCACGTAGGACTAAGTGCGGAAACCATACCTAAATAGAATAGAGCACGTTCTCCACTCATCATTTCAGCCGAAAGACGTCCACTGTTGGACATAGGCCTCCCCCAAATGCCGCCACAATGACCGGTCCTGTGCGTCGCGCATCCATCGGATTCCCGCGACCCTCACCAGGTCATTGGTCCACCTTGTGGGAGGCCTTCCAACGCTGCGTCTTCCGCAAGAACCTTTCGTCCCCATCGACCATCTGTTCTGCGAGCAATGTGCCCTGCCCACTGCCACTTAAGTTTGGCGATTCTTCGGGCTATGTCCGTAACCTTGGTTCTCCTGCGGATATCCTTATTTCTGACGCGATCACGCAAGGAAACTCCGAGCATAGCCCTTTCCATTGCCCTTTGAGTGACTTTGAGCCTTCTGATGAGGCCCACTGTAAGCGACCACGTTTCGGAACCATATGTCATCACTGGCAACACGCACTGTTCATAGACTTTCGTCTTGAGACACTGTGGTATATTGGATGACGAGATACCGCGCAGCTTCCCGAACGCTGCCCAGCCGAGTTGGATTCGACGGTTGACCTCTTTCTCGAAATTAGATCTACCCAACTAGACTGTCTGTCCAAGGTAAACATAATCGTCCACAACTTCGAGTATAGAGTCTCCAATCTTGATAGGAGTGGGTGCTACATGGTTGTTTATCATGACTTTAGTTTTTTCCATGTTCATTTTGAGACCCACTCTTTCGGAAGCTCTACTGAGGTCATTTAGCATTGTGCTGAGCTCTTCCGTAGTCTCAGCCATGACTACTATGTCGTCGGCAAACCGAAGATGAGTGATGTACTCGCCATTGACATTAATGCCTAATCCACTCCAGTCCAGAACCTTGAAGACATCCTCCATTGCGGCCGTGAACAGTTTCGGAGAAATGACGTCTCCCTGCCTCACACCCCGCTACAGGAGGACAGGTTTCGAGGTCCGGTCCTGCAGTCTGACTGACATAGTGGCGTTTTTGTACAAACACTTTTCAGCACCTTAATGTACCGATAGTCAATCTGGCATCGTTGGAGAGACTGCAGCACAGCCCAAGTCTCGATCGAATCAAAGGCGCGTCGCTGTCGCGTTCTCCGCTAAAAATGAGTAATATAAAAGTTTATATGTGCGTTTGTCGTTATTTTTATCAACCTCCTTAAGTTTTTAAGAGTTTTGACTGATACGTCCAGTCAAAACCACTTTTGACAGAATCACTTAGTCAAAACTACTTCTAACCAGCTCCATTGGGCAAAAGTACTTTTAACTGTTATTTTAGTCAAAAGTATTATTGACTAAAGCATACGGCCAAAAGTGCTTTTGACTGATTTTGCTAGTCAATAGTACTTTTGACTGGTTAAGAGTTTTGACTGCAACATATATATATACCTTCCCAAAGTGTCGGACAACGACCGTTCTTGTACGTCTCGCATCCATTGAATTCTCGTTACTCTCAGCAGGTCATTGGTTCACCTTGTAGATCTACCAAAAGGTGTGTCTTCCTGTACGTAATGGCCACTCCAAAATCGTTTGACTCTTTCGACCATCATTCTGTTCTGTGAGCATGGGTGCCCTGCTCACTGCGTTTCACCTCGTCGTTTAAACCACGTACATCGAAGGACTAGAACAATTTGCCTACTGCGGTCTTTCCATCCGATTATAATTTAGGTGTTTTCAAGGCTAGAGTAAATAGGCTCTTAATAAACTAGTGCGCCTCACCATCAACGATCACCATCAAGTGGGATTGTAGTCAAGTAGCTTATATTATTACCTATTTTAAAAAAATTAAAAGTAAAACAAAAGAATACTCTTCTAGCGATTCTTCGTGAACTGGAATGGCGACCACGTACCGGAAGACGCAGCGTTGGAAGGCCTCCCACAAGGTGAACCAATGACCTGGTGAGGGTCACGGGAATCCGATGGCTGCGAGATGCACAGGACCGGTCATTGTGGCGACATTTAGGGGAGGCCTATGTCCTCTATGGCTGAAATGATGATGATAATGATTCTTCGGGCTACATCGATATAATAATTTCTTCTTCTTCTTTCTTCTATAAAGAAGTAAATTTTTCTTCCAACTATCGGTTCATAAAGCATTAGTTTTAAATAAAGCAGTCTATAAAGCTCCCGTTCATCATTAGTGAACTCGACAACATAAAAAGCAAAAGCTGAAAAATATGAGTGGAAACATGCAATACATTATACCAGCATATTTATTGTATAATCTGTGCCTTTTGGAGCGTAATTCCAGTCGGTGTATTACAAGCAGCCGGTTTTTGTGCGGCTCATCCAACTTCCGATACAACAAGTCGGCGCCTCAGTCTGAGCGAGAGTCGGGAGGCCATTTGTTTAAATGTTTTACATTTTGTGACGAAAATGTAGCTCATTATTTTTACTGGAGGTATTTTTGAACCGCTGCTAGAGGTTTTTTTTTTAAGGTAGGAAATCTTCTAATGACTTTTAAGCCAGACCGCAAGGACGTGCCAGACATTTACTGACTAAAACCACAAAACCCATGTTCTTTCAGTTGGCCTTTGCGTCGCAGGACCACAAGTAACTCTTTTAGAAGTCGATCCAAGGCCCCAGTAGGCTTCGGCCCTGCTGGACCCCTACAGTTTTGCTGACATCTCTTTTAGGCGTGCGTTAAAGACTACGCACCGTCGGCGACTCGGACTCGGTCCAGACGGTGAGCTACATATTGCTCGTTATCCGCAAACCCATGGTCGCCCAAGGCTGCGCTTGCATTTGATTCACACTAATATTATAAAGTTGAAAGTTTGTATATGTGTGAATGTTTGTTACTTCTTCAAGCTCGAACTGCTGAACGAATTTGAATGAATTTAGGCATACGAGTAGATCATATTCTGGAATAGTACATAAGATATCTTTACACCCTGGGATTATTTTCCCTTGGAACTATTTTCCCCATTCCCGCGGGCGAAGCCGCTGGCAGAATATTTTGTTTAGTTTGGATCGCTTGACTTGTTCTTGGTCGGTTTATTGTCTCAAAGAGAGAAATTAAGATCTAATTATGCAAAATGTCAGGTACATTCACATTAAGTTCTTTTTAGCTTTGTTTCCGCGATAGTAGTACATCTGCTAAGCATAGAGCTTTGATCACCATCGGGCATAATATCAGTCATCATTTATCTGCATAGCCCTGGAGTTCGAGACCTTTGGAGAAGTATATAAGCCCGAAGCTA
This sequence comes from Mythimna vitellina, assembly GCA_949316375.1. NCBI lineage: Eukaryota > Metazoa > Arthropoda > Insecta > Lepidoptera > Noctuidae > Mythimna > Mythimna vitellina. Next base: position 1,038,484 of record OX438692.1, on the reverse strand, counting down.
ATACCCAGGGACTGAAGGTTTTTTAACACACTAATAATTTACAGGCGAAGGTTGAGTATGTGTGTGTTTTTACTTCTTCTCGCTTGAAAGGCTGGACGAATTAGGATGTTTGGCAAATGGGTAGATCATTTCTTAGAAGGGCACATAAGATACTCCTTATTCCGGGACTATGTTCCCTAGGGACTTTCACGCGGGCGAAGCCGCTGGCAGCAGCAAGTTTCTTATAAACTCATTCTGTTCTAAACTCCTTTTGAAATAAGATGATACATTAAAACAAAACTTTTTTGCTGCCCGTTCAACCGATTTTGAGTTCTATTACATTGACGGCATGACAACTAGGAGCTGCAGTAAACAGTTGGTATTGTAGATACGTATTTTTTGCTTTTAATGCTATGCTTATGCCTATGCTATAGTAATTAAAATAAGCAGTACCTTTGTGCTCTTCTATCTGTATTTATTATTTTCATTTTTTAAGTGTTTTTGTGTACAGAAATAAAATCAGTTTAACGGACAGTAAAAAAGTTTGTGTAAAAGTCTTTACTCATTTCGTCTGGAGTATAATTACAAACGCTATCACTGCCCCCACACCTCACGCCAGCTAAGGGAATATACGTTAAAAACGCGGATTAATGAGCTGCGGCAGCGCATCCACTCGCACGAGACGAATCTGGCGCGCTATTGAATGATTGTGATTAATGTGGGCGCGTATCGCTCCCCGGCGGGTTGTAGAACGTACGGTAGGGTAGAGAAAATAGCAGCCATTTGTTTAGTTGAGGTACTGGGAAAAATGTAAACAGGTAATTTTTGGACGATAGTTTTTGTTAGTCGTTGCCAGATTTCTTTGTCAGAAATTGAGCCATATAACTACGAGTACCTATATGTGCCTTTTTCTTTTAGGTGGGAAATCATCGAATAACATCTCTCGCCCCTGGGCGGGCATGTCTGTCTTTTGCTGACTAAAACCCACTCCTAGTTCCTTCGTTGCCTTTAATTCCAGGGCCGGGTTTTCCTTTTAGAAGCGAACACATGGCCCCAGTAGGTTTCGGCCCTGCTGGGCCGCTACGGTTTGTTGACATCTCCTTGAGAATACTACGCGCCTGCGGCTACTTGGGCTTGGTCCAGACGGTTACCAGACGGTTGGACGGCGAGCTACCCATTGCTTTTAGGGTGGCTGGAAATCGGAATCGGGGTCCCGGTGGCTGGGGCATGAGGGCCGTTGCCTCTCGGGTGTGGCCGCTTCCTTTGCTAGCATTACTGCTTCGGAGAAGAAGGCGACTGCCTGTCACTCCTCCTCGTTTAAAACCATGGCCTGTACCAAGGCAAGGAAAAGAAAAAAAGAAAGAAAAAAGAATGATAGAATTCGAAAATAGATTTCTTTGCGAGCATGTTACTTTTTAATTTGCGAGCCTGTCATTTGTTTTTTCTTTGTAGCGTCCTTTTGAAGATTGTGTGTCGCTATCAAAATGAATTTAACTCGTGAACTCGAACTTTAATCGTGAAAAATTATTGATTTTTTATAATTTAAGTTGTGGCTTATGTCAACCAAAGAGTTGCCAGAGACTTCAATTGGCATTTGGTGATGAAGCACCATGTCGCAGCTCTGTGTATTTGTAATTTGGAGTATTTAGACATGGACATGATCATCTCTATGATAACGTACGTGAAGATCGGTAGACGACAGCAGTTACAGACTCGAATATTGACACCGTACGACAATTTATTGAAACTGACAAAACAATTACATACCAGATAATTCGTGCTTTGTTAGGCATTGGAATGAGCCAAGTGCAAAAAAAATTACATGTACATCTGAAGGTTCGGAAGCTATGCACTCGATGGTTACCACATGACAACGGAGGTCCAGTAATGACTACGTGTCCAGTGGTGAAATGATAAGTAAAGTCTAATGGGGGTCAGTCCTTGGCTGTCTATAACATCATGACAGGTGATGAAACCTGGGTGTACTGCTTTGAACCCGAAAGAAAAAGCCAGTCGGCATTATGGATCTTTCCTTTTGAAGATTTGCCGAAGAAAATTAAGAAAAGTTAAAGTGTTGGTAAAAAATTCTTGCTTCTTTTTTCGGAAAATAAGGATATTACACTACAGTATAGCCTGAAGATTAAAGGACAGTGACTGCAGATTATTACGCCAACACGTGCATGCCCAGAATCTTAGAAAAAGTTCGCGAAAAGTGTCCTCGAAGCAATGTACTCCTCTACCACGATAACTCATCCTCACATTCTGCTAAGGTAACAGAAGCCCATTTGAAGGCCTTAAATGTGGAAGTGATGAGGCATCCGCCTTACAGCCCGCGGCGGACCTCGTACCCTGCGACTTCTATTTATTTCCAAAAATTAAAGACAAACTTAGAGACACACGTTTTACGAGCCCTGAATCTGCGGTGAATGCGCTCTATAAAGCCACTGAAAAGGTCCCTAAAGAAGATTGGTCCAACTGCTTTGTACAGTGGTTTCAGCGAATGCAAAAATGCAGTAATTGCGAGGTTAGTTACATACTCTGAAAAACAGTAACTGTATCGTAAGTCTTATTTATCAGAATCCAGAAACTTTCAATACGCCTTAAGTACCTGCGTAGAGACTTCTCCGGCAGGACCTATATGTGCCTGAGATTTAATGTTTCTGTGTAAGAATGTTAAGATACACCAGTTTTAGGTAGTGTTCTTGATGTAGTTGACGAATATGGATACTCATTACCATTTATAAGGACTAAATGTATTTTTTATTATTTATACATCTATCTTTATATTTATAATTCTTATATACGTATATCACCTAACTCCTCCTAAATAGCTGGACTGATTTGAAAGTAATTTTGTGTGGTTGTCGAGATGGTTTTAAAATGCAATGGAACCCTGTAGGTGCTATCGGGTTCTTAATTTTCTTTTTTTTACAACGTGCCAGCTTTCTAGCAAGACAACGTGTGCCAGGATCGCTAGTAGTATCTATATAATTATATTACATACATATACATACTAAGATAATTGAAGTGTTTGTATTAACTAAACAACACCTTTTTGAAAAACTAAATACTAATATATTCGGTACCCGTATCTTAAATGCAATGTTTAAAAATTTTGTCGGTCTCTCTTTTTGTTCCGACTAATATCCGAAACGGCTGGATCAATTTTGACAGGACTTTTATCTGTGGACAACTGACGTTATATGGAATAAGTTACGTCACTTTATTTCTATGCATACCTACCGCTTAGTTGTTACCCCAGATTGTTAAGTAAATTATGAATTCAGCTAGTTGGCTTCGATATAGCTTTTTATCAATGACAGAATATTTTTTATTAGTCAGATCAGTAATTTGAGAAATTAATTTTATATTGTTCCTCCAGTTCAATGCCTATATTTGAAATGACGCAATGTTTAGAATAAATAGCTTACAAATTACATGCATTTTATATGAGAAATATGCGCCAGGTCCACGACATAATACGACGAGCATACAGCGCTGGTTTTCAGCGTGGGCCGGAGAGGATGTTGCCACAATGACGTCGAAAGGAAAAGCAAACAATATGTGCTAAATAATTTAGTAGAATAAAGAAAAATAAATTTAAGATAAAGTCACTAGTGGTCAATTAACTTTTGGGAAGAGAGAGTCACAGTCTAACAAACTTCAAATATTATATTGGGGCCAGCATTCACTCTAGAATATATGACTGCATATCAGTAATTAACACAGACTGACCCCTGACCTTTGCCATCCAATTATTGGACTAAATCAATATCCAACGGTTCCTAGAATTTCAGGTTTCTGTTCGTAACAAGGATGGGGGCATTTACGATCACTAATTTTAAAAGTACACATTTTGTTTAAAGTCTATGAAAAGAAATGTAATTACACACAGTCACAGACCTATCTCAAAATACCCCATCCTCTATCCTCTATATAATGACTAACTTCTGCGAGTGGCTTCGCTCGCGTAAAGAAAAAATATATTTCAAGGGAACATGGTCCCAGGAAAAAGTACCCAATATTTTATTCCAAAACGTGAGCCTGCGTGTCAAATTGCTTCAGCAGTTTCAGCTTGACGGAGTGACAAACATGTGTGTATAACAAAGGTGAAAGTTTGTGAGTGTACTCACACACACAAAAACAAAAAATCCGGGTAAGTGCGAGCCGGACTCGCGCACTTAGGGTTCAGTACAAAATTACCTATGAAAACAATCCAATTCCCGAAATGTTGACTATGTTTGTGCTATGAGACCTTTCCTTACTTCATGCCAAATTTCAGGATTCTAGGTCAACAGGAAGTACCCTATGAATTTTGATTTCCTTGAGATTATCGAAAGACTCGTTTTTTTACGACATAAACGACCGTATCTTTTTTTTCGTTAACTCAGAAGTTTGATTGTTTTCACACCTTCATGGGACCACAGACTTGAGTATATAGTTTTAATTTCAACTCGATACCTCCACGCGTTCTCAAGATAGGTCTTGACAGACAGACAGTTCCGGTTTTTCTCTTTAAAGAAAAAACATACTAGTGTGAATTTGATAATTTTTAGAGATTATAAAAGTACCCTGTATCCTATAATGGTTTACCCAAGTGCCAACTGTCATCCTAATTCATTTAACCGATAGATAACCCAAGTAAATATTTAAACATAAGGACTTTCAAAATTAGGAGTTTACGATGTTATATTTATTAGTGAGTTAGACGATAGTTGAGATACTGAATAGTTTGAAAGAGTTACTGCAGCCCTAGACCGCAAAGAGCCATTTAATTAATGCAAATGGGTTTTAGGTAATAGTTATAACATAGGGGCGTTATTATTTATTTATTACATAAACACATATTATCTTTACAGGCTGAACCCAGTCCAATAGTGGTTTACAAATACACAAAAATAATTGGAAAAAAATATCATCTTACGGCTAAAATTTACCTAAAAATCTAAAACTATTATAAGCTCTATTACAAAATATACTAGTAACTATAAAATAAAAAAAAAATAAAAAAATATATGTAAATAAAATATAAAATCAGACTTATTAGAGTAACAGTAACTAATATTTAAATATAATTAACAAAATTTAATAAAACTATTGCGAAGTCTTTAAGTCGAGAGACTTCTAGGCAAGCGTGTTCTATCGGAGACGTCATCATCGGTTACCATCAAGTGAGATAGTGGTCAAACGCGAGCCTATCAATAATAAAAAAAACACGTTTGTTGAATGGGAGTCCCTTTAAATATTTATTGTATTCTGTTTTTTAGTATTTGTTGTTATAGCGGCAACAGAAATATTATTATTTTTTTCCTTCTTGTTTTTTATTCTATTTATTTTACTTTTTTCTTTTTTGTCATCTGCCTAGTTGAATATTTATAATTTAGGGGAAGAGCGGAGCCTTCAACTACAGGCATTTCTATGCCTGAATGGAGACTCCTCGACATGCAGTTTAAGCCAAAATGATATGTAATAAAGCTGGTTTTTTTAAACACATAATCTGAGTGAAAATTTCAACTGTTTATCATGGTTCCAGAGATACAGCCTGGTGACAGACGGACAGACAGACGGACGTACAGAACCCTAAAAAAGAAGTAAAAGTTTGACACGTCTTTGCGCTCCATTCAGAGCATGAGAAGTTGTCTATTGACTTTCTAAAAGACAGTAAGATTTCTAGACAAATTCCTTACTTATTTCAGTTTCAAGTAAACGGCTTCCATAAACCATTTTAAATTTTCTCATTACTTCTACATCAGCAAGGAACGTACTTCGAACAATATCAGAATATATCTTGTTTCCGTATTGAGAATCTGTGAGAAATTGCACTCATTTTTCTCGCAAATTGTAACTGAAGTAAAGGAAATGGATGAGCTTCCAGCTTGTCGGTAGTTTAAGACTTATCGGACTGAGTTAATGCTTTATAATATCGACGTTTGCTTTAAAATAAGAACAAGGCTAAAAAACTGATCAAGAACGAATCGGACTCTTGCACAAAGGGTTCCGTACCATTATTAGAGTTCCGAGATCTTCTGAATATTTTAAGCTAGCAAAAAACGGCAATAAAATTACATTTATTTTGTGGAAGCCCCATTTAAATATTAATTTTCGTTGGTGAAAATTTCAACTGTCTAACTATGAAAGTTTTGTATATACAGCCTGGTGACGGACAGATGGACAGAGAATTCTTAGTAGTACGGGTCCCGTTCCAGTCCAGTACTATCTGTCTCGAATTTGGTTTGGTTATGTAGGCGTAGCAAACAGACCGATAAGGTTACTTTCTGACCTATAATTATATTATTAGCATGAAAATAACATGGCCCAGTACATGTTTGTAGTGATGATATATGTCTATATTTACAATAACTCTCATCAGAAGGCTTAGTCACTCAAAGGGTAATGCGAAATGCTTTGCTCGGAGTTTCCTTGCGTTATTGCATCAGAAATTAAGATCCACAGGAGAACTAAGGTTGCTGACATAGCACGAAGAATCGCCAAACTTAAGTGGCAGTAAGCAGGATACACTACACGCCGAACAGATGGTCAATTAAGCCGAAAGCCGCAGACAAAGCATAGGACGGCCTCCCTCAAGGTGGACCCGGTTAGGCTCGCGAGAATTTTCATTTTTTTTCTATAATGATGTTTTCCTTCACCGTTTAAAACCCACCCCGGTGTTTCTTCACCGTTGCTCTCAATTCATCAATCATCTCCATCCTCCACAACCACCTGCAGTTTTCAGGATCTATACGAGGCCAATAATAGAGCCGTAGAGGTTGCCAAATACTGGTCAGAAAAAAATATTTAGAGTACATCGACACGAAAAGAAGAAGAAGATGCTCTCAAAACGGAACGGTGAAGGAAAACATCGTGAGGAAACGGCATATCCTAGAACCAAAAGTTCAATGACATGTGACATTCACCAATCCGCACTGGGCCCGCGTGGTGGATTATGGACCATTCCCTCTTTTAGAGAGAGGAGACCTGAGTCCCAGCAGTAGGAACATTAAAAAACTGATTATGCTATGCTTATGCTATATAATAATGATGATGATGAATAAAAGCATAGATTTATTTACGGTAAGTAGATGCTTATTTTATAATACGTTCAAGTACACATAATACAAATCAAATACAATAATTAAACATTATTATTATTATTATTTGGTAAGACACACTAACAGCTATTAGCTGATGCATGTGTTTCATAAAGTTTGGAGATGTTTAGTCTGCCCAACCGAGTTTTTAAAGCAGTTCAATGTAGGAGCATTCACAACACTATAAAAAAAAATTACAAATGATTTCTGTTTCCCCAACTTGATTAAATTTTATGCTTCCTCACTTGATATTACTCTGTCACCTGAATACAACGTAATGTGGTGTACGGGACCCTCAGGGGCCTTTTTGTTGGGATCCATGCCGAGTGGCAAGAACCCGACGTCGACGGCTGTATGGGAGCACGTCAATATAATTTAGAGAGACCTACCTCTGACGATTTGGTGTATAAAGCGATAGCTACTGATTGCTTTGTTTTATGAGAATATTATTTTTAATCATTATCTTTTTTAAGATTATTACGATACTCTAGACTGAGGTATGTGTGCTTTTCTTTCAATTTTGTCTTGTAATTGAATTTATCGTCAGGCTGATGATGACGATGCATTTATGTTATCGCTTCATTTTTTAACTCGTTAAGACCAATAATTTCTGGTTACCTTAAAGAAATCTGCATACTTACTGCATTATTTTAAAGTTGATCATTTCAAATATCAACTTTTAATCACTACAGTGTTTTATTCAATCGAATTTGACCTTAAAATGTTTATGCTTAAGGTCAAAATGACAGTAAAGAAAATTGCAACATCCAGCAATTCAGTTAAAATGGCGTCTAGTCGCAGTTTCATTGTCTGCATTACGTCTTTTCTCATTCTTTATCCTCAGTTACATTCAACGACGTGCATAGAATATAATACAACAAGAAACCAACACTGTTTATTGCAAACTTAGGGCGGAGAGTTTAAAATGTTTGACAAATAAAAATATTGTGGTCGCTACTATGTATAATTATGTTATATAGAACTGTTGTGGCACACACTATTTACGTAAATGTATGTACTGCTATAATATTTTATTCTTATTAGGTACTATGTTGACAAGTATATACTGTTCCCTCATTGCAATTATTGTTGTAAACTGGAAATATTGTAAGAATATATCTATTTTTTCAGAGCATTTTTTCTTGGCCTATAGAAAACAAGCAATTGGATCCATGCACTGCTCATGTAGACGGATTTAAAATAAAATATTTTGGATTTTATTCTATTTTACTTATAGACATTCTAGTCCACCTGATAGTATGTGGTCACTGTCACCTAAGAACATCGTTAATTTGTACGAAACCCTCGATGCGCGGGTCTAACTTGACCTTGACTATTTTTTTTAATAATCTAGTGCTTGCCTGCGATTCCAACTAATGGTACGAGTAAGCAGTGATCCAATCGTTGCGCACTAATTTATTAAGAGGCTATTTACTCTAGCTTTGAAGATATCTGACAATCGTGCGACGATCGCTGACGTGAGCTACATAATAGGTCCCCAACCCGTTGGATTATCGAATCTTACCACAAGCTCCAACACTCCTCTAACATAGTTATTGGGGCCGGTGTTAGGGCGGCCACACACACCTGATTGGAAACGCGACCCGCTTTTGTCGCGCAAATAGACGTAATCTATTGATGTTAGGTTACTCATTAAGTGTGTAGCCCGCCTAAGGGATGAAATATGATGCTATTATATATGTTGGTACTGGTTTGCTGTGTGCGTATTTGATTTTTAATATTGTAAATATTATTAGGAATAAGTCTTTGTGAAAGTTAGTTAAGAGTAAGATTGTTATTTTTATTTTTTTAATAGAAGATAGTACCAAGCTTTTTTTAAACCTTTTTTGTCGTTTTAAGCACCTGCACCTGCACCTCCAAGAGATGTCAGCAACGAGGGTTGCTGTGGCCAATGCCTGCCAGAACTTCAGGATATCTCATTAGTTTGGATGTTCGGATGTTTCAGGGTGGATTTAAGTCAGTTCACCCAGCTTTTCTTTTTAACTCAGCTTGATAATGTTCATAGAACATGTGCAAAATATCGTCTGGCTAGTTAGAAAAGTCTTCCTCTATCAAGAAATAGACAAAATGATTTAAATTTCTAATAGAAAGTATTCTAAAACCCGAGATTCAATTCCGAAACATTTCAGACCACAATTTAAACACGTGTATAAAATTGTATGCAAAATACTTCGGAATTACTCTCGACCCGTGCCGTAGAAAGTTGTGAAGTTTAAATTATGCACGTTGCGCTTATTATAAAATCTGTATGGAAGACGAAAGACAGCATTCTAGTTTCCAGTGTGCCCAAAGATAGCATTCTAGTTTCCCTTATGCCAAAAACAGCATTCTAAGTTTCCATTGTGCCAAAAGTTAACTTTCTAGTTTCCGTTGTGCCAAAAGAGAGCATTCTAGTTTCCTCTGTGCCAATAAACAGCATTCTAGCTTCCACTGTGCCTTTGTACCGAAACACAGCAGACTGTTTTCCATTGTGCCAAAAGGCAGTATTCTAGTTTTCACTGAGCCAAAAGAAAACATTCTAGTTTCCAATGTGCCAAAATTTTACTTGAAGTGACTTTTTAGACATGAGCCCTTTAACTAAACTGTGCAAAATATATAATATTTAAAAAAAAATGCATGTCTAATAATTTTATTTGTATTGGTTTAGTACATTATAACAAACTAGCTTCTACCAGCGGCTTCGCCCGCGTGAATGTTTTCATCATACAAATTTTGAACACCGGTTTCTTCCCCTTAGAGTGTAAATTTTGAAAAATCCTCTTTTAGTGCTCGCCTACGTTATGAAAGGAAGCGTAGTGCAAAATTTCACGCTCTTTGTCTTAATAGTTTCGGCTACGCGTTGATATGTCAGTCAGTCAGTTTGTTTCTCCTTTTATAAATATAGATAATAATAAATATTAATGCAATGAATATGAATGCTTTCAAAAACATTGATGGGCATTAAAACAATCATCCAGGATACTTATTAACGGGAAAAGTGTGTATATTTTTTAAAATTTTCAATACACACAAATACCATCATACATTGTTATCTCTTTTTTATTCTTATTATTGATAGGCCACCTATTGATTCTTGACTTAAAGACCCCTTATTTCTGTCGGTCTGCAAAGTTTTATAAACCTAACATGACAGAGATGACGGAGGCTTAAACCGCCCGCTTTGCTGGCTTCATCTAGTTTCTTCTGTCATTGCGTCGAGGCAAAGGTTCGACTGGTAAACAAAAAATTTGTGATTTTAGCGAAGGTCAGACGATACTACACGACGGAACAGTGCAAGTTCAATCGTTAATGACGGAGTGCTGTCATATTTGGGGTGAAGCTGCCAGATACCAGATTGATCGATTGTGAAACGATCCAAGAGGATTATGAGCAATGATAAACTCGTCAAATCAAAGTTCCGAAGTCTTGATAGCATTGATGCCAAGTTGCTAGACTGACGATTTTGTATCAGTTGCATTTTGAGAGGTGTGAGTTGAAATTGTAACGTTTAATTCCACCAAACTCGTGCCATCATGAAACTACTAGACTTACGGCGATGCACCACGCCACCTATATGCATAAGGAACATCATGAATATTTATGACAATTTGAGTATTTTTTGCGGCCTACCCAAATGTCCTTTCCTGGGTATTGTTCATCAAGTCGTTGAGCTCCTTAGTAGTCCTGAGTTGAGCTTTGCGAATACTGATAAATGCTTGCACTGACTGGACAGGTCCACTCTAATCTGTATGGTTCTTCAAAAGACCATCTTAGACAAATCTGCATGATTACATATTTACTGAATGGACTTTGAAAGAGACTTTGACCCCTGAGTTTGTTTCGGTGTTTCTTCTTAAGGTAGTCAACTAGGAAACACCGGCCTCATTTAGTTTAAAATGACGAAAAAAAAATTAACGTGTAAGAGTGTTTTTTAAACCTATTTGCAAAATAAATATCATTTATTATTTATTGTGCGTACAGCTAAAGAGTGAAATTTCCTTGGGAGTTTTTAAGTTAAGAGTGAAAAAAATACTTCTAAGCATCGCTATCGTAGCTTATCGTATCAAAAGCATTTTATTCCAAATAAACCATTTACAGGCACTTTTGAAATGTCAAGAAGACAGTCAGAAAAAAAAATGATGCTAATTGCACATTCCAAAGCGTAGATCTCTAAGGAGAAGAATGTGCAAGAAACTCCATTGACACTCTTTTCAATCATGTTTTGTAATTACAAATATCTCTGTTACGTATTTCTTGTCGCTATCGTGTGAGGACAATGTAAATAAAAACTAAATATAGATATTAAAATAGCAACTGGCAGCTAAGAGATGACTAGTCTCAACTGACAGCGTCCGTTCACGGACATGACGCTAATATTAGCACCATTCAGCTCAACCATTTTGAAGGGAACCGAATGGTCCAACACACGCGCCACCATCATTGAGACATTTGAGTGAGCATGGCAAACTCTCAACTGCCATGCTCATTTATGTCAAACAAGTCCAGTAGCAACATAAAAACCATAAAATAGCTCCATGGTACTCACATTTACAAACTTTGAAAAAAATGCTTCTATATACAATACTTATATTTTACAATTTCAAAAAAAAAAAAACAAATCATGGCTTACTACCTGACAACATAATGGTTAAATGCAAGATTATCAATAATCTACATCTACACTATCTACTCTTCTACACTAGTATTATAAAGAGGTAAAGTTTGTGTTTTTGTTTGTAAGAGGTAATCTCTAAAAGTACTGGTTCGATTGCGAAAATTGTTTCCGATAGAAAACAGCTTTATTCCTGATTGAAATAGGCTATATTTTATGTAATCGGTTGTGTGCGTTTTTTTTTATTCATGATAGGTTCGCGCTTGACCGCTATCTTAGCTGATGGAAAGCGGCGATGCGGTCGACGATGGAACGCGCTTACCTAGAAGTAACCTATTCACGCTTGACTTAAATATTCCCGGGTTGTAGCATCAGGAAACACAGATTCCGGCAAAAAATTCCACTCCTTAGCTGTACGCACAATGAATGTGTTCCCAAAACGTTTCGTGCGTACAGGTGGAATGTTCAACATGTACCGGTGGCGCATTGCCGTACGCCTGGTGGTCCGATGATGATTAATTTAACAAATATTTACTATTTTTGACTATTGTTTGAAATAACTGCGGACCAAAAAACTAGGCCTACGTTATTTCCTCTATTGGGATCAACCTCTTTAAATTAATTGAAAGTAAGAGCTTTTTATTTAAAGGTAAAAATAAAATATAATGTCTGTGAACTAGAAAGTATTCATTTTATTCGTGTATTTACAATTTTTGTTAAGTTATCAAGTTTCGCCTAGGTCAAAGCAATCCTGCCTGCACGCACAGCCCTGCTCAGCGGGGTTTCTATTACTAGGTGGTTATAAAAACAATAATTACGTAGTTTTTTTTTTAGTTGGAAAATTATCTAATGACATCTCTCGCCCTTGGGTGGGGCAAGAGGGCGTATCAGACTTTTACTGGCTAAAACGCACTTGTTTATTCCTTTGCCTTGCGTTCATGGGCCCCAGCGTTCATATTCACTTAACTCATGGGCCCAGTAGGCTTCGACCCTGCTGGGCCGCTATGATTTGCTGACATCTTGAGACACGCGTGGAACACTAAGCGCCGTCGACAACTTGGGCTCGGTTCGGACGGTTACCGGACGGTCGGATGGCGAGCTACCCATTGCTCGTTGTCCGCAAGCCCGCGCCTACGGTGGCTGAAAATTGGGATCGGAATCCCGTCAGCTGGGGCGTGAGGGGCTACTTTGCTAGCATTACTGCTTCGCAGAAGGAGGCCTGCCACTTCTCCTCGCTCCGGACCATGGCCTGTACCAAGGCCCGGCGCGATAGATCGCTACCGCACACCTCTACCCAAGGTTAAGGCTAGCTTTTTAACCTAACCTGTCCGTGTCAGGATGCCCTAAAATTTCGAGTTCACTTTGCTCGCTCTGGAACTAATATCGCGGATTTGGCCTAGGCGAAACTAGTTTATTCTAAAATCGGGTTTGGCCGGTAACATATATTTCATTCATCAAAATCTACTCCGTGAAAATTGATTTTCATGCCCTTTTCACTGCCGAACCCTAAACCGTACATACTCTCCTCCCTGAATCTTCAAGTTGAACGTATCTTTTCTTAGAACAGCGGGTATTGCAGTCTTCATACAAGGAGACACTTCCATTTGCTGGAACAGCTGGTAAACCATCACCTTGATCTCGCAGAGAGCAAATCTAGAACCTGGAATATAGATAATCAACATCAGTATGGTTTGTAAGACTTCTGTACGGAATTATATACCTTAACAGTTGGCAATAAATAGAAAGTTATTAGCAGTGGTGGCTGAGTGGTAACGGCCCCGACTTCCGATTTGTAGGTCGTGGGTTCTAACCCAGCCAGGCGCATTACTTTGTGTAATTTATTTCATCACCACTGCTCTCAAAACGGTGATGGAAAACATCGTGAGGAAACCGGCATATCCTAGAACTAAAAATTCGAAAACATGTGACATCCACCAACCCGCACTGGGCCTGCGTGATGGATTACGGCCCAGTCCCTCTCCTAGAGAGGAGACCTGAGTCCCAAGAGTTGGAACATTATAAGGCCGACTATGCTACGCTATTATATTTCTACTGATAGGGAAAGCCTAAGGCATTAAGTCCGCCTTTGTACCTTTATGTTGCATGAAGTTTTAATAAATAAATAAACTACTACATTATTTGTCAGTGTTCGAAATTTTCTGTTTATTTTGGGGTCTTTTTTGAAGGGAAATAAATTATCATCATTGTTTTTTTATCTTTAATTTAAGTTTTCAATACTTATTTATTCATTGTATGCCAAAAACAATGTTATCGTTCTTTCTTTCTTTCAAATAACTTCTCCCACTGTGGGTGTAGCTCACCCGAGATCCTTTTGTTCAGTCAGCCCTCAAGTTAGGGTCTAGTATTTTTCAGAAGAAAATTCTCAGCAGTAGCTTGAGTTCTGTAATGCCCCAATTAAATATGTTCAATGAAACTTCAAATAACTCATAAAATATGGGTTTAATATATCTGCCTTGCCCCTCGAGAAATACATATCGTGATGCTACGTAATAACCACGCTTGGCGGGATACGGTACTCAGACACATTACTAGATCTAAAAACCAATTTCGAACCATAACACTTCAGCACCTTCAATACACAGATATTGATATTCACAAAACATTGCTCATAATAAAATGGAAATTATTTAGAATTTGTAATATTAGACAGACCGAAATATCCATATTATTTCGTATCAAAATCTGTGAGTAATACCTATGTGTTAGGTTCACTTGAATATCTTATAAATAGCTAGAATATGAAATATTGTCTCCAAATCCCCCAAGGAGTGTCATACATATACATATTTAAAACAGTCTGAATCCAGAATGTTCTGTGCCAATTTTGTGTCAGAATTCAGAATAGTTCAATTTCTTTCAAGGTAATCTTCGCATTTGGTATGAATATTTATGGCTGGGTATAGCTTTGATGTAGCCACCTTGAAGGTAGGTGAAGGTTGTGGGGAACCAAATGCATAACTTAATGGTCATACCTTAATCCGTAAAGGGTTTGGTAAAGATACATGTGTATATGGAATCAACTTGTTATGAGCACATCGTTTGCATGGAGTAGACTCAAATTCACTGATCGTTGGAAATTGTATGATGTTATTTATAATAATAGTCTATCACGCAACGCTGTCTAGTCCCAAACTAAGCAGAGCTTGTGTTATGAATACTAGACAACTGATAAACATACTTAAATATTTCTTAATGTATACATAATAAAAAGCATGAAAATAATAGAAATAATTTCTTCTTTTCTCTTTTTTTTTCTTTTTTTATATATTATAGATAAATTACCCCCAGACACAGAATAAAATGATAGTGCTCATCACACAAACATTTATTCTGGGTGGGAATCAAACCTACGACCTCCGGCGTAGCAGTCAGGGCCACTAACCACTATAACAAAAGGCCAGTCAGTATTATTAAACGGAAACTAATTTCACCTACATAATTATTTGTGTATAACCACAACTGCAGTAAATTGTTCACACATAATTAACGTTACTACGTTGCCGGGTTAAATCGACTCTCATCTCTGTTTATTTTTACTACTGCACAAATATTGCTTCATAACCCACTATATTACAAATCATAAAGTCAGTATTTTTAATTATAAAAACTAGTGCTTGACTGTGATCCCACCCGATGGTAAGCAATGATGCAAGCGTTGATGTTTTTTGTTGCGAAATAGTTTACTAAGAGCATATTCACTCTAGCCTTGAAGCACCTAAATTACAATCGGACGGAAAAACCGTAGCAGGCAAATTGTTTCAGTCCTTCTATAAACGCGGTATAAACAACGAGAGGTTCGGGTGAAATTTGAAACAAATTAAGACTATAGACCTACTAATCTATATTCTTACAGTATTACAGTCGAATATATCCCGTAGGATAAATTTTAACTTGTAAGCGGGTAATAGTTTTGGATGGATTGAGAGGGAGAAGGAGGCCTATGAATATATAGGTATGAAAGAACGTGATAGCATGACAGGTGACAGGACAGAATGTAAGAAAAAATATTTATGTTGCGCTGACCCCAAATAACACGAGACAAGGGCAGGAAGATGATAATAAAGCAAGCGATAGTTCTAGTAAAAGAATATTTTCATTTATAATGTTTTCCAATATTTACCGATACAGTTTCTAGGTCCAAGTCCAAACGGGAAGTAGGTGAACGGCTTAATATTGTGTTTGTTTTGCTCTGAGAACCGCTCAGGATCGAACTTGTAGGGGTCCGGGAAGAACTCAGGATTGTGGTGGAATGCCCACAACGGAATGTTTGCTGCGTCTCCTTTGCGGATCTAGAAAAATGGTGTAACATGATAATGGACACATTAACATACCAGAAATGGCCAGAAATCTCAGAGTGGCAAAAAAGAACGGAATTTTGCATCAGTCAAAATTTAGGAAACCCGCTTAGATTTGACTACAATTTTTCAGGTATAACGTAAACTTTGAATTTGATAACGTTTTTATCTAAAAGTACAAAATACGAACCATTTTTCAATTCGAAGAGGTGAAAGAACTCAACATTGTGGGATCCGCAAGAATCCTGCTACCTACATTGTAGAGAATCGAAGAGCTGATTTTTTTTTTTTTTTATTGGGTGGGAAAATCATCCTAATGACATCCCCGCTCTTGGGCGGAGCGGGAGATAGTGTCAGACTCTTACTGACTAAAAACCCACTCCTGTTCCTTCGTTGCCTTCGTCCCAGGGCCCCGGGTTCCGCTTTCACACTACCCGTGGCCCCAGTAGGCTTCGACCCTGCTGGGCCCCTACGATTTGCTGACATCTCCTTGAGGCGCGCGTGGAACAAAACGCGCCGTCGACGACTTGGGCTTGGTCCGGACGGTTACCGGACGGTCAGACGGCGAGCCACCCATTGCTCGCCGTCTGCAAGCCCGCGCCTACGGTGGCCGGAAATCGGGATCGGAATCCCGGCGGCGGTTGGAGCGTAAGGACCGTTGCCTCACGCGATCGGCCGCCTCCTTAGCTAGCATTACTGCTTCACAGAAAGAGGCGACCGCCTGCCACTCCTCCTCGCTCCGGAGCATGGCCTGAACCAAGGCCCGGCGCGAGAGATCACCGCCGCCGATTGCCCTCACGAGGTCACGGCGTTGCTCTGCCCAAGCGGGGCACACCTCCACCGTGTGCTCCACCGTGTCCTCCGGGTGGGCCACACAGTGGCGACACCCGGGCGTCGTTTCCGCACGAATCCGGTGCAGGAACCTCCCGAACTTACCGTGTCCGGTGAGGACCTGCGTCATGCGGAATGTGAGGACGCCGTGAGGTCTTTCCAACCACGCCTCAAAGAGGGGACTTACCGCCATAATTGTGGCGTGCCCAGCACGGGGTCGCGACAGTCGCTGTCGCCATTTCTCCATGAGAACTCGCCGGAACTCTGTCCGCCATGCCGCGACTTGTTGCGGCAGCGGAGTTTCGCCCCGGCGTTGCATCTCCATGCGCCGTTCGTGCATGAGTGCAAGGACTGTTGCCTCCAGTTCCCATGGTCGCTGGCAAGCAAGAAGGGTCGCCGCTTCGCGGGAAATCGTCCGGTATCCACGCACCATCCGTATGGCCATGACCCTCTGGCACGCGTTCAGCCGGGCCGCCGGCTGCTTCCGCAGCCCCGGCGCCCACACCGGCGCGCCATAAAGGGCCATGGACCGAACGATCCCCGCGTAGAGCCTCCGGCAGGAGGCGTCTGGACCCCCAAGGTTGGGCAGAAGCCGCGAGAGAGCAGCCCCAGTCCGATTTAGTTTGGGAGCCAGACGTCGGAAATGCTCGTCGAAATCCCATCGGCTGTCGAGAACGAGTCCCAGGTACTTCATCGTTGACCCGACGCCGATGTGGACTCCTCCTACCGTTAGCCGGGAACCCGGTGGTGGCGCATTCCGAGGGCCGTGAAAGCACATGGCCTCGGACTTGTGCAATGCCACCTCGAGTCCCAGCTCCTGGATCCTGCCAACGACTGTCGCGACCCCGCGTGTCGCTAGTTCGACCGCCGCCTGGTACGACTCTCCCTGCGCCAGGACCAGCGTGTCGTCTGCGTAGCAGACCACGCTGACCCCGTCAGGGAGGTCGCCGCGCAGCACGTAGTCATATCCGATGTTCCACAAGGGCGGCCCTAGTACCGATCCCTGCGGAACACCGCACGACATCTCTCGACGTTCCCACACCCCCTGGTGACCAGGGTAGGTTATGTACCTGTCAGACAGGTACGCCTCGACCACACGACAGAGGTAGTCGGGCATCCAGTGATACCGGAGTGCCCTCCCAATGCTACTCCAAGGCAGGGAGTTGAAGGCGTTGGCGATGTCCAAAGACACCGCCACGACACACCTGCCCTGGGCCACTGCATCCCCCGTCGTGAGAGCTCGCACGCACATGATGGCGTCCACCGTGGAGCGCCTCCTGCGAAAGCCGAACTGGCCGTCCGCCAGATCCGGCCCCACCCGTGTTAGGTGTGCGACGAGGCGGTCTGCAACTACTCTTTCAAAGAGCTTGCCCACCTCGTTGAGCAGCACAATGGGCCGGTACGCGGACGGAGAGTCCGCGGGGCGCCCCGGCTTCGCGATGAGGACCAGTTTTCCCGTCTTCCAGCGAAGTGGGAACTGGCCCCTCTCCATACATGCGCTGAAGAGCCCTCTTAGTCGAGGCCCGAGAGCCTCCATGGCCAGGACCCATGCCTTCCCAGGCAAGCCGTCGGGTCCTGGGGCGGCATTTTTGGCACTCAGCCTTCGTACCGCCACTCTCATCTCTACCTCGGTCACCTCTGGAGCGTTGTCGTCGTCGTCGCCATCGTGGTCCGCGTCGGACACCGCTGGTGGCGGAGCCATGGGCGGGGGAGAGTGTTCCCCTCGCGTGGGGAACAGAGTGCTCACCACACCCTCCACGAGCTGGGGCCGGAGACTCTGCGTCAGCGGGGGAGCCCAGGGGCGGAGTTTGTCCCGTACCAACTTGTACGGGCGTCCCCATGGGTCCCCATTCAGAGTCCCCAGCCACACGTTGCGGGCCTCAAGTTTGGCCCGCCTTATCTCCGCTCGGAGGGTGCGCTTTGCCGCTCTGTATCCCTCGTACAGCTCCGCCTCTCTGGCCTCCGCATCCGGTGGACGGATGCGGCGCCTGCGGTATCTGGCATACCGGCGTCGCGCGGCATTGCACGCGTTGCGCAGTGCCGCAATCTCCGGCGACCACCAGTATACCTGGCGCTGAGCACGTCCTGGAGGGACTCGGGGCATTGCCGCGTCGCAAATTTGCGACATGGCCTCCCGGAACCACTCTGCCTCGACGTCTATGTCGACAGGCCTGTCCGGTGCTTGCACCCAGGCCTGTACCGTCGCGGCTTCCAGGAGGAGCTCCCGGTCCATCTGCCTCAGCGCCCACCGCGGACCACAAGGGTTCTGTCGGACCGGCGCAATCGAGGTTTGGGCGGAGACGTCGAACCGGATGTACCGGTGGTCCGAAAACGTCTCCACCCCCTCCATAACGCGCCAGTCGACGACACGCGGCGACAGAGCGGGGCTGGCGAACGAGATGTCCACCACTGAGTCACCCCGCATCCGCACACACGTGGGGACAGAACCCCGGTTTAGGACGACCAGGCCTGTCTCCAGAGCCCAGTCCTCCACCATCCGACCCCGCTGGTTCGTGAGCCGGGAACCCCAAGCCAAGTTCTTGGCATTGAAGTCCCCGCAAACGACCACGGGGAGGGAACCAAACCCAGCGACGACGGCTTTCAGCTCCATTAGGGAGATGTGAAGATCGCCGAGAGATCTGCTCGGGGACAGGTAGACGCCTACCACTGCAATGTCCCCGAACCGTGCTGCCACGCAACCCCGTCCCCTCGTGACGGCCTCGAGGGTCGGGGTACCGGCGGCGGCCGACGAAATTAGGGTCACCGAGCCGTCCAGGTCCCGCACCCAGTCTCCCCTGGGCAGGACATTGTACGGCTCGGAGACCACGGCGATATTGATCGACCACTGCGCCATGCTCTGGAGCAACAGATCCTGAGCGGGGGCGCAGTGGTTGATGTTCGCCTGGAGGAGACGTAATGGGGTCGTTATTGACAGTCCATTACAGTCTCCTCCCGAGCCCCCCGTGAGGGCCCTGCCGCGGCGGGTGCGACGGCGACAGCGGCGGCAGCCAAGGAAGCGGCTGCGGCGGTGAGTACGTCCGGGTGGATAGGCCTCCGAACTTTGGCCTTGGCCTTGGCGGGGGGGTCGCAGGACCTGCCCCCAGCCCGGTGGTCGGCCGGCTTGCCTGCCGCCGCACATGCGTAGCAGTGCGGCGTTGCACGGCATTCGACGGCCCTGTGACCGGCCTGACCGCACTGGTAGCAGCGGTCACTGCGGTCCACCTCCGCGGCGCAGTGGGCCCCCACGTGGTGCCCCACGTGGCAGCGGTAACACCGCAGAGGTCTGGGCTCCAGCAGTTTTACCTGCGCGGAGACCCAGCCCACCAAGAGCCTTCGGCCTTCAGCCGTGATGGCTTTAGCCGCCGACACGGGGCAGCTGACCGTAACGGCCCGCTTGCCCGTGCTGTCAGCACGGATGGTGCCCGCCCGCACTTGGTCGGCCTGGCATCCTCCCGCCCTGACGACGGCGGCCACTACCTCTTCCACCCTGACGGAGTCATCCAGGCCCATGATGCGCATGTCTATGCACTTTGTGGGCCTGGACACTCGGACCTCCTCGACGTCCAGGGACGCCCTGATCCTTGCGGCCAGGGCGTCCGCGGCAGAGCCGCTGTCCGCACCAGGGACCTCCAATATTCGGGCCCCGGTTGCGGTGCGCCTCATTCGGAAGCCTTCAGAGGCTCCGAACTCGTCGAGGTGATCCACCACCGCCTGCTTCGCCTTCGCCATGACCATGTCATAGCTCACGCCCTTCTTTTCCGCAGCTGGCTGTAGTGTGATCACTACAGCTGCGGAATTTGGGGCGCGAAGCCTGGCTGCCATGGCCCGCTTCTTGCGCTGCTGTCGCCGCTCGCGCTTCTTCGCCGCTCTGGCCACCTTGCCCGCCCTCCTGCTGGCGCCGGCGACCGTCCATTCGGCGCCAGCCGAGGGTTCTTCAGGCAAGGGAGGCGGCAGGCGCGGCCTAGTCGCCGCCGCCGCAGGAGGTCTTGCCAGTTCAGCGGCAGGCACCGTTCTGCCTTTCGGGGAAGGGGTAGGCTTCCCCTGCCGCTGCTGCGGCTTAGCCGCCGGGACCGTCCTCGTCGGTTCCGACACCACGGCTCCGCGCCCAGTCTGCCCAGACGGGCCGGCTTTGGGCGCAGCAGCCGCGGCGGCGGCGGCGTACGAGACCGCCCTTTTCAGGCCGGAGGCCGCAAGCGGGGGGCGCAGCACTATGCCCTCCAGGACAGCGAATTGCCGCTGGACCCGCTCCTGGAACTGCTGCTGCTGTTCCTGCTGCTGCTGCCGAAAGGCAGCCAGTTCCTGCCGCAGCAGGGTCAGCACCTCGCTCTCCACCTGGGGCGAGGGCTGGGGCCGACTTTGCCCCTGCTTGCGTCCTCCTTTTGGCGCCGCCTCAGGGCCAGCGCCCCGGAGACTGGCCAGGTCTGCCTCGAGCCGTCCAATCCGTCGGTTTAAGGTCTTTTTGAGGGGCTCCAGTACCAACCCCAGTGCCTCTAGAATTGAGGTCGTAGCCTGGGGGATGGAATTCCGTTTGGAGACCCTCTCCCTCTTCTTCGCAACGCTTTGGACGGCAGCCGTTACGACCTCTCTGAACCTGGCCAGTGCCTCCTCCATGCCTTCAGGCTCGCTGCCCGGAGGCTCAGACTCCGAGGGGCCGGCCCGACTACTGGGTGCCCCGGTGTGGCGCTCCTTCCTGGCGGTTTTCAGGGGTGGCCTACTCCCCTTTGCCAGCTTTCGGCCCGCACCCCGCACAGCGGTGGAGATTTTGCGGGCCGATGCCCCCAGTTCATCATCAGATGATGTCCTCCTCTGGCCATCCCCCAACAGGGGGCGTTTGAGGAACTGGGTCTTGGCCTTGGCGGCGGACTCCTCCACCTCCATCCTCTCCGAAGTGAGCGATGACGCGGCATCGGAGTCCGACGCCGCATCTCCACTCACCTCCCTGAGGCCGAAGCTCCTGCCGGCCTCTGCAGGACCCACCGGCGCAGCGGACGTGCTGGGAACAGGTCCCAGGGACTCCACGCTACCGGTGAGTGAGCCACCCTGGCTCTTTGCGTCCACGAAGGACGGTACAGGGTCCGAAGACCCGAGGCGGTAGTTGCCCCCCCCAGAATACGAGGGGCAGCCCGAGCTCTGCTCGGGGAGGGATTCTCCTGCAAGCAGGTACCCTCCTGGGGTAGTAATATTTTTACTATCCGCACTCATGATTGTTGCTGAACACAGCTTTGCCTTTTTTTTTATATTGGGGTGGGGTCCCCAATAACACGTTCGCCATCGTGGTCACGTCTGATAAGCAGACGCGTACCCGAGGCGAACCCACTCTCTCAAAACCACTGTCCAAAAACACCAACAGCTGTTGGTGCCGATGCTTCTGGACAGTGCACCCTCCGTGGCGGTCCGTCTGGACTCCGCCTGTGTGTTCCTCTTGGTCTGGTCTCTCGCTTGAGGCCTTCCGGCATGAGTAGCTCTACCGGCATAGCCCTCAAGGTCATAAAGACACGCAAGCCCCACCACGACGACAACGTGGGAACACGGTCGGTGGGGAAGAGCTGATTTTGGTCTCATTGTGAACATTGTGAGAACTTTCACCCACTTAAATATTTCCAATTAATTAAAAGTCTTTTTGTATCAAATTATATATTAAAATATCAATATATAATATAATATTCCACAACTATCACACAACGCCGTCTAGTCTCAAGCTAAGCAGAGCTTGTGTTATGAGTACTAGACAACTGATAAACATACTTATATATTTCTAAATACATACATATTATGGATAGATTACACCTAGACACAGAACAAATGATCGTGCTCATCACACACACATTTGTCCTGGGTGGGAATCGAACCCACGACCTCCGGCATAGCAGTCAATATAAGTAGTAACTTTCAAACTTACAATGTAGTCCTTATCTGCATTAGCATTGGCTTTCCCCAAGTTGTAATCTTTGGTACACAGCCTGTCTAGGGCAGGGGCTGGAGGCCACAGTCTTAGAACTTCTGAAAAAAGAAATAGAGTTTACTCACACTAACTGCTTTAAAAAACCTCAATCTCGATAGCTATGCTTTTGGCAACAACGTCCAGTTCTCACCTACTCTAAAAGCAGCAATAACGATAGTCAAACTTCCAAAATGTATGGATTAACATGAGCTACGGAAATGTCACCTGATGAAACATTATCTTCAATATGTGGAAGAGGGTGTAAATTCCCGTCTCCGTTGAAAAAAAGAATGATTTTTCGACTAATTGGAATTTATTTATTTATTTTATTAGGGACAAAAAACAGTTACATGCTAGAGAAAATACAAGAAAATCCTTAAAACTAGATGCACAAACATGTAACCCACTCCAATGTCCACATGTTAACATAAAAATAAGAGAAGTGAAGGAGTGTGGTAAGAGTTAACAGAATACATTGCCTTCTGAGAAAGCTTTTTGTATTATAAAATAATTTGTTTCCGTAATCATAATTAATGTTATATAAAATATAATTCAATTCAATTATTTATTTATTTATTTAAACTTCATGTGCAGTGGTGGTACATATAATCACGATACGATACGTATCATAGTGGTGGTAATTATTCTTAATTCCATTTAATTTAAATCAATATTTTTTATTAATTCTGTACTATTATTTTCTATTTCAATTCAATTCCAAATAATTTAATTTAATTTAATTCAATTCAATAAAATTCATTTAATTTGTTTATTTTTATGATTGAAATTACTCAATTCAGTTCAAATATAATCTACGAGTATTTGCTTAATTTACATTTAATTAATGTAACTTTCTCAATATTATTGTTTTTAAATATTAGGAATATCCTCCTTTTTGAGTGGTCCTTTCTGGTTAGTGTGATTGCTCAAAAATTGATTTCTGAATGATGTATATTACTATGTTATGTGTAACTCTGTATCGTAATGCAGGATAATTCCTATGTGGTGAAATATACGTCGCTACAGATATTATGTCAGTTCATCTGGGCTTACTTCTAGTTGTATGAATTACACATTGAACGAGATGTATGCTTTTAAATCGACACCAAAATTTTAAGTTCCTCACCTGAAATAACCATATCCAAGTATGGCAGGTTTTGAATAGAGTTGAAGTCAAACTTGCCACCATGCTTAGCGTCATTGTCCCTGATCTCCTGTGCCAGCCGCTCCTGAACGTCAGTGTTCACTGCCAGCTCATACAGCAAAAACGACATCGCTGTTGAGATTGTTTCGAAGCCAGCAACGAAGAACAGGATAGCTTGGGCAGTTAAATCGATATCGGACCATTCTGAGGATCGAAGGTTAATGTATTAAGTACAAATTTTACAAAGTTCCTTCTGCTGGGACTCGTTGAAGGCTTGTTCCGTGAAAAGAAAAGAGGTTGGTCGCTTAAATGCGATGGACATCAGTTATCGTGTATTCGTTAAGACTTATAACCGGCAAATCAAGTTCACTACTAGGAACTGTTCTACTGTATTTAAATATAAATATTTTTTCAATTTTATGTTCTTTAACATTGGATACCTCTAGCTGGCCTATCTTAGTGAGATTAAGTGTAGATTGACATATCAAGCGATAAAGCGAGGGCTAGTGGAGTAGCTGCAATCCATTTTCCCCTTGTTCTAAAGTAACAGCATTTCACAGAGTTTATATATCATACTGACCTCTATTAATGTTTGCTTTTCCAACCTCAGATTCCTCAACTGTTGCAAATCCAGTATTGATTTGCCCTTCCGATTTTTCTTCATGGGTAAGTTTACCTGTATATGATATAAAAAATAATAGAGAATAAAATATCGAATTTGATGTTGTACAAGTGTTCTCTACAATGTGGTATTTAACTTTTTTGTATGCATTTACATCATATACCTGCATATCTTCAACAGCCTACCTAATACGCATTTTCAATCGTCTACCGATTAAAACTATATTAATTGAACTGATGACATCAACATTGACATGACCTTGGTTAAGTTTTTGTTATTCTATACCAGTTGATGTGGTATTCATTTTAGTAAAACTATGTACTTACGTACCAACATTTGTATTATCTGTCATTAGGCTTAGTTTGGTACGAAACTTCCTCTTTCTGTTAATTATAATACCATGAAGGTCAGTTATAGACAAAAAACTGATATATAATAATGGTTAGTGGTTTTTCATTCGAAGATAATAATAATAATAAAATGTTTTTTTTATTAGTTTTGTTTTAAAAAATATTTAAAAATGTAATTAAATGTATGTTGAACAAATAAAGGTAATAATAATAATATTCACACAACTATCACACAACGCCGTCCAGTCTCAAGCTAAGCAGAGCTTGTGTTATGAGTACTAGACAACTGATAAACATACATAAATATTTCTAAATACATACATATTATAGATAAATTACACCCAGACACAGAACAAATGATTGCTCATCACACAAACATTTGTCCTGGGTGGGAATCGAACCCACGACCTCTGGCATAGCTGTTAGGGCCACTAACCACTAGACCAACAGGACAGTCAAACGAACAACAAACGAAGAAAGATATTACTAATGTACCTACCTACTTAGCAGTACCATTTAGGTTAAACAAGGTTTCTCCGAGTTTCAGGAAACACATTCAGCCATTGGTCTCGGCTGTATATTTTAGATCTTTGATATTCGTTATGGATAGTCAGTAGCCAGGAAATCAGAGACTAATCTTGCTATGCGATATTAAGTTACCCGCGTTGTGTTACTGGGTTGTTGAGGTCATGTAAGTAGCCGCTACATCCGGTTAGATTGAAAATCCAATCCAATCCAAATATAGTTAGGAAAAGGCGAAAGACGATTGTGATTGAATCTTATTAAAACTAGTAAATTGTTCTTCATCATGACTCATGACAAATAAAACGTACTTCACATTTGTTGAAAAACTTATGACTTATGGGTTCATGTGAAAAATCATGAATTAACCCGCGAGAAAAGGTATTTCTGTTTATAAAATAACGGAAGCAGTGAATCAATTATTATTGAATCATGCTTGCCAAGTTGTTAATAGTAGGTACTTTAGGAACCCACAAAATTTGGTAGTCTATACCTACAAACGGTTGCGAACCATCCTACACACAGCCAGTACTAGATAACAGATACTATATCACAAAGGTAAACTACACGTTAAAATAATATAGAAATAACTTTTTGATGGAATATCAACATAACAATTTAAACCTCACGTAAATAGTTTTTAATGAAATCACATCACTTATTATACCTTTCTTAGCTTCCATGAGTAGGTGTATCATGTCAGGTCTGAAGATGTTTTTCTTCTGTCGTTCATCCATAGTATTCAATACTATGCTCTGGAAAAAGTCTGTCGTGGCTTCCGAAAACAATTTGACATTGAATTTCTGAGAAAATAAAACATAATTACAATATTTTGATATAACATAATATATTTAACTATTTTAACAAATTTTATGAAAACAATTTCTGACAACCGATGAATTTTAATATCTATTATTATTTCAGAATTATTATTATTTTTTAAGTGACCAGTGGTTGATGTAATGAAGTTGTGATATTATTTATTTTTGTGTTGACCTGGTTTTATAAAATTGTGATTTTTATTTAATTTATTTGAATAGCATAATGTTTTTTTTTTTATTTGAAATGTTTTGTTGTATTATTAATTATTTCTCTATTATGTTTAGGGTTCTGTACCTCAAAAGGACAGAACTCTTGTAGGATCACTTAGTTGTGCGTCTGTCTGTCTGTCTATCTGTCTGTCGGTCTGTCTATCTGTCAAGACCCTTTATCTTGAAAGCACGTGGAGGTATCGAGTTGAAATTAAAACTATAGCAAGAGTCTGCAGTCTCTTAAAGCTGTGTAAAAATCAAACTTCTATGTTAACGAAAAAAAAAGATACGGTCGTCTATGTAGCAAAAACGTATATTTCGACACTTTTAAGGGAATCAAAATTCATAGGGTACTTCCCGTTGACCCAGAATCCTGGAATTTAGCATAAAGCAAGGTTTTATAAGCACAGGTATAGGAATAAATCTAAAAACCGTAAATTTGTTGTTACGCGATTCAGAAATTTTGAAACGGTCCGGACTAAGCGTTTCGCTTCGTTGTTTATACCGTGTACATCGAAGGACTGGAACAATTTGCCTGCTGCTGTCTTCCCGTCCAACTATAATATAGATGTCTTCAAGGCAAGAGTGAATAGGCTCTTAATAAACTAGTGCGCCTGACCACCAATGATTGCATCTCCGCTTACCATCAGGTGGGATCGCAGTCAAGCACTGGTTTATATCAATTAAAAAAAAAAACTCCGTTCGGGAATTTATATGACTATTTATAAAACATTCAGACACAATGAAAAAAAATGTTAATGAATAAATAAAATGAAAATGAAATAAAACAGGATAAGGGCCAGAGAATGACAATACTGGATCTAACCTTCATAATCGCTGGAAAACAGGTATATCCAAAGAAGATCAGGACTCGTTTGAAGCCAGAAGTAGCAGTTTCATTACCAACATTGTAGAACTGATTGTTTCTATCGTCGTGGGAATTGACCTTTAGGCCGAAAGCGCAAGAAGCGATGACGTCATTGGCGTAGCGTGTCGTCAGATCCTTGGTGTCCACGTCCACGTAGTCAACTGTGGAGTTAATAGCTTTTTAATTTTAAAATTTCAATAAATACTATTGTACTTCGTGTCCAATATCATCATCATCACTTCAGTCGAAAGAAGTCAACTGTTGAACACAGGCCTGCTCCAGGCACCACAATGAATGAACCTGTGCGTTTCGCATCCATCGCATTCTCGCAACTCTCAGGTTCATCCACCTTGTAGGCATCTAACGCTGCGTCTTCTGATGTGCTGTCGCCACCCCAGAATCTTTAGGCCCCATTGATTGTTTTACGAGCAATGCCTATCCACTGCCACTTAAGTTTAGTGATTCTTAGGGCTATGTCAGCGACCTTCGTATCCCGAATATGTTCCCGATATAACACTCAAACAACCGGTCTAGCATTGACAGTGTCATTATGCACCTGCTCTATTCCAATTATTTTTCGAA
This sequence comes from Mythimna vitellina, assembly GCA_949316375.1. Classification (NCBI taxonomy): domain Eukaryota; kingdom Metazoa; phylum Arthropoda; class Insecta; order Lepidoptera; family Noctuidae; genus Mythimna; species Mythimna vitellina. Next base: position 1,010,598 of record OX438692.1, on the reverse strand, counting down.
GAATCTCATCCTTAATTTTTTTGCAATATTTTAAATAGCGTTATATATAATTGTATACCCAAAAATCAGCTCAAACGCATGAAGACATATGCATAGATGCCTAAACAGAATAGTGGTGTACTAAATAAATAATTTCTGATACCATCCAATTAAGATTCACACACATGAAGAATAAATTGAACGTGAACATACCAAAACCACCAGTATAAAGTATACACTAACTGAACAAAGGATCTTAAGTAGTTATTGGATTCAGTAGTCTAACTAAAGTTGTTAAGAACAATTCAGTATTAATGAATTTAGAATGCACGACTAACTATTCTTAACCTAAGAAAATCAACGAATCAACGAACATAATGGAATATGGCAATCATCTTGGACCTCACAGTATTAGAAAAGGATAGTAGAGAACTAATAAATTTTCTATATACCAAGCAATACATAGGACAGCTAGGCAAACATCTTTACAATATTATTAGTCTACTGACCTCCAGATTCCTTAATCTGCTTCTTCAGAAAGCCTATCATCTGGTCGCTAACCTCCATCATGAAGGTCACCATGGCTCGCATCTTGGAACTGGTGAACGCCGGGCTCAATGTGGATCGCATGTCTTTCCATTCTTGACCTGAACAAAATATTAACATTTAAGATAAAAATAAAATTGTATAGAAACATTCAACAACAACATCATTTAGTAAAATGTTATTTTCCTTTTAAACAAAGTTTTAACAGGTAAATTCACCTGTATTTAACCGGCGAAAATACAGCCTAAGCTGCTTACCATAATATTAAAACTAGGTATTAATAAAGAGTTCAGTTTCTGTTTTTCGCCTTTTAAAAACAGTTTCAGCGAACTTTTTAGGAATGTATTCATAATGCGTACAGCTAAGGAGTGGAATTCCTTGCTGTTGTCTGTGTTTCAGTAGTAGGCTTTGACCCTGCCGGAAAACTTTGGGGTCGTCTTTGGGGAGGCAAGCGTGCTCCATCGTTGACCACATCATCGCTTACCATCCAGTGAGATAATGGTCAAGCGCGTGCCTATCGATAATAAAAAAGAACTATTCAATTACGGCAGCTTTTCGACTTTTAAATCGACTGATGACTTCTATTTGAGGATTAAAAATAGCATTTTGGTGGCTTTTGTACAGAAAAAATGTAAATTTTTCATATTTATTCTTCTCTGGTATCAGTTATCTTGGTTATGAATAAGTTTTTGATTCTATACCTCTCAACGAGAATAAGTTTCTGCCGAATAAAGGCTCCACTGATTCGTCCACTAGCATGCGATGGTCCAAGAAGTGCTCAAAGTCCTTTACTGTAATTTTCTTCACCAGCTCTAGATCGCGGATCATCACCACACCCTTCAGGAATTCGTATCTGCCTACGAACCTAGAAAAGTAAGTAATTCGTAAAGAAAATTGGGAATGCTAAATTTTGCAGTGATTAAAAAAGAAGACCCCATCGAGACAAGACCCCGAGTTTTATCCACGATTTATGGATTGAGTATGCCTCATGTGGTCAGCGTGCACAGAGAAACCTACGTATTATAATATCTCATCTATTTATGCTGTAAAATGTTTCTTTAGCAATATTATTTATAAGAGCTACACGTGATGCTTGCTCTTCATTGGGCTTACTGTCAATTGACTGGCGATTTAATACAAAGTTTTTCTGTTGCTGTATTTATTTACTATACCTGCAAAGATGTGAAGATGAATTCACGCTTGGATCGAACGGACAAGTCTGGTTAAAATAATTGGAGCAGTTCAAAAGCGCTTTTAGGGTTGACGATATTGTCAAAGTCGCAAGAAACACCTGGATGTGAGTTATCAGAAACCAGGAAGCATGGCAGAAGAAAGGGGTAACATACAATCAGCAGTGGGCTGCAATGTTGAATATGATGAAGGCATTTCTTACACAAACTTACACGTCATCCTTAGGAATTGGCAAGAAAGCCCAGAGCTAGAGCCCATAGAAGGAATGGAATTGCCCAGCCGTGGTAGTGATCATGAATACTTAGATAGAAAGAATTCACTTTAGTTTGTACACTTTCTCCTTCACACTCCTTTAATTCTTGACAATTGCAACTTTTGCAATTCATTTGAGTCGCAAAATTGCAATTGACAAGGATACCTAACTGGAAAGCAAAGTCCGTCTCTGTACGTTTATTTGCATAACGTATTTAATCAAATAAATAAATAAAATAACTATTATTAGTTTAAATAAAAAAAAAATAAGGAGTTGAAGACGGAAGCCAAATTACTGTTTTACTATCAGTTTGAAGACCTATAGCATATTGAACGCCATAAAAGTAATAACATACCTCTCTTCTGGAAAACTATGATACATATCGTCCAACGTTTCAGCGATATGTTTCTTCCGCATCAGCTCGTTCAGCAGGTTACCTACCGGTGGGACTACCGGGAAGTGCTTCACGCCGTAGCGGCTGAACTTCGAGTAGGCCTGGCGTATGTACAGCACCAAGGCTGTTATGATCACGCCGAGCCATATTAGGATTATCATTTTCTAAAAAAGAAGAAGAAAAAAACTTTACATAAGAGACACAGTATACGGTAAGATGAAGTTATATTAAAAACAAGATGCAAACAGAAAATAGAATAATCTAGAAAAAAACAGAATAGAATGCAATGAAATGGATAATAATTTATTAAATGAAATAGATTGGAATAAAATGGGGTACAATGGAATTAAATGGAATACAATGGAATAGAATAAACATCAAAATAGTAACAAAACTTTTACACAATCTAACTCTATGGGTAAAACGGATGGCCTTAACACTGACAGTGACCAAACAACCTTTAGATAGACGGTAAGAACAGAGTCGATGTCTAGTACTACTACTAGACATACAAATCACAAAGACTGCCTCTGACTGACTGACTTTGATTTAATGCATAATCTCAAGAGGTATGGTGTGGGAAGTGGCTACTGTATAAATTATTCGATCAACAACGGAATAATTTTATAGATCAGGATGACCAAGCATAATTGTTTGTTATAATTGATACTCAACTCTATATTTATAGCACTCAAGGATATCATAATTGAAATAAAGTGTACCTTATCTTTATTAACATACACAATATGCAGATTTATTAAACAAATTGAAAAGCCAAACATTTGACAAACTCGATATTCGCACCGGAATTATTTAAGAAGCAAATAGATTTGAAATACGAGAAAAGTTAAAATTGAATCGAAAAGTTTAATAAATTTGATCTCCTGCTGTTCTTATCAGAAAGTTACCTTTGGTGTATAAATTATAGTAGTTGCGAAGAATTATTGACAAAATACACATAATTATCAATAAACTTGGCTCATGAAATAATTGATTGTATAAGTAGTTTACCAAAAAATCACTAAAACTTATCTATAATTTAATCATTTGGAAATAAATAAACACAATTTATGACTCACTGACTAAAACACGAGTGAATTTGACCCACGTCCCCCACGGAATGAAAATTATAGGTAAAAACTAGTATCTGGTTTTTTATAAAGTAGATATCGGAACGTGCCAACAGGTTTTTTGTTATGTGTTGTTATAACGACAGATAAGTACGTATGATATTATGTATAATCTTTGTTATGTTGATACTACTATCGATGTGTGCTAAGTACACACATATATATAGCTGCATGATGAACACATTTATAGCTATCGAAGACAGACGTAGTGTTCAGAGTTGATAGATACAGTTATAGAGTATTTTTTTGCAACTATACTAATTTTCAGTAGTAACTATTTTATGATTGCAGGACCAAGCGATAACCAAAGCAAAAATCATTTACATTAAGTTCATTACTTAACTGACAAGAAAAATGTACCGAGCAAGACATCGAGAATGAGGTAGTGTGTCCCTCTCTTACCTCTAACTAGGATAACCACAAATTTACTATGTAAGCAAATTAATTGTTATTATTTTTGTCACTGCTGCATTTTCTATTAATTGATGCTGCAGATTTCTATATATCGACGGCAATGTAAAATAGTTTTTTTTTTTTTTATTGGCTGGGAAAATCATCCTAATGACATCCCCGCTCTTGGGCGGAGCGGGAGATAGTGTCAGACTCTTACTGACTAAAAACCCACTCCTGTTCCTTCGTTGCCTTCGTCCCAGGGCCCCGGGTTCCGCTTTCACACTACCCGTGGCCCCAGTAGGCTTCGACCCTGCTGGGCCCCTACGATTTGCTGACATCTCCTTGAGGCGCGCGTGGAACAAAACGCGCCGTCGACGACTTGGGCTCGGTCCGGACGGTTACCGGACGGTCAGACGGCGAGCCACCCATTGCTCGCCGCCTGCAAGCCCGCGCCTACGGTGGCCGGAAATCGGGATCGGAATCCCGGCGGCGGTTGGAGCGTAAGGACCGTTGCCTCACGCGATCGGCCGCCTCCTTAGCTAGCATTACTGCTTCGCAGAAGGAGGCGACCGCCTGCCACTCCTCCTCGCTCCGGAGCATGGCCTGAACCAAGGCCCGGCGCGAGAGATCACCGCCGCCGATTGCCCCCACGAGGACACGGCGTTGCTCTGCCCAGGCGGGGCACACCTCCACCGTGTGCTCCACCGTGTCCTCCGGGTGGGCCACACAGTGGCGACACCCGGGCGTCGTTTCCGCTCGAATCCGGTGCAGGAACCTCCCGAACTTACCGTGTCCGGTGAGGACCTGCGTCATGCGGAATGTGAGGACGCCGTGAGGTCTTTCCAACCACGCCTCAAAGAGGGGACTTACCGCCATTATTGTGGTGTGCCCAAATGTAAAATAGTTTAATTTTTTGAGTAGTTAAAAAAAAAAAAAAAAAAAAGAAAACCCTAAATTGTCCACGAAAATTTGTCATAATTGGTAAATTCATAAAGAATCAATCATTCACAGTCATTTATTATTCATATTAATCGATAGCCTGTACAATATTTCTATAAATTGAGAGACATTTTGGGATATGAACAAACGCTAATAACATTGCTGTTTATGAATATTATTTATTGAGCTTTAACTTAAATAATGACAAGATCTTTTCTGATATGCCCTTTAAGTATTTCTACTAGTAATTAGTTGTGTATACCTCTATAATATACATATTAATTAATGTTTTTTGAACGTATAAGTCTATAATAAAATGTCCTAATGAACACTTGAACTTCTTTATGACAGAATATCCCGTATTACGAACTAGTCTATAGATACACCAGTAGAAAGAGTCTTCGGTACATTTTTGAGGTTGACGTAATCAATCCAACTTCAACTTCAACTCTTCATTAATGGCATTTGTGGAAAAGACGCAACAATTTTGCCAATAACACGTGCAAACTATTAATAGACCATCAAACGCTGGAGAGTATTTCGCGTGAATTAATAGTAAAATAAACATATATCTCTAACATCAAAGTTAATCAATCCAAATAGTATAAAATATTTTTGATTTGAGGTCATAAAGACTGATATTGACATAACACATTGCCTAACGCCTGCCATTAAATTAAAGGCAATAATTTTACAACAAGCGATTGGTGAACAGGGAGGTCGAAATAATAATAAATTATTAAAGAACATCATCGTTTTCCCATCCTTGTTTCGTGTTACTTGGGATCGGCGCAAAACGTTTTTTCTTCCATTCTGTTCTGTCACCAGTCATGATATCTGTAACTCCTTTTCTTTCATATCACTCATCACACAATCCATCCACCTTTTCTTTGGCCTCCCTCTTCCTCCATCCACATATATACTGAAAACTTTTTTAATAACATACGTTTCATCCTTCCATATTTATTTCTATATCAAACATTTGGAAATGTGAGAAGACTCCAATTAGTTGCTTTTTATCTCAATTTTTTTTTTGCTACTCAAAGCTACCCAGCTTCCGTAAGCCGATCCCCTCATTACACAGTCCTGTCTCCACGTTCATTACACGCGGAACGTCATCCATTGCGCGATCGGCTCTGGATTAAAAGATAGAAAAAGGTGAAAAATTTCGGGACGCACCGGCGGAGATTACAAGCTGGATTACCTCCGCGTCATTTATCAACTTCATCTCGGTGCTGTGAGTTAGGTAGGGCTGTGGTACGGAAAAATGGAGAAGCGGTTGTAGAAAAAGCAATTTAGGTTTCTTGTTGCAACTAAACTTGAATTGAGACATTACCGCATACCACAGAGCATCGAGACTCTACCATCAGGCCCACCAAGAAAGTCATCATCGGGTGAGATTTTAGTCAAGTGCGAGCCTATCAACAATAAAAAAACCAGTACTAGAGAAGTCATTGATAAAATGAAACTTTAGAGGTATGTGGAATAGAGTTTAAAGTCCCGCAAACCGACGTTGGAAAAGTGACAATCACTGTGTCGTAACGTTCACAGTTGGTTCGAGGTCTTGAAAAATAGACAGCATCCTAACATGGTACGTAGTGAGGTTAGTTTTCTCTTCTGCTGACATTCATGGACTGAGTCCATCTCATGCGCTGCACACAACTACCGGCAGCGGGGTCCCACCTCGGAGCCAGTTGATCCCTAAGTCCCAAGCTGCTCGATAGCCAGCCTCTCCTCCTCTTACCATGTGATATATCTGGTACGTGCAACTGCCCATGAATTGATTTTAGACTGTTGGATATTACGTTCTAATCACGCGGAGAATTTTAATACTGTAATGCAGTATTTTGTAGTTTAATTCCAATGTGTCGACATAGATTTCGTAACAAACCAAGCGTTCTAGTGCATCTACAGGGGCCTAACCATGATGAGTTGAAATATCAGTCGTTCGAGCGAGAAAGAGGGATGGAGCTATTTATCCTATATAGCTCCATCTCTTTAAGTTTCGTTCGTAAAATGGATCACGTTAAGAACTCGTCTCAGATACCTATAGATGCAGCCACCTGGTGGCCGCACATGAGATAGCACTATAAAACTTCAATGAGGTTATTACGTGAACTTTTCCTTAAACATGACCATTGAAATACACTAAAAACTTAACCAGTGGAGTCTGTTTGTCATACATACACTAAAACTGTTACTTTGATTGCCGAAATTATTCTAAAAACATAGAAATTGACTCGAGTCGACCTCTCAGTGACAGGCCTTTGTTAACTTTTTATAGTTCTCCAAGCCAAAAACCGGCACGTCGAATGAGACAGAGCATGTTATGTTTTGTCTCAATTTTCTTACCTATTTCGTATATATGCTTTTCACTTTCGCACTTCTCTACTGTCTCATGGCTACATCTAGAGTTTATAATCTGAGGAGTTCATGGTAGCACTCCTGTTAACACAGAAATTGACGGTTCGATAATGCTGGCAGTGATAGCGATTTGCTACTGAAGCAGAGTACAAATAGAATTTTCTAACTGCATGGGCATTGGTTGTTTATTTAATTCTTAATTCTTTATTGTACACAAAAAACATACATAGTACACGGAGATAATACAGTTTATGTACAAAGGCGAGCTTAACTCAACAATGAGTTTTCTCCCAGCAAACCTTTGAGTTACAGAGTGAGAATACATTCGAGGGTAGGAACCAGTGCACAATATAATCCTTGCAATAACTAAATCTAAAATATGTTAATATTATGTCAATAATGAAAGGAAGTGCTCTTTTAGTCTATTAAACCATAGCAAACGCTTTAAAGACAAGCACTTGAGTATAAAAGACAAATATTTATTAGCAATTTGTTTAGAAACAGTAAATTGTTGCTAGTTTTAAAACTACAGGAATTTACTAGATAGTCATTTAATCGTTTTTTAAAAACAGCTGTTGTAAATTAGATTGTGATCTCTCTTTATCACTCAACGGAAGGAAACTCAACTTTAAGTTAAGCTCCCCATGTAGATACATAAACTCTGTTATCCTCTCATATTATAACTTATTATGGTGGACAATTAAAAAATATAGGTTTTGTAAAACATCATCGCTTATTCATTATTATTTTCATTCATGAATATAAAAAACTAGCTTTTTCCTACAGTTTCGGCCGCGTACTTAAAATATACCCTATGTCACTCAAAAATAAAGCAGCTTTCTATCTTTCTTTTAAAATCATCGTCAGACAACTACCACTGACTACCATGTAGGTTGTCTGGCATTTTGTTGAACTGGACCTATTTGGCGCAGCTGTCAGACACACATTGTGTCAGTGTTTTTACAGTGTTACAATTTTGTTTTTACAGTGTGTGTATCCATGCGTGCCAAATAAATTTTTTTTTTCTTTCTACCGGTGAAAAAAATTTAGCAATCAGACCGTACTGGTCTGATTGCTAAATTTTTAAAGAGATTACCTCTTACAAACAAAATAAAAAAAAACAAACTTTACCTCTTTATAATATTAGTGTAGATAGAAATGTCTCTTTTTACATTATCGCTTATAACTTGTGCTCCACCCAAGGGCGCCCAGTGACAGTGACGCTGGGCGGACAAACATCCCGATAACTAATACTTGCCCAGGAATATTTGACATCAAGAAAAACTATCCTAATTCAATTCCTCTCCCATTTATTTTGTAACTACTTTTCCTACTTATTATTTATACGTTACGTAAGGAAAACAATTCGGGAAAACAAAATTTTGCAAAGATAAACATTGAGAAAGCGGATACTCTAAATATTAAATTCCATCTAAACAATTTCTTGAAATTTTGAGATATCTATATTACTTATTTATTAGGGTCAATTTATGTTAACCTTGGTTCTCTTGCGGATATCCTCATTCCTGATTCGATCACGCAAGGAAATTCCGAGCATAGCCCTTTAAGTCTTCTGATGAGGCCCATTGTAAGCGACCACGTTTCGATATGTCATCACTGGCAACACGCACTGGTCATAGAATTTCGTCTTGAGACACTGTGGTATATTGGACAAGAAGATACCGCACAGCTTCCCAAACGCTGCCCAGCTGAGTCAGATTCGACGATTGATCTCTTTCTTAAAGTTACACCTTACTACCCAAATGGGCCGTCTGTCCCAGGTAAACGTAGTCGTCCACAACTTCGAGTGCAGAGTCCCCGATCTTGATAGGAGTGGGTGCAACATGGCTGTTTACCTTGACTTTGGTTTTGTCCATGTTCATTTTAAGTCCTACTCTTTCGGAAGCTCTACTGAGGTCACCAAGTATTGTACTGAGCTCCTCCGTAGTCTCAGCCATGACTATTATGTCGTCAGCAAACCGAAGGTGAGTGATGTACTCACCATTGATATCAAATCGAACCAACTTAAGTGGCAATGGGCAGGGCACATTGCTCGCAAAATGGATGGTTGTAGGGACCGAGACGTTCTGGAATGGTAACCACCGGAAGACGTAACGTTGGAAGGCCTCTACTCTAACCCTATGTCCAACAGTGGACGACTTTCAGCTGAAATGATGATGATGATTTATATTGTGATTGGTACATTGCTTACTTACATCATTATTAATAATTTTAATACATTAAACTAGCTAAGTATATTATGTTTTTCATGGAAAATGCTCAACATCTTCATCATCAAATTTCAGCCACAGGATGGCCACTGCTGAACATATCCTAAGAGTAGCGTTGCATCAATCGGTCCTGTGTTTTCTGCATTTCTACTGTGTTTCTTGTGGGACGAAGAGTGAGCGATGCAATCGTTGATAGTGAGGCGCACTAGTATATTAGGGACCTATTCACTCTAGCCTTGAAGACACCCAAATTATAATCGGATGGGAAGACCGCAGCAGGTAAATTGTTCCAGTCCTTCGTTGTACGCGGTATAAACGATGAAACAAAAAGCTTAGTCCGGACCGTAGAAGTTTCAACAGGTTATTAAGTTATTTGATAATTACCTAAAACTCCAAGAATAGTTCACATTATGATTAAATTCTCGCGGTTTGTTCTGTAAATTTCGTTAACACAGTATGTACAAGTAGAAACACGGTATGTACGTAAAATGAAATTAATATGGTTCCTGTGGGTTGAAGATATTTGTCACAAGTATCTTATATGGGACCACAAGGGATAAATTGTTCAAAACAAATCTTGTAAGACCTTTATTATAGAATAGAAAGGAATTTTATTTTGCAAATATGAGTAGGTTCTTATGATATATTAAAGCCAGCCACATTTTATCATTCGGCATGCAAATATTTACATTATGTTATTATATTTAAAAAACAAAATATATATATATATATATATATATTACCGGATTAGTTTATACATTTTTATTATCAATTTTTTATTCATAAATTTAATAAAATATATTTTGTAGGACTTAGAAGAAAAAAATCAAATTATCATTTCATTGTATAGCACGTCATTAAATTTTAAAATACAGATCAATATTGTAAAAAAAAAATCTTACAGTAGGCAAAAATATCTAAACAAAAAAAAAATGATAAAAGAAATAAAAATAAAATGTCATACAATAACTTAATAAAAAAAAAAATTAAAAACTCTTTACAGGGCTTAATCTAATTAACAAACACAACGCTACGAAATGACAAGCATCGACCTCTTTTGACGATGCTAGAGGAACTCTGAACTCATAATTCTAAAATTTGCCTTACCAGCGGTCGCTAGCTAATATGAAACTATACTTAACGATACCTGACTACTACATAGTTCATATGTAGTAGTCAGGTATCGTTAAGTATAGTTTCATATTAGCTAGCGTTGGTTATTTATTTAATATTACTCGGTATTTTCGTAAGTTAAAATATAATTCAGAGTTCATTAAGCTTTATGCAATACGCTGTAAAGTATGAAAATAACAAGGTCCTCAGATTATGACGAGGACTCACTCGTTACTGTCACTGTTAATTGCTACGGATAGATGTCGCTGTCGTAACGTTCGCAGAAAAGAAATCGGTTTTCTTTGTATATTTTTTTGGTGTTGGCAATTTTAGCTCAACGTTTCGTCGAGTTATAAATTTAAGTCTTCGTCGGTCTAGTGAGCATGGCTGCTAATTCTGTGGTATTGGATTTGATTTGTTGTGTTACTCAATTGGGTATTCTCGTACCTAAGAATATTTTTATTAGAAAATATTATAAAAAAATAAATTAAAAGAGTAATTAGGGAGTTTCTTCCCGGAACTTTTCCTTAACAAATGACCAATTGGAACCATGCACTAGTTTCTGAATTAGTTTTAGTACATTCTGAGAAGTCAGAGTCTAATTGCCGAATCCCTGATACTTATAACAGATTTTAAATATTAACGGTAAATGAGGATGTAATAAGAAACCACTACTATTTAAGAATTAATTAAGTATCAAATTTCTGTCTTTTTTGTTTAACTTAGCTTAAATATTTGCCTGCTGCGACATGCTAAACTCTGTCATAATATCATACTAGCCGCGGGTGGGTCCTGGTGACCTGTAATACAGGTTGTTGTACATACCTACATCAGGCACCAGTCCCTCACAAAGTTAGCTCTAAGATATAAGCAATGTTAAAAGCTAGCATAAGATAACTGTGTGAAGGGAAAATAAATAAATAAATTATTATTATTATTATTATACTACCATCCCCTCTCTAGAGGCTCTAGCCTACAAGTATGATGTTATACTGCAATAATAAATGATCAGCACGTTGATTAATGATCAACTAATGTTGAAGGAAGCGATAAACAAGCTCGATTTAGTGCTAATAATGTTTCCCTCAGTTTACACGATGTGGGTCATTTATTATCCGAAAGAAATGGTTTGTGAATATGCTGGAAATTGTTAACGACTGTTGTAACACGCACGCAATTCTGGAAACTCCTATTGGGGAATTTTAGAGACTCTTCAAAGAAACTAACATGCTGATTACTAGCCAACTCTGTATTGCTTTGATTATCAACAAAGATAAAGAGCCATGCGTAAATTAAACTTTACAACTAATTAGAGTGACTAAATGACACATTGCGCCGTTGATTTGCTGATTAAAGATAATAATAATAATAATAATAATAATAATAATAATAATAATAGTTTATTACAGAAAAATACACAGAAAATACAATTGACAAAAACAATTTGGCATATAATAATAGGTAAATACAGAAAAGGAGTTTCGTTGGTACCTGTACTAATGAAAAACATTGTATCACAGGCACCAGCATCTTTCAATTATTTCATGATAAAGGATAACTTTAACTTTAAAACCGTCCAGAAACGATTTATACGAAGATAGTTCGAAGCCAAGCTCACATTTGGAGTAGTTTCAAATTTCCCAGTGAAAACGGCCCCGATTTACGAGTTGTAGGCCACGGGTTCAAATCCAGCGAGGTGCATTACTTTTTGTAATTCATTTTATCACCACTGTTCTCAAAAAGGTGAAAAAAAAAAAATGGTTAGGAAACCAGCATTTTCTAAAACCAAAAATTCGAAGACACGTGACATCTACCAATATGTACTGGACCCTCGTTTTGGATTATGGCCCATTCCCTTTTCTAAAGAGGAAGCTTGAGTCTCAGCAATAAAAATCATTATATGGGTTATTATTATATGATATAACAAACATGAACACTCTCAATTTCCTAACATAAAATGTCAGACGTTTATAGTAAAATAGTGTGGTGTACTAATAATTTTCATGTTCGTTATTTAACTCCCGATTGACTGTGTTGCATTTTAGCAGAAGATTAATGTAAAAATATTCATGTATATTTTCTTGAATAAACTATTAAAAAAAAGACAACTCACCTTGGTAATTTTTATAGGCACATTTTTTTGGATATAGGAAACCAAACTAAGTTTCATTACTACATCGCCAATTTGTTATGCCGTGAAATTCATAATAATTTTTGTGAGGTGGCAAATCATCAAATTACTCTACCAACTCTAAATGGAGTCCTTCTTTACCTTGCGTCGTTTATCCTCAACGAATAATATAATATAATAATAATATAATATTTAATAATATTTTACAACTATTACACAACGCCGTCTAGTCCCAAGCTAAGCAGAGCTTGTGTTATGGGTACTGAGACAACTGATAAACATACTTATATATTTCTAAATACATACATATATAGATAAATTACACCCAGACACAGAACAAATGATCGTGCTCATCACACAAACATTTGTCCTGGGTGGGAATCGAACCCACGACCTCCGGCATAGCAGTCAGGGCCACTAACTACTAAACCAACAGGCCAGTCGTAATAAAGAATAATTTTCTTGTGAACTATATTTCGCCATGTTGTCCTATCTTCAGCGATATGAATGGCGTCGCAGATTATGGTCTCTAGTGTAGCACGGATTTGGTCAGACTAACGTATCGATCTTCTCGGCTTCGGCGAGATGAGTACTTAGTATCTTTTACTGGCTACTTTCTTGATCAATCCCAACGTCAAGATTCTTCTAACAACCATTGCATTCGATATACCTACTTGCATTTGTCACAAGAACCAGCCCACACGAAATCAGAATATCAAGTATTATGAATTAATTTTCTGAAAAACTATTGTTGCTGTCTGTACGTGAATTTTACAAAAAAACAAGTAAAACTAACGACCTCCTCGATAATACTCCACATCGATATGAGTTGGATCGCGATTCTTGTCGCACTGAAGTCAATATCATATTGAAAACATATACCTATGAATATATGTTTTCCTATGATTTGGAAAAACATAAGAGGAGTTTCATTTGTGGAGCAAATGTTTTAAAACAGAATAGATAGTTTTAGAGTCTTAAGATATCAATTTAATTATACCACTTTATTTTAGCATTTTAGCAGCAGATTATGTTCGAAAAACTAATAAGGGATTTTTTTTACTTTTTAAGGTTTTTTTTAGGTGGGAAAATCATCTAATGACAAATCCCGCTCTTGGTCGGAGCAGGATATAGTGTTAGACTTTTACTGATTAAAAACTCACTTCTGTTCCTTCTTTGCCTTCATCCCGGGGCTTCGCTTTAACACAACCCGTGGCCCCAGTAGGCTTCGACCCTGCTGGGCCCCTACAATTTGCTGACATCTCCCTGAGGCGCGTGTGGAACAGTACGCGCCGTCGACGACTTGAGCTCAGTCCGGACGGTTACCAGAAGGTCGGACGGCGAGCCACCCATTACTTGCCGTCCGCAAGCCCGAGCCTACGGTGGCCTGAAATCAGGATTGGAATCCCAGCGGCGGTTAGGGCGTGAGGACCGTTGCCTCATGCGATCGGCCGCCTCCTTTGCTAGCATTACTGCTTCGTAGAAGGAGGCGACCGCCTGCCATTCCTCCTCGCTCCGGACCATGGCCTGTACCAAGGCCCGGCGCGAGAGATCACTGCCGCAAATCGCCCCCACGAGGACACGGCGGTGCTCTGCCCAGGTGGGGCACACCTCTACCGTATGCTCCACCGTCTCCTCCGGACGGTCCACACAATGGTGGCACCCAGGCGTTTCTTCCGCACGAATTCGGTGTAGGAACCTCCCGAAATTACCGTGTCCGGTGAGGACCTGCATCATGCGGAAGGTAAAGACGCCATGTAGTCTTTCCAGCAACTCCTCAAAGAGGGGACTTACCGCCATAATTGTGGCGTGCCTAATAAAGGGCCATGGACCCAACGATTCCTGCGTGGAGCCTCCGGCAGGATGCGTCTGGTCCCCGTAGGTTGGGCTGAAGCCGCTTGAGGGCAACCCCAGTCAGATCCAGTTTGGGAGTCAGACATCGGAAGTGCTCCTCGAAATTCCATCGGCTGTCGAGGACAAGTCCCAGGTACTTCATCGTCGACCCGACGCCTCCTACCGTTATTTGGGAACCCGGTGGTTGCGCATTCCGAGAGCCGTGAAAGCACATGGCCTCGGACTTGTGCAGTGCCACCTTGAGTTCCAACTGCTGGATCCTCTCCACGAATATCGCAACCCCGCGTATCGCTAGTTCGACCGCCGCAATGTACGACTCTCCCTGCGCCAGAACCAGCGTGTCGTCTGCGTAACAGACCACGCTGACCCCGTCAGGGAGGTCGCCGCGCAGCACGTCGTCGTACCCGATGTTCCACAAGGGTAGTCCTAGTACCGATACCGGTTGGTGAGATAGTGGTCAAACTCGAGCCTATCAATAATAAAACAATACCTTGGTTGCGAACCTGCGTTACCTTTACCGTTAATGTTTACCGTTTTGCTGAAATCGCGAAAGATCCGTTTTTGTTACCTTTGACCCCGAGTAATTTTTTTTTCAGGTTTCAGATTGATGAGGACTTTTTAATTTATTTATTTTTATTCTTAATAGGTTTGCGCTTGACTGCTATCTCACCTGATGGAAAGCGACGGTGTGGTCGACGATGAAGCGTGCTTACCTTGAAGTAACCTATTCACTCTTGACTTAAAGATTGGGTTTTAGCCATCAGGAAACACAGATTTCAGCATAGAATTCCATTACTTTTGATCCACCTAATGATCCACCTAACGCCTAATAAGCTCCAGCACCAGTAGTATTAAGCCTATCAATACACATTTTTTAATCTATTGTTTTTAAGTTCAGCGCCTGCCGGCGGTGTAAGCGGTTTACATGCAAATTACTTATTCCTGGGAGTTTGTTATTTATAATAACAAGATGTATATTTTCAAAGTAGGCTCAAATTTGTAACTCTTATGTCGATTTTTGTGACGTCTCTGGCTTATATGGTACTTACTATTTTTAGAGTTCCGTACCTCAAAATGAAAAAACTGAACCTTTATAGGATAATTTTGTTGTCCATCTGTTTGTCTGTCAAAACTCTTTATCTCGGGAACGCATCGAGTTATCGAGTTGAAATTAAAACCATATACTCAAATCTGCGGTCTCTTGAAGCTAGGGTTGCCAACTTTTTTTACAAGAAAAAAAGTATATTCAGGTCTATGAAGATTATCAAACAGTATTTTAGAAAAACGAACAGTATTTTATTTATTTATTGCTTTAAATACATATTTTTTTGAGCTTCTCGCACAACGTATTAATTCACAATCTTTTTTGAAAATTTCATATGCCTCATCACAATTTATATCAAAGTTAAAATAAATGAGGAGCTCGTTTTTTATTAATTTGATGGATGCTCTGTTTCTATCATCCCGCCACTTAGCATTCATTACTGAAAAAACTCTTTCAGTAAATGCTGAGGTGGCGGGAACAGAAAGTAGATATGAGACTATTTTTGTAATGTTTTAACTTAGTTAACGTAGGTAACGTACTTAACGTAGTAGTAATTGTAACATACACGAATGACATGACACTGACAGTCTTGAATATTTGTCACTGACAGTGACAGTTGGCACACTGACAGTGACAGATTCGTTCAGAAACTTAGTGTGATTTGATTTGTTTGTAGCTGCACTGCATTGAGCAGTGAGCGCGCAGTGAGCGCCCTCTGTCTGACAAAAAACAATTTTTGAGCGTCTGCTTCGATGCTGAAAACAGTATTTTTGTATACTTTTTTTTTGTAAAACAGTAAAAAGTAAATTTAGTGAAAAACAGTATAATACTGTTTAAAACAGTATAGTTGGCAACCCTACTTAAAGCTGTGAAAAAATCAATTTTCTAAGTTAAGGAAAAAAAGAAGCCGTTTATGTCTCAAAAAACGTATATTCCGACACTCTAGAGT
Organism: Mythimna vitellina; assembly: GCA_949316375.1. NCBI lineage: Eukaryota > Metazoa > Arthropoda > Insecta > Lepidoptera > Noctuidae > Mythimna > Mythimna vitellina. Next base: position 994,086 of record OX438692.1, on the reverse strand, counting down.
AAATCAAAGTTCATAGGGTACTTCCCGTTGACCCAGAATCCTGAAATTTTGCATAAAGCAAGGTCTTATAGCACCGATACACGAATAAATCTGAAAACTGTAAATTTTTGTTACACCACAACAAAAAAATAATTGCGATTTGGGAAAAATCTCCGAGACTCCATTCGGGAATTGAACTGTTTACCTAAGTAAGTTCGTAAGGAACCCTCGGGGCTCGAGTCCAACTCGCCCTTGCCCAATTATCAATATAAAGCATAATACTTTGAAAGATCACTATCAACATTACCTAATGTGATATAATATTATGCTTACCATGTAGACGGTGCAACTAATTTGTTATCCAAAAATTAAATAATAAAGAAAATAATTATAATAAACAAAATAAAGCTAATTAAACATGTTCTAATTGACCTAGTGATAACATACGCGAGTCATCGCAGTTGATCTTTAGTTCAAACTATAAATAAAATAATACAAACTACGCTCGAGAGCGAAGTGCCTATTGGTTGTGTGATACAAGGCGCTCCATCGAATGTGCAGTAGCTGATCTGGCATATTATAATGTCAGGCTTGCGAGCCAGAAAAGGGAATAGAGCTATACTCTATACACCCTATATAGCTCTATCCCTTTAACAGTTCAGTTTAGGAAAAAAGAATAACGTTTCTTTATTATAAAGTTTATTTGAACGTATAATTCCAAGTCAATCCAAAGATATATTATTATAACTTTAAAGACTGTTTTAAGACTTTGAGACTGCTTCTCTTTATTAGGTTCATTTTAAATATAAATTTATATTTTATAATAAAGATAGTAAAGCATAGCAGGCCTTATAATGTTCCCACTGTTGGGAATCAGGCCTCCTCTCTAGGAGAAGGATTGGGCCGTAATCCACCACGCAGGCCCAGTGCGGATTGGTGGATGTCACATGTCTTCGAATTTTAGGTTCTAGGACATGCCGGTTTCCTCACGATGTTTTCCTTCACCGTTTTGAGAGCAGTGGTGATAAAATAAATTACACAAAGTAATGCGCCTGGCTGGGTTTGAACCCGCAACCTACAACTCGTAAGTCGGGGCCATTACCACTCGGCCACCACTGCTCTAATAAAATAAATATAATAAAGATCAAAATCAAAATAAAATCAAAATCAAAATAGCATTTATTCCAAATAAACCATTTACAGGCACTTTTGAAATGTCAAGAAGTCAGTCAGTCAGAAAAATAAAAATAAATGATGCTAATTGCACATTCCAAAGCGTAGATCTCTATGGAGAAGAATGTGCAAGAAACTCCATGGACACTCTTTTCAATCATATTTTGTTATTACAAATATCTCTGTTACATGTTTCTTGTCGCTATCATGTGAGAACAATGTAAATAAAAATAAAAACTAAATATAGATATTAAAATAGCAACTGGCAGCTAAGAGATGACCAGCCTCAACTGACAACGCCCGTTCACGGACATGACGCTAATATTAGCACCACTCAGCTCAACCATTTTGAAGGGAACCGAATGATCCAACACCCGCTCCACCATCAGTGAGACATTTGAGTGAGCATGACAAACTCTCAACTGCCATGCTCATTTATGTCAAATAAGTCCAGTAGCAACATAAAAACTATAAAAAGCTCCATGGTGCTCACATTTACAAACTGTGGAAAAAATGCTTCTATTATAATACAATACTTATATTTTACAATTTCAAGAAAAAAAACATTAAAAAATAATTTCCATACTAATCAATTTGTACACCCCGGTGGTAGTGGAGCTGGATCAGCATTGAGCCAAACATTTTTATCCTGAATATAATCCTCCAACTTATAATATGCTTGCCCGCATAGTGTGCGTTTAATACAAGATTTAAATTTCGTTTCATTGAGTTCTAATATTTGTGAAGGTATTTTATTATAACATTTCAAACAGTACCCCATAAAAGAAGAGGCCACTTTTGCTAGTCTGAAACTTGGTTGAACTAATTGGTCCCTATTTCTTGTAACATAATTATGTCTATCGCCTCTTTTGCTAAAAAGATTAAGATTTTTTCTAACATAAATTATGTTTGCATAAATATATTGACAAGACACCGTCATTATGTTAATGTCCTTAAACAGTTCCCTTAGAGAATCGCAGCGGCGAAGATTGTATATAGCTCTGATCGCTCTTTTCTGTAATATAAAAATTGAGTCGATTTCTGCAGCCCGTCCCCATAGTAAGATACCGTAAGACATGATGCTATGAAAATAACTAAAATAGACTAGTCTAGCGGTATCAACATCCGTAAATTGGCGGATTTTTCTAACAGCATATGCAGCTGAGCTAAGCCGTCCTGCAAGAGATGTTAAATGAGGACCCCATTGTAGCCTTGAGTCAAGCGTAATCCCCAAGAAAACTGTTTTATCGACAAATTCTAGTTTTTCATCGTTTAATACTACATCACAATCGCTACCTTTAACATTTGGTAAGGAAAATTTTATGCATTTAGTTTTTTTCCCGTTTAAAACTAGATTATTAGCAGTGAACCAGTTTTGGACCTGCAGTAGGGCGTTATTTTCGTCGTCAAGATTATTAGTGTTCGATGTAAAAACAATAATCATAAATGTGTGACCGATCCCAACGCTATCCCACAATCATAATTAATATTTACTTACAAAACTACCTGATGGCTCGATAGATGGCGTTGGGATCGAATTAGATCGCGATATGGTTTCGTTACATGGCTGGGTATATAAGGCTTGGGTTCAATAAAATAAAATTGTCTCGCTCTGAGGTACTGCGTTTTATTCGAGGATCACAGGCTCCAAGGCATTTTGTACCGATATTGTACATGGTCCATTCGAGCCGAAGGGCGTTTTTGGAAGAACACTAGTAACAAGGATTAGTTACGCTACTTGATACGAGGTGGCGCTAGTTGTCGGTGAACAAATATACATGTTGCGGATTATTTTGCTGAGGAATAAACTTTGAAACTAGACCAGATCACGTGAGTAGTGAAGTGCACAAGTGGACAAAAACTGTGAGTACTTTGAAGTGTTAATTATTCTAATAGTGCAAAGTTAGGGAACTTAGTCATTGCACAGATTTGGTAAAATACGGAGTGCGGTCAGGGACTTAGAATAGTTTCGATAAAAACGACCAGACATCGAATCTATGCCCGATTTTGAACCGATTTTACAAGTTTCAAAACACTTAGAAAAATGACTCGTGGCGGCACTTAGAAAATTCATACACTGTTGTTGGGACTTAGAAAAAATACTCTTACTTGGACTTAGAATATTCACTGTTATTGGGACTTAGAAAATTCTTACTTGTTGACACTTGAAACACAACATGGAAAAGGAATTGAGAAAGTTGAAGGATGTCAAAGGACAGATTGAGAAGGGCTGGACAAACTTCAAAAAGTCTCCGAAAGATCGGATAAATTACAATTATGTGGAAACACGTCTAGAGATGTTGGAGACCCAATTCAGGAATTTTACTGCAAAATACGAAGGAATAGTAGGCGAATGTGAGGGTGAAGAATTGTATGAATACTTTCAGGAAGATATTTATGAAAAGGTTTATGAAACATATTTAATCTATAAGGTTGAATTAAAAAATGCTCTGTCTCAATTGAAAGTTAATAGTTCCAATAAAGAAGTTTGCGATGGTTCATCTGACAGTGTAGTAAGATTGCCAAAAATAGTTTTACCGACTTTTAGTGGAAAATATACAGAGTGGTCGTCGTTTCGAGATTTGTTCATATCGTTAGTCCACAAGAATAAAAAACTTGAAGACGTACAACGTCTCCACTATTTATAAACTCAGCTGTCAGGTGAAGCAGAGCAGCTTATAAGACATGTTCCTATAACTGATGTTAACTATAAAAAATGTTGGGAAATGTTAGAACATAGTTCAACAATAAGAAATTTATGTCAACGTGTATATTAAACCGACTATTGGGCCAACGTAATATTGGAATCGAATCATCGAAGGCACTTAAAGATTTGCTTGATGTTACAAGTGATTGTTTGCACGAACTTGCCAATATTGGGATTGATGTTAGTTCGTGGGACGTTATTGTCGTTTATGTTGTAAGCTTGAAGTTGGACGTAGAATCTAGGAAGCAATGGGAACTGCATGTTAGTAAATCATCCGAAGATTTACCCTCCTTTAAACAGTTTTGCGAGTTTTTAGAGACGCGTTTTCGAGCCCTAGAATGCGTTGAACCTAAACATAAACCAAAGGTCGATACTAATTCTACATCTCACGCTAAAGTAATGCATGGTACTACTAATGCTTCATGTCCGCATTGTTCTGAGAGTCACAAGCTTTTTAATTGTAAGAAGTTTTGTCAACTAGATATTGAAGAACGTCGTGCCATTTCAAAATCTTTGGGTGTCTGTTTTAATTGTTTGGGCAGTCACCACACTTCCAAATTTTGCCGTGTTCTTTCAAAATGCCGTATATGTCACCGGAAGCATCATACGTTGTTGCATCCCAAGAACCTTAGTGGAGCCAGTGGGGCTACTACGCCAATAGTGCCTGCAACCCCACATGAACGTACTTCAGAGCCAGTACATGATGGCAGTGTAAATATAGCAACTCATTTTGTGAATGGACTAGCACAAGGTCAAGTCTTGTTAGCCACGGCTCTAGTCAAGGCCGAATCACAAAATGGGTCCTGTCAAAATTTGAGAGCTTTGTTGGATCAAGGATCACAAGCATCCTTTATAACTGAGGCAGCAGCGCAATTACTTCGTTTAAAGAGAGTAGTTTCGAAGACTACTATATCAGGTATAGGAGGTGCTCATGGCGATATCGTCTCGAGACATGTGGTTGATATTAATATACAATCGTTGCATGATCCCTCTTTTACCATAACAGTAACTGCGCATGTATTGAGCTCACTGACCTCAGTTATGCCAGATACAAGTTTTGAACTCGAGAATTGGCCAGAAATTCATAGTATACGTCTAGCTGACCCAAAGTTCAATTGCCCTAATAAAATCGACATTTTGTTAGGAGCGGAAACATATTGCCGTATTTTAAAGGAAGGTCTGATCAAGAGCCCCGCGGGCTCCACGGTCGCACAAGACACGCATTTAGGTTGGATTGTGTCAGGCCATATTAGTAAGGCAGATAGGTCTCGGGATTTCCATAATACTGTGATCGCGATGTACACTCAGATTGAAGAGAACGAAATGCTGAAACGTTTATGGGAACTAGATCCTGAGCCTAACTTAACGAAAAAGCTTCTTACGCCTGAAGAACAGGCTTGCGAGGAGTTTTACGCAAATACAACGAAAAGAGATGAAGACGGTCGTTATGTCGTAAAATTACCTTTTCGTTCAGAAGATCCACCTTGCAAATACGGTAATTCTAAAAATATAGCTGTAAGAAGATTGCTTAGTTTAGAAAGGAAGTTGGGTAGGGATCATGAGTTAAAACAACAGTATACTGATGTGATAAAAGAGTATTTATTGCTGGGCCATTTGGAGAAAATCACCGACGAGTCTGAAAGGAATAACAGTGAGGCGGTTTATTTGCCCCATCACGCAGTGGTTAGACAGGATAAACTGACCACCAAGGTAAGAGTGGTTTATGACGCGTCATGTAAGGGAACAAACGGGGTTTCCTTAAACGACACCTTAATGGTGGGACCCACTCTTCAGGCAGATTTGAGACATATTGTCATGAGATGGCGACAGCATCCGATCTGTCTGGCAGCAGATATAGTAAAAATGTATCGCCAAATCAAAGTAGCGCGGTCGGATGCTGATTTCCAAAGAATTCTCTGGAGGGAGGATCCTAACAAAGAGATAGAGGACTTCCGACTGCTGACTGTCACCTTTGGCACGTCATGCGCCCCTTACTTGGCTGTCAAGTCATTGCAGCAAATTGCATGCGATGAAGGTAAAATATATCCATTGGCTGCTGAAAGGGTGAATTCAGACTTCTATATGGATGATCTGATGACTGGCTGCCAATCTGAAACAGAAGTAGAGAGAATTTATAGGGAAATGAACAGTTTATTAGAGAAAGGAGGGTTTCAACTGCAAAAATGGACAAGCAATAGGATGTGCTTATTGGAAACCTTAAAGGAAAACTCTGGTAGAGATTTGGAGATTAAAACTGATGGGGTTACTAAGATTCTGGGACTTACCTGGAACCGGAACACCGACAAATTTGAATATTCTGTGAAAATGTCACCTCCTGCTGCAACTGAAACAAAAAGAACAGTCATATCAGAAATATCACGGCTTTATGATCCGTTGGGGTGGATAGCGCCGTGCATTATAACCTCGAAGGTCTTTATACAAAAGCTATGGATTAGTGGTATAGGCTGGGATGATGAACTGCCATCAGATCTCTCACAAGAGTGGAGATATTATAGATCAGAATTAGAGAAACTTGTGGATTTTCACATTCCCAGATGGATAGGCAAAAAGGAAGAAGACATTGCGATAGAGCTACATGGATTTAGCGATGCGTCAAATATAGCTTATGCGGCTGTGGTGTATTGTCGCATTATCGATGCTACTGCGCAAATACACTCACACCTCATAACCGCAAAAACAAAGGTAGCTCCTATTAGGCAGATATCCATTCCGCGGCTGGAATTGTGTGGTTCGGTTTTAGTAGCTAAACTATTGAGCGAAGTAGCTAAAGTAATGAACATCCCAAAGGCTAATATCCATGCTTGGACAGATTCATCTGTTGTTTTGGCCTGGTTAAATGATCATCCAAGTCGTTGCAAAACTTACGTGGCCAACCGCACTTCAGAGATTCTTAATTTGCTAGACAATACACAATATGTCAAATCCAAAGACAATCCAGCGGATATCGCTTCTCGTGGAGTTGCTTCAGCTGTTCTACTTAATGATGATCTATGGAAACGAGGACCAGGTTGGTTAAGAAATGATCGTATAGAATATACGAGACCTAGTGCAATTCTCACTAATGAGGAGAAGAAACCTGTTAAGGTTCACACTGCTAACCTTGGGTCTGAGTTTGAAGCTATTTGGGGATCTAGATATTCATCACATACACGTTTAACGAGGGTGGTTGCGTACTGTAAAAGGTTTTTGCAGGCAACAAGATTTCGTAAAGCAAACATTAAGGTTACAGCATACCTGTCAGCTTCAGAAATTCGTGAAGCCTTAGATGTATGTATCAGGCAAAGCCAACAGCAATGGTTTCATGCAGAATATATAGCCCTGAAAAATAAAGTTCCATTAGATAAAACGAGTTCATTATATAAATCAAATGTATTTATTGATAAATGTGAGATATTGCGCGTTGGGGGAAGACTGCGCTATTCTCAACTACTTGACGATACAAAGCACCCAGTTGTTATTCCCCATGATTCATGTTTGGCCAAGTTAATTGTAGCCGACGCTCATGAAAAGACTTTTCATGGAGGGCAGCAACTGGTACTCAATTTTGTACGCAACAAGTATTGGATCATTCGGGTAAAAAATATTGTACGAGCACATATACGTGGTTGTGTTCGCTGTATTCGATATGCTGCGACCTCAAAACAACAATTTATGGGAGAGCTTCCAGCTTGCAGAGTGACCCCAAGTAAACCGTTCCTTAACTCCGGCGTCGATTATGCAGGCCCCATTAATATGAGGGTCTCTAAGGGTCGTGGACAGCGGTCGTATAAGGGATACATCTGCTTATTTGTGTGTATGGCCACGCGCGCGGTACACATTGAGGCAGTTTCAGACTTAACAACTGAGGGTTTTCTGGCAGCGTTCAAACGGTTCGTTTCCAGGCGCGGTCATTGTCATCATATCTGGAGCGATAATGGCACCAATTTTGTGGGCGCTGCCAAGGAGTTGCAGGTACTTTTCCAAAAAGAGAGTTCAATGTTTAAAGACATTGCAGCTGCTCTTGCAACCTCAAAAACCGAATGGCACTTTATTCCTCCCCACGCTCCAAATTTTGGTGGATTGTGGGAAGCAGGAGTCAAAAGTGTAAAACATCATCTGAAGCGCGTCGTAGGTGACTCCACTTTGACTTTCGAAGAGCTGTCCACAGTTCTTTCTCAAATTGAGGCATGCCTAAATTCTAGGCCCTTGTCTCAGGGTAGTAGTGATCCAGAGGATCCTGTACCTTTAACTCCTGGCCATTTTTTGGTGGGGCATCCATTGGTAGTGGCACCAGACTACAATTATGAGTATGCCACAGTTAGTACCTTACGCAGATGGCAACTTATGGTGCAACGTATGGTGCAGCACTTCTGGCGTAGATGGAAACAGGAATATTTAACACATTTCTTCCAAAGACATAAATGGAATGATCGTAACTATGATTGTAAAATAGGTGATGTAGTATTAGTAAAAGAAGACAACTTACCTCCGGCTAAATGGTTATATGGTAGAATTATACTGCTGCATCCGGGTAAAGATAGCTTGACGCGCGTTGTCACTATTCGTTGTAAGGGCACTACGATTAAACGTCCAATTTCAAAATTGTGTATTCTTCCTATTACTGAATAAGTCACAATCAGGCTGTTGAAATTGTATGCATTTGTTTAGTGTTAAGATTGTTTGCTTTAGTGCGTTTTGCTTATGTTTCACTGTTGTTTTAAATACCGTGTTATATTTTGTTTATCATTATACATATTACTTGGTGTTTTGATGAAGTTCAACGAACTCAATAATGCTTAAAAATGTTTACTTGTATGTTGTTATTCTAGATACCGTGTCAAGGGGATAAAATTTAGTTGTATTTGTCATGTTTTGATCGGAACCATATCTGTCAACTTTATTGCAATCAGATGTAATGCAGCCGTCCACTATTTAATGTTTGTAGTTAATTATCATACAGTCCATTGTTCTTGTAGTTGCTGGGTTTGTTCATGGTGGGCGGTACTAAAAGGAACATATTCCTTTTGGTGGGCGGAATGTTCGATGTAAAAACAATAATCATAAATGTGTGACCGATCCCAACGCTATCCCACAATCATAATTAATATTTACTTACAAAACTACCTGATGGCTCGATAGATGGCGTTGGGATCGAATTAGATCGCGATATGGTTTCGTTACATGGCTGGGTATATAAGGCTTGGGTTCAACAAAATAAAATTGTCTCGCTCTGAGGTACTGCGTTTTATTCGAGGATCACAGGCTCCAAGGCATTTTGTACCGATATTGTACAATTAGTCCTTCTATTTATCTTAAAAATCAAAGAAGTGTCGTCGGCAAACAACACCATATTAAGTTTATTTTGTAACAAATAGGGTAAATCATTAAAATAAACTAAAAATAAAAAAGGACCTAAAATTGAACCTTGGGGTACCCCAATTTTCACATTTAATCCCGACGAATTGACACCGTTAATTTGAACTAGTTGCTGTCTGTCAATCAAATAAGATTTTAATAAGCTTAAAGCTGTTTTGCCTAGTCCGTAATGCTCAAGTTTCAGGAGTAATGTTTCATGAACCACACAATCAAACGCCTTAGACAGGTCACAGAAGATGCCTATAGCATCCTGTGCCTCTTCCCACGCATTAAAAATGTGTTTTAGTAAGGAGACACCAGCGTCAGTAGTACAACGTCCTTTGGTGAAACCATACTGTTTATCGTGTAAAATGTTATTTGTGTTAAAATGATTAAGCATTTGATTTAACATCACCTTCTCAAATATCTTGCTAAAAACCGGCAACACGGACACCGGCCTATAATTATTAGTGTCTTTACTGTCCCCGGATTTAAAAAGTGGTATCACTTTACTATATTTCATTAGATCCGGAAAAACTCCTTGATCTATACACAAATTATATATTAAAGCTAAGTACGGCGCTATAGTCTCAATAATTGAGGTGCAAACTTTAATAGACATACCCCACAGATCTTCTGTTAATTTAACCTTGATTTGTTTAAACGCTTTTATTACTATTATGGGGTTTATATGCTTAAAGTTAAATTCAGTCGAACAGGCTGCAACGTTCGCCTGTAATAAACCAAAAGCATGCGATGGCGACGAATTTAAGGCTTCAGTAGTTTTACTTGGTATACTAGCAAAGAAGTTTACGAATTCTTCTGCAACTAGTTTGTTATCACTAATAAGACCATGATGTGTCTCCAATGTGTAATCATTGTTATGTTTTTTGTTCCTGTTGGTTTCATTATTTATAATTTTCCAAACCGTTTTTATTTTATTATCTGCTGATTTCACTTTGTTGCTAATGTACAAGGCCTTAGCTGCCTTACAAGTGTTTTTAAACATTTTTGAATATGTAGCAACATACTTATTAAAAGTTTCAGTGTTAATAATAGGCTTAAGGCCATACAGCTCAAAAAGTTTTTCCCTACTTACTCTGATTCCTTTAGTTGCCCAGTCACTAAATCTAAACTTAGGGCAGATACTTTTAGTTTTTTTCTCAAAATTCTTATTGAACTCAGTTTGGACTATTGAAAAAAAATCGTTATACAGAAAATTACCATTGTTTGCTTCTAGATTCCTAACCTAACTTGCTAATTAAAGTACTGTTAAATTTATTTAGTTTACCGGATGTTATTGGTCTGGACTGAATCTGTACTTGTTGTATTGGTAAGTTTGATTCAAACGTTACCATTAGGCCGCTATGATCAGAAGGCAGATAATTTACAAGATATCTAACTTAATTTAAAATAGTTTTATTTTTTCACTTGTAAGACCTTAATTTTAACGCCTACGGTGGCTGGAAATCGCGGTCAGAATCTCGGCGGCTGGGACGTGAGGAAAGCCGTTCCCTTATGCTTGCGGCTGCTTCCTTCGCTAGTATTACAGCTTCACAGAAGAAGACGACCACCTACCTTTCTACTCCGGACTATGACCTGTACCAGGGCCCGGTATGGGAGGTGTTTCCACCGATCGCCCCGACGAGGACACGGCGGTGCTCTACCCTTGCGGGGCACACCTCCACCGTGTTCTCCAGGCGATCCTCACAACGGTGACACCCTGGGATTTCTTCCACACGAATCCGGTGCAGGAATCTCCCGAAGTTACATAACCGGTACGGACCTGCGTCATGCGGAAGGATGCCGTGACATCTTTCCAGCCATTCCTCAAAGGACTTACTGCCATAATTCATTGTTAAAACGTTGGAATGCTTATATCATCAATATTTGGATTTAGAACTGTATCATCAAGCTTCAAAATTCAAGTCATGATTGACGCTATAAAATCTTTGAGACAAATTGTCAAGTTTGAGAAAATTTAAGTTTGTACTACACTAACCTTCAATTTGCAAGGCTTTGAATTTTCAAAAACCCTACCTGAAGAACTCATTTGCAACGTAAAGGTAACCAGAGTTTCGAGAATGTGCCTAAAAAAAGTTTAAGTAATGTTTTTAGGGTTCCGTAGTCAACTAGGAACCCCTATAGTCTCGCCAAGTCTGTCTGTCTGTTCGTCCGTCCGTGGATAATCTCAGTGACTGTTAGCACTAGAAAGCTGAAATTTGTGTGGTAAAATAAAAAGTGGAAAACACGTAAGGTGGGGAGTTTTTTTTTTTCATTTCAACCCTGATCTGTGATATATTGTTGGATAGGTATTTAAAAATGAATAGGAGTTAACTACATTCATTTTATGATAATGTTAATATTTTCGGAAATAATCGCTTCAAAAGTAAAAATAAATGTGTCACCGAGGGGGGGGGGGGCCCTCCGTCTAACTTTTGAACCATAAGTTTAGAAAATATGAAAAAAATCTCAAAAATAGAACTTCATAAAAACTGTCTAGGAAAATTATTTTGACCTTGATGGGCTGAACAGTTTTTGAAAAGTTATAAGCATTAATTTAACTTAGTTTACATATTTTAGTATCCTGAACGTATCTTTTTTTAAATAAAAAAATAATTATTAAAATCTGATCACGCAATCCAAAATTACCAATGAAAACCGAAAAGTTTGTATAAATTAGTAACCCAATTTCCCGAGAGATGGCGATTTACTTTGGCTACTTCGCGCTATTAAGATAAAAATCCTCGGTTTCGGCAAAATTGTTCGGTTGGTCTCTCGTTGGCATTGGTGGTATTTGTTCTTGCTCGTTGTCTGTCGTTTATTAACTCTTAAGTGTGGACACTTATTGCGACGGACGGGAAACTACGAAACCTTACACTGGGCGTGGCCCGACACGCTCTTGGCTGGTTTTTTTTTTTTGTTAGAAAAGCTACTTTTGATATCATAATAAAATTTAGGTAATGTTTTTGTTAGTAAAGTCACTTTTAATAATTTCATTCAGTAATTATATAATGTTATTTGCTATCTAATGTTGCTCAAGCATGTCTGAATTTATCTGATACACAGACATTTATGTTTTCATTTCATAAACTTGACCTTTATGACGATATTAAGTTAGATCTCATAATTCTACTTATATAATATACGATGTATTCGTAGAATTACAATAGGCCATTTGTTAGTTTAAAATGTGATAGTTTCTTAAATCACTAATCGATTATAATTTTATGAAACTTAAATATTATATTGTAGAAAGTTGTGGTGGTGGTTGTAGTATTGTGTATTGTAAAATGAATGAATATGTATTTCTCATACACATTCCTACACCTGTGACCTTGCTTTATGCCAATTTTCATAATTCTGGGTCAACGGGAGCACCCTATGAATTTTGATTTCCTTGAAAATGTTGAAATAAACGTTTTTTTTTTTTGCAAAATAAACAGCCGTATATTTTTTTTCGTTAACTTAGAACAACTTGATATTTTCACAGCTTCAAAGCAGCAACCGCAGACCGAGTATATGGTTTTAATTTCAACTCGATACCTCCACACGTTCGGTCTTGACAGATAGACGGACAACAACGTGATTCTATAATGGTTTTTTTTATCTTTTGAGGTACGGAACCCTGATACATATTTATTGGTTAACCTTAAGTATACATTGAGGATCTTACAAGTAAACAAACAAAATCTGAACCAACCTTAATCTGTTCACCGGACGTGTTCTTGAGTAAATAAAAACCTGGCAATCCGACGCTCTCCGAGTAGTTTGTGGCCATTTGCTTGCCTATAAGGCCAGCTTCACGAAGTCATCTTAGGATTATGCCAGACCTGACATTCATCATCTCCCTAACTTATTCCCAATTAGCTTGGCCGGTGTTTTTTGGGTTCCTTCTATTTGGCAGAATATTGATACTCCGAAAATTATTTGGTATAACTCACTTGGCATAATCAGCATTTGATCGAATATTTTTGAGGCATAAACCTGATAGCTACAACCCGAAAATCTTTAAGTCAAGAGTGAATAGGTTGCTTCTAGGTAAGCGTTCGTCGACCGCATCGTTGCTTTCCATCAGGTGAGATGGCGGTCAAGCGCGAACCTATCAAGCATAAAAAAAAAATTAGCATAACTATTGTTTGGCAGAATGTTTACGAGTCTGAATTTACAATGGCATACTTATATCATGGCAGAATTTTATTTGAAATAATTATCTTTGCCATAGTTAATATTACACATATTTTGTTTAGCATAACATTTATTTAGAGAGACAATATTTGGTGAACCGATTACTTTTCCGATTAACCGACGTTTTTTTGCGATATGCATTATTTGACATATTTTTAAACCATCGAAGTATCATGTGTCATATCAATTTCGCCGATTTATGAAATAACTTTTTGCTGACGGCCGAAGCTTCTTTTGAACTTTTTCATTATTTACACCACACCGAAACAACATTTTAAGGAATTTTGGTCACAAATATATAGACGGTTACTTGGTAGCATTTTCAATATTAAATTAAAATAGTGTCATAAAAAGTCAATGTTTTGTATTACAAAATTTAATGACGACGTAATATAGGCCCGCGAACTGAGGAACAGGTGGTTTGAAGGCCCGCCACCGCAGCTTCGGCTTGCGTCAGCCAGCGTGATGCGTTGAGCATCACAGCGTCGCGTCGGAGGGTCACTAAGTAAATGAAAAAAAAAAAACATAAAAAAAAAATACAACCGCCTTCAACGTCAAAAAAAAAATAATAAAAAAGTACAAAACAAATTTAATTTCGGAAGTCGGTGTTTCTATAATAGTTTTATCTCTTCGTTATTTAACAATTTAAAAAGTTTTTTTTACACTTTTTAGTTGTGGTAGCACAACTAAAAAGTACCCTTCGGCTAATCTTATAGCCAGAGTGCATCTCATGACAAGTGTAATAATCCCAAACACAGGTTATATTGATTTATTACAGAGTTCTGGTATCTACCTTCCAGCTTCATCATCAGATCAGTTCGATATATCCCCCCCTTTTTTTAGTCATTCATCGACTACGTGTTTAAACAAAGCCATTTTACTTGTTACTACAGTTCTGCTATGATCCTATGAGAAGTTCCGTTCTATATCTTCGACGATCTTCATCAGATCATAACAATATTTCTATGGGACCAAGGGACCAACTCGAAAGCATAAACTATCACTGAAAAAAAATTTCAAAATCAGTCTACAATTGACCGAGAAACCGATTTCTCGGTCAATTGTAGACTAATAAAATAATAATAATACTTAAAAAAATACATTCAGCCGAACATAGAACCTCCTTCTTTTTAAAGACGGTTAATTAGCGGTGTCCCAAAGCAACAATGATTATATTATATTATATTTTGTCAATATTGTAATCAAACCAGTAATGGTACTGTGTTTCAAACGGTATGCAGTATAGAAATAAAACTGCTTGTAAATGAACTATGTATTTCTGTTCCTATCACTTTCTCTTAAATAAAATACTGAATAATTTAGTTTAAAGGACAGAGTTTAATCTATTGTGTACAAATTTCTGAAGCATCCAAATGTTTTATTTAAAATTCCTAACATTAATTTAAAAATTGTAAACATAAATATATATAAAAGACCTTAAAATTAGACCTACCCAACTGGATATTCTGTCCAAAGTAAACGTAATCGTCTATAACTTCGACTGTAATCTTGATCGGAGTGGATGCTACATGGTTACAAGCTTTTGATTCGATCGAAACTTGTGCTGTATTGCAGTCTCTAGGACTATCGGTACATCGAAGTGCTGAAAAGTTTGTACAAGAACGCCATAATGTCAGTCCGACTTCAGGACCGGACCTCGAAACCTGTCCTTCTGCAGCTGGGTATGAGACAGCGAGACGTAATTTCTTCGAAACTGTTTACGGCTGTAATGGAGGATGTCTTCAAGGTTCTGAACTGGATAAGGCTGGGCATTAATGTCTATGGCGAATACGTCACTCACCTTTGGTTTGCCGACGACATAGTAATCATGGCTGAGACTACGGAAGAGCTCAGTACAATGCTCGATGACCTTGGTAGAGCTTCCGAAAGAGTGAGTCTTAAAATGAACATGGATAAAACCAAAGTCATGGTAAATAACCATGTTGGTACGAGATATAACAATTTTAAACAAATATGTCTGAATATCTCTCTCGCCAAAACGCCGTTTTCTATGGCGGCCATACGGGTGTCACGGCCTTTGACGTGAAAGACCATGTCGAAGTTCTCTTTCATAATAGCAGCTTTGAAGCTTTATAATTTCATTGTTGATGAATTTATATATATATATATTTGTTTATTCGACCTAAAAAATATTTAATTTAGCAAATAATAAAATTATACGCATATTCCCTATTTAACTATTTCCGACATAGAGCAGTTGTAGTTTAATTAGATTTAAATGATTGTTTTCCTACTTGTTTGCGTAAACTATCTTATTTGACCTCTTGTTCTCATCGCCGGCTATATTTTAAACATAATTATATACGATGGCATAACAAACAGAAAGCTCAACGTTGTAGAAAAACAAACGAGAAATAACAAATTTATTAGTAAGTACTGTTTTAATGTTTGTTCAATAGAACCCCTCGAGCGCCCATTGTACACACGGTTGTACAACTTGAATGACCTTGAAAAAGGCTTAATTTTCGTACTGTACACACGGGTGTAAAAAAATTATTGGGCCGAAAATTTTGGTCTCTCTATCTTCGTTTTTCCTGGAAAAAAAAAGAAAAAGTTTTTTTTATTGTGATTATACAAAAAAACACGCTGTTACGTAATAATAATACTCCCCGCGGAGCGACAGCGAGTAGCGTAATTTATTAGAACCTCTTTTAGAGAAAAATTATCAATTGAGGCTTGGTAGAGGAGGAGGTGCTTAATAACCTTCAGGGATGGTTAATATAGTTTGGGTCTCGTTATTGTTGGATTCTTGATTGCTTTATATCTTTTAGCATGCCGTTTTTTTTATTACTATGGTCTTATTGCGGGAAATGCGTGTTTATTAAAAAAATCTGAAGTTTTTGGACACAGTTTTTGTCGTTTCCCAGTTAAATGTGTAAGGTTTTTAGCATTTCGTAGTCAACTAGGAACTACGAAACCCTAGTATACATAGTTTTGCCAAGTCTGTCTATCTGTCCGTCCGTTCGCAGATAATCTCAGTGACCATCAGCACTAGAAAGCTGAAATTTGGTACCAATATATATTTCAATCACGCCGACAAAGTGGTAAAATAACAAATGAAAGAAAGGTTTTATGTTTTTTAAGGGTACACGTAAAGTCAGGGGAGATTTTTTTTTCATTTCAACCCTAACGGGTGATATATTGTTGGATAGGTATTTAAAAATTAATTGCGGTTTACTGAAATCATTTTTTGATAATGTTAATATTTTTGAAAATAAACGCTCTAAAATAAAAATAAATTGTTTAGAAAATATAAAAAACTCTCAAAAGTAAAACTTTTTAAATATAAAGACTTTCTATGAAAATTGTTCAGAACTTAGGTTGAACAGTTTTTGAAAAATTGTACAAAATAATTTCTGAACTAAGTTTGTAATTTAACCGTATATGGAAGCATTTTTTCAACTTCATTTACATATTTTATTATTCTGACCGTATTTTCTTTCAAACAAAAACGAGTTATTAAAATCGGTACTCGCAATCCAAAATTATCAACAAAAACCCAACACACATAACCGGCCAGTTTTTAAAGATTAGTAACCCAATTTCCCGAGAGATGGCCCTGTACTTTGGGTTACTTCGCGCTATAATTTTTCCTGTGTTGATGGGGTCGGGACGGGTATGAGCCATTGTCGAATTCTTCGGTTGGTCTCTCGTTGGCATTGGTAGTATTTGCTCTTGCTCGTTGTCTGTCATTCAATAACTGTTAGGTGGGGACACTTATTGTGACGGACGGGAAACTACGAAACCCTACACTGAACGTGGCCCGACACGCTCTTGCCCGGCTTTTTTTAAATATACTTTTTGTACTTTATTAGTTTATGAGTACATTATGAAGGACACAAAATAGCAGATTCTCAGAGGTATTTATTGGATTATTAGTTTTACACAAAGTACTAAATTTTAATAGAAACTTAAATAATATTCACAAAAACCAAAATATCTATAGAAAAATGTTTAATAACGTCATAATCTCGTAAGAGTGATTGTATGGAAAGTATCTTGGGTTGGGCGGCCTTAACCTTAAAACTCGGCTCGAACCCCTTTAACAAATATTATGCTTTGTATGTCTTATAGAGTCCTAACTGCACATAAGTGGTTAATTGGCTCTGGTTTTTTTCTGGTCGTATCTTTTGTAGGAGAAAATACAAAATTCACAATTACGAGTTACTCTAGTTGGTTCAATAAAAACATTGGACAAATTAAATTATTTAAAAAGGCTTAAAAATCTGCTGCTATTTGAATTATTTTCTTAAATATTATTAATATTAAAATCTCCACAAATAATTATATATTTGTTAAGGTCTGCAATTTTTGCTAGATATCTTCCATTGTTGATTCAAACAGACTAAAATTTTGAAGGTTCAGGGGTCTGTACACGCACACTATAACATGCTGATCTAGTTCAATACAGAACAGTTCAATGCAATGAAAATTGACGTGTAAAAGTGTTTTTTTAAACATACTTACAAAATAAATATCATTTATCAATGTTTAGTTGACAAACTAACTATATTATGACGTTGTTTAAATTTTAAGCATTTTTTTTTATTAAGATAGTGCTAGAGCGGAGCCCGTTCACAGGATATACGTCACCTCCTTTTCTGCGCAACATGCACACATGTACGTTCCACGACTTACGAGGCCAACGACAGAGCTACCCAGATGGCTAAATATTGATCGGACAAGATTTACACGAAAGAAGAAGAAGATTCTCGGTTTGTCGCTATGCCAGAACACAGCTATTAGACGATCACACTGCACCAACATGTTTATTTCTATCAACATTTAACCATCTGTCGGTAGTCGATTAATACCAAGATACAGATCAATTTGAGACAGATAATATCAGATAGATAATATCTGACTCAAATTGATCTATATCTTGGTTATATAAGAATAATCGATATAAGATCAGGGATTTCCATTAACTAAGAAATCTTACAATTTAAGTGGTACGGGCAGCTCAATGTTTTTCAGTTTTTTTTTTTTAAATATCAAGTAAAGTTTTCCACCAACCCGCCCATTCCCTCTCCTAGAGAGGAGGCCTGAGTCCCAACAGTGGGAATATTATAAGGCCGACTATGCTATGCTAAAGTTTTCCAAGTTTATTCATTTTGACAAGGCAGCAAAAAATCAAGGACTAATTTCTTGTCTTGATATAAATTATTTTAAAGAAATAAATTCTCGGATCAAAGGTTGAAACATATTTGTCCTAAGCATATTCTTACCATGAAGACATTAGTTTAAACAAACTAATGTAATGTAATGCAAGAGAGATCATTTTGATTAAATATTCAAAATGATCTCTCTTGCCACAGTTACCAGAAATATTTAAACCACATTAACTTTATTTGTAGTGACAACCGATAACTTGATCTGTTTCTAATTCGGTGTTTGGCCTACGGCATTCGATTCAGACTAGTTTTATCTGACTAGGAAGCTAGCTAAATAGTAACACCTCACAAAGTTATTAAATTTGCTTTTGTCGAAGTGCCTACAAAGCATTTTTTTTTTTAGCATTTTTCTTTGTATTACCGACAGCAATAGAGACAATAATGAACATCAGAAAATTCCAAACATAAACGATAGATGTATGTATTTTAAATTTTTTCAAAATATATACTCGTAAAGAGATAGATGTCTACTTCTTCTACTTTATTATGTACAAATGTATTTGTTGTGACGGTTTTTATTTAACAATACATTTTCTCAACTGATATAGAATCTGGAATCAGACTTATGTTTGAATTCTTTTCATTTTATTTTATCTGATCGTAACACACTTTAGTGGAAAATAAAAGTTTTTACTAACAGTTTGAGGAATCAATCTTACGTAATACCTTTTTCCTTTTTCGGCGAGATGACTCCTGGCATTTATGGCCTCAAGGCATAACTGTCAACTGTTAGAAAATTACTGCTGCTGCTAGGTTTTGACAACGAACATATCCATATATTTTATACGTTTTAAGCGTTGATTATGCCTTACACAAAGGTTAGTTTGAAATTAACCGAATTTCTCAATATTTTTTGGGAACTCTGGTCGCGTTATCATTTCCATGGTCTTTGAGCCAAGAGATTGCCGGATATTTTCGTCTGGGCTCAAAATATTACAGCGCAAACACTTGAATGTCACCATCAGCCAGTACGCTGATCCAGCGACGTCACCCAGCACTCCAACGTTGCCGTCGACCATCACGCTAATCCAGTGATATCACCCTAAAGCCTTACTAAGGGTATTTTCAGTAATTATATTCTGTAGTTCCAATGTGAATTGGAAAACGACTTTAAGCCTTTTAGCTGGAAAAAAACTGGGCAAGTGCGAGTCGGACTCGCGCGCTGAGGGTTCCGAAGATTGTTTCGAAACGCAAAAAAGTTTTTTTTTGTGACTTGACTACAAATTTACCGTTTTCACATTTTTTCCTACACTTGTGATATGAGACCTTGCTTCATGCCATGTTCAGGATTTTAGATCAACAGGGAGAAACCCTTTGAATTTGAATTCCCTTGAGAGTGTCGAAATACACATATATTGCGACATAAACTGCCGTATCTTTATTTCGTTAACTTAGAAGTTTTATTTTTTCACAGTTTCAAGGGACCGCAGACTAAAACTAGAAAATCATATACTCCCGAGTATATGATTTTAATTTCAACTCCTACCTCCCCGCGTTCCCGATATCTTGGTAAGACAGAAAAATACAGAATCTGGCGAATCTCGTCGATGCGGTTTTTAATTTTATTTTACTTTTTAGGGTTCTGTACCTCAAAAGGTCTTGACAGACAGACAGACGGACGGAAAACAAAGTGATCCTATAAGGGTTACGTTTTTTCTTTCTGAGGTACGGAACCCTAAAAAGTAAAATAAAATTAAAGCCAGCAAATAGGTAAATGTTGTTATTCATACAAAATTGCGTAACCTTAATGATATATTTATAAAAAATAGTGTGTAACTTTAGTTTGATAATAAGATGTCGTAATCAAAAAGCTGTTTATTTAGCCACCCAGTATTTAAATTGTATAAAATATATATTGATAAGGGGAATCACCTTAACGTCACTGGTAGGTATAAGCATTAGATTAACTTTGTTTATCGTATCAAACTAAATGGTAAACATACCGATAGTGATAGTAACTACTACACATTAAATATTGCAATGTGTTCAACGATTTATTACATTAATTAACTTTAAAGCTTTTTAAATTGAACGCCGCCGTTTAGTCCGCCTGTGTACAATGTTTTTTACTAGTGCATAAAGTTTTAATAAATAAATAAATTGCATAAAAAACAAAAAGCTTTTTAGAGCACTGACTCGTCTAGACGTGAATAAAGCTAGTGGATCAGATGGTATACAGATTGTTCTTAAGGCTTGTGCGCCCGATTATGTCATGTCCTGTATTGACACGCAAGTATCGCCTCTCTCCTCCGTTTATATCCGTTCTTTTCTTTATTTTGTTTTTATTATTTGTTACTATGAACACGCAACGACTTCATAAAGAAAAATTTTTCCTCAAACTTCAATTTTCAGATAAACTGCCAGAAAAAATCACGCTACAGTTGTAATAAAATAATGTTCTTGATGATAATATGTTGTTGTTGTTTTTTGTTGTTGTTTCTTTTAAGTACCTACAACAAAGTATATAATAAATATATCACCCACGTGATATATTGATAACTAGCCACTGCGGCAATATTGCTCGCGTTAAAGTTGGTGTCTCCATACAAATTTTCCGTTAGGGGGTGTATTTTTGAAAATCCACTCTTAGTGCTCGCCTACTTCATGAAAGAAAACCTGCAATGTGCAAAATTTCACACTCCTAGTCCTAGTAGTTTCGGCTATGCGTTGATATGTCAGTCAGTCTGTTTCTCCTTTTATATGTATAGATTAGCAACTAAACCACCGTTTATTTTCATCGGTTAGTTGTTTCATTTTCTATCTATCCGCTCTTAAGTTTAATTAAAAGAATAAGTATAAATATCTTTAGTTTTAAATCAATGACACTTTATTTTATTTGCAATATCTATTATTTATTTATTATGTTGTCTTTTTTAACCCTAAGGATGACTGATAGAGAATGCCTTGCTGCATTAAGTCCGCCTATGTACAACGACTTACTGTACATAAAGATTAAATAATAAATAATTTAAATTATTTTTTTTACTGTTTTTTATTAATTAGTCGGCCCGATAATTAAACAAATAACATCCGATAATTTTTTAAATGTAGTGTTATCTAATAATGGTCTAACACATAAAAATTTTTTTTTTGACCGAGAATCACTAAGATTTTTTGCAGGGATTCGAAGTACAGCAGAAAACTTAGGAGAAAATTTAGGTATGTTAATAAAAGATAACTTATGTTTATTAATGAACATTTTCATAGAAACCACAACATCTCTCATAAAAACTTAAAAACTGCTTTCGTCAATGTTATTTTCCAGTCGAAAAATTAATTTTTTTTTAGACATTTCGCGAACTATATTTTAGCTTTTGCAAATCACCAGTAGTCCGCGGACCAGAGGTTGGAAACCGCTGGTTTAATAGTATGATAAATCAAAACATTGAATTCGATAACAAAATTAATTACTTGTTTGTCAAGAATTATCGTATTTACTAGAATGTCTTCAATCCATTTATAAATTCTACGACCGGCTCATAACCTATTAGTCGCTAACGTTCAACCGACAAACCAACAACATGGCGAGAGACCTTAAAAACAAAGTAGTAGTAATAACTGGCGCGGCTGAAGGCATTGGCTTCGAAATTGCTGACAAATATCTTCAAAAAGGAGCCAAAATCACCATCCTTCTTGACATCAACGAAAAACTTGGAGCTGAAGCAGTGAAAAAACTAACAGCCAAATACGGTGACAACAAAGCAGCATTTCTCAGATGTGATGTCACACGAGACCTAGCAACTGTTTCCAAATGGATCTTCGACTCTTACAAAGTAGACATTCTCGTCAATAACGCTGGAATCCTCAATGATCGCGCCTTGAGGAAGACCATCGACATCAACGTCACGGCAGTTGTGGAATGGGGAATGACCTTCTGGGACCATATGAGGAAAGACAAAGGTGGTAATGGAGGCACAATCATCAACCTTGCCTCTATATACGGGTATAGAGTTGACCAGTTTCTACCAACCTACCAAGCTTCAAAGTTTGCTGTTATGGGATTCACAAAGTCTTTGGGACACGTCGCCAACTTTGAGAGGACTGGAGTAAGAGTGGTAGCAATATGCCCTGGATTTACTGAAACTAAGTTGACGGAGGACCCTCCTGCCTGGGATATGGGGCAAGATGAAGAGTTTGCAAAATTCCTGAAGGCTCAAGCGTGGCAGAAACTGGAATCAGTAGGCAAGGCTGCTGTGGATGTCTACGAAAAGGCTCCCAGTGGAACAGCTTGGCTGATTGAAGGTGGTAAACCTATTGTAGAAGTTGCTAAGTGAAGGTAACTCGACGTAATTTATTGTGAAGTAATTTAATGTTGGTTATTATTAAATATTGTTTTGTTACATAAATATTCTTTTATTAATTAAATTTTTAATTAGACAGACAGCCCGAAAGACAGACAGATAAGTTTTTTTTTTTATTAGAGCCGTTTATACTTTTACATGCATTTAGTATTGTGTGGCAAACAGGCATACTCGTAAGTGGTATATTGTGGGCACGACGCAATTATCGCGGTAAGTCCCCTCTTTGAGGCATGTTTGGAAAGACCTCACGGCGTCTTCACCTTCCGCATGACGCAGGTTCTCACCGAACACGGTAAGTTCGGAAAGTTCCTGTACCGGATTCGTGCGGAAGACACGCGCGGGTGCCGCCACTGTATGGACCGCCCAGAGGACACGGTGGAGCACACGGTGGAGGTGTGCCCCGCTTGGGCTGAGCAACGCCGTGTCCTCGTGGGGGCGATCAGCAGCGGCGATCTTTCACGCCGGGTCTTGGTACAGGCCATGGTCCGGAGCGAGGAGGAGTGGCAAGCGGACGCCTCCTTCTGCGAAGCAGTAATGCTAGCAAAGGAGGCGGCCGATCGCGTTAGGCAACGGTCCTCACGCCTCAACCGCCGCCGGGATTCCGATCCCGATTTTCGGCCACCGTAGGCGCGGGCTTGCAGACGGCGAGGTTATCGTCCGGACCGAGCCCAAGTCATCGACGGCTCGTATTGTTCCACGCGCGCCTCAGGGATATGTCAGCAAATCGTAGGGGCTCAGCAGAGTCGAAACCTACTGAGGCCATGGGTAGTGTGAAAACGTAACCCGGGGTCCTGGGACGAAGGCAACGAAGGAATAGGAGTGGGTTTTTAGTCACTAAAAGTCTGACACTATATCCCGCTACGCCTAAGAGCGCGATTTGTCATTAGATAATTTTCAAACAAAAAAAAATGGTATCGGCAATTTTAAAGTGATATATCATAACTTCAAAAACTTAAACTGTGTAAGGTTCTTAGAAATTAGATACATTAGCGGTCAGAAGGTCCGGACATCGGGCACCCCAATAATGGTAGGCGCCGGCTTGTGGACGGTGAGCAATGAGTGGCTCGTCGTCCAATTATGTGGTATGGATCAATCCCGGACCGACGGCACTTTGTGTTCCACGCGCGTCTTAAAGGTATACTTAATGGATGTAACAGGACTCATACTCCCGTGGCGTTTGTTTTGGGTTAGGTATATGTATAAGATACTGTGGGCACGAGGCTTAATGAAATGGCTTCGAGTTAGATTGACTATTATTATATTTCTATAAGCTCTGTTTGTTACACATTTTATATAAAATTACGTTCAGACTTTTATTGACATCTCCAATCAATCTTCTTTCGAATATAACCATAAACCTTAAAACAGGTATCATCACCTTGCCAGTTTGCAAGTTAATCAGCATGCGACCTCTTTAAGACGCCACAATACTATGCGAATTTCTCATGGCAAATTATCGTAGACTACACACTCCGGCTTTGCTGGTCCAGTCTTTGCTGGTAATTTACTGAAAATATTATCTCTTTCTTTTGTTTAAAACCATCAAATATGCTCTCTTGCTCTATCCACAGCGGGACTGTCTGAAGTTTATTTACTAAAATCCATCCGTATTCCTGCCGTTACCTACTGTGTCGTTCATATTAAATCAAATTTGATTAGATTTAATAGTTTTTTGATATGTTTTATCAACTTATCAGGTACTTGTTGTTGCTATCTCACCAACTTGGATTGCGTGTCTTATCTATATACGTTATAAATTATACAGACAAAGTTGAAAGTAAACGGTCATTTTTCCGATAATTACCTGGCAACCTTTGGAATACCTCAAGGATCGCATCTGAGACCGATTCTTTTTTAATTATTTTTATTAATGACGTAACTGAGGGCTTTAAAGACTACAATTACTATTTATTTGCTGATAATTTATTTTTTATGAGGCTAATTCAGATAAAATCAGATTTTAAAATGCTGCAAAATAATATGAACTGACTTTCGGCTTGGTGTAAACAAAACAAGATGTTCTTAAACATCAATCAGTGTCATTACATCCAGTTCACTCGTAATAAAAAAATGGTAGAGAATAAATACTACACAGAAAGAGTTGTAATAAAGAAAATGATATAGGCGACCTAGGAGGTCAACTCGATCAGCCGCTTAATACTGTCTCAAGATCTTTCAAGATATTAAGGTTTGTACCACAAAATAGTAAGTAGTCATTTAGTTAATAGTAATTTAAGGCTCCCATTTAATGCCATAAAACCGTGACTTTCTGAAGCCTCGGTAGCGGCTTGATTTGAAAAAAAAAAACTATGGATTCTTATATAACATTACTAACATATTAACAATTTATTGTTAATATGTTAGTAATGAAAAAATAAGAAAATATTTGGTTCTAAAAAATAAACATTTTGTATTTGTATTTGTTTATGATTTCTCTTATTACTAATACTATTGCCAAAAAAAAAATAACAATATGATATTTTTTGCTTGTTTTCCCTACTCCTTTCAAAAGGCTTTGACCTTTAGAAAAATGTTAATACAAAAAAAAATGCTGGTTAAGTGTTCTTCAGAATGTACATAGTTTATGTAATTCAATCAATATTTCGCAAAGAAAATTTTTTTAAAGGTCACTAGGGCTCTATAGGGGCGCAGGCGGCAGTACGAGTATGTGAGCATTTAACACCATCTGGATTTTCAAGGGACTATACGTCCATAAACCAACACCACCAAAACCATAAACTACAACACTAAAAAAATAAGGCTCTTCAATACCTTAGTTCGTCCAATCCTAGAACATACTTTTGTGGTATGGAAACTACATTAGGGGGTAAACTCCAAGCGATTAGAGAGTGTCCAAAAGGGGGTCCTTTACTATCTTTGCTACAATGCTCAGTTAGCTAAAAAGTTGACTAGTTACACCAACAAGCTGAAACGCTATCACATGAATACGTTAAACAATTGTAGGACGAAGTTCGACTGCATCATCTTTCACCAAATCTTTAGTGGAGAAATAGACTGTAATGAACTCTTAAGCTCATTAGTTATAAAAAATCCGCCTCGTATCCCCAGACATAACACCGACGAACTGTTTTACATCCCTGGGTCTAAAACTAACCTCGGACATTACGCCGATGTACCAAGGCTTTGTAAGCAATATAAAGTGTTGGTTAAGACTACAAGTTTAGATATCTGTGAGTCACTGGCAAAATATGAAAAAATGTTAACATGATTTAATTTAATTTATAATACCTAGTTGAATTTTAGTATTATTCATTACTATTACAATTCCAATCACCACTGCTTTCAAAAGGGTGACGGAAAACATCGTGAG
This sequence comes from Mythimna vitellina, assembly GCA_949316375.1. NCBI lineage: Eukaryota > Metazoa > Arthropoda > Insecta > Lepidoptera > Noctuidae > Mythimna > Mythimna vitellina. The sequence continues at coordinate 967,857 of OX438692.1, read as the reverse complement.
GAAACCGGAATGTCCTAGGACTAAAAAATCGAAAACATGTGACATCCACCAACCCGTACTGAACCAATGTGATGGATTACGGCCTGGTCTCTCTCCTACATAGAAGGCTTGAATTCCACCAGTGGGAACGCTATAAGGCTGATTATGCTACAGTTCCAATATTATCAACATTATTATCATCGTCTTTATTAATGTTTATCTAGTTTTTAATCTATTTGTAATTTTATTTTTACTAGCTTAGTTGTTCAAATTATTTTTGTGCGTACTGTGGTCTCCTATATGAGATGGACTACACCAACAAGGTACAGGAACTACTAATTGTAAGATACATATTGTGTTCATCCTTAATTGGGAATCCTAAATAAATAAATGAATAGATCATCAAAATTAAATAAATAATCTGAACCCTAAATGATAAAACAGACGAAAATTCATAGGTTTGTTCACGAACGACTCTCAGATATATGATACCATAATTAGATGTGTTTAGTTTGAGATATCTATGTCGACCAAATGTTACGACATCATTATCGGTGATGTTTTTTTATGATAAGAGCAAAAAGTAAATATGTTTAATATCGTATATATTGACTACGTAGTTCACTTTTTGTAGCATTACGTTTTACACAAGCTCACGGCATAGAGCACTCTACCAACGTTATTCTCGACATGGCATACAATCCTACAGATAAAGTGATAGTTGTGACTGGCGGAGCAAGGGGAATAGGATACGAAATCGCTGACCAGTTTCTACAAAACGGAGCTAAAACACTAATCATCTTGGACATTCTTGAAGAAGTTGGAGTCAACGCTGTCAAAACACTAAACGACAAATATGGCGAAGGTAAAGCAGTTTTTATAAAATGTGACGTCATCAAAGATTTACAAAAAGTATCTGAAGAAATATTTCAGAAATATCAAGTTGATGTTCTCGTTAACAATGCAGGAATTCTAAACGAAACCTCGTTTAGACAAACTATTGAAATTAACTGTGTAGCTGTCGTGGAATGGACTATGAAGTTCTGGGAGTTCATGAGAATGGACAAAGGAGGTCGCGGTGGCACAATCTACAACATAGCTTCGATTTACGGATTCCAGTACAATCCATGGGCAGTATTCTACAAGACATCAAAGCATGCTGTAATAGGCTTCTCAAGATCTTTAGGCCATCCTTACAACTATGATAAGAGCGGTGTAAGGGTTATAACCTTTTGTCCAGGGTTCACCGATACCGCCATACTAACTGGTAATACGTGGGACTGGCACAAGGAAGATTTCGAAAAGTTCATGCAAAATGAAGTAATTATGCAGACACCGGAGACAATTGGGAAGGCTGTGGTGGAAACTTTTACCTTTGCTGAAACCGGGACTGTGTGGGTTAAAGAAAATAACGAGTCTATTAAATTAGCTCCAATGTGTAATACATAGTGTCATTATTAAAACATTTAAAATAGTGCAATCCTTTTTTTGCTTCCTGCTGTTTGTGCATTTAGGCAATGTCATGTTAGATAGTATTTAGTTTCCGATACAGAAATACACTCATTTTATTTTCTTTAAAAATACGAATGCCGTTTTCGCAGTTTTTGATAGAAAATGTATGTATTGGCCAAGGTAGTTAATACAATAACAAAATTTTTAGCTAAATTTTACCAAGATTGCACCTGTTTCAATAATTCTATATTGTCCAATTGTGTAGATACTTGAGATGCAAAACTGCACCAATTTTACATCATCATTCATCATCATCAATTCAGCCGAAAGACGTCCACTGCTGGACATAGGCCTCCCCCAACCGTCGCCACAATGAACAGTCCTTTGCGTATCGCATCCATCGGGTTCCCGCAACCCTTAATAGGTCATCGGTTCACCTTTTAAGAGGCCTTCCAACGTTACGTCTTCCAGTACGTGGTCGCACTACCAGAACGTTTCGGCCCCAACAGCCATCCGTTCTGCGAGCAATCTGCCCTGCCTATTGCCACTTTAGTTATTAAATTAATCGGAAATCGGCAACCATGGTTCTCCTGTGGATATCCCCATTTTGATAACCCTTGCCATTGCCCTTTGGGTGACTTTAAGTCTTCTGATGTGGCTCATTGTAAGCAACCACGTTTCCGAGCCATATATGTCATCACTGACCACTTGTACTGGTCATAGACTTTCTTCATGAGACTCTGTAGTATATTGGACGAGAAGATACCGCGCAACTTCCTGCATGCTACGGATTCGACGATTAATCTCTACCTCGAAGTTAGACCTACCCAACTGGACCGTTTGTCCCAGGTAAACGTAGTCATCTACAACTTCAATTGTGCTACATGGCTTTTTACCATGACTTCCATTTTGTCCATGTTCATTTTAAATTCCACTCTTTTGAAAGCTCTGCTGAGGTCACTAAGCATTGTTCTGAGCTCCTCCGTTGTCTCAGTGTCGTCAGCAAATCAAAGGTGAGTGATGTACTTGCCATTGACATTAATGCATAGCTCTCTCCATTCCAAAACCTTGAACACATCCTCGATTGCTGCCGTGAACAGTTTTGGAGAAATAACGTCTCCCTGCCTCACGCTCCGCTGTAAGAGGATAGGTTTCGAGGTCTGGTCTCATAGTCGAAATGATATGATGGAGTTTTTGTACAAACACTTCAGCACTTTCGAATCAAAAGCTTTCTCGTAGTCTACAAACGCTAAACAGAGAGACTGATTATACTTCTCAGTCTTCTCTATAACCTGCCGCAATGTATGTATGATGTGGTCTACAGTGCTAAAGCCTTTTCGGAATTCGGCTTGTTCAGGAAGCTGGATGTCATCAAACCTTCGCGCGAGTCGATTCGTGATGACTCTGAAAAATAGCTTGTAGACATGGCTCAAAAGTGAGATGGGCCTGTAATTCTTAAGCAGGGCATTATTGCCCTTCTTAAATAATAGTAGCACCACGCCTCTGCTCCATGCCTGTGGCGTTTTTTCCTCGAGTACCACGGAATCAAATAGCTTCTGAAGGGCCTTAAGGACCGATTTTCCACCCGCCTTCAGGAGTTTGGCCATAATTCCGTCTTCACCCGACCCCTTGTTGTTTTTCAGCTGCTTCAGAGCCATCCTAATATCGTACAGGCTGACCTCCGTGATATCTTTGGTATTGTGTCGAGTCAACCTAGCTCTTAGGTCGTTTGCTAGATTTGCAGTGGTTTTGGATATGACTCTGCCATCGTCGGTCTTCAGCTTAGTGAGATGGCTTTGCCCAATAGACAGATCTCGTGCAAATACTATACAGTTCTTATTCCACTCAATCGCGTCCTTAATCCTTACTGTATTAAAGCGGTGTAGGTCGCGTTTCAGAGACTTCGAGATCTGTCTATAGAGCTGCCGATATATGCACGCATCGTCTGAATACTGCAGAATCATCTCACGTCTCTTCTTCATTAGTTCAAGAGTTATATCAGAGAGCTTCTTGTTCTTATTTGTACGGTAAGCGTTGAAAAACTTAGATAATACCGTATGGACAGTTTTTACGAATCCATAATTATATTCGTCTATGAAGCTTCCTAGGTACTCGAAACACTCGTCTTTTAATTGTTTTCTTTCTATTTTGTATGCTGTAAATGATTTTTTTAATCAATTAGTTAACCTTTTGGCTTAAACATATTTAAATAAAATCGATGTTATTGTGCATTTATTACCGTAGTAATTGCGCACCGATCAATCCAGTAAGGTTGCATTTGAACCAAATTCAAAATAAAAATAAAGAGGACATATTTTATGTTCGGCATTCCTTTTTATTTTTGTATGTTCTCTGATTTTTCATTAATAAATTGTGGATTCACTTTAAAAAAATATATATTTTGATTAAAAGGGATTTGGCCTTCTTTTTAATTGGTCCCACAGAAATATTGTCACGGTTTGATAATGAACTGAAAGAAGAAGAAGTGATGTTACGGTTTGAGTACATAAGCACAGTGTAAGTGTTTAGTAGGATTGTTATAAAACAGATATGCAAATACAGTTGGTGTATCAATATGCTTCTTGTATCAAAGTGCCTTCTAAATGTCACCAAGTGAAACTAAACTAGGCGAGATTTTGGTATGTAAAAATTATCAATTTAATTGATTACAATGATTACTGTAATCATCATCAGCCTATTTTGTTCCATATCTTATAAATTATGACAACATTTGAGAGTATTTATTTTCCTTAAAGCTCGTAGCCTCGTCTTTCTGTTAATGTACTACACTTGACACTTGATCATGCATACTGAAATGAAATCAGGAATGTACTTTTTGACGAATTGGAAACAATACTATGTTAGGTTGTGTTCAGGTGACATCTGGAGTAGTTTACAGACCTTAAAGAAACTAGAACTAATTTAAAATCTCATAATTTAGGACTAATTAATAAATGAATAAATTAATTTTAGTTTAATCTCTTCTATTCTATTCTATTCTATTCTATTCTATTCTATTCTATTCTATTCTATTCTATTCTATTCTATTCTATTCTATTCTATTCTATTCTATTCTATTCTATTCTATTCTATTCTATTCTATTCTATTCTATTCTATTCTATTCTATTCTATTCTAATCTATTCTATTCTATTTTATTCTATTCTGTTCTATTCTATTTAATATTAGTTGTAATTTTAATCTGTGGTGATTTACAACTGGGCTTAGCCCAGACCAACCGGGCCACAGTTGAGCAAGGGGTAACTCGCCATCCAGCGGACTGGTAAGGTCCAAACTCGGGTCGTTGGCCCATTGTATTCCACGCCTCCAAAAGTAAGCAAGATTAATAGGGCCAGTTAGGACCAATGCTTGCCAAGGCTTCGAATTTTCCAAAAGAGTTACCGTGAGGATTTTCACTACTGTTCGTTTGACTTGACCAGCTCATCCCACCATCTTCTGCGTGGTTTTCATTTTTTTCTTTTCTTAAACTTTGCTCCATACTAGGCATCCTCCTGTATTTTAAGTGCATTCACAAACATGTAAACTCACATACACAAGACACTCAGACCTTAAATACTTATCTGAAGGCCATTCAAATATTTTTCCCATGCGGCAATCGAACCAGTGAACCGACCGTGCCGTCAGTTTCGTATACCTACTGGCTGTCAGCACTCACTCTTCCATATGTTATTTCGGCTGATATAAAAAATTATGTGAATTTCTCATGTCAAATCGTCATCGACTCCATTTTCCGCTTTACAGAAACATGGTTTAAACCAAATATCTACTAGTAATATGCTCCATACCCATGTTTTTTTAAGAGTAAATCACCAAATAACCAAGAGCGAGAGTGTCAGATATTTACTGACTTAAACACACCCGGGTTCATTCAGGTGCCCTTTGCGTTCCAGGGTCACGGTAACACTTGAAAAGAATCCTGCAGCCCTGCTAGAACTCTGAAACATTCCTGCCTACCCTTTAATCGTGATTCATGAAGACTTCACATAAATCAAAGATGGCTTTTGATCGTTTATTGATATATTTTATTAACTTATTTCAAATCATCTTAATTGTGCAACTTAGGAAAGTGTACATAATAGAGCTGGTGTTAGAGTCTTTTGAACAGCTATTTCCTAACCTCAAGACGTACAATATACGTACTCTAGAAAGTTTACATGCATGTCAAACAAATAATGTATTACCATGTATATGAGTATTACCATATATATTTATAACAATAGTTCAACTAACAAAGACAAGGAAAAACAACAAATAGTACTTAAATAAAAGCCAGAGTTAATTTTCATATTTGAAACGCATATATTATTATGTACCAGTACTAATATATGTGTTATATGATAATGCTAAACCCATCACGAGTTCATGATATATGCAGGCAGATTGTAATCTAACAGTGTTTTGTCGGCAAAGAAGTATTTTATATAGCAATAACATTTTAACTTATCAGGTATATGTCGTTGTTATCCCGTCAAATTTGTAAAATTAAAAAATTGAAGAATGTGTCCTATCAATTGTCATAGATTAAAAGGAATGAATGTGTGAAAAAGTTGCACGTAAAAAAGAAAAATAACGAAAAAAAATGATAGTTATATCAACGAACAAAGTTCATACATATGATGTAATTTTCAGTTGCATTTATTTTTGGCTATCTACGTCAAACAAATATTACGACATCATTATCGGTAATGTTAATGTGATAAAACGCGGAAAGCAAATATTTTTCAAGATCATATATATACGGTACCTAGCTCACTTGATGTAGCATTTAGCTTTCTACAAGCTCACGACACGGTTCACTCTAATAACAATAATCTCGACATGGCGTGCGATCCTACAGATAAAGTGATAGTTGTGACTGGAGGAGCAAGGGGAATAGGATACGAAATCGCTGACCAGTTTCTACAAAACGGAGCTAAAACACTAATCATCTTGGACATTCTTGAAGAAGTTGGAGTCAACGCTGTCAAAACACTAAACGACAAATATGGGGAAGGTAAAGCAGTTTTTATAAAGTGTGACGTCATCAAAGATTTAGAAAAAGTATCTGAAGAAATATTCCAGAAATATCAAGTTGATGTTCTTGTTAACAATGCAGGAATTTTGAACGAAGCCTCGTTTAGACAAACTATTGAAATCAACTGTGTAGCTGTCGTGGAATGGGGCATGAAGTTCTGGGAATTCATGAGAACGGACAAAGGAGGACGTGGTGGAACAATTTATAACATAGCTTCGATTTACGGATACCAGTACAGTCCATGGGCAGTATTCTATAAGACTTCAAAATATGCTGTAGTAGGCTTCACAAGATCGTTGGGCCATCCTTACAACTTTGATAAGAGTGGTGTGAGAGTTATAGCCATTTGTCCAGGGTTCACCGATACCGCCATACTAACTGGTAATTCGTGGGATTTTCAAAAGGATGATTTCGAAAAGGTCATGCAAAATGATATAATCATGCAAACACCGGAGACAATTGGGAAGGCTGTTGTGGAAATTTTTACTTTTGCCGAAACAGGAACCTTGTGGGTTAAGGAAAATAATGAGCCTATTAGATTGGCTCCAATGTGTTAAAACGATTAATAATGTGTGAATTTTTTGAAACAACAAATAATACATTTATTTTGTCCTTCCATGATTTGTGTTGTGCATTTAGCCAGCGTTAAGTTAACAAAAGGTTGACAAAAAGTATAGCGCTAAAAAAACATCAACGCTATTATTTATTGGGTTTCCAGATGCAGTGCCATTCTTTAGCGATAAATATGTCAAAAAATAAAAATTGGAATAGTGTTGCCATGCGCTGCCAACGTGTCGCGTGGGCTATCTCAAAACATTTCGGACAAATTAATAAGCGTTTTCGCTTAAAGAATGTCACCTTGTTTGGGATCTCTTGACTTTCAAGATTAACTGTCCTTTTCCCGTTTTTCCCTACCATTTTTGGGTTACCGTGCCGATGTTTTTCCGTGAATGTCACTTTTTTATTTTGTTTTTATTATCTGACTCTAGTGATAAAGCCAATATTTTTTCTGTCTTTTTTTTTCTTTATATTTTGTATACTGTATAAATAATGACGTTGGAACTGTGATTTAAAATATCATCTTATTAAATCCTAAAAAAAATATTAATTTCAGTATTTTGTAAACTTGAAGAGTTTATCGCATACAATTAAGTGATAACAGTTTTAATAACACCGATATCTCAAGTCTTTATAAGGTCAACCAAACGAATATTTTTTATCTAATCGGGTGACAAAGAGACACACGTATTTTGAAAAAGCTCACCTGTTGTCAAGTGCAGTAACATTGCAAGTGTAGGCGGTTATAAGAATGCTTAATTATCAAAGCAACTATCGTTCATATACGCAAATAGTAGCCAACTAGCTTAATAAGCCATTCAATTAACCACCTTACTTTTTTTATTAAACTATACCGTTTAATTAACTAATCTAATGATCTAATATTCAGTCGATTCGTCTAATAGAACCTTTAATGAACTAGTTGGACGATGCTCAGGCTATTCAAATATGTCCCCATGGGTCGACTTCTGAAAGGGAAACCCATGGTCTTAAAACGTTTATTTAGGGCAACTGAAAGAAGTGAGTGAGGTAGTGTGGTTTTAGTCAGTAAAAGTTTGACAGGTAAAATAATAGAATTAATTTGAACTATCTTTCCAGAAATTACTTTATTTTTTATTGCTTAACCTTCGTACGTTTATTATATTTATTAGGTGAATTAATTTCCTTTGATTACCTTAAAATCTATTGGTCGTCAATGATACTGAAGATATGAATATTCAGATTTTCATAACATGGAATTTGACTCATACATAATTCCATAATGAACTTAATTCTAGAGATTTTCGATTATTAGATGTTGATAATCGAATTATTTTACCAATAAATAATCAAACTTGAATCCTCCCATTCCGCCCTATAGCGAGACAAGTCATTAGATGATTTCTCACCCAAAAAAAAGGTTATTCATATAGTAAGGTGAACTAACTTACTTCTGTAAATTAATAACTGTGTAGTTAAAATATATCTTATTGGTGACAGCGTGTGTACTCGATCACTTGGATCACTTCGGACTTCATTATGCGTACAGCTAAGACCTGGAGTTCCCTGCTGGTGTCTGTGTTTCCTGATAGCTGCAACCTAGGAGTCGATTAGTGGTATAACTACAATCTTTATGTAAAGAGTGAATACAGTGGTGTACCAGATACCTTTATAGGGGCAAGCCAAGGAACCTTGACTTATCTACAGTACTACTCACTTACCTAATATTATGAATAAAAAAAAAACTCGCGCTATAATCCGCCGTCACGTATTATCAGTGCAAAATTTCTTTCTGAAAAGCTGATTTTAATTGCTTCATTTTCATTTGTTAATAATAAGATAGAAATAATGTAAACATCATACCTGTATCATAAATGATATAAACTATATAAAAGCCATCTATTGATATTTTTTGACAACTCTTGCTCGTTCTCAACATTCTATTATAGCGGGCTACTTCGGAATCCACAAGATGGAGCACAAAAGATTGTAGTAATCAATCATTTGTTTACGATATTGTTATATACTAAAATAACTACCAAATACTCACAATTAAACAGCTATAGCTTTTTATTTGTTCTTCGCTTCTTTATCACAAAAGATTCTGATCAACTTAAGAATTGAATGTACTAACTTAGAATTTTTTCTATTCACGGTAGTATGCGGTATGCAGGTAAACCTATCCCTGATTAGAATATTTGTGAAGTGAAGAGATCATATTTATCTGTAAAACTCAAACTCTTTCCTGGATCTGCACCTGTTGAGAATGATCTCCACAGGTCTGAACTTGTCGGAATCTGCTTGAACGAAAAAAACTTTTTACAAAAAAATAAGATAACAGACCACAGACAGAAAAAAAAACACTAAAAGGATCAAAATAACCTTAATTTCGGAAGTCGGTGTTAAATAAGAAACAAACAATATCGAGAAACACTGACTTCAGAAATTAAAATTATTTTGACCCTTTTATTTTATTTTTTTAAGTGAAGTAGGTTATTTTTTTTTTTTGTAAAAATATTTTTATTTCACTTTTTTTTTGTTGAGATTCACTTATATATAACCAGAGTGCCTATTTCTCATGACAACACTGCTAGGCTACATTATTTTATTATGAAGTTCCTGTGTCTACCTTCCACCTTCCGGCTCCATCATCAGATCAGTTCGATAGTAGTTCATTATATCCAAACTGTATTTCATGACAATTCTAATAAGCCCAAACACGGCTAGGATACATTAATTAATTACAGAGTTCCGGTGCTTATCTTCCGGCTCCATCATCATCATCAGGTCACTTTGATAATACCATTTTCAACATAACTATTCAGAACCATTTATTTATTTGTATTGTTGTAGTCACTTAACTATTTTCATTGTGATACCTATGTGAGTATGAAATTCCGTTGGCCATTTCTGGTCTTCTTCATCAGTTCCACTTCATCAAATGTTACTTTATAAATTTGAGTACTTAAGTTCTCGATGAAAATACTAAAATCACTACATTTTATAGGCAACTATAACATATATGTTTTAGTTGCCTATAATCATTGAGGAGTTCCTTCGAGTCCTCATGGATCCAATCATCAAAACTGGATTCTGAAAAAAATGGTAATCATATCCTCCACTCGGAAAGTATATCCTCTAAGAGGAAAAAAAAATTGAAGAATCTCGACGAATAACTTTTTGTGGGCTGTATTTCACCATGTTATCATCTTCATGCGATGTGGATGGCATCGCAGACTGTGGTCTCGTTTAGCACGGATTTGGCCCTATATAGTTGGTTTTAATTACAACGGTTTGCGTGGTTTACATTCACGCGTTCCCGAGATAAAGGGGCTTGAGACAAACAGACGGTCAAAAAGGTCATCCTAAAAGAATTCCGTTTTTTACTTTTTGAGGTACGGAACCCTAAAAAACAGTAACTCAAAATAATGTTTGTCTCAAGGCTGCGCTAAATAGTCCCAGTTCAGCATAATGCCCGCAAACTACGTAGTAGTTGCCGGAAAATGGTTTCTTTTCAGTGTACGGATTGAAATCAGTTTTGTTAGCTGTGAGGTAAATGAATATACAAATTTTTACTGACTAACGCCCCTTGCATTCCAGGGCCACGGTAAGTCTTTCGAACAATTCCGCAGCCTTCTCAAAATATTGAAATAGCTCTGCCTACTTCTCAAACATGTTGCATGATGACTTCACATAAATCTAAACTGGCAATATTTAATTTATCATTTTTATTGAAAAATTTAAAAAGTTGTTTAAATCTAAATTAAATTCGTACTTATAGTTGTTATCTCACCAAATTTAAAAATTGAATAGCGTGTCCTATCAGTCTTTATAAATTAGAAAAAAAAAACAAGCAGATTAAAATTTCTAGGCATATCAACGTACAAGGTTCACGCACGCAAAAAAAAACTAACGAAAAAAAATGATAGTTATATCAACGAATGAAGTTCAATGGCTTAGATAGCCATTGAACTTCAGTTGCATTTATTTTTGGCTATCTACGTCAAACAAATATTACGACATCATTATCGGTAATGTTTGTGTGATAAAACGCGGAAAGCAAATATTTTTCAAGATCATATATATACGGTACCTAGCTCACTTGATGTAGTATTTAGCTTTCTACAAGCTCACGACACGGTTCACTCTAACAACATTAATATCGACATGGCGTGCGATCCTACAGATAAAGTGATAGTTGTGACTGGAGGCGCAAGGGGAATAGGATACGAAATCGCTGACCAGTTTCTACAAAACGGAGCTAAAACACTAATCATCTTGGACATTCTTGAAGAAATTGGAATCAACGCTGTCAAAACACTAAACGACAAATATGGCGAAGGTAAAGCAGTTTTTATAAAATGTGACGTCATCAAAGATTTAGAAAAAGTATCTGAAGAAATATTCCAGAAATATCAAGTTGATGTTCTTGTTAACAATGCAGGAGTTTTGAACGAAGCCTCGTTTAGACAAACTATTGAAATCAACTGTGTAGCTGTCGTGGAATGGGGTATGAAGTTCTGGGAATTCATGAGAACGGACAAAGGAGGACGTGGTGGAACAATTTACAACATAGCTTCGATTTACGGATACCAGTACATCCCATGGGCAGTATTCTATCAGACATCAAAGCATGCTGTAATAGGCTTCACAAGATCGTTGGGCCATCCTTACAACAATGATAAGAGCGGTGTAAGAGTTATTGCTATTTGTCCAGGAGTCACCGATACCGCTTTACTTGCAGGTGTTACGTGGGACTGGCATAAGGAAGGTATTGAAAAGCACATACAAAATAATATAACTATGCAGACATCGGAGACAATTGGGAAGGCTGTGGTGGAAATTTTTACTTTTGCTGAAACCGGGACTGTGTGGGAAAAGGAAAATAACGAGCCTATTAGATTGGCTCCAATGTGTTAAATACGGTTAATAATGATATGTATCTTTTATAATAAGAAAAAAAAGTGTTTATTTTGTCTTTTGTTTTTCCACGGTTTGTGCATTTAGCCAGTATAAAATTAAAAAGGGTTAGTTGATATAAAATCCCGCCAAAAAACAGCTACGTTTTTATTTATTGGCCTTTCAGCGCAGTATCTGTTGGCGATAAATATGTCAAAAAATCAAAAATGGAATATTACCGCCCTTTATTCCTTTTTTCCTGTCTTTTTGGTGGAGCTGTGAATGTACACACTATGTTGTTCTTATCTATGATTGTTACTTGTTGTTTTCATTTTTTTGTATATTTTATTTCTTTTCTTTAGTATCCTAGTACTGTGTAAATTAAAACGGTGGAATGGTAACGTATCGTCATTTTAAATTAAAAAAAATATCATTTTGAGTATTTTATGACCTTCAAAAATTTATCGCATGCAATTAAATGAAAACAATTTTAATGACAGCTTACGTCGAGTTTTTATAACTTCAACCTAAACGAATATTATTATTATTTTTTATCGGATTACAAACAAACGCATAGTGTGAAAGACCCACTCGTTGGTAAGTGCAGCAACATAGCAACTGTAGACGGTTTAAAGAATGAAATATCAAAGCAACTATCGTTCCGTGTACATGGACGATGGTTGCTAGCGCAGCCATCTAGTTTAATAATTTCAGTTAACTTTACCTTTTTACAAAAAGATACCGTTTAACTAGCAGCCTGAATGATATTCAGCCAATTCGTCTAATAGAACTTTTAATGAACTGGCTGGATGATGCTTAATTTATTCAATTTAAGTAATACTGTGGGGCTCAGCATGGCCAAAGCTTACTAGGGCCATGGGTTGACTTCAAAAAGGTAAAATCGTGGTCTTAAAACTTTGCCCTTACGGAAACCGAAGAGACATAAATGTGGTCAGTAAAAAGCCCTCGTGCTTCGCTCTAATGCGGGACAAGTCATTAGATGATTACCCACCTCAAAAAAAGGTTATTCATATTATTATAGTAATGTGAACTTACTACTGTAACATAATAACTAGGTAATTAAAATATTATCTACATATATAAAAAGAGAAACTGACTGACTGACATATCAACACAGCCAAAAATATTGGGACTAAGAGTGTAAAATTTTGCGCAAGTTTTGTTTTTCTGACGAAAGCAAACGCTAAGAAAGGAGTTTTCAAAATGTACTCTTTTTGGGGATGAAACAGGGGTCCAAAGTTAACCACCAAAAAACTTTCCTGCAAGCGAAGCCGCTGGCAGAAGCCAGTTAGTTATAAGGAAGTAAGTATACATAAGTACGTAGTGTGTGCTCGATCATTTTAATCTCTTCAAAATGGTTAAGCTGGTGGTGATGGTGCTAGCTCATAAGTCATGATCAACGGACCCTGTTAGTTGGGACTGGTAATTTCTCAACTTGCTCATTTTAATTATTTAATATTTGACGTCATTTTATATTGTTATTTTAAATTCCTATAATGTTTACGTTTGGAGTCGGAACTCGTGGGTCGTTGAATCAGAATATTTTTTTCTTTTTCAAAGAAATTTCACACCAACTACTCGACACTTTGCGTGACTAGAAGGCTGCCTCGGTTTTTACCCAAATCAAAAGGTTCTGTATGGTTTGATTGTTATAAGATGCTTGACGTTTGATTGACGACTGCAAACCCAAAGAATTATTGTAAACTAAACAAATTAAGTTTTCTGATCCCGTTGTCAAATAAACTCGCAAAATCAACGTCCACGGTTTTTACTATCATTTAACAAGGGTAATAATGAGTAAAACTAGGAATTAATTTACTCTTTTGGAAAAAACGGAACCCTTATAGGATCACTTTATTATCCGTCTGTCTGTCTGTTTCTCTTTCTCTATGTCTGTCAGTCTGTCAACACCCTTTATCTCGGGAACACCTGGAGGTATCGAGTTGAAATTAAAACCATATACTCAAATCTGCAGTCCATTGAAGTTGTGAAAAATTAAACTTCTGAGGTAACGAAAAAAAAGATAGGGCCGTTTATTTCGCAAAAAACGTGTATTTTAACACTCTCAAGGGAATCAAAATTCATAGGGTGCATCTCGTTGATCTAGAATCATGAAATTTCGCATGAAGCAAGGTCCCATAGCACAAGTATAGAAAAAAAATCTAAAGACTGTAAATTACAAATTTAGTTTTTGTTTTTACAGTTAAGTCACAAAAAAAACCTTTTTTGTGATTCGGAAAAATCTTCGTAACTCAATTCGGGAATTGAACTATTTACGTAGGTAAGTTTGTACAAAACCCTCAGTGCGCAAGTCCAACTCTTGTCTCTATCAAATCGGTGATAATATTTTGTTTTTAAACGCCCAAAATAAGTTACACAAACAGGTATTATCTAAAATATTTCATCTTTTTCACTAATGACGAGTAGAAAATCTAGAGAAATGTGAACAGAAGACTGATGTACTACTTTCTAATAGAGAATATACACGGTTTTTTTTTTTCGAATAAAATAATTTTTTGCCGTAATTAACTTATACGAAAGAATTTTTAAAATATCTTCATCAACAACGAAGTTATAAAGCTTCAAAGCTGCTTATCGATACTGAAAATATGAAATAATACCTTACCTTAGGATGACTTATCTAAGGGACAACAAACGTTTTTACGAAATAACAACGTAAAAATTTCCCTTACGTTATTTCATATTTTCAGTATCGTTATAAGAAAGAGAAGTCCGACGTGGAATTTGACGTCAAAGTTTATCACGCCAATATGGCCGCCATAGAAAATGGCGTTTTGACGAGAGAGACATCTAAATTTATTTTAAATTTTTATAATCTCGTTTGCTTTTTTACCAATTTTGATATTGTTTTCACTGTTAATATTCTATTGTTATATATTCATGGTGATATAGGTTATACAACGAAGGATACAAAACATATTTTTATTAGGGAACGCAAACATAGAAGATGGAAAAATGATTTAAAACTCACGGACATAATCGTAGAAGGGTAGTGCCAGACAAAATCCAGTGGAAATTGTTAGAGGAGACCTAAGTCAACAGGCATGCTGAACTACATAACATTCTATTTTTTTTTTTCTTCCTCTTTCTGCACTGCGACAACCTATTGAACATAATAATAACAATTGCAACTAATGATCGTTCTCATTCTTTATGTTCCACTTTTTGGTTTCCAGTCTTGTCCTATGCCTGGACAAATAATCAGTCTCTTAAAAATAAAACCAACGCAAAGATGATACTGTAGTTCATGCAGCTAAACTTTGTTCAAAGTTTTTTCCTTTAAAATCAAAATCTAAAATCATTTCTCTCAGTCACAATAATAAAATCAATCTGACGGCAGTCACTCCATGTAAATAACGGGTATTCAGCCGCATTCGATTACACCGGGAGCCGACCCCAAGTTAGTAGGGAAAAGGCTAGGAAGATGTTGACACCATCTTTTGAGCGTCTAGATGTACATTTTAAAGAAATAATTATGTGACTCTAAGAGTATATTTAAGATTTACTTAACTAAAGACATGAACTCACAAACATCATCCTAAAAACTAATTAGCCAACTCATCTCCAAGACATTTTTCTAGAAGTTTCCAACAACTGTTAGTTGTTTATGCGACGTGTAATGAGGGCATTGTATGAAGACAGGTGCGGGGAGTAGGGGGGAGGGTGTGGCTAAAAGCTTTGCAACATTAGTTCCCATCAACTGCGGTACAGACTTAGCGGACGCGGCGGATATGGGGCAGAAGAAGGATGAGCATGCTTGGTAAATATTATTGCAGGTGTTGTAATTCTTTCCGGTTCAGGAATGAACATGATGAATAGAAACCAACAAAAATTACTAGGTGCACCATCTGATTTTTTAAAACTAGAGATAAGTTGAATTAATTATTTAATTAGCCTTGGTAATGGTAACGTTAAATCATTTTCCGCGGCCCAAGAATGCTAAGAGCAACTGAAGGAACGCGGGTACATTTTTAGTCATCAAAAATCTGATACTCTCGCTCTCTCTCGCTCCATCCAGAATGGAAGAACTTGTTTGAGAAATTCCCACCTCAGAAAAGTGTGTATTGCCCAAGGCTTTGGAGCTTTGACTCAACAAGTGCATCATGGCCGATGATTCTCTTGGCTCGCCTCTCAATCGACTCAAGCGCATCAAGCTGGTATTTGGCAGACCCATCCCAAAGATGAAAACAGTACACGATCGTACTTGCGCTTGATAAAGGTTGAGCAGCTGTTCTACTATCTCATCTTCGCTAAGATCTCTAATGTTTTGGCAGCCAGTTGAGCCTTTGCCTCGATGTATGAGCCGAAATTGAGAGCAGACGACCACGTTACCCCGTCACGTAGCTCAAGGTGGTCGTTTATTGTCACGTTCACCCCTCGGAAAGATGGAGCCGGGCGGAATTGACTCCGTTTAGCGGAAAAAAGACACGCTTGGGTTTTAGTTGCATTAAACTTGACCAGATTGGCATCGCCCCAATCGGAGACTGCCTTCAAGGACAAGTTTAAGTGTTCAACTATAGCTTATCGGGATGACTGTATCTGTGACTCACTAGCACGTGCGTCAGATACATATCACTCGGCAATAGTACTGTCGTCTGTATACCCAAAGATACCGGGTTTAAGTCAGTCATTTATGTGCAGCAAAAACAGTGTTGCCGAGATTACTGGCATTAGTATCTATTTGACCCAGTCCTTTCATGTATCTTTTCACCAGTTACAACTGGACTGGAACAATTTGCCTGCTGCAGTCTTCCCGTCCGATTACAATTTAGATATCTTCAAGGCAAGAGTGAATGGGCGACTAATAAACTAGTGCGCTTTACTATTAACGATTGCAACACTTCTTCCACAATCATTAGGTGGGACCGCAATCAAGCACTAGTTTATAATGGAGAATTACTCGTAATTTGTGGAGCTGATGATGAGTACTGTTTGGTTTTTCGCCATTGTTCTGGCCTTTTATTTTAGGAGTGGTAACGTTTTGAGAAGAAGTTCGTTCCGCAAAACGCTTGACACTCTTCATCCCCGTATGTGGCTAAGGTCTCGCATCGTAAACCGGCTGTTTCCACAAAGTTGTTCCTACACTTTTATTATTCTGTGTTTGTGCTTCCGTGGATTTCCACGCTAATACGAAAGTTACGCCATTTTAAACATCATAAGCCATTAAAATCTTTCTGAATGTGACATTGAGGAACAATTTTTAAATGAAAAAGCTTTCCGGCTTTTTGAATTAAAATTGATCAATTGTTAATATTAATATTGATTGAGAAAGGTGAGGACTGAGACTATCGTGACTGGGTGTTGTGAGACGCTGAGCTGATTGATTGATTAATTAATAATTTCATTTCAATCTATCTAAATTGAAAAATGACAAAAATCATCGTTTTGACTTGCATCTTATTTTCTTTCTTCGTTTTAGCAAGAAATGAAGATATTACTGAAATATTAAAAACCAAAATTACATAATACACACAAAATGTACATTCACACACTCATAAACACACGTATAAACACATATTTATTAAAAACATACTCTAGCTTTCACACACGGCAGTGTGCGAAAGCTAGAGTATGGCAATAAACACGATTTTCATTTTTCTTTTTATTGCTTTTATAAAAAAATGTGTAACTTATACCTAATTAGCACAACGAAACAATTGTTAGTTAATCGAGGAAGAGCGAGGTTTATCCCATCACAAGTATCTTCGGATTACTTTCTTAGAAGCCCCGGCAACTTAATTGTCCACAATAACCTACCTACTTCTGTGCTTGGAACACTAGCAATGAATATAACTTAAATCTTCGCTTAAGTATAAATGAATTTAAACATTAATATGCTTACTAACTGCAAGCAATTTATCCTCTAGAATCCCATACGGATGTTTGTTTATCAACAAAACAAAGAATAGGAAATAAATAGCGCGCCTTTAATCAGTGGAGCGATATACAAAGTTTATCTCGGTAGTTTGGTTGCGAAGTTCCACAGAATAGATAGGTACAGAAGATTCACCCTGTATAACTAGCGTAAACATGCGCTTTTATATATATTAGACGCAAACATACCTCAATCTACCTCATTTGAAGGTGGACGGTGAATTAATGGATGGCTTTAGAAATATTTGTTTTAAAATTGTGTAAGTAATTTATTTTAAACCCCATAGTAACTTTTCGTGGGATGTACCTATGTAAATTCACATTGGCAATTTATAGCTTGATACTAAGAGGCTTACTTACAGAAGACTCTTACTGGCTTCTGTAATACAGTGCTTAGCACATAAATCAAGAAAATTAACATTTTTGTGTAATCATGTTAAAATGCATTCAATTTGCTTTCAAGCGAATATACTCAAAGGATAAAAAGAATCCTTTATGCTATTTCAAAACAATGTCTACGCATATACCAAGTTTCATCCAAATTTGATCTGTCTTTTGAGCGTGAAAGAGTAACAAATAGATACACTCATATACTTAAAAATTTCGATTTTATAAAATAGTGTATAGTGTGATTATGCCTGTCAGCTAATCTTCTCGTCTCACATAACACAGTGTCCCTGGATAACTCTATAACTAGTGCAGGTTGCCAGTCGTGGCGGAACTTGGGGGAGGTCAATAATATAATTAAAATACAAACGATGTCATCTATCAGGACTTTTAGAATTTAGAAATGGTAAGTCTATGCGATTACACTTGCACTGACTATACGCGCAACTTATCTATATAAGCGAAAATTTACACTTTTCATTTGGAGTTGACATTCTGTCATTGTCTATTCATTGGCTTTTTGGTGGCAAAGTTCCTTCGTCTAATGAGTCTCGTGACGTATGCTCATTGGACTTGGCTACAGTACTGGCCACGATTAACGGACCCTTAACGCCTATTGACGTCGTTCTTATAGTCCATTGTGTTTCATTTGTTTATGGGGACGCTGGATGACGTCTGGAAGTTTCTTAGATGTGATGGTAAGATTGTGTCTTAACCACGATATTACAAACAATGACAATGACACTTAAGGGCAGGTAGATCCTTTGTCATCGTCATTGTGTCTGTCTAGCTATTCACAAATTCATTAAATTCTTTATCGCAGTAGTTGACGGCAGTTTGGCACGACAGTTGCAGTACAACATGAGCTGTCACGAGCCACGAATTTGTGATCGGCGACAGCGTGAAACGTAAAATAAACGTTTGGGGACGTCCCATGTCAGATGTTTACAAGCGATTTTAGAAATGGTTTCAATCTTAGTAACATTCTATAATTGACTAAGATTGTAAAAAATCACCCTAATATATGTGTGTTTGCTGCTTCACGCTCAAATGGCTGCGCAGGTATTGTTTGGAACTTCGTAGCTGTATCACTAAATTAACACATGGCTATGGATTTCAAAGTTGCAAAGTACTAATTTCACGCAGGCGGAGCCGCGAAGGCAGGTAATAAGATAATTATGGATATTGGACTTTCTTGGTCGCTCATAGAATGTTACTATATGTCTAAGCCCCTATAACGTTCTCCAGGTCGCCGTCATGAGCTGGGTATTCACTGATCAGCCTGATAGTAAAGAGGATACATAAAAAGATCTCTGCACGCTAGTCGCTTCGGTCTCCAACATGCTCCATCGCCACTTACGTTTGGGCTACGCGAATGACACGCGTCAGTCACCCGTGTGATTAATAATGTGTTGTGGCGCAGTAACATGCTGTGTGACACCTACCACATGCTAAACGAGCTCTGCGCAAAAAATATTACTTTTAAACGGTACGCCAACAAAAATGACCTTGATTGCTAGTCTGTGGCGTTTGCAGTAATGTGTTTAGTGAACTTATTTGTATCAGAGTGTATATTACATTTATTTGACATTATTTACTATAATTTGACATTGCATTGTATGGATTCAGACTTATTACTCACTAAAAGACATAGAGCACGACTAAAATGTTTATTAAAGACCTTTATTGTAATACCTATGTTCACAAATAAAGACTGATTGCTTGATTGAGAGTTCAAATAATATGTAACTATAATCTTGAATGTTATCGCAAATGTTTACTGAAATAAAGAGAATTTACCGAAAAGTGTGATAATAATTTACAACTGTCTTCAAAAAAAGACACAATACCTCAAAAAAAAAATCTGATCTTTTTTTCGGTATTATTTATGAGAAGAAGCAATTTTTAAAATATGACGGTCTATTTCCATTACATTCTGTTAAAGTACAGCATTCAATGTTAACTTTATTATGGTGAAATAGTATCATCATTTTCTCGTCTTTTCCCAACTAGCATTTTTTTTCCGGTGTGAAAATCATCTTTTAACATCCCCCACTCTTGGGCGGGGCGGGAGATAGTGTCTGACTTCTGCTGACTAAACACCCATTCCTGTTCCTTCGTTGCCTTTCGTACCAGGGCCGAGTCTTCCTTTCAGAATCAGACCTTTGGCCCCAGTAGGCTTCGAACCTGCTGGGCCCCTACGTTGCTGACCCTATCTACTTGAGGCGCGCGTGGAACAATACATGCCATCGATAACTTGGGCTCGGTCCGGATGGTTACCGGACGGTCGGACGGCGAGCCACCCATTGCTCGCCGTCACCGTCACACCCACGCCTACGGTGGCCGGTAATCGAGATCGGAGTCTCGGCGGCGGTGGGGCATGAGGACCGTTGCCTCCCGCGATCGGCCGCCTCCTTTGCTAGCATTACTGCTTCGCAGAAGGAGGCAACCACCTGCCACTCCTCGTCGCTCCGGTTCCCAACTAGCTTGGAATCGAATTCCAGTCCAACCAGATGCTGCTGAATACCCATGTTTTAAATGGAGCGATTGTCTATCAGACCTCCACAACCCAGTTACTAGGCAACACAATACTCCTTGGATAGGCTTTTCTGATGGTCAGACTTTCTGACCTGTAACGATTGTCAAAAATTTACGAATGACAACCGGGATCAACGGCTTTACATGCTTTCCGAAACAGGGGGTGTCAGCTTTATCTTACATAAAAAAATTGTATAAGGGACATTATTTTTGACTGAAGATTATTGGAATCCTGCACAAAAATATAGAAGCACGGAATATTGAGTTTAATGGCCTGTAATTGCCAACATACAGCGAGCAACTTCGATGATCGTTTGTTCTAAATCGAAGACTGGCCTGTTGGTCTAGTGGTTAGTGGCCCTGACTGCTATGCCAGAGGTCGTGGGTTCGATTCCCACCCAGGACAAATGTTTGTGTGATGAGCACGATCATTTGTTCTGTCTGGGTGTAATTTATCTATAATATGTATGTTATTTAGTAATATATATGTATGTTTATCAGTTGTCTAGTACTCATAACACAAGCTCTGCTTAGCTTGAGACTAGAAGGCGTTGTGTGATAGTTGTGGATTATTATATTATTAACCTAAATCGAAGAAGTTTGATACTGCTTCACGATACAAGGTGACATTTCTTTACACTATTTTCCCAAAACCCATTTGTAAGTCTGTCATCAAGGGGTCATTAGCGCAATGAAAACAAATGAATAATGTAAGAGAAAACAAAGCAGCAACTGGATTAGCTGCAACAGTGGACCGCAAATTTACATAATAAATTCGAAAATATACCAGAATGCTGGCCGCCGGCGGAAGTTTTAAGTTAATCAGGAGCCAAAACAAAAAGCAGACATTGTGGAATAATTTTGGTGCATTTGATCGACAGAGGTTTAGTTTTGGTGAGACGGTGTGGAATTTTTAGTTATGTATCACGCCATGTCCGCCATGAAAGACGTTAGTAAGTATAAGGGTTCCGTTTTTCTCAAAAGGAGAAATACAAAACCCTTATAAGATCACTTTGTTGTCCGTCTATCTGTCTGTCTGGCAAGACCCTTTATCTTAGGAACGCGTGGAGGTATCTAGTTGAAATTAGAATTATACGCTGAGGTTTGCGGTCCAACTCGCACTTGCCCAGATTTTTTTCATTTTGTCATCCCGCTTTGGGTGGGGTGAGAAGAAGTATTAGATTTTAACTATCTAAAACCCACCTGTGTTCCTTCAATTGTCCTTCGCGATCCCGGGCCGCAGTAAATCTTTCAAACAATCCTACAGCCCCAGCCGGATAGTATGGTTGATTGTAAGAAAGGTACTTACTTAGACCTAAGAAATTTTGTATGTATTGTGCGAAATATGTTATTGCAGAAAAAAGGTGTTGACGATATTATGGTGGTGGATCGTTTTTGGTAGACATAAAAGGATGATGAAATTGTTCCGCAGACATAAGAGAAAAATAGCTAATTACTAGGGAGGAGAGGGGGGGGTATTATTAGGTTCTTTTTTGGTTAATAGGTATTTGGTTTTTGGTAGGTAATTAGATATTATTATAGGTTTATTAATTGGTATTAGGTATAGGTATTAGGTAGGTTGGTACTTTATTACTAGACAGTATTGCTACAACGGGCACAGGAATACAGAGTGATGATCGCTACACATTGTTACTATTAAACCTAAAGGCGCTGATATCAATTTACTGGCAGGGCTTAGTTGATTCAAAACTAGAGAATTAACTAGGACTATTCAACTAGTTTATTTATTATCTGTTTTAGGTACTATCACTCATCATCATCATCATCATCTTCCTGCCCTTGTCCCGTTTTATTTGGGGTCGGCGCAACACGTTTTTTTCTTCCATTCTGTCCTGTTACTCGTCATACTATCACTAACTGCCTTTTCTTTCATATCACTTCTCACACAATCCATTCATCTTTTCTTTGGTACAATCACTATTCGTTATCAATTCCTTTAGTATATTCTATTCATTCATTCTTTACATTTTTTTATAATCCTCATGTCCATATCAAAGTCATATAACAAAAGATGGTGAGAGTAACCCAAACACATACGATTTTTTCAATAATAATTCAGTAAAGAGATTGACATAACTGATTATTATAAAATGTGATTAATGGTAGAATGTTTATTTCTAGAATTTTTTTAAACTACTGTGGCAATGCAGGTTTTATTCAAATGAAAAATATTTAAACAGCTTTGAGTCTTAAATGAAGTAAAGGAAAAGTTTTTGAACATAAACTTTTATTGTAATATTTTTTTTAAATAACTTTTTTTTGGTTAGACAAGTCCAATTTGAGTTTAAATTTTCGTTTTGAAATCCTCAATATTTTGAGGTATGAACAGTAAAGAAGTAAAAGTATTTATTTAATAATATCTCATGTTAACAGATAATTTTATAAAAAACCTACATTATATTAAACATCACAAGTACTTGATAATGGTTTAGTCGAAAAAATCCAGGTTCTACCTCAGTCTGAATCTAAGCTAATGTTCTCCCTGCATCTTCAAATTGATATTATCATCTCCAGATTGCTGGAGATGCAGGTCTTCTCACAACGAAAGAGTTCTATATATATGCTTTAAAACCTGGTGCACCATCACCTTCAAGTCGCAGAGAGAAAATCTATAACCTGTAATTTGTGAAGAAGTCAAATTGTGGTAATAATATAGTTTTATTGATATATAATAATATATGAACAGTGGTAGCCCCGTGGTAACGGCCCTGACTTACGAGCTATTATGAGCACAAACTTAGACAGATACCTTTCTTTGTGTAACATATTTCATCACCACTGTTCTCAAAACGACGAAGAAAAACATCGTCAGGAAACAAGCATGTCTTAAAACCAAAAATTCGAAGAGATTTGATACATACAAACCGGCAATACGGCCGCATGTTAGATTACGACCCATAGGGAACGGGTCGTAATACTGCGAGAAATCAGGCTTCCTCTCTAGGAGAGGGACTCCTAGAGAGGAACCCTGAATCCTAGCAGTAGGAACATTATAAAGTTGATAATGCTATGGTTTATGCTACGTAATATATGTTTTGTCATCTTGTTTACGGTTTATGCTACGTATGTTCAAAAGCTTACATATACAATTTCTAAGTCCAAGACCAAAAGGCAAGTATGTGAACCGATTGATCTTGTGCTTATAGTAGGGGAGGCGGGGATGCTAAATTTGCAGTTACTAAAGCATCATTTCTTTCTAAAACAAAAAAAGTCTATGACAAGTTTCCTTTTGTTGGGACGTGTAAGAATTTTCAAAAATGTGAAAAGAAACGTCATCTGGAAGAACTCGAGCGCGATGGATTTTTTTTAAGGTTATCCTATTAGGATTACGAAAAACATATAATCTGACGGTTTTCATGGGGTGATGTAGCTAAAACCATCGATAAGTGTAACGTTGTATACCTAGTAATTTTCAACGTTCCTAACAAAACTATTTTAGCAAACTAAGGTAAAAAAAATTACTCTAATCAATAAAATTTTAACAGGAACCTTACAGCCTAACTTCATGACTCGCTCATTTGCTTATGCCATGCTCCAATTGCTAGATTATTGCAATATACACTTTTCTGTATGCACTTAACTTACCTCGTCTTAATCTGACGCGCTCGAGTTTTTCCGAGGATCAATTTTATTTTACTAATCTGACGGGCTGCCCTCAACGCACCCCACTTTATTAAGGGTTCATATGTGGTAGGGGTACTTTATAGGGTGCAAGGTGCAAGGCTCCCCATATGATTTTCTGAAGCGCTCGAGTTTCGCGCAAAATCCCCATTTCCTATTACTTTTCAGGGTCAAACTTCTCAGGATCAGGGAAGAATTCAGGATCGTGGTGGCAGGCAAAAGCTGGTATAATAATACTTGTGCCTTTTTTCAACTAAAAGTTAAAATTGATTTTCATAATATCCGATTTCATAATATTTTTTTTTTTTTTATGACCAATGTCAAGGAATGGATATCGCTTTAAAAATTATTTACAATATTTATAAATATAATTATTATAAAAAATAATTAAAACTACAGATCAACGTAAAAATATTGGGATAGGTTTATTTTAATATAAGACCAAGTTCGTGTTAAATGAAACTTACAATGAAATTGTTTTTAGCAGCTTTATTTGATCTCCCCATTTTATAGTCCTTGGTGCATATTCTATCCATGACTGCATTAGGAGGCCACTTTCTTAGTATCTACCTCAGAAAAATATATTTTTTCTTTAATTATTTTTGGTTAAGTGTACAACACCTCTAAACGTACGGCGTTGCGCCATCGGTACATGGTGGACATCCCACCCATACGTACAAAGCGTTTTGGAAGCACATTCATTATGTGTACAGCCAAGGAGTGGAATTCCCTTCCGGAGTCTGTGTTCCTTGATAGTTACAACCTAGGAGTCTTTAAGTCAAGAGTGAATAGGTTACTTCTAGGCAAGCGTGCTCCATTGTCGGCCACTTCATCGCTTACCATCAGATGAGATAGTGGTCAAACGCTTGATACGAAAAGTTCAGAGTCAGAGTACGAAAAGTGCGTGTCGTTTGGGAATCCTATATTGAAATAAGAAGCATAACAATTCCATTGAAAACCTTTCAAGAAGAATAAATTCCTGCCAAAGGATGATTCAATTCCAATCACGGAGTGGTCTAGAAAATATTCAAAGTCTTTGACGGCAATCTTCTTCAACAGTTCGATTTCTCGAATCACGAAAGCCTCCCTCGTGAATTCATATCTACCTATGAACCAGATAAAATTGTGGATTTTCTAGAAAATACTTTTATGTGCGTATCAAGCCTTTTGATACTTATCTACTGGCAATATTAATTTTATAGTAAAGAAGTTTGATCTGATCCTATACATGTCTATGTAAATAGCATTTTCTAGAAAATATAAGTAAATAAATATATTTTAAGACGCTTGCTTGACTTTTACCTTTGTTGAGATGGATGTGTGGTGTGACGAGAATGGATAAAGTAAGAAATGAATATATTAGAGGAAGTTTGAAAGTGGCGCCAGTGACTGAAAAGTTGAAGGGGAATCGTTTGTCTTGGTATGGTCATATAAAGAGGAGAGATTAAACACATGTTACTAAAAGAGTTATGAGTATACATGTGGATGGGTGGAGAGGGAGAGGGAGGCCAAAGAAAAGATGGATGGATTGTGTGAACAGTGATATGAAAGAAAAGGAAGTTAGTGATAGTATGACGGTTGACATGATAGAATGGAAGAAAAAAACGTGTTGCGCCGACCCCAAATAAGATGGGACAAGGGCAGGAAGATAATGATGCTTGACTTTTACCTTTCCTCCGGGAAACTGTGATATAGATTCAATAGATCATGGGCAATGTGATTCTGTCTCAACAAGATCCTGCTAACGTTTCCCAGAAATGGTATCGGTGTGAAGTGCTTCACACCATATTGACTGAATGAGGAGTAGACCTGTCGTAGGGATAGCACCAATACACCGATTAGAATACTTACCCAAAACAGTGTCATCATCGTAATCTGGAAGAAAAAGCAGTCAATTGAATATCGCATTATGTTGATTTTAAGGTGGGATTCTCACAGCACATGTAGAGCAGCATCTTTACAGGATGACTGATAGCATCTGGATGAGAATTGATAAGAATGGCGTCCTATTGGAGAAGCCAAGATGAAGCTGATGAATTTATTACCCAATATGATGAGACTCAACACTGAGATTGACGTAATACTGCCGACGCCCGGAGGACACGGTGAAGCACACAGGGGGGCACACAGCTTGGGAAAAACAATGCCGTGTCCTCGTGGGGGCGATTGGTGGCGGTGACCTCTCACGCCGGGCACAGGCCATGGTCCTCACGCCCCAACCGCCGCCGGGATTCCGGTTCCGATTACCAGCCACCGTAGGCGCGAACTTGCGGATGGCGAGCAATGGGTAGCCCGCCGTCCGACCATCCAGTAACCGTCCGGACCGAACCCAAGTCGTCGACGGCGCGTACTGTTAACTGTAACCATTTGTTTATCATCTTGCTACCCTGGTCCCATGTTACAAGGGTTTCCAGTACAAGTTTTCTGTTTCTATTATTTTCTGTCCACTATTCAATTTATTATTCACTACCTTTTATATGAAATCTTTTGTCATTACTCCTTTATAAACCAAAATTGTATATTATTCTCTTCAAGGAGTGCTAGTGCAATCTACCCAATTGACGTTCGTTAAATCAACTTGACAGTCAAGGCAAGCAATTGCCTTCTTAAGTACCCCAAAGTCAGAATGTTTAATTAAGATTGCTTTTATCTATTTTTTTTATGCTTCAGTGTTAACTGCTGCAGAAATAAATTATTAAAGTAGATGCAATTATATTATACGATAGATGACAATTACATTTTCAGAACAGTTACAGAATATTTTGTAGGTACAAAGGATATAAAAATACATGTATTTAAAAAAAATATTAAAAAATACAATATATTTATTCAATACATGCATAATACTGTTTTAAAGTGTTGTCGACAGAATAAAAACAATAAAAACTGTTGATTAGTGATAAAAATTGACTAAATGGCTTGTCTTACTGGCATTGGAACTTATTCCGCAATCGCACAGCTTGGACCACGAACATTTTGATACAAAATTTAGTTGAATGCAAATACATTAAAAGTTTCAAACTCTCCAATGACCTCATGTGTCTAGAATGTATGTTATGACAGAACTTAAATAAAACTTTATTTGAGATAAGAGGGGGTTGTAGAATTATATTGTTGAAAAGTAATGATAAAGCATTAGCATTTCGACGAAGATAGATCGTCAGTTTTAAAAATTAAAAAAACAACTGCATCTAAATCAGCTCACCCGTTTTAAAGCTACGGTGCTACACACAAACACACATATAATGGTCAAACTTAATCAATCCATTGTTTGTGTCTAAGGTTAGTATATAGCTGTAATAACAATAACAAATGTTAATTATTGCGGCAAAATTGTGCTAAAATAATTAATTAACCAAAAAAAAATCATCTCAAGGAACTGACTTTAAAAGTACAGTTATCGGTTAACTTAAACTTACACTATTTATGAAAATAAATACTATTTACTAAAATACTCGAAATGGATGTGTTACTATATTCACTGACAAACTTACTCTATGTGTAAAATCAATGAAGTCAGTCAGTCAGATTAAATGAAACAATAAATATTTACAAATGTTATTGTTTCCTAAAGGCTGTGGGAATGTCCGAAAGAGTTAGCATGGCCCTGAAACTGTAAAAACTCATTTGGGTTTTAGTCAACAAAAGTCTGACACACTCTCTTTAGAGCGGGAGAAGTCATCAAATTAATAATAATAAATTATGATTAAAAACTTATAGGTCTACTGATTAATAGAAACAAATAAAACAATTTTCATGTAATAAATGTGCTTAATAATAAAATCAGTCGTATTTTATCATATAAACTGAAATAGACCTACTCGTATATCCTCAATTTTAACCGAAACTAGTGTTAACCTAGCAAACTTAAATTGTTATTATTAATGGCTAGTTTCAGTGGCCTTTTGTGATCTAGGACTACGAGTTTCCTTTTCAAAACATCCCCGTGGCTCAAGGGATTAACTTACAACCAGTTTTACACTTTACGAATTAATTTTGGTTTTGTTTTTATAAGAAACCTAATAAACATTTATTTATTTATTAAAACTAAAGGGTAAAAGGTATTAAGTCTGCCTTTGTGCCTTTGTGTTGCAAAGGCACAAAGGCAGACTTAATACCTTAGGCATTCTCTACCACCTAAAAAGTAATACATAAAAAAAAGAAAAGATTAATAAGAAAAAAAAGGAACAAATGGATATTTATAAAATAAAAATACATATATATTTAATATAATATAAACTTACATACATATAAATATATATTATTTATATAAGGAAAATGAAACGATTTTTTTACTCCGCTTTTTGTGTACAAAATAAAGCCGCAACTTCCGCTTAAATGAATACTGACTGGTGGCCGTCCTGGTGTTAAGAAGAAGCGCATTACACAGAAGTATGGACTGTATACGAAAGAAAGAATGAACAAAATCAGAAATGAAAAAAGACAAAGCAGTAGAAGATTGTTAGATGAACGCAGATTCTTAGCATAGTACTCGTACATCGACTAACGGGGTTACCATGACGTTCAAAGTAAGTTTGTTTCATTCTTATTTCAGTGTGGGTAAAAGACAGAGCTATACAGGTTGTCTAGCGCCATCTCTTACCCACACTGGAAATAAGAATGAAACAATCTTACTTTAGACGTCATGGTACAGGTTTAAATCTAAATAATTTGTACAAGGAAAAACATATTTTTAATGATTTTATGCGTTGTGGCACTCCTCTTAACATACCAGAGTTGTATTAAAATCTATAGATAGATAGATATTCTTTATTGTACACCAAAAATACAATTTACATCTATCATCTATCTATGTTTAATTAATACTACTAAATTGCTAAATAAATAAAACAATCAACCCTAAAAAAATATGCTAACACTTCGAATGGACACACAAAATGGACATATTCTTGTTCATGTATTATGTTTATGAGCCCATCGATCGTCACATTGAATGAAACAGTGAATTGAGTTACACGCTCCCACAGAGTACATTGTTTATTTTGTGTTTGTTGTGATCCGTGGCTGTCAGTATTTTAATGTAAGATTATAACCCATTAATTTTTTTTATTTTTTGCTTAATATACTTCTACAGATTATATCTCCATGTCGATTCAATAGGTTTTTTTACATTTTTGTTAATCCAACAATGCTGTTTTACGAGAACGTAAACACAAAAGAAGTTCAAGGTCAAAAGTGAGAACATAACGACGACAAGCGAGACAAACTAAATTCGACCAATTTAAATTTTGGTCAATTTAGGATCAAAGACTTATATCTCTTCTGTCGTGTCGTGGCCTATTTCACGATAATTACGCATGTCGCAGATAAGGTTATTATCTAGAAATAATAATGCGATTAGAATTTGTGTTTTTTTTTTTAATTGTGGAAATCATCCAATGGTTTTTCCCGCTCTGGGCGGAGTAAAAGGGCGTGTCAGACTTTTACTGACTAAAACCACACCTGTGTCTTTCAATTACCAATTGCATTCTAGGACTACGGGTTTCATTTTCAGAAATTCCCTACGGTCCTAGCTACCGGGCATCGGCCCTGCTGGGCCCCTACGGTTTGCTTATATCTCCTTGAGGAGCGCGTAGATCACTAAGCACTGTTGACAACAGCTGGGCTCGGTCCGGTCAAATACCGGACGGTCGGACGGCGAGCTACCCATAGCTCCGCCAGCCCACATCTACCGTGGCTGATAGTCGGGGTCGGAATTTCGCCTGCTGGGGCGTGAGGACATTTGTTCCCTCACTAGTGCGGCCTCCTCCTTCGCTAGCATTACGGCCCGGCCCGGCGCAAGAGGTTGCTGCCACCGATTGCCTTCGTGAGGACACGGCGGTGCTCCGCCCTAGCGGGGCACACTTCCACCTTGTCATCCGGGCGGTCCACACAAAGGTGACACCCGGGCGTTTCTTCCGCCTAAATCCGATGCAGGAAGCTCCCGAACTTGCCATGTCCGGTGAGGACCAGCGTCATGTGGAAGGTGAGGTCGCTGTGTTGCCGCTCCAGCCACTCCTCAAAGAGGGGGACTTACCGCCGTGATTATCGCGTACCCATTTAGAATTTGAGATGCTTTCGTCGCGTCGGTAAACTCAAAGTGTTCATTGGTTCGGTTAGCTCATATCATGATGTAGCGGGCAAGGTTCTATGACATGTGATACGACCCTTTAATGCTTATAGTCTCTTGAACATCTGGCCGGAGTTAAATGCACACAAACTCGTAATGCCACCTAGGCGAATATGTGTGGAATTAATTCCGGCCAGCTGCGCAAGGACAGTGCCCCGCAGACTTCCTAACGCAGGTTCATACTGGTGCGTGATTGTTTCAGGGGTGCCTTTGAGTGTAAATTTTTTTGTAAATATGTTGTTGGTATTCCTAAGAATAATTAAATGAATTAAAATTATCAATATAAATATCTCACTTATTGGGACTACCACCTAAACTATAAATTAAATAAATTTGTACGAGCTGTACACATTTCTAAGTGACATATTTGTAGGGAACTAATATTAAATGATAATCTTTGATATTTTTCTTACAGAAAATGATAATTTTGCTGATTTGGGTGGCTGTTCTGATCGCTGTGGTAGTGCTTCATATCCGACAAGTCTACTCCACATTCAGCCGAAATAATATCAAGCACTTCAAGCCAATCCCACTGGTGGGCAACATGGGGAAGGTCTTACTTCGCCAAAAACATGTGGCTTATGATCTTTGTAACTTGTATAACAGTTTCCCGGAGGAAAGGTCAGAACTGATAAATCTATTCTTGCTGAAACTTATAAAGCTGAGTTGGTCTGTTTGAACGCAGTAATCTCAGGAAGAACGCGATTGAATTAATAATTTCTTTAAGTGTTGAATAGAACATTTATTGCGGAATAGGATGGACTATGTATTGTTACGAGTGTCACGCTTTGAGCCACAGGATTGGAGTCTTAATCTAAAACGGGGATAAATCCGCGGAGGATAGTTAGTCAACAATATTTTGAAGGGTTACCATGTCCTATTATTTTATTACAAATTAACTTTTTATCGCAACCACGTAAATGAAAAATTTTTTCTCAGGTTTGTTGGCAGATTTGAATTTTTATTCGAGGCTGTAGTTCTCCGTGACCTTGAACTTATAAAGAAGATCACTGTCAAAGACTTTGAATACTTCCTAGATCACCGCGGCTTTGACATGGACACGTACTTTAGCAGAACTTTATTATTATTGAAAGGTATTAAAATTATTCTTAATTTTTTTAATTCCTGTCCTTTACGATAATTAACTCTTAGAAATGTAGATAAGCAAAATATTGACACAATTGTTTAAATTTTACTCAGGTCAAGAATGGAAAGATATGCGCTCAGCATTGAGTCCAGCGTTTACAAGTTCCAAGATACGTCTGATGGTACCTTTTATGGAAGAGGTTGGCGATCAGATGATTATGTCACTCAAACGAAAGATTGAAAATTCGGGAGGTATAATATATAATTGTGTAGGGATATTAATTGATATAATTCAAAATTTAACAACAACAACAAATTTAACATTTAAAATGTTCTTATAACAGATAACTACATCGACATTGAGTGCAAGGATCTAACAACACGTTACGCTAATGATGTGATAGCTTCATGCGCTTTTGGTCTGAAGGTAAACTCTCACACTGACGAGAATAACCAATTCTACCAGATGAGCAAGGAAGCTACTAATTTCAGTATTCGTCAAGTGTTAATGTTCTTCCTTTTTCTTAATGGGCCTAAGCTTGTCAAGGTGAATATGAGATTTATTTTAACATAATTATTATTATATTTAAAATAACTGTGATGCTAAATCTAAAAAATCATTCACAGTTTCTAAAATGGGACATAGTATCAGATGCAGTCAAGCATTTCTTCTCGAACTTGGTTCTGGACACTATGAAGGACAGAGAAATGCATCATATTATCAGACCTGACATGATCCATCTGCTAATGGAAGCCAAGAAAGGTAAAAGTATAAACGTCTGTAAAAGTTTAAACTGTATTATTTTCTTAATTTTTAATTCTTTATTGTTCATGTCCATGTGTGTATTTTCTCCCAATTTTATTTCATTTCAATTGATAAGACTCTCTTGTAATCGAAACTAGCAATATTGATGATGGCTGTGGTCTCGTTCGAAAGAACCACCATGGTCCTGGAACGCAAAGGGCAGTGAAAAGAAGACAGGTAGATTTTAGGAAGTAAAAGACTGTAAGTCCCTCTCGCTCTATCCAGAGAGGGAGCAGTTATTTGATTTGATTTCCTAACTTCAAATAAATCAAAAAAATATGGTTAGCAACATGTGTATTTTTTCAGGCCAACTTACTCATGGAGATACCAAGTCCAATGATGAAGCTGCTGGATTTGCAACTGTTGAAGAATCTTCTATCGGAAAGAAAAAAAATACTCGAGGTATTATGAGAAATTAGATTGTTAATTTAAATTAGTGTAAATTAAATCTTGTGTATTTTTTTAAACCTACCAAAAAAGTATATAAGACTTAACTTGTGATTTTGATTTTGCAGAGTGGACAGATAGAGACCTAGTGGCCCAAGCCTTTTTATTCTTGATCGCTGGCTTTGAAACTGTTTCGTCCAGTATGTCATTTTTATTGTACGAGCTGGCAGTGAACCCTGAC
This sequence comes from Mythimna vitellina, assembly GCA_949316375.1. Classification (NCBI taxonomy): domain Eukaryota; kingdom Metazoa; phylum Arthropoda; class Insecta; order Lepidoptera; family Noctuidae; genus Mythimna; species Mythimna vitellina. Next base: position 934,824 of record OX438692.1, on the reverse strand, counting down.
GTGCAGGAGCGACTGGTTCAGGAGATTAGGGAACATGACGCTAAGAACTGCGGCAAATTTGATTTCAATTCTATACAAAACATGGCATATTTGGATATGGTTGTTTCAGGTTTTATTTTATTCATGAAGTAGTTTTAGTATTTTCAAAACTGATTGCAGCTAAATAATTGTTTTTTATTATTCTAGAGGTTTTGAGATTGTGGCCACCAGCAGTGGCTACGGATAGAATATGCAACAAGGACTACAATTTAGGAAAACCCAACGAGGCTGCAGACAAAGATTTCATTGTAAGTTTAATCAGTTTTTTTTTCGTGTTAGTAATCCCTTAATTTTATTCTTTATTAATGCTTAAGAAAGTTGTTATGTTGCTAACTCTAGAAGAGACGTCTTCATTATATATTTATATTACAGTTGCGCAAAGGTGCAGGAATTATGATACCAACCTTTGCCATTCACCGTGATCCTGAGTTATTCCCAGAGCCTGAGAAATTCAACCCTGATCGTTTCTCTGAAGAAAATAAACACAAGATCAATGTGCTGGCATATATGCCTTTCGGTTTGGGACCTAGAAATTGTATAGGTTAGATCTTAATTTATAGTCATGTACCTAAATGACTTAGCTCATAGCATCATCTACATATAGCAGACCTTTTTATATTTGATATATATCAGAATGATTTCCGAATAAATCTTTTAACTTTATTTTGTGTATTAACAGGGTCAAGATTTGCTCTCTGCGAGTTGAAAGTGATGGTTTGCCAGCTTCTTCGGCATATGGAAATCTCTCCTTGTGAGAAGACTTGCATCCCCGCCAAGTTAGCTACTGACAACTTTAACATCAGGCTGAAGGGAGGACATTGGCTTAGGTTTAGACTGAGGAAGTAATTTAACTTAGATTTATAATTTAATTATGCGTGAATAATGTAATATACTAATCTAAGTTTGGTAATACATTACAATAAAGCCACTTATTTTAAATATTTGCTTTGCTTTTGCAATTCTATTTAGTCGCACCGCAACACAACCGGTAGTAATAATCCTAATAATTGACTACAGAAACATAAAATAGTCCGAATAGTTTTATAAGTAATTGCAATAGCACTTTTCTAAATATATTCGACTAATGAATAAATTAAAAAAAATATCAGATTAAATTAGAATACAGCAAGAAAATATATGAAATCGATACTCAGCACTTACAATCTGAAATTAAAGCACTTGAAGATTCACTCTGTTCTCCTTACAGTAAGTATGTATAACTGCAGAACCAAATAAATGTTTGAAATCATCAAACATCATCGACATCTAATGTTTGTTGGGTGTGTTTTTATACAAACAAAATAGTATTTAAATTACACTCCTTTATGGGCAGTCGTGTAAATAGGTCTCAATTATATTATCTAAATTATCTCTTTTGGGCTCTTGACAGTACCCTGAGGTATTCCTATCACTAAAGTCTAAAAATAAAATATTCTCAGTACATAACATAACAAAATAACCGTTACGATGCTTTTGTAATCTTATCTCATAGCATTGCATATTATAGTGTTACCAGGCAGTGGGTTCAGTGACACGTTATTTGTGACGTAGTTTTGTTTACATACAAATATTTGTTATGTATTAACTTACATCTGACATTAAGCTTTTGATTGGTTTTCTAGGTCATATTGTGATTTCTGTTTTTAGTCGGTAATTGATAAATGATATTTTTTTTACAAAAAAGTTTTTTTTTCGGGTGGAAAAATCATCTAATGACGTCCTCCGTTCTTGGACGGGGCGGGAGATAGTATCAGACTCTTACTGACTAAAAACCCACTCCTATTCCTTCTTTGCCATTTTTCCAGGGCCCCGAGGATCTCTTTCGCATCACCCATGGCCCCAGTAGGCTTCGACGCTGCTAGGCCCCTACGGTTGCTGACACTCCTTGAAACGCGCGTGGAACACTACGCGCCGCCGATGACTTGAGCCCAGTCCGGACAGTTACCGGACGATCGGACAGCGAGCTACTCATTGTTCGCCGTCCGAGAGCACGCGCCTGCGCTGGCCGGAAATTGGGATCGTAATCCCGGTGGTGATTGGGCGTAAGGACCTTTGCCTCACGCGATCGGCCGCTACCTTTGCATGCATTACTGCTTCGCAGAAGGAGGTGACCGCCTGCCACTCCTCCTCGCTCCGGACCATGGCCTGTACTATGGCCTGTGCCCGGCGCGAGACATCGCTGCCGCCGATCGCCCCCACAAGGACACAGCGGTGCTCTGCCCAGGCGGGGCACACCTCTACCGTATGCTCCACCGTGTCCTCCGGGCCGTCCACACAATGGTGACACCCGGGCGTTTCTTCCCCACGAATCCAGTGCAGGAACCTCCCGAACTTATCATGTCCGCTGAGGACCTGCGTCATGTGGAAGATGAAAACGCCGTGAAGTCTTTCCAGCCACTCCTCAAAGAGGGTACTTACCGCCATAATTATGGCCTGCTCATACATCTAACCGCTGCTGCGCTGTTTATATTAAAGTAAAATACCTATCAAACAAAACATAGCCTACTTGCTACAGCTGTTTTTTCGACACCACAAGATAGCTAATCTATTTATACTAGAATCAAAAATTCACAGAAAAGAAACCTAAGCCTTGATATGGGAATAACTCTATTCACAATATTATTGTGTATAAAAGCTGAATTACTGATGAATAGCAAACATATTACCTTTTATAGAGGTGCTAAAAAAGTGAGCAACACTTTTTGTGATTCTGGATAGACAATGCACCAAAAAATACAATTTCGTGCTAATTTGGCTCAAATGACCGAACAATATTTAGTTTCGACGATTATATTCTGCATTAACTAACTAAATTGCATAGCTCTGCACTATTTAGTACTATATTTTTACCATTAGCTGTTTAAAATTTATATCATAGGTTTTTAAATAATATGTCACGTCTATTTTTTATTTTGTGTTATTCGTATATATGTTATCACATTGAATACAGTTACAATTTCATATTTTTCACATTTTCATCACTACCCTTGATAGAATGTCACTAGAGCCCTCTTTGTCATTAGGGAGGTAAGAGTAACACCACCTGCTAGACTGTTGTGCTATTCGTTAGGCATGAGCAAGATAGATGGCTCTGCCTATACAGTTATATGTAAGGTACTTCAATCATTATTTAGAAGTTTGTAACTTTATTCTACAATTAATGATTGTAGTATTGATTCACAGTTTCAAGTTATTTTTGTCTATTTCTAGTAACCTTAAGAAACAACTAAAACGTTGCCTACTTAGTATGTTGCAGTTAATTGCTTATTTTTACCAATTAATATCTACTGTGTAAGTAGTATTTACGTATCAAGACACGATTTCTCGACTTCTCGATCATCAGGAATATGGCCGAAATTTTACGAATTTTTGCTACAATAAATCTTGTTAAGAAATCTTAACCGTGATAAATCTACAAAAGTTTAAAACGGTTTCAATGAAACTTTCATTCCAAGCAATAGAATAGAATATAATAGGATAAACTTTATTGTACACCAAAATAGTAACAAACTGACTGACTGGCTGGTAGATGCAGCAAGCTCATGTTTAGGGTTTAATTGGTACTTACCAGTTTAAGACACAAAGACCTTCATCCTATCTTACCAACGTGGCTATTCATATTACTGTGGGTATAGAATTTATATCTTTACAATAATTAAGCTTATTTTTTTTTTAATCTTAAGGAAAGCAAAAATTTACAAAACGAGGTTCAGGTTTCAGTTTTGTTTTCAAATTATAGTTTCTATTTTCTAACCCATTAAAATATCTTCTATTATGTCTACTAAGTTTGTCAAAGTATTACTGTTTAGATAAAGAGTTTGTTAAAGTATTATTATCTTGCTCTATTACAGTTCTTATCACAGTATTTAAATATGGAAATCATTTTTGTAGTTGGCATAATATTAATTCGCTTTTTGGTGTCTAATTTCTGGGTTCGAAGATCGAATTGGCCTACCGTATCCATAATGGTAGGAATAGCAAAATCTGTACAAAAAAAAGGCGTCGGATTGATCGAATCGATTCGATTAGTAACGGCCGTGCTGACTATAAATACTTTTTGTCAAGTCTTGTAATTCATGCAATGTAGGCACATCAATATTGAAATCTACTATCATTATGATCAACAGGTTTTCAATTAAGCATCCTATTTGTATTGATACTATGAAAGCAAATATTTACTCAGTCCGTAATAATTATGTCAACCCGGCGTGCCCCGTCAAAACAATAATTAGATTTAGTTTATATTCTAGCTGTGATATCATTCAAGGCCAAATATTGTACAAATCTGTCGGCTCGAATATTAACAATGAGTAGTTACGTCATTGACAGACTTGTTGATACCTACTACTGTAATTATAATAATTATGTTATTATGTTTCAGTTCCATGTTAATTGTAATTTAATTATATTATGTTTGTATCTCAATCAAAATGTCATTTAATTTCAATTGGTCCAGTTACAGATTATAATTTCCACTAATAATACGCTTCAAAAGTAAAAAATATTGATTCAAAAACAGTTATAGTATTTTTTTTACACTTTCATATATTTTATATGAACGAATACTGTAGTCGGGGTGAGTCGATTTTTAATGAAAGAGGCTTTCTTATTAGTTAAAACTTTATAAACGAAAAAATATAACTAATTTCGTTATTACAACACAATAGCTAGAATTATAATTTCATCTTACTTATCATATCACGTATAACAAAATTCAAATAATAATTTTCTATCAACTTCACCAACAGCCTTATTATTAGGCAGTGCAATGCGCAAGCACCAAAGTGTAAAATATATTGTGAATATCTGGCTAGTACCATACCCGAGCTATGTGATAAGGGAGGCGTTTAATTACAATGATTATGATACTTATTAACCAATAGCGTAGCATAATCATCCTTATTATGTTCCTACTGCTGGGAATCAAACCTACTCTCAAGACCAATCCTTCATATCTATTCTACATTCTTGAGTATTTAGTGAGAGTTCTATCTCCTTAGTCTTAACCGGAGCCAATGTCCTCCCTGCAGTCTGATATTAAGATCATTAGTTGCAAGCTTAGCAGGAATGCAAGTCTTCTCATTAGGGGAAAGTTCCATATGTCGTAGCAGCTGGTAAATCATCACTTTCACCTCGCAGAGAGCAAATCTTGATCCTGTAAAAAATGGTATGACTAGCGTTTACTTTATGTACTTTTTAGGAAGCCTCAGCCATTGGAAACTGCACATCTATAAAGACCAGAAACTTACCTATACAATTCCTTGGTCCAACACCAAATGGCATATATGCAAGTGGATTGATCTTATGTTTATTTTCTTCAGAAAAACGTTCAGGATCAAATTTCTCAGGCTCAGCGTAGTACTTAGGATCACGGTGAAAGGCATACGTCGGTATTAAAACTCCTGAACCTTTTAGTAGCTGTAAAGTAAAATTTAAAAATTATTGTTTCTTTGGAAATATAAACTTCTCCTGCTCTATGTTGATCGAGAGGGAGTATCAGGCTTTTACTGTCTAAAACCACCTTTTATTTTGCGCTTCAGGGCAATAAAGCGTCTTCCGAACTATCCCGAACTGCTACAACTGCAGTTTACAAAAATTCATACATAACCAATTTAGCTTCACTTTTTATTTTTTGATACTGACTGACATTTTGACAATTCAAAAGTGCCTGTAATTGGTCTATTTGAAATAAACGTTTCTGATTTCTGATTCTGCCATAATCAGTATTTTCATCACGATCAGTTACGTCAGTCTCTCTACATACGTTACTAAAAACAACCCATTAGTATTTGCGATAATACATTTAAGTTTGTTATAGGGACCACGCACGCGCGTGTGCTGGTGGATTATATCTAGTGACCAATTTCATCATTTGACTATTTTTGGGGTCCATCAGATTAAAAATACATATTTATAATCTTATAAATGACTACCAAAAATGAATAAATAATTATAAAACTTACGATAAAATCTTTTTCAGCGGCCTTGTTTGGTTTCCCCATATTATAATCTTTGTTGCATTGTCTATCAAGAAATACAGCTGGTGGCCACAGCCTCAATACTTCTGTAAATATATATTATATGGTTACAATTTAATTCGACAACGTATTACTAGGGATACTAAGAAGAATTACTTCTCTATACGTCAAGTGAAGCCGATGCCCCATGCAGACCCCACCTTAAATACCATCTCAATTTCCCATCCTATAATACCTATTTCTATAATCCTACTCTTTTCATATGGTACGACTGTGGAACTCACTTCCAGCTAAGATCCTTGACGTAAAATCTGTCTTCAAGAAGCTAGTCAAAGAACATTATTTCTCTACCATATCGTACATAGTATAGTATTTTTAATTTTAGAACTCATTTGTATACACAAATGAGTTCAAAAATAACAACACAATACTAAAAAAACTACACAGAGTTGTACACAGAGTATTCTGTGTCTTTATTTCTCATCCAACTCTGTTGTCGCAGGTCTGCTGGAAGAAATTTCATTTGAAATAAGCAGTACCTTTGTGCTCTTCTATCTGCTTTTGTTCTTTTAATTTTTAAGTGTTTGTGTGTACATAAATAAATAAAATAAAAAGAAACAAAAAATTATACCTGACACAACCATATCCATAAACGTCATCTTTTGAATAGAATTGAAGTCGAACATGCCACCGTTCTTAGCGTCATGTTCCTTAATCTCCTGAGCCAGTCGATCCTGCACGTCAGGATTGATTGCCAATTCATACATCAAGAATGTCATACTGGACGAAACTGATTCGAAACCAGCAAAAAAGAAAATCAATGCTTGGGCGACTAGGTCATCATCTTTCCAAACTGCAAGTCAAGAAATAATAAATTGTGTCAAAACTCGAGGTATAATTTTATTTTACCAACAGTATTTTAGTAAACTATTTTATTTGGAGACCCCAAATAAAATAGTTTATTTGGGTCTTCTTCTAATTACTTCTTATTCATTACCTCGATTTATTTCTTTCTTTCCAAATTCAGATTCTTCGACAGTTGCAAATCCTGCTGCAGTATCATTGGGTCTAACATCTTCGTGAGATATTTTTCCTGTGAGAAAAATTTCAATGCTGGATCATTCTGATATATCATTTCATTTTCAACCAGGTACTACTAAAAATCATTAAAATTGGTTCAATGGCTTAAGCGTGAAAGCGTACCTAACAAACGGACGGATAGATGAAGTTATTTTTGAACATATATATAACATAAACTAAATCTGATTCACACCTTTTTTGGCTTGCATAAGAAGGTGGATCAAATCAGGTCTGACGATGTTATGCATCTCTCTGTCTTTCATTGTATCGAGAACCAATCTCGTGAAGAATACCCTGACTTTATGTGGTATCACATCCCAGTCAAGAATCTGTAAATAATAAATGTTTTATTAACTTTAGTGGACATTTTTAGGGTTCCGTACCTCAAAAGGATAAAACTGAACCCGTGTTGTCCGTCCGTCTGTCTGTCAAGACTGTTATCTTGAGAACTCGTGGAAGTATCGAGTTGAAATCAAAACCATATACTCAACTCTGCGGTCTCTTGAAGCTTTGAAAAAATAAAACAACTGAGTTAACGGGAAAAAAGATACGGCCATTTATGTGATGATTTATGCGGCCAAAAAAACGTGTATTTTGACTTTTAAAATTCATAGGGTACTTCCCGTTGAACTAGAATCCTTAAATTTGGCATAAAGCAAGGTCTCATAACACAAGTATAGGATAAAATCTGAAAACTGTAAATTTGTAGTTACGTCACAAAAATAAACTTTTTTTGCGGTTCGGAAAAATCTTCGAAACTCAATTCAGGAATTGAACTGTTTTCATAGGTAAGTTTGTACGGAACCCTCAGTGCGTGAGTCCGACTCGCAGTTGCCCAGTTTTAAAGAGAACATTAACATAACACTACATAGATCTATGAAATAGTTAAGCTTCAGGTATAACGACTTCTTGATAAAATTATTACGCATACAGAAAAAATTACAAATGAAATTGGATCGGAGGTGAAATGAATGAAAAATTAATCTATTTTCAATATTAATAGAGTGAAAAATATAATTTTGATAATGATGTACAAGAGTTATTCGATGTATATAAAGATTTGCAACTACTAAAATTTACCTTCAATAATTGCGGCACAGTCATCATGAAAAAGAACACTAGCATCTGAAGAAAACCGAAATTTGTTGCAGTCTTGCCCATCTCGAAGAATTCATTATCCTTGTTGGTGTGAGAATCCACCTTCAGTCCGAAGGCGCAAGAAGCTATCACATCATTAGTATAGCGCGTCGTAAGGTCTTTGCAGTCAACATCTATGTAGTCATCTGAAAACAGAATCAAATAATTCAAGATTGTCGTTATAATTTCATAATATGAAAGAAAAAGTTTGATGATTAAAAAAAATACTTTCACCTTCCGAAGCTTTAATCTGCTGTTTGAGTGACTGTATCATCTGATCGCCGACTTCCACCATGAAAGGCACCATCAGACGTATCTTAGAACTTGTGAACGCTGGACTCAATGTGGAGCGCATATCTTTCCATTCTTGACCTGAGATATCAATCATTATTTAAATCATTAAATACCGTTAATCAAATTGGATTCAGATCTTTTGGTAGAATAAACTTTAATAAAATGGTTTAAATTAATGCAGCCAGTTTACCTTGCATAAGGAACAAAGTCCTAGTGAAAAATGATTCGGCTCCAAAGTTACGATGATTGATAAAGTGTTCAAAGTCTTTGATAGTGATTTTCTTCACAAGCTCAATGTCCCGGATTACTAATATCTTGGACATGAATTCAAATCTGCCCACGAACCTGAAAAATCACGATGACAATAACAATTACTCTAATGTAATTAAGACTATAATATCTATGAAATAAAGCACAATTAACTGGTAAAACAAAATTGAAGAAAATACTGTTTTATTCCATTCATTATGTTGGCAAAAACGTTTCAATGATATCTTTTATTTTACTCACCTTTCATCTGAAAAGCTGTTATACAAATTAAGGAGATCGTCAGCACCATGATATTTCCGCAAGAGGACGTTGGCCATGTTGCCTAGTAGTGGTAGTGGCACGAAGTGCTTGATGCCATACCGGCGGAATGAGAAGAATTGTCTAAAATACGGCACCAGCACAGCAAGTACGATGACCACACAAAGCAGCAAGATTATCATTATCTGAAAATATTATAACTGGTTAAGTTAGGCTTTGAGTAAAGGCTTTTTTTTTAAGGTATGAAATCATCAAATAATTTCTCCTACTGTGGTTGGAGCGAGGAGTGTCTGACTTTGACTGACTAATAGTTAGTTTTTTCTAGTTTGCGTTCCAGGGCCACGATAACTCTTCAGAAAAATCCAGCAGCCTTGGCAGGCATCGGCTCTTACCGCCCTCGTCTATTGTACTGACATTTCGTTGAGGTGCAAATAGGACACAAAGAGCCGTCTTCTATAAGCTCACGCGTACGGCCGGGAATCGCTTTGTGACTTTCGACGCCCAGAACGTGTCCTGCGGTGGCTACACGCATTACTACTTTGCTAAAGGAGGCGACTGGTTACGTGTCCTCTCACTTCGTACCATGGCCTTGACCAAGGACGGACGCATTAGGTCGCCGCCACTAATCGCCTTCACAAGAACACAGTGGAACGTGGTGGCAGATCTCCATCATGTTCACCAAATGAGAGGTGTACAACTCTCTATTACGTCTATCGACTAATTCGTTCCAACATTATTATTTAAAGCTTTTTTTATTGTGTTCACTTAAAATCTCGTTTCATATACTGTTTCCTGCATTAGTCAGTCTCTGGTAACTGATCTCTGAGCATTTACTCTTATTAATACATACATATATCAATTAAAGGTTTTTTTTTTATTGGGTGGGTAAATCATCTTATGACATATCGCGCTCTTGGGCGGAGCGAGAGATAGTGTCAGACTTTTACTGACTAAAAACCCACTCCTGTTCCTTCGTTGCCTTCGTCCCAGGGCCCCGGGTTTCGTTTTCACACTACCTATGGCCCCAGTAGGCTTCGACCCTGCTGGGCCCCTACGATTTGCTGACATCTCCCTGAGACGCGCGTGGAATAATACGCGCCGTCGACGACTTGGGCTCGGTCCGGACGGTTACCGGACGGTCGGACGGTGGGCTACCCATTGCTCGCCATCCGCAAGCCCGCGCCTACGGTGGCCGGAAATCGGGGTCGGAATCCCTGCGGCGGGTAGGGCGTAAGGACCGTTGCCTCACGCGATCGGCCGCCTCCTTTGCTAGCATTACTGCTTCGCAGAAGGAGGCGACCGCCTGCCACTCCTCCTCGCTCCGGACCATGGCCTGAACCAAGGCCGGGCGCGAGAGATCGCCGCCGCCGATTGCCCCCACGAGGACATGGCGTTGCTCTGCCCAGGCGGGGCACACCTCCACCGTGTGCTCTACCGTGTCCTTCGGGCGGTCCACACAGTGGCGACACCTGGGCGTCGTTTCCGCACGAATCCGGTGCAGGAACCTCCCGAACTTACCGTATCCGGTGAGAACCTGCGTCATGCGGAAGGTGAGGACGCCGTGAGGTCTTTCCAACCACGCCTCAAAGAGGGGACTTACCGCCATAATTGTGGCGTGCCCAGCACTGGGTCGCGCTGTTGCCATTTCTCCATGAGAACTCGCCGGAGCTCTGTCCACCATACTGCGACTTGTCGCGGCAGCGGAGTTTCGCCCCGGCGTTGCATCTCCATGCGCAGATCGTGCATGTATGCAAGGACTGTTGCCTCCAGCTCCCATGGTGGCTGGCCAGCAAGGAGGCTCGCCGCTTCGCGGGAAATCGACCGGTCTCCTCGCACCATCCGTATGGCCATGACTCTCTGGCACGCATTCAGCCGGGCCGCCGGCTGCTTCCGCAGCGCCGGCACCCACACCGGTGCGCAACGCTTCCATATACACGTTGTATGGATTTTTTTTGACCCCGAGTAATTTTTCCAGGTGTCGGATCGATGAGAAGTTTTTAGATTTAATTTATGGTGTTTGAAACAATCCTACCAAATTCCAGCTGGGAGCGAATTTTTGTGCCCTTAGATGACTAAATTGACTGGATTATTAAACCACAGACTAATTCACTTTTACAACACCGTGTTCTTACTTATGAAGTCTCACAGTATCTATAAATTAGATTCAACCAATTGAGGTTCGTTAGTAGATCGGTGCTATTTTTGACCTTGCTCAAGGACAGATATATTGTGTTCCATCTGCAGTTGTAAGAATTTTTCATAAGCGAGGACAGAAAAGGATTATCAAATTGATCAAAATTTATCTTAAAACCACCGGTCAATATCTATGATAGTATTTAATAGAAATAGACATAAGAGGCAACGAAATTATAAAGCAATTAGTATTTTCTGATGTCATTAAGAAGGTTGATTTTTGTTAGTCGCTTGTAGATCAGCCAAAACATGATAATTAATTTTAAAACCGGTCGCTTACTTCAGTAAAAAAAGGCGGCACGATATAAGTTAACACATAACAAATCACTGTATGTAAACAAAACTGCGTCACAAGCAACAACGTGCCACTGAACTCACCGCCAAATTTACTCTGAGATTGAATCAATCATATGTCAGCATTGTACATATAGTAGTTTATACGTTTAGATACGCATAAAAAACTATATGTACAAAGCTATTAGATAAGATCACACAATCGTTGTAACATTTATTTTATCACGTCATGTGCTCCACACGTTTTATTTCTGGGTTTGATGTTAGAGTATTCCTCAGGGTGCTGTCATGGGCCCGAAGGGGATTTAAGATATAATTAAGGCCTATTTACACGACTATCTAAACAAAGGAATGTTAGTTAAATTTTAAATACTGACCAGGAAAAAAAAATCGCAACACTACACTTTAAAATGCAAACTGAAATGGAACTGTATAGGATATGTTTGTCGCATGTCTAACAAGCTGTGTGCCCATAAAACACAAGATTGGTGCAGGTATACGGGGCCGAGGCAGACCACGAAAGAGATTGCGGGACGACCTGGATGTCTTCCTTAACAATTAGAAAGAGCCTTTGCCCAGTTATGGCACAATACGGGCTAGTAATAATAATAATATTTAAACTATAAATTACTGTTGTAATTTATAGTTTAGTATTAATAAAATTATTTTCAAGACACTTGCTCAGAAAGTGACTCTTCACTTAGGTATATAATGGCACTCGTTACCAAACTGTGACATTTTGATTACTATTACGCACTAGTGCTATAATGTAGCTTTTAAAAACTTTTTGTTCAACCTCTTTGTTCGCAAAACAAATTTTGAATTCTAAAATTCTAAAAAATATAAACGTAAGACTAGGCAGTATGATCAAATTACTTTAGCCTTCTTCTAGGGGTAACTAGAAAAAATGATGCGCGCACTTATGAAAAATGAGTTTTACCCCATGTCACACAAAATTTTACTAGTTTCACTGTTGTTTTTTCACAAGTTTATTGAAAAAACGTCATATGACACACGTGAGTAATTAATGATTACCGTTCTTGGCTCTCTTAAGACCCTCGCCACGGCTCGGGTCTAAATACCGCCTCGACGGTAATCACTAACATTACACACTTATATCATAATGTACTATTATATCTTCTAGTCAACTATTAGTACCATTACTGGCATTTTGTGTGGGTTTTTTTATTATTTATAAGAAACTACAACTGTAAAAACAACCGGCGGGTTCTCATGGAGAAATAGCGACAGCGAACTGTCGCGACCCAGTGCTGGGCACGCCACACTTATGGCCTCAAAGAGGAGACTCTTTGAGGTGTGGTTGGAAAGACCTCACGGGGTCCTCACCTTTCGCATGACGCAGGTTCTCACAGAACATGGTAAGTTCGGGAAGTTCCTGCACCGGATTCGTGTGGAAGTGACGCCCGGGTTTCGCCACTGTCCAGACCGAGCCTAAGTCGTCGACAGCGCGTACTGATCCAAGCGCGCCTCAAGGAGATGTCAGCAAATCGTAGGGGCCCAGCAGGGTCGAAGCCTACTGGGGCCACGTGTAGTGTGAAAGCGAAACCCGGGGCCCTGGGACGAAGGCAAAGAAGGAACAGGAGTGAGTTTTTAGTCAGTAAAAGACTGACACTATCTCCCGCTGCGCCCAAGAGCGGGATTTGTCATAAGATGATTTTCCCACCCAATTTAAAATATTAAAAAAAACTGTAAAAACAAACAATATTTTTTTTTAGAGTGTCTTTATTATAATCACACTAATATTATAAAGGCGACAGTTTGTGTATATATTTGTATGTTTATTACTTCTTCACGCTGAAACTGCAAAAGAGATTTGGATGAAATTTATTACACAGGTTGACCATGTCCTGGAGTATATATGGAATTACTTTTTATTCCGAGAGTATGTTTCATTAGGATAATATTCACGCGGGCGAAGCCGCTGGAAGAAGCTAGTTTGTAATATAATATACCTTAACTAAACTTAAAGTACAATATTATTATTATTAATCACGCATACTTAAATTATAAATCTCGGTCAATTTACTTTCTTAATCTAAATCTCAGCCAATGTCCTCCCTTCAGCCTGATGTTAAAGTTGTCAGTAGCTAACTTGGCGGGAATGCAAGTCTTCTCACAAGGTGAGACTTCCATATGCCGTAGAAGCTGGTAAACCATCACCTTCAACTCGCAGAGAGCAAATCTTGACCCTGTTGATATAAAAAAAAATCACTTTAGTTAAGTGATTATTTTGAAAATCAATCATTTAGACACCTCAGACCCATTCATAGTCTGCTTTTTACATGTTTTTCTAATATATATATAAAAAAAAAAAATAGTATGTACATATGCCAAATAAATGGAACCCGCTCCCTGCGCACCAAGGGCACATACTTTTTACGCATTATTGCATAAAAGCAATCAACATGCATTTATATGCAAACATCCCTGATTCACTACAGAAACGAGACAGCCCCATTAACATCCTAAAAGCAGTAATATACTGTACGCAAACGACATTATACGATCTTTGCGTAAAATATACCCACAGGCTACAAGTGTAAAATGATGAAAAGAAGATTCTAAAAAGAATTTTCTTAATGTCCGTAAAAGCATGCTCAAAACTTCCAGGCTTCGGGCGGTTATATGTAGATGATATTATAACAATTATGTTCATAGAAGCTGTACTATAAACTAAGGTCTCACCTATACAATTTCTTGGTCCCAATCCGAAAGGCATATATGACAGAACATTGATTTTGTGTTTATTTTCTTCAGAAAAACGATCAGGGTTGAATTTCTCAGGCTCTGAGAAAAACTCAGGATCGCGGTGAATGGCAAAAGTTGGTATCATAATTGTTGCATCTTTGCGCAACTGTAATAAAAATAAACAATGATGTCCTGGTGTAACCAACGTAAACACTTCTTTATAAGAATGAACCAGACAGTTGCAAACCAACGTCCCAAAAGAGGTTTAATCCATGTCCTTTAAAGCCCTTGGTTAGGAGGCGTGTTTTCCCAACCGCAGTGACTTATTTGCGAACGTATTAGCTCGTGGTTTCCATCCATGTAGCCTTAACACAAACCAAACACAAAAACCAAAGTGACCTTGGTTGGAACGCTAGTTTGCCACCGTCTGGTCACCCCTTTAGTATAATAAAAAATGAAATTAAAGAATGTTAAAAAAGCTGATTAAACTTACAATAAAATCTTTCTCGGCAGACTCGTTTGGCTTTCCTAAATTGTAATCCTTGTTGCATACTCTATCCGTAGCCACTGCAGGTGGCCACAATCTCAAAACCTCTAAGATAATTAAACGATAAACAATTATTCAGAAGAAATCCGTTTTTAAAATAAATGACTTAATTAATAATTCATAAAATCTAACCTGAAACAACCATATCCAAATATGTCATGGTTTGTATAGAATTGAAATCAAATTTGCCGCCGTTCTTAGTGTCATGTTCCCTGATCTCCTGAGTCAATCGGTCCTGCACGTCAGGGTTCACTGCCAGCTCGTACAATAAAAATGACATACTGGACGAAATAGTTTCAAAGCCAGCGAGAAAGAATAATAGTGCCTGGGCCACTAGATCTCTATCTGCCCATTCTGCAAAATTCAAAACCGTAAAATAATTTGTATGTTTTGTTAAATACTTTATTGTTTATCTACTATTTTTTTATACCTCTAGTAATTTCTTTCCGTCCGACAGAAGATTCTTCAACGGTGGCAAATCCAGCAGCTTCATCGTTGGACTTGACATCTCCATGAGTAAGTTTGCCTATAAAAACGCGCATTATCGTGTCAACTGCAGTTTTTTCGGTTACATTGGTGAGCTTGGACACTTTACATAAAATACAATTGAAGCTTTTACAAATGTTATTATTGTTACCTTTCTTGGCTTCCATAAGCAGATGAATCATATCAGGTCTCACAATGTTACGCATTTCTCTATCTTTCATGGTGCCCAGAACCAAGTTCGTGAAGAAGTTCTTGACCGCATCTGATATTAGGTCCAATTTTAGAAACTGTAACATTATTATAATATTGTTGATATAATGTTATTTGTTTAATAATACCACAGTTATTAATACGTATTTGGAGTATTCTCGTCAATAAAAATAAAACCTATATTCACCTTGACAAGTCTTGGCGTATGCATAAGAAGAAAGAACAAAAGTATCTGAATAAAAGTAAAATTAGTAGCTTTCTTGCCCATCTGATAGAATTGGTTATTCTCGTCACTGTGGGAGTCCACCTTCAGACCAAAAGCGCATGAAGCTATCACATCATTAGCGTAACGTGTTGTTAGATCCTTGCATTCAATGTCGATGTAGTCACCTATTGTAAGAAATATAATTTTTAAATAACAAAGAAATAGATTTCAATAACATGCCATCATAACAATATAACTACTACATTATCTAATCGTTGTCTTATCTTAAATTTTGTCTATAATCACACTTATAAAGGCAAACGCGTTTGTTATGTGCGTATGGTTACTTATTTAGGTTTAAAAATCTGTATGGATGTTTGGAACACAGGTAGACCATGTCGTACACTTTATCCTGAAAATGTTTCCTTGAGGTAATTTTGCACTTTCACACAAGCAAAATGGCTGGCAGAAGCTAATACTATAAATCTTATTTATACCTCCCGAATTTTTGATCTTTCGCTTGAGTGACACAATCATTTGATCACCAACCTCTACCATGAAAGGCACCATCAGACGTATCTTAGAACTTGTGAACGCTGGACTCAATGTTGAGCGCATATCTTTCCATTCTTGGCCTGAGTGAGATTCAAACAATTATAGTTAAAAATATGTTTTCATTATTTACATTAAAAAGAAAACTATCGTGAAGGATCTAAATAAGGGTGCCTATTGCATTAGGATAATTTACCTTTCAATAAGAACAGAGTTCTGCCAAAGAACGAGTCTGTATCGAAGCTACGGTGATCTAGAAAGTATTCAAAATCTTTGACAGTAATCTTCTTTATAAGTTCAACATCACGGATAACGACTAACTCGCTTAAGAATTCAAACCTGCCAACGAACCTGTAAAACAATTTGTAATACATGTGTTAACATCAAATTAATCATAGTGTCGTTTGAGATTAAAGGTTAAATTGTGATAATCCTTCAGAATAATTTTGACTATCGATTTCTAACCTTTCTTCCGGGAAACTGTTATACAATTTACAAAGATCATAAGCTATATGATCTAGGCGAAGTATGACCTTGCCCATGTTGCCCACCAGTGGGTTTGGCTTGAAGTGCTTGATACCATTTCGACTGAATGTGGAGTAGACTTGCCGGAGATAAAGCACAACCACAGCAATCAGAACGGCTACCCAAATCAGCAAGATGATCATTTTTCTGTAAGGAAATAGCCAATTTATTTATAGCCAATTTATTTAGATATCCGATGGTACAAAAATTCGCTCCCAGCTGAAAATTGGTAGGATTTTTCAAAACACCATCATAAATGAAATCTAAAAAGTTCTCATCGATCCGACATCTGGAAAAAAAATTACTCGGTGTCAAAGGTCACAAAAATGGGTTTTTCGCAATTTGCAAAATTCGATTTGGAAAACGGTAAGTTTTATTATAAAATTAGCCCAAACAAAAGTTGTAGATTAGATAATTATCTATAAAAATGTCAATACTTTTTTTTCCTAAGAGCCACCGTTTTTGAGATATATTATAATGATTTAAAAAGTTGAAAGTTGATCTTTGACCTCGAGTAATTTTTTCTAGGTATCGGATCAATGAGTACTTTTAAGATTTCATTTATACTGGTGTTTGGAAAAATCCTACCAATTTTCAGCTGGGTACGAATTTTTGTGACTTTACTCCTTTTTTTAGTCTAATTTAACCTAACTAATAATTATTATAGCAACGTCTTAAGAGGATCCTTTTCAACTCGCCTATCGTCAACATCTAACGCCTGAAAACTTTATTGGCATTCGATAATTCCGCAATTAACTCGAATATTTTACAAAACTTGTTCTAGGAAATACGTGTTTTTTGTTTGAACCCTTAAAAGTTTCAGAAAAATTGTCTTCATTCAGAATCTCGATAGAAACACATTCAGTGACGTACTTTTTATATTCTTATGTACTTTTTATATGGGTACATCACGGAGGATCAAAAAAGTCACGTAAAACAGCAGATTTTCAGAGGTCTTGACTAGATTAGTATACACAAAGTTATGTGTTGATTTTTATAGAAGCCTAGATAATATCCTTATGGATATTATCTAGGTTAGGTAAAATTAGGTTATGTAATTTAAAAGTTGAAAGGGAATCGTTTATCTTGGTATGGTCATGTGAAGAGGAGGGATGAAACGCATGTTACTAAAAGAGTTATGAGTTTACATGTGGATGGATGGAGAGGAAGAGGGAGACCAAAGAAAAGATGGATGGATTGTGTGAAGAGTGATATGAAAGAAAAGGAAGTTAGTGATAGCATGACGAGTGACAGGGCAGAGTGGAAGAAAAAAACGTGTTGCGCCGACCCCAAATAACACGGGATAAGGGCAGGAAGATGATGATGAGACATGAAATGGAAGAAAACAATACAAAAACACTGAGCCAAAGACTACAAACATAACATAACATTAAACAAGAATGTGTAATCAACAAGAGGTCACTGTCACGTTATCAGATAAGTAGAACCTGTGTGTGTACCCAGTTATTGTTTCGACAACATGGTAATTGTAAAAAATTACACTTGTTATTTTTAAGAAACTCTTTTTAAGAAATTCAACCAAATGTTCTTATTTGCGACCTTTATTTTGTTGTCGAATCATTTATTTCAATATGATTATCAGAGAGCACTTTTGCATGTAATTAAAAAATAAAATGATTGATTTTAGTTTCCCATTTCCAAAAGGTACATACTCGTTTTTAAAGTAGTGAAGAGAGAATAAGAAAATTCACACTTAGGCTCTTATAATTATGTATATGTTCCATGAACATTAGTAAATCATTATAAAATACCATACTTATAATATGTTCCTATAGTAACTTTACTAGATACACATCTGCAAAAATCAAATTAAATTACCTCTAATTGACGACAATTTAAATTGGTTGAATATAATTTGTCATAGCTTGCCGCCGCAACAAACTCACTTTTGACCTTGAACTTCATTTGATTAGCATTCTCGTCAAACAGCATTGTTGTATTTAAAAAATTATAACAATCTAGTGATTTGACATTTAGGTATAATCTGTAGAAGTATATTATAGAAAGAAAAGATAGAATGGGATATAACTTACAATAAAATACTAACAGACACGGATCACGAGAAACACAAAGTAAATAAACCACTCGGTGGGAGCGTGTTATATTCACTGACACATTCAATGTGACGATGGGCTCGTAGACATGAAACATGAACAAGAATTTACGAATTTAGTATATTATCTTTAAGCAGTGTACCTAAGCAGATTCGATTAGAAAATTGTTTCACAGTTTGTTCATTCACTCGTTGTTTGCCAAACATTTGAAACTAGTAGGCGTACCACAAGGCACTGTTCTTAGGTTCTAGTAGAAAATGATTTTTTCTCTATTTATTTTTTTACTTTTAGTTAGTGGACATGTTTTTATGATCAAAACAAAATGGATTGGCACTGTATAAAAAACGGTCGTAACGTAACGCTAATAGCAAAATTAATGTAGGTACTAGCTAACCCGACAGACGTTTTCCAAATTTCTACGTTTTTTTTTGTTATTTTTTGTTCCTTAAGACTTCTATGAAGTACTACAATACTTAAAAAAAAAAGATTGATGATTGTTTGGCGTTACTAAAGGAAATAAGAATTCATTTTTAACAAGTATACAGATAAAATCGGAAATATAATTTTCTAATTTAATCAAATAAAACTAAAACATTTTAAGAAAATGTATACTTATTGCATATAGTTGATTATTATTTACAGTCATTTACCAAATAGTTTACAATTCTTACCGCTAAAAATATTAGAAAAAAATACTTTTCAATATACCGCTGTTTAAAAGATGTCATTCCATTAAGGATTGTTTAGATAGACCAGTCAATAGGACCTACAATTAGCAAGTAAGATTATTTGACATCATAGATTGTGAATATATTTGCACGCTATGTTATGGCAGAATAAGCCGGTAACACCTTGTGTAGCATATTCTAGCAAATAAATATTTTGATTGATTGTTTGCCCTCGTCTCTAACCGTTATGTGCGGTCGACTTTTCAAATTTTGTGGCGTCATTTACATCATCAGACAGACGCAGCAATTTCTCTCCGGAGATTTTTTGTAGTTTGCAGTCTGCTTCTTCCAAACAAACGAGTTAAGCTTCCAAATAACAATCAGCCATATCTATCTTAAAAATGTTTTCTAATTCCTTGAGTCAGTCGCGCCAGCACATCAGGGTTCATTGCAAACTCATGCACACCAATAACAATTAGGATATTGCTATCACTCCAAGTTACTAATTTCAAAATTAGAAATTATATCAGTTTTATTTTAGTACTTTAATTTGAATAATTTTGCCTCCTAAGATGAAACATATGCGCAGTATTTTTTCGAACTATGTCACAGTATGTTGAGTCTTACTGTATGTAGCCAAATTTAGGACAAAATTCCTATTTGTAAGTCTCAAATTAAGAGTACGTAGGTTAAACAAAGTATTTACTGGTCCTATAGATCTTTTTGTCACCTTTTTGTGTTCTTTAAAAAGCAAGTGGATTATATCGGGTCGTGATGTTACTCATCTATTGATCTTTTATTTTATCTAGCGCCAAATTTCTGAAGAACACCTTAAATACGTCTGGTTAGTACTACCCAGTAGTCTGGGTCTAACTCAACCATATATATATAATATATTATTACAACCATCCAAATAGCACGCGGTATATCTCAATTCTCGATATCCGAATTATAAAGTCAAATTGTCATATACCTTTAAAACTTTTACATCATGTTTTATTTCAACCACTTTTCAGGTGCCTTTGGAATCCGCTAGTTTTTTCTTGATAGAGCATTTCATCTGGTCACCAATAAAGATTATCATGACTTATCTTGAAACTTGTTAACGCTGGAGTTAATGTAGAGCACTTTCTTTTGATTCTGGATCTGTGGTGGATTAAGCTGATTTTTTCTAAATTATTCCAATGAAAAATGTACCTATTCAAGATCTTAGCTTTTTTACATTCAGATCATTTAACAGTTGCTCTACAGTAAATAATACTCGTATTCTTAATCAGTCATACAATAATCTGGATTTTTTCCTAGCAAAAAGTGGCACAAATTTCAGCTGTGATAGCCATAGTGGCCTCTAGCTGTGTCCGTCAGGCTCTCGGTGCTTTGTGGTTTCCCATTATTTGCAATAATGTACGTTGTTGGTTTACTCTTAAAATCCCTAAACAGACCCTAATTTAAAAATCGTAAGGACGGCACAGCGGCCGCGGTCAATGAAATAGGTAATTAGATTCACTCAATTGACGTTTGATTAGATGATCTGTACATTACAAGGTCGGCCTAATTTCAAATGCACGGCAGGACTGCCACATAAGCAAAAATGTTAACAGGCTAATGTTTTAAATTCTAAATATGCAATTAAAACTAAAAACTTGAGGTTTTTCTATTAAAAATTTCGTTAAATCTAAATATTTATTAGTTTTTGACTCTGCCATCATACCTTGGGAACAAACTAATCAAACGTAACTCGTCAATTTAATATATTTATATATATGACCTAACACGATGATGTTAACATATTTGATTAAAGAGCATCATCTTTCGGCTTTTGTCCTATTTCATTTGGAACAACATATTTTTTCTTCCTTTCTGTCCTGTCAAGCATCACTCCAACCTGCATTGAGCCCGCGTGGTGGATTACGGCCCATTCCTTCTCCTAGAGAGGAGGCCTGAGTCCCAACAGTGGGAACATTATAAGGCCGACTATGCTATGCTATGCTAAGCATCACTCTATCACTGAGAGACCAAACTATCAGATTAGTTTTCATATTCATTGTGCATACAGCTAAGGAATAGAATTCCCTTCCGCAGTCTGTGTTTCCTCATAGCTACAACCCGAAGGTCTTTAAGCTTGACTTAAGGCCCTGGGTTGCAGCTATTAGGAATATATATTTATACATAGTGAATTAGGTTACTTCTAAGTAAGTATGCTCCATTGTCGACCATATCGTCATCTATCAGGTAAGGTAGTATAAGCGCGAACTAATCAATAACTAAAACAAGTCCAATATGTTTAAAGTTCCATAGTAAAAAATAATTCATTAAATTTTTAACAAACACATATAAAATTACAAACAGAGCAAGTTTAGCTCGATAGTCACGTTGCAAAAAATCACGTCAGTGGTTAAAAGGTCAACGACAGCCGGACCCTTAGAAAAAGGAGTGTTAATTGTTTTGGTCAGTGCATTACATAAAATAATGTGTCCGTTTGTTATTTTATAAGTCTTATCACTAGTTTCAGTAAAGTGTCCTTTTAAGTGGATTTTCAAGAGATGGGTTAATGCGTCTTAGAGTCTAGAATTATATCGCTTTGTTCTGACTTCAAACAATTATAGCATATGCGTTTTAAGTAATGAATATCCATGCTGTGTCATCGTTGGCTTTCAGTAATATTTACGTATTGCTAACTTACAAGTTTTGTTAACTTAGGCATGTAACTGCAGCTTTGAGGGAATAGTGTTGACAAAAACAATGAATTAACAATAAATAAAATTATTTTGTTATTTTATTTTTGTTTATTTCTTATTTACAGTTTTTCCAAGGCAGTCAGACATGATCATATTTCATTAAATTAAATCATCACTACATCATAAATTAAAATAAATAATCTCAAAGTTTACAACAAAAATGGAGCTTTTATACTATTACTAAAGAGAAAAACCCACCGCGGGCTAAATAAAACGCTTATACATAAACTATACTATGCTATGCTTATATTTATATATTGAAAGCTCACTTTATCAGTGAGAAAGTTTGTCAATAATATTGTCCAATATTGGGACCGATAATTGACCCATTTGGACTTTTCAATACTTTCTACTCGTTATTATAATATATATAATTATTATCTATCGTTATTGCTATATAATAGAATATCACTTAGATTTGGCCCACAGTTTGACAAAAACTGGAATTAGTTACATTTTAGCGGTTACTCATATGACTACCCAGTTAGATAGCAAACTACAAATAGTAAATGGAGCCACGTACGCAAAGCAAGTCGAAAAATTTCTCCAAGCTCAACATTTTATTCTGAATGGATGATTTTCATTATTTTTCAATTCTATAAAAACTGCAACTAAAAATACTATTAAAACTAAAATTAAAACAAATCTAAACTAAGATAATACTTCCCTAGCATTGTTTGAAGTGAAAATTGCCCAAAAAGATTATAATAAAAAAATATGTTCTGGTTTTTTCTAACATCATTCAATATAAAATTTTGCTTAAAAAAGAATTGTTTTTGTGCAAAGGTCACATACTTGTTCAGCATCTAGTTTTTTTTATCTTCTTTGTAGAAACAAATCAAATCTAATCATTAAATAATTGCTATCGTCCTTAGATCCAAAATTGTGATTTCTTTTATTAATGTATTTTATGACACTATACATGAATTGGCAAAAAATTAAAGCAGCCTTTTCTACTTTCTTGCTTTAAACCTGAGCCAATGGCCCCCTTGTAGTCTAATGTTGAAGGTCTCGTTGTCAAGCTTGGCTGGTATAGTCGTCTTCTCACAAGGAGAGATTTCCATATGCTGGAGGATCTGATAGGCCATCACCTTTATCTCGCAGAGAGCAAATCTGGACCCTAAACAATAAAGATTAACATTTAGAATTACAAAGTTTAACTCTATTAAGTCTTAGCTGACAATCGTAATTTGATTCAGCCTTCTTTTGTCTGGAGATAGCGAATAACGCTTTGAGGTAAATAAAGCAAAATCATTTATTTCTTATATTTTCCTGTCAGTTGTTACCATTTTGATTTACTCCTGCTTCTTGTTTAGTTATCCTGTCTTTTGCATTTGTCATCATTGATTTATCACTATTTTAGTCATCAAAAATCTCATAATAAATGAAAGCATAGAGTGGACTCACCTATACAGTTTCTTGGTCCAACACCAAAGGGTATGTAAGCAAACGTCTGGATTTTATGCTTGTTCTCATCTGAGAAGCGCTCTGGGTCGAATTTCTCAGGGTTGGGATAGTACTGTGGGTCACGGTGGATAGAAAATACTGGTATCGAGATAGCTGTTCCTTTGGGGATCTGTAAAGAAAGAGTTTCAAGTTCGTTAAAATATACTTACAAGGTAGTTTCTTAATTTCCATAGAAAATTGTCATCACAGTGTTTGTACTAAAAATAATGAGTAACTTACAATAAAATCTTTTTCAGACTTCTCGTTAGGTTTTCCCAAGCTGTAATCTTTAGTACAAATCCTGTCTAGATTGATGCCAGGTGGCCACAGTCGCAATAGCTCTGTAAAACAAAAACATTGACAGTGAAAAAGGTGAAAAGATTTAAACAAAGCAACAGATTATAACTTAAGCAGACGATAACTTTCATCAAATCTTACCAGACACCACCATATCCATATACGGCATGTTCTGAATGGAGTTGAAATCAAATTTCCCGCCGTTCTTAGCGTCAGTCTCTTTGATCTCTTGTGCCAGTCGCTCCTGGATGTCAGGGTTCAGCGCCAATTCGTATAGCAGGAACGACATCCCAGATGAGACAGTTTCGAAACCAGCTACGAAAAACAGCACCGCTTGAGCGATAAGGTCGTCGTCACTCCACACTGAAATCAAAAATTAACCATAAAGTAGAAAAATCAAGATAATAATGGATTCCAAACATACAGATAAAATAAAATGTTTCTTTTTATAATGTATTTGGATGGCTGAGATATATTTGTGATGGCCCTGATAAAATAATTGGACAGAGAGCGGTCAATTTTAGGCATTTTACGCATATTTACAATGCATCAAAAGTTATCGTGAAATGTCTCATAAGTTCATTATTAAATCACCATATCCAGTAAGTAAATAAATAAGTCAAAATTTATTTACATAGATTGTAGTTACATGAAATAAGTTGGAAAAATAATTAAGTGGGCCTTGTAGAACTTAAGATATATTAGGTATGCAAACGTTAATGAGGTCGTTAACAATATTGAGAAACAATCATATATAACTTTAAAGTCTACTTAATAAATACTTGGAATAAAAGAAATCAAATAAATTGAAATCAATTCAATAATAAAAAAAACACTATGTATGTTAAAGAACAATAATAAAAAAAAAACATTAGTCAAAGAAAATAAATAAATCATTAGGTTCCAGTAGTAAAAAAAAAGAAATTGAATTGTTTGATATGTCAAAGAAAAAATTAATTAATGAATCTAAATGAAATAAAGAATAAAAAAATATTAAATAAATGAATAATTAGGTATGTTATTTAATTCATAAGTCAGCGTAATTTAAAAAGTCAGTTACAGAATTATAACATTTTTTAATTAATAATTAGAGGAGTGGAGTGGAGTGGAGCTGGGGGAGCAGTGGTGGCCGAGTAGTAACGGCCCCGACTTACGAGTTGTAGGTTGCGGGTTCAAACCCAGTCAGGCGCATTACTTTGCGTAATTTATTTCGTCACCACTGCTCTCAAAACGGTGAAGGAAAACATCGAGAGGAAACCGGCATGTCCTAGAAGCAAAAATTCGAAGACATGTGACATCCACCAACCCGCACTGGGCTGGCGTGGTGGATTACGGCCCATACCCTCTCCTAGAGAGGAGGCCTGAGTCCCAACAGTGGGAACATTAAAAGGCCGACTATGCTATGCTATGCTAATTAATAATGACGTCAGTCTGTTTTTAAAATTTTGATCTATGCCATTTTTAATTATATTGGGTATTTTATTGTAGATTATTGTGCATATTAATAACACTTTTTTTGAGCAGAGCAGTATTACAACTCTCAACATTTAGTAAGTATCTATACTGACTTCTTAAAGGATTTTTCCTTGTTTCTGACATAGTACTGAAAAGATTCATATTACCTTTAACGAAAATTGCGACTTCCAAAATATACTTGCGTGGGAAAGCTAAGAGTTTGAGGGACTTAAACACAGAAAGGCAACTATCCATCGCTTTCATATTAAGCATTGCCCTTATGCAATGCTTTGAACACCTGTTCTCGTAGAGTATGATAGAGGAAGTTCTCATAGATGGAATAATCTTTGGGAGAAATCATATTCCCCCAAAAATTATTCCATATTTTAAAATGGACACGACTAGACAATGGCCTTCAACTACTGTTGTAGTGATGTTAACCTTTTTCGCTAAATTATAAAGTACATACCCGGATACACTAAATTTTTTGCAGACTTCTTCTGTTTGCGGTTCCAAGTCAACTGGCTATCTATTAGTATAACTAGAAATGCAACTTTTACTTGGTCTATACTGCAGTTATTATATTCTATCACTATATTTGGGATTGAAGTGCGTTGGTAAAAGTGCATTACGTTGGTTTTTTGCAGATTAATTACTAAATTATTGTTGTGAAGCTTATTCACAATGTTTTTAAGCGTAGTATTTATGTCTTGCATCGGGTGCATATGCTTTTTCACGAGTCGTGATAGTGCAAATTTTTGATATTTTCGTATAATGTTTACGGTCACTTAGAATAAGACTTAAGAAGATCAAGTACGTTTCCTCTGATTCCATACATGTTTAGCTTATTGATCAGAGTTTCGTGATGAACACAGTCGAAAGCTTTTGTCATATCTGTAAGAATTGCGCAAATCGGTAGTCTTTTATCGACGTTCCCCATTATATTACTAAGCAAGTCGTAAATAGCAATACCTATTCTCTCTGAACCCCTTTTATTCATCACATAAAATATTATATTTACATGAAAACTTATTGATTGATTCACAAATTAACTTTTCAATAAAGAGGAACACTTTACGGTCGATTGTTCTTGGTCACGTGTGAACTCCAAGGCCAGAACTTGCCCTGCACGCTTAGTTGTATTAACGATATTCAGTTACATGATGTAACTCTACACTACTTGTATTTTTACATTATTTTTTTGTTGATATACTAACGTCCGGGTCACCTTGGGTACCAAAAATATTAATCTTATTTATCGTGTTTTGAAACCAGCCACAGAATATTATTGATTACTAGCATTTAGCAAAATTTTATGGTTTTAGACCCAGTAGTTATGGCTGTGAATTGATATTTCAGTCAGTCAATTTCTCCTTTTATGTAAATATATAGATAAGTTTTTGATTTTATCAAAAAAAATATTTGGAATAGGATAGCAGCATCTAACTGTTCCTCAATTTATTTCAGCTTTCTACTACAAAATACACCTTTGATTCACCAAAAATACTACTTGTACATAAAAAAAAAAGTATAGTGTTCTGGTTTAAAAAATCAAAATACAATTTGTTTTTTTTTTAGTGTAGAATAAGAATATTTTTTAAAGCAAAGTTAAAAATATCACTTTGAAATAATATTTTACATCATATTTTTTTTTGTATTTTACTCACCTCTGTTAACTTGTTTCTGACCAACAGCAGATTCTTCAACGGTTGCAAATCCAGCAGCTTCATCATTGGATTTGATGTCTTCATGGGTCAGTTTACCTAGAATAACATTTGATTTCGATTAGTCTAAGATATTTTTATCTAATACTACGTAAAAGGGTTTTCTTATAACTTTTGAATACTGATTTATGTTTATTTTTCGTTTGTACAATAGTACCTAAATGTATGTTTGCATAACTTGGAAAGAGATTGGATCCCACGATACAGGTAATCCTAGTAGCACTTAGGGTTCCTGTGTAACGCCCGAATAAAGTTTTTGTTGTATTATTATAACTACGTTTTGCAAATAAGAACATTGTTGAATATTGATGTGATGTGATTATGTGTGTGTGTTTTGTGTATGTATTGTGTTTTTGTTGTTGTTAGTTGTTAGAAGCTCGAATGGTAGATACCTTTCTTAGATTCCATGAGCAAATGAATCATATCAGGTCTGATGATGTTCCTCGTTTCACGGTCAATCATCGTTTCCAAAACTAACTTTCTGAAGAATTGCTTCGCCGCTTCCGAAAGGACATCCAATTTTAATGCCTGTTAAATAATATATCAAGGTGTAATAAGAATATGATATTCTTCTTTTTTTCTTTCTGCCTTGTCCCACATTACTTGGAGTCGGCGCAACACATATTTTTCATCCATTCTGTCCTGTCACCCGTCACGCTATCAACCACTCCTTCTCTATCATATCACTCCTCACACAATCCTCTTCCCGCTCCATGTATTCTCATAACTCTTTAAGTAACATGCGTTTCATCCCTCCTCTTCACATGACCATACCAAAACTAACGATTCCCTTTCAACTTTTCAGTCACTGGCACCACTTTCAAACAAGAATATGATGTACCTCGTATGTATATACTTTTCACTACATGCTTTTTGAAACTATTTTTTTTAGTTTATAAATATATCTAATAAGTTATTTATTAGTTTTGTGGTTTATAAGTTTACATATTATACTAACAGACTAACTTCACAATAAAGTAAATTTAAGCGTAAAGGTATACTCGTATCGTGCTATAAATAAAATGAACTCGTAATCATATTTTCTGTAACAATGTCACCATTATGAGTATATGTATTTTGAATTATTAGTCTAAAAAAAAATACGAATTTGGATCTTATTTTCATTTTTACTATTAGTATATTCATCTATTAATTGTGTTGATCTATTTTAATTGATGACGTTGTCTCAGCTATGCCCGTTGACCTTTTAAATGCTCGGAACCTTAAGTAAATTGCTTCTGGTCTTAATATAATTAAAAGTAACTATATTTATTTTGTTCACAAAAGTTTCAATTGTCTTTAATAACAGTTTCAACACTCTTCCTTTTAGTTTGATGTGTACAAACTTTAAATCAAGCACCGAAAATTAAATGTATTTTTTGAGGAACCCTTCGACTTTCCTGTAGACCACTGTTGGACCATAATAAAAATTAAATACATTTTAATTATATAGCACGTTTAATCGTTTGTCTTGGTATGGTCATGTGAAGAGGACGGATGAAACGCATGTTACTAAAAGAGTTATGAGTTTACATGTGGATGGATGGAGAGGGAGAGGGAGACCAAAGAAAAGATGGATGGATTGTGTGAAGAGTGATATGAAAGAAAAGGAAGTTAGTGATAGCATGACCAGTAACAGGGCAGAGTGGAAGAAAAAAACGTGTTGCGCTGTCCCCAAATAACACGGGATAAAGGCAGGAAGATGATGATGATGATGTGCACAAATGTAGTATAAATTTGCACATTAAGAGGGTAATGCTGATATGTTAAAATATGTCTTGATAGTAATACAAACTGAAAAAGAAGTTACATGTTTCAACTCACTTTAGCAAGTTTCGGAGCATTAGCAATGAGGAAGAACATGAGCATTTGGCGAAAATTGAAGGTGGATGACACTTTCCCCATAGCGTAGAACTCGTTGTCCACGTCGTTGTGAGAGTCT
This sequence comes from Mythimna vitellina, assembly GCA_949316375.1. Lineage (NCBI taxonomy): Eukaryota > Metazoa > Arthropoda > Insecta > Lepidoptera > Noctuidae > Mythimna > Mythimna vitellina. Next base: position 905,702 of record OX438692.1, on the reverse strand, counting down.
ACCTTCAGACCAAAGGCACAGGAAGCTATCACGTCGTTGGCGTAGCGGGTCGTCAGGTCTTTGCACTCCACGTCTATGTAACCAACTGTAAAAAAAAAAACTTTTATTTTAGACTTTATAAACAAGCGAAAACGGTTTCTAAGATATGCATCTTAGAAAACGATTACGGATCTTAGGATGTTCAAAGATTCTGTCTTAAACATTCTGTCTTCAAATTTTTTTTGTAATCAGAAATCAGAAACGTTTATTTCAAATAGTCCAATTATAGGCACTTATGAACAGTCAAAATGTCGGTCAGTCAAAAAAAAAAGTGATGCTAAATTGCACGTTCCAAAGCCTAGTCTAGCCTAGTCTTTTCTATGGAGAAGAACGTGCAAGAAATTCCCTGGACACTCTTTTAACACTAGAAGGGCCAGGCATCATACTATACCTTCAAAGACCACAGCAGTCAATTTGACGGTACTAAAGATTCAGTGAGAATACTCCTAAAATTATAACGTATTTTGAATTGAAATGAAATAAAAATAATATTAATTTAAATCTTTTGAAAATTTCATCTAACTGGTGACAGACAAACAGTTATTTATTTAAAATTATGTTACAGTACTTAAACTGAATAAAATTTGAAACAAAAAATAGTTTTATTTTTATCCAAGCGTTTTTATCAAGGATATAGTCTTAGTCTTATAGTCAGTTTATAATACGAATGTCTACATAGTGTTTGTTTAATGCATGCTTTAAATTTGGACTCATTTAATTGTAAAATCTCAACTGGTATTTGATTATAAAATTTTACATAGTACCCCACAAAAGAACTATGTACTTTAGCCAATCTGTATCGAGGTTGAACTAAATTGTTCCTTTTCCTAATATTAAAATTGTGCCTGTCACTTATCTAAGTAAAAAGGTGAATATTTTTCCGAACATACATAATGTTTTTATAAATGTATTGACAAGGGATCGTCAGGATGTTTATTTCCTTAAATAGTTCCCTAAGAAAATCGCGTCTGCAAAGATTATATATGACTCTGACAGCTCTTTTCTACAGTATAAAAATATGTCTGCAACTCGTCACCGTAGCAAAATACCGTAAGACATGATATTATGAAAGTAACTAAAATAAATTAGTCCTGCAGTATCTACATCTGTAAATTAACGGATTTTTCTGACAGCTTATGCTGCTGAACCAACCCGACCTGCAAAAAAAATTAAATGAATACCAGTTTTGGACTTGCTGTAGAGCATTGTTTAAGTCATCAAGGTTTGTGGAACGTCTATTGATCTTAAAAATTAACGACGTATCGTCAACAAACAATACAATATTTGGTTGTTTTTTTAATAGATGTGGTAGATCATTTATATATACTAAAAAGAGAAAAGGACCCAATATTGAGTCTTGTGGTACACCCATTTTGATTTTCAAAGCCAGAGAATTGATGCTGTTTATCTGAACTTGCTGTTGCCTGTCAATTAAATAAAATTTCACCAAGCTAAGTGCAAGTTTACCTAGCCCATAATGTTCTAGCTTTGAAAGCAAGGTTTCGTGATTAACACGATCAAAAGCCTTTGAGAGGTCCCAAAAATTCTATCGCATCTTGGGCTTCTTCCCACGCTGCAAATTTATGTTTTAATAAAGTGACACTACCGTCAGTCGTACAACCTCCTTTGGTGAAACCATACTGCTGATCGTGAAATATTTTATTGCTGTCAAAATGGAAAAGCATTTGATTAAGCAATATATAAATTTCAAAACAAGAGTTTCAAAGCTCTTTTCTATTTTTATTTGTGTCCGAAAATAAAGGACACACTGTTAGTTAGCAAAGATTATACAAATTCAAACAAAACTTACTTTTGGATTCTTTGATCTTGTTTTTAAGAGAACTCATCATTTGATCGCCAACCTCTACTATGAAAGGCACCATCAGACGCATCTTGGAGCTTGTAAACGCTGGACTCAATGTGGAGCGCATGTCTTTCCATTCTTGACCTGTGAATGATTAAAATGTTACTGATAGGAATCGAAACCTGGTCTTCCGTAGTAACATTACCCGATTTTCTTTCTAACAAATTCAACATGAAATTTAAAAGGAAACTATTCCAGTATGAACCTTATGTACTTGTAAAATAATTTTTAACTTCATCGCATGGCAATTATTAATAAAATAAATAGATAAATAACAAATACAAGATGTGTTACATTGTATCAAGTCGAAAACCGTCATTTTGATACTGATTCGTCGTACCTTTTAAAGAAAACAAGTTTCTGTTAAAGAACGTGTCCGTGGAGCTGAAAAATGAGCGATGATCAAGGAAGTGCTCAAAGTCTTTAACACCAATTTTCTTCACCAGCTCGATGTCGCGGATCACCACCATTTCATTGAGGAATTCAAATCTCCCCACGAATCTGATGAACAAAATATTTTGAATTAGAATTTTAACCGACTTCAAAAAAAGAAGGAGGTTATCAATTCAGTTATATACTTTTTTTATGTGTTACCTCAGAACTCCGTCGTTTACGGACCGATTTACAATTTTTTTTAGATATAGCTGACTGTCAAACCAGTTTGTAAGTTATTTTAAACCAAACCATCAATATACAAATGATTAAGTAGAACATATAATTATAATTATACCACAGACCGGATGATGTAAGGGGTAAGAAGATGTGGACACTAAGAAATGACTATAGCGTAGGCAGACCACAATTAAAGTGGAGCGACAACCTTTTCAAAGTAGCAAGCTAGGTCTGAATGAAATCCTAAGGCTGGGTCAAGTGACGTGCAATACCGGAGATTTACCTACTAATTAGTACTCGATTTTGCATCGACTCAGGCTTAAAATAAAAAGAGCACTATTACGAATAAATATATAAACTCAATTTCTTACTTTTCATGTGGAAAGCTCTTATAAAGTTTGTCCATATTTTCAGTGAAGTGTTCAAGACGGAAGATGAGTCTGGTCATGTTGCCGAACAAGGGAACGGGCGTGAAGTGTTTGACGCCATACCGGCTGAATCTGGAGTATATTTGTTTGAAGTATAAGACCAGTACAGCAATTAGCACTGCCACCCAGACGAGGAGGAGTATCATGATCTGAAAAAAAAAAAACAAGAATCAAAGGTTATTCTTTCAAATAGACAGTGTTGGTAAGGGATCTTGTATAATTTGTTAGTTGTCCATTTTTGTGTAAAAGAGTAATGTCCCAATTATTTTTATTAAAACAGTAGTAAGCAATTTTTATGTAGCCGCGTTTAAGTTTTTAATTACTTTTTAATCATGTGTTTCATTGCTAATAAGTTTTGTTCTATTGTTAGTTTATTTAGCGTCTTTTCTTTTCCAAATACTTCATCGATGTCAACTTTTTAACAGTTTTTCTATATCTAACCTATTATTATTAATATCAAGGATGATTTTAAAGATACCATAACCATTTACTATAAAAATCTTGATATTTTGAGTAGGTATATATTATATATTGTAGAATATTGACATAGATACTTATGTAATGTGTTTATAAAACGCTTTATGTCAGTGTCAAGGTAAGCCACTCTTCTAGTCTATTCTGTTTCGCGAATGTCTTATTGTTACTAATATTTTTGAAGAAACTGCTGCAGATAGGAAGAAAAGAACAAACTATTTAGGGGTAAGAACCTTGTTAGAACTTATGTTTTTGAACCGCCCGATATATCTATAAACGTTTAACAGCCCCAAAGGCTGAAACTCTTAGATCGGGGGGTCCGAGTGCAAACAAGTTGTTTAAAGATCTGTCAAAACGTCTAATTGCATGACCTAAAGGCTGGTTTTTACCACGGACTAAAAATAATCGAATATTTAACCACATAATTTGGACATCTAAGTATTAAGCGTTTAGAGATATTTATTCAAAGGATCAAATAAATCAATCAAAAAGATAAACATTTGTTTGCTATACAAAAATTACGCTTCTTATCTACCTATAATAGTGGCTAGATTTTTTTAGTAATATTATTGCTCGTACGTACAGGGTCAAAATTACCTCGAGTAACGCTTCCAATGGCCACTGACCCCTGCAGTTACTCTAAATCAGGAGCTTTGATTTTTTTGCTTTTCTTAAGATTCATCACATAAACGATAAACTTTATTAACAACAGAATGAAACTACGAGATAGGGATTGTTTTAAAGAGTTATCGTGGTTCTAGAACGCAAAGTTATAACTGAAAGAACTTTGGTGGGTTTTAGTCAGTAAAAGTCTGCCACTTCCTCCCACTCTATCTAGAGTGGGAGAAATTATTCGATTATCACGCATATTATTGATTACCCATAAAAATTGGTCGTATTGAATATCAATGCTGACTTTTTTTTTCAAAGAATAAGCCAGCCCTCTAGCCAAAATGTGTGGCTCGCTGTCCGACCGTCCGGTAACCGTCCGGACCGAGCCCAAGTTACCGACGGCGCGTATTGTTCCACGTGCGCCTCAAGGAGATGTCAGCAACTGCAGGGGTCCAGCAGGGTCCAGGGATTCCAACACGTTGCCATTATAATCATTTTTATGGGTGAGTGGTTTTAACAGTGTCACAAAAAGCCATAATTTTCTTTTATTTCTTGACTGATTGACGATTTTGATTAGTTAGTTTGAACCTGTATATTTTATGGTTATAAGATATATTGTTCACCAGATTTATTTTTACTTTCAATGAATTGGACATTTCTTGGAATCCTGTAGTCTCTGACGTCTGAAAGATATACAAGGCGTCAAACAAACACGCAGAGAATCCCTTCTATTATTTATCTTTTAAGATATTATATTTTAATGGTTACATCGGTAGGTTACCTCAAAACTACAGCAGGACTATGGTCTCTGTCTGACCATTTTTTTCTTAACACACGAATAAACAAAAATACGGAATGTGACTTGAACAATTAAAGAAAACAAACATCCAAAATGACGGTCCCTTGTTCGTCGTAACGTAATTTGAGGAGTTTGGGAAATCGTGACATCACTTAACAACAGTACGGTCAAGGTAGATACACCCTACCATTTATTTTTTCTGTAAAAACACAGACTCGTGTTCCTTGTAACAAACATTACCTACATAATTAATTCCATAAGTGAATGTAAAGATTTGCTATCGAGTTTATTCTTCTATCTGACCACTAATCTGCAAATCATTTTGATGAAATAATGATGTCACGGCAAATTATATAAGCGTTTTTGCATATGACCACTTTTTGACGAGGAATCGTCAAGTCCTCTCACTCTATAAGACCAAGGTAAAGTGTCAAACTTTTACCTCAAACCTTCCTGTGTAAAACCTAACTTTTAGTTAATAATAATAATAATAATAAATTATTTATTGCCCAAAGAAAAGAAACTATATTATGACATGTTAATTATAAGTTTAAGTCCTTTTTTACATATTTTATGAATAATGTCCCCTATACTAGGAAAGTCTTGTGTAATAGGAGACCCTAGTACGTAGTAACAGGAGTTGCCCTATATGTTCATGGTAAATCTTTCGAACATTCCTGCAACCCTGGCAGAAATGGGCCATAGTGGGTCTCGTTAATTTTGCTAAATCTTCCGAACATTCCCGAAACCCTGGCAGAAATGTGCCATAGCGGGCCTCGTCAATTTTACTAACATCTCTTTGAGGCGCGCGTGGAACACAGAATAAAGTGAAGATGCCGTCTCTAACACTCCTCAAAGAGATAACTTATAACCGCGATGGTAGCGTGCCCTTGTTGACGAACACCAAAAGAAAAAAGTCGTATTATTACAGAGGACTGCCAAATTATAAAACTTTAGTTCAACATATTATTTTCGCTATCCCATATCTGTTAACTTTTATTAGTTTATTTGTGTAAATAATGTACCTAATTACATTACACAAATTAGATGACAAATATGGGAGAAACACCTCTTATAGTTTTAAAAATTTCTAAAAATACACCGCACTGAGTTACATAAAAAAAAAAATAAAGAACCTAAATACATAGATGTGCCAACAGTTTCACTGCGAGATATTTGCAAACCTATTCTTAATTTCGAGAAAAAAAAATATTGTTTATATCTCTCTAAAACTGCTAAATCGACTTTTTATTTATGCAGGATTTAAAAAAAAAACAAACATTTTTATTTTATTTTCTCGAAATTAAAGAAAGGTTTCCTGTGCATTTTGTTTCATTCAGTGTGGTGAATTTTTAGAAATTTTTTAATTCTATAAGTGCTTTTTTGGTGTTTCTTAAGGACTCTACATGTTTTGCCGACCCCAAGAGGCCAGTTAATTTATAGAATTAATTGTGGATAACGTACGTCTTTATAATAGCATATTTATTACTTGTAAATTACTTACTATTTAGTCACAAGCACAACACTATTGTTTTGTAGCCACACGGTACAATCGTGACGAAAACTTCGTTCCTTCAAAACTTGTTTGTTACAAACGTTCTGCTCGAAGGACGAACAAAATGAGACTGACGTACCAGCGCAGGCTTGAGTTAATATACTATATCAAGTAATCTTATTTACGCATCTATTTTTTTAGTATCGGTTATCACAGATAATAAGATATTAACAAAAAAATGATAGATTTACAGTATTAATTAATGACACTGAATTTATTTTTATTGTGAAATCGTTGTGAAAAAGTATCCCTAATCTATACCTATTAGGGATACTTTTAACTAACTATTTAGGTTTGTCTGCACAATTTCCAAAATACTTTATTTGTTTCTAATCTATAGGAAAAGGTGTAACAATGAACTCGATGACACAACATTGTAACATCGTTTGCAAGTGCAAACTAGTTTTAGTGTAAATAGAAATTGATTGCATTAGAATATTTTTTGCATTTCATAGGATTTACTTTGCCGTTTTATGTAGGTTTATGTATCTCACTCCACCCAAAACGGGAGGTCAGGTATGTGATTCTTTGAACCTTCCCTTAAAAAAAAACTACAGGTAAAAGCTAGCCTTATAAATTTATGTAATATCTACTAATTTTACACAAAAATCATTCATGCTTTTTGTTGCAACCAAATCTTTGAGTGTTCATTTCAAAGGATTAAATCGTTTTTAATTATAAAAACATTGGCTTACGATTTGGTTTTTTGTGGTTCCATAATTTTAGCAATGAACAAATACTGGGGGGCAATGACACCAGCCTAGTAAAGACGTGGTAAAAGACAAAAGTACATAATTTGATCTATAATCACACAAAATGAGTAATGGACTTTCTGAACCTGAAATAACCACTGGAACCACAATAAATTTTGTAAAACATGGATGCAGATATTAAAAGTATTATTTTTTGGGTTATCTGGTTCATTCACATAATTATAAGAAAACCTTGAAGACTATTATCAAGCCTTCTTCAGTTTGTTACTATGGTCCGCCTAATCTCACTACCCACCTTGCCGATGTCATCATCCGCCTCTGTGTTATGTTATTTGGGGCCATTCAAGCAGAAAGCGGTTGGATTGTAGCCTCAGAGGCACTGAGGCGTGAGGACTTAGATTTTTTTTCTAAAAAGTTTTTTTTTTAATCTTTCCAATTTTATTGCAGTATCAGGTTGACTTTGACTACAGAAACCAATTAGATTTAGAGAAGCATGGTTCTACGATGCACCGTTTCTGAATAAGGACCTTTTTAATTTTTTTCGGATGTAAACCACTGACCCAAAAAGCATAAAGCAACATTTTAAAAATTCTTCTTCCATGCCCCTTCCTTTTGTCAGCAAAATAAGCAAAGCAAAAACTCCATTTTTGATGTTCACAAAAAACTTGAAAAAGCCCTTTGGGGTCCAGCACACGCTATTTTCTACTTCCAATTGCCACCTGACAACCACACTATCACTCATTCCTTACATTGTCACACAATTCTTCCATTTTTTATATGGCTTTCCTCTCCCTATCTATTCAGCAACTTACATTCCTTTTAGACACCAGCCTTTGATCCCTCTTGATTACATACTCATACCAAGGCTGATTATATAAGCCCAAAATCGAACACTACCAAAAATTATGATTGCCATGTTCGTGTCCATTGTAGCAGTAATATATAAATCAGGTTTAACCAACCTTTAATTTTAATTGCGCCAGTACTTTATTTATGTGAACATAATTTTGCAATCACAACTATACGTGAGTATCCAAGCTTCGGTTTTCCTCATTCCCTCTCTACACGCTGTTGGCGGTGTGTTTACAATTGGCGCCACATTGCACAACACTGTTTCATAATATTTATCGTTCATAATATTTGATCGGTTCAGGAAATCGGTTGTTTTGGTATGGTCATGTGAAGAGGAGGGGTGAAGCGCATATTACTAAAAGAGTTATGAGTATACATGTAGATGGATGGAGAGGGAGGTCAAAGAAAAGATGGATGGATTGTGTGAGGAGGAGGAGTGATATGAAAGAAAAGGGAGTTAGTGATAATTTGACGGGTGACAGGACAGAATGGAAGAGAAAACGTGTTGCGCCGACCCCAAGTAATATGGGATAAGAACAAGAAAAAGAAGAAGAAAATATGATCAGTTCACGCAATATCTTTCATAGTACATTCCTTTGTTATTCTTCAGTATTTTAAGTAATCTTGTAATATTTTCCTTTTTGTATCACTATTATAGATGTTTATATAATGTTTGTACCACTATAGACAAGAGTCTCCACAAAGTGGGTACCTGAGGACGGACGACGCCGCCGAGGTCGACCTGGTAAAAGAGAGCGAGATGGCCTAGACGTCTACCGCAAGGGCTCGTTCGAGGTGGCTCAAGAAAACAATACCTGAAAAAGTAGGGGGAAGCAAAGGCCCAGCAGTGGGAAAGTTTAAGCTTAATTAAAAAAGTAATTTACTAGCACCACTTTCCCATTATCAAATAACTTTCCCCGCTCTGGATGGAGCGAGAGGGCATGTCAAACATTTACTGGCTAAAACCCAAGTGTTTCTTCAGTTTTTTTTGCGTTTCAGGGCCACGGCACCTCTTCACAACAATCCCGCAGCCCAGAATCATTTACCTGCAAACCTGTTTCTAATTTGCTGATTCATTCGTGTTAATTAACGAAAATGAGTCTTATGACAAGGAGTAAAAAAATATTTTAACTTGGCAATTAGTTTTAACAGTCAATAACAGGTCAGTGTCTTTTGATGTTTGGTTTAAATTCCAAATTATCTTTCAAATGCGTTAAGCGTTATCATCATACCTTAGGTAATTTAGAGATACCATGTTGATGGCTACTGCAATAGTCTATAGTTATCAATGGCCTAGAGTGAGCATCATAGCCAGTTCAACTACGAGGTTGCGGGCCGTATAGTTAGCACGATGCGAAAGACGCGTGACGTTGGGATAGAGCAGATGGCATGACATTGGAGCGATGAAGGTGGTTGGGCCGTTGGTGTGGAACATAACCTGTGTCGACACCATTGTGCCAAATTATACTATTAGTACAATGGGCTGATCTGGCGCAGCCGCTGTGGCTGCTGACACAAGCCCCAGTTTTAGGCCGTTTTTGGGTTAAAATGCTTAGATTATAATATCTGAGTGAACGTCATCTTTACAAGAAAAAAATTCATAGAGTGATCATCACTGCGTGACCAGAAGGCCGGCTTGTTATTTGCCCTAATAATTAACATTCCAACCAATGTAGCCATTACTGCTAGTCTTCTGGGCACTGGCACGGCATGTTGTGCCTAGATAGCAGCACTTAAATTATGTACGAGTATATACATATGTACGTAGTTAGGTAATGAATACTCATAATTATTTTAATTAATTAATTCGCCAAACTTAAGTGGTAGTTCGCAGGGCCCATTTCTTGGAAAACGGATGGTCAATGGAGTCGAAAGGTTTTAGAGTAGCGGCCACGCACCGGAGGATACGGCGTTGGAATTGGAAGGCCTCCCTCAAGGTGGACCGTCGCAGGAATACGATTACACGCGCAAGACCGTTCGTTGTAGGCTGGCGACACTTGGGAGAGGCCTATGTCTAACAGTGGATGTTCATCGGCTGAAATGATGATGATGATGAAATTATTAAGTCCTTAAGAAACAACTCTTACAGTTTTCAAAATTTCTAAAAATTCACCGTACTGAATTATAATAATGAAGTATTTTTTATAAGTATTTTTTATATAATAGTAATAATATATAAAAATGAAGAAACTAAATAAATGTGCCAACAGTTTCACCGCGAGATATTTGCAAACCTATCCTTAATTTCGAGTATTTTTTTTTTATTCTTGATAGGTTCAAGCTTGACCGCTATCTCACCTGATGGAAAGTGACGATAGAGCGCGCTTACCTAGATTAAAATGTAATAAAACTGGCAAACAAAAAAGGTCGATTTAGCTATTTTTGACAGAAATTAACAATATTTTTTCTTGACACATTTATTTAGGTTCTTCAATAGTTTTTTTTGTGTAATTCAGTGCGGTGTATTTTCAGAAATTTTGAAAACTATAAGTGCCTTTTTGGTATTTCGTAAGGACTCTCCTCATAAGTCGTTTGTGTTACACATACTTTGTTGAAAGTAGTAAATAAAAAACCCCATGCATGTTCTAATTATAATATCACACTTTATTGTTGTCTTTTTTAATTTCTTGCTCTAAATCTAAGCCAATGGCCTCCTTCTAGTCTGATGTTGAAGGTTTCTTTGTCGAGCTTGGCAGGAATTGTAGTCTTGTCACAAGGCGAAACCTTCATACGCAGGAGGATCTGGTATGCCATCACCTTCATTTCACAGAGAGCAAATCTGGACCCTGTGGATTAATAATTAAGGTTTAAAATTACGTTCTCTAGTCACCTGGAACTACTTTCGGGATCAATTGGGTCCTAGCCGTCAGACGCATTTTTTTTTTTATTGTTGTAAGCTATTCCTTGACTGCGATCCCACCTGATAGTAAGCAGTGATGCAATCGTTAATGGTGATGCGCACTTGTTTATTAAGAGTCTATTCACTCTAGCCTTGATGACACCAAATTATAATCGGACAGAAAGACCGCAGCAGGCAAGTTGTTCCAGTCCTTCGATGTGGGTACGCGGTATAAACGACGAGGCGAAAGGCTAGTCCAGACCGTAGAAGTTTCAACAACGTAAGGATGAATACTAGCCGTACGTCGAGTTGTCCGCTGGTGGAAAAGAGAAGGGGGAGCCATACAATTCTCGCGCACAGTCTCCAAAATGCATCTCATAAAATACCAAAAGGCTGACTATGCTACGCCTGTGCTAAAGGCTTTGTAGATTGGCCTTAACCAAATCTGGATCACCAATTAGCCTCTTCGCACGCCTTTCCTTCTTTGGCAGTACTTAATTAATATTTTGATTCAATTAATAATCCACGGGTTCTTGTTTCTTTACTTAAATAATTTAGTTTTTATTATCTAACTAGCAGTTGCCGGCTTTGCCTGCGTGTAAGTAAAAAATTTTCCAAATTGAACATATTCTCGGGGGTTACCTATCATAAGATCGAAAAATATTTGACCGAATTTCATTTCACCTAAAACTTTTTAACTATTTTCGTTTCGTTTTTTTTATTTCATCGAAGTCACGTCTGCCACTGTATCAGTTGACTTATTTTTAATTCGATTTTTTTCGTTACTCCGACGTTTCATTTGATCGAAAAACTTTTCACCGATGTTACACTTAGACGGAATAACATTTTTTCGAAGTACTATGTGTCCGAACATTCATGATACCACTGTTTTAATTACCATATTTTCATTTCACCAAACGCCTAAAACTGTAATTATTACACTAGCATGATCGAGGCAACAGAAGCTAATTTCAGATTAGTTTAACCATTTTTCTTTTTTTTGTTTACTTAAATGAAGTAATCAATTAAACAAAAAAATAATATGTAAATTTGTGATCAAAATTTTGTAAAATGCTGTTTCGTTGTGATAAAAATATGGTAAATAAATCATTTGGCAAATGAAAAAATGTCAGATGAGGCTTCGGCTAATAGCAAAAAGTTATTTTGTAAATCGGCGAAACATAGTTCTGTAAAATAGTACCTATGACACATGATACTTCGATAATCTAAAAATACGTCAAATAATGCACAAAGTAAAAAAGACGTCGGTCAATAGTTTTCGGTAAAATGAAATTCGAACAAAAAAATATCGGAAAAATGATCGGTTTCCACTCTCGGGATGAAAAGTATCCTATGTGCTATTCCAGAACATGGTCTACCCGTGTTCCACATTTTATTCGAATCCCTTAAGCTGTTAGACCTTGAAGAAGTAACAAACATACACTCACACATTTTCACATGTACAATATTAATTTGATTCATAATTGACAATAAATGGATGACTCACCTATACAGTTTCTAGGTCCAACACCGAAAGGCATATAAGCGAACATGTGGATATTATGTCTATTTTCTTCTGAGAAGCGCTCAGGGTCGAACTTGTCAGGGTTAGGGTAGAAATGCGGGTCGCGGTGGAAAGCTATAGCTGGTATCATGACGCCTGTACCTTTGCGGACCTGCAGAAACAGTGTTAAAAATATATTGATCAGTTTCTAAATTGTCGTAGCAAATTGCCTTCACAATGGAGACGAAAGAAAGCGATAAAAAAATTGACTCACAACAAAATCTCTTTCCGCCTTCTCATTTGGTTTTCCTAGATTGTAATCTTTTGTGCAAATCCTGTCCAATCCAATACCAGGTGGCCACAGTCGCAATAGCTCTGCAAAACGAAAACATTGGCTATAAAACCTACATGCAGATGTATACAAAGAGTGAACATTTACACCAGATCATAATCTAAATACATGGTAATTTTTGCTAATTAAAATCTTACCAGACACAACCATGTCCAAATACGGCATGTTCTGAATGGAGTTGAAGTCGAATTTGCCGCCATTCTTAGTGTCAGTCTCTTTGATCTCTTGCGCAAGTCGCTCTTGGACGTCAGGGTTTAACGCCAATTCGTAGAGGAGGAACGACATACCAGATGAGACAGTTTCAAATCCAGCTATGAAGAACAGCACGGCTTGGGCGATGAGGTCGTCGTCAGTCCACACTGAAAAAATGAAAACTTTATAGTCTGAAATGTAAGGCTTAACGTTTTCTATAAAGTAATGTTAGGCATTCAGACATTATAAAATGCCTTTCTTGTTATATCGGATGTCTCAGGAATAATCTACTTTTGTAGATGTATAAAAAATATAATAAATACAAAATCAGAAACAGAAGACATGGAAAAATCACTTTTTGAAAATAAAGTTATTGAAATATCATTTTCCGCGGCTCTGGCACTCTTCAAAGCTATTTTTACTTATGGGGTGCTTCCACCGCAACGATATATGATACCGCAACTTCCATTTAAATAAATACTAACAGGTGGCCGTCCTGATGTCAAGAGGAAGCGTATTCCACAGAAGTATGGACTGTATATGAAAGGACGAGTGAACAAAATCAGAAGTATGAGAAGGACAAAGCAGTAGAAGATTGTTAGAAGAACGCAGATTCTTAGCATGAGAAGAACAAAAAAAAATCTAAAAAAAAAAAAACGAAATCTTGTCTTGATTTTTTCATATTGTTTACGAAGCATATTTATGTTAGGGTCACTTTGGGAAACAAAAATGTTAGTTTTTAACTTGAAGTTAAAAGCAACATCTGGCACGATTTGATCCTAAATAATTTTATCTAACACATTTCAGAACCAGCCACATAATGTTATTAATGGTTTGCTGAAATTTAATTGGTTGTACTTTAAGTCTTTTTTTTGCTTTGTAATTTATTTACTCACCTCTATTGATTTCTTTCTGACCAACAGCAGATTCTTCAACGGTCGCGAATCCAGCAGCTTCATCATTGGATTTGATATCTTCATGGGTCAGTTTACCTAGAATGTCATTTGATTTCATTTAGTTTAAGATGTTGTTAATACCATAATTACATTAAACTGAAGTTTGATTATGCAATTTAATTAAGTACCTTTCTTAGCTTCCATTAGTAAATGAATCATATCAGGTCTGATAATATTCTTCATCTCGCGATTTGCCATCGTTTCCAGAACTAACTTTCTAAAAAAGTTCTTCGACGCCTCCGACAGGAAGTCCAACTTCAAAAACTGTAAAATATATCAAACTATGATCAAAAGAGCCACTTCTGATCCAACACAGACTTTGCTCGTAGAACGAATGGTCGATGAGGCCGAAAGGTTCTAGAGTGGCGACCGTGCACCGGGAAACGCAGCGTTGGAAGGCTTCCCACAAGGTGGACATACGACCTGATGAGAGTTGCAGGAATGCGGTGGATACGAGATGCACAGGCTCAGTCGTTGTGGCGACGCTTGAGGGAGGCCTATGTCCAACAGCGGACGTCTTTCGGCTGACATCATAATGATGATGATGATCATAAATACAGTTAAATTATATTTAAAAAAAATTATAAATCTGGTTTTTGCTAGTTGGGGTCAATTATTTCCTGTATTTATCCCAAAAACATACAACTAATTGATTCTCAACTATTATTCTATCTGATCGAGTGGACTACATAGGATGTATGATGTATGAACGTCAGTACCCACTAATAGTTAGTTTGTAGTTCTTTTTCATGCATCTGAAGTATCTTTAGACCACTACGAGATATTGTTATGAATTTTAGAAAGAATTTTGTCATGCTGCTATTTTTTTGTAATGTTATTTTTTTTTTTAATAAGTTAAATAAAAATGTATATAGATTTTGCAAACACGTTTTTTTTTTAAATCATTGTCGTACAGTGTTGACATATTATAAATTTAGTAATTATGATAACTAAGATATGATCTTGTATGTTGATCTTCGAAACGCTTGGGAAGTTAGCTTGTTATCCTTTGTTACTATGCTTGCATGGACTTTGTTTACATGGACTACAATTATTGTGTAAAATTTTTAAATAGCCTGATTCGTTAGTCATGACTTATACCGTCAACTTACCTTGGCAAGTTTTGGTGCATTAGAAATGATGAAAAAAACGAGCATTTGACGGAAATTGAAGGTCGAAGATATTTTACCCATTGCGTAAAACTCATTTTCCACGTCATTGTGAGAGTCTACCTTCAAACCAAAAGCGCAGGACGCTATTACGTCATTAGCGTAGCGGGTCGTCAAGTCCTTGCAATCTATGTCTATATATCCAGCTGTAAAAAACCATTTTGGTTTTATTGATCTATCTATAAAATACTTGAAAAATAAAATTGAAAATATTATATTTTGGAAATATTGCCAAACCATATTGGGACATCCAATGGATGAATATTGTGTCCCGTAAATTTTAAAACGACAGTATCGATAGGATCGTATTTTTAAATAGTAACTTAAAGCTGTTCTCACCATTTTTGATTTCTAATAAAAATTAGAAAGAAACAGTCGTTTCATCAGTATATATTTATATTTCAAAAACAACTTACAATTGGATTCTTTGATCTTTTTCTGAAGCGAACTCATCATCTGGTCACCAACTTCTACCATGAAAGGAACCATCACACGCATTTTGGAACTTGTGAATGCTGGACTTAATGTGGAGCGCATGTCTTTCCATTCTTGCCCTGTGAATAATTAAGACCTTAATAAATCGAAAATTGAATGTTGAAAAAAAAATGTTTTCAAAAAGTTTTATGAAATTATGAAGCAAGATTGAGCAGGTCTTAAGAACTTGTACCAAAGATGTATGAAGGTTTTCAACTTAGGAAAATGAATAATGGTACTCAAATGGTGCTGAGACGGACACCTGGCAAGGCTTGGTGATGATAAATGAAGTAAGGCGGTGACCGAGTGTTGTCCATAGACGGGAAGCAGAAATGTTGGTCGTCCAGCGGTAAGATGGGCAGAAGACATTGTTTCAATCGTGGGTAGAACCTGGATGAGATTGGCAAAGAAACGTGAAGGCCTGTGCTCAGCAGTAAGCGAAGTCGGGCAGTGAATGATGATGACAACTAGTATTAGTATTTGTTACCTTTTAAAGAAAACAAATTCCTGGAGAAGAACGAGTCACTTGTGCTGAAAACGGACCGATGATCAAGGAAGTACTCGAAATCCTTAACACAGACCTTCTTCACCAACTCGATGTCACGAAGCACAACCATCTCATTGAGGAATTCAAATCTTCCCACGAATCTAGTGCATAAGATATTTTAATAAACACTGTTTGGTTATATTTTGATTGACATTGATATCGATATTGATTTCGATTGTTATTCCGATTTTTTTGCAATCATTTAATTCAAATTTAGTAACTATATATACTTACTTTTCTTCTGGAAAACTGAAATATAGGCTTAAGATATCATCAGCAAAGTGGTTAATACGTAACAGGATCCTAGTCATGTTTCCCAGCAAGGGGACAGGTTTAAAATGCTTGACGCCATAGCGACTGAACCTGGAGTAGACTTGTCGGAGATATAATACTAGAACGGCGATCAGAACCGCCACCCAAATGAGGAGGATTATCATGATCTGAAAAAACAATAATTTGACATCAAAACTCATGAAATTTTTGCAACTGATACAGAATTTCGTAAACTAAGAAAATAGATACATTGTTGTAGTAGATTTTCTTTTAGGTTTGTGTATATTTCGTGATCTTTGTTATCATAAGTTTGTTTAGACTGTTTTGAGTTTTAAATGATTCTACAACGACAACATTAATTATTTTATTGAACTGCCTATTTGCGCTGTTATGGTTTCATCACCCTTAGCCGGTATTTTATTTCCAATGCTGGTCTATCCATTTTGTTACTTTATCTGCTTCCGTTTCAAATACTTTATCAATGTCAAACTCTAAGTAGTGTCTTTGTAAAAAAAACCTTGATCTTAACAAATTCAGAATTAAAGATATTAAGTATAACTATTTACTATTAACATCCAATAAAGGGGAGAATTGAAAAAAATCGGGTCTTATTCCTCGACTAAATTTTAAGAAAATATCTATGAATATAATAATGAACTGTCGAGGTAAAAGATTTTAGGTTGGCTGTTGATGAGTCAGGCCTTCTCTTTTTATATAGGTATATTATAGATTTAGTACATACACGTGTAATGTGTTTAAGCGTGTTTTGTCAATGTCAAGGTAAGCCACTACACGTTCATAGTCCGTTTATCAACGACGCAGAAACGTAAACATAACATCTGAGAACGTAAATGATTTTGGCATTAGTTGGTAACGCTCTCCAAAATGCGTGACTGATGATAATTATGATATTCTAGAAAGGGGATGACGGTATAATTGTGCTAAAAGATATGTTACGAAGTATTTAGGCTGTGATGACCATTACTAGTTTGAAATATAGACAAGAGTAGATACGAATAAGCGATATTTAATAGAACTATGAAGAACATTGATATTACAGTTGTGGTTACAGATGGCATTGACGACGTATTTTATGTGGTACAGTCATGTGCAGCTTAAACTTACATTACTCGTCAGTATATTTTCTGGATTCATTATCAGTTTTATCGCCCTCACGGGTAAGGTTAGGTTAGTTGTTAACTTTTAGTAACCACTAGCAAACCCGGTGAACTCCGTTTCGCCACCAGATGGCTTCGTTTTATGTAACATTTCGTTTGGTGATTAAAAGAAGATTTTTTTTTTATTTTTTGGTATAAACCTCACGGAGCCCGAGACCTTTCCAACGAATGCAAAACCGTGGAAATCGGTTCGTGCGTTCTGGAGTTATAGCGTCAGGAAGGAAAACCCGACTTATTTTTATATAGTAGATAAACGCGGTGTATACACTAAATTTAAGATTATGTACCTAATCAAATGGACACCATTTTTTAAACTAATTATAATAACTCTGTAGGTAAAAAAAATATTGACTGTCTTTTCTTTTTCGACGTTTCCATTGTTATATTTTTTTTTAATTTTAGGAAAATCAATTGTTTCTATTAGGAAATTTGCCAGATTTATTCTGAAGCTGATAATAGTATTTCGTTTGAAATATGAAAATTGGTTGCCACGATTGCACATATAGAAAAGACTTTAATAATTTATTCTTAATTGTTATTCTTCAATATAAGAAGTGCAGTCACGTCCTTTTAAGTGTATGCACATACTAGAGTACTTAATGAGTCATGCCTGTTTTCGTTTACATTATTAGCTACAATATCTTTAACTTATTCATTATATACATTTATGTTTACCTGAACCTTTAGATACACTAAATGAAATGCCAGCTCCTTTTTAGGGCCTCAAAACCAATTTAAAAAAAAAAATATATTTTTTAAGACGGATGTTCCTAAAGTTTTTCTTAACTTGCACAAGCAAAAGTCTTTATGGCTTAGTTTTATGATAGAGAGTAGTAGTGTCCCAGGGGTAATGAAATGGAATTATAAATTGTACGTACGTTTAAACCTAGCCAGCGCTTTACTTTATGTAATTTATTTCACCACCACTGCTCTCAAAACGGTGAAGGAGAATGTCGCGACGAAAGCAACATGTTCTAGAACTGTACTTGTAAGGCTCTCAACAAAAGTATACAGACTAACTTATCGTTTACTAAAGTAAAATAAAAAACAAAACATAGCAGTCACCGTGTTCTTTGGATCCTATAAGGCTTCCATTTTTTCCTTTTGAGGAACGGGACCCTAAAAAGAGGTCAAGTTTATTGAAGTTGCGCGGGAATAGCATGACATGATTCCGCCATCTCTTTTCTATCATCGGACAACCCGACGAACAGCGAGTATCCACCCTTACGTTGTTGAAACTTCAACGGTCCGGACTAAGCGTTTCGCTTCGTCGTTTATACCGCGTACATCGAAGGACTGGAACAATTTGCCTGCTGCGGTCTTCCCGTTTTAATAATTTAGGTGTCTTCAAGGCTAGAGTGAATAGGCTCTTAATAAACTAGTGCGCCTGGCCATCAATGATTGCATCTCCGCTTGCCATCAGTTGAGATCGCAGTCAAGCACTGGTTTATTTCAATTAAAAAAAAAAGTTCTGGGGCCCTATATTTACGTCTTAAAATCATCATGAATCCAGTGAAAAAAATACGTTTTCACTATCACGAGAAAGAACGGCTTCTTTCTCATAGAGATAACGTATTTTTTTTCATTAAGTAAACCAGTTAAAGATTGACTTTATTAATAATGTAGAGGTCAACGAGGTTTTATTAATGTCGAACTTCTAATCAGCAAAATATGTTTGGCTGATGTTTTTATGATGAGCAGGCAATTGTATCTCCCAGCAGTTTTTGCTGTAAAACAAGCAGTTTTTGTACATCCTCAAGCACTTGTGTTACTCGTAAAATAACAACATTAACAATTGGCTGACCCGTGCGAATTGCCAAATGCGCGAAGCTCGCGAAGGTTAAAATAATAATAGTCGCCATCTTTTGTTTCTTTTCGTAAAAACTCTACTGCTAACTTTTATGAACCGGTAAAGTCATTCGCAATTTATGGCGTGAGAAAGGGAAAAAAGGATTCATTTTAGGGTTCCGTACCTCAATAAGAACCCTTATTGGACCACTTTGTTGTACTGTTGTTCTGTCTGTCTATCTGTCAAGACCCTTTATCTCGGGATTACGTAGAGGTATCGAGTTGAAATTAAAATCATATACTCAGGTCTGCGTTCCCTTGAAGCTGTGGAAAAAATCAAACTTATGAGTTAAAAAAAAAAAATGATACGGCTGTTTATGTCGCAAAAACGTATATTTCGAAACTCTCAAGGGAATCAAAATTCATAGGGTACTTCCCGTTGATCTAGTGTCCTGAAATTTGGCACTAAGCAAAGTCTCATAGCACAAATATAGGAATAAAATCTGAAAATTGTAAAATTTTAGTTACCTTACAAAAAAATATTTTTTTGCAATTCGGAGAAATCTTCGTATCTCAATTCGAGAATTGAATTGTTTTCATAGGTAAGTTTGTGTAGATTTTACTCTCAATAACAAGAACTAACTGCAAACCAATGTTTTTCATTACATATGAAACACAGAAATATGTAACAATATAGTCTAACATACTCTTTATAGTGCATGAAGTAGTGTTTACCTGCTCTGTAGTTCAGGTACAAATATTACACGATGAATAAAGAAGTAAAAAACTTTTTATAGATCTCCATCTTGGGCTTAGGAAACTATGAAAAATGGCGTCCTCTTTTTTGCGTTTATTTTGTAGTTTAAGTACACATATTAAACATGTTAAACTATATATAATACTATCACCTTAAGACATGAAGAAATCGAAAACTCTTTAAACTTTTTAAAAGGCTATCAAAACACCGTATCTTAAGAATTATTCAATGTTAGTTTTTTCTTTCTGTGATGTTGTCGATTAATCGTATCGTATTATCTTTACGTAATTGTACGTTTTTACGTAAAATCACAAAAAAAAAAACTTAAAAAAAAAAAAACGAAGATAGAGAGACCAAAATTTTCGGCCGAATAAATTTCGTACACAATGATAGTGTGTACGAGGTCAAGGTCAATCAAGTGTCTATACAACGCATGTAAAATACTTTCCCATATATTAATATGTTATTCTTTTTGGTAAAATATTGGCTGATCTATACTATCCTCTCATACCCATTAATAATATGGAAATATTGTAACATCAATATTTTTTTTTTAAATTAAAGAGTAACCATGGATTGTATTACCGGTTCTTCCCTATAGGAAACGACCAATGCGAACCATGCACTAACTTCTCACTTTTTATAAGTGCCTGGCACTTAGGTGAAATAAAATGATTTGTTTTCGTTTTTTAATTTTGAGTGATTATTATTATTATTATCTTTAACCATATTAAGGATAGCAGAACGATGATATGGTAAATATATTTAAAATCAATAACTTACTATTTAGTCACAAGCACAACACTAATTTGTAAAAAAACAGTTGCTACACTTGTCAACAAAGTACTGCTTATCATAAAAACTTATATATTTAAGCGTGCTGCTTGGAACACGAACAAAATACCTCTGAGCGTACGTAGGCGAGCTCAAATTATTATGATGTCACTGTATACTAATCTCTATTACGCGTTATTTTTTTTAGTTTTTAAATTATCTAAAAAACACTTTATCGGTCACAGTCACAGACACATTCCTTTGCGCATTATTGATTCTGATAATATGGTTTCTATTTTATAAATATGGAACAGGTGTTCAGGTTTTTATAAAAACAGAACCCAGTAAAATAAAAAAAAGATTTAGAAATCCTCTGATGATGTTTTTTTTGGCAGTCTAAATGTTTATGGTGAAGTCTTTGTGGAAAAGTCTTTAAAGGTTAAATTCTGGTTTTCCATCTATCAGTAGTCCAAACTGACAGGTTATACCGCCCTCTGACCCCAAACAGCTGGTGTCAAAACAAATAGATTTTTTGTTCAAATATTATGCTCTCTATTTTTGCACTAACGTCATCATCATCTCGGAAATATTCTTGAAGTCATCATCATCATCTCGGAAATCACCCAATGACTTCTCTCACTCTTGGGCGGAACAAGAAGGTGTGTCAGACTTTTACTGACTAAAACTCACTCCTGTTCCTTCTTTGCCTTCGTTCCAGGGCTAGGGGTTCTCTTTCGCACAACCCATGTTTTCCAACTAACTTAGGGTCGGCTTCCAGTCTACCGAGATGCGGCTAAATACCTGTATATTAGATGAAGCGACTGCCTATCAGACCTCCACAACCCAGTTACTGGGCAACACGATACTTCTTCGAATGATGGTAAGACTTCCTGGCGTCTGACTACCTATAATAACTGTCAAGGATCTACGAATGACATCCAGGACCATCGGCTTTTCATGCTTTCCGAGGCACGGGTTGTTAGTAATGTCCTAGATAAACTTACAAAAGTACATATGAATTGAAACATTACATTGTTACTTGCATGCACCACTGCGCCCAACCGTGTCGTCAACATGTATTGAGGTCCATAAATCTGACGTAATAGACGACGGAATCATAATTTGGTCGACCTTCACACTAAATGATTAATGGATCAATTGTATCCAAAGTGGGCTCACGTGGATCCATGGAGTGATATTAGATACAGTAAGCCTGGCTACTTTATTACCAAGTTAATAGAACTAGCATTATACTTTTAGTGGAACCATGGTCTATTCATGAACATGGTCTTTGGTTGATATTTAGAAGTGCAAACTTAAGGTTTTTCAACGAACATTACGACGTAATATATCAGAATTGTACTGTTACTAACAAAGTGTTTTGGTAAATATAGTTACTAACACATGTATGGGTGCAAAATCGAAATAAAATTTTTAATAATAATATCATGTTGTGCTAGGAGGCAGCTGAAACCGTGAGGCCAAGCCTCACGCCCCGGCCTTCACCGGTTTTCACTGCAGACGTGGATTTGCGAACGGTGAACAATGGGTACCTCACCGTTTAGCCATCCGATAAATACCAAGTTAAGGTTGATGCGCACCTTAAAAGAGAGGACAGCAAAAGTCCGATGTCCGCCAGGGCTGCCGACAAAAAAAAAAACTATTTTTTGCGATTCCTAGAAATCATCGAGACTCAGGTATTGAACTATTTACATAGGTGAGTTTGTACAGAACCCTCAGTATACGAGTCCGACACGTACTTGCCCAGGTTTCTTGATCACGTTCAAGTACGGTTGCTGTTACGTGGATATTAAAGTGAACTCCTAGGTTTTTTGTAACTAAAGCTGAGGATATACATACACATACACACAGTAGGATACATTTTGGTAATTTTTGGGGGTGATAGAGAACTGATTAGCGTGGGTGATGGGGAAGTACAGAAAGGTTACCAAGGACTTATTAGTATTAAGTGTCAGGAGGATCTCACGAAGCCAATCACTTAGATGTTCAAGAGCTGTTTTGGCGTTACACTTGGCAGTGTACTAATCCTTACCTCAAAGCATAAGGGCTGTGTTATCAACGTAAGAGGAAATATCAGAGAATTGAAGTAGGATACTACACAGGTCATTCGCATAGATTAAAACATACTGCCCTGAGGAATTCTGTAGATCATCGTTTCATCTTCATAATATTAGAATCAATATCTACAATTTGAATAAGATTTTCTAAGTACCTATTAAAATGTTGAACTTTAGTTCTTGAATACCAGTTTACTCTTTTTTCTAGGAAAAAGGGAACGGAAACAGTGTCAAACGCTTTTGAGAGGCTCAGGAAGATATCAAAACATATGAGATTTTTATCAATAATCGTTTTATGTAATAGAATCAGTTAGCTTCCTCTGGCTCTGGCATCCTCCATGAATATCCTAAATTGAAACCAAAGTGATTTTTTAATATGTTATTTATCATACATAACAAAGTGAATGCCCATCGCTATGTAGGGAACTACATCATCCAGCGTGACTTCGAGATTAAGAGCTTGGATGAGTTTGAGTGGTATCTCATGATGTGAATTTTTGTTTAGGCTCACGTCAAGCATCTGGTGCCCCGCATCTTCCTGATGCAAAATACCTACCCTGTAACCTGGTAGCAGGTGAAACTGACCCAATTCCCTCCCCTCCCTTCTCCCTGGATTGACGCCTGAGTAAACTGCTGCAAGATACATGCAGCTTACTCAAACAATCTCCACACATATCGCCCATTTCAACGAGTGAAATGTTCTAGCTTAATAGAGGCACGTTGCAAATTAACCAAACATTAGCCTTTCTACACGCACCCAAAGTCATCTGCCGAATTTGGCAGCGTAAACTCTCTAGAATGTTTTTTCTTTAGAGTTATTGATCGACACTTTTTGTGACCTAGCATAAGGCTGACTCGTTCTTTACCCAAATAATTAACATTACAATTCTATAGGAATGTTTCGATGCTAAGTGTATATGATTTTGTAGATATGTACATGTTATTATAATTTAATTTAAGTCATAGGTGTACAACTATACGTCTATGTTATTTAAAGTTATAAGAAATAAAAAAAAACCCCTTTGAATGTTCTTATTATAATATCAAAATAATTATTGTCTTTAATTTCTTGCTCTAAACCTAAGCCAATGGCCCCCTTCTAGTTTGATGTTGAAGGTATCTTTATCGAGCTTGGCAGGAATTGTTGTCTTCTCACAAGGTGAGACCTCCATGCGAAGAAGAATCTGGTATGCCATCACCTTCATCTCGCAGAG
Source organism: Mythimna vitellina (assembly GCA_949316375.1). Classification (NCBI taxonomy): domain Eukaryota; kingdom Metazoa; phylum Arthropoda; class Insecta; order Lepidoptera; family Noctuidae; genus Mythimna; species Mythimna vitellina. The sequence goes on along the minus strand of OX438692.1, from coordinate 881,659 downwards.
CGCAAATCTGGACCCTGCAAAGTCAATATTTAAAATTACATTCTCAAGTTAAAATCACTCAAAACTACTTTCAAATTGAAAATTATTTATTGGACAGGTCTTGGGTTATGTACTTCTTTTTGACCTGGTCTTTTCCATTTTTATTCACTCACTGTTCATCTTTGGCTTCGTGTTTATTTACTATATCTTTATTTACTCACTTTTCATCTTCAGTATCTAATTTATAAATTACAATAAGTAATAGGCTCACCTATACAGTTTCTGGGTCCAACACCGAAGGGCATGTAAGCAAACACCGGGATGTTATGCTTGTTTTCTTCGGAGAAGCGCTCAGGGTCAAACTTATCAGGGTTTGGATAGAACTGCGGGTCACGGTGGAAAGCAAATGCTGGTATAGAAACACCTGTACCTTTACGGACCTGCGGTATACAAAGTTTCATTAAAAATACTAATAAGTTTCTAAATTCAAAACCAATGTACAAACCACCAACCAACCAACCACCAACCAAACCAATGTTAGAGCAATTCATAGTGAATTGCTCTTACATTGGTTTTGATCGAAAAAAAAATGATTGACTCACAATAAAATCTTTTTCAGCCTTCTCATTAGGTTTTCCCAAGTTATAATCTTTTGTGCAAATTCTGTCCAAAGCAATGCCCGGTGGCCAAAGTCGCAATAATTCTGCAAAATGAAAAAATGGCTATAAAACAGTTGATCAGATTTATACAAAGTACGAAAATGTATACTAGATGATAATCTTAGTAATATTATGATAATAAAACAGATGAGATTATATAACGAGCATGCAGGTTTATATAACTTCAACGAAGATTTATATTAGATCATAATCAAAAAAGTAAATAGACGATAGCTTAGCTTTTAAAATAATTGGAAACTTACCAGAGACAACCATATCCATGTATACCATGTTCTGAATGGAGTTAAAGTCAAACTTGCCACCATTCTTAGTATCAGTCTCCTTGATCTCTTGCGCTAGGCGTTCCTGGACATTAGGGTTCAGCGCCAGTTCATATAGCAGGAAGGACATACCAGATGAGACAGTTTCAAAACCAGCAATGAAGAACAGCACGGCTTGGGCAATGAGATCGTCCTCAGTCCATACTGACAGCCAAAAAAGAAAACACAATTAGAAAAACAAAGATAAACGTAGCGGTTTAGCTCAAAATATATGTCAGACGTTCAGATATAATAAAATGCCTTTTTTAATAAATATTTGGGTTCAATGACGGGCCACGTGATATTAATTGCAAACGATAGCAATGATGCTGAGAGTTACATATTTAGTGCACAAGTCAGTGGGTCACAGATCTAGTCTCTCTGAGACGCTAAGGTTGAGTTTGAATTTATCCTTAGGAACGGTCTCAGAATGCGACGACACCAATTTGGTCAGAAACCCAGGCGTATGTTTTTTTCTGCCAAAAGGAGCATTCCAGGGTGTAACCGTGCCGATAACTGAACTTCTTAATCTCGTGTTACGTTGACGTTAATTTTCAATTTTGGGCATTACATTGGGCATACATCGAGGCAAATGCTCAACTAGCTGGGAATCCTTGCAAGGGTTTTTTATTTCAAGAAGACAGTACTACACGCTGGAACAGCTACATCGACGTCGAGTAGAGTAGAACAGGCTAGCTCTGTGGTTTTCTACCAGTTGCATTTCTGGAAGTGTGCATCGGGATTGAATAACTTAATTCGGCCAAACCCGTTCTATTATTGGACCACTAAACGTAGGGTCGATGCGCTACCGGTACATAGTGGACATTCCACCCATACAGATGAAACCTTTTGGAAATACATTATTTTGCATACAGGTAAGAAGTGGAATCTCTACTGATGTCTTTTTTTTTCCGGTGGGAAAATCATTTTATGACATCCCCCGCTCTTGGGCGGGGCGGAAGATAGTGTCAGACTTTTACTGACTAAAAACCCACTCCTGTTCCCTCGTTGCCTTTCGTGCCGGGGCCGAGTCTTTCTTTCAGAATCAGACCCTTGGCCCAAGTAGGCTTCGACCCTGCTGGGCCCCTACAGTTCTGTTGCTGACATCTCCTTGAGGCGCGCGTGAAACAGTACGCGCCGTCGACGACTTGGGCTCGGTCCGATTACCAGACGGCCGGACGGCGAGCCACCCATTGCTCGCCGTCCGCAAGCCCGCGCCTACGGTGGCCGGAAATCGGGATCGGAGTCCCGGCGGCGGTTGGGGCGTGAGGACCGTTGCCTCACGCGATCGGCCGCCTCCTAGCATTACTGCTTCGCAGAAGGAGGCGACCGCCTGCCACTCTTCCTCGCTCCGGACCATGGCCTGTACCAAGGCCCGACGCGAGATCCCTACTGATGTCTGAGGACAGAGGTAAGCATCGTTTTCCATCAGGTGAGATAGTGGTCGAACGCGAGCCTATCAATAAATTGGACATTGCTGTCTGTAACTTCCATAATTTAAATTACATGATGAATCAATTTTCAAATTTACAATACCATACAAGCTCATTTGTATTATAGATAAATATAAATAAAGTACATTCATTTCAGACTAAAATAATGTCCATATAATGTTAGTAACAAGGGTTTGTTAGTATTGTTAGTAACAAGGGTGCAGGCTATACAGTTACTGTTACTTTCTACTACAGTTACTCCTCGTTTTCTTTTAAGAACTTATTAAGGTCACCTTGGGAACCAAAAATCTTATTTTTTTATTTACCATTATTTTAACTTTAAACACTTCGACACTTGAAATTAATAGTTTGCAAAACAGTTAATTGTTTGTATTTTTAATCAGTTTGTTAATGTTATACACACCTCTGTTAATTTCCTTTTGACCAACAGCAGATTCTTCAACTGTCGCAAATCCAGCAGCATCATCACTAGATTTGATATCTTCATGAGTCAGTTTACCTAATAAAAAAAAAACCATTTGATTTCCATTAGTTTTGTGAATATGATATCTTATATCATAAAAATGTAAATTCTCTCAAATCATTTGCCAAAAATTGCATTATTCTGAAGTTTGAACATACGCTCAAATGCTTATATATTATATACCTTTCTTAGCTTCCATAAGTAAATGAATCATATCAGGTCTGATAATATTTTTCATCTCACGATTCGCCATTGTTTCCAGAACTAACTTTTTGAAAAATTGCTTTGATGCCTCCGAAAGGAAGTCCAACTTTAAGAACTGTAAAAATAATACAAAGAATGAATATTTAAATGATTGCAGTTAATTTTCGAAAGTGTGAAACGGGTTTTTGCCAATGTTTAAGAATCTATTATTTCCTTTGTTTTTTTCAAGACATACAAACACTAATTTTCAACCATCATTTGGTCTGTGATCAAGTGGATTATACGAGATGAGTGACATACGAGTATGAACATGAGTACTAATAGTTCAATTGCGGTTGTCGTTCATCCATACAAACTAACTGAGACGTGGCCTTGGAATCACCACGTGATGTTGTTTTGAACCGTAATATTACATAAAATCATATAATGCTAATACTATATTAGCATTATATGATTTGATGTTGAATATAGACCTTCGATATGATCGGGAAGTTGGATTGTTAGCCTTTGTAACTAAGTTTTCGACTCTTTATCATATTTACTTTTAAATGTCGCTATCATTTTTATTATACTTACTTATGGGGTAAAAGGTTTCTAAACAGTATATTAATCTTGTCATCTCTAATACTCGTATAAGTGTCAACTTACCTTTGCCAGTTTTGGGGCATTAATAATTAAGAAAAACGTGAGCATTTCACGAAACTTGAAGGTGGAAGACGCCTTGCCCATTGCGTAAAACTCATTGTCTGTGTCGTTATGAGAGTCTACCTTTAAGCCAAAGGCACAGGAGGCTATCACGTCATTAGCGTAGCGGGTAGTCAGGTCCTTGCACTCTATGTCTATGTATCCAGCTGTAAATAAACTTTAGTTTTTTTAATCCATCTTTGAAAGACTTGAAAAAATGTTGAAATGAAAATGTTGCCTAGATGCTAACTAAGAGATTTTTATTAATTTTTTTCCATAACATGTATTTCTAAAAAGCAGTGTTGTGCGATCGTGTTCTTCAAAAGTAATTTAAAATTAGAAGAGGCCACCGCTTCGATCAGCAACGTTTGCATATATTTCCAAAAAAACTTACACGTGGATTGTTTCATTTTCTTCTGAAGCGAACTCATCATCTGATCGCCAACTTCCACCATGAAAGGAACCATCACACGTATTTTTGAACTTGTGAACGCTGGACTCAATGTGGAGCGCATGTCTTTCCATTCTTGACCTGTGAATAATTTGGATAGTTTTGAATCGCAAAACTTAAGTGGCAATAGGCAGGGCACATTGCTCGCAGAACAGATGGCCGTTGGGGCCGAAAGTTTCTGGAGTGGTGACCGCGTACTGGAAGACGCAGTGTTGGAAGGCCCCTACAAGGTGGACCGATGACCTGGTGAAGGTTGTGGGAATCCGATGGATGCGAGACGCACAGGACCGTTCATTGTGGCGACATTTTGGGGAGGCCTATGTCCAGCAGTGGACATCTATCGGCTATAAAGATGATGATGTTGAAACTGTTATTGTGTCCCCTTGCAACAAGGTCCAAGAAAAAAAAAAATGCAAACAATTTAATAATAAAAAATGAATGAATTATAAACAGTAGGAATTTGTGATACAAGACAGGTATTTCGATTAGTCAGATAATATCCAGTATAAAACAGACATTTTGATACCTATTTCATACCTTTTAAAGAAAACAAGTTTCTGGAGAAGAACGAGTCACTTGTGCTGAAAATGGACCGATGATCAAGGAAGTGCTCGAAGTCTTTGACACAGACTTTCTTCACTAGCTCGATGTCACGGAGCATAACCATCTCGTTGAGGAATTCAAATCTTCCCACGAATCTGATGCCGAAGAGATTTTAATAAATAATGACGAGTCATACTTGACTGAATGCTGAATCTTTTAACAAGTGACAACAAATGAATACAAATCAATTAACTATATAATTACGTATTGTCTTACTTTTCTTCAGGAAAGCTGTTATACAGTGCCATGATATCATCAGTAAAGTGATTAATACGCAACAGGACTCTAGTTATGTTTCCCAGCAAGGGCACGGGCCTAAAATGCTTGACGCCATAACGACTGAATCTGGAGTAAACTTGTCGGAGGTATAACACTAGAACGGTGATCAGAACCACCACCCAGATGAGAAGTATTATCATGATCTGAAAAACAACAAATCAAAATTTAAAATGTTAAAAATTATCATGTTAAATTTATTTTGTTTATATGACGATTTTTATAAAGTTCTATTTATAAAATTTTATAATTTACTAGCTGTTGCCCGCGACTTCGTCCGCGTTAAGTTCGTAAAACTGTACAATCACTCTGTGCTTGCAATTCATTCCGAAAGCATCGCAATAATTTATTGTACTTTAACATAAAACGGTTAAAGGTAAAAATATCCAAATTAAGAACCTCCTCCTTTTTTAGAAGTCGGTTAAAAACGCAAATTACCTTCAGGAAACATGTTATATACTCGTCCAGATCCAGATGTATGACCGTCAATGAATAGAAAGAGCATGTATGGGTCGTAGCAGTGGTCATTTCTGCCTACCCCAAGGGAAAAGGCATATGTATGCATGAGCAATTATGTATGTTTCTGGTTTATGTTCTGGTAAAACATCATTGCATGATTTTAACCCCTCGCCTCAGTGAGCACGCCACAATCAAATCGCAGCGGTAATGCCTGTCTTTGAGAAGTGTCTACAGAGGCGTCACGGCATCCTTTCTTTGTGCAGGACTCACCGGTTGTAGGTATTTCGGAAGGTATCTGTGTCGAATTCAGCGGGAAGAAACACTCGGGTCTCACCATTCTGCGAAACGCCCGGAGAATACGACGGAGCATACGGTGGAAGTCAGTCCCGCTTGGTCGGAGCGCCGGCGCCGCCTTGTCCTTATGGGGGCGATTGGTGGAGAAAATGACAACCAGTAGCCTCCTTCAGTGAAGCACTACGATCAAAGAAGGTGGCTGAAACTATGAGGGATAGGACATCCTGACTCCTCAGCGGTCGCTGCAAGGGACGCTCCGGGTGTTGAAAGCCGCAAGGCAATTCCCAGCTATCGCAAACACGGGATTGCGGTGGTGCTGTCCAGCCGTCTGGTCAAAGCAGTCCTGAATCGACGGCGCGTAGTATTCTACGCGCGACTCAAAAAGATTTCAGCAAATGGATAGGGCCCTCTAGGGCCGATGTCTGCTAGGGCTGCAAGATTGATCGAAAGAGTTATCTCCCATAACAATTTTCGCCTCAATAACTTTTCACTGAAGAGTTTAAGCAGTTAGACAGCTTTGGTAGAGATAAACGAAGGAGTATAATCGGGACACCGACCTTTAGCTGGATAACGTGCTGATAGTAAAAAGCCTTAAGTGAATCCAAAAACTACCATCATCATCCGGTAGGCATTAAGTCCGCCGCTGTACATTTGTGCATAAAGGATTAAATAAATAATTCATCAACTATCTTCTTCCACAACAGTACTTATGAAGAATTGGCGAGAGCATGCTTGCATTGATTGTTGCTGTTTGATCATTTTAGGCGTTAGAATTACTTGTTCATTTACCTAGGATATTTTGGTGTGTATTTAATTGACATCCCCGTATATAAGACAAATGTTTTTTCCATAGTAGGAACTACCTTATGAAGAGTCTCCAACTTATGAATGAAACCACGGCGAAACCTTGTGCGCGTGTATCCCCGTTCAATCGAACTCGCATATTGATGGCCAAACCGAGAAATTACTGACGCCGATTGCCTCTATGAGGACACGGCGGTTCACTCAAGATGGATAGACCTCCACCGAGTCCTCCAGGTGATTCACAAAATGGTAATATCAGGGTACTTTCAACCGAACCCAGAACAGAAACCGTTCGAAACACCCACAATAGTCCTGATCTTATCCATAAAACAATGAAATTACGGTTAACAAATGTAGCAGCCGATAAGTGTTATCCCTGAGACTGGCCTCCCTTAGAAGGTTGTTCCAGTGTTGGTCACCACTCATTGCAAAGAGGTAACGTCCAGATATCGACGTAAGGCTGTAAGGAATCTGAGATACATCATACGTTGTCGAACTGTGGTCAGAAAAACACATTCGATCCCGTTTTATATGAATCGGTGACTGCAAATAATAAAACACACCATTATTAATCTGCAAGGTGCTATCATGCCGGAGGACACAGTGGAGATGTGCCCTGCAAGGGCGGAGCACCGCCGTGTCCTCGTGGAGGCAACCGGCGTCAGTGACCTCTCGCGCCGGGCTCTGATCCAGAGCGAGTAGTAGTGGCAGGCGGTCGCCTCCTTCTGCAAAGCCGTAATGCTAGCGAAGGCGGAGGCCGCACGCGTTAGGGAACGAACGGCCTCACGCCGAGCCAAGATTCCGACCCCGACTACCAATCACGGTAGACGCGGGCTTCCGGACGTCGAGCAATGGGTAGCTAGCCGTCCTGTAGTTGACAGGATCGAGCCCAATCCTCAACAGCGCGTAGTGTAGGTGTAGTTTTAGTCGGTAAAAGATTGACACGTCCTCCCGCTCCAACCAGAGCGAGAGAAGTCATTGGATGATTTCCACCCTTAAAAAAAGAAAACAAAGTGCCATCATCATCATTATTATTTCAGCCGAAAGATGTCCACTGCTGGACATAGACCTCCCCAACTGTAATATATCCCCAAGTATAATAACCGGTCCTGTGAGTCTCTCATCCATCGGATACCCGCGACCCTTACCAGGTCATCGGTCCACCTGGGGACCATCCAACGCAAGGTACCCTGTAACCCCTTCCGAAAATGTGGCCGTGTTATTTTAAAGTGAATAATTAAATACATATAGCTATTTACTTTTATCGTCTTTGGATGGTATCCCTTGAATAATCACGGTCAATTAGCTTGTTACTATAATGCGAAAAATATAATAAACATAAGCTGTAGGATTGTTAAAAATGCCTCCGTCTAACACCAGGTTAACCATAACTGTAAACGTGGGCGATGGCCATTCTTCTGCCACTCAGAAAATTACGTAAAATACGCAATGCCATCTATCAAATTTAATATGAAGTTCAACCGTCATTGTCATCATTATTTCTACTTTGAGTCTTTAGATGGCGTTGCGAGTTGCGTGTGGTGTCATATTTTACTTCTCGAAAACTTTGATTTCATACCGTTTGTCTTTCATATGCTTTGTTTCATTGCGATGAAACAAAGCCTAAGTAAGATAATTATCAAGTACCACACAATTTAAATGTATAAAACTTATCTACATCGATTTCTAAAATTAATAATACGCACTTCACTAAAAATTTCTACAGATATATTATATACGTAGATTTATTAAAAAAAATTGTAAGCATGCAAAAATATATAAAAAAATCTTATTCACGATGACAAAATAGAACAAAAATTTCTCCTAAGAGAGCCGTACGGGATTTGAACCACCTTCACATTACATCAAAGTCTAGATGCGAAACCACTGCGCTGCGGTCTTCGATGAGTAAACTATAAAATAGACGTTCTTATATAAACGTCATAATTGACTGGTTGGCTCCCTAACGATGATAGCGTGATGATTTTCGTTTTAGAAGTTAAATTTGCAGCTAAATGGAATAATGTAACATTATAGTACGTGATTTTATTCGTCGCTTTGATTTTATTATGTGTTTTGATTAGTTTGTACAAAATATTGAGAAGATATCGAATAGAAATGTCAATTTTATTTTGAAAAAATGGTAAAAGTTATTTTAATACAAAAAAATAAGACAAAATAATGACAAAATTTTTAACTGTAGCTGGGAATTGAACTCGCGGCAAATGTCGTTCAATACCTACATTTTGGATTATTGCTCACCCCCCATAGCAAATAGCGTGATAGTTTATAGCCTATCAGTTGCCCTGACCTATAAGGATTATGTATGCAAAATTTGAACAGGATCGGTTCAGAAGTTTTTGCGCCAATTAATACCATCCCAAAAGAATTTTACTGTTTTATTATATGTATAGATATGTCATGAAGGCTAGGTTGAATAGGTTTTTTTTAAACTATTGCACTTCACCATCAACTGGAATCATCGCACGCTCGCAATCATCACGCCCATTGTCATCAGCTCTCGCTGGAACGCCCAAACCGATCTGTTCCGACTTTCGGTACCTCGGGTAGCGATCCGAGGTTTTCGAGATGCGCTCGTCTAAGGGGATGGTGAGGTAGACCAGGACATAAGACATCGGATCAACGCAGGATGGATGAAATGGTGACAGGTAACGGGAACAACTTGTGACCCACGGATGCCCCTCAAGTTGAAAGGTAAAATCTATGAGTCCGTGATAAGGCCTGTCATACTGTATGGATCAGAATGTTGAATTTTTTTTTTAGTTTTCCTGTTCTCATTGTTATAGTTATATCATACCTATTATTTATCTAATTTATTTTTGTACCATTGCTGGGCTATTTGTTATTACTTTAGCTTCTTCATTACATAAACGAACATTAAGATATAAATATTATTTAAATAAAACGAAAAAAACAAAACTAGATTTAAGGTGTACTTCAAAATATTTTAGGAATGTATTTATAATATGAAATCCTTATGTAATCTTAAGCACATTGCTTATTCCAAGAATAAGGGTAAAGCTTCTTGTGGTATTGTTAAACGATGTACTGGTAATGAACGCTCTCACGAATATATTACTAGTATATTAGATAATGGTGTTTTCGCTACATCAGGATCTGATATAGCAAATTTATTTTATTTATTATTTTATTGATATTATTGAAAATAGAGCAACTTTACTTAACTTTAATACGTATAAACAAGATTTTAAAAGCAATGACAATAGCGTATTCCTAAATCCAACAAATGCTGTGGAAATTTTTAGCATATTGAAGACATTAAATAACACATTTTCCCATTTTCATGATAATTATTCTACGAAAAAAAAAATATATTTTTGCATGCCTGACGGTAGAATGTACTGGATCCTTCTTTTACTTAACACCATATTTTTGTACCTACATTCTTGCAAATAAATCATCATTTCATTTCATTTCATTTCCATTCATAGTAGAACCTCTTTCATACATTACAAATTTATCTTTAGAACAAGGTTGCTTCCCAGATAAACTCAAAATATCTGTAATAAAACCAACCAAAAAAGGCTCTAAGTCCGACAAGAATAACTACCGACCCATTGCTCTTATTCCAATTCTATCCACAAGGTCTTTGAAAGAGTCGTGTACAAAAGAGTGGATTCTTTCATTTCATTCATTCTTTTTAGGCAAATACAATACACTTGCCAAAGAACAATTCGGTTTTAGAAAAAATAAATCCACTTCACTAGCAGCCTATAACTTAGTAAAATCCATAATGAATAACAACAACTCTAAAAATGTAACCTCAGCTCAATTTTTAGATCTTAGTAAAGCGTTCGACTTCGTAAATATTTCCATACTTCTCGATAAATTATATAAAAGTGGCATTAGGGGCTCAGCACTGGAATGGTTCAAATCATATTTAACGAACAGAACCCAGATCTCGAGAATTACGAAATTTGATGACAAAGTGAACGGTCTCGTTAACTCTAACTCCCAGCCCCGTCAAAGTTTCTATGAAGTTCCACAGGGAAGTATATTGAGACCACCATTATTCCTTGTATACGTTAATGATCTTCCACAAACGATGGATCAAGATTGTGTTTTATTTTCAAATGACACAACAGTTATCTTAGATGGTAAAAATAAAGAATCACACGAGTCTAATATAAATGCTAGTTTGAATAAAATAATTACATGGTTAGATAGAAACGCCTTGAAAGTTAACGTAGAAAAAACTAAAATAGTAAATTTTAAAACACAAAAGAGTAAACATATTCATCTTAAAGTAGCACATAGGGATCAAATAGTGGAACAAATACATAAAACAAAATTTCTAGGTATAACTCTTGATGATCATTTCACGTGGAGGGCGCATATTGATGGAGTATGAATTAAAATAAAAATAAAAATTGTTAAAACTTATTCCTCAATATTTGAAACCAAAAACAATAATAAATAACGAAAAATTACGCACTATAATTTGCAATTGCCAGTACCAAAAATTTAATTATTTAAACGTAGTTTGTGTACATGGCTCGATGTATTTATAACTCGATACCAAACTTAAAAACCGACCTTCCTTACAGAAAATTTTACAAAGTACTAAAAAAGTGGCTCTCCTCACAAAGTTTTTATTCTTTGACCGAATTTTTCACAAAACGTTCTTTTCAATCCTATCATTACAGAAATGTGTTGTAGATCGTTGTGGTTCGGTTTTGCTGTTGCAGGACTCACTGCATTTTTATGTTGTTACCTATTTATACGTATGCCAAATTGTATCTAATACAAATTGTCATGTTATATAATATATTTTAAAATCTGTTATTTAAATTTGTGGTTAGTTTATAAAACTTAATGTTAGTGTAAAATAATTCTAATTATTAATTTGTGTCTAAAGTTTAGTTTGTTTTATTTTGTTTCCGTAAGTAACAATATCTTAAAAATATGTTTGTCGCTGTCCTGAGTTCTGAAGGTTTAATATTTTCTTTAAAAGAAATTTTGTCATAAATTTTGTAGAGTTTTGCTTACTATGTCCACCACAAAACATATTTTAATATTTACATGCCAACTCATGGCAAAATGTGTCTTTGCGCTAATAAAATATAAGTTACCATCTCTTTTATTGCATTTAATGCAAATAAATGGCTTTGACTTTGACTATCATCTTCGAAGACTTTATCAATAACAACCTTAAAATAGTTTCTATTTCTGAAACACTTGTCTTTTTAGTCTCAAGATTGAATTTTAAGATTTACTATTGTTATCTTGGTTTCTTTAAGTATCTACACGTGTAATATATTTAAACTTGTCAATGCCACTGTACTGTTCCATTCATTAACAACATAAAATTGTAAAAAAAAACTAATAACGTAAATAAATTAGGTACTATTTGGTATTTCTCTGAAGAATGACTGTTGATATAACATATGTAAAGGGGTGATGTTGAAAGACAGCTAAAAATCTTCCTGTAAGGAAGAAGTTATGTTGGAACAACTGCAAACAATTTAATAAAATAGTTAGGAGTAGGTATGATTAAGTGAGATTTACTTGTACTATATGATTTAATTCGACTTGAAGAATACTGATATTAATAACAATTACGGTATAGATGGCATTAGCAACGTACTTAATATGCTACAGTCAAGCGCAATAATTGCATATTAGTAAACAAATTCAATATCTACCGCCCTTACAGTTTCATTTGAATATTATCTACAAGTGTCCGAAAAAAAAGATATCATCTTATAGTTTTCATAGTTTTAGTAATCAATAAACCAATATTTTATCATCTAATATCACGTATGTTATGCGTGGTGAACTATAATTATGATTGCTTAATCACAAAATTTAGAAAAACTACACATATTGTATGTTAGGTAGGTACACGTCTAATTAAATGTATATTATCAGCAAAATGTAATATATTTTTTACTAATTTACATTATTATCATAATACCTAACGTAAATAAACATGCACAACACACCTGTTATGTATTTTTAATGTATGTTTTTGTTATGTTGCGGCCCCGACTTATGAGTTTTAGGTCGCGGGTTTAAACACAGCCAGGCGCATTACTTTCTGTAATTTATTTCATCACCACTGCTCTCAAAACGGTGAAGGAAAACATCGTGAAGAAACTAGCATGTCGTAGAACCAAAAAATTCGAAGATATGTGACACCCACCGACCCGCACTGGGCCCGCGTGGTGGATTATGGCTCATTCCCTCTCCGAGAGAGGAGGCCTGAGTCCCAGCAGTGGGAACATTATAAGGCTGACTATGCTATAATGTTTTGGAGTTTTAAATTTGTTACCATTAGTGTTTGTTACCATTATTGAACCTACAAAAGACACCCACGGGTAGTGTGAAAGCGGAACCCGGGGCCCTGGGACGAAGGCAACGAAGGAACAGGAGTGGGTTTTTAGTCAGTAAGAGTCTGACACTATCTCCCGCTCCGCCCAAGAGCGGGGATGTCATTAGGATGATTTTCCCACCCAATAAAAAAAAAAAAAACCTACAAAAGACACTACTATTAAATATTGACTATTACTCTTCAATATTAGAAGTGCAGTCACGTTCTTTACAATGTATGCACATTCAAGAGTACTTTATGAGTCGACATACGTGTTTACATGATTAACAAGTGAATCTTTAACAACTATGCAGACATCAGGCTTATCTATAAATATACAAAAAAGGAAAAACTTACTTACTGACGTATCAACGCACAGCCAAACTGACTAGGAATAGGAGCATGCAATTTTGCACAAAGCTTCCTTTTATGACGTAGGCGAGCACTAAGAGAGGATGAAATTCCGAAATTCATCAAAAAGAATAAAAAGCCATATTGTACCAACACCACCGGTTGACAGGATAGAATGGAAGAAAAAAACGTGTTGTGCCGACTCCATCTAAGATGGGACAAGGGCAGGAAGATGATGATGATTGTACCAACACCAAATAAATAGGAATAAAAACAACCAAACAATGATAAGGTAAATCTTTTAAAATAAATAACTTACTATGTAGTGATAAGCACAAGTTTGTTAACAAAGGGTACACTCGACAACAAATGACTGCTTAGTATTGAAGCTTATAAATATTTTCAAGCGTGCTGCTTGGAGCACGATCTAAATGCCTCTGAGCGTACTATGGCGGGTTTAAGTTAATATATTATACGACTACTACTTATTATTACCACATAGTAAGTAGTAGTCGTAGTAGGATTAGTTATTGTCATGGTATCTTTTTTACGATGACAATGATGATGATGGTTTATTTTTGAATTATTATAAATAAATATAATATCTGTTATTGTCACAGATAATTTATTTACGTATTATCAATTATTATCACAATCAGACCTCTATTTTACCCGGATTGTGAATTTATTTCGATATCTTTTGATATTCTTTGTTAATAATGATGCAGTCTACAAAAGTATTGTGTAATTGCACTGTGGACCTTTACTCAGCGATTTCACGATTTATTCTCTTTCAATGGTTAAAACCTGTTACCCGGGTTGGCTCTTAGGTTTCTAAATACCCATAGCAACTTTCAAAGATTTTGCGGCCTTAAAAGGTGGAGCAGAATCGTCACCATGAGCCTTTTTACTAGTCTGATTTGTTTCGCACAACTAGGCTAAGGCTTCTCCTTTCTGCTTCGATTCACACTCGGAACAACTTTGTATATCCTACAGCTAACTGGTTTCCTCAGGTTGTTTGTAAATGTACATGCATATGTTTGTTGGAGTTGTGCCCGCTTGGGGAGAGCACTGTCGTGTCCTTGTGGAGGTGATGAGTGGCGGCCGCTTCTCACTGGGCCATGATTTAGTCCTAGGTCCGAAGCGAGAGGGAATGGCAGGCGGTCGCCTCCTTCTGCGTAGCAGTAATGCTAATGAAGGAAACAGTCGCATTCGTGAGGGAACGGACGTCCCCACACCTCAGCCGCTGCAACTGTAGGTACAGCCTTGCGGAAGACGCTCACCGTCCAGCCGTCCGATAAGCGTCCGGACCAAACCCAAGCCAGTAACAGCATGTAGTGTTCCACGCGATCCTCATAGATTTGCCAGTAAACCGTAGAGTAGATAGTAGGATTTTTAAAAAGGAAAGTCGTGATCCTAGAACGCAAAGGACATATGAAGGACACAGGTGTGGTTTTCGTCAGTAAAAGTCTGATACGCTCTCTCGCTCTAGGGTCTCCACCCGAGAGATGTCGTTGGATGATTACTCATTATAAAAAACCATGATAGAATAGATATCGCTAAGATAGCATAGTTTAAAAAACAAAACCTCGTTTCCTTGCACTATATCTAGCCAAATTTAGGTTTAAAGATATTTCATTCTGAAAAAAGGCCCAAAGTCCGTTTTTAAAGAATAATGATTACCTTATGATAATCCAATTTAAAAATGATAAGCAAAACAAAGAAATGGCCCCTAGTGCCGGCAGCCCATCTACCCTTGACTCCGGTAGCGGTCAAGGCCACGGCGAGGCAAGGGGTGCGAAGAATCTCCGGATGGGATCCGGCTACCCTTAAAAACAACGACTGGACCTGGCAACATATAACACACGCACACTGAGAACCGACGAGAAGATAACCGAACTTGAGGAGGAATTGAGCAGGTTGCGATGGAGTATTATTGGATTATCTGAAGTCCGAAGACAGGGGGAGGACACGATAATTCTTAAATCCGGTAACCTGCTCTATTTACGGGAGGGGAACCAGCAGTCCCAGAGCGGTGTCGGGTTTTTCGTTCACAAGTCCCTTGTGAACAATGTGGTGAAGATCGAGAGTGTGTCGACCAGGGTGGCGTACCTCATACTCAGAATATCGCCAAGATATTCGCTGAAGGTCATACAGTTTTACGCCCCGACCTCGACGCACCCCGACGACGAAGTAGAAACCATGTATGAGGATGTATCCAGTGCCATGCATGGTTTTAAAACTCACTTCACCGTGGTCATGGGGGACTTCAACGCGAAACTGGGCAAACGAGATGGTGACGAGCTTAGAGTGGGGCAATTTGGATTTGGACGTCGGAATCACCGGGAACACCTACTGGCTAGTTTTATGGAGAAGGAGGGCCTCTACATGATGAACTCCTTCTTCAGAAAACGTGAGCATAGGAGGTGGACCTGGCAAAGTCCCGACGGTGCGACTAGAAATGAGATTGACTTCATTCTGTCGACGAAGAAGCAAATATTCAATGATGTCTCCGTGATCAATGCGGTGAAAACTGGAAGTGATCACCGCATGGTAAGAGGCACATTGAATATCAATAGTAAGCTTGAAAGGTCTCGACTGGTGAAGTCTACGCTCCGTCCAGCACAGATCCAGATCCATAACTCCGAGAGTTTTCAGCTCGAACTCCACAATGGTTTCGAGTGCCTAGGAAGCTGCGTGGACGAATATAACGATGGGTTTGTGGGAACTGTCCATACGGTGGGGTCTAAATTTTTCAAGACTCACTGTACAAAAAAAAACAAGAAGCTGTCAGAACAAACTCTCGAGCTTATGAAAAAGAGGCGTGAGATGACTTTGCAGTCTTCAGATGATGCGTGCACATACCGGCAGCTCAATAAACAGATCTCTAAAGTAGTTGCACGAGATCTGTCTATTGGGCAGAGTCAGCTCACGAAACTGAAGACTGACGATGGCAGAGTCATATCCGCCAAATCGGAGCTTCTGGGAGAGATTGAGGCTTTTTATGGACAGTTGTACACGTCAATCTCCGAACCCACCCAAATCTAGCAAACGACCCAAGAGCTAGATTGATTCGACACTATACCGAAGATATCCCGGACGTCAGCCTGTACGAGATTAGGATGGCTCTGAAGCAGTTGAAGAACAACAAGGCGACGGGTGAAGACGGAATTACGGCCGAGCTCCAGAAGACGGGTGGAAAACCGGTCCTAAAGGCCCTTCAGAAGTTGTTCGATTCCGTCATACTCGAGGGAAAAACGCCACAGGCATGGAGCAGAGGTGTGGTGGTACTTTTCTTTAAGAAGGGTGACAATACATTTTATTATTTTCTTATGGGCTAGTAACACGAGTGTTTAAATTTAAGTTCGTATCGTTAGCGCCTCGTTGTATAAAAATTTAAGGCCTGACTCACTGATTCATCAACGTCCAACTTAAACACTAGCACTTAAAAAGCTGAGCTTTTTCACAAGTATCAATCAAATCAAATCAAAATAGCATTTATTCCAAATAAACCATTTACAGACACTTTTGAAATGTCAAGAAGTCAGTCAGTCAGAAAAATAAAAATAAATGATGCTAATTGCACATTCCAAAGCGTAGATCTCTATAGAGAAGAATGTGCAAGAAACTCCATGGACACTCTTTTCAATCATATTTTGTAATTACAAATATCTCTGTTACATGTTTCTTGTCGCTATCATCGTGAGAACAATGTAAATAAAAATAAAAACTAAATATAGATATTAAAATAGCAACTGGCAGCTAAGAGATGACCAGCCTCAACTGACAGCGCCCGTTCACGGACATGACGCTAATATTAGCACCACTCAGCTCCACTTTGAAGGGAACCGAATGATCCAACACCCGCGCCACCATCAGTGAGACATTTGAGTGAGCATGACAAACTCTCAACTGCCATGCTCATTTATGTCAAATAAGTCCAGTAGCAACATAAAAACTATAAAAAGCTCCATGGTACTCACATTTACAAACTGTGGAAAAAAATGCTTCTATACATATAATACAATACTTATATTTCACAATTTCAAAAAAAAAAAACATTAAAAAATAATTTCCATACTAATCAATTTGTACACCCAATTGGTAGTGGAGCTGGACCAGCATTGAGCCAAGCATTTTTATCCTGAATATAATCCTCCAACTTATAATATGCTTGCCTGCATAGTGTGCGTTTAATACAAGATTTAAATTTCGTTTCATTGAGTTCTAATATTTGTGAAGGTATTTTATTATAACATTTCAAACAGTACCCCATAAAAGAAGAGGCCACTTTTGCTAGTCTGAAACTTGGTTGAACTAATTGGTCCCTATTTCTTGTAACATAATTATGCCTATCGCCTCTTTTGCTAAAAAGATTAAGATTTTTTCTAACATACATTATGTTTGCATAAATATATTGACAAGGCACCGTCATTATGTTAATGTCCTTAAACAGTTCCCTTAGAGAATCGCAGCGGCGAAGATTGTATATAGCTCTGATCGCTCTTTTCTGTAATATAAAAATTGAGTCGATTTCTGCAGCCCGTCCCCATAGTAAGATACCGTAAGACATGATGCTATGAAAATAACTAAAATAGACTAGTCTAGCGGTATCAACATCCGTAAATTGGCGGATTTTTCTAACAGCATATGCAGCTGAGCTAAGCCGTCCTGCAAGACATGTTAAATGAGGACCCCATTGTAGCCTTGAGTCAAGCGTAATCCCCAAGAAAACAGTTTTATCGACAAATTCTAGTTTTTCATCGTTCAATACTACATTACAATCGCTACCTTTAACATTTGGTAAGGAAAATTTTATGCATTTCGTTTTTTTCCCGTTTAAAACTAGATTATTAGCAGTGAACCAGTTTTGGACCTGCAGTAGGGCGTTATTTTCGTCGTCAAGATTATTAGTCCTTCTATTTATCTTAAAAATCAAAGAAGTGTCGTCGGCAAACAACACCATATTAAGTTTATTTTGCAACAAATAGGGTAAATCATTAATATAAACTAAAAATAAAAAAGGACCTAAAATTGAACCTTGGGGTACCCCCATTTTCACATTTAATCCCGACGAATTGACACCGTTAATTTGAACTAGTTGCTGTCTGTCAATCAAATAAGATTTTAATAAGCTTAAAGCTGTTTTGCCTAGTCCGTAATGCTCAAGTTTCAGGAGTAATGTTTCATGAACCACACAATCAAACGCCTTAGACAGGTCACAGAAGGTGCCTATAGCATCCTGTGCCTCTTCCCACGCATTAAAAATGTGTTTTAGTAAGGAGACACCAGCGTCAGTAGTACAACGTCCTTTGGTGAAACCATACTGTTTATCGTGTAAAATGTCATTTGTGTTAAAATGATTAAGCATTTGATTTAACATCACCTTCTCAAATATCTTGCTAAAAACCGGCAACACGGACACCGGCCTATAATTATTAGTGTCTTTACTGTCCCCGGATTTAAAAAGTGGTATAACTTTACTATATTTTATTAGATCCGGAAAAACTTCTTGATCTATACACAAATTATATATTAAAGCTAAGTACGGCGCTATAGTCTCAATAATTGAGGTGCAAACTTTGATAGACATACCCCACAGATCTTCTGTTAATTTAACCTTGATTTGTTTAAACGCTTTTATTACTATTATGGGGTTTATATGCTTAAAGTTAAATTCAGTCGAACAGGCTGCAACGTTCGCCTGTAATAAACCAAAAGCATGCGATGGCGACGAATTTAAGGCTTCAGTAGTTTTACTTGGTATACTAGCAAAGAAATTTACGAATTCTTCTGCAACTAGTTTGTTATCACTAATAAGACCATGATGTGTCTCCAATGTGTAATCATTGTTATGTTTTTTGTTCCTGTTGGTTTCATTATTTATAATTTTCCAAACCGTTTTTATTTTATTATCTGCTGTTTTCACTTTATTGCTAATGTACAAGGCCTTAGCTGCCTTACAAGTGTTTTTAAACATTTTTGAATATGTAGCAACAATATAATAATATGCATATGCATATGTAATAGCAATATGTATCGTTTTTAAGATACAGAAAGAAAACGTAAAATGTAAAATAGTCCTCGCACTCACTCCTGGTTAGTCGATAAATGTTTCTATACGACCCAGGAATACCTTAGTTATAAGAATAAGAAATTACTGTAACACCTCGCTATGTTCCTATTAGTGCAATAATGGCCAATTAAGTTAATATGTAATTTTAGTTAATTAAATGTTAAGAGTATGTTTCTAGTAGAGTAGGTACCTAGGTACCTAACCATTCCTTTTGATTACTATTTTAAGTTTCGCATACCAGAAATGGTGATTAAGCGGATCTTTACTGTTATATTGTATAACGTAACAGTCATGTACCATACATATCTACCCATATTATGCGAATAAATTATTTGACTTTTTGATTTGACTTTTGACTCTCTCCAGTTGTAGCGTTTATCTGGCTGTTTCACTCGATACACGCATATAATATGTGAGAATGGACTGGCACAGAGCATATATTCCGATTTTAGTAGACAAGTACCTTCTAAACTTCTTAAATATTTTAGTAAAGTAGGCTTCTAACTCATTTTTAGGGTTCCGTACTTCAAAGGAACAAACGGAACCCTTATAGGATCACTTTGTCTGTATGTCTGTCTATCTGTCAACCAATACCCTTTATCTCGGAAAAGTGATTTTTTAATATGTTATTTATCATGGAAATATAATATAAGTGTATGTGTGTGTGGAGTGCAAGATACTACACTACAGAACAAAGTGAATGCCCATCGCTATGTAGGGAAGTACATCATCCAGTGTGACTTCGAGATTAAGAGCTTGAATGAATTTGAGCGGTGTCTCACGATGTCAATTTTTGCTTAGGCTCACGTCAAGCACCTGATGCCCCGCGTCTTCCTGATGCGAAATACCTCCCCTGTAAGCTGGTAGCAGACAAAAGTGACCCAATTCCCTCCCCTCCCTTATCCCTGGATTGACGCCTGAGTAAACTGCTGCAAGTTGCATGCGGCTTACTTAAACAAACTCCACACATATCGCCCATTTCATCGAGCGTCTTGTTCTAGCTTAATAGAGGCACGTTGCAAATTGACCAAACATTTGCCTTTCTACACGCACCCAAAGTCATCCACCGAATTGGGCAGCGTAAACTCTCTAGATTTTTTTTTCTTCGGAGTTATTGATCGACACTTTTTGTGACCTGGCCAGATTTATAGCTCGTTCTTTACCCAAATAATTAACATCACAATTCTATAGGAGTGCTTCGATGCTAGATTTTGTAGATACGTATGTGTTAGTATTTAATTTAAGTCATAGGTGTACAACTGTACCTCTATCTTATTTAAAGTTATAAGAAATAAAAAAACCCCTTTGAATGTTCTTATTATAATATCATAATAATTGTTGTCTTTAATTTCTTGCTCTAAACCTAAGCCAATGGCCTCCTTCTAGTCTGATGTTGAAGGTATCTTTATCGAGCTTGGCAGGAATTGTTGTCTTCTCACAAGGTGAGACCTCCATGCGAAGAAGAATCTGGTATGCCATCACCTTCATCTCGCAGAGCGCAAATCTGGACCCTGCAAAGTCAATATTTAAAATTACATTCTCAAGTTAATCACTCAAAACTACTTTCAAATTGAAAATGATTTATTAGATATATCTTGGGTTATATACTTCTTTTTGACCTGGTCTTTTCCATTTTGATTCACTCACTGTTCATCTTTGGCTTCGTGTTTATTTACTATATCTTTATTTACTCACTTTTCATCTTCAGTATCTAATTTATAAATTACAATAAGTAATAGGCTCACCTATACAGTTTCTGGGTCCAACACCGAAGGGCATGTAAGCAAACACCGGAATGTTATGCTTGTTTTCTTCTGAGAACCGCTCAGGGTCAAACTTATCAGGGTTTGGATAGAACTGCGGGTCACGGTGGAAAGCAAATGCTGGTATAGAAACACCTGTACCTTTACGGACCTGCGATATACAAAGTTTTATTAAAAATACTAATAAGTATCTAAACATAGTGAATTGCTCTTACATTGGTTTTGATCGAAAAAAAAAATGATTGACTCACAATAAAATCTTTTTCAGCCTTCTCATTAGGTTTTCCCAAGTTATAATCTTTTGTGCAAATTCTGTCCAAAGCAATACCCGGTGGCCACAGTCGCAATAATTCTGCAAAATGAAAAAATGGCTATAAAACAGTTGAGCAGATTTATACAAAATACGAAAATTTATACTAGATGATAATCTTAGTAATATTATGATTATAAAACAGATGAGATTATGTAACGAGTATGCAGGTTTATATAACTTCAACGAAGATTTATATTAGATCATAATCAAAAAAGTAAATAGACGATAACTTAGCTTTTAAAATAATTGGAAACTTACCAGAGACAACCATATCCATGTATACCATGTTCTGAATGGAGTTAAAGTCGAACTTGCCGCCATTCTTAGTATCAGTCTCCTTGATCTCTTGCGCTAGTCGTTCCTGGACATCAGGGTTCAGCGCCAGTTCATATAGCAGGAAGGACATACCAGATGAGACAGTTTCAAAACCAGCAATGAAGAACAGCACGGCTTGGGCAATGAGATCGTCCTCAGTCCATACTGAAAGCCAAAAGAGAAAACAAAATTAGAAAAACCAAGCTTAACGTAGCCGTTTAGCTCAAAACGTGTGTCAGACGTTCAGATATAATAAAATGCTTTTTTTAATAAATATTTGGGTCCAATGACGGGCCGCGTGACATTAATTGCAAACGATAGCAATGATACTGAGAGTTGCATATTTAGTGCACAAGCCAGTGGGTCACAGATCTAGTCTCTCTGAGACGCTAAGGTTGAGTTTGAATTTATCCTTAGAAACGGTCTCAAAATGCGACGATACCAATTTGGTCAGATTACCAGGGAAACCCCAGGCGTATGTTTTTTTCTGCCAAAAGGAGCATTCCAGGGTGTAACCGTGCCGATAACTGAACTTCTTAATCTCGTGTTACGTTGACGTTAATTCTCAATTTTGGGCGTTACATTGGGCATACATCGAGGCAAATGCTCAACTAGCTGGGAATCCTTGCAAGGGTTTTTTTTATTTTAAGAAGACAGTACTACACGCTAGAACAGCTACATCGACGTCGAGTAGAGTAGAACAGGCTAGCTCTGTGGTTTTCTACCAGTTGCATTTCTGGAAGTGTGCATCGGGATTGAATAACTTAATTCCGCCAAGCCCGTTCTATTATTGGACCACTAAACGTAGGGTCGATGCGCCACCGGTACATAGTGAACATTCCACCCATACAGATGAAACCTTTTGGAAATACATTATTTTGCATACAGTTAAGGAGTAGAATCTCTACAGATGTCTTTTTTTTCCGGTGGGAAAATCATCTTATGACATCCCCCGCTCTTGGGCGGGGCGGAAGATAGTGTCAGACTTTTACTGACTAAAAACCCACTCCTGTTCCCTCGTTGCCTTTCGTGCCGGGGCCGAGTCTTCCTTTCAGAATCAGACCCTTGGCCCAAGTAGGCTTCGACCCTGCTGGGCCCCTACAGTTGCTGACATCTCCTTGAGGCGCGCGAGAAACAGTACGCGCCGTCGACGACTTGGGCTCGGTCCGATTACCAGACGGCCGGACGGCGAGCCACCCATTGCTCGCCGTCCGCAAGCCCGCGCCTACGGTGGCCGGAAATCGGGATCGGAGTCCCGGCGGCGGTTGGGGCGTGAGGACCGTTGCCTCACGCGATCGGCCGCCTCCTTTGCTAGCATTACTGCTTCGCAGAAGGAGGCGACCGCCTGCCACCCCTCCTCGCTCCGGATCATGGCCTGTACCAAGGCCCGACGCGAGATCTCTATTGATGTCTGAGGACAGAGGTAAGCATCCTCCATCGTCTACCACATCATCGTTTTCCATCAGGTGAGATAGTGGTCGAACGCGAGCCTATCAATAAATTGGACATTGCTGTCTGTAACTGCCATTTAAATTACATGATGAATCAATTTTCAAATTTACAATAACATGCAAGCTCAGTTGTATTATATCATCATCATCATCATTTCAGCTGAAAGACGTCCACTGCTGGACATAGGCCTCCCCCAAGTGTCGCCACAATGAACGGTCCTGTGCGTCTCGCATCCATCGTACTCCCGCAACCGTTACCAGGTCATCGGTCCACCTTGCAGGAGGCCTTCCAACGCTACGTCTTCCGGTACGTGGTCGCCATTCCAGAACCTTTCGGCCCCAACGGCCATCCGTTGTATTATATATATATATATATATATAAATAAAATACATTCATTTTGGACTAAAATAATGTCCATATAATGTTAGTAACAAGGGTTTGTTAGTATTGTTAGCAACAAGGGTGCAGGCTATACAGTTACTGCTACTTTCTACTACAGTTATTCCGCGTTTTCTTTTAAGAACTTATTAAGGTCACCTTGGGAACCACTCCTTATTTTTTTTATTTACCATGATTTTAACTTTAAACACTTCAGAACTTGAAATTAATAGTTTGCAAACCAATTAATTGTTTGTATTTTTAATCAGTTTTTTAATGTTATACACACCTCTGTTAATTTCCTTTTGACCAACAGCAGATTCTTCAACTGTCGCAAATCCAGCAGCATCATCACTAGATTTGATATCTTCATGAGTCAGTTTACCTAATAAAAAAAAAATCATTTGATTTCCATTAGTTTTATGACTACGATATCATAAATCATAAAAATGTGAATTCTCTCAAATCATTTGCCAAAAATTGCATTATTCTGAAGTTTGAACATACGCTCAAATACTTATATATTATATACCTTTCTTAGCTTCCATAAGTAAATGAATCATATCAGGTCTGATAATATTTTTCATCTCACGATTCGCCATTGTTTCTAGAACTAACTTTTTGAAAAATCGCTTCGATGCCTCCGAAAGGAAGTCCAACTTTAAAAACTGTAAAAATAATACAAAGAATGAATATATTGATGATTGCAGTTAATCTTCGAAAGTGTGAAACGGGTTTTTGCCAATGTTTAAGAATCTATTATTTCTTTTGTTTTTTTTCAAGACATACAAACACTAATTCTCAACCATCATTTGGTCTGTGATCAAGTGGAATATACGAAATGAGTGACATACGAGTATGAACATCAGTACCTACTAATAGTTCAATTGCGGTGGTCGTTCATCCATACAAACTAACTGAGACATGGCCTTGGAATCACCACGTGATGTTATTTTCAACCGTAATATTACATAAAAATCATATAATGCTAATACTATATTAGCATTATATGATTTGATGTTGAATATAGACCTTCAATATGATCGCGAAGTTGAATTGTTAGCCTTTGTTACTAAGTTTTCGACTCTCTATCATATTTGTTTCCAAATATCGCTATCATTTTGCCTACTTATTGGGTAAAAAGTTTCTAAACAGTCTATTGATGTTGTCATCTTTTATGTAATTGTCAACTTACCTTAGCCAGTTTTGGGGCATTAACAATTAAGAAAAACATGAGCATTTCACGGAACTTGAAGGTGGATGATGCTTTTCCCATTGCATAAAACTCATTGTCTGTGTCGTTATGAGAGTCTACCTTGAGACCGAAGGCACAGGAGGCAATCACATCATTAGCGTAGCGGGTAGTCAGGTCCTTGCACTCTATGTCTATGTATCCAGCTGTAAATAAACTTTAATTTTATTGATCCATCTTCGAAAGAATTGAAAAAAATTAAAATGTTGCCTAGACGCTAACTGTAACATTTCTATTATTTTTTTCTATCTATTTCAAAAACACAGTATCGTGCGATCGTTTTATCCGACAGTAATTTAAATTTTGTGTAACTGTTTTTACCGCCTCTTCCTAACTTTTATTTCTAAAACCGCTTCCCCGCTCCGATCACCGCTTCGATCAGCAACATTTGTATAATATTTCCAAAAAACCTTACATTTGGATTCTTTAATCTTCTTCTGAAGCGAACTCATCATCTGATCGCCAACTTCCACCATGAAAGGAACCATCACACGTATTTTCGAACTTGTGAACGCTGGACTCAATGTGGAGCGCATGTCTTTCCATTCTTGACCTGTGAATGGTTTGGACAATATTAAATCGCAAACTGTATTTGTGTCCCCTTGCAATAAATGTCAAAAAAAAAAACAGTTTAATAAAAAAAAATTAAAGAATGTGAATTATAAACAGTGTGAATTTGTGATAAAAGACTGAGAATGTATTAGATTAGTCAGATAATATCCAGTATAGAATAGAAATTTTGATACCCATTTCATACCTTTTAAAGAAAACAAGTTTCTGGAGAAGAACGAGTCACTTGTACTGAAAATGGACCGATGATCAAGGAAGTGCTCGAAGTCTTTGACACAGACTTTCTTCACTAGCTCGATGTCACGGAGCATAACCATCTCGTTGAGGAATTCAAATCTTCCCACGAATCTGATGCAGAAGAGATTTTAATAAATAATGACGATACTTGAGTGAATGCTGAATCTTTTAATAAGTGACAAGAAATTAATACAAATCAAATAACTATATAGAGTGACTGGTAATTAGTGACCGATACTTAAACACGTGATTGTACTCATGATGTAAGTTTGTTGAGAAAAATTATGGATTAATTTATTGTAGCGCGTTCGCGTAAAGTACCAAACTACTAATCTTTGGATATTATTTTACCGAAACATGTAAGTACATTGCTTAAGTCATCGAAAACACGGGCGCGGGCGCCGCGCTGCTAACAGCAGATCAGGTGAAAACGCGCGCGCGAAATTCAAAGTTTCAAACAGCTTTTTTATTATTGTGATAAAACCAATTACTATAAAAAAAAAGTTTCTTTGGGAAAGTTGTTTGTAATCATGAGTACAATCATGTGTTTAAGAATCGGTCACTAATTACCAGTTACCCTATATAATTACGTATTGTCTTACTTTTCTTCAGGAAAGCTGTTATACAGTGTCATGATATCATCGGTGAAGTGATTAATACGCAACAGGATCTTAGACATGTTTCCCAGCAAGGGTAGGGGTCTGAAATGCTTGACGCCATAACGACTGAATCTGGAATAAACTTGTCGAAGGTATAACACTAAAACGGCGATCAGAACTGCCACCCAGATGAGGAGGATTATCATTATCTGAAAAACAAAAAATCAAAATTAAAATGATAAACATTATCATGTTAAATTTATTTTGTTTATGACGATTTTTATTAGGGTTCCGTACCGAAAGAGTAAGACGGGACCCTATTACTAAGACTCCGCTCTCCGTCTCTTTGTCACCAGACTGTATCTTATGAACCGTGATAGCTAGATAGTTGAAATTTTCACAGATAATGTACATATTTTTGTTGCCGCGAAGCTTCCATACAACAAACGTGATTTTTTCCAGTTTTTGCTACAGACGATACAGAACTCTTCGTGCATGAGTCCGACTCGCACTTGGTCAGTTTTTTGTAATATTATTATTCATTATTTAGATGTCATGAAGGCTAGATTAAATAGGCTGTTATTAAACTATTGCGCCTCACCATCAACGATTGCATCACTGCTTACTATCAGATGAGATCGCAGTCAAGCACTAGTTTATATCATTAAAAAAAATTTTGTACGTAACAGTGGAATTTATTATTTATTGATAACTTATACTTTACAAACAAATTACGGATTTGTATCTGAAATGATTAAATAACTATGAAAAGAAACATGAATGATTTAATTGGTATTCTATGTTTTGTAATTGGTGGATACTTTCTTAAACTAAAACATATGAGAAGATGTCGTTGTAGACTTTCTTTAAGAGTTTCTTTGAGAGTGTTTCTTGCAGTCTGTCAATCTTTTAGATTGACTAAGATGTCTTGAAATTCACCTTCTATTATGGCAACTGCAACATTTTTTTGAACTGCCTGTTTGCATTGCTATATTTATATCGTAACTATTCCATAACAAGTTTATTTTTATACCATTGCTGATCTATTTTTTGTTACTTTAGCTTCTTCATCTTCGAAGACTTTAACAATAATAACCATAAATATTTTCTATGAGAGAAACACTTGTCTTTGTTAATCTCAAGATTGAATTTAAAGATTGACTGTTGTTATCTTGGTATTTTTTA
The DNA here is from genome assembly GCA_949316375.1 of Mythimna vitellina. Classification (NCBI taxonomy): domain Eukaryota; kingdom Metazoa; phylum Arthropoda; class Insecta; order Lepidoptera; family Noctuidae; genus Mythimna; species Mythimna vitellina. The sequence goes on along the minus strand of OX438692.1, from coordinate 854,163 downwards.
ATATCTACACCAGTAATGTATTAAAATATGCTTTGTCAATGTCAAGGTAAGCCCTTGTACTATCCATTCATTAATAACGCAAAACCGTATAAAAATATAAATAAATTAGGTATTAGTTGATATCGCTCTGAAGAATGTCTGTTGATATAATATTTATAAAGGGGTGACGTTGAAAGACAGCTAAAAATCTTCCTGTAAGTAAGAAGTTATGTTGGTACAACTGCAAACAATTTGATATAATAGGTAGGAGTAGGTGTGATTAAGCGATATTTACTAGTACTATATGACTTAATTCGACTTGAAGAATACTGATATTAATTTGACTGGCCTGTGGTTAGTGGCCCTGACTGCTATGCCGGAGGCCGTGGGTTCGATTTCTATCCAGGACAAATGTTTGTGTGATGAGTACAATCATTTGTTCTGTGTCTGGGTGTAATTTATCTATATTATGTATGTATTTAAAAATATTTAAGTATGTTTATCAGTTGTCTAGTACTCATAATACAAGCTCTGCTTAGCTTGGGACTAGACGGCGTTGTGTGAATATTATTATATTATATATTATTAATAACAATTACGGTACAGATGTCATTAGCAATGTACTTAATATGCCACAGTCAAGCGTAAAAATTGCATGTAAGTTAACACCTTCAACATCTACCGTCCTTACAGGTTGAATTCATTTAAATATTAACTACAATTGTCCGAACAAAAAAGATATCAACTTATAGTTTTCGTTATTTTAGTAATCAATAAACCGATATTTGATCACCTATTATCGCGTATGTTATGCGTGGCGAACTATAATTATGATAGCTTAATCACAAAATTTAGAAACACTACACATATTGTATGTTTAAATAGGAACACATCTAATCAAATGTTTGTCTCTTCACAACTTTAGGTTAACTGGTATAGAATGCCTAAGGCATTAAGTCCGCCTTTGTACTTTATGTTGCATGAAGATTAATAAATAAATAAATAAAAATAATCAAATGTATATCAGATCCATCAAAATGTAATATTTTTTTACTAATTTACATTATTATACATGACATACATGTATTTTAAAATGTATGTTTTGGTTGTGTCGCCAGTGACTGAAAAGTTGAAAGGGAATCGTTTGTCTTGGTATGGTCATGTGAAGAGGAGGGATGAAACGCATGTTACTAAAAAAGTTATGAGTTTAAATGTGGATGGAGAGGGAGAGGGAGACCAAAGAAAATATGGATGGATTGTGTGAAGAGTGATATGAAATAAAAGGAAGTTAGTGATAGCATGACGAGTGACAGGGCAGAATGGAAGAAAAAAACATGTTGCGCCGACCCCAAATAACACGGGACAAGGGCAGGATAATGATGATGATGATGGTTGTGTTGCATTGTTTAAGGTACGGATTTATTTATTTATTATTAAGAAGATTTTAGCTTGAAAAATGTTTGTTAGACAATTTTTGATGGACAAACCCCTTGTTTGTTTGTTTTTAAAAAGATAACATATGTAAGTATATGTCACATTTTCTCTTTAGCTGATAATATAATGTTTTGGAATTTGTAAATTTGTTGCCACTATTTAATCTATACAAAGCACTACTATTAATTTTTGACTAATACTCTTCAATATTCGAAGTGCAGTGACATTAGTTTCAAATGTATGCACATTCAAGAGTACTTCATGAGTCGACATGACTGTTTACGTGATTGACTAGTGAATCTTTAAAAACTCTGCAGACATCAGGTTTATCTAGATGCAGCTTTCTAACCTTGAATTAATTTTTGAAATCGATCAAGAAATTTTTGAGTTAAATCGTAACATAGCATAGTCGGCCTTATAATATTCCCACTGTTGGGACTCAGGCTTCCTCTCTAAGAGATGGAATCGTAACGTAGAAACAAACAAACAAGAAATCAAATCTTTCATCTTTATAATATTAATTTAGACATAGTACCTATACTATACAGACAATATTCGCGATGAACAAAGTATTATAAAATAAAAATACATATTGTACCGACACTAAATAAAAAGGAATAAAGACAACCGAACAATGATAAGGTAAATCTTTTAAAATGAATGACTTACTATGTAGTGACAAACACAACACAAGATTGTTAACAAAGGGTACACTCGTCAACAAAAGACTGCTTAGTATTGAAACTTATAAATATTTTCAAGCGTGCTGCTCGGAGCACGAACTAAATGCCTCTGAGCGTACTATGGCGGGTTTAAGTTAATATATTATGTCATTTGTTATCTTTTTTACAATGATAATGATGATGAAGATCTTTTATTTTTGAATTATTAAAAATAAATATAATAACTGTTATTGTCACAGATAATTTGTTTACGTATTATCAATTATTATCTTAATCCGACCTCTATTTTACCCGGATTGTGAATTTATTTCGATATCCTTTGATGTTCTTTGTTAATAATGATGCAGTCTGCAAAAGTATTGTGTAATTGCACTGTGGACCTTTACTCAGTGATTTCACGATTTCTTCTCTGTCAATGGTTAAAACCTGTTTACCCGGGTTAGCTCTTAGGTTTCTAAATACCCATGGCAACTTTGGGCACGCCACAATTATGGCGGTAAGTCCCCTCTTTGAGGCGTGGTTGGAAAGACCTCACGGCGTTCTCACATTCCGCATGACGCAGGTCCTCACCGGACACGGTAAGTTCGGGAGGTTCCTGCACCGGATTCGTGCGGAAACGACGCCCGGGTGTCACAACTGTGTGGCCCACCCGGAGGACACGGTGGAGCACACGGTGGAGGGGTGCCCCGCTTGGGCAGAGCAACGCCGTGACCTCGTGGGGGCAATCGGCGGCGGTGATCTCTCGCGCCGGGCCTTGGTTCAGGCCATGCTCCGGAGCGAGGAGGAGTGGCAGGCGGTCGCCTCCTTCTGCGAAGCAGTAATGCTAGCTAAGGAGGCGGCCGATCGCGTGAGGCAACGGTCCTTACGCTCCAACCGCCGCCGGGATTCCGATCCCGATTTCCGGCCACCGTAGGCGCGGGCTTGCAGACGGCGAGCAATGGGTGGCTCGCCGTCTGACCGTCCGGTAACCGTCCGGACCGAGCCCAAGTCGTCGACGGCGCGTTTTGTTCCACGCGCGCCTCAAGGAGATGTCAGCAAATCGTAGGGGCCCAGCAGGGTCGAAGCCTACTGGGGCCACGGGTAGTGTGAAAGCGGAACCCGGGGCCCTGGGACGAAGGCAACGAAGGAACAGGAGTGAGTTTTTAGTCAGTAAGAGTCTGACACTATGTCCCGCTCCGCCCAAGAGCGGGGATGTCATTAGGATGATTTTCCCACCCAATAAAAAAAAAAAAAAATACCCATGGCAACTTTCAAAGATTTTGCGGCCTCAAAAGGTGGAGCAGAATCGTCACCATGAGCCTTTTTACTAGTCTGATTTGTTTCGCACAACTAGGCTAAGGCTTCTCCTTTCTCCTTCGATTCACACTCGGAACAATTTTGTATATCCTATAGCTAACTGGTTTCCTCAGGTTGTTTGTAAATGTATATGCATATGTTTGTTGGAGTTGTGCCCGCTTGGGGAGAGCACTGTCGTGTCCTTGTGGAGGTGATGAGTGGCGGCCGCTTCTCACTGGGCCATGATTTAGTCCTAGGTCCGAAGCGAGAGGGAATGGCAGGCGGTCGCCTCCTTCTGCGTAGCAGTAATGCTAATGAAGGAAACAGTTGCATTCGTGAGGGAACGGACGTCCCCACACCTCAGCCGCTGCAACTGTAGGTACAGACTTGCGGAAGACGCTCACCGTCCAGCCGTCCGATAAGCGTCCGGGCCAAACCCAAGCCAGCAACAGCATGTAGTGTTCCACGTGATCCTCATAGATTTGTCAGTAAACCGTAGAGTAGATAGTAGGATTTTTAAAAAGGAAAGTCGTGATCCTAGAACGCAAATTGCATCTGAAGGACACAAGTGTGGTTTTTCGTCAGTAAAAGTCTGATATGCTCTCTCGCTCTAGGGTCTCCACCTGAGAGATGTCGTTGGATGATTACTCATTATAAAAAACCATGATAGAATAGATATCGCTAAGATAGTATAGTTTAAAAAACAAAACCTCGTTTCCTTGCACTATATCTAGCCAAGTTTAGGTTTAAAGATATTTCATTCTGAAAAAAGGCCCAAGGTCCGTTTTCAAAAGAATAATGATTACCTTATGATAATCCAATTAACAATATTGTTTTAATCACCGCATAAAATAAAGATAGAAAATGTTTGTTTCACTCATCTAATACATTCAACCGTTATGTGGGTAATTTATTATTCATCATCATTATTTTTTCAGCCGAAAGACGTCCACTGTTGGACATGGGCCTCCCCCAAGTGTCGCCATAATGACCAGTCCACTGCATCGCGCATCCATCGGATTCGTTTTATAAGTGCCCATGTAGGCCTATGTGAAATAAAAATCTTTGACTTTGACTTTGACATTCCCGCGACTCTCATCAGGTCATTGATCCACCTTGTGGGAGGCCTTCATACGCTGCGTTTTCCGGTAATTTATTATTAGTTATTATATGTATATAGTCAAATGGGGTGAATAGAAATAAAACTTCAAAGGGTATTTTCACGATATTTGAATATTTTTTGCAGCATTTAACTATATCAATTTATTAATTAATTTTTATTCTAAAACGTCGATGCTATGTTAGAAGCCGATAATATGATATCAAACTGAAAAAACAAACCAAATTTTGTTTCTATTCACCCCTGTGTTTCTTTCACTCCGCTTATTACGGTATTAGGCTAGCTCGTTTTTTAATGCATTGAATAAGTGTAATTTTTTTATACATGAGTGTACTTTATCGTAAAACTGTGTTCCTTCAAATTTTATGCAACTTTTTGACGAACTGAATTGTCATATTTGGTAAAATCAGAAAACTAACCCGGCGACTTATACGTTAGGTTATTTATTTTACTGAAGTGGTAGTAGTTACCTTATTATGCCTCTTTCTCCTTTTTCCACACAGGTCTATCCTTAGCCATTGTGAGCCAGTCTCTCCGATAATTGTCAACCTCATCTTTCCACCTTCGCCTTAATCTGCCGCGATATCGCCTTGCGTTTAATGGGACCCAATTAATAAAGGTCAAAGTTGCACGCGTTAACGTGTTGCGAGATCCAGCAATGCTTCTCTATTTTTACATAAACATCTAAAGTGCTGAGTTCATGCTGACGACTACAATTTAATGAGTAAGCAAACTCTATTGATATGATTTTTTTCTTCGTCATTGTTTTGATTATATCTTAATAAAACCTAGGAGTTTATTAATTGTGGTACTTAATTAAAATTATAATTTTCTAAACGCTTTACAGAACAACTCAAACTAAAATAACATAATCATCCATTAACATCAGCTTGTTCAAATCATGTGAGTTCCATCAACAACCCATGAATTATAAATTCATACTGAAATGCTAGCGGCCTGTAATGACGTGGCGAGCACTTATAGAGTAATAAATAATGTTAAACCTTGTTTAAATCCATCGTCATTAAAATACCAATATCGCTTGAAAGTTTGAAAAAGAGGGCGCGGCCACGATCAATTTAACTGCGCCTGCCATCAGACGTCTTTCATCACATATTCACGCTCTTTTCGTAATGTTTTAAATAATAGTCCGGATATTGATCTCATATCGGTTCGCAGTCGAAAAATAGAAAAAAAATAATACCATTAGGATATAGAAACGTTCCTCGTGTAGACATGAGTTAAATTTCTTTTTCGTCGTCACAATTGGTGAAGTCAAAGACGGCACTAGGCCAAGTGCGCATGTTGGACCAGGATGGATGCACGATGGGACGAAGCATTTGCAAGTCATTTATCCTTCTACCCTACAATAAGCATTATAAAATCCAACACATATGTACAATAACGAGATTAGCCCTGAATTCTATGCCAAGTTTTCAAATATGATCTACACTACAGTTGCTATGGGATGGTGACAGCTACCGAATTCATACAATGTTGCTACCTTTCCCTTTCTTTTATCTTAAAGATGCATATTTTTATCCTGCTCTCATCCTACTCATGCTATGTAAAAAAGACCTTGATGTCTATCTTCCTGTCTCAATATAGTGCACAGACATGGTCTATGATATTCAGCTAGCAAAAAATGTACCCACCTATGTTCAGCTCAGTTCCACTTCCAACCTTGCTAACATGCTGGTCTCTTTAATAAGATCTCTTTGATAGAGAGAACTAGGTGAGAACCTTGCTCTCTCTCTATCAATGAGATCTTATCTAATGATGTCTAAATGTGTTATGAAAAACAGTTCAATTGTATTATTTTTGATTTCCCCGCTAACATTTTTTACTTTAACAATCATTCATTATATTACACAAGCACCACAATTATGTGAACATAAGGTAGTTTAGTATAAGGTATGTATAGTATAGTATGTATATTATATAAGTATTTATTATTTTAATTTAAGATTTTACATTCTCTCCTTTTATTACTTCTACACACTATTGTCTACATTTCTTCCTATTTCTCCTTTCGCAGGTTTGCTGGAAGAAATTTCTTTTAGAAATAAGCAGTACCTTTGTAAAATTTTTATCAGAATGTATCTTCTTTCTTTATTCATATGTGTACATAAATTTTAAATAAATAAATAAATAATTTTGCAATAAAAATTAACAAGTACAAGTTTTCATTTTCCTCATTCTCTCACTGTCGTTACTTACTTTACGACTGACGCCATGTTGCACAACATAATATTTCATATTTGTGGTGTAATAAACAATAAATTAGTTCGTAGTAAGATAAAAAAGAATACATTAATAAGAAAGTTTGGAAGTACTTTCTTATTAATGTATTCCTTGTTTTCCCCATAATTTTCAGATATCCTCCAATAATTTCAATTTTGCATCACATTTTAATTCAGTTGCATCGTTGACCTGCAAACCTGTTTTCAACAATGCTGATTCATTCATATGAACTCACGACAAGACGTTATAGTATAATTTTTGTTGGAAATAAATTGAGTGCAGCTTTAGCGGTCAACAATGGGTCAGTGATTTTTGGAGTAATGTACCCTATTGTACCAAATTCTTCACAGATTATTGATACTACAGATTATCGAATAGAAGTTATTTTATCTTTTCTAGACAAACACTAATTATTACATCAATGACACAGTGATACGTTCTTTGTTGACAATGATGTAGTTTGAAAATGAAAGGTGAAAACACAGCGATTATGATTTCGTCTCATTCAATTATTTTTAAGATTAAAAACTGGTTATCTGGACTGTCTCTCGGGTTTTTGAATTCCCGTAACGACTTTCGAAGTTCAAAGACTTCATTTAAACTTAAATGAAGTTACTAGCAAGAAACTTCATTTATTATAACCTGCTTTACCGTATCGTTGGTCAACTAAAATCTTACAAAAACGGTGACTGTTACCAATACCCGAAGATTGAGCTCAACTGCGTACTATTGAAGTCTACTACTACAATGGCGTACTATTGAAGCCTTCTACTACAATGGCGTACTATTGAAGCCTTCTACTACAATGGCGTACTATTGAAGCCTTCTACTACAATGGCGTACTATTGAAGCCTACTACTACAATGGCGTACAGCAGTGGCTCGCTTTACGCTGATGACCTTATGGTCATCAGCCTAAAGCGAGATTGATGATTCAAATCTCATGGATAGGTACTTTTGGAGAGAATCACCCTTACGTTGTTGAAACTTCAACGGTCCGGACTAAGCGTTTCGTTTCGTTGTTTATACTGCGTATATCGAAGGACTGGAACAATTTGCCTGCTGCAAACTATAATTTAGGTGTCTTCAAGGCTAGAGTGAAAAGGCTCTTAATAAACTAGTGCACCTCACCATCAATGATTGCATGACTGCTTACCATCAGGTTGAATCGCAGTCAAGCACTGGTTTATATCAATTTAAAAAAATAAAAAAAAAATGTTAATTTGGTAAAACCAATTATGATACATCGCTGTTACTTTCTGTAATGTTCACCATCTAGCACATAATACGCTACAGAAAGAAAACCACAAAACACAGTGTGGTAACTCAGACAAATAAAAGATGGTATCGAATTCCATTTATTGCAAACAGAAAAACTAATCGATATAGTTATCACGTTTAATAAATTACTAAACCTAGACGAGTATGTGGGCCGGGGTCACGGCAATACATTAGCTTTTAAAATTAATTGAGTACAATTGATTACAGCGGCATCAACTGTAAATGTGCGCGAATTAAAAAAGTGCGAATGTAGTCAAAAAAAAAAAATGCAAAAAATAACACAACTTTATCCATTTTAATTTTATCACAGTTCAGAAGAAAAGTAAATAAAAATATCAATTAAATATTACAAACATATTTGGTTTATATCTTTGCACGAAATAGTTATTTACTGTATTTTTATTTTCATTACTTCATTGTTAGGAGTAGGCACTACAGTTACAATCTTAAAAATCTGAGTTTTTTTCGGAATTTCAGAGCGTTAATGCATCCTTATCGACTCATAAAATCCCAAAAAGACTGGCGACATTGCCACGCTCTGTATGGCTTATTCTTTATTCAATCTGTATTTTTCGGTATTAATATAGTAGTATAAGCCTGTATGTGTTCGGACTGTGTGCTGGAAATAAATAATTGCCACCACAATAAAGAAAAAAAAACAAAAAAGTCACAATAAGCTGTTACATAATAATCTCTAAGTTGTTGTTCTTTTATTATTATTAATAAAATACATGCACCCCAAAAATGTTTAAAAAAAGAAGGTGACTCAATGCTGGCAACGAACAATTTTTTTTTTGGGTACAAATGCATTGCTTACGATTGTCCATATCGTCAAGCTTTAATTCATATAGATAAGCAGAGATTACTACCGACCTCTGTTTTTTAACGTTTCATATTATCTACAAATAGAAACAAAGATATGCATTCTTTTACAGTTCTATAATAGACCCAAGGTTTCGTTACAGTCTTATATTCTTTCATTGTAAAAAAAAAAATATTATTTATATAGATTCGCAGTCTGTTCAGGGGTCCGTCTTGAACTAATATTTATGTCATCATCATCATTTCATTCAAAAGACGTCCACTGTTGGATATGTTCAACAGTGGGCCTCCCCCAAGCTTCCCCTCAATGAGCGGTCCTGTGCGTCTCGCATCTATCGGATTCCTGCGACCCTCATCAGATCATTTGTCCTCCTTCTGGGTGGTCTTCCAACGCTGTGTCTCTCTCTGGTACGTGGTCGCTCCAGAACTTTTCGTCCCCATTGACCATCTGTTCTGCGTATAATGTGCCCTGCCCATTTCCACTTAAGTTTGGCCATTCTTCGAGCTATGTCAGTAACCTTGGTTTTCCTGCGGATATCTTCATTTCTGATGTGATCACGCAAGGAAACTCCGAGCATTGTCCTTTCCATTGCCCTTTGGAACACTTTAAGTCTCCTTATGAGGCCCATTGTAAGCGACCACGTTTCGGAGCCGTTTGTCATCATTGGCAACACGCGCTGGTCATACTTCACCACATGGTTCTTCTTTTGCTACTGGTCTTGGACTTTCGTCTTGATACACTGTAGTAAATTGAACGAGAGGATACCGTGCTGCTTCCCGAATGCTGCCCAACCGAGTCAGATTCGACGATTGAACTCTTTTTCGAAGTTAGACCTACCCAACTGGACTGTCTGTCTCAGGTAAACGTGTTTGTCCATAACTTCGAGTATAGAGTCCGCGATCTTGATAGGAGTGGGTGCTACACGGATTTTAACCATGACTTTAGTTTTTTCCATGTTGATTTTAAGTCCCAATCTTTCGGAGCATATACATATCTAGTACAATTATAGTGTTAAGGATAGTCGACAAGCCGACCTGCTCCGCAATAATTAATTAACATCCCTTGGGATCCGTCAGCATCCGACATGGTGACACCAAGTAAATACAAAAATACTATTTACAACTGATGATTTGCACAATCACACATAAACAACTTAACCACCACTCGAGGTTCTCTGTAGCCGCAGCGACAGCACTAGCAAAGCAAGACGAACTAAGAAGCTGAGATGACTTAAAAGTCTATACAAGTAGTCTACACAAGTAGCGGCACATACATACAAAAGCCTACCCATCTCGTTTGCTCAGTTGTCAGTAGCTATAGTGGCCAGAACGCCGACGGTTACTCAGGCTTTCAAACAGAACAAAGCTGTATCTTTGTTCTGGATAAAGACCCACGTGAGCCTGCCGGAAAACGCGCGTGCGGAAAAGCTGGTAAATGAGGCAGCATTTTCGGTACGGAGGAAGTTAGACAATGATCGGTGTCCGATTTCATTTATCAGATGCCAAATCCGAATGGGATCACTCGATGAATGGAAACGGAGATACGTGTCTGGCGAGACGGCCTCGGAGACGAACGTGTTTCTTCCGGATGCCATAGCAGCCTACCGTATTGTGAAACAGGTCCAGCCAACGTGCATATTGGCACAAGTCATGACAGGGCACGGTGGATTCTCGGAATACTTAAACCGCTTTAAGTCTAAAGAGAGTCCATCGTGTGTCTGTGATCCGAATGTAGGGGAAGGTATCCTGCATGTGTTGTTGGATTGCGCCGTACACGTCAAGGCACGCTACCATTTGGAGCAAAGGCTCAACATAAAGCTGCACAAGGAGAATGTAAGGGAGGTGATAAGCGGGAAAGGTAGACAGATATTTTTAAACTACTTCGTCAAAATAGACGAGCAAGTAATAAAAAGAAACAAGACAGATATCTAAAACTATGTTTAATAAAACATTGTAATATTTATTAAATATACAAAATATAGATGAACCATTTCTAGAATTAGAATAACAGTAGAATCAGTGTAATTAAAATGTTAAAATAGAAATAGCATGTAACCTAGTGTACTGCAACAATAGTATGTAGGTAAAGTAAAATGAAGTAAAATTTTATTATTGTAAATAAAAACCAGTCGAAAAATTATTTTCCCTAAATAAAAATTTGAAAATAAAGACCTGGATGGAGCAGAAAGGCACAAACAAAATGGGAGTCCCACCCATAGGAAAGAAAGGAGATGCATTTTTTTTCGGTGGGATCATCCTTTGACTTCCCCGGCAATCAGGCGGAGCGGGAGGGTGTATCAGACTGACTAAAAACCCACTCCTGTTCCTTTGTAGCCTTTCATACCAGGGTCGAGTCTTCCTTTCAGAAGCAGACCCTTGGCCCCAGTAGGCTTCGACACTGCTCTGCGCGGGCCCCTACGGTTTGCTGATATCTCCTTGAGGTGCGCGTGGAGCAGTACGCGCCGTAGACGACTTGGGCTCGGTCCAGACGGTTATCGGACGATCGGACGGTGAGCTACCCATTGCTCGCCGTCCACAAGCCCGCACGTATGGTGACTGGAAATCAGGATCGGGATCCCGGTAGCTAAGGGCATGAGGGCCCAGCCTGGCGAGTGCACGTGCGGCCTCCACCTTTGATAACATTACTGCTTCGCAGAAGGAGGCGACGTTCTCGTTCGAGCCAAGCAGCCTCTGTCCAAGCAGAGCACACCTCTACCGTATGATCTACCGTTTCCTCGGGGCGGTCTACAAAGGAAACGCATGACAGAAAGATTGCAGTATGCGGAATGAAAGTGCGAGAGGCAAAACTGCGAGAACTGGCATGAAAGAGTAGTAGTTTTACAATAATGTTAGGGGTAGCTTGTAAAAAAAAAAACAAAAAAACAAACGCGGTTACCGCGCTTCGGCTGCATGACAGAACGTGGAATAATAAACCTTATTGAATGTTCTAACTACATTTTTTTTTTCAATTTCTTGCTCTAAACCTGAGCCAATAGCCTCCATCTAGTCTGATGTTAAAGTTGCCTTTGTCGAGCTTGGCAGGGATTGTGGTCTTGTCACAAGGGGAGACCTCCATACGCAGAAGGATCTGATATGCCAGCACCTTTATCTCGCAAAGAGCAAATCTGGACCCTGAAAATTAACAGTTAAGGTTTAAAATTAAATTGTAAAGTTGGAATCCATCAGAACTACTTTTGGGATTAAAATCATCTATTAAGTCGTAGGTTATTTGCTTCTCCTCCATTTTCTCTTTCATTTTAATTCGCTTTTTATTCGCCTTGCCATTTTAATTCGCTCGCTTTCCTGCCTCCGTATTCTCGTTTTAGTTACAGTCAGTCTTCACTATCTCATTTGACTCACCTATACAGTTTCTGGGTCCAAGACCGAAGGGCATATAAGCAAACATCGGAATATTATGCTTATTTTCTTCAGAGAAGCGCTCAGGGTCGAACTTGTTGGGGTTGGGGTAGTACTGCGGATCACGGTGGAAAGCATATACTGGTATCATAATTGCTGTTCCTTTACGGACCTGTAAAATAGAATTTAAATTGGTCAACTTCTAAATTTCTTTATTAAATCGAAATAAAAATAATTATGGGCTCACAATGTAATCTTTTTCAGCCTTCTCATTAGGTTTCCCCAAGTTATAATCTTTATTGCAAATCCTGTCCAGAGCAACACCAACTGGCCACAGTCGCAATATCTCTGCAAAACAAAAACATTGACTATAAAACCGACAAGCGTATTTATACAAAGATTGAAGTCGTATAAGTATTTATATTAGATCATAATCTAATCAATAGGGTTGCTTAGAGAATAATCTAAATCTTACCAGAGACAACCATGTCCATATAGACCATGTTCCCAATGGAGTTAAAGTCTAATTTCCCACCATTCTTTGCGTCAGTATCTTTGATCTCTTGCGCTAAACGCTCCTGGACATCGGGGTGTAGCGCCATTTCGTAGAGCAGGAATGACATACCAGATGAGATTCCTTCAAAACCAGCAATGAAGAACAAAACCGCTTGGGCTATGAGGTCTTCGTCACTCCACACTGAAAGTCATAAAAGGAAACAATTAGAAAAGCAAAGGCCTAAAGTTTATCTCAAAGCAGTTTAACTCAAAACATATACGTCAGACGTTCAGGTTTAATAAAATACCCTTCATAATATTTGTATGATTCATTGATGGTAAGTAGGAACTAGGCCGCCATTGCATCACATTGAGTTCGTCATTATCCCTCTATATCTAACACACACATACACACAAATACACATACACCCACACATACACACATATACAGACACAAACACAAACACCCACACACGCTATCGCTATTCCTTAATAATATAAACTTTGCTATGAGCTTTTAGCAATTATCTTAATTTTTCTGTAATTTATTTCTTTTGACGCACAGTCTACACATATCGGATCATTGTAATCGGAGATACCTCAACCCCTGTCACACAGGTTGTCCTAGTTCAGGGGTTGAGACCACATTGATGTAATGTATTTTGAAGTTTTGGAAATAAATTATTATTATTATCTAACAAAGCGAGACCCTGCTCAGTAGGAGAAAAAGATAGGTAACCATAATATTGAATTTCTTCGGACGAATTTTTTTATGTTTAATTCTGAGTTGTTTCACAGGTATCTGCAATATTCGTTGTTGTCTGTCCACCAACAAACAAATTTTTTGTTTCCGATATTTTCTTTGTAATACATATTTACAGTTTAAATAATTATAATACCGTACGGGAACGATTTCTGTTTACTGCGAGCACTTACATCACCTTGCTGATCAATACAAGTTTTTTTTAATAAAATACAGTGAAACTTGGTTAAGTGGGACCTGAATAAAGGGGAAACCTCCTTAGCTAGAACTCATGCTGAGGTTCTGATACTTTAGCATTGAATTACCTCGGTTAGTGAAACAAAGCAAACCTCTATATCTGGGATTCGTTCTTTCGATTTTATCATCAAAGTTACCTCTATAATTGAGACAGTTAGTGTATTTATCTCTTTTACTGAGACTCTATATAATACTTTTTCCAAACTGTTTTCTTTGAATTATAAGGCGTCGACCTCTGTAACTGCGATAACAATTGGCAATTGGCAAAAATCGGAACCCTTATGGATTCGTCTGTCCGTCCGTATGTCACAGCCACTTTTCCCCGAAACTATAAAAACCTTAATGTTGAAACTTGATAAGTAGATGTATTTTGTAAACCGCAATAAGATTTTCGCACAAAAATAAGAAAAAAACAATAAATTTTGGGGGTTCCCCATACTTAGAACTGAAACTAATTTTTATTTTCATCAAACCCATACGTGTGGGGCGTCTATGGCTATCCATAAACGCCCCACACGTATGGGTTTGATGAAAAAAAAATTTTTGTCTAATATCATTTTTACAGTTCCCTAGCCAAATGGCAAAAAACGGAACCCTCATGGAATAGTCATGTCTGTCTGTACGTCTGTATGTCACAGCCACTTTTTTCCGAAACTATAAGAACTATACTGTTGAAACTTGAAAACCAATAAATTTATTTTTTGTTTTTTTTTTTTATACATTTACACGTTAAAAAATAAATTTATATATTTAAACGTTATTTTATTTAATAATGGCACCTCTATATCTGAAATAACCTCTATCTCACCTCTATTAATGACTTGGGCACTTGGGTATCTGAGACACTGGGTAAATGGAATACCTCTTTAAGTGAGACACATTTGCAGGTCCCTTAAAGTCCCAGATATCGAGGTTTCACCGTATTAACATATTTGTTTTTTTTAATAAGAATAAAATAACCGCCAAATTAAAATTAATTAAAAAGTCATACGTAATGTGACGTACTACGTGCTTTCCCCCCAACTAAGTTTAATTTGTGTTTTTTTTTTCAAATAAGATAATTTAAATACATTTTTTGCAAAACAATCTATTTATCGGCCGTTTAATTATTTATTTTTTGACGTTTTAATGTATTTTTATAATTAATTGAGTTGTCATTATTGTCATTATTTTAATAATGTCCTGCAATTATTTTCAATTTATTTATTTAATTGTAAACGGACGTCATATAACTTTTACTATTATTTTATGTTATGTGAAAAATGCCGTCTTTTGTACATTTGTTTCGTTAATTATAAGGAATTGGACACCTTGGTTGTTTTCTCAGATAAATAAAAATACCTTTGGGTCAAAATGCCATTGCTTGAAATTGCTTTCTTCTAGCGAAATCTTAATCTAAACAACATTTCAAACCATCCGAATAATATTTTTAACTTTATGCTTACCAAACTATTAATTGGTTATAAATTTAATTAGTCTTTTTTTGTTTTACACACCTCTGTTAGTTTTTTTCTGACCAACAGCAGATTCTTCAACGGTCGCGAAACCAGTAGCTTCATCACTAGATTTGATGTCTTCATGGGTCAGTTTACCTAGAATAGAAGATAAGTGATTTCATTTAGTTTTAGATCTTTTAAATGTCACTAATAAATTTTCAGTGGAAAACATTTTTTCTCCTCACACATCAAGATCACTTCAAAGAGCTTGAGTTCTTTGAAATCATCGTGTTTGAACACGATGGGGTTATTTTGTTGCACTTAGTAGTTCCTATGGCTACCATCCTCAACCACCAGACCAACTCCATGGCACTATATTGTTGCATTGTCATCCAAGTTTCTGTTTCAAAATCCATTTGCAATATTTGTCCAAAACAAATATATGTACGTACAAAAATTACAAATTTAAATACAAACTTGAAAATATATGTCCTTATAATTATGTTTTAGAAAAATTACATACTGTGCGTTGAATATACGCTCATCTATACAAATATTAAAAAGCGGTAGAGTTTGTTTGTTTGTTAGGTTGAACACGCTAATCTCAAGCTCGATTTGAAAATTTGTTTCAGTATTAGATAACCCATTTATTGAGAAAGGCTATATAACATCACGGCTTTGCGTAATAGGAGCGAATTATCAATCAAAAATGTTGCAAAAACTGGGGAAAATTATTCCATTTGAGAGCTTACATTGCGTGTGTTGCGTAAACGGTTAAAGTTACATAAAAATTATGTAAAACAAAATTGTTCCTCTTTAAAAGTTCTAGAAAAAATCCGCAACAACATATATCTATCTTTTAAGATTGGTTCACTATGACCTTTTTATGGTAATCAAACTTGTCCTGAAATCAATTAAATTAATCAAATATAAATAAATCTTTATCCAAATAAATACAATATTCATTTTAAGTATTTCATTTCGATTGAAATTGCCTTTTACATTATTTGATTTTGATAAATATCTTAGGAGATATAGTTTTAAAATAACGCCGTAGCAAAATAACAATCAAGGGCCGTGGCCGTCGCGTCACGTCATCGGGTATTGCAGCAACTCTAATAGCAAGTGGACGCACTGTTGATTCAGCTTTTAAACTGCCTCTGACTATTTTTTTTGCAGAAAGATAGCGTGTCCTCGATCCATAAAAATGGCCTTTTATGAAAAAAATTGTAAGATATCAGTTTAATCATATGGCATGAATGCACTATAATTCATAGAACCCACAAATACCGCGTAAACATCCAGGAGATAAGCATCAACTACATTTCCATTGATAATGTGATGGATCAAAAGGATGCAGCACATTACCATCAAAAATTCCTGAATTCACTAACTCCAAATGGCCTTCCCCCAGATTCGTTCAAAAACCAGAGGAACCAGACTCGTAGTTAAATTTCCTCGCAATAACGTGATCAATGCCACAGTTTTGACAGGTCCAATCGAGCAAACGGTAATAGCGTGATGTACCTTAAACAGCCTCCTAATGTATTTGCACTTTACAAATGTTTCTGATTTCTGCGCGAACGAAGTCGCGGAGGAGACTTATTAATTATAATAAACAAAATCAATCAAGAAACCTAAAAGATTTTTTTAACTTCTTCGCAGACGAAGTCACGGGCAAAAGCTAGAGTGGATATATACCTTTCTTAGCTTCCATAAGCAAATGAATCATATCAGGTCTAATAATATTGTTCATCTCGCGATTCGCCATCGTTTCCAGAACTAATTGCCTGAAAAATTTCTTCGACGCCTCTGGTAGGAAGTCTAACTTCAAAGACTGAAAATATATCCAACAATAAAAACCAATGTAGTAAATTAAATTTAAAAATCCATATATAAAACGGTTTATGCAAATGTTTCATTGGGTCTATTATTTTCTATACTTATCTCAAGACTTAAACAGACATTTCTCAGCCATCATCCTGTTTGTGATCAAGTGGATGATACGCGATGGACGGTGTATGAACGTCAGTACCTACTAATAGTTAGATTGCGGTTCTCGGTCATCCATCCGGAGTAATTGCGACATTGACCTTTGAATCACCATGTTATGTAGATATGAATTTTTATATATTAAACTTGTGATTGAATGTTGACAGGCCAATTTTTTTTATTATTATTGTTATGTTACTTTTTCTTTAAATCAAATATGTCAGTTATCATAATTATAGTGTTTCTATAATCTAATTTTAGTAATTACTTTATCTAAGATAATATGATTTTATATGTTGATCTACAAAATGCTTGGGAAGTTGGGTTGTTAACCTTTGTCACTGTTATGAGCATTTATTATATTTATCTCCAGATATCACTATTATTTTAGTATATTTTTTTTAAATAGCCTAGTTTGGTTGTCGTTTACTATATTTTCAACTTACCTTCGAAAGTTTCGGTGCATTAGCAATGATTAAAAACATGAGCGTTTGACGGAAATTGAAGGTAGAAGTTGTTTTGCCCATTGCGTAAAACTCATTGTCTGCGTCGTTGTGAGAGTCCACCTTCAGGCCGAAGGCACAGGAGGCTATCACGTCATTAGCGTAACGGGTCGTCAGGTCCTTGCACTCTATGTCTATGAATCCAGCTGCAAAAGCATCTTTGGTATAATATTCATTCGTCTTTGGAAGAATTAGGAGGAGGAAGGGCGAACCCCCCCGGGTTAGAATATTCTAACTAAATCCATCCTTTATGTAAAAAAATGGGTTGATTATGTTATTTATGTACAAAGAATGGGTTTTGTAAATTTGTTCTGTATATCTATTTTAGATAGACAATGTTGATGAGATTATGTTCTTTTTAACGTCTCAAAAAACCGTCGTTAAAAAGAAACCGTCACGGCATTCAGCAAAGATCTTTCTAAACCAAAACTTACAGTTGGATTCTTTGATCTTCTTTTGAAGAGAACTCATCATCTGATCACCAACCTCCACCATGAAAGGCACCATCAGACGCATTTTTGAACTTGTGAACGCTGGGCTCAATGTGGAGCGCATGTCTTTCCATTCTTGACCTGGGAATGATTTAGACATTATTAAATCAAACATTAATTGTGACCCTTAGTTATTCCAGAATGTTATAAAAAAGCTTTATGAATTACTCATAGATATTTCAGATATTATCAAGAAGAGATTGTGTGATTGTGATATTTATTTGATACCTTTTAAAGAAAACAAATTTCTGGAGAAGAACGAGTCACTTGAGGTGAAAATGGACCGATGATCAAGAAAGTACTCGAAGTCTTTGACACAGATTTTCTTCACCAGCTCGATGTCACGAATCAAGACCATCTCGCTGATAAATTCGAATCTTCCCACGAATCTAAAAAACAACATGTTTTATTAAACACTGGCGGGCAATATTTGACTAAACACTGAATATTTTGGTAAATGACAGCAACTTAATATAAATTATTATTATAAGTAACTATATTTTCTTACCTTTCTTCAGGAAAGCTGTTATACAGTCTCGTGGTATCTTCAGCTAAGTGGTCAAGACGAAACAAGACCCTAGTTATGTTGCCCAGCAAGGGGACGGGTTTAAAATGCTTGACGCCATTGCGACTGAAGCTGGAGTACAGTTGACGTAGGTATAACACTAGAACGGCGATCAGAACCGCCACCCAGATGAGGAGGATTATCATGATCTGAAAAAAAAAAAATCATGACTAAAAGGATGTGTTTATGATTGATGGACATTTTCTTTAACTAGAAACATGCGTACATTGTCGTAGTAGATTTTCTTTTAGGGTTGTGTGTTTTTCTCGTGATATTCGCTAGCTTTGTTGAATTTATCGGAGTTGTCTTGAGATTCAAACTCTATAATTACAATATTAATATTTTGTTTTTTCCATTCATCATTTCCATATTGCCATTTTTCATTGTTAAAATGTATCAATGCAAAATGGCATATCTATTCCTTACCCAATAGATTTTCGTTTCATTTCTCGTCTAAAATTCATTATTACTTGGCCTTCTTCTTTAAAGACTTTATCAATACCAACCTCTAAGTAGTTTCTAAGTTAGAAACACAGGTTCTTATTGATTTTAAAATTAAATATTTTATTAATTTATATCTTGATATTTTCATGTATAGGTTTATACACGTGTAATGTGTTTGAGCATGCTATGTCAATGCCAGCATAAGTCACTATTCTGGTCATAGTCCATTCATCAATAACGCAAACACTTAAACATAACAGGTAATAACGTAAATGATTAGACTTTGGTTGCTTCTCAGAAATGTGTGAAGGGAAGCAAGGGAGTGATGTTGAGAGACAGCCAATAGTAATGTAAGGAAGAATTTATACTTCGCCAACCATCAAAATTTGATACATAGGTGACTAATACAAATATATGAAAATGATGTTGGAGCTTTGGTAGTCATTGTTTGATAGTTTATGAATGAACACTATTTTGAATATTTATTTTACATTTAAATATAAACTCACACCTTTATGTGTTTAGTTTATTTTCTCGCACTGATTTTTGATCTATTGTTTTAGTTTTTATTTTATTTTAATTATTTTTTTAGTTCGGTTAGTATGCTTGAATCCTAAAATTGGTATTTTGCGTGTCGAGCATTAGCCGATGCCTGCTAGAGCCTTAAGTATGTTGAAAAAGTTATTACGTTATAACATGTACGTGAGATTTAGTCAGTAAAAGTCTGACACATCCACTTGCTCCACCCTAGAGCGGGTAAAATTATTTGATGATTGGCCACCTCTAAAATAAAGTATTACACAGTAACAGTTTTCTTCGACACTGTCCGCAAACGTCCGTGCATAGCGAAGTCTTTTAAAAGGTATTTTTCGAATCAAGCATAGCGGGACTAGAGCATAGAGACACTTATCGATTAGGTTTTCAATAAGTGTGTGGTAAAATGGAATGGAAGGACAGGACAGAATGGAAGAAAAAGTAATACTAAATAACTACACAATTGAAATAGTTTTATAATCGATACACACATAAAACAAATCATAAAATCTAATGCAGAACCGAACGACTCCCAGTCGGGAACCATTTAAATTTTACCAACCAAATCTTTCCAAGGGGCCCCGACTGTGAGTCGTTCTGTTCTGCATTAGATTTTATGATTTGTTTTATGTGTGTATCGATTATAAAACTATTTCAATTGTGTAGTTATTTAGTATTACTTACCAAAATTCTAAACTACTGGGCTTGTTTCTTTCTTTTGAGTTTTTATTTAAGTTAATTTTTTCACGAATTTTGTTTTAATTAGTTTTTACGCAGTCGGGTTTTTTGTTTTCCTTTAATTTTTTATTTTTTTTGTATTTATTAAATTATGTTTATAATGCAGCAAGCATTTTATATCATAATTGTATAAAAGTTACGTCCAAAATATAAGTATTTTTACTTATTGGATATCTAGAAACAATCTTCCATCTCTATATGAAACCTATGTTTTTTCTACCATTAACCTTAAAAGTTACATTACTGGCTTGCAAGTTTATGAGTATGTAAACTTCTTAGTCGCCACACTATTCAGTATATTCGGTCCAATATCACTTTACTGCCCTCACGGGTCAGGTACTATGATTATTATTCGTCACCTCACAAATATTTTTAAACCTTACTATCATAATCATAGTTCTCCACGCATAACATATGTGATAATAGGTCAACAAATATTTGTTAATATTATGATAATTTAACCAGATATTTTTTTAACATACACATTCAGTATGTATGTTTATGTAGGTACATACCTAATCAAATAATGCTACGTTTGGTGTAGTGGTTAAGCCATTGACTGCTGTACAAATTTTTATTTATTAGAATTTCAAGCACTAATAGAAAAACCGTACAAAGCCTTAGACATTTTTTACCTGTCAACCATAGGGTGCAATAGGCAAGGCAAGTAAGTGCAACATAAAAGGAGACAGAAAAAAAAAAAAAAGTACAAAAATAAAAACATACAAATAAAGAATGATAATGTGTAAAAACGTATCCAACCAATAAATATTGCGATGATTCTACCAACTTCTTGCGAATGTGTTCCCGTGCCTACAGTTAGCTGTTCCGGGTCTGGGTATCCTGTGTATGTAAGTTTCAATTTATGTGAACGTTGTTTTGTTAAAGATAAAATTAATGAATCAATAAAAAAACGAATCATTTTCAGGGTTCCGTTATCTAAAGTGTGCCAACAAGCTTAGCTATCCGTCCATCAGACTGTTGTTCTGTCTATCTGTAATCGGCCTGTACCTCATAAACCGTAAGAGGTAGAGAGTTGAAATTGTTACAGAATGTGTATTTCGTTTTCGATTGCCGCTACACAATAAAGTTAAAACAAATGAAGTTTAAAAATAAAGTGGGGAATGAAGCAAGAAACATTAGTTGGGCGATTTTAATATTGTAGTAGAATATAGTGTGGCAGTATGTCCTAGCAAGTCAAAAAAAAATCAAATCGATTCATAAATGAGACAGTTCTGAGTTGCTTTCTCCTTTTTTTGGAAGCTGTTCAAAAACCTGACAGTCAATAATATTTTTATCTACATAGTAATGATAACTAGTAAATAAAAAAAGGCCCAAGTGTGAGCTGGACACGAACTTGTTTCTGTCCACCCTAGAACGGGAGAAATCATTGGATAAATTCCCACCTCAATTTTTTTTTTTAATTTTATTAAAAGTAATTACTTACTATTTAGTCACAAGCACAACACTATTTTGTAAACAACAGGTACACAAAAAAGAACTTAGTTTTTAAACTTGCACAAGGTACAGGGCGTTTTTTAAAACAGGTTACCCTAAACTGTAATTTCTTTGGATCAACTTGAAATGATAAATTCGAATAAAATTTATATCAAAGCTAGGTACGTTATTTTTTTTTTTGGTATTAGTTATTTATCGGTTTACTTATGTTTTATATTTTCTTTAATATTGCTGTATTTATAACTATAAACCAGTGTTTTTTTGAATGGGAGTTTCAACGTGGAAATTATGTATTTTAAAGGTCAAACATTATTATCAACAATGTATAACTCTGACTTTCTTCCAATAAATGAACTCTGTTTTATTTGTTTAATAGAATGAAAGAAAAATTGTCCAAGGTAGAACTCATATTCCAAAATCTCACACGAAAATTGTTATTACAACAATAGATATTACAAAAAATGCAAAACACTACAAAAGTCCTATAACTATCTAACTAGAAAAAAAAAATAACTTACCTTTAGTATAAAGTTTATTTGAACTTATAATTCCAAGTCAACTCTGAGAATTATCACAGTTCAAAGTACTCCGTTTTAAACAATGCCAATTTCATTTATTATGTAAGGACCTAATATTCTTTTTACGTGCTGCTCGAAGCAGTAACAAAATGCCTATGAGCGTACGGTGTCAAACTTGAGATTACATATATATAGATATTATGTCATGTTATCTTTATTACGCGTACTATTTGTTTTTTAATAGTTAAAAATAATCGCTAGTATTCGTTGTTGTCACAAATACTTTATTTCTGTTCTACAAATTTTAATATCCGAATCATCAGGAATGAAGATATCTGCAGGAGAACCAAGGTCGTCGATATAGCCCGAAGAATCGTCAGACTTAAGTGGCAGTGGGCAGAGCACATTGCTCGTAGACTAGATGGTCGATCGGCTGAAAGATTCTAGAGTGGTGACCGCGCACCGGAAAACGCAGCGTTGGAAGGCCTACCACAAGGTGGAGCGACGACCTAGTGAGAGTCGCGGGAATGCGGTGGATGCGAGACGCACAAGATCGGTCGTTGTGGCGACGTTTGGGTGAGGCCTATGTTCAACAGTGGACAGACGACCACGTCAGCTGAAATGATGATGATGATGAAGTAGATGTGGAATTGTGAATATTGATTTATATATCCTCTGATGTTCTTTGTTGACAATAATGCAGTCTGAAAGTAAATTATGAAATCATTATGAAAATGGTTGTTTAAAACTGTCTTGTCTAGGTTTCTGAATCAGCTACAGTGATTATGTCAAAGATCAGGCTTAGACAACTGGACCAAAAATATCAAGCGAACCTTTTTGCTAGCCCGATTTTTGTCCATATACTGGACCAAGACCTCCGTTTTCTCCTCGATTCCTGCATGGAATAAATACTTTTATAGCCTAGAAATAACTGTTTCGGGTCTGGTAGTTTGTACTATACTAGCTTTTGTTAGTGGCTTCGCCCGAGTCAAAGGATTCTCCATAAAAACTTAGGACCTCCATTTCATCCCTTTAGAGAGCGAATTTTGGAAAATCCCCTCTTAGTACTCGCCTACATCGTAAGAGGAAACCTGCAAAATCTCGCAATCCTAGTCCCAGTAGTTTTGGCTGTGCGTTGATATGTCAATCAGTTTCTCCTTTTATATACCTATACCGGTTCATATATTTGTAAACGCACCCACGTTACAAGAGACGTTCCTAATTTTGGACAGAGTTTTCTTCTGACTTTATTTCTTTCTCTTGGGTAACACTTGGCTAAGTTTGACCCGCAAACATGATAAGTGGTCTTTCAATGATGTGTTAAAGTATTAGTCATGTGAGCGAGAAAGGATTGAGTTATAAACCCTATATACGCGATGGAAGACTACTGTGGACCCCTTTCCTCCATCTAGAGGACATAGGACATTAATTCAAGTAAGTCAGAAATTCAGAAACAAACTTAAAACTTATCAGTTTCACGTTCACCGATTGTTACACCGCACTCTGACCTCAAACAGCTGTTGATTAAACAAATAGTTTTTGTTTTTTTTAAATGTTATGCTCGTATCTGTATTGATAAGTATTTTTTCATTACATTGTTTTGATTTATGAGACGGAGATTGGTCACACCTAGTTTTGAATTAATATATATAGTTAAGTTTCTATATCATAATAAAACTTAGCAGGGCTGCTGGAGTTGTTTAATTGTAATGCTTCTCTAAAGGAAATATTATGCAAACCCTTTACAGAAGAAGTTAAACTAAAATAACGTAATCATCCATGAATTATCAGCTTGTTAAAATCTTGTGACTTCCAACAACAACCCCTTTTACACTTGGGAAATCATCAAAAGTGACTTCTCCTGCTCTAGGTTGAGCGAGACAGAGTGTAAGTCTTTTACCGACTAAAACCTACAGTCTTTATTCAGTTGCCCTGCGAGAGGACCGGTAACTCGAACAATCCCTGGCAGGCATCAACCCTAGCTGGCCCCATCAATCTTGATGACATCTCATAGAAGCGTGTGTGGTGCACAATACACTCTCGATTCGTGTTTTCTTTGCTATACCGGAAGTCAACCTACACATTGTTCGCTGTCCGCTAACCCGAGGTAACCGAGAATCTCCTTGCGTCACCCGACTCTTGGGGCATCTCCGGTGAGGTCCGGAGCATGAGTGGTGTCTCCGCGTCACGGTTTCGACCGTCTCCTTTGCTCGCATTACTGATTTGCAGAAGGGTATGTCAACAAGACAGATCGCCGCCCAAGCGGGCCAGACCTCCACCGTTTTCTTCTTGACTGTTACCTCCAAATCCCACGATGACTGGTCGGCAAGGAAGCTCACCGCCTCGCAGGAGACGGTGCGGTATTCCCGCATCATCCGAATGGACATGGCACTTTGGTAAGTACGAACTCTCTAACAGATAAACTAACGCAAGTTTTGATTCATTCAAACCATAATCCGTTTATTTATCTATATAAATAAAAATGATTGTATATGTAACGTGTGTCAAGTGCAAAATTAGAAAATGATTTAAGCTCAGGTTTGAAGTTTACCACCTCTAGCACCCGGCTCGAGTTCAGAGAACATGATCCAAAGGGAGAGAGAATGGGAAGCAGTCGCCTCCTTCTTAGTAGTAGTAATTTAACTTAATTTAAATAATTATGAATTTAGGCGAGTGAATATCAGTTGCCTCACGGTTGCGACACCCTCTTCCTCCTTATAAATTAAGACTTACAATTTTTTTTTAAGAATGGATGCAAAATGAAAGTGTGACAATTTTTTACACACACATTGAAATGATCTGACTTTTAGTGACATTTTTGAGGCCTTCTGACCATCTTTTTACACTTGTGGCTTAGGGACTAAGTACACTCTGCGTACATACAGTGTTCTACAAGTACAATATAATAACGCGTTTAAGGTTAGTACCCTGAACGCGTACTAACGGGCTGCTGCCCCATTTCAGCGCTTCAGCAATATTTGCGGTAAAAAGCGTGAATGATTTTCATATCATCATGCGTTATGCTTCTGGGCCTGTTCGTGGGCTGCTGGAACTCTCTAATGTGGTGGCACTACACAATTCGCGTCGCGGTTTGTTTTTTTTTCCGGTGGGAAAATCATCATATGACATCCCCCGCTCTTGGGAGGGGCGGGAGATAGTGTCAGACTTTTACTGACTAAAAACCCACTCCTATTCCTTCGTTGCCTATACGTATACCAGGGCTGAGTCTTCCTTTCAGAATCAGACCTTTTTTTTTCTATTGGTTTTATTTTTGTATGTTAATTTACAATAGCTTCATAAGGATTTTTGTTTTTTTTTTTTTAAGTGGGAAATCATCAAATGACTTCTCTCGCTCTTGGGCGAAGCAGGAGGGTGTTTCAGACTTTTAATGTCTAAAACCCACTCCTGTGTTTGTTATTTGCCTTGCGTTCCAGAGCCCTGGGTTTTCCTTTCTGAGGCTAACCCATGGCCTCAGTAGGCTTCGACTCTGCTGGTCCTCTACGGTTTTGCTGAAATCTCCTTGAGGCGCGCGTCGAACTTTACTCGCCTTTGACGATTCGGGCATTGCTCGCCGCCCGCAAGCCCACGCCTACAGTGGTTAGAAATCGGGACCGGCATCCCGGTGGCTGTGGCGTGAGGGCCGTTCCCTCGCGCGTGCAGAAGCCTCTTTTGCTAGCATTACTACTTCGCAGAAGGAGGCGTCCGCCTGCCATTCCTCCTCGCTCCCGACCATGGCCCGTACCAGGGCCATGTGTGATTTTACCTGTTACTGCCTACATCTGAAATAAATTTCTTATTATTATGGCTTAGTACATCTCAAACCCTGATGTTCTGGTTCTTTGAGGGTGACACCATCCACTCATTCTCCCTGTACGCGCTATGCATGTGCATCAAATCCCTGGTTGGTTGAAAACTATTACGATACATGCAAAATTGCCAATAACAATGAACAAAGTACTATGTAAAGACCAAGGCCTGAACAATGTTATTAAAATACATCGATAAAAAAGAAGGGGTGACTTACACATTTAAACGTGTAAATCACCCCCTACTTTTTCAATGGGTCCACAAAAATTGTCACGAGCACAAAGTGAAGTAGCAATAAGGAGGCAACATATCCTGAACTGCTTGCAAAGTGAAGAGGTTACCACAGATATCAAAACAATCCCGGAAATACGGCCTGGGTCCTTACCAGAATCTTACTGGATTATACATCCTTATTCTGAGCACGTTTAATCTTGCGAATTTCCACTAAAACCAGCCCCAATAAAGGCAAGAAAGGAGTGGGTGCTTTGTTACTCGTCAGTGTTCTCTACGGCCGGCCGATAAAGGTAAGCCAGATATGAGGATAAAAAAATCTCCGAAGACATAGGGTACTACTGCTCAACAGTGATGTAGTTATTTTTCCATTTATTTAGAGATTTTAAAGTTTCTAAAAGGGTATGATAAGTGTAATGAAAATTGTTGATGATGGTAATAAAACAAAAGAAAACCTTTATACTGTTTATAAACTTTTTTAAATGTTCTTATTATCATAATTGTCTCAGTACTGTTTTAATTTCTTGCTTTAAATCTTAGCCAATGGCCTCCTTCTAGTTTGAGGTTAAAAGTCTTTTTTTCGAGCTTAGCCGGGATTGTAGTCTTTTCACAAGGGGAGACCTCAAAGTGAAGAAGGATCCGGTATGCCATCACCTTCATCTCGCTGAGAGCAAATCTGGACCCTGAAAAATAATAAATTGAGGCTTTAAGTAATATTCTTAAGTTAAAGTCTCTCCAAACTACTTTCGGGATCTATTAAATCCTAGCTAACAGCAGCAATCTCATTTTATCTTCTTGATTTGGGGTAATACTATAATTTTTTCTTCTCTTCTTTACTCCCGTTTGTCTTTACCGTTTAATTCAATCTCTCTTCATCTTCGGGCTCTTG
This sequence comes from Mythimna vitellina, assembly GCA_949316375.1. NCBI lineage: Eukaryota > Metazoa > Arthropoda > Insecta > Lepidoptera > Noctuidae > Mythimna > Mythimna vitellina. The sequence continues at coordinate 826,868 of OX438692.1, read as the reverse complement.
ATTCTCTTCTTTAGTCTACATTATTCCATTTATAAAAGACATTAAACAGTGGTCTCACCTATACAATTTCTTGGTCCAACACCAAAGGGCATGTATGCGAACGTCTGGATTTTATGCTTGTTATCATCAGAGAAGCGCTCGGGGTCGAACTTCTCAGGGTTGGGGAAGAATTGCGGGTCACGGTGTATAGCAATTACTGGTACGAAGACAGGTGTACCCTTGCGGATCTGCAAAAAAAAGAGTTTTTGTTTCGTTGAAATATACTGGTCAGTTTAAAATTACTTTCGTTCAGAATGGCGGTGTTAGAAAATAAATAAATAAACAGACTCACAATGAAATCCTTTTTAGCTTTCTCATTAGGTTTTCCTAAATTGTAATCTTTCGTGCAAATTCTGTCCAGACTTACACCAGGTGGCCACAGTCGCAATAACTCTGCAACATTAAAAAAAAGCTCTAAAATAGTTGCTCAGATATAAGCAAAGTGCGAAAATTTATACTAGACCATCATCTAAAAATCAAAGGCTGTACTTTGAAACTAATCGAAATCTTACCAGAGATAACCATGTCCATATATGGCATGTTCTGGATGGAGTTGAAATGCAGTTTACCGCCATTCTTAGCGTCAGTCTCTTTTATCTCTTGAGCCAGTCGCTCCTGGACATCAGGGTTCAGTGCTAATTCGTAGAGTAGGAACGACAAACCGGCTGAGACAGTTTCAAAACCAGCAATAAAGAACATCACTGCTTGGGCAACGAGGTCGTCGTCACTCCACACTGTAAGTCAAAAATAGAAACATAGTTAGAAGGGCATAAAATTTATTGATATTTTATTTATTGATCTATTGACATTTCTAAGTTTTTATCAATGATATTTTATTTATTGCCATTTTTTATTTTTATTCTAAAACATTTAGTCAATTTTGTGACAATTGTAATTGAATTTAATAATTATGTAATTTATTATGGGAAGAATACAAAAAACAGTGTGATGTAATGTATGAAATAACATAGAAATAAGTACTAACATAGGTATAATGTGGACCATAATTTGTCTTAAAATAAATAAATTTTATTATTATTATAAACGTTTCTTCCATAGTTTTAGTTCAACGCAGATTTCGGATGTTCAGACACAATAAAATTTTAATGCCTTTCTTGATATATATTTGGTTTAAATAACGGCCCACTTCATAGTAATTGGACATCGCTGCCTATAACCGACACATTTTAAATACTAGGATATGCAAAGCAAAGCCAAAATGGCTTTTGATTCTGTTACTACATTGCCAAGTCCAGTAAAGCGGAGCTCGGTAGTAAAATATATCATATAACATTTCCTTGGACGCGGTACATTAGAAAGGTTAATATTTTAATGTTTACCAATCTTAATCATATGTTGTGTATATCAACACCAGAAGTTGGAAAGCAGGTTCAATTGTGTTAAAGGTCCTCACGTAAATTTCCAGTGTTTACGAGGCAGTGTCTTGTTTTTCTTCATTTTCGTTTTGACAAATAATCACATTAGAATAACTTTGTAAACCAAAAAGGTAAGTTTTTGCTTGAAATTGTTTTTAACTGACGAGATTTTAATCATAACATTATTAACTATAGGTTTGCTAAACGTTTAATAAGTTGTACTTTTAGTCAGTTTTTGTTTTACACACCTCTGTTAATTTTTTTCTGACCAACGGCAGATTCTTCAACGGTTGCAAATCCAGCAGCTTCATCACTGGATTTGTTGTCTTCATGGGTCAGTTTTCCTAGAACAACATTTATTTTCGTTTATTTATTATACACTACATTGAGATTTGAACATACGCTGTTATTTATACCTTTCTTAGCTTCCATAAGCAAATGAATCATATCAGGTCTAATAATATTATTCATCTCGCGATTTGCCATCGTTTCCAGAATTATTGTTCTGAAAAATTTCTTCGACTCCTCCGAAAAGATTTCCACCTTTAAAGCCTGCAAAACATTATATCAAACTATCAATGTGAATGCAGTAAAATATGTTAAGAAAAATTTGTGTGTTCGATTCGGGTCTATTATTTTCAGTATTGATCTCAAGACTGTCTAGGATCAACTGGCTCATCGAAGTGAATAATTTGTAAGAATGTCAGTACAAACAGTAGGATTACGGTTCTTGTTCTTCCATTCAAAGTAACTGCCACGTTAATCTATTTTTTGGTTGGGAAACCATTAACTAACTAGTTCTGGGAAAAGCAAGAAAGTGTCACACTTTTACTGATTAAAATGCATCAATGTTGCGGCTGCAGACTTTCAAACCATCTCCAGTAACATTGATCTTCGGACCACCACAAGATGTTGCTGTGAATTTTAATACATCAACCGTGTGATTTAATATTTACAGGCTATTTTTATCGTTTTTATAGTTGAATTGAAAATAATGGATTTCAGTTTTACACACAGAGTTAGAGTATTGATCTATTGTAACTTTAGTAATTACATTAGGTATCTAAGATATGATCTGCAAAAGGTTCCAGAAGTTGAGTTGGTTGGTCTTTGTCACTGTGGTTTAAATCTTTATCATATTTGTCTCCAGATATAACTATTGTGTTTACAAGGACTACAATAGTTGTATTATTCAAAAGCTTCTAAACAGTTTATAAAATGTAAACCATTCCAATCTAATTTTTGTATTTCTTTTGCCATGTCTTATATTGTCAACTTACCTTAGCAAGTGTTGGCGCAGTACCACTGAAGATGGATTTGAGCGCTTGACGGAAATTGAAAGTAGCGGCCACACTACCCATGGCGTAAAACTCATTGTCTACGTCATTGTGAGAATCTACCTTCAAACCGAAGGCACAGGAGGCTATCACGTCATTGGTGTAGCGAGTAGTTAGATCCTTGCACTCTATGTCTATGTATTCAGCTGTAAATAAACTATGGTTTTATTGATCCATTTTTAAAAGACTTGATAAATAAATAGCCATTTTGCGAACTCTTGGACTATTTGTAAGTATCAAGATATTCAAGAGTTTGTAAGTTCCAAATATTTTAGAACAATACCTAGTGTGAATGCGATCATATCAATAGTAATTCAAAATGTTTTCACTATTTGATGTCTAAAAGTAAGGAAGAACAACTCGCGTTGATCAGCAAAATTTATACATATTTCCAAAAAAATACTTACTTTTGGATTCTTTGATCTTCTTTTGAAGTGAACTAATCATCTGATCACCAACCTCCACCATAAAAGGCACCATCAGACGCATTTTGGAACTTGTGAACGCTGGACTCAACGAGGAGCGCATGTCTTTCCATTCTTGACCTGTGAATGACTTAAACGTTATTGAGTCGAATGTCTATTCCCTAGCAATATTATTCAAGAAAAAAATGTTACCAAAAATTTTTCTAAAATTATGATGCATGACTAGATTATTTTTGAGTACAATACTTGTATATCAAATACTATAGACGTGTTAGACATTATTGGAGAAAAGAACTGGAATGTTGATCCTCTTTCATTCATAGATACCTTTTAAAGAAAACAAGATTCTGGAGAAGAACGTGTCACTCGTGCTGAAAATGGGCCGATGATCAAGGAAGTGCTCGAAGTCTTTGACACCGACCTTCTTTATTAGATCAATGTCACGGAGCAAAATAGACTGGGAGACGAACATATAATTTCCCACAAATCTGATGAAGAAGATATTTTAGTAAACACTCATGGGCAATATTTAAGAGACGACAATTTTAGTTAAATCAATTAAAAATATTCTCTTACTTTTCTTCTGGAAAGCTGTTATACAATGTCATTAAGTCATCGGCAAAGTGCTTAGTACGGAACAAGATCCCCGCCATGTTGCCGAATAAGGGGACGGGTTTGAGATGCTTAATGCCATCGCGACTGAAGCTGGAGTAGACTTGCCGGAAGTATAAAACAAGAACGGCGATAAGAACCGCCACCCAGAAGAGGACTATCATGATCTGAAATAAATAACAATGAATCAAAATTTAGAATTTTTTATTGTAATTTTAAGACTTTTGGTTACAATGCGATACATTTTCCATATTTTCAGAGGGGTATTACACATCCACAGTTTGACACTGTACATCTAAAACAAAACATGATATCGTTTTACGTTATTGTTAATTTTGTCTATGTAGAAACCGAAAAACATAAAAAAATGGCTTTTAAAAAGTTATGAGCCAGCAAATTTTCTGTTTTTTTTGATGATTGTAATGCAAATTTAGGTATAAAAAGTAACAAAAATCGTATAACATCTCCAAAACGAAGTCGCTACCGACAAAGCTTAATTACCGAAGAGTTCTATACAATTTATTTGTAATAGATTTATGCAAATTTCATAAAACTCGATTTTCCAAAGCATTACTCCCATTTTCTTGCGCATCTTCTAATGTCGTATCAGTTCGGAACGGTGTTTGTGTGCGTGCAAATAATACGTTGTACATATAGACTAGCATCGAACTGCTTATACTTGATACTATTGCTGTCGGATACGATGTTAGATGAGACATCGTAATTTTTGGCCTCACCCATCAGCGAGTTCGAGTCCGCAACTAGTTCAACCATAACATAAGAAAATTCGTACCAATGCGTGCGTAATAGATTCCTATTTTTTATTCGTAGATCCAGATTCGCTCACATGCAGTTTTTAATTCAATTTGCTAAATTACGGTACAATTGGCATTGGCAGCTTCTTTAATATTGTGTGTATTTGCTATTTTCGTGATGGTAAACACGTATTTGAACGTACGTTACTGTTCAGTATGTTTACTGGGTTTTTTTTTTGAGGTGGAAAATGATCAAATGACTTTTCGCGCTCTAAGGTGGAGTGAGAGGGTGTGCCAGACTTTTAGTAACTTCAGTTTCCCTTTCAAAAACTCCTCGTGGCATCGCCACTGCTAAGACCCTACGGTTTTGCTGGTATCTTTTTGAGACGCGCGTGGGACACTACGTACCGTCGACGATTCGGGTTCAGTTCTTGCCGGACGACGTCCGGCGAGTTACTAGTCGTCCACAAGTCCTACGCTGACTGGGGATCACTTTGCGACTCCCGACGCCCGGAGCGTCTCCCGGCTGGGACGTGAGGATATCCGTTTCTTGACGGCTGCGGCCATCTTTTCCGTTAGCATTACTGCAGAAGGTGCGACCGCCTCCCGTCCTTTCACGCTTCACGTCATGGTATGAACCAGAGCCCGGTGTAAGAGGTCGCCGCTGATGTCCACTCTGTTCAATATCACTTTAGTACCCACATGGGTTGTGTACATCTATCTCTATACTATATTATTATACAAGAGTCTGACCAAAAATTTATAAACTTATTGTTTTCTGTTACTTAGTGGTTGTTAGTCTTCAAACAAATCTTTCTTAACCTATCTCATCATAGTACCATAGACCACAGTACGTATTTGTTCACCTATCACGTGTGCTATGCGTCTTGAAGTATTTATAATAATGATTCTTTAATCACATATTTTAAAGTCACCACACATACGTATGTGAGGCAGACAATGCATCAATAAAATTGAATCATAATCTTTTTCATTAATAATAATTAGTAACTATTTATGTACGTATGTTAAAGTTTTGTCATGTATTTTAAATCTACGAATTCATAGTGTTGTGTTGTGAAGAAATCTTCAAGAGGGGATAAACTCCTCGTGCCTTAAAGGATATAGTCGGCCTTATAATGTGCCCACTGTTGGGACTCAGGCCTCCTCTCTAGGAGAGAGAATAGGCCATAATCCACCACGCGGGCCCAGTGCGGGTTGGTGAATGTCACATGTCTTCGAATTTTTGGTTCTAGGACATGCCGGTTTCCTCACGATGTTTTCCTTCACCGTTTTGAGAGCAGTGGTGATAAAATAATAACACAAGTAATGAGCCCATAAAGGATATAAACCATTTATTATATTATTATATTTTAAGCTGATAATACTATTTTTTCTTAAAGTTTGGAATTTCCACCATTAAAAAGCACTTTAAGTATTTATTTATTGCCCGCTGAGGTTTCATCTGCATCTTTGGTTACATCTGCGCTCCTTTTGGTCGAAGCGTGATAATATTATTGCCTATACTTATAGTTACGGGTAGTAAGACTCGCTTGCCAAGGATTCAATCACAGACTTATAGTCCCTTGAACATCTGGCCGGAATTAAATGGGCACATACTCGTACTGCAGCCAGCTGCACCTGGATTGAGCCCCGTTGAACTTTAAATCCATTTTCTTTGCGAAATATTGATTGATTAACATATGCTACGTACATTCTGAAGAACACTTAACCAGCAATTTTTTTGTGTAAACATATTTCTAAAGATCAAAGCCGTTTCAAAAGAGTAGGGAAAACCAGCGAAAAAATATCATGTTGTTAAAATTTTCTTTTGGCAAATTTTTGTCTTACGAAAACATCATACGTTGATAATTTATTTATTTAATACTTCATGCACATAAAGATACAGAGGTGGACTTAATAGAAAAGATGTGGTGTATACATTAAATGTAGACCTGTTGAGGTGTGGTGTCGTGGGCACACTCGATCCGTTCCCGAGAACGAGTAGACGTCACTCTGAAGTTGCGCCTGCTTACTGATAATTTGGTTGTTTCATTTATAAACCCAAATACCTAAATAGTGATTTTAGTGAACACCACCGCTAAGGCTTCAGGAAGTTACTGTTTTATAGCACTGCTCGGGAGTTAGGGCCTTAAAAATCTCTTTATGTGATTGACTTCTAAGCAAGCGTGTTCACTCTTCAATCACTACATCACTTACCATCTCAGGTGAGATATTGGCCTATCAATAACAAAAAAAACATTTCTCGATAAATGAGCATGATTAAAAAAAAAACAGTTCGAACCAGTAGTTTTTTAAGTTAACGAGTTCAAACACGAACTCTTCAGTTCGATAATATTAGCATAGTTATATTAGGAGTGAAGTTACGTCCTTTTAAGTGCATGCACATACAAGCGTAGTTCTGATCCACGTCTGCTTACATTATTAACTAGTGAACCTGCGGGCATCAATCTTATTTAGCATAACATACAGCATAACCAGCCTTATAATGTTCCCACTGCTGGGACTCAGGCCTCCTCTCTAGGAGAGGGAATAGGCCGTAATCCACCATGCAGGCCAGTACGGATTGGATCGGAACCAACAATTTTTGAATTTTTGGTTCTAGGACATGCCGGTTTCCTAACGATGTTTTCCTTCACTGTTTTGTAAGCAGTGGTGATGAAAATAAATTACACAAAATAATGCACCTGGCTGGGTTTGAACCCGTGACCTATAACTCATAAGTCGGGGCCGTTATCACTCGGCCACCACTACTCAATCTTTCCCGCGACTTTGATCGTGTGAATTTCGTATCTTTTCCTGTACAGGATACGGCAAATAAAAAAAAACTATAGCCACTGAACTCAAACTCCCTTTTTTCTTATTGAAAGTGGATTTTTGATCATCCCAAATATGGTTTCCACTATTTTCATTTATATTTAACTAAACCGCATTTAACGAAGGTAGCAATCCGCCCCTAAAACGACCCACTGACCATTTTCAGGGTTACTAATACAAGGAATGTGATTTCCTCATAGAAACTTATAAACCGTGAACAGTCTTTTGAAGGAAGTTTGAAAAATTAATAAAATCCATCATCATTATCTTCCTGCCCTTGTCTTAGTTACTTGGGGTCGGCGCGACACTTTTTTAGGGTTCCGTAGCCAAACGGCAAAAAAATGGAACCCTTATGGATTCGTCATGACTGTCCGTCTGTCCGTCCGTATGTCACAGCCAGTTTTTTCCGAAACTATAAGAACTGTCGAAACTTGATAAGTAGATGTATTCTGTGAACCACACTAAGATTTTCACACAAAAATAAAATAAAAAACAATAAATTTTGGGGGTTCCCCATACTTAGAACTGAAACTCAAAAATATTTTTCATCAAACCCATACGTGTGGTGTATCTATGAATAGGTCTTCAAAAATGGTATAGAATTTTCTGATATCATTTGTTTCTAAACTGATTGGTTTGCGTGAAAGACACTTCCAAAGTGGCAAAATGTGTCCCCCCCCTGTAACTTCTAAAATAAGAGAATGATAATCAACAAAAAGAATATGATGTACACAATACCATGCAAACTTAAACCGAAAATTGGTTTGGACGACATCTAAGTAAGTAGTTTTTTAATACGTCATAAATCATAAGTCACAATTTACCTTTCAAGTTTATACGAAACCCTTAGTGCGCGAGTCCGACTCGCACCTACCCAGTGGTTTTTCTTACATTCTATCCTGTCAGCTGTCATGCTATCACTAACTTTTTCTTTCATATCACTCCTCACACAATTCATCCATCTTTTCTTCGCCTTTTCTCTCCCTCTCCATCCATCCACATGTTTACTCTATTTTAATAACATGCTTTCATGCATGCGTGTGTTTTAGTAAACTGCATAGACTAGAATAAACTTTATTGTACACCAAAGTAGTAATAAATTATTTCATTAAGACCCTTCCTAAGAGTTTTTTTATATAAGAAGATCAATCAAATCCATGACTTACTATTTCGTTAGAAGCACAACACTAGTTTGTAAAAAAAAACGATACACTCGTCCACGAAATACTGATTAGTCTAGTATAAAAAAATTTTGCGTGCTGCTTGGAGCACGAACGAAATTGCACTGAGCGTACGAACACTGTGTGGTGATATTATGTCATGGTATCTTTATTACGCAATTTCTTTTTTTGGTAATAGACAACGATCAAAAATAAACATGCTATCTGTTAAACAGATAATTCCTTTTTGCTTTATCATTTTTTTATAATCCGTTTTCGATTTTCAAATAATATCTGTTGTTTGTTGTAAATGATGCTGATAAGTCTGAAAATTAATTGCAACCACATTGGGTTTTTTTAATTACATTAATGTTTCTCTTTCATTTTGAAACAGCTGAAGCGATTTGGATGAAGTTTTTAACACGGATAGACTATGTTCTGGAATAGCACAAAGGATACTTTTTATTTCGGGAATGTGTTCCTTTGGGATAACTTTCTACTTTCGCTCGGGCGAAAATTCTGGCAAGAGCTAGAGATTTGTGTGGTTAAAAAGTGGTTGTCTGACGCATGAGTTCCTGAATAGGTAAAGTAACAACTGTCAAAAATTTCCGCTAGATTATACAGGTTAAGATAAACCTTTTTAACCAAACCTGGTGCGCCTGACCATCAATGATTGCATCTCTGCTTACCATCAGGTGGGATCGCAGTCAAGCACTGGTTTATATCAATTAAAAAAAAAAAAATAATAATAATTTATTCGATAAAAGGAAGAAACTTTCAACTCGTTTGTATTTTCCAGAATTTACAAGGAAAGATCAAAAGAAAAAAAAATATATTTCCTCTTTGGTTTGCTCTCCTTGATTTTATATTATCATTCGCCGAATTTGATTGTTGTGTGATAAGTGCAATAATTACACTTATCTACATTTTCCTCTATATTGCAAAGCTGCTTCCGATTTCTATAAATTCTACTGGATTCACAAGCCCTCGACGCATTTTAGTGGTTGACGCCGATCAATGGGAGGTCAATGTCATCTGTCTTAATTGTCTTCATCACATAACATGCGTCCAGTTTTGTCAAATTGTGATATTTCAACTTATCCAATCGAGCTCTAGTCATTTATTACATCGATTACTCATATCACAACCTATGTTATTAAAAAACCAGTCAAGTGCGAGTCTCGAAATGGCCCATCAGTAAGCAGGTTCATATTACTTTTGGGCATATTCTGCATCATAAGCCTGTTAATTGTTAAAATACGTAGGTACTGTAGGCACACGTCTACATGTGCTGTAGGCTCAAATTCACAATGTTTGTCTGTACTTTTGTGCACGTATTGAATTTACTCATTCTGTCCTAAATTGGTTTAAACTATTTATCACAACTAAAGTTTGTACCTAAAACGAATAAAACATTCATTGTTATTACTGTTTCAGCTGGATATATAGGCTTCCCCCAAGTGTCGCTATAATAATTATAATAACTTTATTTCAGGTGACATAGACCTTTAGAAACTTTAATCTAGTCAATTTTATATTTTATTTACCGTGACTTCCAAATACAAAACATGACCCACTCATTTTGAAAGGGACTACTCCGTAATAAGGGTCAGCAGGAAAGCTGCTTTTTTGCTATAATGACCATCCCATGCGGCTCGCATCCATCGGACGTCCCTTGTTTGGTCATCGATCCACCATGTCCGCCTCACCTTCCCTACACCGAGACCAACCCAGGATTATAGTTACTTGTTTTCTGAATGGAAGACATGGTGGGTTACCATGACGTTCAAAGTAAGATTGTTTCATTCTTATTTTAGTGTGGGTTAAAGACAGAGCTATACAGGTTGTCTAGCGCCATCTCTTACCCACAATGGAATAAGAATAAAACAATTTTACTGTAAACGTCATGGTAATCCACTATAATGCTAAAAGGGTTGCGATTCTGTGAGAAGACAGAGTGAAGAAATTACATTAATTTAGCTTAAAAAGTCTCTCGACCGAATTTCGATCACGGCAGCCAATCTATCAGTGATTAGCTAAGTACGCAGAAGATACTCGTACAGTGCATAAGTCTATGCGCAATAAACAGATGCAGTCTCAGTTCCTTTACATTTATTGTCTAGTGGGAATACGACAGAACTGGGGAGAAATCAAGCGCAAGACTCCGTCGTTTATAGGCTCTAAAAGGATATGCTTTCAGATTGGCCCCATTTTTTTCAAAATCCAGTTTTGATGAAGGGATCCATGAGAAATCAAGAGAACTCCTAAAATATTATAGGCAACTATATAGTGATTTTGGTATTTTCATTGAGAACTTTCATTTACAGTGAAATAGTAAGATTTAATGAAGTGGAACTGATGAAGAATACCCGAAAATTGTCAACGGAATTTCATACTCACATAGATATCACAATGAAGATAGTTAAGCGACTATGACAATACAAATAAATGAATGGTTCTGAATAGTTACATTGAAAATGATATCATCGAAGTGATCTGATGATGATGATAATGAAGCCGGAAGGTAGGCACTGGAACTCCGTAATTAATCAATGTAACCTAGCCGTGTTTGGACTTATAAGAATAGTCATGAGATGTATTTTGGCTTTAAGGTACTATCGAACTTCCATGTGCTGACGGTAATTAGGGGTAGTTTTAGTGAGGTGTGAATCCCACACTCCCCAGTCTTTACTACCTAAAAAAACTAAAAGTTTAGGAAACCAAAACGGGACGGTGGCCACTTTGTTATAATTGGATATTATGGCAGTTATGACGCAATCCCATGCAACTTTCGGGAACTTTTTTGACAGTTACAGGTATGGGTGATTCAGCTTTTAGGTATAGCTATAAACTAGCTGTTCTAGAATTCCGTACTCGAATGTTAATCAACGGAACTCTATTACAATTTATTAAATTACTACTACTCTATTAAATTAGAATCCGCTGATTGTCTGTCCGTCTGTCTTTTAGCGGGCCCTAATCTCTCTTATAACCCCATACTATATTTTTTTAGAATTATTGTCTAAAACCGGCCCATTGTGACTCCGACTCGCAGTTGGCTGGTGTTTAAATCAAACAAAAGAGTTAAGTAAAAATTAGGTTTATTTTCACACTTAAAGCAACTGTTACATTGATGCAACTTACCACGTTAAAGGATTTTCGTTCTTATGTAGTAACAGTAACATAGATGTTACTACATACTTGCGAACTTAATCTAAGTACGGCACTAAAAAATACAGTTTTTGATGATTTATTTTTGGGGACGAACTCTGATTCGAACCCAGGAACCGCCCTTAAGCGCCAAATTAAAGTCATTTTTTGTCAACTCTGGAGGGAAACATGTCTGTTCATACGGGTACACCTCCATCTCTCGGAGGAGCAGGTAAGCCATTACCTTGATCTCACGTAATGCGAAGCGAGAACCTGGAAATGTTAAAAAATAAAACAACAGCAATTACTGGACGGTAAATATTAGCATAAAATCACCTATGTGTTTCATGAAGATGTTCTTTGAGTGATGTGAAGGCATATATGGCTAAGCTGTCTGCTTTTTCGACGTCACAAAATTGCATATAATGAAAGTCTTCTTTAAAAGCGTTGTCTATGCTGACATTTTTGTACTAGTAAATAGACAGTAGGGTCTGCGCTTAAAAGTCAAGATTTAATAAACTGGCAAAGTTCGAGTCGGACTCGCACACGAAGAAGGGTTCCGTACTACAATACTAAAACCGAGCAAAAAACGCCGACTAAAATGAAGTTTCTTTTATAGAAACGTTACCTTATTTTTTAAATTTATACTATTTTTTTATATATATTGTTATAGGGATAATAGTAATACATATTCTGTAAAAAATTCAACTCTCTATTTCTTACGGTTTATTAGATACAGCACGCTGATAAATGGACAGACTGGCGGACGGACAGTGGAGGCTTAGTAATACAGGATCCCCGTTGGCACCCTTCGGGTACACAAAACTAAAAATGCAACACATCAATCTTTCTACCATCGGACAACCCGACGTACTCCGCCCTTACATTATTTACTAAGCCTTTCGCCTCGTCGTTTATACCGCGTACATCGAAGGATTGGAATAATTTGCTGCGGTCTTCCCGTTCGACTATAATTTAGATGTCTTCAAGGCTACAGTGAATAAGCTCTTAATCTAGTGCGCCTCACCGTCAACGATTGCATAACTGCTTACCATCGTGTGGGATCGCAGTCAAGTACTAGTTTAAATCAATAAAAAAAAAAACTATACTGATGGCTAATGACACCAATTTCACTCAAAGAGATTTCAAGTCTCAGACTCACCAATACAGTACCTAGGCCCTATTCCGAAAGGAATATACGTAAAAGGTATAATTTTGTTCCTGTTTTCCGGTGAAAACCTATCAGGATCGAACTTCGTTGGTTCAGGGAAGAACTTCGGATCTCTATGGAATGACCAGGGTGATATAATTACAGTTTCGCCTTTCCGGATCTGAAAGAAATATAAGATGATTCCAATAATAATGTTAAAAAGTAAACATGTAGAAAATATTTCCATAAAAAATAACTAATATCACCAACCATCAAAGTCAAAGTCACTTGACTTTGAGAGAGAGAGTCAAGAGAAAGAGAGAGAGAGTAAGTCAAGTATCAAAGTTTTATTACTATTTTAGGTGTACTATTGTACACCTAAAATACATAAAAAACTTTATTAAGTTTATTCTATTCTATCAAAATTAAAACTACTATTTGATATTTTTTTTTATTTTCTGGTTGGTTGAAGAAAAACATCCCTTCATTCGTCTGTCTGATCTTCTAGTATCCTTTTTTAAAAACCGCCGACAATAACATAAGCTCACTAACTGATTATTGACTAAAAGTTTTTATAACTATAAATTTTAGAATATGCCACCTGCCCAACACATACTTTGTCTAATAGGTTGAGCATTAGGCATGTCCATTTTACTTTAACACATTCAATAGACTATAAGATATAGACATAGTTGTGATACGTTTTACTCACAATCAAATCCTTTGTAGCTTCACTATTGGGTTTACCAAAATTGTAATCTTTTACACATCGTCTGTCTGCAACCGCGACAGAAGGCCACAGCCGTAGTACCTCTGAAAACGATAATCAAAATAAATTGTTGGAAGTGTCAAGCTTAATATTGTAAATATCTCGTGTGTTGAATCATAGAAGTTTAGATATGAAATCTATTAAAAAATATGTGGACATTTATTGAATGTAATTAATTCATTTGATAACAAATAAATAATTACTGTCTAAAAATTCAGTAATCAAGCATATATTATGTAGGTTTTTTTTTATTGGGTGGGAAAATCATCTTATGACAAATCCCGCTCTTGGGCGAAGCGGGAGATAGTGTCAGACTTTTACTGACTAAAAACCCATTCCTGTTCCTTCTTTGCCTTCGTCCCAGGGCCACGGGTTTCACTTTCACACTACCCGTGGCCCCAGTAGGCATCGACCCTGCTGGGCCCCTACGATTTAATGACATCTCCTTGAGGCGCGTGTGGAACAATACGCGCCGTCGACGACTTGGGCTCGGTCCGGACGGTTACCGGATGGTCGGACGGCGAGCCACCCATTGCTCGTCGTCCGCAAGCCCGCGCCTACGGTGGCCGGAAATCGGGATCGGTATCCCGGCGGCGGACAGGGCGTAAAAGTATTTAAATAGATTGCCATCATTATTATCTTACCAGAGACCACCATATCCAAATACATCAAATCCTGTACAGTGTTGTAGTCGATCTTGCCACCATTCCTTGTGTCATGTTCCCTGATCTCCTGAAGCAGTCGTTCTTGCACATCGGGATTCACTGCCAGCTCGTACAATAGAAAAGACATCGTTGTGGAAACTGTATCAAAGCCACCGAACAGGAATAGCACTGCTTGAGCTACTAGGTCTGCATCTGACCATTCTGGAATATGATTTTCAACTTGTTAGATGAGCACTAAATTGAGAATACAAGTGAAAAAAATAGGAGTGAGTGTGAATTATTTCATCATGATTCATCATCATCCAGCCGCATGAGAAAAAATAAAATGCTAGGAGAGATTTCTTTAGAAAAATGAACCATATTTGTCTTTATTTTGTATGTGAGTGTACATTAATCGTCAAATAAAGAAATACACGATTAGCATCTCCTTCAAAACCACTAATTTGCAGCAAACTCAAATACTAAAAGCACGTATAAACACCGTAATATGCTTACCATATTTATGTTGTTTCTTGTCAATAGGTGATTCTTCAGACGTTGCAAAACCAGCATTTTTGTCTTCACCATCTCTGTCGTGAGTGAGTTGACCTATTCATTCAATATCATTAATTTAATTGACCTTAACATAATTAACGTCTTCATTATGTAAGGTTTTTACATGATACCTAAACCAGGGCCTCAAGTCTGCTATTACAATAGTTTCAGAATGGTCTTTCAATGATTTGATAATTGTTAATTTTGACAAGTTTGGTAATCTAATATAATGGCGTAATTATGGCTTTCCAATGGTCAACCACTGATACTCCATTAAAAGAAGTGGCATAGAATGGTAATCCCTTAAATATTGACAAATGAATGTCTGACGCATGCGGTAATCTGCTAAAATTATGACAGTTCCTTTGACCAGTGACCTACCATTAGAACGTCATTGTGTAGTCATTGCTTTTAATAAGCTCGATATTGTTAATCTATCACAACTCTATTATGAAACCATTGGCCGATCAATGATCCATCATTATGAATTAGCAAATTAAGAACTTTTAGCAAAATGACAATGAGATCGTGTTGAAATGACAAATTTATAAAAATAGCAGACTTGGGCCCCTGGTAACTTTGCTGCTACTACAAATCATGGCACGGCAGACAGAGCTCCGATGGAATGTCACGGGTCGACAGTGCGTTATGTTCTATGTGCGTTTCAAAGAGATGTCAGTATGGATGACGGGGCTCACTAAAAACGATACCTGTCAGGGCTGTGGAATTGGTTTAATTGTCACCACGGCTCTGAAACGTAAAGTGAAGGAACACGGAAGGATTTTAGTCATTATAAGTCCGACACTCCTTCTTTTTCTACCCAGAGCGGTAGAAGTTAGTTAGTTATGTGATGATTTTCCACCCCAAACATAAAATAAAACTGAAGCTCACCTCTCTTCACTTCGGACAGAGTATTGATCAAGTCTTGCCTTACGATGTTGTTCTTTTCTCTGTCCTTCATTGTGCTGAGCACCACATTTGTGAAGTAATCTCTAGTCTCACGCGGTACTAGTGAAACATTCATAACCTAGACAAAAAATAAGCTACTTAAATTTTTTGATCCTAGTTTCTGCGGCAGAAATATATAAACCTGTTTGGTTGATCACATAAATCAGGGTGGTATAAATTACTTGAATACTACTAAATCCGGGTATATGCCAATCAACAAATATGAAGCAGATGTACTTAATAAAAAAAACTGACCTGAGCAACCTTGGAAAAATATTTACAGAAGAATATCTTCAAGAGTTGTTCAGTGAACTTGGCAATCACTTTACTGTTCGTATAGAATTCATTGTCTTCTTTCTGTGAGCTGACCTTTAGGCCAAAGAAGCAGGAGGCTATGACGTCATTGGCGTACCTGGTCATCAGGTCTTTTGTATCCACGTCGATATAAGGATCTGTGGGGTTGATGTTTAGTGTTTTATTAGCTTGTTATCAATTTAAATCAAAAATTGTTTTAGACTTTCACGCTGCGCAATCAGCTTGAAGTTTACGTAAAAGATATATTTTGTTGTACCTATACATCTTATGTAGAACATATTTTTCTTATTCATCTCATTGTTTAACAAGTCAAGTGTACTGAGTCAAGTCGAGATAGCCTAAAAACTCTTCAATTTATTATATTGCTTCAATATTTCTAGTAAGAGATAGTTCAGTATACCAGTGGATAGTATAGTTCGCTTCTAAGAAAATGTAAACAATATTTACTTCCAGAATTTTTGATCTTCTTTTTAAGCACATTGACCATCTCCTTGCCAACCTCCTCCATAAAGGGCACCATCAGACGAATTTTAGAGCTGGTGAAAGCTGTACTCATCGTGTATCTCATTGCCTTCCATTCATCACCTAAAAATCAATTTTATATTAGTTTAATTTTTTTTTTTTTTAGTTTTATTATTATTTATTATTATTACAATTAAATGTTAATTACAGTTTTTTTTTTTTGAGCCAAATTGAGTGCTGCATGCAATATTTTGCTGATTTGCCGAATCAACAAAATATTTCATGTTGAGGATACCTGCTTTGCAAAGTGACTAAACTAAAAAGTGTATAGAAGATGCGCATATCCTGTCGTAGTATTTTCTTGTCAAGATTTTAATAATAAATAATATTTTTAATGTAGTCTTCTGTAATATCGTTCCAGTCTCACGATTATCAGATGAGGTTAAAACGTTTCATAGTATTATTCTAATTTGTACAAAATTGTTAATAGGCTAGTATTATGTGTAAATAACTCATTTTTATTTAAACACCAAGTTGACATAATATTTTGTACCAGAAATTTTTGAGAAAAAAGTTATTATGTATAGGGCACTGGCCACTTGTAATTATTTTAAAAACTTTGGTTATATAAAAGTAAAAATACAATCGAATTTTGAATATTCCTCAACATTTTTTCGAGAGCCAGAAGTACATTGTCGTGTCTCATTTAAAAATGGATCTGCATCGAGAACATTTTCGTGCGATGATTTTCGACGATTTTAAATGTGGCCTAAAACCTGATGAGTCATTTGATCGACTTCAAATTGCTTTCGACCTTCAAAAGCAACCATCTACCGCTGGCATAGCGAGTTCAAGCACGGTCGCCTTACTTTGAGGGATGAACAAAACAGTGATCGTACAACGACTGTCACGGAAGATAGTTTGCTGGCAGTAAAAAAAAAAATTCAAGAAAATATGCGAATTACGTACGAAGAGATTCAGCATACACAGTAGAATGGTTCGAGAAGCGTTCACAAGATTCTACACGAGCACCTTCGCGTGAGGAGGATAGTTTGCCGCTGGGTGCCGCACACCGAAGCTCAGAAGCAGGCCCGTGTGGAGTGATGCCGCGATATGATTAAAAAATTTGAAACAAGCCTGTCTGGGCGCGTTTACGACATTGTGACAGGTGACGAGTCCTGAATTTATCAATACGATCCAAAAACAAAGCGTCAGTCGACAGTTTTGATGCTTCAAAACGAACCAATGCCTACGAAAGTGAAGCGATCGAGAATTCAAAATCAAAATTTTGATCGCTAGTTTCTTCACTTTGACGGGGTATCTGATTTTAATTCCATTTCGAGACCAAAGCAGCAACAACGCCGAATGGTATACTACAAGATGCCTGCCAGAAGTTTTGTTTGCAATGAGCAACAACCGAACAAACTTGGGCTCTGCAGGGTACTGTGCTTCACCAGGACAACGCGCCCGCGCATTCAGCGCCTCTTTACTGTCCTGATCTGGCACCCTGTGACTTCTTTTTATTCCCTAAAATAATCTTTGAAAAGATTAAAAAAATGTATTTTATCCATAAATGTTAGTACGTATAATTAAAACCCCATAAATAAAGAAGAGATTATAATAACAATCTTTGTTAGCGATGTATCGATAACACAAAAACATGTAGTCATTTAGACATCTATTTGATATACAAACAAACATATCTCGGGCAATCACACATTGTTTGCCCTGTTATCTTTATTTTAAGCACTCGAGATAGTGTGTAATTGACGTTTATCATGAATTCACAATCCGGTCCAGTCATAAATAAAGTACTGTGTGATGTTATAATTAAGTTTGTAATGACATACTGTCGATTGATCCATTTTTATCTTTTATGTATTAAATCGTTGTTAACACAAAGAAACGATTTTTTTATTATATAAAGAATTAGCTATAACCCGCAGCTTCACCCGCGTACATAAAATATGACTTATGTCACTTAGAAATAAAGCAGCTTTCTTTTAGTGAAAAAAATTTCGTAATTCGACCAGTACTTTCAGAGATAATCTCAAGAAAAAACCTTTATCTCTTTATAATATTAGTGTACATATAAGTCATCATCATCAACTTACAGTACCCTGCTGACTATAGATCTCTAAAATGTTATGATATTGGAGTCACCTGTTATCCCAATGACACCCTGGAATCGGTACGGAGGAAGACGCACCAGCATGTGACCATTTTGATGACGCTGGGACGTACCTGTCGTAGGACTCATCCTCAACAGCCGTTGGTTTCCTCGCAGATGCTGCCTAATCTGAGAGGGCTAATAAGACTTCTCAGATTAGGCAGCATCCTCAAATGGCTTTATGTGAAGATAGTAAAGTCCATGGCACTCTATGGTACACATAGGTAGACGGACCACCTGACGGCAATACTGTTAAGACTTTAGAGAGCAATTGTCATTAGGGTGATAAGAAGATGGTGCGATAAACACCCTGGGAACATGATGCTAAAATTTTTGCATCCCAATTAAATTAATTACTTGGATACACTGGAGTAGAGTAAGCACCTGGTCAAGTGGAATGATCAGATCCTAGAGGGAGCAGCCAATAGCGTAACCCAGTACAGGGCACGCCACAGTAGCGGTGGTAAGAACCCGCATGAGTGTGTGATTAGAGATAAAGCAAATGCCTTTACTTTCTGGCTGGCCTAGGTTCTCTCTGAGCAAGGGTGCTTCGGAAAGTAGCATAGGTCCCGACTTATGCTACCAGAAATCGGATATCGACTCGGAAACCGACATCCGACTGTCACCATTGTAACTTTCGTGACGTAATTGCGCACTACATCTTTAAGGAATGGCCAGTTTTTGCAATGCAGCGCCGTGACCTCGTCGTAGCATTGTACTGCGAATAATTTAAGTGATTAATGTACCTTGTAACAGCAGCAGCCCTCTTCCGAAAATAGGGTCGCTGGTGGTGGTGAACCCTCGCCTGTCTACAAAGTGCTCGAAGTCCTGGATGGTGATCCGCTTCATAGCCTCCACATCGCGAACTAAATACATTGGGGTCACCAGGTCGTAGTGTCCCACTATCCTGGAGAGATTGTAAAATTATCATTAAAATCAGCTGTAGAACAATACTGGACATAGCTTTCATCAAACTGCTGCCAGCCACCTTGTGTAGATCATCGTCCCACATAACCTAGGTATCTCTCACCTTAAAATACAAGCCCCATAAACATATCTACCCTAGCGGATATAGTTTCTACGGCGTACAGATACAGAAACCATTATTAAACATAATAACTCAGTTTTCCATAAAATACACTGAGTTTTTGTGAATGGAGTGCCTAATGCGAGTTTGTTTAACGATAATGCGATCGACACGTTTATGACATTCGGCGCTCCGATTGGCCCGCTCTAAGTTCTTAACCAATCAGAAAGCCTAACGCGGTAAAGGTTTCGATCGCGTTAACTTAAAACCAATTTCCGAATCCGAAGATTTTTCCGAATCCCAAAAAAAATTTTTTTTTTTGTGACGTATCAACAAATTTACAGTTTTCAGATTTTTTCGTATACTTGTGTTATGAGACCTCACTTCATGTGAAATTTCAGAAGTCTACTTCAACGGAATAAATAATAATTTTGCGACATAAACGGCCGTATCTTTTTTTTCTGTTAACTCAGATGTTTGATTTTTTCACAGCTTTAAGGGACCGCAAACTTGAGTATATGATTTCATTTCAACTTTTATGTCAACCTTCACGCGATCCCGAGATAAAGGGTGTTGACAGATAGACGTCAGACAGACAGACGGACGGATAACAAAGTGTTCCTATAAGGGTCCCGTTTTTTCCTTTTGAGGTAAGAAACCCTAAAAACGATTTCCTCTATTGCTCTAGCTCCAACTGTAATTTATAATGATGTACAATTAAGAGTTATTATTATTAATATGATATACTTACGCAAAAAATCACACCAAAATTATTTTGTTCTGTTTGTTACGGTTCTGATAAAACTAGTTTTAACCATTCAAGCATTTTTCACTGGTCAAGATATAAAGTTTAAACTTACCTATCATTAGGAAACATGGTCATCATCCTCATCAAGAGATCAGTCATGTGCTCTTTCTGCGTAATCACCCAGAAAAGGTTTCCAAAGAACGGTACTATGGGTAGATGGTTGACTCCAGCTCGTGACAGCTTCGAGTATACTTGACGGAGGTACAAGACTAGCGCCGTGATGGCAACCGCTAGCCACGTGTACGTCAAGATCATGGCTAAAATATAAACAAAGGAAGCAGTAAGCATGGTTTAGCATGTAAGTAGCGAAATCATCATCATCATTATTTCAGCCAACTTTTGACTTGATTCTACCATCTCATTTCTACCATCGGACAACCCGACGAACGACGAAACGGCACCCTTCCGTTGTCGAAACCTCTACGGTCGGGACAAAGCGTTTCGCCTCATCGTTTATGCCGCGTACATCGAGGGACTGGAACAACTTGCCTGCTGCGGTCTTCCCGTCCGATTATAATTTAGGTGTCTTCAAGGCTAGAGTGAATACGCTCTTAATCAACGATTGCATCACTACTTACCATCAGGTGGGATTTCAGGCAAGCACTAGCTTATAACAATTTAAAAAAAAGTTAAGACAATAGTCAGGCACCAGCTAAACAATAATAATTATAAAATATGGGATTTTTTGGTCTATAGGATTTATTTTACAAACCAAACAACAATGGAAGTTATCATGTAATTATTAAAATTATTGCATTAATAATAAGTTTTTCCTTATAGGTGTAATATCATTAAATAACTCCTGCTAATCTGTGTAGATGAGAGAGAATGATAAGCTATCACTGATAAAACCTACCTGCGTTCCTTCATTTGTCCAATAAGTTCTATAGTCACGGTGACTTTCGGATATACCCGCTGCCCAGATACAGATACCCAACTCACGTGATACGTGTAACGACCACCAATTTAATGTGACCTTGGAAACAGCTCATTGATAAAGTAAGAGATACGACTGATTCATCTATAATAATGATTTATCAGTCTAGCATTAAAAACATAAAAGATTATTCTAATCACATTCAAGTGGAACTTAATAACAGTAGGCACATAATTATAGTGACAATCCTCAATCACAAGATAAATTTAAACTCAATATATTGCTATCCAACGTGGCAATGCTGCCAGCGTTCTGGACACTTTTCCTATTGATAATTGATATGTGGATGAAGTTTTTGATGCCCAATAATTTGTTTTTCTACCCGTTTGTAAATATTATTATTTTTAGCTTGTATATATTCCTATTACGTTATTAATATTTATTAATTTATCAGAATGATTACATGTATATTAGTTCATTAAACCCCGAGCGAGCGCCGGCATTCGCTCAGTCATTGTCTTTCTATTGTGTCTCTAATTACGCTACTCAAAAGGTTAAACAGGTTTTTAATCGATAAAAATATATCAGATATGAGGCATTAAGTCCGCCTTTGTATAGTTTATTATTAGTGCAAAAAAAAAAAATGAATATGAACGCATGCGTAGAGGTCGTTGAACTATTGACAGTACACAAGCTGTTATCAAATAAACGGGTCATACTTAACCTTTATGTTCTTTCCTCACTAAGGTTAGAGACTAAAGAAGAGAAAAGATATTACACCTCACGGTATTTCATACAATTCGGTATTTAATGAAATTTACTACACAATACGCAAAATGGTACATAGATAAGTCTAAAAAATTAGATTAGGATGAATTTAGAGAAATCGATTGAAAAAGTAATTTCAAGGATTGTAAAGTGTGTAAAACACTACCTCTTATCTCTAATTTATTTTATACGAGTGCAACTTACCTGAGAAAATTTGCAAATCCAACTAATATAAAGCACGATACAGCCGGCGCTTGCGCCGCTTTGGCGTAACTGACCAGCTTATTTACTGTGGTCAAAGACATAAATATGTTTAAATATACACGTTCTGCTGATTACAGAAGTTCAGTTGTGGAGAAATTATAAACAAGCGCCATATCTGAATGTTTTCGGTTAGTAACGCATCTCAATTATCTGCAAAAAAAAATAATAATTACTATGCATAATTTAAGTCTGATTCAGTTTATTTTAAAGTATTGAATGTAGCTCATAACGTAATAACGTCCTTATATCCCAAAAAGGTTTAAACAGAGGTTTATATTATGGTACCTATACATACGAGTAGCATAAGCATATTCAGCCTTTAAATGTTCCCACTGCTGGAACTCAGGCCTCCCCTCTCCAATAAATCGTCTTTGTGAAATGGTACGCAGTAGCAAAAAAAAAACCTGGGTTTCTGAAGTATGTTATCCTATAGTCAGCGACCAGTGGATAGTTAAAAAGCAATTGAGCTGCTATTTGGTCCTCCTCTATGCAGGCTCTTCTAAGTGGATTATGGTTGATTGGTAGAGAATGCCTTGTGGTATTAAGCCCGCCTATGTACCACCAATATACATGAAGTTTAAATGAATAAATAAGTAAGTCTTCCATTCATCCACAAGCAAATCGCTTGTTAGATTACAATCCAAGAGATCATTTAGTGTAGCTATGTAGTAGCTAAAGTGCAAGGTATTGGGGACTGAGCATGCTTAAATATGCAGTGAGGCACAGCAAATACCCTGTGCTTTTTGCCATGGCACTAATTGTCCGGGACAAAGAAACGTACGCAGGTCGGGCGCGTCAATAGTGCCACGAAGCATCATGCAGGCTATGGTGATCTCTTGCTCGTCTTACCTTAGGGGTAAGACGAGCAAGAGATCAAGGCAAGAGATCGAGGCAAGGCTTACCCCAATAGAAATGTCGTCGAATAGAGGTATGTGTAGTAGCCATGCATTCGCTTAAAAAAAATAGCGTAAGTATTTTGACGCGAATTTCACACGCGAATTCTAACTTACTACGCACGAGTGCATTGAATAAAAAATTTATGGTATGCGGTGCGAAAATCACAGCAATTGTGTAAAACAAAACCCAACCTTTGGTACGATTGCTTTGCAGCCGTAGCGTATGTGGTCGTGGAATGTGAGCTTTCAGTCGAAAGTGACTCCCAGGTCTTTCATAGCTGTTGTTTTCATGACGGTATTATTATCAAGATGGTATTCAAAATCAACTGTGTGCAGCATAAAAATGGTGCTGTTCTGAAATGATGCAACACTAATATAATTTTCTGATAATGCATGTTACGTAGCTGATCAAATTAGGCTGATGTAATTTTTATCAATGTTAAATATACTATTTATTATGTACCTAGTAGTCTCCCTGTAATCATATTTGATTTATTATTCATAATCAGGTGCTTGGAAACAAAGTGATAAGTTTGTTGTTTTTACTTATCCATAATACTTTCAATGAATGACCGAATCAATGATTTGCAAAGATTACGTTCAAAAAAAGATTATATTCAAAATTGTACAGATGACTCATCATCTGTAAAATTTTGAATATCTCCTTTTAAGGTTGTTTTTAACTTATAACCATATTAGGAAATGGATCGCTTCGTACCTCAGTTTTAATGAGTTACACTGAGCCGAGATTTTAAGCAAATGAGTTGCGTGAAATATTGCTATTGGCAAAAAGGGGCCCTACACTCTGCTAAAAACACGCGGTCTCTTTCAAGTATTTTAATCACATTTGTAGGATTAAGCATTCCAGAGGCAAGTGGATTGGGGTGGCGGGCAAAATGCTCTATATTCTATTATATAGCTTTATTTCTGAGGCCACTGTTGCAGTACTTAAGTATTCATGGATTTACCTATTGAACTACTCATCAAATACCAACCGGACGCAGGCGTTCGCGACGATTCGCGATTCACGATTTTCAGCGTTCGCTTGATATTTGAGGAGTCCTATGCTCGATGAATCATTAGACAAGTCAAGCAACAAAGCGATTTTATTCTACTAATAGACAAAGCGCTGTGGTGAACAACGCGGCTTACCGAAGACGTCGTCGCATGTTCAAACCCCATTGGGGAGAATACTTTTGTGTTTTTTTAAGTTGAAAACGTATTTCTTTACTAGCTTCCGCCAGTGGCTTCACCCGTGTGGAAGTAGGTTTGTCTATACAGACTTTGAACCCCCTTTCTTCCCTTAGGGGGTTAATTTTGAAAAATTCTCTCTTAGTGCTCGCCTGCGTCATAAAAGGGAACCTTATGTAGAATTTCACACTCCTAGTCCCAGTAGTTTCCGCTGTGCGTTGATATGTCAGTCAGTTTGTCCTTTTATACATATAAACTAGCTTTAGCCCGTGGCTTCACCCACGTGGAAGTAGATAAACGACGTAATTTTGAATTTCTTCACAGATTTCAGTTTTATTCGATCTTATGCGGCGCCAGGCATTATAATACAGACAGATAAAAAAAATATAAGTACACTATTTCTTTTTCTTTTCTTTTGAAGTCACTGGCCTTCTGGATGGCACATGTATACCATTTTTTACTTTTATTTAATAAGTTTTGGCTGTCAAATCTACATTTAAATTATTCCTCATAAATATTTTGGAAAACTGGATTTACAAACGAACGGGAAAGCACGTTTAAGCGTCAAATGATTTTCCATAACAACCACATTCTCTCTCTCTTGAAAACTTTGTGCTACACCTTAAAACTACTACTAATAATATCTTTAGTAATGTACCTACTAAAGATATTGTTAAGCTTAAAAGTTTTTTCTCTTAAAAGCTTTTCAGAAAAATTATGGTCATTCAGAATCTCGATTAAAAGTGCAAGGATTGATGTACTTTTTAATATTTTTAATATGAGTATATTACACAGAGCAGATTTTCAGAGGTCCTTACCTTTACTTGATTAGTTTTACTCGTAATATCCACAAGATAGCTGTGTATCCAAAATGTCTAGAGAAAGATGTGTAATATAACATCATAATCACTTAAGAGCGGTTTTATGAAAATGTAAATCTAAAAGGACGCTCTTAACTGTACAAATATGTATAATTCCGATATTTGGAATCCGATGTCTGAGTCTTATGGCTGAATTCTTGTACATAAAAAACATAATTATTTCAAAATAATTTGGGCTCGTCCGGGATTTGAACCCGGGACCTCTCGCACCCTAAGCGAAAATCATACCCCTAGACCAACGAGCCGCTTAGAGACGGGCTTGAAATTATAATCCTAGTTTCCACGGTATATGCTTTTCAAATTGACGTTGACCATGTTTTTGAACTATATATACATAAGTAATATGAGATTCAATAGAAGAAATATATTCCCTCATCTGTTATTTGATGATGATTAAAATGATATGCGAAACTAGCTTCAGCCAGCGGCTTCGCCCGCGTGAAAGTAGGTTTTTCAATACAAACTTTGCCTCCCTTTTTCACCCCATTAGGGAATTTCGAAACATCGTTTCTTACCGGATGCCTCATACAAAGAACATACCCTCCAAGTTTCAAGTCTTTACGATCAGTGGTTGGCTGTGCGTTGATCCGTCAGTCAGTCACTCAGGAGCAAAAGCATTTTATAAGTATAGAAGATAACGTATTTATTAATACATTGCAAATAAGCATTTGAAGTTGAGTATGTGAAAAAAAATGTCTATGAATACGAGTCGGAACAACGAGAGAATGAGTAGAGAAAGAGAAAGTTATTTTCATTGTATGTTTAGGTTCATTGTATTTTTTAGGGTTCCGTACCTCGAGGGAAAAAACGGAACCCTTATTAGATCACTTTGTTGTCCGTCTGTCTGTCGGTCTGTCT
Organism: Mythimna vitellina; assembly: GCA_949316375.1. Taxonomy (NCBI): domain Eukaryota; kingdom Metazoa; phylum Arthropoda; class Insecta; order Lepidoptera; family Noctuidae; genus Mythimna; species Mythimna vitellina. The sequence goes on along the minus strand of OX438692.1, from coordinate 800,593 downwards.
GTCTGTCTGTCAATACCCTTTGTCTCGAGAACGCGTAGAGGTATCGAGTTGAAATTAAAACCATATACTCAAGTCTGCGGTTCCTAGAAGTTGTGAAATAATCAAACTTCTAAGTTCACGGAAAAAAAGGATACGGCCGTTTATGTCGGAAAAAACGTATATTTCGACACTCTCTAGGGAATCAAAATTCATCATCCGTTGACCTCGAACCCAGAAATTTGGCATGAAGCAAGGTCTTATATCACAAGTATAATAAATGAAATATAATAAATTTGAAAACCGTAAATTAGTAATTACGTCACTAAAACAAACTTCTTTTGATTCGGAAAAATCTTCCGAGACTCGATTTGGGAATCTAAATATTTACATAAGTTAGTATTTTGTACGGAACCCTCAGTGTGCGCGCCCGACTCGCACTTGCTTAGTTTTTTTTTAATTGAGGGTGAGTTTCTGAATAGAGTATTTTGAGTTATGAACCAAATCAAACCCAAGTTTTTGAGCTTGGGTTTGGTTTGGTTGGTTTATGTTTAAATTAACTAACAACACAAGTATATTTCAGCTGGGAAATTTTAAAATATTTAAACGCTGAAAATGAGATCAACAGCTTTCTATTTGTGAAATTCTAACAATTGTACGTATTGCTCTTTTTTGGAGAATGAAGGCTCGCTGAAAATTACAACTGTACATTTTCCCTCAGAACTGGATATTGTATCGAAGTCTGGATTCGACAAGAGCATAATATACCATATTTTTACTGTTCCGCATTTATTTCGTCTCTTAATGTCCTCAACGCAAAACAGGCAGATAATATATTAGAGTCTATATGTGCTAGTTCTTTTTTCCAGTTCAGTAAATCATCTAAATAGATACCCAAAAATGTAACATCTCTATCACTAATTCTATCTTTTCATTGTTAAGGGCACGCCATAATTATGGCGGTAAGCCCCCTCTTTAAGGAGTGACTGGAAAAAGACGACACGGCTTCCTCACCTTCCACATGACGCAGGTTCTCACCGAGCATGGTCAGTTCAGGAAGTTCCTGCACCGGATTCGTGCGGAAGTAACGCCCGGGTGCCACTACTGCTTGGTACGCCCAGAAGACTCGGTAGAGCATACGATAGAGGTGTGCCCCGCTTGGGCAGAGCACTGCCGTGAGTATGTTCCCTTGGAACAATTTTCTACTTTCCCGCAAACCGAGCCGCTGACAGCAGCTAGTTGGTAATCATTTCCCTGTGTGACTCTGCTTAGCCTGTCTAGTTGATTAAATTAATCATATTAAATCGATGTCGTAAAATTAAGGATATATTGAGAAAAACATGTCAAATTCATGATGACTTTACAATTTAACTATCTCGGGTAACAAACAAAACTTTACGAATCCGGCTTCTATAAATATCTTTTCCATATAATACGCAAGTATTAGTGATAACAGCTAATACCTTTATTTGTAAATAAAACGCGTATAAAAACTACGTTACTAAGTTACGTTACAAGTATTCTCAAGCCTGGTTCGGTACCTGCTGGTAGGCTCAGACACGTTTTGTTCGCGCTTCGAGCAACACGTTTGATAGCGTAAAATTATATAATATATCTTGTTCGTAAACAAGTATTGTGACGAAAAAGTAAGTACTGGCAGATCTTTTTTTTTTCGTTTACTCATAGGTTTTTTTTTCTATGTTTTAATCTATACTATTATATATTACTACCTCTGGGCACGCCATAATCATGGTAGTAAGTCCCCTGTTTGAGGAGTGGCTGGAGAGGCGTCACGGTGTCGGTCGGCAGCCGCCTTTTTCTGTGAAGCAGTAATGCTAGAAAAGGAGACGACCGCACGCACGAGAGAACTCACATCCCCACGCCCAAACCGCCGGGACTCCGACACCGACTACCAGCCACCGTAGGCGTGGTCTTGCAGACGACGGGCATTGGGGAGCTCGCCGTCCGGCCGTCTAGTAAACGTCCGGACCGAGCCCGAGTCGTTGACAGCACGTAGTTCTATGCGCGCCTCAAAGAAATGTCAACAAATCCATACAGGCCCAGTAGGGCCGAAGCCCACAGTAAACCCGTGGTCCTAGAATGAAAATGCAACTGAAGCGATACAGGTGTGGTTTTAGTCAGTAAAATTCTGACATGCCCTCTCGCTCCGCCCTACAGCGGGAGAAGCAATTAGATGAATTACCATAAAAAAAAAACTTTAATTATTATATATCTATATATAATATTAAAGCTGAAGAGTTTGTTTGTTTGTTTGAGCGCGCAAATCTCAGGAACTATCAAATCGAAACTCTTTTGCCGACATCACTGAAACAAAATAGTTCCATTTTTATTACAAAAGGTGCAGTAGTGAAAAGATATTATTCTTTAATCTCATGCACATATTTATGTTACAGATCATGATAATCATCTTCGTGTGGGTGGCTGTGCTGCTCGCCGTGTTATACGTCTACTACAGGCAGATCTATTCTAAATTCAGTCACTATGGCGTTAAGCACTTCACGCCGGTCCCTTTTTTGGGCAACATGACCAGGATACTGTTACGTGTGGATCACAGCGTTGAGAATATTGTTAGACTATATGCCAGCTTTCCTGAAGAAAGGTAACTTGATTTTTAAGATGGTTTTGTTGAAAATTAAAGTGACGTAAATATTTTAATTATATGTAAGAGGAAAATATGTTAAATCTTTATACTACTATCTATATTTCTTTAATAATTTCCTTTTGCAAGTCTGCTGGAAGAAATTTATATTCTTATACCCACAAGGCCATTAGAAGTGCCTCTCAGTCAGTACCGTAGCTAGCTCCAAAGGGCCCCGTATCTAAATTATCAATGTTCTTTTTGTATTTTTTTTTATTTAGAAGGCTTTACAAGCACAGAGACAGTAAAACTGAGCCGCGATAGGCTACGATGAAGATGGCAACATTAAGTGTATATATTACGTCCATGTACTTTTGATTACATTCGACTAGCTCATAGAAATATAAAATACAGTAAATACTCCTTTCTGATATCTATGGACTGGCCTTTTGGTCTAACGGTTAGTGGCCCTGGCAGCTATGCTGGAAGTGTGATTATATAGAGAATGCAAGAACGAGCGGAGTGAGCTACAAAAATGGAATATCTAATAATACAGTTGCTGTTAATTAAATACGGGCCTCTTTCAAGTAATAGAAACTTGTAGATAACATGTTACAAATTTTTGCACACGTCGCCGTCGGGGCCCCTGTAGCCCGGGGGCCCCGTATCTTTGAAGCGACTGATACGATGATAGCTACGCCTCTGTTCTCAGTCTTATTTCATTAAGCATTTAATTTGCTTCGACAGATTCGTGGGAAGATATGAACTCACGCAAGAGATGGTGGTGATCCGGGACATCGAGCTGGTGAAGAAGATCGGTGTCAAAGACTTCGAACACTTCCTTGATCACCGCGCCATGTTTGGATTCGGTGAAACATTCTTCTCCAGAAGCTTGATAGCTTTAGAAGGTATGTCTAATATGCCTATATCCTGCGAAAGTTTGTATGTATGATGACGATGTTTGTTACTGTTCCACGTAAAAACTACTGAATGGATTTTGATGACACTTGATATACAGGTAGACCATGACTGTGTATGGTTAAATGTTATGCTGTCTTTTCACGGTGGATTGTGAACTGATTTTGATTGTTTTTAACTGTAGTTAATTTCGAAAGTCAGTGTTAAATAACGAAGACACAAAACTATTAATGGAAACACCGATTTCCTAAATTAAAGTTATTTTGCACTTTTAAAAAAAAGTATAGTGAAGTTTAGTGTATTTTTACATTGAAGACGGTTGTTTCTTTTTGTAATTTTTTTTTATTGATCTAAACATAAAAACAAAATTGATTTATTCTCTTACAGGACAGGAATGGAAAGACATGCGCTCCACATTGAGTCCAGCGTTCACAAGTTCTAAGATACGTCTGATGGTGCCTTTCATAGTTGAGGTCGGTGACCAGATGATACGTTCACTGAAGAAAAAGATCGACGAATCCAAAAGCAAGTTTTTATTACATATACTTTACTATATAAAAATGGCCAAGTGCAAGTCAGACTCACGCACGAAGGATTCCGTACCGACCGTAGCAAAAATCGGCATAAAATCACGTTTATTGTATAGGAGTTACCACCACTTAAATATTTATTTTATGCTGTATTTAGTATTTGTTGTTATAGCAGCAACGGAAATGCATCATCTGTGAAAATTTCAACTGTCTAGTTATCACGGTTTATAAGATACAGCCTGGTGACAAAAGGATAGACAGACAAACGGACGGAAAACGGAATCTTAGTAATAGGGTCCCAATTTACGTTTTGGGTACGGAACCCTAAAAATTGATAAGAGGCGTCGTCCAACAAAAGGTTTTGAAAAAGGAATACATAATTTTGAACTGCTAATTCTATTGACATTGCTTCTCAACCCAAAGTGTTCCCGCAGCTGGCTACATTGACGTGGAGTGCAAGGACCTGACCAGTCGGTATACCAATGACGTGATAGCCTCCTGCGCCTTTGGTCTGAAGGTAGATTCCCATAATGAAGTGGACAACGAGTTCTATGCCATGGGAAAGCTGTCTACCACCTTCAGCTTCCGCCAGATACTGATGTTCCTCGCGCTTATGAGCATACCATCAGCCATATCTAAAGTAAGTTCACTTGAGTGGCTTTTAGCTAATACTAAAGGAAATGATAGAATTGTATATTTGTATTTATTTCTTTTGAACCACTTAGACCATTTTTTGAATTCGTACTGTATAGTGTTAGGCGTAAGGAATAGTACCAGCCCATGACTTACTGAAGGTAATGTAAGAAGAAACTAAAGCAGTCCCCAGAGAATAGTTCACAGCATTCTCTGTGCATTGTAACAACTATACTGCAATCGCTAACCCGCCTGGCTATAGCAAATATATGAAATAGGTCTATATGAAGAAGGAGACCCTCTATGTACTGTCCTGTTGGTTTAGTGGTTAGTGGCCCTGACTGCTATGCCGCAAATCGTGGGTTCCATTCCCACCTAGGATACATGTTTGTGTGATGAGCACGATCATTGTTTTTTCATATTTTATGTTGTATAATAATTTTATTTTTCAGTACATAAAGTTCGATTTCCTTTCGGAAATATCAAATACATTCTTCAGAAAACTAGTTCTAGAAACAATGAGAGATCGCGAGACACGAAAAATCATCAGACCCGATATGATTCATTTGCTTATGGAAGCTAAAAAAGGTAAATATTTTTATATACAACCTGAATTGTTTCTCTCTTTTTTCCCTTGGCAGTTTTCACTCTATAATGTCATCTCTCCTACTGATGCTGCTCCAAGACCATCTGTTCTATCGAATCAGGCAATTCTTCTTCTAATAGGAGTTTTGGTATGTTGATACGATTCGTAGTAGGAGTTGTTCTCTACCTCTCTTCAGTTCAAGCAGCCGTCACGTTTTTTCTTTATTTCATACTTTAAAATAATCCATTAGGCATTAGTTTACGTACACGATTTATGTAAAACTAGCTTCTGCCAGCGGCTTCGCCTGCTTGAAAATAGGTTTCTTCATAAAAACTTTGAACCCTAAGTTCGGGAGGTTCCTGCACCGGATTCGTGCGGAAACGACGCCCGGGTGTCGCCACTGTGTGGCCCACCCGGAGGACACGGTAGAGCACACGGTAGAGCACACGGTAGAGAGAGCCCAAGCTGGGGTGTGCCCAGCTTGGGCAGAGCAACGCCGTGTCCTCGTGGGGGCAATCGGCGGCGGCGATCTCTCGCGCCGGGCCTTGGTTCAGGCCATGCTCCGGAGCGAGGAGGAGTGGTAGGCGGTCGCCTCCTTCTGCGAAGCAGTAATGCTAGCTAAGGAGGCGGCCGATCGCGTGAGGCAACGGTCCTTACGCTCCAACCGCCGCCGGAATTCCGATCCCGATTTCCGGCAACCGTAGGCGCGGGCTTGCAGACGGCGAGCAATGGGTGGCTCGCGTCTGACCGTCCGGTAACCGTCCGGACCGAGCCCAAGTCGTCGACGGCGCGTATTGTTCCACGCGCGCCTCAAGGAGATGTCAGCAAATCGTAGGGGCCCAGCAGGGTCGAAGCCTACTGGGGCCACGGGTAGTGTGAAAGCGGAACCCGGGGCCCTGGGACGAAGGCAACGAAGGAACAGGAGTGAGTTTTTAGTCAGTAAGAGTCTGACACTATCTCCCGCTCCGCCCAAGAGCGGGGATGTCATTAGGATGATTTTCCCACCCAATAATAATAAAAAAAAAACCCTCATTCCTTTAGGAGGTAAATTTTGGAAAATCCTCTCTTAGTGCTCGCCTACATAATAAAATAAACCTTGTGCAAAATTTCGCGCTTCTAGGCCCTGTAGTTTTGGCTGTGCGTTGCTATATTAGACAGTCAATTTCTCCTTTTATATATATATGTATATAGCTCTTTAATAATCATCTACTCAAAACATATTTGTGTGCAAGTAAATTTATATGTGTACTGTACCTACCGTCTTCTAGGTCAAAATTCAGCACTCTGTAATTTCAGGTAAGCTGACACATGAAGACATCAAATCCAATGATAAAGCAGCTGGATTCGCGACCGTTGAAGAATCTACTGTTGGTCAGAAACAAGTTAACAGAGGTGGGTAATTTAAGAAAAATTCTTCATACATTTTGACTTTTAGCAATAGATAGGTACCTAATTATAACATTTTTGTTAACTGATCAAGCTCTAGTCATGGTCTACAAACATGCCAAATTTAAGCGGTCCATACACACAATATTTTTGTACAATAATTTGGTTTGTGCAATATAATTGACCGTGTGCGGGGCGATGTTGAAAGGTTGAGCAATATATTATGTGGTTTTTTAATATCTTGAAAATATATTGTGCAAAAAGCTAAATCAGTTGGTCTATCAATGTTATATAGATAGGTACTTAGTGCTCGATATATCATGGTTATGGGTAAAATCGGTGTCAAAAATGCCGATAATTTATTGTTGTATTTATTGAAGTGTAGTCTTCCAGCTCTGTAGAATGCAAAGTGCAAAGATTATATTAATCGTGCCAAAAAGGGGGAGTAGTACGATGTATTTATGGGAAAATACCCCCAGCCCAAGTCCTCAACGACGCGTTGTGTTCCATGTGCGCCTCAAGGAGATGTCAGCCCTGCTGGGCCCCTACGGTTGTAGGGGCCCAGCAGGGTTGAAACCTACTGGGGCCAAGGGTCTGATTCTGAAAGGAAGATTCGGCCTTGCTATGAAAAGCAAGGAAGGAACAGGAGTGGGTTTTTAGCCAGTAAAAGTCTGACATTATCTCCCGCTCCGCCCAAGAGCGAGGGATGTCATTGGATGATTTTGCCACCGAAAAAAAAATACGACACTTACAATTTTTTGCTCTAACCAGGCTATTTATTGTACAATAATATTAACCGTCTAGGGGCCGACGTGAATATATTGTGCAAGCGACATTGCACAGTAATATTGAACGTGTGTGGGCCGCTTAACATACATTTGAACTTTTACCCTTATAATATTAGTGTGATGGTTTACAGTGTGGACTGACAACGACCTCATCGCCCAAGCGGTGCTGTTCTTCGTTGCTGGTTTTGAAACAGTCTCAACTGCTATGTCATTCCTGCTGTACGAACTAGGGGTGAACCCTGACGTCCAGGAGCGACTGGTGCAAGAGATCAAGGAGACTAATGCTAAGAACGGCGGCAAGTTCGACTTCAACTCCATTCAGAACATGCCGTATATGGATATGGTTGTATCTGGTAAGTTTTGATTGTTTTTCAAATAGAAATAAGTAGAGTAAAGTGTTGTGATTAATTTTTCATTGGAGTGAAGGCATTAAAATTTTTGGAGGAGTAGACTAAAATCGGGACCCAAATAGTTTTTATTTTTTAAATAGTAGCTATTTACAAATCGTATGTCGCGGTTTCAAACCCAGGCATTATAGACATCACCAATGCTCTCAAACGATAAAAGAAACCATGAGGAAACCGGCACGTCCTAGAACCATAACAAAAATCGAAGACATGTGACATCCACCAACCCACACTGGCCTGCGTGGTGGACTACGGTTCATTCCATCTCAAACGAAGAAGGCTGAGTGCCAGCAGTGTGAACATTGTCAAACTGATTATACTCATGCTTAGTATCTATTTGTTTATTTCGTTTTCTAGAAGTCCTACGACTATGGCCGCCGGCAGACACTTTAGACAGGATTTGCACTAAGGATTACAACTTGGGAAAACCTAACGAGGAGGCTGAAAAAGATTTTATTGTAAGTTTTTTTTAACCTGTAATTGTTGGTTTTATTTTGGAAAAAAATGCTTATTTTACTACGAAAATTGGTACCTATAATATTATAAACCCGTATTATCGCAGGTACAAAAAGGAACAGCTATCGCGATACCAGTGTATGCTATCCACCGTGACCCACAGTTCTTCCCCAACCCTGACAAGTTCGACCCTGAGCGCTTCTCTGATGATAACAAGCATAATATCCAGACGTTTACTTACATGCCTTTCGGTGTTGGGCCTAGAAACTGTATCGGTAAGTTCACTCTTTTTTTATATAATTTATGCACACACAAAACACTCAGAAAAGAAAACGATATGAAGAGAGAAGAAACCGAAAAATACAACTTTTTTTAAACAAAAAAAAAGTATTATTTTACTTAATATAATTTCTAACGAAAAACTATTGCACTGAGGACCAAAAAGAAATACAAGTAAACGAAATTAAATATTTACTGTTTAGTAAGACCAATAATAAATATTTAAAAAACATTTATAAGATATTTGTAGAACAATTTATTTATTTATGTACACGTAAACACTCAATATCAAAAAGAACAAATGCTATAAGATATATGCAATAGAAGAGTATAAAGGTGCTGCTTATTTCTAACGAAATTTCTTCCAGGAGACCTGCGACAGGACAGTTGGATGAGAGATATAAATAAATTAATAGCAATATTTTAAACATTGTTTCTTTGTTCAGGGTCAAGATTTGCTCTCTGTGAGATCAAGGTGATGGCGTACCAGATCCTGCAGCATATGGAGATCTCCCCTTGTGAGAAGACTACAATTCCTGCCAAATTATCTAGAAAAAACGTTAGTTTGATACTAGAAGGAGGACATTGGCTCAGATTTAGACCAAGAAGCTAAAGTAGACAAGGAAACTGATGATCTATAATGATCAAACATTAATATTCGATTTAATTTGGGTCATAAAATAATATAATTATTTAAAGTGAATGTTTCAGCTGCGATGCAATGCAATTCAGTAAAAAAAAAAAAACATTGATCAAATAGAAAAACTCAAAAAGTCAACAACCTCATTCATTTGAACAATTAATATACTAATTGAGGTTAAAGAATTCTTGATAATTTTATATCGATACATAGAAAGAATGTATGAACAGAAAAAGAATTGTTTAATATTACGCAATTGATTTAAGAATAGAATTTAAAGCTACAAATAACGTTTGTTAATGATACTAGTCACAGTTGAGTAGTAAAATGCTCAACTCTACCCTTTGGTCCTCACACAGTTAAGTATGTAGTTTTATTTGGGTAGTACTATCAAGAATAAAATAAAATTAAATTAAAAAAAAAGGCTTTTACTGTTCTTCAATTTATTCTTAACTTTACACATTTTAAACCTGCATTCTCATAAAAAAATCACCACGAATTCTGTACAATCAAACATTCAACCACGTAAAAAGACTACAATACTAGAAGTAAAAACAAGTTTCAACTAATGACTGCACGCGCACGAACTACGGCTAAAGAACAATAATATTTGAAAGAGCACGGCTGTTTAGCGATTTACCCGAAGAATTAAAGATGGATGCGAATTGCAGTGGCCAATCTGGAAATCTCTTAACCGACTCCGGACCCAGGTTGGCCGTCGGTGGCCGTCCTCGACCCATCTCTAACACGGTGCCAGTGTGGAGCCGCTGCACAGGACATGCGTCATTCGCTATGCTGTCCATCCTGCACAACCACCTGCAGTTTTCAGGACTTATACGAGGCCAATAACAGAGCCGTAGAGGTTGTCAAATACTGGTCAGAAAAAAATTAGTGAAAGTACATCGACACGAAAAGGAGAAGAAGGAAGAAATGTAATAATATTATGTTTAAATCAAAATTAAAAAAAAAAAAATATGTATATAACATATGACGTCAGCAACACATCAGATGTGAATATTACAATACTTCTAAGCTATTAATTGTAAGTGTCTCATTTTAAGTGAACTATAATTGTTCTTATGAGAATAAATTCTTTAAACCTTATTCCTGTTTTCATCAACAAAATATGCCTTTGTGCTACCAAAAATACTAATTCAGCAGTAAAACTACGCTACTCTGGTTGGTTTAACAAAAACAACCACAAAGGGATGGCCTCCAACTCCTTTTAACCTAACCAAAGCGCATGTTCCAAAATCCTTAATAATTGTAAAAAGTCCATTGATATGTGGTGTACAATTAGTATTTTCAGTGAAGAATAATATTCATGAAACACAGTAAAATAAATATTTTACTGGACCGTACAAACTTATTAAATGACAATTAATACGTCTATTTCATATGCATTACAAAACAAGCATTAATCGCGAAAAATAAATACAGTTTAGGACGTTATGTGCATAAGCACAGTAGGTACATTCCACTTGTAAAAACTGTAGAAGTGAAAATTCTGTACATTGAACATATTAAAAAAAAAAAATTGCAGGGCGTGTTACTAGACCAACACCGAACCTAAAAATGCGATTAAAAAGTTTTTTGTCTGTCTGTCCGTCTATCTGTCTGTCTGTCTGTCTGTTTGTTCAGGCATCACGCAAAAACTACCGGTTCGATTACTATGAAACTTGGTATAATTATTGGCGAAAGACGTCCACTGTTGGACATAGGCCTCCCCCAATTATCGCCACAATGACCGGTCCTGTGCGTCTCGCATCCATCGGATTCCCGCGACCCTCACCAGGTCATACCTTGTGGGAGGCCTTCCAACGCTGCGTCTTCCGGTACGTGATCGCCATTCCAGAACCTTTCGTCCCCATCGACCATCTGTTCTGCGAGCAATGTGCCCTGCCCACTGCCACTTAAGTTTGGCGATACTTCGGGCTATGTCCGTAACCTTGTTTCTCCTGCGGATATCCTCAATGCTGTACGGTTCACTTATTGTACAATCGAAATCTGTAAATACATATTACTTGTCTGATTATTTTGTGTATGTGGTCTTTGTAGCTGTATTGTTATTTTATTGTGTGTGTGCTATGATCCTGTGATGATCAAAATAAACGTATTATTATTGTTACTATAAGTAAGTCTTTTCAGAATCCTCGATCGACTCGCACTAAACCGGTTCTTTTTTTAAACTTATTATTTTAAAACCATAGATTTCTTATACATTAGGTTCTCCTTAAATTAGTTAGTTCTCACAATAATTCCTTTCGTTAGATGTCATTTTGAAAACCTCTTTTGTTATTTTGTTTGACCCCTAAAAGCGAAAAATTGAATGATTTTTAATGGAAAGGAATTTAAATGTACCCAACATTTAAAATTCGCGTCCGTGTTTGGGTTACAGAACTTCTTTTGTGTACTAAATTTTGATTGAATCGGTCTAATATATTCATAGCAAATGGGCCGTGACGGGCAGGCAGACATATTACTTACTTGAGATCACATAGGGATTTAGTTTTTTCTTTGAACGTGCCGAATCCTAAAAATATAAACAGAAGCGTATTTAAAGATATGTTATCTTTAAATACGCTTCTGTATATACTAATAAGTTTGCACTGCTATGGTATGCTCAGAGACATTTTGTTAGTGCTCCAAGCAGCACGCTTATAGATATCGTTGTTTGAGATTATATACAATAATTATCGTGTGTTTAGTAAAAACAATAATTGTGACGCAATAGTAAGTAATACCCGTAGCTTTTTGTTTTGCTTATTGGTTTTAAGATAAAGTACATGCACAAAAAAATTAAGCATCAATTTATTTTTAACCGACTTCAAACCACCAACCAACTCACAACTGTGAAATACGCTCGCGAGTTGAGTTTTACCTACTTTTTTGTCGTTAACTCGCGCGCATGTATTAAGTACAGTCAAATAAAAGTAGACTGAAACCAATTCTAGCTACATCCCGCGGTTTTGCCCACGGTGGCTCATTCGGTTAAGCATCAGAGCGCTGAGTACACCGGCGCATTGTCATGGTGAAGTAGTACCACGCAGAGCCCGGTGATTGGTTGCTTGTTGCTTATTGCAGACAAAACTTCTGGCAGGCATTTTGTGGTATACTATTCGGCGTTGATGCTGATTTGGTCGTAATGAAATTGAAATCAGATACCTCGTCGAAGTAAAGAAACTAGCGATCAAAATTTTCCCTGCGCTTCTTGATCGCATTACTTTCGTAGGCGTTGGTTCGCTTTGAAACAGCCAAACTGTCGACTGACGCTTTGTTTCTGGATTGTATTGTAAAATACAGGATTCGTAACAACGAGCCTGCTTCAAATTTTTGAATCATAACAACACCACTCCACACAAGCCTGCTTCTGAGCTTCGGTGAGATTGTGCGGCGTGAAGAATCTTGTGAATGCTTCCCGAACCAATCTGCAGTGTATTTAATTTTTTACTGCGAGCACACTTTCTTCCGTGACAGCCGTCGTATGACGACCACTCCTTCGTTCATACCCCAAAGTAAGCCGACCACGCTTGTACTCGCTATACCAATGGTAGATGGTTGCTTTTTCTGTTGCTTCATCCATAAAAGCAATTTGAAGTCGATCAAATGATTCATCAGATTAGAGACCACATTTAAAATCGTAGAAAATCATCGCACGAAAATGTTCTCGAGGCAGGTCCATTTTTAAATGAGACACGATAATTGATTTGGCTCTCGAAAAAATATGGAGGGAAATTTAAAATTTGAACAATAGTGTTTTTACTTTTAAATAAGAAAATAATTACAAGTGGCTAGTGCCTTTTACATAAAACCTTTCTTTTTTCGAAAAACCTTCCGAGTCGCCAATGTTTTAAGTCATAAGTCATTTATTTATTTGTTTAACATAGATACAATAATAAAGGTGTAGCAAGGTATTAAAGAGAGCGCTATGTTATGCCAGAGGGCGTACAAACGTTTGTGAGAAGTTTACAATCAACCCGGCCAAGTCTCAGTACCTATTCAAATAAAAATACGCAAAATAATTAATAATAAAATAAATAGCAAAATAAAAACAATGTCAAGGAGCCTAATGTTAATTCACAATACTAATTTCTAAAAAAAAAAAATTAAGAAAAACTGTCAATACACAATACAAAATGTCAATATACAATAATAAAAAATGACAATATACAATTCAAAATATCAAAATACAATTCACAATGTCAAATCAAAATGTCAATTTACAGTGCTAATATTAATTTACAATACTAATGTCAATTTACAAAACTAATGTCCATTAACAATGCTAATGTCAGTAAACAATACTAATGTCAGTTTCAAATACAAATACTACTACTAATTTTAATAAGAATAAACAATACATTTTGTTTGTATGTCAACATTCAACTACTAGGTTTTTGTCTGTTAAATATTCCGAAATACTGTAATATGCTTTGGTCACCAGTAAAGATTTTAGCCGTTTCTTAAATAGGCTCAAATTCAATTCTTTGATTGACCGTGGTAAGTGATTAAATATGACTGGCGCCATGCAAAATACACTTATATAGTATATAGAAATTAATGTATTACATTAATTTCGTATGTTTTCTTTTCTTTTTTGTTAGGCTGCCGTTTGAACACTATCTCGCCTTATGATTAAATCTCTCACGCTTTATGATTAATTTAATATTAAATATCTTTCTCATAAACGATATTTGTTAAATTTTAAAGCCCAATCGTATAAAATTTCTAATATATTTAAAATGGGTACCTACAACTCAAGTCTGACACATTTTTTAATTAGTGACTATACATAAATCTATCAGATTTTCACGTTCGAGCGAGTTGACGACAAAGAAAGTACTGGAACAATTTGCCTGCTGCGGTCTTACCGTCCAACTAAAATTTAGATGTCTTTAAGGCTAGAGTGAATAGGCTCTTAATAAACTAGTGCGCCTGGCCATCAATGATTGCATCTCCGCTTACCATCTGGTGGGATCGCAAGTCAAGCACTGCTTCATATCAATTTAAAAAAAAAAGGTAAAATCGGAAGGTGCCAACTCGCGAGCACTCGCGAGTTTCGCTGTCGCGAGTTGACGATGAAGTCCTTCAAACAGGATGAGGTACTATTTTCGGCTGTATGTATATTTTTTTATTTATATGATTTTTCAGTTAATTATGGACTGATCAGTCAAAAAATCCAAAATGGTTGTGACTGATATGCGTGTCGTAATGATTCATTTTATGTCCTTTTGAAAAGTCATTGGTACTTAAATAAGTTGTTATCGCTAATATAATAGTGGCCACTTTTCTATATTATATTATCTGATAATTCAAGTATATACAAAAATAACTTTATTTTCTTGTCGATATGACAAACTAAAGTATTTGGAAGATATCTAATCGACGCCTTGTTAATTGGGTACTTACTTGCCTGTGTTTAGTTTTGTAAAATATTTTAACTTAACAAATAACACAATTATTTTTTTCTGAAAACAGCATCAAAATTGGTTGTTAAATAAAGCAGTCATTAGCATTTAGTATGAGGAAGAGCTTCTCTACTTTAAGACTTTGCGTTGTAAGGCCATCTTTTATTTAGTCTCGTTAACAAGAAGAATGCAATTTTTTGACCGCAACTTTTATTGGTCTAGTCTATTTATCATCATCATATGAGTGCCAGTGGTAGCTATTTTTGGTTAAAAACCTTGAAATTGGTCTGTAGGAGTCTTCTGTTTTGACGTTAACACAATCCCCATTCATAATTTTGGGCGGTTAATGATTCAGCTGGTTGAGTTTCAATTAGCAAGTCGTAGAACATTCAATAGTTATTGATTCACTATATAATGATTTGTCTGTAATGATTGATGGTGCATGCGCCACTTTTTCGACTAGCTACTCTTTCGCATATTTTTGTTACTGGAACAAAAACCTCGTCTGGATCATGCCGACGAGGTTTTATATTAAACGAAAATGCTATACTCGAAGTTTTGCCCAATAGACTAGCAACTGACCAATCAGGTTCTAAATTCAAATCTGTATGCCAGTCATTGTTTACTAGATGTCTTGAAACATTTTAGACAGCAGCATCCAAGAAGCAGGATCCTCCTCCACTACGACAACGCAGCTCACTGCCGAGTGGACTATTGAATTGTTATCTTTAAAAAGGTGTGGAATTAGTGAGCCATCCTCCTTACAGTGCAGATTTTTATTTCTTAATTTCTGAGAAGAAGCACTTAACGTTTAATTTCACTGCTGCCCAGCCATGTGTGACTTGTGCAAGCGCGGCTAAGTGTTAACTAAATAAAACATTGTAATATTTGAATTTTGTATATCTGAGTTTTGTTATAGATAATGATCATCTTCATTTGGGTGGCTGTGCTGCTCGCCGTGTTGTTCCTCTACAACAGACAGATCTATTCGAAATTCAGTCGCCATGGCATCAAGCATTTCACGCCCATCCCTCTCTTGGGCAACATGATCAATACCGTGTTCCGTATGGAACATGTCACCACTGAAGTCATGAGACTATATACCGAATTTCCCAAAGAAAGGTAACTCGATTTTTAAAGTATTAGAATGAAAAGAAATAATTATTTATTTCGCAAGCATTCGTAAAATCCGCGTTTACAGTATGACAAAGATCAACATTTCAACTTCTAACTCTTGCTCAATCTCTTTTACCCATGCTTGATTACGCTGATGCCAGTTACTTTGTGCAGTTATTTTAGTGAATTATAACTTCATAAACATGAGCGAAGTTGAAATGTTTGGTGTGAGGTTCATATTCAGTATACGCAATTATATATAACTATGGTTTTGAGTTCTGTGTTAATCTGAATCAGTAACCAATCAGCCTTCATCTGAATGCTCATACTCTTGTTTAATATGTTTTTTTTCCCTCTCCGAATTTAATTTTTTTCTAAAATTTATAAATAAATAAATTACAAATATATTGCTGGACTTCTCTTTTCTTGTTGACACAAGTTTCCACGCTTAAATAATAGCCTCATTCAGGTTATAACCGCATTTGGCAACAATATCGATCGCCTACATCACTTAAAATTAGCCAACATTTCCTTATTTCTTAACTCTTCTCAGTCATATTTTATTAATATTTAATTTGTTTCGACAGATTTGTGGGTAGATATGAATTCATGAAAGAGATGATAGTGATTCGGGACATCGAGCTGGTGAAGAAGATTGGTGTTAAAGACTTTGAACATTTCCTTGATCATCGCGCCGTGTTTAGATCTGGTGATTCGTTCTTCTCCAGAAGCTTAATAGCACTAGAAGGTATGCAAAGTTATTAAAAAAATTACGACTTTTGTTTGTTTCGTAGAAGCACTTCAAAGTCATTTCATTTGTCAAAATAGTCCATAGAATTTTTAACGGAAATAATTCTATGGACTATTTTGAGGAAAGAATTGGTTCATTTAGAATGAAACAATTAATTGAATCTCTTACAGGACAAGAATGGAAAGACATGCGCTCAACATTGAGTCCAGCGTTCACAAGTTCTAAAATACGTCTGATGGTGCCTTTCATGGTAGAGGTTGGTGATCAGATGATATGTTCTCTTAAGAAAAAGATAAAAGAATCCAAAAGTAAGTTTTATTTTTTATTTAATTATCAAAACTCTTAGTTAATTAAATTATGAGTTTTGACTGTTTATTAATCAATATTATGTTAAAACTCGTTTTTGTTATTATTTTTCAATCTAGAAATCTCTTAACCGACTGCGGACCGAGTTTGGCTGCTGCAAAAACAATTTGGCCAAATCTAGCTCCATCTCAAACACCATGCCAATGTGGTTTTGTTTCACAGAACACAATAACATGAAACGTTAACATAAAATTAAACGTTTTTATAAGTATTATAAAAAATGTTTCTAAATAGTTGCAAGAGAAAAACTATTCGACTCTATCATTCGGCCGGCGGAAGTTTTAGTAAATATCTATTACTAATTTTGATGTTGTTTTAATTGGTGAAAAGTACTTCTGCCCTAATCTTGTAGTCTAAACTAGTTTTGGCCAATTAAGAGTCTTTACTGTGATATATACAAATTATTATATGTATTGAGCTTTTCGATGGATTTAAATTTCGTGGAACTAGTAACAAACTATAAATTACACAATTTTAAACATAAGATTATAATCGATGTTGCTTCTAAATATCTGCAGCTGGCTACATTGATGTGGAGTGCAAAGACCTGACGACCCGGTACAGCAACGACGTGATAGCGTCCTGTGCCTTTGGTTTGAAAGTGGATTCCCATAACAACGAGGACAACGAGTTCTATGCTATGGGCAAGGTGTTGACCCAGCTTTCACTCCGTTCCATGCTGACGTTCTTCGTGCTTCTCCTCATATCATCAGCTGTGTCCAAAGTAAGTTCAATTGATAATCAAAACGAAGCTAGGGTTTATAAAAATAAAGTTTAGTAGTTTAATGATTATAATGATAATGATTTTCTTTTTCAGTTTTTAAAGCTTGATTTCTTTAGCAAGGAGTCGAGGATATTCTTTAAGAAGTTAGTTTTAGAGACCATGAATGATCGCGAGGTACGAAAAATCATCAGACCCGATATGATACACTTGCTTATGGAAGCTAAAAAAGGTATCTATTGTAGGAGTATACAACTTGATTTTTTTATTACTTAAAAAAGCAAATCAATATTTTAAAATATCATTAATCAGCTGCTTAATACTTTTTGTTCGCATATTTTTCTTGTTTTTACCACAAACAATTTATTTAATTGCAACATCATGAAATTTGCCCTGGCTTTGACTATGGTCTGCAGTGAGAGGGAATGGGAAGCGGTCGCTTCTTTCTGTGAAGCTGAAATGCTAGCAAAGGAGACAGCCACACGCATGAGGGAACGGACATCTTCTCGCCCCAGTTACGCCGCGACCCAGTCCTCGACATAGTAGGCGCGGGGTTCTGGACGACGAGCTTTGAGTAGCTCGCCGTCCGACCATCCGGTAACAAAGATGTCAACAAACTGCAGGAAAAAACGGCAAAATTTAGCGCATACTATTTTAAAAACATATTCAAATATAATTCCAGGCAAACTGACACATGAAGACATCACATCCAATGATGAAGCTGCTGGATTCGCGACTGTTGAAGAATCTGCTGTTGGTCAGAAACAAGTTAACAGAAGTGTGTAACTTAAGAGTTTAAAAATTATAGTTAATTGCTTAGTAAATTCTGCAAGATGCACAAAACATTATTCGTTTAGCAAAAAAATAACATGCATTATAATTTTGACTTAAGTTAATTGTCTGAATACCCTTTAAATTTTCGCCCATAACTACACTATCTGATATAATACGTTGTTTCATATCGTAATTAAATTTTCTTTTCAGTGTGGACAGACCACGACCTCATCGCCCAAGCGGTGCTGTTTTTCTTTGCTGGTTTCGAAACAGTCTCATCTGGGATGACGTTCTTGATGTATGAACTGGCGCTGAACCCTGACATCCAGGAGCGACTGGTCCAAGAGATTAAGGAGACTGACGCTAAAAACGGCGGCAAGTTTGACTTCAACTCCATTCAGAACATGCCATATATGGACATGGTTGTCTCTGGTAAGGTTTTGGTAATTTTTATTTAATACTGTGAAGAATACGTTTATAATGAGATGTTTTATTAAAATACGTTCATAATTTGTGGATACTTTGGTAAGTGCACATAACATTGATTTGTGCTCCTATTAATTTATAGCTTAGCTTGATTTTTATAAAACTTAGTAAATTATTTCGCTGGTATATACTCGTATCATGGTGGCATATGTAACCCTTAATAATTTGATCAATACTGCGGCCCATCGTAAACGTTTGCATACCCATGTGGCATGCAAATGTTTTACGATGCCAATTTTTACGAATTTTTATGTAATTTATCTGTTTTACACTCAATTCGGACTCAAACATCTGAAAAAATAAACAATTGTTTCCTTTTGCAGAACTTTTGCGACTATGGCCGCCTGCTGTCGCTCTAGACAGGGCTTGCACTAAAGATTACAACTTAGGAAAACCTAATGAGAATTCGGAAAAAGATTTCATTGTAAGTTAATTTAATATTTCGATCAACAAAATTACAGGCGAAGTTTACAATGACAATATAGAAAATTAATTGAAAGAGTATTAAAAAAAAATGTGTGTAAAACTTGGTTTGACAGGTCCGTAAAGGAACAACAATTTCGATACCAGTGTTTGCTATCCATCGTGACCCGCAGTTCTTCCCCAATCCTGACAAGTTCGACCCTGAGCGCTTTTCCGAAGAAAACAAACATAATATCCCGATGTTCGCATACATGCCCTTCGGTATTGGACCTAGAAACTGCATTGGTAAGTTAACATTGAACTCTTATATTATGTTTAATAAAATTAAATAATAATGATGTTCGATGGTAAATAAAATACAGTCCGAGGAAGCTGGGGATTTAAGTATTCATATAAATGATTTCTAATAGCCACCTATTGGGCCCAAACAGTTTGACGAGTTTACCATCGAATCGAAAACAAAACAAACAACATTCTTCAGTAATGCAAGATATAACTTTTTTAATTTCAACTAATACAAATATTCACAGGGTCTCGATTTGCTCTCTGTGAGATCAAGATAATGGTGTACCAGATCCTGCAGCATATGGTGATCTCCCCTTGTGAGAAGACCACAATCCCAGCTAAGTTAGATAAAAAAACTTTTAACTTGCTGCTAGAAGGAGGAACCTGGCTGAGATTTAAACCAAGGAACTAGAAAAAAAAAAAACAAGAAATCTGGATTGGATATGTGATTTAACTTATGTTATAAAAACTCTTCAATTTAATTAAGGAAAATATTTCAGCAGCAAAGTGTGATAGTAAATTTCTTAAAAAATGAAATGTCTCAATAAATAATTTGAATATAATGATAATTTTAATAGTCATTTTTCTACTTCACCCTTATTAAATAGGACTACCAAAGCAACTACACAAAGTCATCTTTCAAAGCTTCCGAAACCTTATTATTCCCCTTTTGTTATAAGTCGATTCACCGCTTATGGTGTTAAAAAGACTATTTTATAGATTACATCTAACGCTGTAGGTACTGTATCAGCTAAAGAATGATTATCCCCATCCTTGGTAAAATTCTTCCTGTCATCCTTTACATCCTGAACTTCTCTTTTTCTATTAGTATGTTCCCAAAAGTTTAGAAAGAGTTGAAAAAACTTATACCTTTGCCTAAAAAATCACATCCTGCTTCTTTCTCTGACTATCATCCTATTTATATTCTTCCATTCCCGTCCAAAGTCCTTGAAAAGCTAGTCCACTAACAACTTAGGATGTTTCTTTTCAAGCACAATCTACTTATATCCCTTCCAAACTGTTTTTCGATCTGGACATATCAGGTCAGGCATGGAGATAGGGAAATTAACAGCACTTGATCTACTTGGCCTTAGCAATGCTTTTAATACTGTTGACTTCGACATTTTGCTTGGCGTCCTCTGCTCTTTTAACATATCTCCTCCGGTAATTGACTGGTTCAAAAGTTAACTGTTTGGTCGCCGGTAAATTATTTGCTTTGAGGAATATTTTTCTTGGTGTAACACTTCTGCTGGTGTACCACAGGGTGGCGTTTTATCTAAGTCATTTTTAGTAAATTGCCGTAGTTTTTATTAATGCTATAACTCAACGACTTTCTTCTTTCTACCACCTGCATGCTGATGATCTTAAAATATACTTCCAATCCCCCTCTTGAAAGGCTGTGCGATGCCATTGAGACTAGTACTATAGACTTGACTCGAATAGGTGACTGGAGCACTGAGCTTGGGCTGAAGATTAATCCAACCAAGACGCAAGTGATTGTTGTTGGTAGTTCCTGGACTGTCTGTAAAATTGATTGGTTGACTTCAAAATCTTTGTATGAGGTTTATATTTGGATTGCGCAATTATGACCACGTTTCTGAATTTCAAACTCAGCTCAAATGGCTTCCTATTCATCTTTGCCGGAATGCTCACGTACTCTCTTTGTTTTATAATATGCTCTTTGATCCTTCTACTCTTCGACGTCAGTTTCTCTGTGATATACACTCTAGGTCGTTGAGGCCATTGGAGAATCCAAAACGTAGTATTCATTAGCATTCCCCGTAGGAATGAAGCGTGCCCAAACGCTACCGACGTTCAAAAAAATAATGAAGGAGCATTACCTATTTCTTTTTTCTTTTCCTTTCTCTATGGTATATTTATTAGTTTATTATCTGGTAATGTATTATATATGTATTATTATCTTTTTTTACATTATTTATGTTATCATATTATAATATTATCTTATCGTTCAGTTCTTCCAAAGATTGTCTGGTAGAAATTGCCCTGTGCAATAAGACCGCCTATTTTACACTTATTTTTATAAATTTTCGTCCTGTGATAACCTAAGGTGGGCAATAAAGAAATAAATAGTAATAATGATAATAATAACACGAGGTTGTTGACATGTGGAATGTAGACACTGCTATCATTGTGCCGATTGTCGTGACCGCCAATGGCCATATAGCTAAAAGCTTCAACGACCATCTGCAACTACAGATGGTCGTCGAAGCTTTTAGCGGTTGAATCAAGCGCCTGATTATCTTTCATTGTTCTCGTCTAGCTTACGGCGAGTACTTGCACAGGCATAATCAAGTAGCCAGAACTGATGAAGAAGACCAGCAATGGCCAACGGAACTTCACCCTCACATAGATATCACAACGAAGACAGTTAAGCGACTATGACAATACAACTAAATAAATGGTTCTGAATAGTTATGTTGAAAATGGTATCTGATGATGATGATGGAGCCGGAAGGTAGGCACTGGAACTCCGTAATTAATCAATGTAATGTAACCTAGCCGTGTTTGGACTTATTAGAATTTGCATGAGATGCACTTTAGCTATAAGGTACTATTGAAATGATCTGATGGTATGAAGGTAGAACCGGGAACATCATAATAAAAAAATGTACCCTAACAGTCTTTGGGTTAATTGGAATCGTCATGACAAACAGGCACTCTGGTTATAAGAATCGCAACTAAAAATTGTGAAATAAAACTCTATTTATAAAAAAAAGAAAACCGACTTAACTAAAAAACCGCTAAAAGGATCAAAATAACTTTTATTTCGGAAGTTGGTTTTAAATACGAAACAATCAATACCGAGAAACACCGACTTCCGAAATTAAAGTTATTTTGATACTTTTAGAGTTTTTTTAGGATTCCGTACCTCAAAAATCTCCTCTTTGTCCCTGTCCCTTTTATAAAAAATATAAAAATGCCATAGAAATGGTTCAGAAAAGGTATCTTCGTGCCACCCACTACAAGTGTTTCCGTACAAAAATATCCTATACAGATTTGTTGAAGCATTACAAAATATTGAGCTTGGATTCTCGACGTTCATTGATCATCGTTATGATGCTATATGATATAAGCAATAACAAGTTCAACTGTATTGAACTCTCCAACGAGCTATGTTATGTAGTACCTAGAACTATTGTCCGGCGGGAGGTGCGCGTACCTCGATTGTTCTATACAGCACGTTGTAGGACGAATGCTGGGGTGCGGGCGCCTCTCCGCTAACTAGTGGCAACCTATAACTCACATTTTATAGATTTAGACATTTTCGCGCTTTCTCAACCTGAATTTAGAAAAATGACTTTTCATTTGCTGGCTCACCGCCCTTAAAATAGACTCATTTGTATTTGCTTCTCTTATAATAATTGTAAGAGTATTTATACCTATATGTTACTCTTATCTAACGCGTATCCGTTATCCTATTTCATGGACTGGTGTTATTTCGTGGACAATGGTGGGTTATATTTTTTTACTTTTGTGATAAAACTACTGCATATTAATTATGTATTGTATAACTGTTTTTTGACCCAAAATAAATAAAATAAGAATAAAAGAAAAAAACGGAACGCTTACAGGATCATTTTGTTGTCCGTCCGTCTGTCAAGACCCTTTATCTCTAGAACGCGTGGAGGTATCTAGTTGAAATTTAAGCCATATGCTCAAGTCTACAGTCCCTTGAAGCTGTAAAAAACTTCTGAGTTAACGAACAAAAAAGATACGGCCGTTTATGTTGCAAAATACGTACATTTCGACACTTTCAAGGGAATCAAAATTCACAGAGTACTTCCCTATGACCTATAATTTTGAAATTTGCCATGAAGCACGGTCACGTAGCACTAGTATAGGAAAAAATCTGAAAACTGTAAATTAGTAGTTACGTCATATTTATATTAAGACTATTTTAATTTAAAGTACAGAAAATGTTAGCAGCAAAGTGTGATAGTATATTTCTTTAAAAATGGTTAGGTAATGTCTCAATAAATAATTTGACTGTTACGTTAATGAAAATAACGAAGGCACACAGGTCAATAATAAAATCCAAGTAGAATCGTAGTAGTAATAAGTATTTCTGTTTATTTTGATCAGAGAATGTAGATTCCTGCTTGGTGACGAGCCATTTTGCATCACCAAACAATCTTCAGGCGTATATGATGATTGTTTTGAATATATTTATTAGCATGTTGCAAAAAAGACGTTTAGCCAGCAATAGAGTATTAATCCTGAATTGGAGTGCTCAAATAACAACTATTTTATTGACACTGTGATTTAATCATAGCTTTATTTTTGTTAAATGTATTGTTTGCATGATAAGTAAAAAGAATAAACTTTAAACTTCATGAAACAAGTTTTTTCTTCCCACCATGCCGTTTTTGTATCCTGATGTCACATGACATTGACCAGTTATGGTTTATGTTTTCATTCAAAATCCTGAATTTTAGCATAATGCAAGATCTCATAGCACAAGTGTAGGAAAAAATCAGAAAATTGAGAATTTGTTGTTACATACGTTACAAAAAAAATTGTTAATCGGAAAAATCTTCGAACTCAATTCGAGAATCGAACTATTTTCATAGGTAAGTTCGTACGGAACCCTCAGAGCGTGAGTCCGACTCGCACTTGCCCAGTTTTTTTTATTTAATCAGTATAACACGGAAAGATTTACGGTGCCATGTGTATACGGTTTTACGATGCAATATGTTACTCATTTCTCAAGAACATAATTATTTCAATTATATCAGAACCAGATTCAGAGTACATCGGTCATTTCTACTTTAACAATAGCCACTATTGGATGTGATGGCACTGTTGTGAACTCAGAATACAAAAATAGAGGTGATCTTTTACTAGAGTGTCTCTCCAGAAACGACCTTTACAATGGTTTCCGTATTTGTAACATGCAAATGAATTACCACTTCGCCATTTGTTTTCTAATCTTGATAGCTCTACGATCGACCGTAATAGTTTTTCTGGCAGCATCTGGAAAGAGCTCGAGAATTGTCTTGGATTCACAATAGAAGCATTCAAACCTATTAGGACAAAAGTGCCAGATCTTAATATCAATTTGCTAAGCACTAATCAAAAATACATTTATCAGATGTGCTCTACAGTTTCTGCTGGTACGGTCTCGCCAAACTTTGCTAACAAAGATCCAGGAAGATTGGCACATTTTTGATGTTTGGCATAACTATTCATTGTTTTAATAATATTAAGTAATAATATTCTGAAACAAATTGTTATACTGTCTGAAACACAGTACCATTGGCCCGCTAAAAGGAAACAAAATGGGCCCACTATCAAACGGTAACGTAGGTATATTAATCATATTACACATGAAGGAATAAACTAACGTGCATTTCATTGCTAAATGCCACGATTTGTGGTGGGCCTATTCTCCAAACAAAAGAAATTGTCTCCTTTGTTTTTTCTCTGAATTCATATTCAATACGCTACCAGAAGATGTTGACTTGCAAAGCTGAAACTTTGCACGGTCATTTTTAAAACCATGGATCATACATTGGTGATCCAGGAGATTTGAAATTTTAAAAATGTATTTTTCGCTCCACCCTATTACACAGTATTAAGGTTCTGTACTTCACGCCGGAACAGCTGTTCAAACTTTATCAATCCCAAGTTTGATCTTGTATGGAGTACTGCTCTCATCTTTGGAACGGATCTGCTCGATAACAGCTTGATGATGATCATTGGCAAGGCAAGATGCACCTATCGAGTCGAGACTTCAAAGTCTTGAGCATCGACGTCGATTTGCTAGCCTGTCGGTTTTCTACCGGTTGCATTTCAGGGAGTGTGCGTCGCAATTGCATAGCATAATTCTGCCTAGCCCATTCCATCATCGGACCACCAGGCGTACGGTGACATTCCACTTATACTCATAAATCATTTTGGGAACACATTGATAGTGTGTACAAATAAGAACAGCTACAACCCGGGAATCTTTAAGTCAAGAGTGAATATGTTACTTCTAGATAAGCGCGCTCCATCATCGACCGCATCGTCAACCTATCAACAATAAAAAAAAATGTTATGTGATGAAATGTGATGTGATGTGTGTGTGTTGTGTGTGTTGTATGTTATGTGTTGTATTTGTTATGTATGTATGTGTGTATTATGTTGGTGTGTTTTGTGTGAAGTGTATGTGTAAACTATGGAAAGAAATAATCTGAGCATAGACACGGAGTGTTAGTTGAAAAGATAGTGATGTAAGTAGAAATTCAGTGTCCTCGTAGTTTTTAGGTATTGGTTAGGAAGAGTGTAATTTTCATTTTACATATGTCATAAGAAGATTGGTAGAAGTGATTTTGAATAAGATGGGACCCAGGTCGGTAATAAAAGAAACGTTTAGTAAAGCAAAGCATGTGAATGGTTTTTAGGAAGATTGTTTTTGTGTAAAAGGAATTTCGGTGTGTTGTTATAGTATTGTGTAGAGAATGAATAGTTAATGAATCGTAAGGAGTAGCAACCTTAAGGATGGCTCTTTGTGCCATTTCCACAAGTTTTAATAAAGTTTTCGCTGCTTTACTCCAACTAGCAATACGTGGGAGGACTGACCGATACCAGCCTATATGTGGCTGCAGTACTCCATACACGATTGGACCTGTACTATATTTTGATAAAGTTTACTGTCGGTTGTCAACTATGGTACTAACATCCTAAGAATCCGTGCAAGTGTGTTTTAAGTGAGTATTTTTCGCGTACATTACTTTCGCGTTATAGTTTCCTGTTACCCAATTTATTTTGATTAAATCAGAAGTCCAAAATCAAGGTTTTTTCAACGAGTGTTATAATTTCAGAGCAGTGATCAGGCGGCTCGTTGGTCTAGGGGTATGATTTTCGCTTAGGGTGCGAGAGGTCCCGGGTTCAAATCCCGGACGAGCCCAATCGTTTTATTTTTTTTAACTGTATAATATTCTAGCCATAATTCACCTCCGATTACTTACTACTGACTATATTTCTGTTGATTTTTTTATTGAATAATGTTTTGTTTTACATTTAACCTTTAATGAAATTAATATTAAACTTGATAAAAAAAATAACCATTAAATAATATATATATTCTATAAAAAAGTTTCAATTATATTTGACGGTATGATTGGTCCAATGCTTGACTTAATCGATGGTTCCATTCCCTCACAGAACCAAATATATGTATGGCCTACAGATGATTATATCAGAACTGGGTCTCTTGTGTATGGGACGGAAACTCACATACACAAGAGACCCAGTTCTGATATAATCATCTGTAGGCCTGTTTGTGAACGAACCGATAATACAAGAGTAATTCTTATTGTAAAAACAAAACTTGCTAGATTTTTGCTATTATAATACTCACACGCAGAGCCGGAACAACTAGATAAAGCCGTTTAAAAACAAAAGAACTGATAAATCTTACTTATTGTGATAAGTAATTCAAAACTTTATTATGTCTACAGCAAAAAAAATACGTGAATATAAATTAAAATAATAATGATGACTCGACACTTTATAGCATAGCATAGTCGGCCTTATAATGTTCCCACTGTTGGGACTCAGACCTCCTCTCTAGGAGAGGGAATGGGCCGTAATCAACCACGCGGGCCCAGTGCGGGTTGGTGAATGTCACATGTCTTCGAATTTTTGATTCTAGAACATGCCGGTTTCCTCACGATGTTTTCCTTCACCGTTTTGAGAGCTGTGTTGATGAAATAAATTACACAAAGTAATGCGCCTGGCTGGGTTTGAACCCGTGACCTACAACTCGTAAGTCGGGGCCGTTACCACTCGGCCACCACTGCTCTCGACACTTTATATATTTACAAAATACACGTGTGCTTGTTTTTTACTCAATTACTGGGACTATGAGTCCAGCAGAATAAGTGTGTTCATAACGTGTCTCCGATATCAATACACTAACGTGTATTATGAATCCAGTACATGATTCTGGATGCCCCCCCCCCCCCCTAATGGCGAAAATTTTGTCGGCGTTCTTCTAAATAAAAAACATTACTGTTAACAACTTCGTCACAATGACAGCGATGAAAGAGAACAACAGGAAGCGCCTAGACGTAGTATTTTTTAATTTAGTGTATAATTATGTATAAAGAGTGTAAGCCAAAGTCAGGTTTCCTCAAACTTTAAGGGCTTGCTCAGTAGACGAAACTGAACAACCTTTCATAAGACTTTTTTCAGGAAACGAAAAAAATATCGTTTTCTCAATACAAAATTATAAACTTAATTGCCCAGGGACAAGTCCCTTAAACCCTGAATATCATCTGTGATGATAGTTAAGTATTTTCCTTTTAATATGTTATTTACACTGTAAATTAATAAAATGACCATATTAAAAAAAAAGTCATTGGGGTTGAGTAGAATAAAAAAATTATACAGTTTAAAATAATAGAGTAGACACATTTTTTTTACCATGAAAATACCGACGGAAAATTCCACCACTGGGGATCCAAAATTATGTGCTGGATCCATGGTACACATTTGTGCGTCGATGTGCGAGTCAACCGTGTCTCAACCGTGTCGGAAGAATCATAGTATACATACTTATACACCGGTATAAGTATGTATACTATGATTCTTCCGCGTAACATAGGCTGTATGACTCCACGTGTAATGTAATAAAAAAAAACGAAAAAAAAACGAGTTTAGTATCAAATTGAAGGTTAAAATGCGTAACATAAAATTATTCACATTATATTGTTACCACTGCTGGGACTTAGGCATCCTCTCTAGGAAAAGGAATGGGCCGTAACCAGGCACAAGGCCCTCTGCGGATTGCGGAACGTCACATGTCTTCGAATTTTAGGAGCCGGTTTTCTCGTGATGTTTATAATGTAATAAATTATGAATATGAACTGATCATGGGACATGAAATTTTAAACGTAAAAAGCACAAAATGATTAGAACCTGTATTTTTTTTTAAAGTGGAATTTTAGCGAATGCAACAAACAAATGACCGATCAATGTTTCGGTGCCTACTCGGTA
The DNA here is from genome assembly GCA_949316375.1 of Mythimna vitellina. Taxonomy (NCBI): domain Eukaryota; kingdom Metazoa; phylum Arthropoda; class Insecta; order Lepidoptera; family Noctuidae; genus Mythimna; species Mythimna vitellina. The sequence continues at coordinate 772,059 of OX438692.1, read as the reverse complement.
GCTACTTTTCATTCCTTCCTCCCAGAAGTTACATACGTGATTATCATAAACAAAATTATTGTTTGATCGTAAGATCGTAATGTATTTATTTGATAGGATGTTTTATAATTAGGACTTTATTATGACTGTAGATAAGTCCCTTCGCACGCTATATGTCCCCTTGCGCACCGATTGTACCTACGTCTATACAACTTGAATGACCTTGAAAAACGCTTAATCGTAAAACGGGTGTACAAAATTTATTCGGCTGAAAATTTTGGTCTCTTTATCTTCGTTTTTCCTGAAAAAAAAAAAGTTTTTTTTCTTTTTTTTTGGTGATTTTACTAAAAAACGAGCAATTACGTAATAATAATACCCCTATACGCGCGAACTGTTAAAATCATGATGAGTTTACAAATTGATGTCAACAAGTTAGTAAGTACCTACAAACAGGCAGATACAGCTGGTGAGGTAGTGGTCAAGCGCGAGCCTATTAACAATTAAAGAAAAACTAATTACCAATTATTTAAAACATCGGCTTCTATGTGCGTATTATCATAGAAAGATAACGAATAAGCACCTATCATGATTATTTGTGAAATATAAACAGGTGCGTATCGAACTCGCACGCAAAGGGTTCCGAATGAATTATTTTTTTATTATGACAAAACTGTTGTTTTAAAACCACATACCTATTGTATATATATATAGGATCTCTTTAGTTAGTTTATTAAAAAATATTAGAAGCTCTCACAATAAGTCCTGTCATTTTATATCACTTATTATGGGCCTATCACACGCACAAACTTCAACTCCATTTTGCCTGCGTAGACTGGTTTGCACACGGAACACCGTGCCTGTGGTTGGTAAACAAGCTAAGTTGGGTGCACGAGGAACACTGTGTGTGTGGTTGGAAAACAAGCAAAGTTGGGTGCACGAAGTTTTTGCATATGGTAGGCCCATTAGGTACAGTTTGAAAACTCGTTTGTTATTTTTTTTTTCCCCACAAGCGACAAATAATATACACATGCATACAAATACACATAACTACATTTAAACTCGTGTCCGTGTTTGGGTTTCAGAAGTTCTTCAGTGTATTAGATTTGGAGCAAATTGTCCGTAACAGACAGACTTACACACGAGATTTCGTTTTTTCTTTGCACGCATGGAACCCTAAAAACAAAAATAGAAGCGTATTAAAAGATAACATTCCACAATAAATATGATAAGTTAGTACTGTTGTGGTACGCTCACAGACATTGTGTTCGTGCTCCAAGTAGCACGCTATAAAGGTATCTTTGCTTAAGTTTACATATACTTATAGTGCGTTTATTAAAAACAATAATTGTGACGCTATAGTAAGTAATACCAGTTATTTTTTTTATTCTTTTTGTCATCTATCATCAATCATCATCAAAAAAATTAAGAATCAATTTATTTTTATGAGGTTATTATTATGTTCGGCTGTGTGTACCTATTTTATTTATTCATGTATGTTTACCGATTTTTCGGTTTATTGAAGAACGGCATTGAAAATGATTTGTTTCATTTGAAAGAGTATACTCCAGAGTTGGTCCCATAGAAACATTGTCATGATCTGATATTGAACTTTGGAGATATGAAAGTTTGTTTATTAGACCTTAAGATTTTTAGAATATAAGTGTTTTGGTCCTGTACTGTAAACAGTGTGAACTTATATTTTTAAATAATAAAATAGGAGCATACAGCTATTGTAACAATTACATTGTTTTGTTTACTCTCTTACCAGTTTCCAAAATAAGTGTTAACTCTAAAGATTCCCCGAAACGGTCAATTGCGATTGACAATATTTACGTGATTGACGACAGTTTATGAAATGTCAATACCTTTTTATTATCTCATCATCTTCCTGCCCTTATCCCGTATTATTTGGGGTCGGCGCAACACGTTTTTTTCTTCCACTCTGCCCTGTTACTCGTCATGCTATCACTAACTTCCTTTTCTTTCATATCACTCTTCACACAATCCATCCATCTTTTCTTTGGTCTCCCTCTTCCTCTCCATCCATCCACATGTAAACTCATAACTCTTTTAGTAACATGTGTTTCATCCCTCCTCTTCACATGACCATACCAAGACAAACGATTCCCTTTCAACTTTTCAGTCACTGGCGCCACTTTCAAACTTCCCCTAATATATTCATTTCTCACTTTATCCATTCTCGTCACACCACACATCCATCTTAACATTCTCATCTCCGCTACATGCAATCTTTTTTCATCCGTCTTTTTCACAGGCCAACATTCTGATCCATACAGTATGACAGGCATTATCACGGACTTGTAGATTTTACCCTTCAACTTGAGGGGCATCCGTGGGTCACAAGTTGTTCCCGTGACCTGTCTCCATTTCATCCATCCTGCGTTGATCCGATGTGTTACGTCCCGGTCTACCTCACCATTCCCTTGGATGAGTGACCCGAGGTACCGAAAGTCAGAGCAGATCGGTATGGGCGTTCCAGCTAGAGCTAAAGGCACTGGATTGGAGAGACCGCCGAAATCGCAGAACAAGTATTCCGTTTTGGTTCTACTCAATTTCAGGCCAACACTCTCCAGTCTGTGCCACCACACCTCCAATCTGTTCTGGACCTCTAGGCCACTCTCGGCAACCAACACAATATCATCGGCAAACAACATACACCAGGGAGCCTCTTCCTGAATGTCCGACGTCAGAGCGTCCATTATCATCAGGAAGAGGTAAGGGCTGAGAGCCGACGCTTGATGTAAGCCAACTGCCACATTGAAGCTGCCAGTGGTGCCCACTGTAGACCGGACTTGGGTACTGCATCGACTGTACATCGCTCGGATCAACTGCACATACTTCCCAGGCACACCTTTCTCTTTAAGGGCCCACCACAGAACCTCACGAGGTACCCGGTCGTATGCCTTTTCGAGGTCAATGAATACCATGTGCAAGTTTTTATACGCACCTCTATATTTCTCGCACAGCTGGCGTATAGCAAAAATGGCATCCGTTGTACCCCGACCAGGCATAAAACCGAATTGGGTTTGTGAAATTTCACTCTCTTCTCTCAGCCTCCTTTCAATTACTTTCTCCCAGGCTTTCATAGTATGTGACATTAGCTTTATTCCTCTATAATTGTTGCACTCAAGCACATCACCTTTGTTTTTAAAAATTGGCACCAAAGAGCTATTGCACCACTCATCAGGTATGGCTTCTTCCAGCAACAACTTATTGAAGAACAAAGCTAACCACGTCCATCCATCCACTCGCAATAACTTCCACACTTCTACTGGTATTCCATCTGGACCAATGGCTTTACCATTCTTCATTCCATTTACTGCTATTCTGACTTCATCCATATTAACAATTCGCACTAATCCCACATTCACTGGTTTATTCTCTAACGCCCCACTCCAATTATTTTCCTCATTCATCAGTCTTTCAAAATATTCCTTCCACCTCTTTTTGATTTTTTCATCATCCGATAGAACCATTCCAGTTTCATCTCTCATACATCTTACCTGACAAACATCCCTCGCCTTTCTCTCTCTTATTCTAGTAAGCCGGTATAGCTCTTTTTGGCCTGCAGGACTGTCCAGTGTGTCATATAGTTTGTCCTGGGCCTTCGATTTTGCTATTGCCACGGCTTTCTTAGCTTTCTTCTTTAAAAAGTCATACTCATTCTTTTTTTCAGCTTTTAAACTAGCGTTTCCTGGCTCTACGCACTGCCATTCTTTGAATTTTTTCTTCTTTTCTTTCAACACACTCTGAATTTCTGTCGACCACCACCATGTATCCTTATCTATTATGCCCTTTCCTCTCGTCTCTCCCAAAATATCTTTCGCTGCATGCCTGATACACTCAGCCATCTCATTCCAGCTTTCATTTATACTTCGATCATTCATGTCTCCCATCTCTATCATTTTGTCCACCACTCGCTCCCTGAACTTCTTCGCACAATCATTCTTCTCTAACATATGCCATTTTATTTTTTATTACCTTTTTATTATCTATTTACATAAATATTATCAATCGCAGTTGACCGTTTCGAGGATTCTTTAGGTCCAACAGAATTTCAAACACATTATTTTTTTATTATTATTATTGCTAGGCTTGCGTTTGACTACTATCTCACCTGATGGTAAGCGATGATGTGGCCGACGATGAAGCACGCTTGCCTAGAAGTAACCTATTCACTCTTGACTTAAAAATCCCTAGGTTTTAGTTATCAGAAAAACACAGATCCCGGCAGGGAATTCCACTCCTTAGCAGTAAGCATAATGAATGTGTTCCAAAACACTTTGTACGTATAGATGGGATGTCCACCATGTACCGATGGCGCAACTCCGTACGCCTAGTGGCCCGATGATAGAACGGACTTGGTGGAATCAAATTGTGCAATTCCAGCGCACACTCCCTGAAATGTAAACGATAGAAAATCGACAGGCTAGGAACTAGGCGTCGATGCTCAAGACTTTGGAGTTTTGATTCGACAAGTGCATCATTTCTAATGATAATTTTGGCTCGCTTTCAATCGACTCCAGGGCATTAAGCTGGTATTTGGCAGACCCATCCCAAAGATGAAAGCAATACTGCATACACGATCGAACTTGCGCTTGGTAAAGGTTGAGCAGCTGTTCCGGCGTGAAGTACCGTCTCACCTCAGCTAAAATCCCCAATTTTATGGCAACCTGCTGAGCTTTTGCCTCGACGTAAGAGCTGGAATTGAGGGTAGATGACAACGTTGCTCCAAGAAGCTCAAGGTGGTCGATTAACGGCACGATTACACCCCGAAAGGATGGAGCCGGGCGGAATTGGAAAAAAAAGTGTCCGTTTAGTGGAAAAAAAAACACGTCTGGATTTTAGCAGCATTGAACTTGACCAGCTTGGCGTCGCAACGCCCCAATCTGATAGTTTTTATTTTTATTTTTTTAATAGAACTTGCACACTGTTGTGCAGCGTAAAATAAAAGAAAATTGGAAATCAGTTTTTTTAGTACACGTAACGACCATAATCGTCTCGTCTAGATTAAACCTTTAAATTGACAAAAAAGAGTATAAAATAAGAATACTTCATCATCATTCAGCAGTTAAACCATCCACAATGACTGAGATGATACGCGTGTCCGAAATGTTTCAACTTTTATTATTGCTGATAGTGTGTCGCTTTTCTAGGATTGTATGAAATTTTCTAAGGTATTGTCTGATATGTCAACTATACACAAAAATAACTATATTATCTTATCGATAAGACAAACTTAAGTATTTAGAAGCTATATAATTGACGCCTTGTTTATTATCTACTGGATTACCTATTACTTTATTATTAGAAAAGTTTATTGAAACTTGTTGTTTTTTAATGCCAAACCTAAGTTGGTACAAAAAACTTTTCTGATCCATATTAGAATCGGGATAGGTTTTAATTTTTTTTTTTTTAACTTTGACTGAGAATCAAAATTTTTTAAAAATTCGTGAACTGAGGTCATTTTCCTGTAAGTAAACCAGAAAAGAAGACAACTAAGTCTTGAATTAAAATTATTGAATTCTTTAAAAGAGTGACCGTGGCTTTGAAACATAAAAAGCAATGGAAGGGACACAGGTTGATCAATAAACGATTGACACTCCCGCTTGCTTTCCCCAGAGCCAGAGAATTTATTTGATGACATCCTCAAAAAAGAGGTACCCTCTTTTGCATCGTATATCAAAATAACCTCATCTGGATCATGCAGACGAGGTTTTTGTATTACACGCAAAAGCTGTTAGTTGCGCCCAACAAACTAGTAACTTACCAATCAGGTTCTGATAATGGAAGTGTATACGTCACTTTATCCTGCAATCTATGGACATTATGTCCATAGATTGCAGGATAAAGTGACGTATATGTAAGTGAGGTAGTGGGGTGGTAGAAGTGAGGTGATGAGGTGACGTATCCACTCATGAGTATTAACAACAATTTCTATGGTAACGACTCAGAAATTTGATAAGTACAATACAACAATAATAAGAAGCAAACAATTGGAACCATACATTCTGACGTTTTATAAGTGCCCACATATGCCTATGTGAAATAAAAACATTTTGATTTTACTCAAATACAACTAGGTTACATTGTTTTATATGGATTTTCCGTACCTACCTTCCGACTTTATCATCAGATCATTTCAATTTATTCTATATCCCTCTTTCTTCAGACAGTCAGTCATCGACTATACTTATAGACTAAGCAATATTTTGTTTGTTACGAGAGTTCTGCTACATAATCTATGAAAAGTTTTGTTCCATATCAGCATTGTTCATTAGAATTCCGTACCCATAGGGTAACGATAACGGGACCCTATCACTAAGACTCACGTCCGCCTGTTGTCAGGCTGTATCTCACGAACTGTAATAGCTAGATAGTTGAAATTTCAAGAGTCTAAAACTTGAAATTTTCACAGATGATGTATTTCTGTTGCCGCTATAACTAAATACTGAAAACAGGATAAAATAAATATTGAAGTGATATTTTTGCCGTTTTTTGCTATGAACGGTACTTGGCTGTTTTTTATTAGATCTCTACAATATTTATAAGGATGTATACAAAATTAAACATAAAAAAATAGGTGAATATACATAAAGAAATACATACAGCTAAACATACCAATAACACCACTTCCTTTTTGAAATTGGTTAAAAACAAAATTGCTGTTTACTATATTATTTTTGGAACATCAGATTTCTTTTTGATTTGGTAACTTCTGCATATCCCATTAACAAAAATATCCATTTAAAATTGTCAACGTTTAAATGTATTTCGCAGTTGTCCCAGCTGTGTGTGACTTGCGGTGCAGCGGCCATAAGTGACAGTATAACTAAATACAATTTTGTAATTTTTGAATATTGTATGTCTGTGTTTTGTTATGGTCATGTGAAGAGGAGGGATGAAACGCATGTTACTAAAAGAGTTATGAGTTTACATGTGGATAGATGGAGAGGAAGAGGGAGACCAAAGAAAAGATGGATGGATTGTGTGAAGAGTGATATGAAAGAAAAGGAAGTTAGTGATAGCATGACGAGTAACAGGGCAGAGTGGAAGAAAAAAACGTGTTGCGCCGACCCCAAATAACACGGGATAAGGGCAGGAAGATGATGATGTATGTCTGTGTTTTGTTACAGACAATGATCTTCTTTATTTGGGTGGCTGTACTGCTCGCCGCGTTATTCATCTACAACAGGCAGACCTATTCTAAATTCAGTCGCAATGGCATCAAACACTTCAAGCCGATCCCTTTCTTGGGCAACATGACCAGGATCCTACTCCGTGTGGATCACGTCGTCGATGATCTTGTGAGGCTGTATAATGAATTTCCTAATGAAAGGTAACTTGATTTTTAAAATATTATAATGAAAACAAACAATAATGTAGGGTTGAACAAGTCGTTCCACCAGTAGCAAAAAAGCCACGTTAAAAGTAGGAGAGAGAAAGATCGTCACCTATGTTAAGCTTCTAACTCTTGCTCAATGATAAATGATATTTATTTTGAAAATAGGGTTTTAAAAAACACTTCACACGTCAATTTAAACTAGATGAAGCCGGCTTTTACTAGATGACAACCCGGTGAAGAAACACCAAAATAAACTCAGAGGTCAAAGTCTCTTTTAAAGTCCATACTGTAAACATATAATGGTCAAATCATATGAAAACCATGTAGATTAGTGTCTTAGATGGTGTTTTTAGGAAAGAACCACACAGATTCACTGGACAGTTAATTTAACTTCACTTTTTTTATTTTTGGACTGACCGGCATTTGTCTATTCATAAGTGCCTGAAAATAGTCATTTGAAATAAATGCTTTTGATTGATTGACTGAAATATAATTTCATAAACTTGAGAGAAGTCTGTATATATGCATGTTCATATTCAGTTTAAGCAAATATGACCAATGAATGAATGAATAGAGCAATGTGATATTTTGTGTAAAATTTAATTGCACCTGTACCATGAAGTTTAAAATAAGATTGTTTCATTCTTATTTCTAGTGTAGGTAAGAGATAGCGCTAGACAACCTGTATAGCTCTGTCTCTTACCCACACTGAAATAAAAATGAAACAATCTTACTTTGAACGTCATGGTAACCCCCTTGGTCACTAATATTCAAGTATAGGCTTAAACTCCCATTCATATCACATACATCTTAACATTTACTCTACACACATTCACATTGTGCTAAGTGGTTTTTTTTTTTTGTTATTACTAGATTTGCCTCCCTAACGACTAAAGAGATTTGTAATCTGTAAATTTTTCCAACATTTTTATTATTTAACTCTTTTGCGATTCGTAAAAATCTTTGAGACTCGATTCAAAAATTGAACTGTTTTCATGGGTGAGTTTGTATGAAACCGTCAGTGCCTGGTTTTTTATTTTAATCATAAGGTCTACATTTGTGAGAAGAAATAATCGAAGATTATTATTATAAATAAATTTCATATACTGCTGGACCTCTCTTTTCTTGTGTCAGTTTCCATGCTTAAGTAATAGCCTCATTCCGATTATAACTGCATTGACAACAATATCGATCATCGATATCGCCTCTAAATGCCTCTGTTCTCAGTCATATTTAATTAAACATTTGATTTGTTTCGACAGATTTGTGGGCAGATATGAATTCACGACAGAGATGGTAGTGATTCGGGACATCGAGCTGGTGAAGAAGATTGGTGTCAAAGACTTTGAACATTTTCTTGATCACCGAGCCGTGTTTCGATCCGGCGAATCATTCTTCACCAGAAGCTTGATAGCTCTAGAAGGTACGTAGTTTTTTTTTTTAATACCGTTTCTCATACTAAAAACACTGTCTTCTAAATTATTTAATTCTTTCAGTTGAGAGTAAGAACTTCCTGGCAAGAGGATGGATATAATAATAATAATAGGTCTTTACCTATGAGATTAGCATTTTAAAACGAGTAGCTTTAACGTGTTATATCTTTGGATTGACTTAGAATTATAAGTTCAAATAAACTTTAAACTTAAAAAAACTTTAAAGGTAAGTTATTATTTTTTCAAAATTAAGTATTTATTGGTTTCTCAGTGTTTTGTATTCTCTGTAAATCGCAGTACTACCATTAAATACCTAATTTTGAAAAAATAATTACGTACCTTTAGTATAAAGTTTATTTGAACTTCGACCAAGGCCGAGAGACGATTTCCCACTTAAAAAAAAAAAGTATTTCAAAGGACTATCTCGAAGATAGACTTGGTTCATTTAGACTAAAACAATTAATTTAATCACTCACAGGACAAGAATGGAAAGACATGCGCTCCACATTGAGTCCGGCGTTCACAAGTTCTAAGATGCGTTTGATGGTGCCTTTCATGGTGGAGGTTGGTGATCAGATGATACGTTCTCTAAAGAAAAAGATTGAAGAATCCAAAAGTAAGTTTTTTGTTTTTATGTATATTTTTATTTAGTAGTCAAAGCTCGTAATAAATCAAATTAAAAGTTTTGACTGTTAATATTAACCCTATTAAGTTAAAACGCGTTTCTGTTATTATTTCTCAATCTGGAAATCTTACCGACTGCGGACCCTGGTTGGCTAAATCTGGTTTCATCTCAAACACAGTGAACATTATGAAAATATGAAATGTTTTAGATATATAAAAGTAGTACAAAATTTTTTTTTTAAATGGTTACAAAATACCTACCAACACAACAGGATTTTTAAGTAAATTTTTGGCATTTTAAAGTACTTCATGTTTAATTCAATAAAAACAATATAAAATACTTCTGACTTACACTTTCTATGTGCATTCATTGTCCGGTGAATTTAAAATTTCGTTGAACTAATAACAAACAACGAGTTACACAATTTTAAACTCAAGTTTGTAATCAATGTTGCTTCTAAACCTAAAACTGTTTCCGCAGCTGGCTACATTGACGTGGATTGCAAGGACCTGACGACTCGATATGGCAACGACGTGATAGCTTCCTGCGCCTTCGGTCTGAAGGTGGATTCCCATAATGACGCGGACAATGAGTTCTATGTCATGGGCAAGGCGTCAACCAAGCTCAACTTCCGTTCCATGATAATGTTCTTTGCACTTCTCATCGTACCATCATATGTGGCCAAAGTAAGTTCAATTTGATAATAAAATTGATTTGATAATCAATTAAGAAAATGATTAAAAAGCTAGGACTTATAAAAATAAAGTATAGTAGTTTAATGATTATAATGGTTTATTTTTCAGTTTTTAAAGATTGATTTCTTTCCCAAGACGGCGAAGACATTCTTTAAAAACCTTGTTTTAGACACCATGAAAGATCGCGAGGCACGAAAAATCTTCAGACCCGACATGATTCACTTGCTTATGGAAGCTAAAAAAGGTATCTATCGTAGGAATATACAATCTGATTCTTTTATCACCATCCAGAAATTAAAAGAAACAAATCAATATTTTAAAATATTATCAGCAGTTTAATACATTTTTAATCACCTTTTTTTCTTGTTTTTACCACAATGCATCATATCCGATACACAATAATACACAATTTATTTAATTACCTTGTCTCAAAATTGTCGACGTAGCTGTTTAGAAAAAGTCACTACGCGTTTTGAGATTTTTTCGCTCATAGAGCAATTTTACCACCACCATGTAAAATATCCGCATCGTTAAGTAGGTAAGGTAAAAATTTAGTAAATATCATATTAAAACTAAAAATGTAATTCCAGGCAAACTGACTCATGAAGATATCACATCAAATGATGAAGCTGCTGGATTCGCGACTGTTGAAGAATCTGCTGTTGGTCAGAAACCAGTTAACAGAGGTGTGTAATTAAAGGGTTTTTTAAATAATTATTTGGCAGACGAAACAAAAAATGATTTATAAATTTATACTTATAGAAAATAAATAACCAGCATTATAATTTTGACCTAGGTAAATTGATCATCTGATAAAGTACCTAGGAGTACATTTTCAAATCGTAATTACATTTTATTTTCAGTGTGGACTGACAACGACCTCATCGCTCAAGCGGTACTGTTTTTCCTTGCTGGTTTTGAAACAATCTCAACCGGTATGTCGTTCCTGCTGTACGAACTGGCGCTGAACCCTGAGGTCCAGGAGCGGCTGGTGCAAGAGATCAAGGACACTGACGCTAAAAACGGCGGCAAATTCGACTTCAATTCTATTCAAAACATGCCTTATATGGACATGGTTGTCTCTGGTAAGATTTTGGTGATTTATATTTAATTTTGTGTGGAACATTCATAACCACTTTTGGTTTTTGTTTAAAGTTTATGCAATTGTTTTAAAGGTTTATCTTAGCTTAGGCGTAGTGCAGTAAAAATTACATCTCAATGTGGTTATAGAACTTAATTAGTTAGTAATGATCCTCCTGTGTTTTGTAAACATTATTATATGCCATGTTATTCATTGTTATATGCCATGATGAACACGCATGCACGATATTATATTTTATTCTTACTTTAACAATTATTATTTACAAATGTTTCTTGATATTCTCATTTAAATGGCATTTTAAACTTTAATCTTCTAGTGACATTATCATTGGCTTCATTTATTATTTTATTTGCCATGGTGTAATTAACAAAATAAATTGTGTTATTAATCATAAATCATTTTAACAAGGAAATATGTGACAAATGTTAGAATAATAAAGCTTGTGATTAGCATGCCTCGAAATGTAATATGGTTGGGCTGTGCTATATTTTTAACAACTTTATGTGATTACCCTTATTAGCCAATAAATGCTTATGAATTATGAAAACATATAATTTATCTGTTTTACAAACATTATTTCATTTTGCAGAACTCCTGCGACTATGGCCACCTGGTCTTGCTTTAGACAGGGTTTGCACTAAAGATTATAACTTGGGAAAACCTAACGAGGAAGCGGAAAACGATTTTATTGTAAGTTAATATATTATTTCAATTAACAAAATTAGAGCTGAATTTTACAATGACAATCTAGAAAGTGCAGAATATTTTAAAACTTTGTTTTGACAGGTCCCCAAAGGAACAGCTATTTCGATACCAGTGTTTGCTATCCACCGTGACCCGCAGTTCTTCCCTAATCCTGAGAAGTTCGACCCTGAGCGCTTCTCTGATGATAACAAGCATAAGATCCCAATGTTCGCTTACATGCCCTTCGGTATTGGACCTAGAAACTGCATTGGTAAGTTCACAACGAACTCTTAAGATTAACAAAATTAAATATTAAAAAGTACCTAATAAATGATGATTGATGAGAGAGAAAATAGAAACCGAGAAAACGGGAGATTCAGATATTCATACGATGATATAATTATAAACTTTGAATCCTATAATGACAAAAAGGAAAGAAAAGATGAAATTAAAGAGCTTCTTTTGCGTGAACTAATAGAAGAGAACGAACGAACTAATACAAGATATATCTTAACTAATGCAAATATTTACAGGATCAAGATTTGCACTCTGTGAAGTCAAGGTGATGGTGTACCAGATCCTGCAGCATATGGTGATCTCCCCTTGTGAAAAAACCACAATCCCTGCCAAGTTAGACAAGAAAACTTTTAACATGCTGCTAGAAGGAGGACACTGGCTGAGATTTAAACCGAGGACGTAGAAAAAACAAGGAATCTGGATAGGATTTATGATTTAACTTGTGTTATAAAAACTATGCCAATTTAAAGTATGGAAAATGTTTTAGAAGCGATAGGTGAAGATAACAAACAACTTGAAAGTAACTAATACCTTTCTCTAAAACTGAATGTATTGAATGGGTGTACCGTGAACATTATCTAATGCAGTGACGAACCTAATATTAATATTAGCATAAGGTTCTCTGTTCTCATGTAAGTGACTTTGTTTCTTTTTTGAGAATAAAAATCTTTAAACCTAACTTTAATGAAAATCACAAAAAATAATCATATAAGCTACTTTCAACAGTACAGTGCAAGTAGAGTAGAGTAGTAGTAATTAGTATTATCCACTCATTTTAATCCGAGAATACTGTATATTCTTTTGTTTATTCCTGCTTGGTGTGATTATTATTTGACATATATATTTATTGGCATATTGCAAAAGTATAAGCAGATAAAAAAGACGTTGGTATTGTGAAGATATTTACACAACCAATATTATCACCTCTCTCTTCTAGTGTAAATATACCTTTAATTTAATACTAAAGTAGACTGCTCAAATGGCCAGTGACGGTCGGTTTTGTTAAAGAGATTATTTGTATGATAAAAAATGAATTAGGTAATTTAAGTAAAAAATAATACAATTTTAGAATATGAGTTTTTCTTCCCACCGTCGTCATCCACCTTTGACTAATGCATTTGAAGTCGTCGATTATGTTTTTTGTTTTGATCCAACATGATCATGTTAGCCATCATTTCACAGGTCACTTATCATCTGAATCCCACCAAGTTTTAAAGTTGGGATAGCTAGTTACAGTGTGCTAGATGGATCAAAGACAGCTGAAGATTTCTCAAATGATTTTGACACCGTTGGTCACGACATTCTTTGGGCCTTTTTTGTCTCCAATTGTGTTGTCCAATGTTTTTCCGTTGGACACTAGCAGACTACCGCCGCTTATTTTCGGCATTACAGCTATCACCCAAGTAACACATCAAAGCAGTATAACGGTCGACTTACAGCATTTCAGTATCGTTTTCGCATTTTGAGTTAGTACTATATTAGCATTACAAATGTTTATACGGCTACTGTAATGCTTATTTGGGCACAAATTATACAGCTTTAGATCCTAAATAGGTTCATAATAGTTGTTTAATTGCATTACACGCGCATTATATTAGCATTATTACGGTCAATGAAGTTGCCAATCGCATTACAGAAGCATTATTACGGTCAACGAAGTTGCCAGTCACATTACAGAAGCATTATATTAGCAATATTATTGATAATGAAGATGTTAATTGCATTACAAAAGCATTAGAATAGCATTAGGATGTAGTAAAAGAATTATTAGAGCTATTTAAGTGTTCACAGTTAGAACTTAAATGAATCCTACATCATTGCAAAAACATCTCTAATACCACGGTACAAATATTATAATACAATTAACGTTAAAATTTAACTACTTTGCCTCGCAATATAATATGGACGAATTAAATCAAAGAGTGAGTGCCACCATATTTGTTTGCATTAAAACAAAATTTATAATACGTGGGTGTGTTTTTGACTCTTTTGTTAATTCATGCCTTCAAATATTACTGCGCAATGTAGTTTACTGTAAATGTCTATATAAGTTTTATTGAAAATTTTCACGCGCCTTCGATGTTTTGAGGTTTTGAGATAAAATAATAGATTAAGATATGTGTGAAATAATCAAAACAATTTTGTATTCCTACTATAGAACTAATTTTGCATGATTAACATAATAGTATTTGTTGGGCAGTATTAAATTAAGTTAAATCATTATTATATAGGTCAATTGTATTTATATATAGGTCCGAATGATACTATTTTTTGGTTATAAAATATTTACAAAATGGTGTCGGTCTATAGCAGCCCGTTGAGCCTTTAAAAAGGCTAAATAATGCCGCCAACAGATTAAATAATCACGCGTAAACAATTAATAAGCTAGATGCCAGAAAGTCGTCTTTTGATGAAACACTGTAGTGCCATTGTCTATAAAGTATATCTATATGGGTTCACCGGTATACTGGTAGACTTTATGTAGACTGAAGTAGTGCCATTACATGAACGCAATTTTGGGGATCCTTGGGCAAAACAATGAACCCGATGCGATGAATGAATGATGAAGCTATGCGATCAAGAAAATCAAGGAAACCCGTGTACAGATTATAGTAATGTTACATATACTGAAAATACCACTAATCATGAAAACATAGTTTAGATAATTTATAACAGCACATTAACTTTGAACTTCGACGAAAATTTTATTAAACCAAAAAATATTATCCGAAAAAATAGACAGCATGCTCCAAATACAAGCAATAACTCTCGAAAACCAGCAGAAAATTGTTCAAAAATTGGCTACGCAATCTGTGCAATTAGAGGAAATATCTGTATAACTTGCAGAGGTAAAAGAGAGTCCAAGCGTCATTTTGTTGAAAAATACAAACCCTGTAGATACCGAAAGTTTTATACTAAAACCCATTTTTTTTTTTTTTTTTTTTTTTTTTTATTGGGTGGGAAAATCATCCTAATGACATCCCCGCTCTTGGGCGGAGCGGGAGATAGTGTCAGACTCTTACTGACTAAAAACCCACTCCTGTTCCTTCGTTGCCTTCGTCCCAGGGCCCCGGGCTCCGCTTTCACACTACCCGTGGCCCCAGTAGGCTTCGACCCTGCTGGGCCCCTACGATTTGCTGACATCTCCTTGAGGCGCGCGTGGAACAAAACGCGCCGTCGACGACTTGGGCTCGGTCCGGACGGTTACCGGACGGTCAGACGGCGAGCCACCCATTGCTCGCCGTCTACAAGCCCGCGCCTACGGTGGCCGGAAATCGGGATCGGAATCCCGGCGGCGGTTGGGGCGTAAGGACCGTTGCCTCACGCGATCGGCCGCCTCCTTAGCTAGCATTACTGCTTCGCAGAAGGAGGCGACCGCCTGCCACTCCTCCTCGCTCCGGAGCATGGCCTGAACCAAGGCCCGGCGCGAGAGATCACCGCCGCCGATTGCCCTCACGAGGTCACGGCGTTGCTCTGCCCAGGCGGGGCACACCTCCACCGTGTGCTCCACCGTGTCCTCCGGGTGGGCCACACAGTGGCGACACCCGGGCGTCGTTTCCGCACGAATCCGGTGCAGGAACCTCCCGAACTTACCGTGTCCGGTGAGGACCTGCGTCATGCGGAATGTGAGGACGCCGTGAGGTCTTTCCAACCACGCCTCAAAGAGGGGACTTACCGCCATAATTGTGGCGTGCCCACTAAAACCCATTGAAAATCAAAGGGATCTTATATCGCTGGACCAATTACTGGCAGATAGAATAGAAAAAAATAAACTAAAAAGACATTTGTCTTTCTTATGCTCAGATTCGAAGGGCGAAGGAAAAACTTGTGCTTATAAATTACTAGATATTTTATTCACTAAGGATTTCCTTTGCAACTGTTCATGGGCAGGTGGAAATAGAGGAGATATGTCGAAAATTGTCCTTATAGATTACAAGAACGTTTTAAAATTCTTTTATGACATGATTCGTACTTAGGATCCGACGTATAGAAGAACATTTTACATATTTATCAATATCACTGTCATCTTCACTTTCGTCAGAGCTCTCAGGTCTTACATTTTCATCATCAAGCGGACAGGAATAAACACTATTTTGTTGAATATTCTCTTTATTCACTATAAAAGATTTTTCAAAACACAAGGATTCCGTATAGTGTGTATTTCCAATGTTGGCAAATCCTACTTAATTTTGGTGACCAACGGAACCTTCTTCCCCAGTATGGCCGACAAATGGTTTTATGAATACAGTAAAATTAATTTATATACAGCTTTACGTATTTCAATAACTCACGTGTATTTGATTTAAGAGCTGTTAGCTATATAACAAACCTCAGGTGCTCTTTAAAATGCGAGCATTACATTGATTCACGTTTATACTGTACAGCAGTACTAGGCTTTTACTTAGCACTTAAAAGTGCTATTACACAATAAAGGGCACTAAAAACAGCTCAAAGCTTTATAACGGATTTACGGTGCATTATAATGGTACAAGTTTATGCTATTAAGCAGCATTAGGCATTATCTTCTACTTAAAAATGTTATTGTAGACTCTCTCGCCGCACGTTACAGACCTAGGCTTATACATTGAAAACGGTTAAACTGGAATAAGTAGATTTTTTGTGTTGTTTTTGTTAGTTGCTCAGGTTAGCCAGAGAGCTACCTTCACGCTGCGATATCTCTGTACATTTAATAATTTGTGAATCTAAACCCTGTACATTACAATTTTATATTAAGAACTTTTTTCAACGCCATCTATGTAAATGATTACAAACGACAGTAAAACACTATGCAAGTGACATCTGTCGCCAACTAGTATGAACAATCAAACTTAATAAATGAAATAATTTTACTCTTTGACAAAAGATGGCGTGATCGACACCATAAATAATGTTTCTAGTGATATGATGTAATGCATTGTTTAACTATGTATTATTATTGTAGAAATAGTTGACTTGTTAAGATAATAGTCTAGTAATATTAACCTTTTAAAGGCTATCTTAGTTCTGAGTAACTTTTGTCCCTGTGTTTTAGTTCCCATAGCTAACCTACTTCCAGTAATAGATAGGAGGGTACTTTCAAAGCCCTTTTGGTTTTCAGAACTAGAGTTTTCAGAATAAAGGTATCAAGCAGACCGATCACAGGTCAAAGGTTTATAATTTAAAGGTTTGACCTTTGGCATAAATATACCTATCTGCGAGGTCAGAAAACAGAAACGTTTATTTCAATACACATAGACCATTTATAGGCACTTTTGAAACGTCAAAATATCGGTTAGTCAAAAAAAGTGAAGTTAAATTGTACGTTCCAAAGCGTAGATCTCTAAGGAAAAGAACGTGCAAGAAACTCCATGGACATTATTTTAAATCATATTATGAGTTACATAAATCCTCTAGGTAGTCAGTAGGTGCATGACCAGTTGGCCAGTGTTGTAGTCGTAAGACTTAGCATAGTCGGCCTTATATTGTTCCCACTGCTGGGACTCAGGCCTCCTCTCTAGGAGAGGGAATGGGCCGTAATCCACCACACGGGCCCAGTGCGGGTTGGTGGATGTCACATGCCTTCGAATTTTTGGTTCTAGGACATGCCGGTTTCCTCACGATGTTTTCCTTCACCGTTTTGAGAGCAGTAGTGATGAAATAAATTACACAAAGTAATGCGCCTGGCTGGGTTTGAACCCGCGACCTACAACTTGTAAGTCGGGGCTGTTTCCACTCGGCCACCACTGCTCTATGACTTACCTATTTGTATTGGAAGTTGTAGAATATAACGCAGCGTTAGCATCAAGCTGATACCATTAGTAAAAACATACTCACAACCATCATCATCTTCCTGCCCTTGATGTCCTGTTTTATTTGGGCTCGGCGCAACACATTTTTCCTCTATTTCTTCCTGTCAACTATCACGCTATCACTAACTCCATTTTCTTTCATATCACTCCTCACACAATCCATTCTTTGTAGGGTTCCGTACCTCAAAAAGATAAAACGGAATCCTTATAAGATCACTTTGTTGTCCGTCCATCTGTCTGTCGGTCAGTCTATCAAGACCCTTTAGCTCGGGAACGCATGGAGGTATCAAGGTAAAATTAAAACCATATACTCAAGTCTGAAGTCTCATATACATGTGTGATGTCCTTACCTTATCCTACACAGAGACAAGTCTTTCACTTGGAAAATTTTTCACTCCATATTATGTGACCTCGTTGTTAGGGTTCCATACCTCAAGGGAAAAAAACGAAACCCTTATAGAATCACTTTATTGTCTGTCTGTCTGTCTGAACCCTTTATCTCGGGAACGCGTGGAGGTATCGAGCTGATATTAAAAACCTGAGTTAACGGAAAAAAAAGATACGGCCGTTTATGTCGTAAAAAACGTGAATTTCGACACTGTCAAGGGAATCAAAATTCATAGGGTACTTCCCGTTGATCTAGAATCCTGAAATTTAGTATGAAGCAAGGTCTCATAACACAAATATAAGATAAAATCTGAAAACTATAAATTTCTATTTACGTCACAAAAAAAAATTGAGATTCGGAAAATCTTCGTAACTCAATTCAGGAATTGAAATGTTTTCATAGGTAAATTTGTACAGAACCCTCAGTGCGCGAGTCCGACTCGAACTTGCCCAGTTTTCTTCTACGGCCTTCCTTGCCCTCTACATCCATCTACATGTATATTCATAACACTTTTAGTAATATGCATTTCATCCAAATATCCGTGACTTCACCTCTCCTCTCCACATAACTACACCATCGTAATATAGGTTTTTAAAAAGCATATATGGCTTGTTAGCTATAAATTCACTTTATAAAGCACCAGCTTACAAGGAAGAAACGAATACCAGTGGTATAGGTACCTATCAAGTTATGACGTGTGTGCGGTTACAGAAATTCCCGAAAACACGCAATTATTATGTACTGGGTATATTATTTATATATAGGTATGTTTTAATTAACACCTTCGGGTTTTTAGTTTCAGTAATAATTAATCCAATTAAAATACACATACATTTATGCGGTGGTTGGATAAGGACTACAATACAATAATATTCCTTGTGCAAAACTATAAGGAAGATTTTGTTATTTTCATAATACTGAAGTTAAGTTGGGTATCAGCTGGTTAATATTTTTTTTTACGAATAGCGGAAATTTTGAGGTTTTTTTTTAACCCCTGACGCTGAAAGAGGGTTATTATTACTCTCAGGGGTTCAAAAATGTAGGGAGAATGAAATTGGCTAAATTGTGTTCTGTATTCGTGGAAATACTGATTTTTCGACATCAAATTTAAGTAACCGCCACTCCTATTGTAATAATAATAGAATAGTTGAAATACCGTGTCACAAAAATAAAGTTTGGCTGTACCAACATAAACTAAACCAAAAGTTGTCACTATGTCTTTAATTATTGTATTGGACTGTATTCAATACAGTAGCACACGCCAAATTTCAGAGAAATTAAGATTGAATTATTAATAATATTAAATAACCATTCCTTGTCTATTTCTTTGTATAAAAAAACTACTTCACATACCCGAAGACTAAATAAAATATAAGATTAAATAATGTAACATAAGAAACTATCGAATGTAATTACTCTATTTAAATGTAAATGAATTTGAATTTAGAAAGGCGAGTCCTGTGACTTTTTTTGTGTTTTTATGGGAAGGGGGTGATTAAAACAGTGGATTAATTCACATTCATAAATCGTATATTTCTCTTCTTATTTTCACATAATTCTTACGAAATAATACATAATAATCTGTCTTTTCATCAATTGCACGATAGTCATATAACTACTGCATCCTTAAAATTAAAGAAAAATATCTTATTATAAATGAACATAATACGAAACAAACAGCCTTGTTTATAAAACTCGTTAACCATAATAATTATGTGTAGTTTAAATATTGATCAGTAAAATCTAAATTCAAATTCTCCATAGGAAATTTCAAATCGGGAATCTGCTGATCAATGTTCGAACTAAAGACATGGTTACATTTTTTATAAATAATGGCCTAAAATGGATAACACTATAAATACTTAATAACTGGAATTATGCACCTTTGTAGCTCAAACTATTAAATATGGACCAACTTTGAGAGATTGAAACAATATAGGCTGATGTAGCTTCGAATGGAAAGAAAAACATTGCAAAATAAAAAAAAAATATAAAAATTAACATCCTGCACATTTTTTTAAATTAACGGTATTGGTGTCTACATATGAATGTAGAAAATAAATTAAAAGAAAATAAACAAAGTAGATATAACATTCCCGAAGTCAGTCCATACTAGTGTTACGTAAAATATCAGGTTTCACTACAATAGACTAGCCATAACTTAGATCTTAATAAATTCAAATGATCCGACTATTTTATTGTAAAGAGAGTTTAAATCGTTGTTCTGTTAAGACACAGGTTTTGTACTTCGCTTTATATAACGATACATAAATAAAATATCATAAAATCAATCTTATATTAATAATTATCTGTACTACAATAAATATATTAGTTTATGTGGAAAAATGAAGTTAGAATGTTAATATTTTAGATTTTTGTATACATATTAAAAATATATGGCTATCTACATAACAGGTTACTGAAGATTTGTTAGTGATGACGGCTGAAAGGAACTATTTACAATAAAAACAATGTTTAAATTTATCTTACATCACAGCGTGTGCCTGAGAGTCGCAAACTTAAATACTAAAAAATATTAAAATTAAATTGTCAAAAACATGTATTTTACTCTTTAAATCTTAAACTCTTAAATAATAAACTTTTTTTCATCAAAACTAATCTTTGGCCTGCAGATCTTTTGTCATTTTATTTTTATTTGCACAAATGCGCATTTTTTAAATCTTAAGATTTTTAATTTTAAACTAACACTGAGAAGGGAATTTTAAATAACAGCATAAAATTTATTTAAATTACAATTAGAGATGAACCTTATCATAAAATATTAAATTTGAGAAATGACATGAATTTAAAGAAACTATGAAATTAAGTACATTATCATTTTACGTATACAATACATATGGCAACTCGAAATATGCTTAACATTATTATAAAATAACTGGACACTAAAAAACTAGGTTTTATAAATTAATTGGAATGTTCGCATTATCATAACACACTACGTATTACACACACGTATCATACGGTAACAACAATTAAAAATACTTTATCAAAAATTCGTAATGTTTCTACGTAAACAACCATCAAAATGTTTGTTCGACAGTACAACCGTACATCGAGAATAAAATACTAATAAAATTACTTAAAAAAATAATATGGACATACCAACGAGTCGGTACGTGTTAATTGACGGGACAATCCAACCAATCGACATTCAGCCGATCAGCATCCAACAGATCGGTATCCAACCAATTATGTATATCCAACAAGTAATTGATCCAACATCCACGAGTACAACCATTGAAACTATTTCGATTCGAACATTGAGCCTATCTTAGCTAATTACATTCATATAACTTTTCAAAAACACCTAACTTTGAGACCACCTCCAACTGAAAATTATGGTCGAACTTACTACATACAATATTTTATAATATAATTGGCATCATAAGAAGAAACGAATATATTATTAAGTACAAAGAAGAGTTTAATAGATTCTATTTCCATATTCATAGATCTAGTAACATCAAAAATGTTAGTAGTCATCTATTCTAAATATGAAAGCAGTTCATAAATATCCTAATTAAAATGATGGTCGTGACACAATTATTCAACAAGACCATACTCAGACCACCTTAGCTTGGAGGTGATCCCATTTCTTTTCAAATAACCTGATTATAACTATTCATTTCATTCAATAATGTCCTTGGATGAAACGCTGATTTTTTGGAAAAATCAATTGACATATTCTACAAGATAAATCATTAATCATCTCCTTTCAATACTTTAACAATCATCTTCTCCTTACTCTTCTACTGTTGTTCAAACAACAAGGACTTACTTACTATTACTGTATTTTCGAATTCCTCCTCAAACCCAACTCTCCAAGGACAAGATTCTACTATACTCGCTCGTAACCATCGACATATCACTGTTTATCTTACTCTGAGCATAGACTTTCAACAAATTTTTAGCCTAATTATTTATTAATTTAAACTAAGAGTAGGACAAATCGCTTAGGTTTTCTGATTTGACTTTGACGAAGTTGGGATTATCGGTCTTGAAGTCGGGTCCCTTGTGGCCGAACTGGTAGACGAGGCGCGCGGTAGGTACGGAGACCAGCACCGATTGCCGATAGTGGTACCTCATGGCGCGGCTGAATTTCTCGAATGTCATATTCTCGTTCTGCTTCATGTGGCCCCACAGTTTCGCCACCTCGTCTGGCTTCACAAACCTGCAATGAGAAATGCTCTATTAGTCTAATTCTATTTATGTTAACGAAATGCGCTGTGAATTATGCATTAGCAACGTTGTCACAAGACACGTGCTCTATGGTATTGTGTGGGATCTATATATTTCAATATATTTATAGTATATTTGTAGTATAACTGATTGGAAAACGATAAAACACAGGTACTTTTATGTTCTAAATCTTGTTTTGAAGGTTTATTATGCTTTTATGGTTTGTGCATCGGTTCATTTTCATCTATAAGGTTACTCAATCGTAGGCCACGTCAGTTTATTTCTTCGAAATACAACTACTAAATACAATATTATCGTCAGTGTCCGTTCATGTGATTCATTGCTGAACTTGGAAAGAGTTAAATATTTTTAATTGTCAGCCAAAGCACGACACCTTCTGTGTAGTGACTGCACTCCTTGGAAATATGTCGCCGTGGCTTGAAGACAAGCAACCTTTGTCTGTACGTGACCCCCATTCAAGAAACTAAAGGATAATAAATCTTTGATGCTCAGCATCAAGGTCCAAACTGCAACCTTAGAATCGCTCTACGTCTTCATCAAGTGCAGTTTTTAGTAGTTTTATGCAATATTAAAATATTTTTATTAGACTATCAACTAGTACTTATATAACATCGATGAATAATCAATTATAATTAAGTCAAGTTCAACTGGAAACGATAATAACACAGTTCGTCATATAATTTAATGCTCATTAAATGAATTCTCAGCCTTTATTGGTAAGACTTATATAGTTGTTGTGGCATAAAAGTGTGTGTATAAGCAACCGTGTCAAGTTCTGATGCAAAGTGTCCAGATAATTGTGTGCAGAGTCAAGGATATCTTGTTGCAGTCATTATCGGCATAGTTAGCAAACGTGACGAGGAGACCGACAAGCGAGCCACAATACAGACGCCAATGTAAGATCTAATATAATATACACTAGGAATGATCTATTGAGGCGTAGCATCGCACCGTAGTGATGCGCTCACTGAACAATACGTCGTGACAAATGATTAACTGTTCAATGTGGGCCACTATTTATTTTAATAATCAGAATTCTTTACTTTAACTATAATATCATTAATTTTTGCTCATGCTTTATGTTTAATTTTGTATTGCACATTAGGTTATGGTAATTTATTAACAGATTAATCGAAGCATTTGTTAAAGTAATGTTGAGGCAGAAAATATATTTAAACCATACTATTATTCTTATTATGTCACCTTGTGTGCATCCATAAACAATGAATGAGTATCCTCAGTTCATCGACTTCAATCATGGGTATTTGATCAACAGAAAACTTCTATTTATAACTTTCCCTTTGCGTTAAACAGCGTTTAACATTGAAAGTCTAGGTCGAATGCAAATTACTGAACGATTCGATATCGCAAAGGGAATTACGTGTTAGCGTCTATTTTATAGCTCTCCATAAAACTGTTGGAAGACAGCCGTGGCATTGGCGTGGCGTGTCCGAAGCCGTTTTTTCTTCAACTCATCTGTTATAATTGCGTTTTTTCTCTCTTACAGTGGTCTGTCATTGGGACACAATGCCACATCCTGATCGATTGCCACACCGAACCTTAGCTGATAATAACTGATCATTTGCTTCGCTTCCGACATTGTTGTTTGAAGTTTTATTGACTAATTTACTTAATATTTTTGTAATCTAATCGTAAATCCGTCTGTTTAGTGCTTATTGTTTATCTAAAAATAGATAGATATACCTATTGCACTGTTGCTCACAAACTATGAATTAATGAATTGATAAAATTGTTTATCGGATATGTACTATTATATCATTGACACCTTTTTTTTAAGTTATTCCGAATACATTTTGTTGATCTAAACAGTGTACTGTAATTCTACAACAATATAACAGGATATGCAGCTGCATAATTATTATGAACACTTAATCGTATCAATTTGTCAGACCTGTTGCCATGTTGAATAACAATCATTATGTTTTAGAACTTGTGGTTACTTGGAATATATCATCATTTTCATTAGCAAGGACATGAATTTGGCTGCTGAGAACAACGTGGACAGATGGAGTAGTTCTTGTATATTGTACGACATTTTCTTCTTTTATTTTAAACAATAGGATGTCATTTCGAAAACACAACAAGTGAATTATATCATTAACCTTGTATAAGCGTGGTATGAACTATAAAAAATGTGATTCATACGAATTTGGATGCTCGTTGCGTACAAACGAGGCCGGCTGACGGCCTTGTGTTGTATCGCTGCATCAGTTGGGCCAAGGATCGACTGTGACCCTACGTGACACGCATGGATACCAAATATACGGTGAAAATACTGCAAAGATGACTAGTTCGATGTTAATGAACGTATTAAGCAGAGCAATGGTATAGGACAGGATGCAGACTTTTAATCTGAAGAAATATGATATGACAAAATTATGAAAATATAATCAAAAACTGCCACTGATCCATCACTGATCTACTGCCAGTGATCACCCGTACTAGGCCCGTGTGGTGGATTACGGCCCATTCTCTCTCCTAGAGAGGAGGCCTGAGTCCCAGCAGTGGGAACATTGAAAAGGCTGATTATGCTATTATTATTATGCATCAAAAACTGCATTCAAATAAAACAAATTAGTATGACAATTTTAAGTGATCATAATGCATTTCGAGGGATCGGCCAAAGTAAAATCACTTCGCAGAATATGTTTAATACCAAAACAGGAACCCAAAATTTGGTCAATTTAAGAGTCATTTGGACTTGAATGACGCATAATAACACGCATATAGCATGTATATGTACATTTAAACAGTAACCTGTTTGACCCCCCTCTCAGATGTACCCCCCGCGTATAAGTAAACTTGCAAAACGTGACTCTGACTTTCGTAAACAAGTTTCGGAGACCTCCTTTGGTTTTTTTTTTATATTTTTTACCAAACTTATCTGATGGTGCTCGTCCTTTGTTGCTGTGTATGCAAATCAGGGGTTTGTGCTTGATGTGTTGGTGCTTATGTACTTCTTTTCTGTATTTGAACTATAAATCTTCAACCAAAAATCTAAACGTAGATACTAAAATGTTTAAGACAGTCTAATCTAACCAGGTCTATCAAATCTGTTATCAGTTTGGAGGAACACAGAAGTCTTGCCATCAGCCTGAAATCAACTTCAACAACATCTTGTGTTGCCATCATGCATGCCTTATACAACCTTTCCTTCCCCTTTTTATACAAACTTTCTCTTTATTCTCCTCCTTGGTCTTATAAAACATGAATCCTTCTGCAGAAATTGCAAATTAATATCTTTTATCGAACCAAAAAGTCCTTGTAATCAACCCTGCAGAAGAAGTCAATTCATTTACATTACTCTTCTATACCTTTCATCATAATCATATCTGTGCATTGATAGATAGTAGCCTTGGCAGAACTTGCCTTGGCAGTACTTGCCTTGGCAAACGGTGCGTTTAAAATGCAAATATATGCGTACAAATAGAGTACCTGTGAATTTGTCTTTTTGTTTCACATCTGTAACCGGTGGAAGGGACATACCCGCGGGGACGTACCGTATTTCAATGATGTTGCGATTAATTTGCACACTGTACACGATTCTTGGTACACATTTTCATATGTAGTGTGAATAGGCATAATTTGAACATTTGTGTGTGGTTTATGTAAAAAATACGGTTTTCAATTTTTTTAAATATCTTAAATATTTTTGTGCTTGTGTTTGTTGATTTCAATGCAGATAATATATACTACAATATTTTATCAGAAACTACTAATGTTTTTTGTGATAAGTATATTAACGTTTAATAAGTCATTAATACACTTATCACGGTCAGTTGCTATCCAGTCTGGCTGACGCTACAACATGCAGACTACGTCAAACTCGTTCAGATAAGCCATAATAAGCATGCTGGTTGCTGCATTTACATAAGCAACTTTGTATGTAGCATTATTTTTTTCAAAACCATAAACCGGACCTGTTCCGCCAACCGGTTTTTATTTTGGTTTATAAACTTGTAAATAAATATTCGCATAAATAATTTTGAATTGAGGTGAGGTGATTGGATTTATACTTTGTTATTAACGGTTATGGTTTCTTTTATCCATTTAGTGTTTATTGCAGAGCAAAAGAATTTTAGAGAAAACTGATCACGTGATTAATTAATACCTTTCCAAAAACTTATTTTACTTTGACCTGTTTGAAATACAAAATAAGTCTATAGAGAAGGTTTATGGTGATAACACTGAAGGTGGCGTGTGGTTTCAATGGTAGAATGGTACCGAGGGGAACGTACTCTTGCGTAGTATACGTGGTATATGCTAGCCACCATAATTTATTAATTCATAATAAAATTGTTATTATTGTAGTGATCATGAAACCCAACACGTCAATGCGCTTTTGTGGCTTTGAGTAACGCTGACGCATACAGAAGTCATCCACATTCTTCTAGTAAAGAGAGAAAATCTAGTAAAATTATTTAATGGGAATTTGCTTTTAAATTATTTTATTCAAGTATTCATTTAAACAAAACAAATGCATTTTATCTGACCAATATTTAAAAATTGTAGTTCATAACTATTAAAATAATGGATTAAAGTATTGTGTGTTGGATTTTTTTTTCTATTGGATTTCCAGTAACACAGAACTGCTGTGTTCTCATCTACGATTAGTAGAACTTACGAAGTTAATTCCAATTTTATCGCTAATAGTATGAACCTGTATCATAGGGTCGGCAACTTGTAGATAGCTGATAGTAGCAGCCATATCAGCTTGTTAACGACTTGAATCATTAGGGTTATCGAATAAATATCTCGGAGTTTGGTGGACGTGACGTCCAAATAAAATTTATATGTTTATGTACATAATATAATAAGTAGTATTTAAATCTGACTTCTTAGCATATTCATTTTTGTTTTACAGTGTTGCTATAGAAATGGACATTTTCAAAATTCAAATTAGTGTGCAGTAGCTAATTCCATTGCTTTGTTATTTCAATGTGAGATGCTAATATTTTTTATTGTTTCTGCAATTTGTTCTGCTGTTGCTATTTTACCGTGGATAGAATTGTTGCATACTCTAAGAATGGTTGAATCTACGTGAATTTTCAGGAGTCCCCTGTAGTAGCAGGTTATAAGAACTAGTATAACCCTTGTTTGATATGACTTAATGCTTGCCTTCCCATATCTTATCGCTTCATAGAAGCAATAATGCAATCTATTCGTTTTGCGTATCTGGCATTACTCAATACCATATCCTTTTCTACACAAATGGCAGAATTTATCCATATTGGCGGCAGTTACATCCATCATCATGTCTAAGAGTTTTGCTTATAAGCAATTAATTGGGTAGAAGTTTCACTAACTTTCCGTTATTTTAAGTCTAATTAATGACCTTTTTAGAAATTCTGATTTAGAAATACTTCGTTTTAGGAATATTTGCGCAACTTGATAGGTTTATTTAGGGCAACCATTTTTGATCTTTGATTCCAATTTTGTTGTATTTAGTGAATCACCTTGCACATGTTGTACATCAATTTTGAAATCCCACACTTAAACTTGTGTCAATTTTTAGTTTTATTATTACTTTAGCTAATTGAAAACTATTTCATGCACTTATTTGCCTTAAAGCTAGTACGGAACTGTCTATCTCTATCGCTCATACTTTTTCTTTATCTTTCTATTTAGATTCTATTTCGGTTATATTTATTTAGATTCTATCTAGAGTTCCTGCTTATTTCACAGTTAGAGCATCCAGAAAGTTGTTATTTGTTATCCAAAGTGTAGTAAAAGCTGTTTCATTGTAACATTCTGTAGACATTAGTTAAAAGATGGTGGTGGAAATTTTTGGCAAGGAGCTACGCTTTGTCCGTTCGAACAACTTTTGACTTTCTTGCTTACAATTAAAGTATAGTTTTGTGTGTAGTAATGTACCGTACGATTGTTTTAAATTCTGAACATGTCTGAATTAATGCGTTCCAGGTATTGTGTGTAGTTGCGTACGTAAACAAGAGATGCTCGCGAACAGTTTGATTTCTTATTTGAGATTGTTTTGTTTTTAGTTATTAGTGCTTCTGCTAACCACAACATTTACCTTGCACTCAATGATGAGACCATGACTTTAGTTTGCTCATTAGCTTTATAACTAATATTAATAAGTAGGTATTGTTTTGCTTGGAATAGTCATAGATTTTATTTCAAAAGCTTATTTTTTTTAAAAAGAAGCTGCTAAGAGAGTGTCGAATGTGCTAACAATTGTAGTTTTTTGCTTCTTCTAATCAAACTAAAATCTTATAGTAACTGAAAACCTGTCGTGATGCATCTGCTTGTTCAGCTACAGTCACCGACAGATGGTCTTTGGTATGATCAAAATCGACAAATATAAATGAATTCATAGGTAAAAGTAGTTTTCTTTGTTTTTCTTGATGATGAAAGCAAAATGAAGATTTTTCTTGAAATCTGGTGTTAAAAATTATTAATGCATACGATTTCTGCTTAAAGTCGCCGTTTAAACAAGTTTACGTCACATCAACAGCAAAAATCAAAAAAGTGAACTAACCAGTTCTAAGAAACAGAAAAAATATCAAGTCACATTCAAAATTTAAAACGTTTAGGTATGTAATAAATCGTGCCATGAATTATAAATATTAGCATATTAATTAGCATAATGAAACACAATAGTCAACGATACGGATGCTTCAAACTGGTCATTGAGATGACTTCCGAGAAAATGCAAATCAGTTGGTCAAACAGCAATATGTATAACACGAGCACACATAGAAACAGGCTGTATACATACATAATTATATTGTGTATTGGTATTATTATAATATTGTAAACGTGTTCATACAATGTTCGTTGTACAAATTGGCGTTTACTATCTCTGTCGCAGTAATAATGCATTTCTGTCATATCAACTATTGTCTTGGTTCCATTTTCAACTGTTTAAAATTCGAACTGCGCAACTCACGTGCTGCCATTTTTTACAAACACCTTGAATCCGCTTTGCGTCATCGCTCCGTTTTTTATTCCATGAAAACACACACCACTAAAGTAGATAACTAAGGTAACTAATTACTGATATTGAATGACCCTACTACTTAACCTTAAGGTCGTATTACATCTGTTACGTTCGCGTTTTGATAAGATTGATGGAAATTTGAGTTAAAAAAAACTCGTCATTGTGAAAACAGGTCGAAATGTAAGTGACGTCGCCGCATAATCTCTGATCGTTCGATTCCGAAGCATTCTGATAGCGATGATACCGATATCGCTGTGTTTACTATTTTATTTCACGTTTTCCTCAAGCTGTCTCGCTCTGGCGCGCCGCTGGACAGACACTGCCACTTTAATTGCTATAGTGAACGGTATTTATATCGTGACCCGTATTTTTGCAATAAAGACGCGTCATAAGGTGTTAAGCTTGCATTTTTCAGTTTACAAACAGCTGGTTGGCTTTGAGGTTCTGTTGACTTGTGGTTGAATTAAACAGAAAACTTGCAATGAGTTTTGTTAATATTGCACTTACTTACTTGACACGAAGTGCTATGCTTCATTGGACGCGTATGGCTAGAGGACATACCTACCCAGTTACTACTTCAACATTTATCTACCATCATCACATGTTTGAAATAGTTATTGTTTTGATTTTATTCTAAGTATACGTTGGAACACCAATTTACGAGTGCGACTTATAAAACCAGTTTACTGATAGTAGAAGTCTTGTTTATTAATCTTATTAGTTCAACAAAAGTTTATCAACTTTACAAAGAGATAGAAGTGCTAATCGTTTAGCTGTGCATGATTCATATTGTTGACAGAGATAACCCAGCTATCACCTACGTTTGTAAGTAGAGACTATTGAGTGATGTAATCAGTGTATAAACATAAGTATTTTTTTATTTAAAGGCCGTAAACACTGTGTAGCGGTCACATTGACCCGCGAAAAAATACAAATATATACTCAAATGTAAACGTGTCTTTACGTTCGTTCAGTTCGACTTGAGTTCGGCGCACGCGCCGCGTTTGCGTCCTACGTAGCGGATAAAATATGAAACATGACTTTCAGGAAAGATAGAATATTTCCCACCATCTTGCCGTTACAAAATCGCATCGTAAAAAGCAATGAACCACGACTCGACATCCCAGGAAGACTGTTACGTTTCGCTTCACTACACAGCGAGAATCATAAGAATTTATGTAACGAAAATAACTGGACTCATGTCTGATAACTAGATAAAGTTTGATAAAGTCGATATCTTTAACGCAGAACATTAATAAGTATATTATCAACTCAAATACGTACCCTTGGTTTTTATAAATTGTCGTGATATTTCTCGATAGCTTTAACATGCGATAACAAACAAACATATAGTAAATAAGCTATATCACTTAACTTTAATACACATTTTTACATACATTGCAGGTATATTAACAGAGTTATTTAATTGCAACGATTACCCGATCTACTGGTTCTACGTTCAATCGAAATGACTCACGAAGTTTTTGCTGATGTGATAAAAAACTTGGTCCATTTTCCTCATTAGAGTATATCTTTTAAATTCTAATACTTATCATATATTTGGTGTTACGTAATTTATTATACCGTTACAAAAAAACTAGACATTATTAATGAAGTTGATTTGCATAACTGACTGCGGCACACGTCAGCGCATGCGAGCTACGCGCTACAGGTGAGTATGTGTGCGCGTTTTACGAATGTGTGCGAAATCAGCCGCGGGGGAATCCCAACGTACAAAATACAATCTACAAAATATGTTTTAAGAAAACGTGGGTGAGGGCGTATCAGTTTTTTAAATAGTTGTCATGGGGTTATCGTTTAGTTATTATATTAGTTTATTGTTATTAAAATCTCTATCTACTTATGATATTTGGGAAAACCAGCTGCATCATACTATTTTTTCTTAACAAAAGACGCACAATGACAAACGATACAGACGCAAAAAGGAACTGAAGGACACATGTGTGGTTTTAGTCAGTACTGACACGCCCTCACCCAGAGCGGAAGAAGTCATTAGATGATTTCCTATCTTAAAACACAAAAAGAAAATATCAACAACATAAATTATTTCGCAATCGATGCTTCATACACGTACGCACATTCACACAGCTATGACTGTACTTATTTTTATTTTGTTTTGTCTTTCACTGTTAGTAACGTTTTGGTAGAGTAAGCATTAACATGTAAAGCTCAAGTGCTTCCAAACTTTCACATATTATACCACTGTGTTAGCTAACAGCTGTATCTGCCCAAAATATGCTGTGCTGCTCTTTCTACCAGCTTCCATCAGAATACACAGACGCTTTAGCTGCATCTACACTTTTCAAAATACTTTCATATTACTTTGAAAACATTCAAACAAGATTTACGTCACTGAACTTACTTTAGAAAGTTCTTTGTGAATTTTACTTAAAAATTTTTACTCTGTAGATTTTCCTAATTTTCCCAGCATTCTTTCAGCTATAACACTAAGTAGTTCTCCAAGAAACCCTCCACTAATTATGTTAAAAGGAACAACGCAACCCTTTCTACTTGAGCTCAAGTAAATACGCATTTACTACCAAAACAGTAGCGTAAAAACAAAGACATAGCTAAAGAAAAAAAATCTTGCAAAAGACACTGGCCGCCCCGGAAGAAGGGAGACTTACTAATCAATATAATAGAGCCACTATGAGAAAAAATACATATATACGCACCAAGACGCCTAGTACATGCGAAATGACGCCCTCTGTATATACATTTAAGGTACATAATGGTCGAAGTAGGTAGCACGAGGCTGCCCTAGTTATAAATAGATTTTCACGAAAAAGAAATGTTACAGGGAATTTGGTGCAAACCGGGCACAGAGTAATGAATGAGCCAGAAGGTGCTTGGTGCATTGTTTTGTACTTTTTTCTTTTTAGAATTTTTTGGGTTTCTTTTGTTTGCTTTTTTCTTTTCATATTGTTATCATGGCAAACACAATAGTATTTTAAATTTAGTAGAGGCAAGTTTTTATTGTTATTTTATAAAAATAAACAATGATCTAGCTTTTTGTCCGTAATATTTTGATAAGGGCACTCAATTCGTTTACATTATAGTAGGTTTATTTAAAGGAAAAGTCCATTATTATAATTATTTAAAATATATTTTTAGATTATTATATTTAACGCCGATATAACCTTTTATCCCATTACGTCATTGTTATTTAAAAGGTTTATCAGTTGTAATAATTATTTTGGTTTATATATATATATATATATATATATATATATATTTAGTTGCTAATTGCCCGCAACATTTAAAATGGTTATTTATTGTATTAATAGCTGTTTATATGAGATTATATACTTATTTATTGAAATATTATTATGTTGCTGCGGATACCTATATATTATTAATTAGTGATGTAAACACAATAATAGTGTACTAATTGGCTTGTAGCTCCGCCGTGCAAACAGTGCTTAGTTTAGTAACAAGGTCAACGATTACAGCTTATCTTACACATATGGGTCGCAGCCTTTACGACCTCTCGTTATATTTTTTATTGTTAAAAAAACTAATTTAATTGTGCTTCTTGATAAAGTATAAAATTTTACTTTAAAGTGATAAAGCTCGTAATTAAAAAGGTTTATCAGTAAACGCCAAATTTGGTGTTGATGATTTAATTATAAAAAGAACTTTTTACTGATATCAAACTAAACTCGCTCCTGTTTTTTCTTTTGTTCATTAACTGGCCCCGATAACCAGTTTTATCCATTGTAAAATTGGCATCATTTTTTAGTTTTTACACAATAGGTGCCTATAGAGAACTTGACGTTCAAATATAAATAGTTTAAGGAAACACTAAAACTGATCATGTTTTAAAATAAATAATAATGTAAAACAATGATGTCATGACAATAGAATGGAATGATAGAAAACATATTTTTCTTGAATTTGTTAAGAAATAAAATAACTAAATCAAATCAACAGAAAACATCTATTTTAATTCATCCCTTATCGCAACATTAATTATTCTACCAAACAGGCCAACGAAAAAATTAAAAGTAAAAAAAAAATACAAAAAAGGAACTCTGTGAGCATCGCTACACGCGCTCTAATTTTTGTGGACCACACTCACAGACGCAATTAAGTCGCGTACACGAGCTGTCGGGGGGCTGGGGTGGCTGCACGAGTAAGGCCCCCCCGGGAGTGGGGGGCGGGAGAAAAAATGCGCGTGGAACGAGAGAAAAAGAAAAATGCGAAAAGCGGAAACAAGTTCCCGCGACACGTGACTGTGGGCTTCCCGGGAACGTTGCCATGGCGACGCGCAGGGCTGCGTAAATACGCCACTCTTTGTCGAACACTGCAATTGTGCCTTTTTTCTTTCGTAATCTGTGTTATGTTTTGCTTCTTGTAACTTTATTGGTGTTGCTTAATAATTTCGAGTTGCTTTTCTGTGTTGTGTAAGATGACTATGTTAGACTTTTCAATGCAAAAATTTTGGTTTGAATAGTTATGAATAAGGTTCAAAATATTTTGAATAATCTGATGACTACGTAGTTTAAAATTTCTCAAAAGTGAAACTGAAGTTAGTTTAAAGTTAAGTTAGTTTCAAGTTAGTTTGTAGTATTGATTGTTATTTAGAAAACCTAACACTAGTTTCAAAGCTAACCAAGGGTTCAGTTTTATGAAAGGAAATACTTTTGGTAAATATTAATTGTTAAAAAAAACTTTTGAACTATTGTTTTCAAACTGAAAAAAACTTGTTAGAAAACTTAGATACCCTAAACAAAGAAAATAAGTAAGAAAAAAGTTATTGCGTAACAAAAATAACACAAAATCCTCGTATCCAATTACATCCCTCAAATATCTAAATTAATAACTACCCTGAGGAAAGTAAGCAAAACATTTTTCTTCGGATATTTTATCGATAAAAATAGGCGAAGCGTCCACGTGTATCCCAGCAAAGTAACCGGAAGCTCGCACCGGCCTTGGCGGTGCGTAGCAACCCCGGAAGAAAAAGAAAAAATCTATAATAGTACTACGGTGCAGGGGGGCGCCCTAGTTGCGGCCCGGCTACCCTCCGCGACGAGCTGCGTGTACCACGCCAGCCCCACAGCTCGCCAGCCCGTACAACCTCCAGTTATACTTAATAACATAGACCAAAGTTTGATCAAACAATTTCAGTATTGAAGTTCTTTGAGGACTTGGTACTGCACTTTTGATTGAGTTTTGACTAGATTTTAGGCTTAAACTGTATTCTGAAGAGCTTTAGGATATTTCAAATCTTGTTTATCTTATAGCTTTGAATAAGAAACAACAAAAACTTTCTCGTTACTAAACTATCATCTTCTATTAATAATAATTAAATCGTTACACGTTCCGTTATAATCTGCCTACTTGAAGGGTCAACAAATTTTCCTCTACCTGGCCAGTATTTCTGATTATTGAAGGCAAATTCCGGGAAATGCCAAGGAAAACGCGTAGGAAAGCACTGTTCCCGGAATTCGTTCCATTATAAGTGGGGTAGGTACATTTTG
The DNA here is from genome assembly GCA_949316375.1 of Mythimna vitellina. Classification (NCBI taxonomy): domain Eukaryota; kingdom Metazoa; phylum Arthropoda; class Insecta; order Lepidoptera; family Noctuidae; genus Mythimna; species Mythimna vitellina. The sequence continues at coordinate 736,994 of OX438692.1, read as the reverse complement.
TGATACTTATCAAAGCGGCACGAGTAAAACTTTGACGTAATATCGAATGAGCGTAAGTGATGGTGTTGCGAGAGGGAAAACAATTTTCAGGGAGATGAAATAGAATTTGTTACACATTGATATTATTTCTTGTTTACCAGTTATCTTGCATAAAGCTGTAGATTATGGAGATTCAAAGAAAATCAAGGTCTTCATGTGTGCACTCAAATCTTAGGTAGCACTTAAAAGTTTAATGCTAAATCTTCCTAACGCTTTAACCAGTCTCGAGCTATAAAAACTGCGAGGTCGAGACGAGACGGGCAAAAACGCACAATCGTAAAATAACACAATAACACTGACAAAAAAACCAAAGTTCTGAGAACCAATAAACATGTAATAAGTTTGCGCGTGTTGACATGATTACTTGAATTTTTCATTCAGTAACAGTGTTTTTAGGACATTTTTGGTTAATTTTCATTCTATTATGAAGTCACGTTTGAATGTAACATCGTGTGTTATTTTAATTAACGACGTAGTTAGTTCATTATGTTGATGAATTTATGATAAAACAAATTGGACTTTACCACGCTAATTTCGATCATTTCATTGCGGTTATAAATCATAACCGAAATCAAAATCTAATGGAAATTGCATTACTAGATGCATAATAATATAATAGTTGCGTCTCATTTAGATAGATAGGGATCTATGTGTGTAGATTGCATAGATAACTTTTTTTAATTCTTTGGGGCTAGATAAAATCACAATTTATCTATCAGACTCTAAGTGTCATTGATACTATCAAAATAATTACGTCCCAATGAGTCAGTAAATTTATTTAAATACAGTACAAAGACATTGCCAATTTGGAAGCGCTTAGCATTTCATTTGCGGAGTGAATGGTCACCTCGTTAGCATTCTGCAGCTAGGAATTCCCCAGCACATGTAACGTGTTATCTATGTACTATCTAGACTGTCTTGATCTTTGACATAGTTTATCAACAGTTTCACTCACTTCTTGGTTGATAAACTTGGGAAACGGATGCCAGATTTCAGTACTATTCATCAAATTCGAAAAGTCGCAGATTTCGAAAAGTACTTAATATGATTACAACAAAAATGTGTAGTAGACTGCTTTTGTTGACGATTGAAAGTCATCAAATCACTTCTCCTATTTTGGTTGGAGTAAGAAGGATTGTCAGAGTTTTACTGACTAAAATCCACCGTCCAGGACAGCGATAAAGCTTTCAAACAACCCTGCAGATGATGGTTTAACAGACCTTCTGTTTCGTTTGGCAACGTTTTTGTCGCTTTATACACAATTTGTCTCAACTATCATAATTTTTCTTCTTCAGCTCATGGCAATCAAAGTTATTCACATAAAATATTTGATTAGTAAACATGAAGTCAGCATTAATTATCGTAAAGTAAACTCGCATTCAATTCTAAGGCTGGGAATGCACAGACGTGGCGACAGCGGAGCTGGTATAATAGACACGTCGTTATGCTATGTAACGCTGCTTGTTACATTACAATAAATTGTTTCCGCTCAATGTACTATAACATTCTTGCAATAAAAACAAAAACATTGTAGCAAAGTCATTCAATCCATGTTCCGCATCGTACATCATTACGTAGCCGCTAAATCGCCCCCGCTTTACTACTAGAATCTCATCCTAAATCTAGTTAAAACTAACATAGACGATAGAAACCAGTTATGAGATCTTCAGACCACCTCGGATAAGCAATAAAAACTGCATACAGTCATTCTTAATGGTAATACTAATGTATATTACTGTGATGACCTTTGAGAACATAATGAAGAAAACGTTATGCTGAAAAATATAAATCTTAAGGTAATTGCTACGTAGAGATGGCAGACTCAATTATTTTTTTAATCTTTATTTTTCTTAGTCGCTTAATAATTAATTGTAGCTAAACTGGTTATGTACAAAGTTATTAATATTTGAGCTAAAATTTTATTATACTTATTAGTTCATAATATTGTAACTGCCCAGTAAAGCGAAACATTCCCACTGAAACACGAATTGCACTCAAGCTCTTATGCAAAGAAACATAATTCTAAAGTCTATTGTCGTAAGCATCATAATGAAACAGAACAAGATCCATACATTGATAAATGAAGTAGTAAAATGTTTAAGAAGATGTGATAAGATAATTTAGACTTAACGATGGTACAAATAAGAGTGAATTTTAATGGGGGAATTTGTATCATCAACATGTGAACCATTGAGCGAGGCCGGCATCGAACCGGCGCGCAAGGTTGAGGCGACAGAAAAAACAACAAACAAAACCTCAGAATAAGTTATTGTGAGGACTCGAGAATATTTGCTAAGCCGATGATTTATTTGGATGATCCTTTTAAAGGCGTTGGGTCAGTGAATATGAAAGCCAACGAACTTGGAAAACAAGCAGATCGAACAGGTTTGAAATAACTTAGGATGACTGAGCTGAATATTAAAGATGAACAAGAAATTGCTGATGATGAAAATATATAAAATAAATCATTATCATAAGAGCAAAAAACCACTTGTCAATAAGTATCTTACTATTGTAACTCTAAATAATGATAACACTGGTTTTATTGTCGAATCATACTCGCACTGAGATGCAAGCTGCTACCGTGACACTGGTGGAGGTGAGTGGCCCTATAAAACAGTCGTTAAATGGTTATTACAGTCGCTGCTCTTGACATTAGGATATTACAGACTTTTGCAGTAATAGTAATACAAAGACAGGATCTTCAGGAAGTCAAAGTTTGAGATTTTTAAATATCTTGGCTAAATATTACTGTCGTATCGTTTATAGAGCAATTAGATGTAAAGGTTTAATTGCTGATTAATTGGAAGCGATCGCGTGTCAAATGATCCTTAATAATGACCTCTGTGGCGATAAGCAAGGCCAGTCGCTTGTTGTCTTTATAAGTGTTACAGAAAAGGGTAAAAATGATAGAATGGTGGCCTTACAGCAATTGCCTTTGTTTCAGAAATTACTTTTCAAAGTTTTAAATATCTGTATTAAAATTCTAGGAAGAATTCAACACGCTTTAACTTATTCTTTTAATATTTTTGACATTTCGAATATATCAAAATGATTATAAAATTATGAATATTAAACGATGTAAACAAAAAAATAATTAATACTGGTGATGTAATATGAACATCCACATAATTTATAAATTTAACGTAAATAATTCTTGTCATTTTATTTAGCTGTAAAATAATTATACTATTATTCAGTTATGCAGTTAATCGATCTACTCTAACCTATTCGGTTTGTTAAAAGAGTACCAGGAGCTTATGAACTCACAACAACTAAATTTAGAATCTCCCAAATATCTTTAAAGATTGCACTCCGCTCGGGTGCTGTCGGCGAAAAGTATTCATATTTGAAACTTTCCTCCAAGAATAGTTTTCCTTCTCAATTTGTTTTTCTTGCGCAGGAAAACAAATATTATCTATCAAATCCAACATTAATTGAATTAACGATTGATGGAGGTCGAAGGGGATAAAGAAATGATTTTATGCGTTATGCAGGCTGATGAACATCTGCATATAGAACAGGACGACCCTGCATGTGAAATTACGTGAAACCTTGATCACTCGCCACAAATGAAGACTGAACGCCGGTTATGTCAATGACTAATTGCATGTTAGCTACAGTTCTTTACAATGAAGGAGTTCTTGTGGCCAGTTTAGTGACCATTATGGTAATTTAAAGGATGAGGTTTACATGGCAAACTTGTAGTTTCATCGTCTAGTAGTCTAGTAGATTCCAATAAGAAAGATAAAATTGTTCGTACACATTATACTTGACACCGTTGCAAATATTAACTTGTGAAGACAATACTCCGCCACACATACAAGTTGTGTTAGACTGAAATATACGACTACAATGATCAATAAGCATCCACTGAGCACATTGCAACTTCAATAGTTTAGCTGTAAAATAGTTTATTGTTGACCAGTGCGCCACCACGTGCCTCGGACGTGATAAATAATGTATTAGCGTAGCAGCGAGATGTGAGCCCAAGTCACAACAACTTACTTTTTTGCAAACTCCTCCGTAACTTATTATACGCAAAAAAATATATAAATGTTGGCAAAACTCACCTAAACTTTCCCTGAGAGTGATCCTCCCACTTGATGATGGATGGGCAGTACTTAGAGTCCAGCAGGAGATTTCTCAAGAATTCTGGTACAGAGACGCTCCTTGGGCGCTTGAAAGTCTTCCTGCCGCTGCCCTTCGGCCTTCCAGGCGGTCTTTTGAATATTTTCCTCTTGTCATCTTCGTCTCCAGACTTGCTTCCATCACTTCCATACGAGCACTCGGGGGACGCGGTCTCTGATGATCGGAATATGTCCTCAGTGTCATCACTCGAATCAGTTTGATGCAGGAGAGTGCTGTCGTTAGGAGTGTAGTCGGAAGTGTAATGTCTGTTTTTGTGATCCAGAGAGTCCAAGTCAAGCATCGTGCTTGACTCATGTGTGCTGTTATGGTAAGGGTCAACATCTGCGTACCTGATGATTGAGGACTGACGCAGGATCTCCTCGTTGAGGCGATTGTGCAACTTCTCAAACACACTGTCTGCAATACGCCTTGATGTGACCTGATCAATGCTCGGGTGAACCATCCTGTTTAGCACATCCTCTCTCTTCATGGCTCTCAGCTCGTATCCTTTAACTCTGAAGTTGTAGAACGGTATTTCATTTTCACAAAATCCCATACATTGTGTTGTGTCGATCATCCAGGACACGGTGTCATCCTCGTTCCAGGCGTCCACGACTTTGTACTTCCAGTCATCCCTGTTGTCCCGCGGGTACTCGCGACAGCTGACCAGGTTGTGGTACACGTTCATGGCGCTGTCAATCTCGGGCTCTGCGTACGCGTCGTAAGAAGCGTTGGAGTAATAGTTCCCGTAGATGTGAGAGGCAGTTCCCTTCTTAAAGACTTGGAAGTCATCCAGGCGCGCGGGCGCTGGCGAAGCGGAAGGGAAGTACAGGTCGCAGGGCATGTTTTGCTCGTATAGCGGGCGCGCGTAATCGATCATGGTCACTCGGTACGTGCGGCTGTGCCGGCGGTTCGCGGCGGAATGAGCGATAGGCGGTGAGCGCGCCTTATGACTATCCACGCTACTGGTGTACTGTTTTGTTTACAAGATGCGTTTGATAAATTCGGTGGGCGCGGGGTCGGGGGGTACGTGGGCAAAGCGCCGCTAATTAAGATTAGTGAGTGATAGTCGAGTGCGATTTTTTCGCGATTTATTAGGCCATGTTGCTTTGCATATGCAATGTTATGCATGTCAATGCAAACAGTGGTAGTCGCCAAGGCAAACTGCGACAGAGATGACTAAATAACTTTATGCTTATCTTATGTTCTGATGGTTATGACTTTAAACTTATTATGTGGATGGCCAACAAGATGTCTAAGTATATAACTTTATTTATTATTCTCAAAGCATAAACTTAACCATTTTAACATTGTTCTACGCAACTTAATTCTGTTATCAGCTCATGACTTAAATACAGTAGTACTAATTGTTTTCATAGCGTGACTACAAAAGATAAATACCAAACGAGATAAGCTATAATTTATTTTCGAAAATTTTAGAGATCGTTATTCGATGTTATATGGTATTAGGGGAAAATTATATTATTATTGTAATATTTAATTAACCACAACTGACAGATAACTGTGATGACATTGATTATTGTTTTACACCAAAACAACAATCACGTAGAAACAAATTGTACATTGAATATAAGTCATTTGTAACCATCAGACGGGTTTCTCGGTCAATTTTGAAAAACCCGCAAGAAGTAAGAACAGGTTTTAAAACACCTCAGTTAAAAGCCTTCACAGACACAACTAACAGCGTTTTGAAAAACTAAGGCCCGAAGGAACAGGGGTGGGTTTTTAGTCAGTAAAAGTCTGACACTATCTCCCGTTCCGTCCAGTAGCGGGACTTGTCATAAGATGATTTTCCCACCAAATAAAAAAAAATGGTTTTCCTACTTTAATAATTTAAAATTATTACTTTGAAAATGCCTACATAATAATTTACAATGTTCATTTACAGTTCCAGTATCAAAAATCCGATAGAAAACACATAAAATACTCAGGCTGAAAAAATGCCTCTGTAAGTTTCAAAGCACCTACTCTAATATCTGTACATACGTCTGTACAACTTGAATGACCTTGAAAAACGCTTAATTGTCGTTTTGTACACACGTTTGTACGAATTTTACTAACGGAAAATCTTACTTTATAATCTCCGCTTTTCCTAGAAAAGTTCAGAAAAACTTTTTTGTTTTTGGTGATTTACGTAAAAACGTGCAATTACGTAATAATAATACACCGGGGCGCGGCGCCCGAGGGGATATACAATGTGACTTATAAGTTATGTAGGTATGAAATTTGACTTCAGTTTAGACCTATTTGTATCAACGGGGCTAGTTGGGGCCGACGCCTGTCAGGGCTGCGGCACAGCATATACTGTGGCTGCGGATTGATCGTAGGATAAGTAGGATCGTAACAGTAGCCCTCGCGAAAAGTAGTAGGGCAACTGAAGAAATACTGAGGATTTTAGTCAGTAAAAGTCTGACACTCGCTCTCGCTCTGCCCATATTTTCCGTATTTCCATTACCAAAAAAACCATACCTACCTTTTACCATAGCTTTTTTTTAAGGTATAAAATCAGCTAATAATTTCTCTTGCTCTTGGGTGGAGTGAGAGGGCGTGTCTGACTTTTACTGACTAAAAGCACACCTGTGTTCCTTCAGTTGCCATTTGCGTTCTAGGACCACGAGTATTCCTTTTATATTTTACCCCATAGCCAGTCGTAGCCTTCGGCCCTGCTAGGCCCCTATGGTTTGCTGACATTTCTTTGAGGCGCGCATGGAACAATCCGCGCTGTCGATGACTCGGGCTGGGTTCTTACCAGCGGACGGCGAGCTACACATTGCTTGTTGGAATGCCAGGGCTACGGGTTGATCGAAAAAGTTACCGTGGTCCAGGAAAAGAACGCTGAATGTACACATGTGTCTTTTAGCCAGTTAAAGTCTGAGACATTAACCTTCTCCCTCCGTCCAGAGCGAGAGTGGTGATTTGATGATTTCCCACTAAAACAAGCATACTTACATAAAGGCTAGATCTACGAGTCTTCTACGAATGTAAATCAATATTTCTGATTCAAGCTTTATCATGAGTGCAATTAATTATTATAATTCTGTGCACACCCTTTGATCTCTGCAGTAATTCTTGTAAGTACTTATCTGAGCAATTCTTAGAATTAAATAAAATGTCTAGATGTGTGCTTTGCAGTAATAAATAGCTCTATGTGGGCGCACTTTATGACTATCCACGCTACTGGTGTACTATTTTGTTTACAAGATGTGTTTGACAAATTCGGTGCGCGCGGGGTCAGGGGTACGTGAGCAAAGCGCCGCTAAACAGGGTCAGTGAGTGATAATCGAATGAGAGCTTTTCGCGATTTATTAGGCCATGTTGCTTTGCATATGCAATGTTATGCATGTCAATGCAAACAGTGGTTGTCGCCAAGGCAAACTGCGACAGAGATGACTAAATAACTTTATGCTTATCTGGTGTTCTGATGGTTATGAATTTAAACTTATTATGTGGATGGCCAACAAGAAGTCTGAGCGATTCTTAGAATTAAATAATATGTCTAGAGGTATGATTTGCAGTAATTAATAGCTCTATGTGACTACCCATGCGTGATAGAAAAAAAAAGTACAATTTATTTTATCTTTTTGATATTTAGATTATTTCAAGTAGACAATGTATGTGTCTCATTGATCAAGCAGCTAAGAGAGCTCACAGGTTCGAAATCAGAAGGACAGCATTCTTTAAAACAATAATGTATATATTTCAACACCTAATGTACCCTTTTTTGAGCTGGGAATTCCCCAAATGGCTTCTCTCGCTCTGGGATAAGGCGAAAAAGCGTGTCAAACTCTTACTTACTAAAACCACACCTATATTCTATTATTCGTCTTTGCGTTCTGAGACCACAGATAACCTTTTCAGAAGTCGATCCATAGCCCTAGTAGGCTTCGGCCCTACTGACCTCATCTTGTTTACATGGGAAATCAACCAATGACTTCTCTCGCTTTTGGGTGAAGCAGGAAGGCGCGTCAGACTTTTACTGACTAAAAACCACTCCTGTTCCTTCTTTGCCTTCATTCCAGGGCTCCTAGGTTCTCTTTTGCACAACTCATGGCACTGCTAGCCCCCTACGGGTTTGCTGATATCTCCGTGAGACACGCGTGGAACACTAAGCGTCGTCAACGACTTGAGCTCTGTCGTCTGCGAGCTAAACAGTATACCCAGAACCGTGCTTTTCAAGTGGAAAAAAGAAAGACATTTTCTTCGATCACTTCGCTTGTTGACTGCATGACTGCGATCTCAGGACATTTGAAGTCGTTCTTCGCAAACTTTTTCACCAACGAAACTCGCTCGTCTCAGCGAACAGCTCAAAAAAGTACATCATTATGAAATTAAAAAGGTCACGTGTTCACTTGACAGGTTTCAAAATGTCGTGTTCGCAAAGTCCCCAAAGTTGTAACAACTCATACTTCGCTCTTTTATTGTGTTACAGTAAACCTTCTCGATGAGTCGGTGCCAACACGAATGTTTCGAAACCAAAAAACTTTTCATAAAAAGAATACAACTGACTTCAAAATAAAAAAAAGACTAAAAAGTGCAAAATAACTTTAATTTCCGAAGTTTTTTTTCTGAATTGTATTTTGAAGTCAGTTGTATTTTCTTTTGTAAAAAGTTTTTTATTTATTTATTTATTGACTAAATTATATTATATTATATACAACATCACAAATAATAACAAAAATAAAACAAAAGTATATAAATATCATTTAATTTGCCTGCTGCGGCCTTCCCGTCCGATTATAATTTGGGTATCTTCAAGGCTAAAGTGAATAGACTTTTAATAACCAGTGCGCTTCACCGTCAATGATTGGATCACTGCTTACCACCAGGTGCGATCAAGCACTAGTTTCAACGACCTCTCGCGCCGGTCATTGGTACAGGCTATGAATTTGAATCGAGGAGGAGTGGCAGTCGGTCGTCTCCTCCTGCGAAGCAGTAATGTTAACAAAGGAGAAGGCCACATGTGCACGGGGGAGCAGCCCTAATGCCCCAGCCGCCTAGATCCCGATTCCGATTTCCGGCCCACCGTACCGAAGACTCGGCCCTGGTATGAAAGGCAACGAATAAACAGGAGTGTGTTTTTAGTCAGTAAAAGTCTGACACACCCTCCCGCCCCGCCCAAGAGCGGGGGATGTCATTTGATGATTGCCCCTCAGAAAAAAAAGTCGAGCACTAGTTTATAGCATTAAAAAATATATACCGTTGACGTAGTTAAATGCTGAAGTGAACTCTTGCACAACTTGAAGGAAAATGATATTGAATGAATGGGTTGATGAATGAAAGATGTGTTCGACGTCACAGTAACTTACTATTCATTAAGGCGTGGTTAGATTACGTAGGAAATCTAGTAATACTCACCTCCCTACGTTAGTTTCTTTGTGAATGAATTCAGTTGGGGAGTCACCGCAACACCACTTTGTGTCGTCAAGCGTTATAATTGAGTACCTATAGCGCATGGAAATGTTCTGTCGTCAATGAATAAGTGTTGTGATGACTCAGTGGTTAAAGCAACCGCCTTTCATGCACGAGGTTGCGGGTTCGTAACTGGGCAAGTACCAACTTTTAAATTTATACGAACTTTTTAAAGTTTATCTAGGACATTACTGACACCTCGTGATTCGGAGAGCACGTAAGCCCGATTGTCATACATAGTAGTATGCTTCATGTAAAACACAGGTTTTCAGCAGCATCCGGCTACACTGGAAGCCAGCCCAAAGCTAGTTTGGAAAAGGCTAAGCAGATGAGTGTATGAAAATGTTTATGTTTAAATCCGGCAAAGAATCAAGACAATAATAATATAATTTAATTCGACCAACATGGATCATACAACATCATTAATAATTTTCGTACATACATAACATCTAATAACAATGCACACACAACATATGAAAGCGATTAGCTTTTATAATAATTGTATAAGGTTTTAATTATTTTCTGTATTTTATATTGTATTGACTGATAAATTGTAATTTTAAATTGAAATACATATTTTGTTAATTTTTATCACAAAGAATTGCAAATGTTTTGTACGCCGTTATTGTTACATACACCAGACCACCAAGATGAAATCCATTATTATTGTTTTTTAATGTTAAAGGCATTGTAATGCGGCAGTAACATTTAAAAACAGTTGGTACAGACACATAATATAAAACGAACAAAAATATAGACTACATCTGTGTTAAGGTACGGCTTAATTCATTAAACCCCAAGCGAACGCCGGCATTCGCTCACTCATTGTCTTTCTATTGTGTCTCTAAATAAGGTATTCGAAAGGGGCATAATATGGGGTAATTCTACGGACAGCGACAGGGCCTTTATTGTTCAAAAAACAGTGCCTAAGAGCTGTGTTCGGTATTGGTCCATTAGATTATGCAGGCCCATTTTTAAAGACCATAAATTGTTAACATTTGCATGCTTATACTAATATGGGAATATTTGTAAAAAAAACATCCTGCTCTATATTTAGTAAGGCAGATAGTGAAAATGTTTATAAGATAGGAAAAAGTCTAGGTATCCCACTAAATAAGAAATTCGGCAAGGCGTGGGACAGCATTTTCCCACAAAAACGCGAGTCGTATGGCAATTAAAATATTTGATAGGATACCTAAGCAAATTAGAGTATTGCCAACGATTTTTTTTCCAAAAAGAGCTAAAAATGTCGCTCATGGACAAACGTTTCTACTCGGTAAGTGATTTTTTTAAATTATATTATGAATAAAAAAGGCGCATTGAATAATAATTTTAATTAAATTAAATTTAACATTTTGTATTCTTTTTAGTTTTTGACATATTGTTTTTTTTTAGTTTGGAACATTTTGTATTGTTTTTTTTTTTTATATTTCGACACTACTGTATTTTTATACTTGTAATTTAATTTTTTATTCTTTTTATTTTGACATTTGTAATGATGATGATTTAAATAATTGAATCATGCCCATTCATAAAAAATTGCATACTGAATATGAGGCGGAATATGAAGACAACCAATTCTATTTGTAAGACCTGTACCTACCACCATATTACAAGCAAATAAATTATATTATTACATTTTTCTACAAATGTAATGCAGTTGGGAATTCAAATTATTACAAAACGCCAGCTATTTATGTTTTTTTTTCCATCTCAATTATTATCTTCCCTCATTTTGTTTGGTTTGGATACAAATTCAATTCACCTAGTTATCCAATCAATCTGCCCAACCTATTACCAATTATTAATTTATGCTGGGATCGGCTTCCAGCCTAGCCGGAAAACCAGAATTTCTGCACTGTATCGGACCTCCATAACCCAGTAGCTGGGCATCAAGACTGGTGTGAGATTCCCTGGCTGCTGACTATCGGTAACAACTGTTAATGATCCAAGTCGTCGACTGTCAGATCACAGTCGGGACCAACAACTTAACGTGCTTTCTATATACATATATAATACTGATACAAGTCAAAACAAAATTAAAACGCAAATATTTCCAAGATAATACAAAAAATAAAATTATTCTAGTGTGTCATTAAGTCAAATAATTAATTAATATATATATATATAATACTGATACAAGTCAAAATAAAATTATACGTCTAAAATGTCAAACTGAGTAAAAAAAATATTATTAAAAAAAATAACAACAATAATGAAATATCCTGCTTATAAAAAAAAAACCACGGACTGACCTAGACAAGGTTTCGGCGGCGGCGATCTCTCGCGCCGGGCCTTGGTTCAGGCCATGCTCCGGAGCGAAGAGGAGTGGCAGGCGGTCACCTCCTTCTGCGAAGCCGTAATGCTAGCGAAGGAGGCGGCCGATCGCGTGAGGCAACGGTCCTTACGCTCCAACCGCCGCCGCCGGGATTCCGATCCCGATTTCTGGCCACCATAGGCGCGGGCTTGCGGATGGCGAGCAATGGGTGGCTCGCCGTCCGATCGTCCGGTAATCGGACCGAGCCCAAGTCGTCGACGGCGCGTTTTGTTCCACGCGCGCCTCAAGGAGATGTCAGCAAATCGTAGGGGCCCAGCAGGGTCGAAGCCTACTGGGGCCACGGGTAGTGTGAAAGCGGAACCCGGGGCCCTGGGACGAAGGCAACAAAGGAACAGGAGTGGGTTTTTAGTCAGTAAGAGTCTGACACTATCTCCCGTTCCGCCCAAGAGCGGGGATGTCATTAGGATGATTTTCCCACGCAATAAAAAAAAAAAAAAACCTAGGCAAGGTTCAACCCATGCAGCTATTGTTGCTTAGCTTATTTTATGGGAATTCATCAAATTATTACAAACCCGCACTGGGCCCGCGTGGTGGATTACGGCCCATTCCCTCTCCTAGAGAGGAGGCCTGAGTCCCAGCAGTAGGAACATTATAAGGCTGACTATGCTGTGCTATGCATCAAAATATTGACTTCTCCTGCTCTATGAGAGATTGTTAGACTTTTTACCCGACTACGCCAGAAGCAAGGTTATGTTTTTCGAGTGCAGTGTGTATATTTTTTGTCACACCCTAAAAAAACTAAATTTTATTATATTGGTTTTTGTACACCAATATAATAAGATTAGGAATAGAATAGACAAAATTCATTTCATTTTTTTCATTGTTGAAATTTTGTCTATTCTATTCCTAGAGCATAAAAGGCTTGTTGCATTTTAGCTTCATGGGTGTCGTTAGATTTGTCGTAGTTGTGAGACAGACACTGGGTACCTTAAATTATTAAAAAATAAAAACAGATTTTAGGCGCATTTTTTTTAAACGTATTAATTATTTTTTTCGTGACTGTCATGTACCTACAGTATCAAAATTAAAAGCTCGAAGAGACGATTTCAAAAGTATTACTCACTAAAATTAAAGAAATAGTTGTGATTATCAAAAAACAAGACCGCAAATGCAACTACGACGAGATTGAAATAAGTCATTCTAAGCAGTCGTTTGCCTTTCTCGATAAATGGGCTTTCCGACACTAAAATATTTTTCAAATTCAGAGTAGCAGTTCCTGAGACTAGCGCGTCTAACTAAACAAACAAAAAATCCTTATTTAAAATTTCATAAACGGAACCTTCAATTACAACTACAATACACCAATGCAATGCTATTACATATTTACATTGTAATCTCCACAGTCCACACACATGTGTTTCCAGTAATTTATCATTCGAAATAGCACTATAAACCCACCAGCTGATATCCATTCTTCGTATTCACCACAGCCATACATGACCTAATTATAAACATAACATTCAATTTTATTATATTTCAATACAATTATTTTATTTCTAAGACAGTATACCTAACAACTCTAGAGCCTAAACAAAACAAAGTGTAAAAGTACCTACAATTAAACCACAATGTACGTCAGAATATTTCAAATGAATCAGGCTCCCAACCCAGGAGGTACCGCCCTCGGTACCTAGCCGCTAGACTTGATGGCTACATGCTATAAAACGTTGACTTATTGTCACTCAGCCCGACAGCGGTTCTCAAACATGACGCCAAGTAGTGGTGAATGGAGTGAACTCGTGTGAACACCAAATGGGGCACGTGGTGCTTGTGACGTTGCCGTCCTGTTGTCGAGCGTTCGCGGAACCGGCGCCGCACTGCTAACGCAACGCGGGCTTTGCTATGAAAAATTCGATCGTCCGTACGGAGTACGATACAACTAACGCACCGCATCAGCTCCGCAGCAGGCCGTCAAAAAGCGCATAAATTGAAAGCGCTCTAAGTGTGTGTTTTTGTTACTCCTTCAAGGTCAAATGGCAGATGGCACTTGGATAGAATTTAGTATATGGGTAGCCCATGTCCCTGGGATAGGATATTGAAAATTTTTCATACCGGGAGTATGTTCCCTTTGAATAATTTTCAAATTAAATGAGGATGAAACCGCTGACAGACGCCACTAACCAATACTCAGAAAAGTTCGTACAGAAACTGGAATGTCTTAGAATCCAGGACATGTGACATACAACAAACTGCTTGACCTGCGTGGTGGGTCACTTGTTAAACGTCATACAGAAACTGAAAGTCTTTTAATCAAGGACATGTGACATACACCAAACCGCTTGACGCGTGGTGGGTTACTTGTCAAACCTTCTTACAGAAAGGAGACCGGTATCCCAATAGAAGAAACTCTACTACTCTTTAGACTGACTGATTAACTGATTATGCTGATGAAGTGTCTCAACGCTAAAATCGGCATTGTCACCTAATGTTTAGATATGCTCGATATGAAAATAAAGTCTTTAAGTTGCCATAGATTGGTTGGTGTAATATATACATTGCTTTTGCAATATTTTTTATTTTTTATTTATTTATTATTATTTATATTGTTGACATATTGTTTATTAATAATTGTAATTATTTATTTTGCTTGCTTTTGTTTGTATAGCCTCTTTTTTGAAATGTGAATGTGAGAACACTGTAGACTCCGCGAATTCTTAGGTTTCTTTTTATTATGATTATTTTTATTGTACTTTATTGACCAGTCTACACTGTCCTTACATAATAAATTCAATATATTGTAAACAGAAGGTATTGTATCAACAAATTCTTTTTTAAAAGAGTAACCATGGAGTTTCTTGCCGGTTCTTCTCCATAGGAAACGACCAATTTGGAACCGTGCACTAGCTTCTGACGTTTTATAAGTGCCCATGTAGGCCTATGTGAAATAAAAATCTTTGACTTTGACTTTGACTTTGACTTTGGTCATGGTCGTCAATCATATATCTTTAACAGTCGTTACAGGTGGACGTGAGACGCCAGAAAGTCTGGCGATCAGTCTAACCAAGGAGTATCGTGTTGCCCAATAACCGAATTGTGCAGGTCTGATAGGCAGATGCTCTATGTAAAACAGTGTCGCATAGAAGAGATTATTATAAATTTAAATGTTTTTAATTTTTGGTGTGATTATTTTTTTTTGGATTATTGTGATTTTAATGTTTATTGTTTTTTTCTTATTAGATTTAATTTATAGGAATTTTTTTTTGATGATCTCTAATATGAGTTTTAACCTGAAATAAATAAATTTTATTTATTTATTTATTTAAAACACGGATATTCAGCCGCATTCGGTTAGATCGGAATTGTGGAAAATCCTCTTAGTGCTCGCTTACATCATAAAAATAAACTTTGAGTCAAAATTCACGTTCTTATAAGTCCCAGTAGTTTTGGCTGTGTGTTGCAATATGTAATATGTACGTCAGTTCGTTTCTCCTATGGGTCAAACTATAAGCAGAAGCAACCAAGCTCGAAAACGGAGAAGATGAAACTAGAGTGACGTCACGGAGTGTGTATGTTGGTCACTTTTCAATTGTATTTATTTTTCAAAAGTTAGCCGTTTAATCAATGCTCTTATTTGCCATTTGCTAATATAATTAGCAACCTTATTTATATAACTGTTAGTACATCAAACAAGTTGAGTAACACTGGCCCGTGGTAATGTCGGCGTTATCTAAAGTAATTGTTGTTACAGTAGGTACCTAATCGTGTAATTGCTCAAAGAGACAATACTACCTTTGTTACGCGATCTACTGTAACTTCCTTGTAGGAAAGTGCAGGACGATCCTTATTGATCCGTTTTTATCAGAGTCGAGAAGTTGATTCGTCAGTGAAATCCGCAAAATAAAGCAGAGATCTTAAAAAAGCAAGTAAGACAGAGATATTTAGGACACTCAGAAAGTTTTGAGAAACTAAAAATCTTACTTCTATGGATAAAATATTTTTATTAAATCTTTTCAAAGAACTCTTCACCAGCCTCTATACAAAATTTCATGTGTCTAAACCAATTTTCGAAACATTTTTTTCCTGTCCGCCGCAGACACCTCTTCCACGGTCTTCTTAAACGCTCCTAGCGCGTCTTCCGGTGATGAAAATTATATTCCTTTCAGCTGATTTTTTATTAAAGGAATAAAAAGAAGTCACACGGTACCAGATCAGGACTGTTAGGAGGGACCGGTGCCCCAAGATTCTTACAGGTATGGTGTCCAGGAAGTCCCTCGTTTTGAAGCGCTGAGTGCGCGGGCGCGTTGTCATGGTGAAGCAGTACCCCGCGAAGCCCGGTGTTCGGTCGCTTATTGCTCATTGCAGACAAAACTTCTGGCAAGCATTTTGTGGTATACCATTTGAGGTTGATGCTGCTTTAGTATCGTAATGGAATTGAAATCAGATACCCCGTCAAAGTTAAGAAACTAGCGATCAAAATTTTCCCTGCGCTTCTCGATATCTTCACTTTCGTAGACGTTGTTTCGTTTTGAAACTGACAAACTGTCGACTGAAGCTTTTGTTTCTATATCGTATTGATAAATCCAAGATTATATTTATGCACAATGTCGTAAAAGCGCCAAGACGAGCCTGCTTCAAATTATCGAATCATATCACGGCACCTCTCCACACGGGCCTGCTTCTGAGCTTCGGTGAGGTTGTGCGGCAGCCAACGGCAAACTATCTTCATCACGTGAAGGTGCTCGTGTAGAATCTTGTGAACGCTTCCCGAACCAATTTGCAGTATATGTTGAATCTCTTCGAGCGTAATTCGCCTGTTTTCTTGAATTATTTTTTTTACTGCCAGCACACTTTCTTCGAATTAAACGAAATTAAAAAAAAAAAGTTGCTCCACACTAGAAATTACTCCACTATCGTGGATGCATTCACAAACATGTAAAATTACATACACAAGACACCCACACCTGAAACAACTATCAGCGACAGGTCATGCAAATATTTCGACTGTACCCAGGTAAACTATCGGAATTTAAAAAGTTTACTTTACAAGAGATTGATTTGAAGTTTACTTTATGGATAACTTTGCTATTAACACTATATCTGTATAGAAATTTGGTTTCATATTTAGGTGGGTTTAAAAGTGATTAGACAAAAATGTTTTTTATTAATTATGAATTCTTTTTGAGAAAAAAAAACTTATTATAATATAATTATATACTATGTAACTGCACTGACATTATCGATTAAAACTGGCACTTTCGATTATTTACAAGGAATCGCACTTACCAAAACACATACAATATATCAAGACTGCCAAACTCTATAGTTTACGTCACTTAAAACTCTACGTACACAATCGGAAATGTTTTTTTTTATAATTTTAAATACTTACCGCGCTAAAAAATATCGAAACTACCAGATCCGATTTATTACCTAGGAAAAACTTTGAGAAAAATACCAACAATGTTTTAATGCCATAACTTATTTTACAATTTAAATAAAACCGCGATCAGACTGTGATGGCATGCGTTGGTGTGCGGCAAACACTCGCAAAACCGGTAGTTCCGTCTCATTTGGGCCACATGCAACTACCGAGTATGCTCGCGATACTTAACTTTCGTTCATATACGGCTTAACTGTTGCGTTCCGATATTATTCAAGTTCAAAAAAGCAATAAGCACTGATAATTGTCGTTTCTTTAGTACGCACTTTAAAAAGTACCTCTAATAGCTTAGAGGTACTGTTTATTATTAGCTTAAAACAGAAATTTAAAAAAGAATGCAAATTTTCAGATTCAAGGGTTTACCTACGAACAGTCGATTTGTTCCACGCAGGAATCGAACCCGCGACTCGACCACTGCGCCGAGTGAAGCAGCGAGAAGAGCTAGTTTAGTTATAAGGAAAACTATGAATACAAATCAAAGCTCTTTAAACTTAATAAACATACCCAAGCAACATATACATATGACACATGTAATCTTAATCAGTCGTTTAAGATCACTATGCTGATATCTAGCTTTTTCCTCAACCTTCTGCTCTTGGCGTCCACTGAGTAGGTACCCCACGCGATGGATTGACCCGCGAGTGTCTCCGCGAGGCTTTTCACATAAACAACCATTTTCCTTTTGTGTTACTTAATATTTATATGAAATAGTTATTAACTTATTACTTATAATGTTATGTTGGTTAGTATATTTAAAATCTATTATATATAAAAGCGAAATACCACTCACTGATTAATCACGAAATCTCAGAAACTATAACACCTACAAACTTAAAATTTGGTAGGTAGGTTCCTTATAGGGTGTGAAATCCACTACGAATGGATTTTACGAAAATTCACCCCTAATCGGGGGTTGGGAGTTTGTATGGAGAAACCTGGGCGAAGCCGCTGCCAGAAGCTGGTTAACTATATGGACAAAGTAATTTGATATGTTTTTTGGTACCAGGTTATCTCCTTTTTTTGGGAGGTAGGAAATCATCTAATGACTACTCTCGCTCCATCCTAGGGCGAGAGTAGTCATTAGATGATTTATGTCTGACTTTTACTGACTAAAACCTACAGTTTTCTTTCAGCCGCCCTTTATTGCATGGGCTGCGGTAACTCTTTCGATCAACTCGCAGCCTTGGCAGGCGTCAGCCCTAACTGGACCCTATAATTTTGACATGGCCCTGACACTATGCACCGTTGACGACCTGACCGATTCTGTCCTTACTGGATGGCCGGACGACGTGCTACTCATTACTCGTCGTTCGTAAGTCCGCACCTACGGGAGCCGGTAGTCGTCCCGCAATTCCTGAAGACGGGGACGCATCCGGCGGGAAACGAAGCTACCCCTGGAACTACAGATCTAATTACATAAACATTGTTCTTTCATAGACTATACATACACTAAAGAAAACATGCGCGGTTATACTGAGGTAAGCCAGGGGAGCGAGCCCCGACAAAAACTAGTTTTCATATAGGTAGATACTTAATTGCATTTAATGCTCTATTGGTAATAATTGTTATTGATTAATGTGAAGTGTTACTAGCATAGTTCTAAGTTTTATTTACTAACATTATGATATATTTACTTCATATAATATGTTCGTCTGTTTAATACTCTATTAGTAATATATGTATGGGACAAAATGCCTGATGATAAATTATTTAGTAAATAGCAGACTGCAGTTGATAAGCTCGTGACTAAAATTTACGTGAATAAATAAGTATTATTAAAAACTGCTAGCGACTCGTCGAACCACCTAGGTACTGGTTTCAATTGTATTTTCCAACCATCTAGAAACCCGCTCAAATATACACACAAAATTACATCCAAATTGGTCAAGCCGTTTAGGTACAGTTAGGTGACAAACACATGTACAGAAGAATGATTATATGTGGTTTGCAGAATGATTGTAAACCGTAATTTATACTGTTTACAATTTAACGCATTATTTTTCGGCACATTGTAATCTTGCGAAGTGAAACTGTTAAATCATAATCTTTCGCGCGTTAAATTGTCAACTGTTCAAAGGTTGGTCTTACAGTAGGCCGTTTTATGTCCATAGAGTTAGGAATGAAACACAGGACAACTAACTGAAGTAACGTACATAGGTATATACAAAATCAAATCCGCTTAGTTGTCGAAGTACTCCTCCACATCGCTGTCATACGGACACGCCGAAAATGTGACCAGAAGACTGGCAACCTTACCATGTTGAATGGTAACTTTAATTCACCAGCACTCTGGTCACGCAAAGTGTCGATCAGTCGGCTAGAAATATGTTTTACTTATGTAATAAAACCGCTCACTTCATTATAAAATAATATTTATTATTCGATCAATCACCTTTAGATTTTCAAGTCAGTCAGTCAGAAAATTATGCTAATTGCACATTACAAAGCGTAGATCTCTATGAAGGAGAATGTACAAGAAACTCCAGGACATGGTCTGGCCGTGTGTAATGATTAATCGGAATTCGTTCAGCTATTCGAGCTTGAAAAAGTAACAAACATACACACATATACTCACAAACTTTCGCTTTTATAATATTAGTGTAATCACGGTTTCCTATTACTGTTTCCTTAAATATTCATAAACTAGCTTTTTCCCGCGACTGGGTCCGCGTAGAAGTCGAAAATGGTTTTATTAGGTTTTTTGAGATATGAAATATGAAATATTATATATATTATCTTCGTCGTGTGTGATAGTCCATTTAATTGTATGGCGAGCGATATTGTATCTTAAAATAAAATATTATAGTATCTTAGCCGTGTGCAGCGCCCCTCAGTGAACTCCACTGCGGGTGACGTAACCTACGACAAACTTATTAATGCGGTTGGTACAGTAATCGAGTCTAGGGATCGAACTGCAAAATTAAGTTGTTTTTTTATTGTATTGTGTTTATATTATGTTTTTCATATTATTTCTAATTTTAAAATTGTACACTGGATCATACGCTCTACTGTTATATCCAAATCTAACACTCAAATATTTTATTGGAAGAAAACTCAACTTTGAGTTATGCTCGCCTATATTGGTTGGCACATGAACTCTGTCATCCACTTATATTATAAACTGTTATGGTGTACAATAAATAATTAAAGAAAATACATATTATACTAAAATTATTATAAACTAATAAATATCAAAAAATATATTGAACAAGTCATTAAAATGCAAAGCGAAACCCCAACACTAAAAATATTAAAATCAAAAATTCAAAGTCAAAAACTTGAATCCACGTTTTGATTTAATGGGTGCGACGCCATTTTGTATTATTTGCAACATTTGATAATCACGTGTATTGATTGCATCAATCGTCATTTATTATTTTTGTAGGACTCGCTTTTCTGACGTCAGCAAGTTGGCACACCTACGTGCCGACCCTCAGCATAGAGTTATAACTACCACGTCATAAAAGCCTTGGTTCTGGTTTGACGTAGCTACGCATAATTTGTGGCGGTACGTCATTCAACGGATACATAGGGAAAAAAAGTGAAATCAAACCAGTTTTTCAAACGCAAGACTTGGTACACGGAATACGTCAATAGTTTTATTTAGGAGTATTTGCGTAAGGATAGAATAAAAATAGATGGATAACAAAAAAAAAAACAACTTAAAGTCACGAGTATAAAATTATGATTCGGTATTTTACAGGATCCATTTTGGTGAGCGTGCGCGGCAATTGTATCACTTGATTCCGCCATCTCCTTTCTACCATCAGACAACCCAACGTACGGCGAGTATCTACCCCTACAATGTTGAAACTTCTACGGTCCGGACTAAGCGTTACGCCTCGTCGTTTATACCGCTTACATTGAAGAATTGGAACAATTTGCCTGCTGCGGTCTTTAGAGTGAATAAAGGAAAGAGTTTGTTAAGCCTATTCGCCTCACCATCAACGATTGCATCACTGCTTACCATCAGGTAGGATCACATTCAAGCACTAGTTTATATCACTGGCCACATTTTTTTTTCGTAGTAACTTTCTAAGCACGCCAAAAAAAACGCTATAAATACTGGCCAATGGAAACCCAGGATCATAAAGTATATGTGCAGTTGGACTTGCAACCTCCTGACTGTGCTAATTAGTACCTATAATGCTAAATAGTTATAGCGGGCAATAAAGTGATTTATCTCAAGTTAATGATAATTCACACTAGGGTGCCAATGTTACTACGTATTGTTGTTACTATTAGAGACCAACTTACCCTGGTCTCTCGTTCAATATTTTGTTATTCAGTAACGGTTTGCTTGACATCTCTTTTTTTGAGGTCAAAATCATCAAATGACTTCTCTCCTTTTCAGTAATTTTAACGTATGTCTGGCAATTTGAGTATATTCTGCGGCTTACCCAAATGTCCTTTCCTTGGTATTGTTCGTCAAGTCGTTGAGCTCCTTAGTAGTCCTGGGTTGAGCTTTACGAATACTGACAAATGCTTGCACTGACTGGACAGGTCCACCCAAATCTGTATGGTTCTTTCAAAGACCATCTCAGACAAATCGGCATTGTTCTCACGTGATTTGACCATTACATATTAACTGTATGGACTTTAAAAGAGACTTTGACCCCTGAGTTTGTTTCGGTGTTTCTTCTCAGGGTAGTCAGCTAGGAAACACCGGCCTCGTCTAGTTCAAAATGACGAAAAAAAATTGACGTGTAAAAGTGTTTTTTTAAACCTACTTACAAAATAAATATCATTTATCATTCCTTACTAGGGCGGAGCGAGACTCGTGTTGCACTTTTACTGACTAACATCTACTTATGTTCCTAATTCCTTCAGTTACCTTATGCATTCTAGGGCCTAGTTTTCTTTCCAGAAATTCTTCAGTTCATTCTTTGGCCAGCGGGCATCGGCCGCTGGGCCCGTATGGTTTTGCTGATATCTCTTTGACACACGCGTGGAATACTACGCACCGTCGACAACTGGGGCTCGGTTCTTACCGGGTGGCCAGATGGGAGACTACCTATTGCTTTTCGTCTGCAAGCCTGCGCCTACGGTGGCCGAAGATCGCTCTGCAAATTCTGACGCCCAGGACGTCTCCTTTCATGGCGGCTGGGGCGTGAGGATGTACGAAGATCTGCTTGACATGGAAAATTTAGATAGAGATTTGATATAGAGTTTGTCCTGCTCTAGGGTGGAGCTAGAGGGCGTATCAGACTTTTACTAGCTGCTTGGTATATTTGGAGCATGCACTTTGTATTCAGGAACTCAGTTCCTTGGAATAAGATCCGCGGCTACATTATCATGATAGAATTATCAAAGCTTTCATGAACGACTATATCTTGGCTAATACTTCCTTTGGTTCGTTCACGAATTTTTAAGTTTACCGACCTAAAGCATCCAAGCGGCCAAGTGAAATATGATAAAGTTCACAACACGATGGCTGATGCATACGGACCGTCTACTAGGACAGGTATATCTACTCAAAATACACAGTACACAGTATTAGCAGCTAATTTCCTCTTAAAATCAATTCACTACACTGAATTTTATTAGCATAAGCATAGCACAAGCAAAGATCATACAGTCCTTCGCGTACAGTATAATAATTATTTTACAGTTTCAATGGGGCTGCCTCGCTTCTGAAGCGCATCAGGGATGTTTGCGAAAATACGTGTTGATTGCTTTTATGCATTAATGCGTAAAAGATGTACGTCCCTGGCAGAACGTGGGTCAGATACAGCGGCATTCTGGGCATGATTGCTGACAGTCTGGACTGCTATATTGTGAATCGTTGCTCCTGTATTTCATTATTACTGAGTTAACATTGCTTTGTGAATGCTGAATTTTATTACCTAATATTTATTTTAACAGTGTCATTCATAAAAAAAGTAATGTACGTAGTTAATTTTAGCTTACTAACATTTTATTTTAAATATATTTTTTTAAGTATTTACTAACAAAAATATGGATCTGCTGTAACTCAGACAAATAAATTCTTATTATTTATTATTATTTTTAACAGTATCGGTACAACAAAACAAAACTAACAAGAAGAATTTTAATTCAAAGTTTCTATGGCAGAAATCACAATACGGCCAGTTTAGAACATTTTCGTACGATTATTCCACTTCGCTACCCGCCAGAGAGACTCGCTGGGCTTTAAGCACTCAACAAGCCACTGACTGAATGAGTGTCTGGACGTCAAGAAACCTTAATACCCCAAATTTGCTTCAGCATTTCTACTCACACCATTTGGAAAAATTAAACTTCAACAGCCTTTTTCTTAAAAAATAACGAATATCCGGCGGCGTGTGTTACTATGCTAAAAAAACAGTCAAGTGCGAGTCGGGATCACGCACTGAAGGGTCTCGCAAGTATAAAAATAAGCGCCTAAACAACTCTATTTAGATCGCATTAACTTAAAAATTTAATTTTTTCTCTGCTCAAGGGGTAGCAGATCTAGGTATTTTATATTAATTTCGTTGTGAGATACATCGCCCCTACAAGTATGGTTTTAAAGTCTTAACCATCTTCTAAACTTGATTTCTGAGTTTTATACAGATACTAGCGGCACCGACAGACGTTGTCCTGTTCAATAGCTGGCTTTCCGTCAGCAAAAAAAATTAGAACCAAATTGCAGCGCTACCTACCGGATTCAATTGTATTTTCAAACCATCCAGGGGCCCACTCAAATATATATACTTATCCAAATCGGTCAAGCCGTTTAGGAGGAGCTAGGTGACAAACACACAGAAGAATGACGTTTAAAAGTAATGTTGGCTTCTAAGTTTTACTTGGTTTCGTCATGCAAAAGAAACTGGATATAACTGTGTTTTATAATATGTAAATCTAGATTTAAATATAAAATACATTAATGGAAAAGTTGGAACTTCGCCACACCAGTATTTAGCGCTGAAGGTTTACGAGAGAAACCGAAGTAAAAGTTAATTTAACAAGTGACGCCGAAAGAATTGCAAGTGATATTTTCACCTGCAGGATGGACACGATTGATGACCATAAGTATATTTTAGATTGATTATGTAGTGGTAAATACAAAGTGATTAAATAAAGTTAATGAAGATTTGTTTATTAAACATATCCAATCCCCAGCAGTAACGGCCCCGACTTACGAGTGGTAGGTCACGGGTTCAAATCCAGCTAGGCGCATTTTTGTAATTTACATTATCATCACCACAGCTCTCAAAACGGTGAAGGAAAACACCGTAAGGAAACTAGCATATCCTAGAACCAACAATTCGAAGACATGTGGCATCCAACTGACAGGCCTGCGTGTAGGATTATGCCCCATTCCCCCTCCTAGAGAGGAGGCCTGAGTCCCAGCAGAGAGAACATTATAAGGCTGATTATACTTATACTTGAACCCTCAGTGCGCGAGTCCGACTCGCACTTGCCCAGATTTTTTTTTTATTATCAATAGGCTCAAGCTTCACCATTACCTCACCTGATAATATAAGAGGATGTGTTCGACGGTGGAGCACGCTTGCCTAGAAGTAGCCTTTTAACTCTTTACTCAAACACCCCTAGTTTGTAGCTATAGGAAACATAGACTCGGGTAGAGAAATCCACGCCTTGGTGCCCATGAGATATTCATTCCATTCATCGTGCCGTGCGTCTGTACCATAGATATCCGTTTCTGTACGCACGATGAATGGAATGAATATCTTAAGGGCGGGAAAGATAAAATGGCGTTCTTATTGGCTGGTATAATCAGAATGCTGTTGGGGCTGCCATGGTTTTGTATTGCCTCAAGAATGTTCACGGACACGCAGATTAACAGCTTCGCTGTGGTCAGGTGCAACCGAGTAGCTGCGGCTAGTACCAATGGTCATCTAAGGCCCCTCGCCCATGGCGACTTTTTGTAGCGAAGCTGTCGCGCGTTTCCTAAGCGAGCGACAGCATCGCTACTAACGCGCGTTAGTCGCATTTGCAAGCGCTATAGAAAAGATGCCAACGCTCTACTAACGCGCTATACTACTACTAGCATCGCGACTGTATCGAAACAAACGCGCGACAGTATCGCTACAAAAAATCGCCGTGGGCGAGGGCCCTAAGGGTCATTGACTATAAACTGGATTATTCTTTTATCAGTTACTTCACCTTCATAAATATATCTACTGAAATAGTTAATTAACTATTGACCGTCCATTGTGACACCCTATTAATTTTAAGTTCCTATTGTAATTTTAGTATTGGTATAAAATAAAAAGTATATATATCTATCTAACTAAATAGACAAATGACATTACATTACATTTGTCTATTTGTAGATATACTGACATATTATGTACTTATCTTTATAAATTGCAATTAGACTAATAAATAGGTATGATTTTTTAAGGTGGGAAATCATCCAATGACTTCTTCCATTCTAGGTGGAGTGGGACTTCAGGTGGAGTGGGATATCAGACTTTTACTGACTAAAACCCACTCCTGTTCCTTTTTTGCCTTCGTTCCAGGGCCCCTAGGTTCTCTTTCGCACAACCCGTGGGCCCAGTAGGCTTCGACCCGGTTTCAGCAGAACTTCTTCCGGTTTTGCTGACATCTCACAACGAAAACTATGCGCCGTCGTCGACTTGGGCTCGATCCGGACAGCGAGCTACCCATTGTGCGTCCGCAAGCCTGTGCCTATGGTGGCTGGAAATCGGAATCGGGATCCCGGCGGCAGTGCATGAGGGCCATTCCTTCGCGCGTGCGGCCATTTACTTTGCTAGCATTACTGCTTCGCGGAAGGTAGAGACCGCCTGCCACTCTTCCTCGCTCCGGACCATGGCCTGTACCAAGGCCCGGCGTGAGAGATCGCTTCCGCCGATCGCCCCCACGAGGATACGGCGGTGCTCTACCCAGGCAGGGCACATCACTACCGTATGCTCCACCAACTCCTCCGGAAGGTCCACGCAACACCCGGGCGTTTCTTCCGCATGAATCCAGTGCAGGAACCTCCCGAACTTAACACCTCCGTCATGCGGATTGTAAAGACGCCATGTTGTCTTTCCAGCCACTTCTCATAGAGGGGACTTACTGTCATAATTATGGCGTGTCAAGTCATAAGCATAGAATAAGTTATCCAAGTTATTCATATGAGATTGAATAACTTGGAAAAGTCATTCGTCAGGTAATTTTCAGATACGGGCACTATGATGTCATAGATCACGTGACTCCATTCCAGTTAGTCTGGCTGTTTAGAGCGAAGTTCCCAATGCATTCTTCATGTGACATCACTTATTTCATTGAGAAAATTTAAAATTATCAATGAAATAGACACAAATAAGGATATTTACAAATACCTAACCACTGGTATATACGTAGGTATGTATGACTGCTCACAAACTCTTCAGGGATTCCACTCGTAACTGTTTTGTTCAGCTGTGATGTTGTGACAAAGTGTTAGTAGGTGTGTCTCGCTACTATCGTGGAAGGAAAATAAGGTTTATTATGTTATGACAAATATTTTCCGTTCAAGTGTTTTCCCGGTTCAAGTGTAACGTGCCGATGCTGAAAGATGACGTGTTCTACGTAACACAATAATTATCGTAATTACTATTGTTCTCCGTCAGCTGGTGGTTTACCGTAATGTTTTTATTGTGAAAGGGTTGTATCTTCTATACAGTAAGATGGTAGGAGCCAAGCACATGTGGTGGACTGTTCCTACATATATAAATCATTCCGGATGGTAGCTGGCCACTGCAGCCTAAGGGCACTGCAACACCAGAGGTACATACAGCAAGAGCTTGACTTTCTCTTTTGAAAGAGGATGTTTTTCCAACTTGTGAAATAGAAGCTGTTCATAATCTAACACCTCAATAAGTCTCTAAACAAGCTAGTATAATATACTATTGACATGTTTGACACTTCATACAAATACTGCAGTTTCATACAAATTCCAGAGTTCACAAACAATGCAAACCCGCTTAAAACAATCCTAGGCTTTAAGTACTTACAACATAACGTACCTGCTGATAAGTCGCAAGTACTTGGCTCGACTGCAAGTGATATCAGTGCATATCTGGGGTCAACGGCCGCTTGCATCATGTCGCTTCGCGCGACGCGTCGCGGGTGTGTTGCGCACGCGCACCGAAGGAAAACCCGCGCCGCACGGGATTACCATGGGGGAGGAGCGCTAGCATGCCGCTGTGGTTTGTGGGAAAGTGTCGAAGGCGGTTAGAGTGTGGTATTTAGTTTCTGGATTTGGTATCGGCTGAATTGATGAACTTTCATATATCCATCTTTATATATTTATGTGTATAATTCGTACGTGTTTTTGTTACATATGAGGAGATATCTTCCCAAACGACCGATATGGATAAAACATTGTGTCTATATTTGAAAGGGTACTTGGACGGTTTGCAAAATAAAATTGGACCCGGTAGGTGGCGCTACAATTGGGTTTTAATGTTTTCTTCTGACGAAAAGCCACCTTTCGGACTGAACAACGTCTATCGGGACCACTTCTATACCTATATATTACTTTCTTAGTGTAAACCTCGCAATTTTTTTTCTGTCTCTAATCTGAGTAGATTATCTATCTGAATGCAAAATATTAGTTAAATTAAAATATAGTTTAGTGTTTGGAGATGTCTGGGCATTTTCGAGTGTGCCAATATTCTTTGTTCTTGCAGTTAAAAAAAGTGCTACCCAGTTGCGAATTTCGCCAATATGCTATAAGTTCATCTTCTCAAACATAATTATTGAGGCTGACATATAATTACAAACTATAACCCGAATGTTAATGCCCAATAATGATATAATAACACGTAATAATAACAAATTAAATCTTTACAAAAAGCAAAACGGGTCAGAAACCAGTTTGAGTACTCATCTCCAAACCTGATGTCAATTATTCAAAAAAAGATGAAAAGTAATGAGCATAATACATAACAAGTTTTTATTTTATCGCCCATTTTGTACAAGTACGGGCGCACTAATAAAAACTAGACAAAAACGGTAACCAAACAAAGTAAAACTGAATATTCAAACTAATGTCTTGGTAACTAGGAATGCAATTACGTAGATGTTTTGCGAGCGACATTTTAGCGGCCCAGCGCGAGCTCAGCGTACATTTGCGCACGCGACTGTTCACGTTTCACAAACCCACTTACAAATGGACGTATTAAAACTTAGTAAACGGATCATATACGTATGTATGTAAATTCTATGGTTTATTCAATTCAATTCAATTACGATTTCTATAGCTTTAATAATATGTGAACAATATTAGGATTTCGTCTCGGCGGTCACGACCTTCAAAATTAAGCTTTTTGTCAAACTATACTGTACGT
The DNA here is from genome assembly GCA_949316375.1 of Mythimna vitellina. Lineage (NCBI taxonomy): Eukaryota > Metazoa > Arthropoda > Insecta > Lepidoptera > Noctuidae > Mythimna > Mythimna vitellina. The sequence goes on along the minus strand of OX438692.1, from coordinate 708,385 downwards.
GTATTGATAGTGAATACATCAAGCTATAAAAATATTGCAATGGGCAAGACCCATTACAAAAAAGTTGAATAGATTCAATATATACGCACGCGCTCAGAATGATAAATATATACTATCAATTAAAATAAAATGATGCAGATTAATGACTTGTTTTGAATCTTGAGTACTTGTTGGATGCTAGCCATAAATCTTAGAAACATCTACTAAGTTAGCAATAGTAAACTGTACATAATACAGAAGTCTTAAATCTACATAGTATCAAGAATGCAGAAATGAGCACGAGAACAAATGGGCACGCCATAATCCTGGCGGTAAGTCCCCTCTTTGAAGAGTATCTGGAAAGAGATCCCCGGGGCCCTGGAACAATGGCAAAGAAGGAACAGGAGTGGGTTTTTAGTCAGTAAAAGTCTGACACTACCGCCCGTTCCGCCGAAGAGCAGGGGATCTCCATAGATGATATCCTACCCGAAAAAAAAAGCAAGACAACAATGGTTACCGACATAGCCCGAAGAATAACCAAATTTAAGTGACCCGAAAGGTTCTGGAGTTCCGACCGCAAACTGGAAAACGCAGCGGTGGTAGGCCTACCACAACGTAGACCTCGTGAAAGTCGCGGGAATCGGATGGATGCAAGATGTATAGGACCACTCGTAGTGGATGATGCTTAGGACCGCTGATATGTTGATAATGGTGACAACGTGAAGTTTTGAAATATTTTTACTGGCCTGTTGGTCTAGTGGTTAGCGGTCCTGACTGCTATGCCAGAGGTCTTGGGTTCGATTCCCACCCAGGACAAATGTTTGTGTGATGAGCACGACCATTTGTTCTATGTCTGGGCTTAATTTATGTGAGTGTTGATGGTAAGGCGCACTATTTTAACATGAGCCTATTCACTCTAGCCTTGAAGACACCCAAATTATAATCGGATGGGTAGACCTGAGCAGGCAAATTATTTCATTGTCTTAGTCATCATTTCAGCCGAAAGACGTCCACTGTTGGACATAGGCCTCCCCCAAGCGACGCCACAACGATCGAACCTGTGCGTCTCACATCCACCGCACTCCCGCGACTCTCACCAGGTCTTCGGTCCACCTTGTGGGGGGCCTTCCAACGCTGCGTTTTCCGATGCGCGGTCGCCACTCTAGAAGCTTTCGGCCCCGTCGACCATCCGTTCTACGAGCAATGTGCCCTGCCCACTGCCACATCAGTTTGGCAATTCCTCGGGCTATGTCGGCGACCTTGGTTCTCCTGCGGATATCTTCATTCTTTATGCGATCACGCAAGGAAACTCCGAGCATAGCCCTTTCCATTGCCCTTTGGGTGACTGTAAGCCTTCTGATGAGGCCTATTGTAAGCGACCATGTTTCAGTACCATATGTTATTCTGACATAGTGGCATTCTCGTACAAACACTTCAGCACTTCGATGTACCGATAGTCAATCTGGCACCGTTGGAGAGTTTGGCATTGTCTTAGTAAGATTCTGAAATACTTAGGCCACATTGTAAGGAAAGACGGAAGCTACCTCGAAAGGCTCATCGCGACCGGTAAAGTAGATGGAAAAAGGTCGTCGTCGCAAAGGTCGTGGTCGAACGTCGCGGGCGCAGCCCAATACATTGGTCTGACCAGGTCCGCACCGCTTTTGACTCCCCGGTATACACGGCCCTTCACACCGCCAGAGACAGGAATATATGGAGGAACATCATAAAAATGAAAGTGATGAAGCAGGGAAGTCACGACCCTCAGCATTGAGAAATATGACGCAAGGAGAAGACCTACTGAGAAAAACAGTAAAAAGCGCTATCAAACTCAGAGGTCAAAGAGAGTTTGGTTCATTGCTACTAGTATAGAAATGAGTTCAAAAACAAAATTTACCGTTTTAAAATGTTATAATATTCATGAAAAGGGTCGAACGCGATAATTACGCATACCATTTTAAAAATGTGAAAGTAACTCTGTCTACCGAACTGATACGTTTTTACACCTAAATGAATTTAAAAGAAATATATTGAACCTGTTATAATGTTTATCCTTGGAGTATGAACCTTTGTCCTGTTTATCATATATCCTACTGTTCCTAATTATGTCTTTCACGCGCGCGAAGGCCGCTGGTAAAAGTTAGTATACAAGAAAATATCGAAAACAAGTCTAAAGGCAACAATAAAACGAAAACTACTCATAAGACATTAATACTAAGCAAATAAGTTATAATACATACAACAGACAAAACTTGGCAAGTGCGAGTCGGACTCGCGCCCTGAGGGTTTCGTACAAACTTACCTATGTAAAGAGTTTCAATTCCTGATTGAAGTCAAGAAGTTTTGACCGAATCGCAAAAAAAAAATGTGACGTTACAATAAATTTTCTATTTTCAGATTTATTCCTATACTTGTGTATATATAATAATAATAAAAAAACATATATGTATAAAACCTTGCTTTATGCAAAATTTCAGGATTCGTGGTCAACGGGAAGTATACTGCCGCAGACCTAAGTACATGGTTTTAATTTCAACTCGAAACATCTACGCGTTCCCGAGATAAACACCTTGACAGACAGACGGATGGACAACAAAGTGATCCTATAAGGGACCCGTTTTTTCCTTTTGAGGTACGGAATCCTAAAAACTAAAAAAGTTAAAGACCAAAATATTATGAAGAAAATAAGTCTTATAGAGATAAGACAAGTCATAGAAGAACAATAGATATAAGACAAGTCACAGGACAACAATAGAAAGATCATTATACATAGCTCACCGCTTCTCACTTGCACTGGTACAGGTCATGTTCCGGAGCGAGAAGGAATAGCAGGTGGTCGCCTCCTTCTGTGAAGCAGTAATGCTAGCGAAGGAGGCGGCCGCACGCGTGAAGAAACGGCCCTCACGCTCTAGCCGAGTTGCTGACCCGATTTCCAGCCACCGTAGGCGTAGGCTAGCGGACGACAAGCAATGGGTAGCTCGCCATCCAGCCGACCAGTAATAGTCCGAACCGAGCTCAAGTCGTCGATGGCGTGAAGTGTTCCACTGCGCCTCAAAGAGATGTCAGCAAACCGCAAGGGCCCAGCTGAGTCGAAGTCTATTGGCGCAATGGGTTGTACAAAAGAGAACCCTAGGGCCCTGGAACGAAGGCAAAAAAGAACAGGACTGGGTTTTAGTCAGTAAAAGTCTGACACGAACTCCCGCTCAACCTAAAATAAAAAACTTTTTACAAAAAAAGAATAACTGACTTCACTAAAAAAAAATACTAAAAGGATCAAAATAACTTTAATTTCGGAAGTCGGTGTTACTCGGTAGTGTGTCTACCTTCCACCTTACGGCCCCATCATCAGATCAGTTTGATAGTACCTTATAGCCAAAGTGCATCTCATGACAATTCTAATAAGCCCAAACACGGCTAGGTTACATTGATTAGTTATGGAGTTCCAGTGCCTACCTTCCGGCTCCATCATCATCATCAGATCACTTCGATGATACCATTTTCAACGTAACTATTCAGAACCCTTCATTTATTTGTATTGTCATAGTCGCATAACTATGCGGGTAAGAAGTTCCGTTGACTATTTCTGGTCTTCTTCATCAGTTCCACTTCATCAATTTTTACTTTTTGACTGTAAATACTTAAGTTCTCGATGAAAATACTAAAATCACTATATAGTTGCCTATAATATTTGAGGAGTTCCCTTGATTTTGCCAAGATTCCATCATCAGATCCCGACTTGGTGACTATGGGACCATTTGGGAAGTATATCCTTTCCAACAAACAAATAATTTTTCAAATCGGTTGGCAAGCAACGAAATTATGCCCGAACAAACATAAAAAAAAAATACAAACATCCGAATTGAGAACCTCCTCCTTTTTTAGAAGTCGGCTAAAAAACGCTTCTCACTTAGCTGTCTTGGCAACAGAAGTCCACGTGAATCAGATTAGGGCTCTATTTTAACTTACGCATGCCGGCGACCTAATTACTTATTTTCTCTTAAATCAGCTATCGACAAGGTTTCATTTGCTGCTTAGACTCAAAAGAAAATGTAATCATTTCTTTTCATTTCACATTGATGTCAATAAATTAAAAAATAATATCGTTCATCCCACTTGAAGGTCGTAGGCGGGACAAAGTTGGTCACATTGTCCACGATCATCTATTTAGACGTATCTTTTCAATTGGAATTGAAATAAAAAATCAGACACGTGTATCTTTTATGTTTTCTATTTTGACTAATAGAGCGCTAGGCAGATTCTATGGCAGCTTTATTAAATACAAAAAGTCAAATGACCTCGCATACTTGACGGATATCAATGGATAAAAAAGTTTACATTTCTTTTTTGTTTCATTTCATTAAAAAAAATATTTCATCAGAATTCAGCTGAATACCAGGTCATTGAACGCTGGTAGTTTGGTATATTTAATATATAAAAATCTCGTGTCACAGTGTTTGCTATCGAACTCGTCCGAAACAGCTTGACCGATTTTCACAAAAAATATTGTGTGTATTTAGTAGGTCTGAGAATAGATCGTAGGCAATTTTTACCCTCCTACCCCTACCCCACATTCCATCAATCAATCTAATTCTTTTCGTTCAGTTTATTCTAAGGTTGTAGTAAAAGACGGCCCTATGCGATAAGACCACCCATAGTACACTTTATTTTTGCAAATGCTTGTCCTGGCAACATTATGAGGTGTACAATAAAGTATATAATAAATAGATATTTTTCTTTGACATTTTATATGGCAGAACAGCGTTTGCCCAGTCAGCTTTTTTCCATATAAAAACTGTCAAACCACCATTTTGATTCGAGTTTGAGTATTAAAAAACCGGGCAAGTGCGAGTCGAACTCGCGCACTAAGGGTTCCGTACAAACTTACCTATGAAAACAGTTCAATTCCAAAATTTTGTTACGAAGATTTTTCTGATTCACAAAAAAAGTTTTTTAGTGACGTAACTACAAATTTAGTTCTCAGATTTTTCCTATACTTGTGCTATGAGACCTTGCTTCATACCCAGGATTCTAGTCAACGGGAAGTACCCTATGAATTTTGATTCCTTTGAAAGTGTCAAAATACACGTTTTTTGTGACATAAACGGCTCAGAAGTTTGATTTGCAGACCTGAGTATATAATTTCCTGATTTTAATTTCAACTCGATACCTCCATATGTTCCCGAGGTAAAGGGTCTTAACAGACAGACAGACAGACGGACAACAAAGCTGATCCTATAAGGGTTCTTTATTTTCCTTTTGAGGTAAGGAACCCTAAAAATCACCCCTTAATTTTATTTTGTTTGTATATGACAACTCATTGGACCCACTGAAAACCCGAGCATGAAGAGGTCAGGGCTCATGGCTCAACAAAAACAGTTACACGTGTCGATCGAAGGTCATGTTACGGTTGTTTATAAGTGCCTATTTATTTATTTACTTAAGGACAACAGCTAACAAAACATACAGCATTATTTATGCTAAAGATAGGCCTATGTGAAATAAAAATATTTCTAATTTTCAAGTTCAATCATCTGACCACTAGACGTACAGCATTGCAATCGGTACATGGTAGACATCCTACCCATACGTACAAAGCGTTTTGGGAACACATTAATTACGCATGCAGCTAAGGAGTGAAACTGCCGAAGTCTGTGTTTCCTGATAGCCACAATGTTTAAGTCAAGAGTGAATAGGTTACTTCTAGGCAAGTGTGTTCCATCTTCGGCCACATCAGCTTACCATCAAGTTAGACATTGGTCAAACGCGAGACTACCCATAATAAAAAAAATTAAACTTGTCGATTTCTGTCTGTAGACGGGCGGCCGTACACTACGCATCAACACACCGACGTGCCTCGAACTCGGTGAAAGCACGTCGACTTTGTACGTTACATTACTCAAGCAGTCTTTTCAAGAGATATCTTTAGATGACAGACAATCAGTCGCCTCATCTAGACCTACAACCAGTCTGTTGTCCTAACTGCCGACTCCAACATCGTCACAAAAACGAGACCTATGAGGAGAAGTAAAGATTATTTTTGTTGTTAATAGCCGCGCGCATGACCAATGTCTCACCTGATAGAAAGCGACGATGTGGTCGACAATGGAGCGCGCTGACTTAGAAGAAACCTATTCAATCTTGACTTAAAGATCCCTAGGTTGTACCTATCAGGAAGCACAGACTCCGGCAGGGAATTTCACTCCTTAGCTGTACGCATAATGAATGTGTTCCCAAAACGTTTTGTGCATATAGAGATGCTCAATTTAAATTTGCATAATATTTCTTCTTATTGTAGATTTCATTGGCATTTTAAACAAAAATCATAGGATAAAATCATTTTTATTATTAATCATCTCAAAAATTTTGATCGACCTTGACTAGAGCCGGATGTATCAAACACAGCCGCAGACAGATGAAAAACGCTTTACAACGTCGTTTTAAAAAACCTCGGTTAAGTGGTCCAGACATAATATTAACATTACTGAGGCCCTGCCATGAACTCCTAACGCGATCCATTTTACGACCTAAACTGAACTGTTAAAGGGATAGAGCTAAAATATAGAGTGTATAGCTCCTTCCTTCTTTCACGCTCGCGCGGCTGACATTTTAATACTGTAAAGCGACTCATAAAATTCGTTGCACGCCAAAACTTCCTAAAATTAGGTCTAAATTAACCAATACTAACTACCACAAGGATCACTAGTCTACAGACGAAATGCAACAGAGTGACTATTGTTTTTTTTTTTCATATTTATTAGTACAATCAAAAAATTCAAAATTCAAACATTTTTATTTCACACAGGCCTACATTGGCTAGGCTACACGGTTCCAAATTGGTCGTTTCCTAAGGAGAAGAACCAGCAAGAAACTCCATGGTAACTCTCTTAAAAAAAAATTGTAGATATTATGTAAAGACAGTGTAGACCAGTCAATATAGTACTCAAAAGTACAATAAAAAAAATCATGATAAAAAGTGCATTCCAAATTTATTGTAAAAAGTCGTACTATTTTTTTACATTTTTGGCTCGTATTTACTTGTACTTAATGCTAAAAATCTGCCTAAAACAAATTAAATTAATATATTTTAACTATGTCAGCTATCCTGAGTGAATCATCTAACTGCATTTGTATCTATTTGTAATTTTATATTTGTTAGCTTTAGATTGTATATGTGCATGATATAGTCTCCTATATGTAAAAGAGTACACTAACTAGCTATCGGAGCCACTAATTATAAGATACGTATTGTGTACACCCTTTGTTGGAGATCCTAAATTAGTAAATAAATCAAGACAGAATTCTAGGCTGCTAATTTATGCAAAAAAAATCTGCAATAATAATAATTACATGTACACATAATTACTTTGAAAATAAACATTAAAAAGTAAGATAAACGCGATCAATTTAAAATTTTAATATTATCAAAAGAAGTTATTTTTTGTAGTATTTTTCATGAAACTTTACTAAGATGCAACTGAAATCTAGATGTGATCGAACGATTCTACTATCAAATTCGAACTAAGCCTTTAAATATACTGGTCATAACTATGGCATTTTAATGCAGTGACTGTGGTGGTGTAGGAACTAGCTTCCAAATTCTCTGTACTGATAAATGATATTTATTTTATAAGTAGGTTTAAAAAAACACTTTTACACGTCAATTTTTTTTTTGTCATTTTAAACTAGCTGAGGCCGGTGTTTCCTAGCTGACTACCCTGAGAAGAAACACCGAAACAAACTCAGGGGTCAAAGTCTCTTTTAAAGTCCATACAGTTAATATGTAATGGTCAAATCACATGAGAACCCTGCAGATTTGTCTGAGATTACTATAACATTCTTCGTGGAATTCTTACTAAAGTGTTACCACCACAGTGTTGTCTTTTTTAACCCAATGGTTGACGGGTAGAGTATGCCTTGTGGCATTAAGGCCGCCTATGTACCACCACTGTACATGAAGTTTAAATAAATAAATAAAGTGAACGAAACTGCAAAAAAAAACACAAAAGTTAGCTTGCGTTTGAGAACTCGGTTGTTAATTAATACCAACATCAATTCAGCTAGAAGACGTCCACTGCAGGTCATAATAATATGCCGACTCAAGTATCGCCACGACCAGTCCTGTACATGTCGCATCCATCGGATTTCCGCGGCCTTCACCAGGTCGTCGAACCACCTTGTGGGATGCCTTCTAACGCTGCGTCTTTCATTACGCGATCGCCACTCCAGAATCATTCGGTCCCTAACGACCATCTGTTCTACGAGCAATTTGCACTGCCCACTGCCTAAACCGACAATGTCGATAAAATACGTGTTCTATGAAACTGCTAAAAAGATATAGGCGTCGTCTTACAACGGCGTCTAATGCCATGTCCACTTTGACAAAACCATGATACCTATTCGCATTTTTTGTGACTCATGCAAAGCCATAGCATGAGACAAGCTCGTGTCCAAAACTACATAAGTGAATTCGACCTACCAAGTTCAAAATACACGTGTCGTCGGCAAACGAGGACGTTATGATGCGCGTATGGACGCGGTAGTTTACCGATTGACTGCTGCACTGCATTTCGCGGATTCGATTTGTGCACGGATCAAATATTTTTATGGCATACCGATAGGCGTTCCGGAGCTTGTATGTGTTAGTTTATATTCATGTTTGTGAACTCATCCACGATACAGAAGTAACTCCTAGTGTGAGGCGACGCTGCTATATTGCAAATATAAACGCAAAATATCTTCACGAATTGGTCCAGGCAACTATTTGTTTAAGACACTGATAAAGTTAAATAGTTGTTTTTGGTGTATAAATATAGCGCCTACTACGATGTCCCACACATCGCTCTGGCTTTATCCAGTCCTCCTTCTTTGTCCAGGTGATCTCTGTTTGGAATGCGCTCCCGCTGAACATGAGGACGGCTTCCAGTCGGTTCACTTTTAAGGTGAAGGCACGTGAATACATTCGCAGGAAGTTGGTCTAATCATCACAGCGTTGATTTGTTGGATTCGTTTTTCATAATAACATTGTTATTTTGTATGTATGTATCTAAGTATATATTTATTATTGTATTTCTAATCTTGTTTCCAATTACGTTGCACCTACACTGTTATATTTCTGCACCACCCTAAGGTCGACTGGTAGAAAATAGCCAAGGCATTAAAGTCCGCCTTTATACAGTTTTTCTTAGTAGTGCATAAAGTTTAAAAAAATAAATAAATATCAGTAGGTACAATTCAGAAATAATGTCTTAATATCCAAGTATTGGCATAATACAACGAATCTCGTATCAAAACGAACTTTATGTCATAAGCTTATACTGTGCGGCCAACTTTTCACGATGTTGAGTGATATGCAATCACTCGACGTTTTAAAATGTTAACTTTATGAACTGTTCAGCCACATTTAGTAGCGGTACTGATAAACCAGGGCAGACCTCACCAGTCATAATAGTTATACATACCTAAGTACCCGATATGGCATTTAATTTACAGTAGTTTAAGATGCAACGTAAATGATATTTATTTGTTACGTATTTGATTTGTTAGTCATTTGTGCAAGGCGAATGCGAAACCTTTGAACAATTTCAAGGCAGTTGATATAAAAGAGCCCTTATTTATCTCTAACGTTCATAAAGATACGGTGGAAGCCGATATAGTGGAATATATACACACGAAAACAAACGAAAAAATTAACCTAACCAAATTAAAAATGAAATACGACAAAGGTTATAATTCTAACAAGCTGTAATTCTCGAAACACAAGTTATATATGTATTTGGATGATAATATGTGGCCCGATGGAATTAAGTTTCTTCATTTTATGAATTTGAAAAAGGGCTTGACAAACAACATTTTAATGGATCATCTCAATCGTAATATCAAGCTCGTGATCTTTAATTGCAAGAATATGAAACGGAGTGTGGAGTGTGTCAGGTCGCTGTGCAGGGTAGCCGATGTAATAGCCCTCCAGGAAACATGGTTGGTCCGACAGGAACTACCTTTCTTCGACAGTATAGATGGCGACTTTAGTTTCACCGGCAAATCAGCCATGGACCTATCGGTGGATGTGAGACGGGGTAGACCCTTTGGTGGTATAGTAATTCTATGGCGAAAAAGTGTGTTTATTGACGTATCAATCGAGATCGAAGTGCAAAAATTATTGAATCGCGGTCAAGAGTGTACGAATAATCTGCGGGAGATGCTAATTCAGTGTGTATATCTTAGAAATTGATCACTTCATGAAATGGCCAAGTAAAACTGGCCAGATCGTTGTAAATGTTAAATTTTGATGATATTTCAATCTTCGTTAAGCCTACTTTTTTTAGACCTCTAATTATCATTGAAATCCTACACCAATGTTATAGCCAAACGAGGATTAACATATCATCAAATGTCAATTGGCCATATCATGAATTGATCAATTCTAAGATCTGGCCACGACATATAATGAGATGAGAATGTTGAGATGGATGTGTGGTGTGACGAGAATGGATAAAGTGAGAAATGAATATATTAGAGGAAGTTTGAAAGTGGCGCCAGTGACTGAAAAGTTGAAGGGGAATCGTTTGTTTTGGTATGGTCATGTAAAGAGGAGAGATGAAACACATGTTACTAAAAGAGTTATGAGTATACATGTGGATGGGTGGAGAGGGAGAGGGAGGCCAAAGAAAAGATGGATGGATTGTGTGAACAGTGATATGAAAGAAAAGGAAGTTAGTGATAGTATGACGGTTGACAGGATAGAATGGAAGAAAAAAACGTATTGCGCCGACCCCAAATAAGATGGGACAAGGGCAGGAAGATGATATTGCCACGACATATACATGCCAACGGACCAGTCGGACAATCTGCCAATGTTCACAAATTGTATGGCGAGTTTAGTGCTATTGTTCAGAATAGTAACATAGAATCAGTTTATATTCTAGGGGACTTTAATGAGCACCCACCGGCTGCTTTTTGTGATGAGTTACTGAATTTTTGTTCGGATAATAATTGGTTATGTGCAGACAGACAAGTTGGGCTTGTCATCTGATACATACATATTCTTTAGTGAGGCACGCAGACGTAAGCGTTGTATAGATCATTGTTTAGTGATAGAAGCTGCGTGGAAAACGATACCTAGTGTAAAAATTTACTATGGTGTGTATCGAACCACTTACCTATAATTATTGAATGTGATTTTGACATAATTAGAAAAAAATATACTGTTGACAATTGGATTTGTAATAATATTATTTGGGGTGAAGGGTGTAAGGACGAAACTGAAAAATATTTTGACATTTGTAATAATAATAAATTAAAAGACATTCATTTTCCTACTGAAATTGGTACCTGTGCAGATTTGTCATTGGATGATTTTCCCACCTAAAAAAAAACCTGTGCATTTTTTTTTTTTATTGATGAAGTAACACATTATATATTTGTATATATTTTTTTTTATAAACAAAACACTTAACTAATTAAAACTATATATATATACACTTAAGGCTACGTGTGCAATTAGGATGTGTGATAATTTCGAGCACAGACATTTTATCGACCAATTATATAATGATCTTATTGAAATATTATGTTATGCTACTGTAAAAAGCAGACCAGTTCGAAAGCGTAGAAAGGGTAACAGTGTGGCAGGGGGGAACAAGGATGTAAGGGAAGCTCACAATGAGGTGAGGCAGGCATCTCCTAGGTACGTATCTTGTGGTAAGCCAGACAGTGGCCCTTTATAAGTCGACATGAACACAACACGTAAAATATTTAAGTCTAGTCTAAAGTATTGTCAAAATTACAGAAAACAACTTGAGATGGACACTCTAGCAGAACATGTTTCTGGGAAAACTATCGGGAATTTTAGAAGGGTACTATCGTCAATTCAAAGTATGTGAGGCTGGTGCTAAGAAGAAACACCAAAACAAACTTAGGGGTCAAAGTCTCTTTTAAAGTCCATATAACAAATATGTAATGGTTAAAACATACGTAAACGTCGAAAGAACAATACAGAGTTGAGTGAGAACTTTCCAGTCAGCGCAAGCATTTGTCAGTATAGATACCGGCGCTAATTTTGAGCGCTCGGCGAAAGAGCTAGGATCGCTTTGCGCATCGTACACACCAATGACCCAATCGCTGTATAAGGATTGCACTCCCCACACCCGCATCTCTTTTCATACCACTAAAGAGGCCCGATATTTCACTTCTGCGAGCGTCTACGCAAGTAGAACTGTAGAAGTCAGCACTCAAGATCCGTGCCGGTATCTGTATTCGTGTAGCTCAACTCAGGCCTACTAAGGAGCTTAACGATTTGATGAACAATGTAATTTTCCACTATAAACAAAACATACTTAGCAATAGTGCAATATCTCTCTTGACCGATCTTCCTAGCGGGCATGTAGTGGTACACGTTAATCAACAAACCTGTACGAGCTCACAATGAAACAATGTTTTTGAACTTCTCTCGGGAAAAACCAGCCTTGAAGGCCAGATTACGTAATGTAAACACTCTTCGTTAGGTCTAGAGACAAACAAACAAGCTCCTTGTAGCTTATTACTGCAAAAAAAAACTAGATAATCAAGTCATACCGGTTAAGTCTAGTTCAAAATGAATACTGGATCCATCAGTTATTAGGTGCCGCTGTTTCCATGTCAGATAGTTAATTACATACTTGCAGTCAGGTTCGCATACTAGCCTCCAAGTTCGTGATCATATTTGTTTTTATTTATTTTTTTATGGAACGTTGCCTCACACACTAGGAACTACTCCTATATCGTGGGTGCGTTCAGAAATATGCAAACTCAAGCAAGCGTGCTCCATCGTCGGCCAACATCGCTTACCATCAGGTGAGATAGTGCTCAAACGTGAGCCTATCAATAATAATAAAAAAATCTCACACAAAACCACTAAGTTGTTACAGATGTAGGACATACAAATTTTTGTTCAGGGCGGGAATCGAACCCGCGACACGCAGCGTGCTGCGCTGCATGCCAAACCCTCAACTACTGTGCCCAAGATCACATATTTGAACGATATGCCTCATTTTAGAGGGTTTAAAAATGATGGATTATCGTACATAAATACTACTTCTGCTAATATAAATAAATAATTTTCTTCAAGAAAGTTTAGTCGTTATTTTTATCTGATGATAACTTATTATTCGAAACCTATTTTTTTTAGTAAAGTTGTTTATTTCCATGGGCCGAAGTAACATTTAAAATATATTTAATTTTTGTTACACCTTTACGTGTCATGCGCATGCCCACGCCTACGGTGGCTGGAAGATGTAGGTACGAAAACCCAAAAGTTTTATAACACTCAAGTACATACAAATACACCTTACGAATCAAAGTAATTTGTAATTTTTTATATTGTGTGTTATGTATAGACCCAATAATCATACTTTGAACTCAATATCTACATTTTTTGGCTTGATAAACCTAACAGCTACTTTCGCTCTGGGTCAAGCAAAAGAGATTGTCAGATTATATTTTACTGGCTAGAACCCACCCGTATTCCTTCAGTTATCTCTTGCGTTTTAAGGCCATGGCAATTCTTCCGAACAAACTTACTAAATCTACTTGTATGCAGGACAAATTAATAATGATTCGAGCATTATTCCTATATTTATTCTGCGTGGGCACTGACCCTTTCAAAAGTTACCTTGCAAAAGTCACTTGAACCGTTAAAATCGCTAAAAGAAGAAGTGTTAAGGATAAATGCTAAGAAATAAATATAATCTAATACAGCTTTGAAACATTTTTCCTCATCTCTTTAGTAACAAGATGTTTAACAAATTCCCAATTCTTTGAGATGACGTCAAAAGGTGCAGTAGTGATGGCAAGGCACTTTCTGATGACGTGGGTCTGGCCAAGTACGCATTCAGAAGAATCTGGCTCACGCATTTGATGCGAGAATACCATAAAAGGAGGAAAAAGTAATAAAGTTTTCTTGAAGTGAAAGCACACACATGTTTAAAAATTTATTTCCTTGTTTTATTTCACCTTTTTCTTTCATTACCTAGTTAATAAATTACCAAATTGTCATGTAAGCACACCCCTACAACTATTGTACTAGTTTTAGCAGAGCGGGGCCTCCTAGCACAGGTGAGCACCCTGTGTAATATATTATATTGTAGAAGTTGTAAAGTTACTGAATATAATTATTATTACATTTATTTATTTTATATACATATTCATTATTTTTTTTAATAATTTAAAAAAAAACACATTATAAAAAAAAACATTTAAAAATATAAAAAATAGTAGCCCGCATCGGAAACAGGGTCCAAGCTACCGGCGGCCAGGGCTCCTAAGAGAAGAATCTCCTAACAATGCGTGCCGTGTCCAGGAGTACTGCTTTCTGGATCAGGCTCTTGATCCAGCTGCCTAACGAGAGCCTCCTCAGATGTTGTTTGAGGCTCTTGGCTATTAAGCCATTGGCCGTTACGAATATCGGGATAATGATTATTCTATCCACTTCCCACATGCCGACAACCTCGCGAGCTAAGTCAAGATACTTAGTTTGCTTATCTTTCTCAGCTTTCACAAGGTTCTCGTCATGACGGACCGCTATATGAACAATCATTGTGCGACTTTCTAGTCGATCTATCACCACTATATCAGGTTTATTGGCAACAATAGTCCTGTCAGTGATAATAGATCGATCCCAATATAATGTGATATTGCCATTGTCGAGAACTGGGTCAGGCACATACCAATAGTACGGTACTCCTGATTCTACAAAATTTTATTTAAGAGCAAGTTGCTAGTGGATAATCCTGGCTACGAGGTTGTGTCTATGCAAATAGTCTCCATTAGCTAGATGAGATCACTCACAAATAATGTGTCGGATTGATTCCCCGGGCCTGTGTCGGATTGGTTCCCCGGGCCAAAAAAATATTATTATTATTACTACTGAAAAATGCTGATCGCCATTGGTACAAGTACAAGTACTCGTATGATCATCATCTATCGAGCGACTGCCCGTCAGACCTGCACCACCCAGTTACTGGCCAACAATATACTCCTTGGGTAGTTTGGAGTATGATGTTGAAAAAAATGTGTATTCTAAGATAAGAGTAAATCTAAAATAAATAAAAGGGACAACATCACTGAGCTTGATAGTGTAAGTTTTTGAGCAACTTTTTTTAATTCAACAATGCAAATTGTTACCCATCTTTTTTTTTTGACCATGAAATATCACGGTAATAAAATTTGGTTTATTTCGAAACCCAGTTTTACTATTCTGACATCTGAGTTTTTATTTGTTTTTATTGTAACAACACAAAAGTTAACAGCAGAGTAAATCACAATTAGAGTTTTTTTTGGTCTGGTTGCCATAAAATTGGGAGAAAGGATTCCTATAAAACTTAACAGAGAAACAAAAGTTTACCAACAAAATTATAAATGAATTGCGTGATAGACATGGGTTCCATGGTCATGTTTATCGTTTTGTTAAATCTGTTGACATGACACCCAACTGTTAACTTAGATAATAAACATTCAATTGTTTGTTCACTTAGATACTTAAATCAGCAGGCAACAAGTACAATATATGAGAGACCAAAAAAAAGTACGGCAGCCATATGCTCAACTATAAAATTTTTTGCCTGCAACCAAAATTTCTCCTAAAACGATCATCCGATTTTCGAACGTCATCTATAAGTTTAGATCTGCTTAACATTTGATATTTCCTTGTATGTTTACATAAATTTCCAAGAAAAATAATTACTTACTCAACACTTTTTATACATAATGCGTTTGAGTCATTCTGAGACGTAATCTAACGGTACATGGACCTTGAAAACATATTCATTGCCAAGGTTGAGGAAAAGACACCAACTCTGTAGTTTCCTGTGGTTTTGCCTTATTAATATATACCTAATCAGATAGACCGTGAGAGGAGAACGGTACTTAAACCACAATTTAAGAGTCATCGGATAATTCAAGAAAAAAAGTAAGATTTCAAGGTCCTTACAGCCTACGGGACTGTTTGAAGGAGTTACGGTTGCTCTGGAAAGTGAAGGTTTTCTTTTCCGACCTGTATTCCTTCAGTTGTCCAATGGAAAATAAATGCATTATAGACTGTAAAAGTATGACACTCTCTCTCGCTACACCCATTGCGGGAGCAGTTATTTGATTCATTCTCATCATCATTTCAGCCGACAGACGTTCACTTGGTTGTCACGTCTCCGTTGGACATAGGCGTTCCTCAAGTGTCGCCATAATGACCAGTTCTGTGCGTCTCGTATCCCTCAGATTTCCGTGACCCTCGCCAGGTCATCGGTCCTTCTTCTGGGAGGCATTCCAACGCTGCGTCTTCCGGTATGTGGTCGCCACTCTAGAACCTTTCGTCATGGGGACGAAAGGCGACCATCTTTTCTGCGAGCGATAATCGCGAGATTTAAGTAGCAGTGGGCAGGGCACATAGCTCGCAGAAAATATGGTCGAATTCTCAACAGAAAAAAAAATGTCCTGGTACTGGCGTGATGACAATGAAATTAACCAGTGGGTCCACAACAGTTATCTGTGATAGCATACACTCTCACTGGCAGCAAATGCATGACGTACAATAATTTCTTGTTTTTTTTTGTGGAATTTTTTCAAATGATTCCTCCCGCTTTATGTGGAGTATGAAAGAGTAGTAAGGAAGAGTCAGGCTTTTACAGACTAAAATCCACCTGTGCTCCCTCCGTTGCTCTTTGCGTTCTGGGGTACCTAACTTTTAAGAACACGCTTTCTGCTTTGGTAGGACACTTCTTTTCGAATCGATGGTTAATATTATACAATTTGGTCCCTGTACATAATTATGTATATGCAATGTAATCAATGTTTGTTAATCGAAATTTTGGCAGTCATCGTCGCGAATGAGAAAGGTGCCGATCAACGAAATTTTTAAGACATTATGTCCAGTTCATCTTCAGAAGTGCTCATAATTACATACATACATAAAGTAAACCTGGTATTTTCAATACTGAAATAAAGAAAAGCTAATTATGAACAGTTTCATATGATGAATGGTTTTCCTCACTGACGAAACAAGATATGGCTATAAAAAACAATCGTAATACCATTTTTTACCAAAATTAAGCATGAAGTAATTTTATTAACGGAAAATATTGGAATTCCCACAGCTGTGAATAAGTTATATACCAGTTTTTTGGCCATTAATATTGCTAAGGACGCGTTAGTGTTGATACGGCGCACTGACCCATAAGACGATTTTGACTCGTTAGAGATTTTTTACTGGGAAAAGCCGCGATGAAAAATCATACAAGTTAATTGTAATAGGTATCAACCAATTCGATAAGTTGATTCATAAAAAGCTGAGGATTAATACTTATACCATTCTTTTTAGTACAGTGGAACAAGCGACCTTTGATAATCATCTATCGAGATAATAATCATTAGTATTTTTTGCCACCTAAACAACCAAACAAGGGGTGTACACGGGGTCCAAATCAACATCTATCGGGCCCCATGCGACCTCACCGGATGTGATGTACCCTGCTGACAAACGGACGAGGCTATGGCAACCTGCCAACACGCACTGGACCAACTTGGCGGGTTATGGTCCAAATCCCTCAAATTAATTATTTATTATTCCTCCTTAATTGAATTTTATTATTAGAGACAGGCCCCAAGTGCCCGACGACTCTAGCGCTTGTGTTGGCGGGAACGGGCGTGGTAACGCAACCCTTAGGTTTGGGGAGATAAGAATCTCCGGGCGAGAACGATTAACCGTCAAACGACCCTGTTAGATTGCATAAAGGATTCTGGGTCACCAGCTACTAAACGACAACTGGACCTGGCAACGTACAGCACGCGTACACTCCAGTCGGATGAGAAGATCACCTAACTTGACGAAGAGTTGAGCAGGATAGGATCGAGTATTGTGGGATTATCCGAAGTCCGAAGACTGGAGGATGACACAATAATCCTAAAATCTGCTGACCTGCACTATTTTCGGGAGGGTGACCAGCAGTCCCAGAATGGTGTCAGGTTTATCGTCCACAAGTCTCTTGTGAACAATGTGGTAAAGATCGAGAGTGTGTCGACCAGGGTGGCGTACCTTATACTCAGAATATCATCAAGATATTCACTGAAGGTCATACAGGTTTACGCCCCGCCCTAATCACACCCCAACGACGAAGTAGAGACCATGTATGAGGATGTATCCAGAGCCATGCATGGTTATAAGACTCGCTTCACCGTGGTCATGGGGGACTTTAACGCGAAATTGGGCAAACAAGACAGTGACGAAATGCGAGTGGGGCAATTTGGATTTGGATGTAGGAACACCTACTGGCCAGTTTTATGGAAAAGGAGGGCCTCGAAATGATGAACTCCATTTACAGAAAGCGTGAGCTTAGGAAGTGGAGGTCCACTTTCTAACCATCTTTAAGGGCTTTGCCAGGTGGCAAAGCCCTGATGGTGCAAAATGAGATTGACTTCATCATGTCGACGAAGAAGCAAATATTCAATGATGTCTCTGCGATTAATGCGGTGAAAACCCGTAGTGATCACCGCATAGTAAGAGACACATTGAATATCAACGTCAAGTTTGAAAGATCTCGACTGATGAGGTTAACGCTCCATCCAGCACAAATCCAAATTAAAAACTCCGAGAGTTTTCAGCTCGATTTTCAATATCGTTTAGAGTGCCTAGGAAGCTCCGTGGACCAATACATTGATGGGTTCGTGAAAACTGTCCATACGGCGGGTCTAAGTTCTTTAAGACTCGTATAAATAGGAACAAGAGGCTCTCCGATCGAACTCTCAATGTTATGCAGGAGAAGCGTAAGATGATTCTGCAGTCTTTAGATGATGCGTGAATATATTGGGAGCTCAATAAACGCGGCCTTCACTTTAGGCCGAAGCTTTAGGCTCCCATACTTGTTTCTATTTATTATTTCGGTACCAAAGCTATATCCATTTTAGGCATAAATATGACGCCATTATCGCCAATAACAGTTTCTAAATAGGAATATTTACGGAAGCCACAGACGGGAAAAAATTATACTCGTTAAATTACCCAAATGTTACCAATAATATTACACAATTTTGACGAGCAGAATATCAGGGGATTCCCCTAAAATAACAATGCTTTAAAATTGACACGAAGTAAAAACCACAACAGCACAGGTAGTTTCTGAAGGCACTATTACAATCCACGTCGATGTTAACCAAATAGAGGTATAGGTAAAGACAAATATAATTGTAGCAGCCAGTAGTCAGCCGCTTGACTGCTTGCGGCACCGCAGGCGGCGACGCGCCCTTTTTGTACCTTTCAAGCCATAGTGGTCTTGTTAGGATATAGTAGTAATAGTTATCGTATTATGTCCCGCTACTGGCGAAGGCCTCCCTCTCGAGGTACTCTAAAAAAGACTAGTTTCTCAAAGAATTTCACTCATTGGCTCGCAGCCCTGCCAAGCCTCCAGAAGTCGGCCATTATACATAATAGCCACACCTGCTAATCACATAATGTAGATACTTGGTTCTTCCGGAGCGTATTATAAAAACCCGCGACTCGTGAACACCACGTGTACTGCATTACGCAACAACACTGTTATTAACGCCTTAATTAGGTTTTCCTAGTAAACTGTTTTACATTTTGTCGCCTTCTTGTTCGTATGGATTGTTTTTCCTCGTTATAAGAGCTTAGGTGTATTTCACACGAGGTGGGAATCTGTAAAGTTACTGTTGCACGATACCATAACGTTATTATCATAAATTTACAGATATAGAAATGCAGACTTCTATTGTTGCTATGGTAGTCCTAAGCAAGTTTAGAGTCTCGGAAAATTCCTGAAAAGGAAACCCGGAGTCCTAGAACGCAAAGAGTAACTAAAGGACACTGTTGTGGTGTTTGATAAATAATTTTCCAACTCAAAAAAATTAACCTTGCTCAACAGATCCTTTTGTATGAGGTGAAAAATAATCCAAAGACGTGATGAGAGCGAGAGAAGCTCTAGGGTGAAACGAGAGTGGTCGGCAAATTTTTACTGTCTAAAACCAGGGCCACGGTAACTCATTCGAGCATTCCCGTAACCCCCAGCAATGGCCCTAGGTTTAAACACGGGGTCGTACAGTATCGGTGGTCACCTATGGATTTTAACTCGATATACGGCAATAAACGACAATCATCTGTGCCTTTCCTTTTAAGGTATTCAGGTGTCAATAGCCGTATGATTGTAGTTGGACGTCACTCGTCAACTAGTTTCATGAATCATGAAAGGCAATTACATCGTCATAGCAGACTACTGTTAAATGCTGTTTCGTTTGACATAATGGAGATGAGTAACAAAACATCGGGTATTTTGATAAGCATCGTTACTGACGACACGAAGTTTAAGGAAACTCTTTCAGTAGATAGGCCAATTACACAATTTAAATTCCTCAATTCCAGATTCATTTACACAGGCATTGCACACAATGAAATAGATGTAGACGTGAACGTCAGTGGTACCTATAACTTTTTCAAAACGTGCTTGTTCATCATCAAACCTTCCAACGCTAGGTCTTCCGGTACGTGGTCGCCATTCCAGAACCTTTCGTCTCCAACAGCCATCCGTTCTGCGAGCAATGTGCCCTGCCCATTGCCACTTAAGTTTGGCGATTCTTCGTGCTACGTCGGTAACCTTGGTTCTCCTGCGGATATCCTCATTCCTGATTCGATTACGCAAGGAAACTCCGAACATAGCCCTTTCTATTGGCCTTTGGGTGACTTTAAGTCTTCTGATGAGGCCCATTGTAAGCGACCACGTTTCGGACCCATATGTCATTACTGGCAACACGCACAGGTCATAGACTGATAAAAGTATGCTATATGCTATTCCACGACATGGTTTGTCCTTGTACTAAATTTCATCCAAATCCGTCCAGCCATTCGAACCATTCAACACACACAAACTTTCGCCTTATAATGTTAGTGTGATACAACTACGTATGGTCTGAAATTGCCGTCACACTTGATGTTTTTGTTCGATCCTATGTTGGAGTAGGAATCTTGTAGCAAAAGTGCGGTGGGTACTTTAATTATATAGGAAACCTCTATTTACTAGGAAAATTAATGATTACTAGAGCAACTATGCTATTAAATAAAAAAAAAAACAACAGTAAATAATATTTCTGTATACCAGCTATACCTATGTATTTAATAGTTCTACATTGCTTAACGATGAATGTGTGGGTTCTGTTGTGACATGATTGTGTCTGTCAGAGTCACGAAAACCAAAATATTTGTCAGCACGTAGAATCTTAACTGAGTGGTACTTGATATACGCGTCATGTTCGTGAACAGGCGCTGTCAGTTGAGACTGGTCATCTCTAAGCTGCCAGTGGCTTATTTTAATTTCTTTATTTTTTTTATTTTTTTGTTTTGTAATCACCGCCATAACAGAGTTAGAAGTAGAGACAAGAAATATGAAACTGAGATATTTGTTATACATAACATGATTGAAAAGAGTGTCCATGAAGTTTCTTCCACGTTCTTCTCCATTGAGATCTACGTTTTGGAATGTGCAATTAGCCAGTAAAATGATTTTACTGGCTAACTGACTTCCTGACAATTCAAAAATGCATGTAAATGGTTTATTTGAAATAGATGCTTCGAATTTTGAATGTCATTATGACTGATCGTTCTTTTCGTTGCACGATTTTTTTGAAATTTAATATTCGGACTTAAAAAGAGACCTCGGAGTTCAAGGATAGTCAGATTTATGTATTATATAGTCGATATTTCCATCATAGAAATTTCGCATCTATCCTGTTTTGTTCCGTGAATTCTTTTAAATAGTATTTTCATATCCAATAATTTGTATTGTAAACGGTTTACCTATTTCATTTTAGTGTTTTAATGCTCGTAAGTCGGGGCTTTTACCACTCAGCCACCATTGCTCTTGTTGTAGGTCACGGGTTTATACCCAGCCACGTGTATTTTTCAGTGTAAAAGGAAAACATCGTAAGAAAATCGGCATGTCCTAGAACCAAAAATTCGAAGACATGTGACATCCATCAACCCGCAGTGGGCCCGCGTGGTAGATTACGGCCCATTCCCTCTCCTAGAGAGGAGTTCGGAGTCCCAGCAGTGGGGTCATTATAAGGCGATTTATTATGCAATTTTAATGTTTACTAAAATAATCCTGGAAACGTATTTTTAAAATTTAGGCAGTTGGTGAAACTGAAATATGGATAACAGGTAAGTACTCTAAACTGGAAAATAAAAACTTACAAGTTTAAGAAAAAAATCATTTGACAGATTTAAAAGACAACGGTAAAATGCCGAGATGCAAATGCACAAAAAAAAGATATTCTAATTTCAGAAGCAGTCTTTAAAACTGCAAAACAAATACCTGTTCTTGATTTAAACGTCATTCTACACAGGCTCATTGTCACTTCAGGTGACCTGAATCTTCCGTATCTAAGCTAAATACTTTTAAACCCCACGCACAGAAGTCGTGATGGCAAACAAAGCAGTCAATAATAATTCTAAATAATCTGGTTACTCTATAATACTAAACTTCAAACACGGTAAATAAAACCCGTTTTTACAAAATGGTGTATTATTATCAAAACCCATTGTCCCGTGTATAATAGAAAAAATAATTCGATAGTACCTAGTTTGTTTAGTAGGTATATTATATTATATTGTAGCGGCGTAAAATATTAACCACGGTTTATGACGTCTTTACCGATATGCATGAGTCGTAGGGAATTTTAATAATACAAATCAGTATAACTCAAAAATTGAAAGGCTGTCGTTTGTCTTCATACGGTTATGTGAAGAGGGATGAAACGCATGTGACTAAAACTAAAAGAGTTATGAGAACATATAGGTTGAAGGATGGAGAGAGGACAAAAAAGATGGATGGATTGTGTGAGGAGTGATATGAAAGAAAAGGCAGTTAGTGACGGTGGACATAACAGAATGGAAGAAAAAACCTTATTGCACCCACCCCAAATAATATGTGACAAAGGTAGAAAGATAACGATAGCTTTTACTCCTTAACCTAACCTAAATATAAGCTTTGGTATCGGGGTAGAGGCCTCCTTAGGACAGTTCAAAATAAGAACAAATATTATAAGAGAATTGAGTAAATTAGATAACGTAAAAGATTAGGTGCGTGCAAACATTGCAAGTTCAATAGAAGAATGTAAAAAGCACAAGCAATTAATTTTTGAAACAGAATAAATCGATAAAAATAATTCATCCCATAGATTTAGCAAGATATCAAATCAATACCACCCGATTTTCAAAGGTAAAATTTCGTAGATTATGATTTGCCGTTTAGGGATTTTATTTCATCCGTCAAACTGAAATACATAATGTTGAATCCCTAGTTTAACTTTATTAAAAGAGCAAATTTAAACACGATTTTTAGCCTATAAAAGGCTGTTTTATATTTTCGAATTCCTCCATCATGGTGCTTTATTTGATAGGACAATCATATTTAGTTTCTACCAGGAATTTCTATGACAACCATATATAACTGCGACATAACGGCAACGATATGTATATTTCAGTTGATAAATATCTTTTCCCTTTAGGAAGTTAATTTAAATTATCATGAGTTTTGTTTGCAACTAAATTGGCATTTAAAATAAAGGAAAACCAGAATCGAAAAGCTACGTGTTGATAGTCAGATATATTAGCGACGTTATTAGTCATAGAATAACTGACCAACAGCTATGTAGGCATTAACACAAAGCTCAAAGGCCAATGATGCCACTTAATTTGTCACAGTTACACTCAAAAGACGGATTAGTGACTGCAGTTTCGTTTTTAATATACCTGCAAATACAACAATCGTACAGTCTACTATTAGGTACTTTAGTCAGAACGACAATGCTATCCATTTTCTTAATTTCCCTACCCTAACTGAAGCCATTTTTCAACATGATTGAATCAGAAATGAAGAGATATGCAACAGAATTAAAGTAAACGATATAGACTCGAAGAATTACCAAATTACAGCAACAGTGGGCACAGTATAATGGTTGCCCGATGGGGTATAGTAAAACAGCTGCGTTGGCTTATCAACGCAGTTCCCATAAAGTTTTCACAGTCTGCTGAATGCGAGACGCACGTGACCAGGCTGTATTCCAGACGTATGGAAGAAGTTATATTCAGCAATGGGCGTATTTTATTTTGCGTCTTGGAATGGCCATGTGAATAGGAGGGATGAAGCACATGTTACTGAAAAAGTTATGAGTATACATGTGGATGGATGGCGAGGGAGACAGAGGCCAAAGAAAATATGAGTGCATTGTGCAAGAAGTGATATGAAAGAAAAAGGAGTTAGTGATAGCGCGACGGGTGACAGGACGGAATGCAGGGATTGCACTGACACTAGTAAAACAGGACCAAGGCAGGATGACGATAACGATGGGCGTATTATAGCTGATTCCAGTTGGATAATAAGAATACATTTTAGATCAAATTATTTCAATTTTGATAACCGTGTGCCCAGTATTGTCGAAGCTAAAAACCTATCACCAGTTTCAATACGTAATACAGTTTTCGGACTTAATTAAAGTTTTTACGCATAACGATAAGATCCGATAACGTGGCACATCCGTTTTCCTTCCCTAAGTACCGTAAGTTTTATCTACGTAGATGATTGACCTGTGAGATAAAAATAATTAACTGACTATAGATTTTACGAGCGTCATCGGACCTCCACTGATGATGGATGGAATTGAGGAAACTAGGTGACAAATGCTTGCATATAACAGTACTAAAGTGTTTGACAAGGGCACATCTTGGGGCCTCGCCTATTTTTAACGTTCCGTACCTCAATTGGAAAAACGGAACCCTTATAGGATTACTTTTGCTATCCGCCTGTCAAGAAACATTTTCTCAAGAACGCGTGGAGGTATTAAAATGAAATCAACACCAACTACTCAAGTCTACTTCTTCACAGAGTTATGAAAAAATCAAATAACGCAATTAAAGATAAGGTTTCGTTTATGGTGCATAATTTGGAGTAAATAATTTGTTCGACAGGAGATCAAAAACCATAGGGTACGTTCCGTTGACTTAAAGTCCTGAAAGGCAAGAAGCAAGGTGTCACAGCACAATTAAAAGGAAAAGTATGAAAACTAACTTTGTAATTACGTCACAAAATGAATGATTATTTTTTGCGATTCAGTTTTTTTTTAATTGATATAAACCAGTGCTTGACTGCGATTCCACCTGATGGTAAGCGGAGATGCAATTATTGATGGTGAGGCGCACTAGTTTAAAATCATCGAGACTCGATTCTGGAATCAAACTACATATTTATATAAGAAAGTTTATACCGAACCACCGGTGCGCGAGTCCATTTTTTAAATCAAACCTGGATGTAAGCCTAAAATCCAGTTTTATTCAATCTGACTAACACTGGGGAAAGGTAATCGCGAGAAAGTGGTAATTTACTTCTTATCGGCGTAGCATATCCTCTTCTCCAAAAAAGCTCCATTAGCCATCATCTCAATCTCAGTAGTAATCACATGAGTCCACCTGCTTTGTATTCACAAGTGTCCTTAGAGAAATTACTTTTCTATTAGCGTTCCTGCCAAACGCTACGCACAAAAATGTATGGTTATAACATTACCTGCGGAAAAGTCACGTGACAAATGACGTGATAGGTAATGTCTTTGCCATTCTTTTCTGTGCTTAGCGTTTGCTGGGAACGTTAACAAAGTAATCGTTTGTCTAAGCCTTTAACTTTCTCATATATTTTTTTTTATTATTATTATTAATAGGATCAAGCTTTACAACTATCTCACATGATCACACTTGTTTAGAAGTAACCTCTTCACTCTTGACTTAAAGACCTCTAGGTTACAGCTATCAGGAAACAGATTCGGGCAAGGAATTCAACTCATTAGCTGAACGCACAATTAATGTGTTCGGCAATTGGCTATGCATCGCCAAAGACTTAAGTGAAAAGCCGCTGATGATGAATGCATCTTCCTGTCCTGATGTGTTGATGTTAGATGACGATATTTGCCTATTAAGGAAACACGGGATAATTTCCTTTTACCCACCTTTTATTTTCCTGACGTCAACAAAAGTCCGAGAAGATCTGACGCACATGAAGAGTTGAAGACACGAGGTGGCGAAGTAATGAAATGACGTTAATGTAGCCAATGCCGTATCTATTGCTCTTACGTATACGTATATATTTTGTAATATCTGATTATTGATGAGTATTTGGAGAAGGATCAATGATAAAACCTAAATGAAATACCCTGATTGGTTTTGAAACTTTCAAATGTAGGTAAATATATTAAAATCATTACAATGCAATCATCCTATCATTCCTCATAGCGTCAAACGTATTTATTTAGGAATCCGTACCCAAAAGGTGAAAACTAGACCCTATTACTGAGACTTCACTATCCGTCTGTCTGTCACCAGGCTGTATCTCATGAACCGTGATAGCTAGACGGTTGACGGTTTCTGTTGCCGCTATAACAAAAAATACGAAAAATATACTAAAATAATATATAAGTGGAGCTCCCATACAACAAATGTGATTTTAAATACCAAAAAAAAGGTTTTAATATAATGTCAATCATCATCATTTCAGCCGAAAGAAGTCAACTGCTGGACATAGGCCTCTCCCGAGCGACGCCACAACGACCGATCCTGTGCGTCTCGCATCCACCGCACTCCCGCGACTCTCATCAGGTCGTCGGCACACGGTTTTCCGGTGCGCGGTCGCCATTCTAGAACCTTTTGGCCCCATCGACCGTCCGTTCTACGAGCAATGTGCCCTGCCCACTGTCACTTTAGTTTGGCGATTCTTCGGGCTATGTCGGCGACCTTGGATCTCCTGCGGATATCTTCATTCTTAATGCGATCACGCAAGGAAACTCCGAGCATAGCTTTTTCCATTGCCCTTTGGGTGACTGTAAGCCTTCTGATGAGGCCCATTGTTAGCGACCATGTTTCAGTACCATATGTCATCACTGGCAACACGCACTGGTCATAGAGTTTCGTCTTGAGACACTGTGGTATGTTGGACGAGAAGATACCGCGCAGCTTCCCGAACGCTGCCCAGCCGAGTCGGATTCGACGATTGACCTCTTTCTCAAAGTTAGACCTACCCAATTAATACCCAAAGGATTGTCTGTCCCAGGTAAACGTAATCGTCAACAACTTCGAGTGCAGAGTCTCCGATCTTGATCAGAGAGATAATGTAGAGATGTATGTAATGTATGTATGTAATAAAATTTCAATAATTCTTATTCTTTATTGTACCCACAATTTTTAACCGACTTCTAAAAAAGGAGGAGGTTCTCAATTCGGATGTTTGTATTTTTTTTTTTTATGTTTGTTCGCGCATAACTTCGTCGCTTGCCAACCGATTTGAAAAATTCTTTTTTTGTTAGAAAGGGTATACTTCCCAAATGGTCCCATAGTCATTAAGTCAGGATCTGATGATGTAATCTTGGCGAAATCGAGGGAACTCCTCAAATATTATAGGCAACTGCATAGTGATTTTGGTATTTTCATCGAGAAATTAGGTATTTACAGTCAAAAAGTAACATTTGATAGAGTGGAACTGATGAAGAAGACCAGAAATGGTCAACGGAACTTCATACTCGCATAGATATCACAATGAAGATAGTTAAGTGACTAGTTACGCGAAGTTCTGAATAGTTACGTTGAAAATGGTATCACCAAATTGATTTGATGATGATGATGGAACCAGAAGGTAGGCACTGGTGGGCACGCCACAATTATGGCGGTAAGTTCCCTCTTTGAGGCGTGGTTGGAAAGACCTCACGGCATCCTCACATTCCGCATTACGCAGGTTCTCACCGGACACGGTAAGTTCGGGAGGTTCCTGCACCGGATTCGTGCGGAAACGACGCCCGGGTGTCGCCACTGTGTGGCCCACCCGGAGGACACGGTAGAGCACACGGTGGAGGTGTGCCCCGCTTGGGCAGAGCAACGCCGTGTCCTCGTGGGGGCAATCGGCGGCGGCGATCTCTCGCGCCGGGCCTTGGTTCAGGCCATGCTCCGGAGCGAGGAGGAGTGGCAGGCGGTCGCCTCCTTCTGCGAAGCAGTAATGCTAGCTAAGGAGGTGGCCGATCGCGTGAGGCAACGGTCCTTACGCTCCAACCGCCGCCGGGATTCCGATCCCGATTTCCGGCCACCGTAGGCGCGGGCTTGCAGACGGCGAGCAATGGGTGGCTCGCCGTCCGACCGTCCGGTAACCGTCCGGACCGAGCCCAAGTCGTCGACGGCGCGTTTTGTTCCACGCGCGCCTCAAGGAGATGTCAGCAAATCGTAGGGGCCCAGCAGGGTCGAAGCCTACTGTGGCCACGGGTAGTGTGAAAGCGGAACCCGGGGCCCTGGGACGAAGGCAACGAAGGAACAGGAGTGGGTTTTTAGTCAGTAAGAGTCTGACACTATCTCCCGCTCCGCCCAAGAGCGGGGATGTCATTAGGATGATTTTCCCACCCAATAAAAAAAAAAAAAAAAAGGTAGGCACTGGAATTCCGTAATTAATCAATATAACCTAGCCGTATTTGGATTTATTAGAATTGAAAGAAAGAAAGAAAGAAAAATAATTTATTTGGTACAGCACAAGGCACAACAATAATATAAGATAACACCAAACACTAAAAAATAAAATAAAGTAAAAATATATAAAAAAAACAAACAGTAGCAAAAAAAAAATATAGTTGCATGCCTTACGGCTGCACCAAAATAGGTCCAGTTCAGCATAAATGCCAGGCAACTAGTGCCTGACGCTGGTTTTCAACTGAACCTGTGGTTGTGACGCAACGGACGCAAAACAGTTTTGGATTGTAATATATATGTGTCGGTGATGTATACTTAAATAATATAAACCATTAAAATAGTATTATGTTAATTATAATAAATACGTGTAAGATAGTGTGTTTGTAAAAAAATAGTAGACGAGTAAAACAAAAGTGTAACAAGAGACAATAAAATAAAGACACAAAATGTGCGTAGATCAATCTCGAACGAGTCAGGATGCAATCTGTGCATTTACTCACTCCCACAATATTGCGTTGTGTGCAGCTGTACGCGACGGAGCGATTATTGAGCGAGGTTTTTTAAGTTGATCTATTCTTGCTGCGAGTTGCATTGAAGGTGTAATAGGAAAAAAAATATATATATACATGGTTGAAAGTAGAGTGGGTGTATAAAGTTTTTTACAAATAAAATAGGACTACAAGTACGGAAGGTAAGTGCAAAATTAATAATTAGAATAATCATCTTCAATTGTCATGAGATGCACTTTGGCTATAAGGTCCTATCGAACTGATCTGATGATGGAGCCGGAAGGTGGAAGGTAGACACAAGAACTTCATAATAAAACAATGTAACCTAGAAGTGTTTGGGTTAATTGGAATTATCATAAGAAATAGGCACTCTGTTTATAAGTGTATCGCAACTAAAAAGTGTGAAATAAAAAACTTTTTACAAAAAAAGAATAACCGACTTCAGTAAAAAAAAGACTAAAAGGATCAAAATAACTTTAATTTCGGAAGTCGGTGTTAAATAAGATACAAATAATACAGAGAAACACCGACTTCCGAAATTAAAGTTATTTTGATCCTTTTAGTCTTTTTTTTACTGAAGTCGGTTATTCTTTTTTTGTAAAAAGTTTTTTATATACTATCAATAAAAATAGGACAGTTGATGTACATAGGCGAGCTTAACCCACAGCTGGGTTATA
Organism: Mythimna vitellina; assembly: GCA_949316375.1. Classification (NCBI taxonomy): domain Eukaryota; kingdom Metazoa; phylum Arthropoda; class Insecta; order Lepidoptera; family Noctuidae; genus Mythimna; species Mythimna vitellina. The sequence continues at coordinate 678,713 of OX438692.1, read as the reverse complement.
ATGGTACGGAATAAGTATTGATAATGATACGGAACCCTTCATGCGCGAGTCCGACTCGCACTTGGCTGGTTCCTTTTTAATCACTATTCATCGATCATTTTTAAAATGCAAGCACAAAGTTCACTTAGAGAAATTCGCTACGCAATATCAAAAATCTCTTTAATTATACAAATCTTAAACGATGGAAATCAAAAACCTAATAAAAAAACCCGGTTTGCCGAAAATCGTAATTTGACTTTTGGGTTTTTGCCGCGAACAATTTTTTTTTTTTTGTTCGCGCTGGCCGACCTTCAAACTGAACGCTTGTTATAACAAAAACTTTTTTTGTTTTTTTTTTTATTTTGGTACCCGGTTGTGATTGGAGCTACAGGTACAATATAACATAACATCACGCCTATATGCCCCTAACAGTTAGACACATATATATATATGATATATATATATGGTATATGAGACACCCTCATTTCATCAGTTAAAACCCTACTCGAAATATCCTAAAAGATTTGCCAACTACAGTCTACACGACCAATTATAATTTAGGTATATTCAAGGCTAGAGTGAATAGGTTCTTAATAAACTAGTGCGCCACACCTAACGATTGCATCACTGCTTACCATCAAGTGGGATCGCAGTCAAGCACTAGTATATGCATTAAGGAAAAAAAAATTTTTCGTTCCTGGGGACTTTCGCAATATAATATAGGACGTTCGCTGGCGCAGTTGCAACCACTAGTGTTATCGACTCTCTCACCATCTTGTTTGAGAGTCTAACTTGGTCAGAGATAGAACAATATATCTATGCTTTCAAATTTATCTAAGTTTGAACGCAGAAATTAGGTTATCAAAAATTAAAATCACACACGAGCAATAAAACCATCAAAGTATGACAGAGTTTTAATGCAATAAAAAACCAGACGAAAAACACGATAAACACACGATTAAGACTTACACGTGTTTGAGTTTTTTTTTGTTGAGCAAATGAACGAAATAACATTCCTACGTTTTGTTTTTTGTAACAATGTAAACATGATCAAAAAGCTGCGTATGGTATGGATGAGAGAAAAACATGTACTTAATGAATCACGGAGTCTTGGACGTCAATGGTAAAAGTCTGATGAAATGACTTTGTAATTTAGACGTAAAACTATATAATGATGAAATTGCACTTGCAGTGACTCAGATGCATTTTACCTTTTATTTACATCAGTTTTTCATGCTTTTTCTCTCAGATTCGAGAAAGCTACTATTTATATATCATTATTTTTCTATAAAATGAATTACGTTACAAATAATCAATCCATGTATCCAATCGACTATTTTGATTAAGGGATCATTAAAGTTCTTGATAATCAAACTTAAATCTCCATTTAAGTTTGTTATCTAAAACAAAATTTAGATTTTTTAAGTTGGGAACTATGTTGATGATATCATGCTTCAACTTTCTGATCAACCAATAGTCCAAATTTTCCATAGCCCCAAATTTTATAGAAAAACTATACTATCAACAACTTTGAAGAAATTTTGTAAATTATTTACCTTAGTATGTAAGTTATGACAAATCTATGCAATTTTCGATATCAGCCAAAGGTATAACATGAGAAAAATCAACTTTATAATGTACCCACTGCTGGGCGGCAAGTTCCTTCTCTAGAAGAGGGAATGGGCTGTAATCATCCACGGGGGCCCAGTGCGGATTGCTAGATGTCACATGTTTTCGGATTGTTTATTCTAGGATATGCCAGTTTCCTTACAATGTTTTCCTACACAGTTTCAAAGCACCGAAAGGTACTCATGGTAAAGTCTCGTACATGTTTTTTATGTCTACCACACGAACTGTAGGAAACGATACTTACAATAATTTAAAAATCAGGTTCGGTTTTCAAAACTTAAGACAAGCTAACAAGGCACACGTTTTCAAAACCGTAAAGGTCAAGTCAAAGATATGGCATATCATTGATATACATATGCAAAGTACATGTTAGGTACGATGCGATCTCGAGAGCCGGTCGGACCTGCCCGACTGGTCGGCCCTGAGTTTGTTGCACTGCGCTCCGGCTTCTAATCTCATCAATTTCGGCTTTGTCATTAGTTTCCCTTTCTTGCAGTGTTTATGTTATTATATTGTAATTAATCAATTTTTTATACATATTTAGGTTTTTCGCTCCTGCCATTAATTTCGGATTTTTTAAGATTCTTTTACTAAGCCAATCCTATAATATATTTCTCGTTTTGCATCTTAAATTAATTTAATACTAGGAAGCAATTGACTATAACCAGTAATGTGGTATGATCTTCCAAAAATATGAATATAAATTCTTTAGAACATGTTTTATAGCAATTTATTAAATGTTCAAAATCATTTATTTAACCCTTTAAGTGCCAGCACCGGATTGGTCCGACGAGTGTTTTGAAGTCGTATTCGTTAAGGTCGTCTGTTTGCGACTGGGTACTTCTTCCCGTTAAGCTTTTCAATCCTCATAGATGACAGAAAAGCTGACGAGATGGAGTGTTTGGTCTTGGATGTGCGACCCTGGCGTTTCTAAATCTTTGTCGGATACATCGATATATCCGACGCAGGTGGTTAAAATTTCCATCAAACAATTTCCTTAATTCTTAAGTTTACAACCAAGACCTAAGTGTATTCTTTTCCAGCCTAATTTCCGCGTCAAAGAGGAAACTGTCGTAGTAGTCTCATTTATCTTAAATGAACACGTATATACAGGCTGAATCACTTAAAACTGCCGCCGTGAAGGTCACACTTTGAAAATTCTACAACTCAATAACACGCAAAAAAGTGGTTTACGTTAAGGTGTAGTCACCTTAACCCGTCTGTGGAATGAGTAAATGATGATTTTATAACTACAGATAAAATAGGGATATAATAAGCACAGGAAAATGAATATCCAGGACAATGATGCGGAAAAATGGAGGCAACAGGACAGTCTGTTATCTGACGCGTGCTTAAACATGTGCTGTAATAATAACAGCCTTTAATAACTATTTTACAAATTAAGTCAATATAAGGTCATCGACAGCTTCGCATTGGCTGATTTGACTCGTCTTGATTTAAGACGCTCAATTGAGATTGATCAGTACTTAAATCATCGTACCAATCCCTATGTTGCGCTGCGCAAATTATGTAAACAAATTACAACAGAGCTTTAAATCAGTTTTACAAGTTTTTTCTAACGCTGCGATCCATAATTTAAGTAGCAGATGTCGGGGAAAAAATAGCCTGGCTAAAGTAAGAGTAGGCTGGCCACGTCGCACGAATACACCCAGATAGATGGGCGAGGATTGCCACTCAACACCTGAGGGAGAACGACGTCGTCGAGGTCAACTGTAGCGAAAGTGGTGTAACGATCATGTTTGCGGGGCAAACTTGGCCAGAGATCGCTCTAGACAGAGAAGTTCGGAAGAAGAAAGGGGAGGTCATTGTCCAACAGTGAGACACAAAAAAAGGTTAATAAAAAAAACACTACAACTATCACATAATATTTTAATTTTTTGTTATTATTTATAAACTTTAACTATCTGACACCGATATAATAAGATTGTCTTGCTTTCCAGTCAAAGAGAATTAAACCACTAGAGAGGTGATAGGTGAATTTCGTCTAGGCACACAAGTCACCATTGTGGGCCAGGGGACGGGGGAAAATGCAGCGGTTGTGATTGACTGATGCAACAATGTCAGCAAACATAGTGATGAACAAGTCAGTTTTGCAACAATAATATAGAAAAAAATTACACTACTTGAGGGATCCTCCTTGTAGAAAGTCAATTAATAAAATAGAAGCTTACAGGGTATCGGGAACAGGGTCCAAGCTACGCTCGGTAGTGGCTTCAAGAGAAAAGAACCTCCTAACTGTACAAACCATGTCCAGCAGTACCGCTTTCAGAATCAAACCTTTGATCTAGCTAACTAGTAATGTAATAATAATATAATTATATTATATTATGATGTTTTACCTGCGAAGTAGTCGAAGGAGTGATGTTTATTGTAACCAAAGGGTTTAATTTAATTATTTATCATTGATAATGTTTTTTCTTTCACCAAAACACTTATTATCCTTTATAAATAAACGCTATGAACAATAATTAAGTACACAAAAATTTTAGCAGCTGAAGCCAAACTAGGTGGAACCTGCCGGCTTATATTTCATAATATCATTTATATAAATAAAAATAAATAGCTGTCCATTAGTCTAAAACTCGAGAAGCTGGACCGATTTGGCTGATTTTGATCTTAAAATATACGAGATATTCCAAGGAAGGTTTAAACGGTGAGAAAATGTGGAAAAATTCACGAATAAACAAAAAACAAGTACAACGCCAACTTGAATTAAAATGTCATTTTAAAATGAATTATGCTGAACAGAACGTTAATGACAGTAAATGGCGTTACCCTTACTATTAGGTGGTACGAAGTTCGCTGGATCAGCTAGTTTCATAATATAAATTAAATGCTTGCATTATACGATTCTTATGAATATGGTTTACTCTGTTATAACTCTGTTCCTCGCTTTGTGTGTTGTACTAGATGAATGAGTGAGTGTGAGAGGGTGTGTCTATAGTTGAGTGTGAGGTTGTTTATTGTTACCAGAAAAATCCTTCATAAAATTATTATTTCCAATGAAAAGGTAATTGCAGAAGTTTCTGATACTGATTTCCAAACGAAGCTATCGCTTGTATTTTGGGCCAGTGTGTTCAGTTATGGATATTGTTACAATTTGGTTTCTTAACTTGTATTTGCCGATTTTAAACAAATCATATATCCTAATTCAGACTATGATCAAAATGTTCCCTCTAATGTTTTATTCAGTAAAAGTCTGAAAGTCACTCTCGCTCCACCTAGAGCGAAAATATATTTTTTTCAATGAATTCGCTCCCAAAAAAAGGTCCTGCGTTATTTCTCTAATGCTGTAAAACAACAGGAAATTAACTCGTTCCTCATTACATTCACACTATACAATAAGGATAACTTGGTCCACCCTTGCCTTGACCGACAGAGCTGAAAACCAGCGCCGTAGACTTGTCGCATTTTGCGTGTGGTCACGGCATTATACTGAGCTTTCGGCTGTTTTGCTTGGATGCGGCGTATATTTTGCACACAGTATACTTACAATTTTTTAGTCCTAAATTTGCGCATTGTTCCGCCAAATAAAATCGTTTTTCTTTCTTTCTTTAGCTGTCGAGAAAATTCTGTTCAACACACAATCTTTTCTCCTTCAAATAGTCCATCGTCAATTGCACTTATAATTCCCATCGCGGACATCCCAATTTAAGAAGTACGAGTAGGTATTCTAATCAAGCAGTTGACTAAGGTGATGATAATAATATTATAGTTTTCTTCAAAATTATTTTAACTCGATACTTTTTTATCTTTAGTTTTTAGGGACTTTTTTTAATTCATATAAACAAGTGCTTGACTGCGATCCAACCTGATTCAAATTATTTTTATTTCACATAGGCCTACATGGACACTTATAAAACGCCAGAAGCTAGTGCACGGTTCTAACAGGTCGTTTCCTATGGAGAAGAAACGGCAAAAAAATTTTTGGTTACTTTAAAAAAAAAATGATCTTACAATATATTGAAATATTAAGCGAACAGTGCAAGATTTTCGACAAATATCTCCACCATACCATTTAGATTTTTTGTTAATTAATTAGTAAGCCCTGTATATTGTGACTGTTAATTGTCCTTAAATAAACACAATAAACTAAAAAAAACAGTCTTCATCATTTTCCTGTTATTAATCCAGTTATAATTGGAGTCAGAGCACAATAGTAATAATAATAATTTTTATTTCCAAAATTTCAAAATACATTACATCAATTTGGTCTCAACCTGTATGACATCTGTTAAATATATCTTGTTTTTGCTTACATTTCTGTTAATTTTCACCTCCTATTCGCAGTTGTAGCCATATCAATGTTCATAATAATACAAACATATATGTATTATGTCCCCGTAAAATTGTAAATACCGTTAGATTACAATCTATCTTGAGAGATTGTAAACTATCGAAAAATTGTGAACCCTAAAAACAGTTTTTTTTTTTTTTCGGTAAATTGTAATATATCGAAGTTATACTGTTTTATCACAATCTATTGCGCGTTAAATTGTCAACTGTCCGAAGGGTGTCCCTGATTGGTCAGTCTTACAGTAGGCCGTTCTGTGTCTATAGAGTTACAAATGAAACACAGGTATCAATCAAATAAAATAAATGCACTTCAAGAATTGCAACATCAACTATTATTTTTTTCTGTTTGCTTTTTAATGATCGCAAAAAACCGAATTTGGTTAAATAATCCTGATATTGTAAAAAGCATTTATACTCTTGATCTGGAGATGTTTGGAAATCTACATGATCTATTTGTCCCCTTCGATTGAAATCATCCGAAATCAACGATTTTACAACATTTCGTTTTTTTTTGGAAAGCTTTTCGTTGAGTCATGTTTTACACTTTAGGAATATTGAAACCGTAAATATTGGCACCACATATTTATCTTTCAAGGCGTGAAGCGATTTTTTTTTTTTTTTTTTATTGGGTGGGAAAATCATCCTAATGACATCCCCGCTCTTGGGCGGAGCGCGAGATAGTGTCAGACTCTTACTGACTAAAAACCCACTCCTGTTCCTTCGTTGCCTTCGTCCCAGGGCCCCGGGTTCCGCTTTCACACTACCCGTGGCCCCAGTAGGCTTCGACCCTGCTGGGCCCCTACTATTTGCTGACATCTCCTTGAGGCGCGCGTGGAACAAAACGCGCCGTCGACGGTTTGGGCTCGGTCCGGACGGTTACCGGACGGTCAGACGGCGAGCCACCCATTGCTCGCCGTCTGCAAGCCCGCGCCTACGGTGGCTGGAAATCGGGATCGGAATCCCGGCGGCGGTTGGAGCGTAAGGACCGTTGCCTCACGCGATCGGCCGCCTCCTTAGCTAGCATTACTGCTTCGCAGAAGGAGGCGACCGCCTGCCACTCCTCCTCGCTCCAGAGCATGGCCTGAACCAAGGCCCGGCGCGAGAGATCACCGCCGCCGATTGCCCTCACGAGGTCACGGCGTTGCTCTGCCCAAGCGGGGCACACCTCCACCGTGTGCTCCACCGTGTCCTCCGGGTGGGCCACACAGTGGCGACACCCGGGCGTCGTTTCCGCACGAATCCGGTGCAGGAACCTCCCGAACTTACCGTGTCCGGTGAGGACCTGCGTCATGCGGAATGCGAGGACGCCGTGAGGTCTTTCCAACCACGCCTCAAAGAGGGGACTTACCGCCATAATTGTGGCGTGCCCAGCACGGGGTCGCGACAGTCGCTGTCGCCATTTCTCCATGAGAACTCGCCGGAACTCTGTCCGCCATGCCGCGACTTGTTGCGGCAGCGGAGTTTCGCCCCGGCGTTGCATCTCCATGCGCCGTTCGTGCATGAGTGCAAGGACTGTTGCCTCCAGTTCCCATGGTCGCTGGCCAGCAAGAAGGCTCGCCGCTTCGCGGGAAATCGTCCGGTATCCTCGCACCATCCGTATGGCCATGACCCTCTGGCACGCGTTCAGCCGGGCCGCCGGCTGCTTCCGCAGCCCCGGCGCCCACACCGGCGCGCCATAAAGGGCCATGGACCGAACGATCCCCGCGTAGAGCCTCCGGCAGGAGGCGTCTGGACCCCCAAGGTTGGGCAGGAGCCGCCCGAGGGCAGCCCCAGTCCGATTTAGTTTGGGAAGGCGTGAAGCGTGAAGGTGTCGAGTATCTTTTTATAGGTACTATAGGATATGAACGGATGATCGATAGGGCCAAAAGGTTCTAGAATGGCGACCGCGTACCGGAAAACGCAACGTTGGAAGGCCACAAGGACCGACGACCCGGTGAGAGTCGCAGGAATGCGGTGGATGCGAGACGCGCAGGATCGGTCGTTGTGGCTTGGGGGACGCCAAAGTCCAACAGTAGACGTATTTCGGCTGAAATAATGATGATGATGATGATAGGATGTGAAATATCCTTTCTTTTCATTATTAAAACTTTCTGGTTACCAATATTCATTACATCGTATTTTCTTGCACGATGGTACTTGTTTGTTGGTCGCCTAACTTGAGATTTTATTGTGTTGTATTCGTCTAACAATTTTATAACACGTTGTATTCTTGGATTTTTCCATTTTTTTACAATCCATCCATCTTTTCTTTTTTCCCTGGCGCTACTTTCAAAGTTCCTCTAATATATTCATTTCTCACTTTATCCATTCTCGTCACACCACACATCCATTTCAACATTCTCATCTCCGCTACATGCAATCTTTTTTCATCCGTCTTTTTCACAGCTCAACATTCTGATCCATACAGTATGACAGGCCTTATCACGGACTTGTAGATTTTACCCTTCAACTCGAGGGGCATCAGTGGGTCACAAGTTGTTCCCGTGACCTGTCACCATTTCATCCATTCAGCGTTGATCCGATGTGTTACGTCTCGATCTACCTCACCATCCCCTCGGACGAGCGACCCGTTGTACCGAAAGTCGGAGCAGATCGGTAGGGGCGAGATTGGAGAGACCGCAAAAATCGCAGAACAAGTACTCCGTTTTGGTTCTACTCAATTTCAGGCCAACATCCTCCGAACGAAACGTATAAACAAATAAATATGGCGGCGCGGGGCACATGACGTTCACTAATTAACGCGCGAGATGCGTTTCGTTCCATTTGACAATTTAGCAGTTTAACTTCGATATAATATTACAATCTACCGAAAAACAATACATTAAATCGTGAGGTGTTTGTTAAGGTTCACAATCTTTCGATAGTTTACAATCCCTCGAGAAAGATTGTAATCTAACGGTATTACAATTTTACGGTGACGTACACAAACCGCACTATGAGCACTTATTTTCTTTCACGTGCCACTATTCTTTGAAATGAAAAGTTCGAATTCGTGGTAGTAACATTGTACGTATACTTTCCGTTTTACGTAATGATGGGGGAAGTAAGTCAAGTCCTTCTCAAAAAACTGCACGTGCCGGGTATTTGTAAAGAATATGTATAGAATGTTGAGCTACTTTGCTCATAAACGCGGAAAATCTCTTCATTTAATTCATTATATTTTTATTCATAACAGGAAAAGTATTACAAGCTCAACTTGTATATATGTATGTAAAAAAAAATCTCTTCCGAAACAATTTCAACATTTTACTGTAAAAATATTATATTCGAGAGAAACATTGAAACCGGAAATAGGATAACCACTTGAATCTCGTATAGATAATTGTAATAAAAATTAAAGAAAAAAATTTTATCAGGAAATAAAATTATCATTACCTACTACAGATTGAGTACTCGAAGACCATTGTTTGTTATAATAAGTTACTTTTGAATCTTATCTAAGAGAGATGGCGAGACAGCAAAATAAAAAACTGGATTCGGTTGCAAGCACCTACACGTTCCTTTAAAATTTAGGATAAATGGTCCTCATTGAGGCGATCCGCGACGGTGACCACTCGCGCTTGACCCTGGTTCAGGCCATGATCTGGAGCGAGAGGGAAACGGATTCAGGCGCCTTCTTCTATAAAGCGATACTTAATGCTAGCAAAGGAGACGGCCGCAAGTGTGAGGAAAGGACGTCCTCACGCCCCAGTCACCACAACAGGATACGCCTCGGGCGTCTGGAGTCTCAGGGCGAACCCTGGCCACTGTAAGAGCCGGCTTGCGGACGACGAGCAATGGCGTCCGGTAACCGTCCAAACCGAATCTGAGTCGTCAAAAGTCATGTTCCACATGCGCTTCAAAGAGATGTCAGCAAAACCGTAGCAGACAAAAATAACTTAAATGTAGTTTTCCAAGGAAACGGTATAAGTTGTACCAACAAGTAAATACTTATGAATTGATACTAGAGATAGCTACTGGCTCAACGATAAGGCTCATGTAAAAAATGACAAAAGATGATAAAAACTATGTATGATGTCATGATCGCAATTTTAACGCCTCGGGATGCTGGGATTCATGTATCAAGGCTCCACCTGACCCTCTACGTAAACTGGCATTTCATCAGAGATTGTCTTTTGATAATCTGTTTGGATTTCTTTGGACTTTTGTCCAATTTTTTTTTGTTATCTGTTGTCGATCGCAATGACCACAGATAACAAAAAAAACCGGTCATTTTGTTTGTGTTGATGTGTCAAGTGATACTCAGTCAAAGGAATATTATACAACTAAGACATATTACATTTACCGACGCAGCCCGAAGAATCGCCAAACTTTTTGTAGCGGGCAGGGCACATTGCTCGCTGAACAAATGGTCAATGGGGCCGAAAGTTTCTGGAGTGGCGACCACGTACCGGAAGATCCAGCGTTCGAAGGCCTCTCACAAGGTTGACCGATGACCTGGTGAGGGCCGCGGGAATCCGATAGATCCAAGATGGACCGTTCGTTATGGTGACGCTTGAGGGAGGCCTATGTCCAACATTGGACGTTTTTCAGATGATGATACACAAATCATCGAACCGCATGAGTCGATTTCGATGAAACCTATTTAATAATCATTTTTCAATTCAAAACCGTTTTATGAACGAGACTTTACTAAAAATTGCTGTCTAAGAATTTCGAATGTATTCAGCTACGTCATGGAGCTAACTGTTCGGGTTTTTTTGAAAACTATAACGTGTTTTTTTTTGAGTTACAAAAACTCAAAATACGTCGACGTTGATTTACTTAATTATTTTAATACAGTTTTTACTTAATTTCAGAACCTGATTAATAAAAAATGATTTTGGTTTCTGGTCATGTGATTCCCCTCAGACAATTACATAGCTTCTCAGATACACCTTTTTTGCGAGAACAACATTAGACCGACGCACACGTGGGTCACGCCTGATTTGTACGTAGCGGCGCGTTGCGTGGCGTCGCGTGGCGTTGGTCTAATGTTATAATACATAATGTAATAAGTGATGTATCTCTACAAGTCTAGTTACCATATAAAATGTATGGAGACCGACGCGCCTAGTTCTACCAGTGGTAAATTGTATATGTAGTTCTACTAGGGCCATGGGTGATGCGAAAGAGATCCCCGGGGCCCTGGAATAATTATGGCAAAGAAGGAAAAAGAGTGGGTTTTTATTCAGTAAAAGTCTGGCACACCCTGAAGCTCCACCCAAGAGCGCCGTATGTCATTCGATGATTTCCCCACCCAAAAAGAAAAACTTATGATTTATTGAGATGGTGATCAGAAATCAACAAATGATTGTTCTCGCTCTGGTTGAAACGAGAGGAGAGTTTTAGTTTTTTATGAAAAAATTTTTGCAATAGTTTTTACAGCGAAGGAATTGCATGCTTTGTTTTTGGTGTGAAATCATTAAACAATATCTCTCACTTTGTGTAGAGTGAGAAGAAGTATCAGACTTCATTGGTTAAGACCCTTACATGTGGATTTAGTTGCCTTTTGTGTTGCAGGACCGCGGTAACTCTTTTAAATAACCCCGCCTCCATCTCGTGCCTGCTTGTAGCAATAGCTTTGAAAAAAAACAATAAAACCCGCAACACAAATTATGTCAAGGACCAGTTAATAGCTTTATAATATTCTGATCACCTTTGCTTAAGGTTTATCACCGCTACCAGGTTTCAGCCTTCACACGTGATTCCCCGCATCCACAGCGTTAGTATGGCGAGCACGTCGCGGTGGCACGATTACATCGCTCGCGAAGGTCAGGGGCGAGGAACTTGTGCAGATGACCAGCCTTACGTGTATCAGGAACAAGAGTGGTGGTTGCAGAAGGTACACTATGTTTGAAGAAACAGGACTAACTAGACAAATGTTAAGGCGACCGTTGGACTGCCAAGTAAAAGATCGTGACCGTTCCACCATCCCGGCCCCCCTAGCCAAGTTACGATCGTTTCGTTTCGATTCTCTTGCGTCGAATCTCCGATTACTTTGTTCTGAACACGTGACTGAGCGTTGAAATAACGTCAGAAAAAAGAAATCGGAGTCGTGGCCTATTCGAGGCGTTTGACGCAAGAGAATCGAAACGAAAGGACGTAACTTGGCTAGGGAGGCAGTTCTCTGTATAACAAAACCTACCTTTAGTCCGCAGTTTTACTTCCTAGAAATAATAAAATGGTAATGTCTTACAAACATATGCATAGCAGAAGCGAAGCATATCTGCCTTTCAATGCTCCCACTGCTGGGACTAAGGCCTCCTAGGAGATTTCACATCTTTACACTATTATCCAAAAATTCATTGATATTAAACAGTCGACTCTCACATAACCGAACTTACATATATATAGACATAAAAGAACCTTTTATGAGGTAGGAAATCATGTAATGACTTCTCCCGCTCTATGGCGTTGTGAAAGGGCGTGTCAGATTTTTGCAGACTGAAACCACACCTATGTTCCTTCAGTTGCCCTTTGTATTCCAGAACCACGAGATACCTTTTCAGAAATCCTCCTATGATTCTAGTAGGCATGGTAGGAACCTTCCGACCTTGCCATGTCCGATGAGGGCCTGCATCATGCAGAAAGTGAAGAAACCGGAGTATAATCATTTTTAGGAGTGCACCTTCTGCATTTAAGTTGATAACCTGGCGTCATTAACATGTAAATAAATTCGGACGTCTACATCATTTCTGCCGTTACACCGCTTTGATGTGACAAGTTAGTTCGGGCGCATTTTGTGTGTACCTTGCATTGACTTTATAGAGCCACTCTTTTAAAGCGAGGTTCCATTCATTTGTTTTTTTATTTGTTTATTTTCCTCTGTTATCTTGATGTGCATTTTTAGTAAGGTCGTACTACATAGATTGTAAACTTTAGACTCGCTCCAATCGCGGCGATAAGGGACCTCTTTGAGGAGTGGCTAGAGGGGTGCCACGGTGTCCTCACTTTCCGTTTGACACGGGTCTTCACCGGACATGGCAAATTCGGGAAGTTCCTGTTTTGCATTCAAGCGGAAGAAACGCCCGGGTGTTACCACTGAGCGGACCGCCTGGAGGACACGGTGGAGGTGTACCTTACTTGGGCGGAACACCGCCGTGTCTTTGTGGAAGTTATCGACGGCGATGACCTCTAATAGAAGTAATGCTAGCAAATGAAATGGCTGCAAACGTGAGGCAACGGACATCCTCACACATAAACAGCCGCCCCTGGACGATCCGGACGTTGGGAATCGCAGGGCGAATTCACTTTCTTGATACCTTCCGTTGAGAAGGTAACCTTATGCTCTTCTTCCAGGAGTAGCCTCATGAGGATATGATGATAGTTTAGGTAGATATTAGCTTTGGGGACTCTAACTGCCAACTGATTGAACCCAGGAAAAACGGTGGCATAGTCACCAAGTGGTGCTGTATACAGTGGGCTCAGGGGAGACCATTTCGGTCCTTTTTAGGGTTCCGTACCTCAAAAGGAACAAACGGAACCCTAATAGGATCACTTTGATGTCCGTCTGTCTATCTATATATCTGTCTGTCTGTCGGTCTTTCAAGCCCCTTATCTCGGGAACGCGTGGAGCTATCGAGTTGAAATGGTTGAAAATCGGGATCGGGATCCCGGCGGCTGGGGCGTGAGGATCGCCTCCTTTACTAGTATTACTGCTTCGCAGAAGGAGGCGTCTGCCTTCCACTCCTCCTCGCTCCAGACCATGGCCTGCACCACGGCCCTGGAACTGAAAGAAAACAAAAGTTGGTTTTAGTGACTTTAGTAGTAAGGCCTGTCATACTGTATGGATCAGAATGTTGGGCTGTGAAAAAGACGGATGAAAAAAGATTGCATGTAGCGGAGATGAGAATGTTAAGATGGATGTGTGGTGTGACGAGAATGGATAAAGTGAGAAATGAATATATTAGGGGAAGTTTGAAAGTGGCGCCAGTGACTGAAAAGTTGAAAGGGAATCGTTTGTCTTGGTATGGTCATGTGAAGAGGAGGGATGAAACGCATGTTACTAAAAGAGTTATGAGTTTACATGTGGATGGATGGAGAGGAAGAGGGAGACCAAAGAAAAGATGGATGGATTGTGTGAAGAGTGATATGAAAGAAAAGGAAGTTAGTGATAGCATGACGAGTAACAGGGCAGAGTGGAAGAAAAAAACGTGTTGCGCCGACCCCAAATAACACGGGATAAGGGCAGGAAGATGATGAGTAGTAAGAGTCAGACACTCCCTCTCGCTCCACGCATAGCGGGAGGAGATATTTGATTATATCTCACCAAAAGGAAGGCACCTAATTCTTAGCTGTTAAAATGATTATAGATATTTACATAAATATATTTTATTACCAATAAATACTCGCCGCTACTCATACCAACACTAACCTCCAAACTCTGATTTAAGCATTTGTAGTTGAATATTTCTCAGACTCTAGCCTAAAAACCTGTCAAAATCTGAAACCCACCCTATATTTTTACTAACCACCATGTGAGTGTACACTGTAGGTTTATCACCTAAATAAACCTCCAGGAAATACAGGCGTAGATACACATTTCTCACTCACATAAATACACACGAAAATTTATTTCATCATTACCTGCAACAATGATTATATTATATATACATCTTAACTAATAAATATTATAACTTAATAAGTATTTAAACAAACTGAAAATAATAATATGTACAAACTGGTAGAAAAAGAACTCATAGGGCATCAAAAAATTCGTCCACATCGATGTCAATGGGAAAAGTGCCCAGAACGCTGGCAGCATTACCCCGCTGGATGGCAATGCTAATTCGTTGACCGAAGAAAAGCCCTGCCCTCTGGTCACGCGAAGACTCGACCAGCTGTTTGCTGATATCCCGAACAACTCGATGAGCGCTCGGGCCCCATGGCCCCAGTGTTTCAACCCCGAACGGCTCAAATATATAACCTTCGATGAGGTTATTATTATCTATTATATATTATCATTACCTTAAAAAACTAAGAACTTCTCGATTTTTACATATCCTCTTTAAAAACTACATCCAAGGTAATGATTTAGTAAACAAACAATAGTTTATCTCAATCTCGGGGCCAAACGCACCCATTAGGGGCACAATGTGTTCCTAAATACATGTTAACATGTACATTACATAAAACGTAACGCCGGTACGTGACACCAGGTGGCGCTGCCGAGGAAACTATTTATTTTTATGAACAGTGACGCCGTGCGGCACTTCCTACAAATGGTTTACAGGTACAGAAAAAGACGTACTACCAGTGCGTGTAGAGGTAACTACCTACTCATGTATGTACTTTATACAAATTATTGTCGTACCATGTACCTAGTACCTAAAGAGGTTTTTAGTAAACATACAAGTATGGAAGTTGACTTGGGTAGCGGCGAGTGTTCACTGCTAATAAAATATTTTTATGTCAATAGGCTGGATGGGCCCACAATGGGTAGGTTTATAAAGCAGCTTGTATTACATGGAGCTTGATACACTATTCTGATTAGATCGCCTGATTGTCTATGTATTCGTATTTGTAATGACCTGCTATTAACAAAGTTATTTAAGTAAATTTGTCTGTACCAACTCACTATGGGCCTTGATGCCTGAAAATAAAAGATTTTTATTTTATTTTTATTTATTTTTAAATATCTGGGAACTTTTTCGCAGCTAAGAATTACATGTTTTTTTTAGTGAAAATTCATCAAAATTTCTTCCCCATTTTGTGTAGAGTGAGGCGTGTATGAGACTTACTGACTGAAATCCACTTGTATTCTTTCAAATGCCCTTTGTTTGTTCTAAGGGCGCGGTAACTCTTTCGTAGGTAGGTAAGTACGGACGACGAGCGATAGGTAGCTCACCGTATAGCCGTCCGGTAACCATCCCCAAAACCATAGGAGCGCAGCAGGGCCGAAGTCTAGTGGGCCGTGGGTAGTCCGAAAGGAAGCCCCGGGGTCCTGAATCCCATGGCAAAGAAAGAACATAAGCATGGTTTTAGTCAGTAAAAGTCAGATACGCCCTCTCGTCTGCTCTAGAGCGAGAGAAATCAGTAGTTAGGCATACCTAACTACCTATACATAATAGGTAGAGGTACCTACATAGTTTACCAGAAATAGCTTATAGAACTTTTTTTTAATTATATAAACCAACATAAACCAGTGCTTGACTGCAATCGCACTTGATAGTAAGTAGTGATGCAATCGTGGATGGCACACTAGTTTATTAAGAGCTTATTCACTCTGCCTTGAAGAGATATTATAACTACCTAATTATAGTTGGACGGGGAGACCGCAGCAGCAAATTGTTCGTCCTTCGATGTACGTAGTATAAACGACGAAGCTCTACGCCTGTGCTCGAGGCTTTGTAGAATGGACTTAACCAAATCTGGATCCCCATTCGCACGCTTTTCCACCGAGTCCAAAGCTGATAGATGGCAATTTGCAGCACCAACCCGTATGTGACTGCAGTACTCCACACACGATAGGACCTGTGCTTTTTATAACATTAGAAGCTATCCCGAACTTTCTGATATGAGAAGGGTAATATTACAGTTGCAATCTTTTTGAACACACCTGGCCGCCTGGCTGGAATGTTTCTACAACACAGTTTTTTTTTTCATAAAACAATTTCTCAATTCCTATTGTGTGAATGTAAAAAAACAAACCTCAAGAAACAGGTGTGTTATTAAAAAGGAGTGGTGAGAAAGTTTTTCAAGCACTTTTCTGGCTTTCCTTTCTTCAGGAAACTTTCTTCTTGCCTTGCTTGGTCACAAAATGAGGCACAGATGCCTCAAAGTTGTTTGCAAGTTTGTAACCCACAAAAGCACGTGCGCTTGCTGTAACAATTTTATTGTGAATTTACTCTGCTTTTGTAAAACGTGACTGAGATTTCGACAAAAATGTTGCTTGTTTTTTGATTCGAGAATTTGTTTGTCAACACACCGTGTTTTAGTGTCGTTCTAGCAACTACAACATGTGACAATAACCGCACATCTTGAAAGTAGTACGTTCAGAATCAGCTACTGAATCTATTTCAGCTATTTTAATTTATTATTTTTTCATTTTTATCACCTTTATTCACTTTATTTTCTGTATATTTAAAACATCAAATAAAATTCAACTATAATTACAGTAAAACAAAAAATAATAATAAAGCTGGTGGGCGTGCGAGGCTTTTACTGAGTAAAACCACACCTTTGTCCTTCAGTTGCCCTTTGGGCTCTAGAACCAGGGGTTTCCATTTCAGAACTTTTTTCATTTCATTGCCCGTAGTCTAGCGGGCATTGACCCTGCCTAACCCTTACGGTTTAGCTGACATCTCTTTGAGGCGTGCGTGAAACATTACGCGCTGTCGACGATTTGGGTTTGATCTGAATAGCCAGACTTTGAGCTACCCATTGCTCTCGTCCGCAAGCCCGCGCCTGCGACTCTCGAGGCCGCACTCGGGACGTCTCCTGTCGTGGCGTCTGAGGCGTGAGAATGTCCATTCCCTTAAGCGTGAGTCCATCTTCTTTTCCAACATTATTGCTTCACAGAAGAAGGCAACCGCATTCCATTTCCTCTCACTCCGGACTATGCAAGTTCAAATAAATAGTGTAAATTCTCAAGGTTTGAAAGTCAAAATGTGTGTACCACAAGGCTCAATATTGGGTCCTTTCCTCTTTTTGGTGTATATTAATGATCTACCACATCTCTTGAAAAAACAGCCACATATAGTTTTGTTTGCTGACGATACGTCTTTAATATTTAAGATTAACAGACGTTCCACAAATCTTGATGACGTAAACAACTCTCTACAGCAAGTCCAAAACTGGTTCATGGTTAATAATATGGTATTAAATGGAAAAAAAAAACTAAGTGCATTATTGCGCAAGATTTGCTTTACCGAATGTTAAAAGTAATGGTTTGGAAATAGCATTGAACAAATTCGTCGAAAACACAGTTTTCCTGGGAATATCGCTCGATTGGATGCTGCAATGGGTTCCTCATTTAACATCTCTGGCAGGACGGTTTAGTTCAACAGTATATGCAGAACAATCCGTCAATTTACTGATGTAGATACCGCGAGGCTGGTCTATTTTAGTTACTTTCACAGTATCATGTGTTACGGTATTTTGCTATGGAGACGGGCTGCAGACATAGAGTCTATTTTTATTCTGCAGAAAAGAGCTATCAGAGCCATATACAATCTTCGCAGGCGCGATTTTCTAAAGAAACTATTTAAGGATATAAACATCATGACGGTACCTTGTCTATACATTTGTGTGAGTGTGGGAGTGACCATGGAGTTTCTTGTACGTTCTTCTCCATAGAGATCTACGCTTTTGAACGTGCAATTTTGCTTCACTTTTTTTTTGGACTGTGCTACATTTGACTATTCAAAAGTGCCTGTAAATGGTCTATTTGAAATAAATGCTTTTGACTTTGACTCGATGGCCTGAACCAAGGCCCGGCGCGAGATGACACCGCCAAACTTTTACGCCGTACGCTACATAAAAGCTTCCAGTCAAAAAGTCTACATTCTAACCCGGTTTACTCATAATGACTATTTTCATGATTTTTAGATTTGAATTAAAATATTTATTTTTTTACCGAGTTTTTTCACCTATATAGTTTTAATCCAGATGTTAATCATCTAGAGGGTATTTATTTAGAGTTAAATTGCCGTTTACTTAAATTAATTTGCATGAATATCATAAGAGATCTCTGGCCCTGTGAACATAATCAGATCACCACACCACCTTCGCCGAGCTCGACCTCAAACGTCCAAACTTGTCAAGAGATCGCCCTGGACAGAGAAGTTTGGAAGAAGACAGGGGAGGCCTTTGCCCAGCCGTGGGACACATAATAAGCTATTAAAAAAAATCATAAGAGAAATCACAAAACAATGCGAGCAAAAAAATAAGGTGGGCGTGGCGATATAGCGCGGTACGGCTTCGTATGTATTGTGCGAAGGAGAGGCGGTCTCGAGACTCTCGGGATTCAGTTGTTGTGAGTTCTTGATTGGTGTTTAACGTTTTTGTTTTGTTTCAGCTGATATCATGATTTCATTTTCGAGTTTTAGTGTTAGGATTGTTGACCTAAGTTTTCATCATCATCATCATTTCAGCCGAAAGACGTCCACTGTTGGACATAGGCCTCCCCCAGTTTACCTAAGACCTAAGTTTTAGCATACTTCAAAAATGAGAAGATTCTCAATTCGGATACTTATAGGTTCTGTACCTCAAAAGGAAAATGGGAAACTCTTATGGGATCACTTCGTTGCCCATCCGTTTGTCTATCAAGACCCTTTTTCTCAAGAACGCGTCAAGGTATCAAGTTGAAATTAATATTACGAGTAACGTTTATCGACCCATGTTTACCATTTTTAGAAGAATACTAAAACCATACCTATATTCTTTCAGCTGCCCTTTGCATTCCAGAAACACAGGTTTAACTTTCGGAAGTCATGTCATGGCCCCAGTAAGCTTCGGCCCTGCATGGCCTCTTCGATTTTCCTGACGTGTCTTTAAGGCGCGCGTGGAACACTACGAGCCGTTGACGACTCGGGGTTGGTCCGGATGGATACCGTACGGCTGGACAGCGAGCTACCCATTGCTCATCGTCCGCAAGCTCACGCCTACGGTGGCTGGAAGTCGGGTCGGGGTCCTGGCGGCCGGGACGTGAGGACGTCCGTTCCCTCACGTGTATGGCCGCCTCCTTAGCTAGCATTACTGCTTCTCAGAAGGAGGCGACCGCCCATTTCCCCTCACTTTGGACCATGACCCGTAGAAGGGCCTGGTGCAAAAACTCGCCGCCGCCGTGCCGATCGCCTTCACGACAACACGGCGAGGTACATTTCCACCGTATGCTCATAGTGTCCTCCGGGCGGCTGTTATGGTGACACCCGGACGTTTCTTCCGCGCGAATCAGGTGCGGGAACCTCCCGAACTTACAATGTCCGGTGAGGACCTGCATAAATAATGCGCTCCACGCTTGTATCTATGATCTTGGCATGGAACATTAGCATTTGTCAAACTTAAATATATCAGTCGGAAAATAATACTATGCATTTTGGAACGTGGACTATTTTTGCAATTTGGAAAAAAAGTTATGTAGAGTCCAGCTGTGGCTAGCGATGCTTTAACATAATACGGAAGTGAAGATTTTAAAACATGAACGATACAAAAGCAATAGAAATTGTCTTAACTGAAGCTGCGTCGGTAATAATGGCATCAATTTCAATAACTGGCGGATCCAGTGATAGTAGCGACTAGTTTACTACGTCTGTCCAGTCAATTAATCAGTCTATCGCGAAAACAACTGACCACTAATTTTGTACCTAAAGCGACTGATTATCAGACTTCTAAAATCCAGTTACTACTTACTTACTATAGCATGGAAGGGCGCACAATTTTGTAAAGTGACTAGCTGACCCCCGCAGTTTCACCCATGCCTTTGCTTGCTGCTCCGCTCTTATTAGTCGTAGCGTGATGATATAGCCTATAGCCATCCTCGGTAAATGAACTTTGTAAAAATTACATTATTTTCAAAATCATTTTAGAAGTTTCAGAGATGACCTCCTACGTACAAAGTTACTTTTACCCCTTTATTATATAAGAAGGTAAAGACGACTAAAAATTTTAATTTAAAAAGACGATTTGTAAGTCTCGCTACCTCTGTCTACTTGTCTGTAGTGGGGAACTCCCGCTCAGTTTCAAATAAAAGAAGCCTAAAATATTAACAATGGCCTACGTGATAGGTGCCTCCACGTGAGCATTTGTAAGCACGCGACTACTAAAGTTTTTTTTATAAGCAACAGTGGTTTAGGGGCACTACCATAACGTCTTAATAATGTGCGTGCGCTTATATAATAAGTTACCAAATGATATAAAAACTCTAGGCATTAGATTATTTAAAAAAAAATTGTATCAATGGTAATTGATTAATAATTTTTATTGTGTAAAGGATTACCTTGAAAAAAGAAATTAATGTAGATACTTACAAAATTTGCATGCTAATACTTAGCGAAACATGTTTGCTCATATTTGTACCTTTTTACCACCTTTTATACCATGTTTTTAGCAAATAAATATATTATTATTATTATTAAAATCATTATAATTCTGAAGAGAGACGGGGCTATACAGGTTTTATAGCACTATCCCTTTCTTACTGATGAAAAAGCATGAGTTGACAAGCCTGGGAGGCTGGTCAACTTCCATATCCATATTATTATATTACATGTTTCTATTTCTGTCGCCTTGCAGCTAAAACAGCAGGGTTTAGATTTAAGCAGCTTTCTTGTTTATTCATTGTCTCTGTTAGAGGCTTTCGGAGTGGTCCGCAACTTACAGGCAACTGCCTGTGAGACATTCTAGATTTATCTCTGGAATGACAACATATCATGGGTGTTCCTGGCTTTCAATATCTCCATAAACGACGATGATAACTTCGTAGATCTCACCTGTCGCTCACCATCCGGCGAAGCAGAGGTTCCGAGCGGGCACATCAGGAATAGAAAAACACTCTTCTCCTGAAAGAACCGAGAGAACCGTTTAATGCAGTGTTCCGCGAAGTGGGCTCCCTACACCAGGGAGCCCACCGTGGTTAATATCCACGTTGTCGTTAGTGTGTCTCGGGAAAATAAGGTTATCTATTAAGTTAATGGACCGACGGACAACGTATGAACGGAAATAAAAAAAAAAATCAAAAACCTCAAAAAAATCTGAATCATCTAAACCAATGGTTCGAAAACCAGTCTTCGGGGGATACTTAGATAGGATTCTATTCCCTTTGGATACTTAGGTACAAATCAGGTATCAGGAAGAACTGTTCGAAATGAAAAAGGTTCGCACATGTAAATATACAATATTTTTTTTAACTCTTTTAGATCATTTTTGGCTATGTTAGAAAGCAGAGGAAATCTCTGCTTTCTAAGCATGCTATTACAATACTTTTACCGTTTGCAACGACCAATTTATGTGACTAGTATTTTCAACTCTTACCGCTATAAAAACCAAAAAAGAAACTGAAAGCCTCAGGATGACCCACGAGATGCGAGCCTACCATTTTGTGGTATACCTCTACAATTTTCCCATTTCCTAGATATACAGTCAAACGGGGTGAATAGGACAGCAGGGGTGAATAGGAACAAAAGTTTGAAGAGGATTTTCGCCTTAATTAACAATTTTTCCCAGCATTTAAGTACTCCTATTTGTTCATTAATTGTAATAAAAACGGATACTTTGATAGAAATCAATTATATAAATACATACCAATGTAAAAAACTTCACCAAAGTTTTGTTCCTATTCACCCCTGCAGTCCTATTCACCCCGTTTGACGGTACCTTTTTTATGTTGGAAATAATTCAATGACTCGCACTAGGAAGGAAGGGAGGAGCGTGAGGGCGTGTCAGACTTTTACTGACTAAAACGCACTCCTATGTATCATTGTTGCCTTCGTTTCAGGACCCGGCGTGATCTTTCGCGCAACCAATGGACGACCCTGCTAAGGCCATACAGTTTTTTTCTCCTTGAGGCGGGCATGGAACACTATGCGCCGTCGACAAATCGTGCTCGGTCGAGACGGATACTGAACAGCCGGATGGCGAGCTACCCATTGCTCGCTCTCCGCAAACCCTCGCCTGCGGTGGAGACTTACCTTGAACACAAAAAGTTATCGAAACACTGTTTTAAGGTAGGTTTTCTTCCAACATATAAACTCTGTGACCTGGAGCTGTCCGTGATATCGGGGTTTTCTACGTTAATGTATATCCATACTAATTAGATGGACATTAATTAATGTTCACACTGTTTACATGCGTGTGAAGACGTTGCATAATGTATTCTTGCTGCGTCTCCTCCATATAAAGCGATTCATTACACATGTACCTTTACTAGATCAAAGCTAACAGCATCCTTCCATGACATGATTTATTTTCGTGATTATGTTTTTCTAGTTTTAATTTTGAGGTGGACGTAGCTAAGTCTTTTTTCAGCCGAAAGACGTCTACTGTCGGACATAGGCCTCCCCCAAGTGTCGCCGCAATAGCCGGTTCTGTGCATCTCGCACCCATCGGATTTCTGCGACCCTCACCAGGTCATCGGTCCACCTTTTGGGAGGCCTTCCAACGCTACGTCTTCCGGTAGTACATGGTCGCCATTCCAGAACCTTTCGGCCCCAATGGCCATCCGTTCTGCGAGCAAGTTTGGCGATTCTTCGTGGTATGTCGGTAACCTATGTTCTCCTGCAGATATCCTCATTCCTGATTCGATCACCCAAGGAAACTCCGCGCATAACCCTTTCCATTGCCCTTTGGGTGAATGCGGGTGGGTTTTCATTTTTTTAATCTACTACACTAAAATGACGATGTCAGTCCCATCGTACCTATTACTATCTGCGAAGCAGTAATGTTAGCGAAGGAAGCGGTCTCACGCGTGAGGGAACGGACATCCTAATGCCCATTTCCAGTCACCGCAGGCGTGAGCTTGCGGACAGCGAGCAATGGGTAGCTCGCCGTCAGCGTTTAGAAATAATAGTTAATGTTTACCCAGTTTTCCCTGATTTCACAAAATTTCTTCTGAAAAGAAATACGTGATAGAAGCCGTGGGCCCCCACTGCCCCACGTGAGATTAGGTGAGATTCCGCTCGATCCCCTCCTCCTTCCTAAACCCCTCACAAAATGAATGGTAACCCCTTAATACCTACTTAATTTAATTTTAGCTTGTATAATAATACATGCGTAGGTTAAGTAGTTATAGTAAGTTAAAAATAATAATTCCAGAATCGACAGCGTGGTGATGTTGATGCTTTAATGGTCAATAAGTACCTAAAAACAATTTTTTCCTGTCATTTGAGCATAAAAGCACGGTGGTGTGTTTGGGGTCACATACCACACAATAAGGCCAGTGTTACCTAAAATAATATAATTGTACTTATTTTATAAATGTAATAATGTAGCGATATCTATGGTGCCTCATATGAACTACGAAACCCTGCATCGCGTTAGTTTTTTTTTTCTAGGTAGAAAAATCATCTAATGGCATCCCCCGCTTTTGAGCGGAGCGAGAGAGCGTGTCAGACTTTTACTGACTAAAACCTACTCTTGTATGCTCCACTCTGTCCTCCAGGCAGTCCACATAATGGTGACATCCAGTCGTTTCTTCCGTCGAATCCGGTGCAGGAATCTTCCGAAGTGACCATCCCAGTGGTCCGGTGAGGACCTGCGTCATGCGGTTGTCTTTCTAGCCACTCCTCAAAAAGGGGTCTTACCGCCATAATTATGGCGATCCCAGCGCAATTAGAGTTCACCGCGCGATTTGAACATATACAGCATTCCGCAATCATCTATCGGGCAGTTGTCCAAACCAGACAAATCATACGGCCGATTAGAGGATCTTCCCTTTTAAATAAAAGTTTGCGGGACTTTACACGCTGTTCAACATACCCCAAAAAATATGCATGTTTAAGTCGCCTCGATGCAACGACCAAATAGATTTGAGTGGAGTTTGGGAGACATAATTATGTGGTTAACTGACGTAGATCAGGAAACAACCGAATGAAATACGATTCCTAAATTAAAATGTCAAGGTAGACCATTTATTTATTAATTTATTACAGCTTGGAAGACTTACAAAACTGATTAGGAAGAAAAACAATCACAGATGACAGCTAGCCAATTACAAGTCCTCACGTATAGTTTCAGACCTATAATCGAGAAGTGAGCACAAACAGCCCTTAACACAATGAGTTAAACTTATTAAAAGGTTACGGTTACATCTACCGGACGGCGAGCAATGGGCAGCTTGCCGTTCGGCCGTCTGGTAACCATCCGGACCGAGCTCGAGACATCGACGGCGCGTAGTATTCTACGCGTGCTTCAAAAAGATGTCAGCAAACCGTAGCGGCCTAGCAGGGTCAAAGCCCACTGAGGCCATGGGTTATGCAAAAGAGCGAAAGCAAAGAAAGAACGAGAGTGAGTTTTAGTCAGTAAAAGTCTGACGCGCTCTCTCGCTCCGCCCAAGAGCGAGTTAAAAGAGAGAAGTTATTGGTTGATTTCCCACCTAAAAAAAACGGGTATATGTATAAATTCATTTGTAAGGGTTAAACAAGTAGTCTAATAAGCAATAATAAAATCATTAACATAGCATAGCATAGTCGGCCTTATAATGTTCTCACTGTTGGGACTCAGGCCTCCTCTCTAGGAGAGGGAATGGGCCGTAATCCACCACGCGGGCCCATTGCGGATTGGTGAATGTCACATGTCTTCGAATTTTTGGTTCTAGAACATGCCGGTTTCCTCACGATGTTTTCCTTCACCGTTTTGAAAGCAGTGGTGATGATATAAATTACAAAAAGTAATGCGCCTGGTTGAGTTTGAACCCGCGACCTACAACTCGTGAGTCGGGGCCGTTACCACTCGGCCACCACTGCTGTCAAATAAAATCATTACAGAAAAACAATTCGAAAGTAAAAAATGTTACAATCTCCTTTAATGACAAAATTTGACAGGTTTTGAAGAATTTGACTAGCACGCGACTTCAAATTCATCATTCATTAATTCAGTTCAGAAACGGGGACTTTCTTCCAGTAGTAGCAGTTTTTGTGAGATCATTTTAGTATTACGCGCAGGCGTCGCCGGTGGAAATACTAGTTTCAAATATTTGTGCGGTCAGTGTTCAATGCTCTGTTTTTCCTCCACGATATATAACCCGGGCATACATAACAATATATAACATAAAGGAATCTGGCCATTACTAATGCGCGTTATATAAAATTATAAATAGGTATACAGACCTAATAATGTGTACAGTATGTGTTATGTAACAATATTAATGACTGGCTTATCTCACGGCTTGAGCGTCTCTGCATAGTAATGTTAACTCTACAATTGTACAATGTATGAATTTTATCAACCACACGTTCGGTGTTCCGTGTAAAAACCGGCCTGCACAGGCAAAACTGTGCTGAAACTTGTACCTACGTGTGGTAGGCCCATAAGAACGAAACACGAACACTTTCCTGATAGCAAGAACCTAAGGAGTTTTTAAGTCAAGAGTGAATAGTTTACTTCTAAGCTTGTGATCTCCATCATCGACCACATTGTCACTTGCATCAGGTGGAATCAGTGATCAATCGCGAGCTTATACTTATTAAAAAAAAAACCTGGCATCGATACATTGAATTTTACTTGCGTAAACACCAAATTTTGACCCAGGATGATCAAGGCGGCGGTCGAACTAGCGACACGCGGGGTTGCGACAGTCGTTGGCAGGATCCAGGAGCTGGGACTCGAGGTGGCATTGCACAAGTCCGAGGCCATGTGCTTTCACGGCCATCGGAACGCGCCACCACCGGGTTCCCAGCTAACGGTGGGAGGAGTCCACATCGGCGTCGGGTCAACGATGAAGTACCTGGGACTCGTTCTCGACAGCCGATGGGATTTCGACGAGCACTTCCGACGTCTGGCTCCCAAACTAAATCGGACTGGGGCTGCCCTCGGGCGGCTCCTGCCCAACCTTGGGGGTCCAGACGCCTCCTGTCGGAGGCTCTACGCGGGGATCGTTCGGTCCATGGCCCTTTATGGCGCGCCGGTGTGGGCGCCGGGGCTGCGGAAGCAGCCGGCGGCCCGACTGAACGCGTGCCAGAGGGTCATGGCCATACGGATGGTGCGAGGATACCGGACGATTTCCCGCGAAGCGGCGAGCCTCCTTGCTGGCCAGCGACCATGGGATCTGGAGGCAACAGTCCTTGCACTCATGCACGAACGGCGCATGGAGATGCAACGCCGGGGCGAAACTCCGCTGCCGCAACAAGTCGCGGCATGGCGGACAGAGTTCCGGCGAGTTCTCATGGAGAAATGGCGACAGCGACTGTCGCGACCCCGTGCTGGGCACGCCACAATTATGGCGGTAAGTCCCCTCTTTGAGGCGTGGTTGGAAAGACCTCACGGCGTCCTCACATTCCGCATGACGCAGGTCCTCACCGGACACGGTAAGTTCGGGAGGTTCCTGCACCGGATTCGTGCGGAAACGACGCCCGGGTGTCGCCACTGTGTGGCCCACCCGGAGGACACGGTGGAGCACACGGTGGAGGTGTGCCCCGCTTGGGCAGAGCAACGCCGTGACCTCGTGAGGGCAATCGGCGGCGGTGATCTCTCGCGCCGGGCCTTGGTTCAGGCCATGCTCCGGAGCGAGGAGGAGTGGCAGGCGGTCGCCTCTTTCTGCGAAGCAGTAATGCTAGCTAAGGAGGCGGCCGATCGCGTGAGGCAACGGTCCTTACGCTCCAACCGCCGCCGGGATTCCGATCCCGATTTCCGGCCACCGTAGGCGCGGGCTTGCAGACGGCGAGCAATGGGTGGCTCGCCGTCTGACCGTCCGGTAACCGTCCGGACCAAGCCCAAGTCGTCGACGGCGCGTTTTGTTCCACGCGCGCCTCAAGGAGATGTCAGCAAATCGTAGGGGCCCAGCAGGGTCGAAGCCTACTGGGGCCACGGGTAGTGTGAAAGCGGAACCCGGGGCCCTGGGACGAAGGCAACGAAGGAACAGGAGTGGGTTTTTAGTCAGTAAGAGTCTGACACTATCTCCCGCTCCGCCCAAGAGCGGGGATGTCATTAGGATGATTTTCCCACCCAATAAAAAAAAAAAAAAAAAAAAACCCAGGATGATCAAGATACTCATTTCCCAGGAATCATGTAATGAATTTTCCCGCTGTATGGCGAAGCAAGAGGACGTATCAACATTTACTGACTAAAACCACCCCTATGTTCTTTCAGTTACCCTTTTTATCGGGTCGGTCCAGACGATTACCGGACCGGCCAGATGACGAGCTACCCATTGCTCGTCGTCCGCAAGCCCATGCCTACGGTGGCTGGTATCACTACCAGACCCCGACCCTGGAGAGTTGAGTTCTACCCCGGTGGCTGGGGCGTGAGGATGTCCGTTCTCTCACGCGTAAGGACGCCTCCTTAGAATTAACTTTACGACATTCGCTATAGTAGATAAAATATAAGTTTGTCGAGGCTCAAAAATTAAAGAAATACTGTAGAAAAAACTTTCGAAAAAGTCCATCGAAAGATGTAAACAGCATTGTTGTGATTCCCTGTCTACACGTGACTTACTGACTGACACGTGCCAATGTTTGAGTTTTTTTTTTTGTAATGTTTCCCTCTGGGGCAGGAGAAATGTGAATGGTCAAGAACAATTACAACAGTTCACTGAGAAGCCATACACATCACATTGTTAATTTTTCACCCATTTTTACCTACTTTAAATTGTGGAGAAATGTTGAGAAACTCCTTCCATTCATCAAAATAATTTTTTTGCAGGTTTTCGAATTCGTCATTTCCTTAAATTAATCGATATAATAGCTAAGAGGAAATCTTAAAATATATTATTTCGACATTTTTTCCTTTATGTTAATTCTAACAAGGAAAAATTAAAATAACGTAATCGAGTATTTTTCCAAACTTCCATTGATATTCGATAGGTACTCATGACTCACAGTGTAATAATATGTATTAAGAAACAATACAAGCTTATATTATTATGCCATCTCTTCGGAGATAAAGGGACAGCAATAGACATTTTTTTTATTCCTTTATTCTTTATTGTACACACAATTTTAAACAGCGGGTCTTTAATAAATTACCAAAATCTATAAGAGAATGTGCAAAATGCAATTAATGAGATTATTTAAAATGAGATTACGCGCATGGCTGTTAGACAAATGCTATTAGAACTTCATCATCATCTTCCTGCCCTTATCCCGTGTTACTTGGGGTCGGCGCAACACGTTTTTTTCTTCCACTCTGCCCTGTTACTCGTCATGCTATCACTAACTTCCTTTTCTTTCATATCACTGCTATTAGAACTTAAATGGTTTTTTTAATGACATGAATGACCTAGAAAGAAAATATAAGTGACATAATATATATCTTATTGTGACATGTTAAAAATGCAAAATAATATCTAATTCAATTGTGGTATCTTATGAATGCCGTAGGATTAAAAAAATAAAATAAAAGAATGTATAATAATAATTTTAAATGACATAATTATACTACCTAATATTTGTATACGAATCCATGGTGAAACATGTAGAACTTATGTAATGTATTCTACATCCTCATTACCATGTTTCTGGCAAATAAAGTACTTTTGACTTCAACAGACAAAAAAAATAGGACAGTCGATGTACATAGGCGAGCTTAACCCACAACGGGGTTTTCTTACAGCAAACTATATAAATGAGAAATAAATTATGCACTTGACGATAACTTTATATACAGAACATAAATTAAATCTAACTTAAAACTGAAAATATACCTACTAAACAGATATGTGTACAGCACACTATACATAAACATAATATACACAATAAATAAATACCTTCCAACATACATATTTATGGGTCATGTTGACAGGAAATTTTCCTTAATTCTTCCCCTGAAAACTTCCAACAATGGGCTAGCCGTCAACTTTTTTTTTTGTTTATTTTACCTATGCAGTCCGACAACAGGGCAAAAGCCATAGACACCAGTTAATTCAACAATCACTACTCGTAGCATATATTTTTTTAAGATATAACTAGCTGCTGCCAGCGACTTCGCCCGCGTGAAAGTATGTTTCTCCATACAAACTTTGTGCCCCCCTTTCATTCCCTTGGGGAGTGAATTTTGAAAAATCCTCTCTTAGTGCTCGCTTACGTTATAAAAGGTAACCTTATGCAAAATTTCATGCTTCTAGTCCCGGTAGTTTCGGCTGTGCTTTGATATGTCAGTCAGTCAGTTTCTCCTTTTATATATGTTACCGGCAATTTGTATATTCCGGTATTCCATTACCTGAATTATATCGATTGCCTGTAACATATAATTACATATAGATATAAAATACCTAATGTTTGATAGCTAATATTTTATTACACTTTGTTATTAGCTCACTAATATTTTCCGTTCGGCCGTCCAGTTACCGTCCCGACCAAACCCAATTCGCCGCATCGTGTTCCACACGCACCTCCAAGACATGTCAGCAAAACCGCACAGGCCCAGTAGGGCCGAAGCCTACTAGGCAATGGGTTGACTTCCGAAAGGGAAACCCCGAGTCTTAGAACGCAAGGCAAAGGAACATGTTCGGAGAACACGGTAGAACATACGGTAGAGGTGTGCCCCGCCAGTGCAGAGCACCGCCGTGTCCTCATGGGAGCGATCGGCGGCAGCAATCTCTCGCATCGGGTTTTGGTACAGGCCATGGTCCGAAACGAGAAGGAGTGGCAGGCGGTCGTCTCCTTATACGAAGCAGTAACGCTAGCAAAGGAGGCGGCCGCAAGCGCGAGGGATCGGCCCTCACGCCCCAACCGCCAGGCTCCCGATCCCAATTTCCAGCCAGCGGGCTTGCGACCGACCGGACCGAGCCCAAGTTGTCGACGGCGCGTAGTGTTTCACTCGCGCCTCAAGGAGATGTCAATAAACAGTAGGGGCCCAGCAGGGTCAAAGCCTTCTGGGACAATGGGTAATGCGAAAGAGTACCCCGGGGCCCTGGAACGAAGGCGGAACAGGAGTGGGTTTTAGTCAGTAAAAGTCTGATACGCCCTCACTCCCCACCCACAAGGGCGGGAGATGTCATTAGATGATTTCTCACCAAAAAAAATTAAGGACAAAGAAGGAACATAAGTGTGCCAATACATCATTTCATATTGTAATAGCTTTTTTTATCCGAAATTAAGGTTACTTTATACCTTTTTTTTACGAATTTTCATTATAGAAGTCGGATGCATTTCCTCAATTCCTCAAAAATCCCTTTATCAGATCTGAATTTGATAAAAATGGAACCAATCTTCAGTATCGGTAATCATTTAGTAATCGGTTTATAAATAACGCAGTTGAGATAACGCTCATAAGAAAAAAATACCTGTAGAAAAATAGTAAACAGATATTGAAAACAGCGACATCTACCGGCCGCAAAGGTTACCAGTACCTACACTACCTAAGTGGGTACAGTGATGATGGACTGGACAAAGATGCAAGCCTGCAAGGCCAAGAACAAAATAACACTGCTCACCCCTTTAGATACAGTCTTGAATATACGACACGAGACACGTGTAGGCACTATTATTATATAAACGCCCACATCTCTAACATGCAGTAGGTAATTATGTAATGTCAGTGGTTGCAGTGTTTATGTCATTAACAAACATGCTAGGTTTATTATGGCAACTAATTCGTTCTTATTTATTTTATTAGCAAATGGCATGTAAGTATTCAACAACATAACCTTAATTTATTTTATTTCACATAGGCCTACATGGGCACTTACAAAACGTCAAAAACTAGTGCACGGCAGTTGAAAACTGGTCGATTCAATATTTGTAATAAGTACAATATATAATAACAAAAAATAAATGGATTGAAATAGGAACTGTTTCCTATTTCAATCTACATTATTGTTTCTTCTATGAGTGTATGGCCACAGTGATCTCACATTGACATAACAAAAAAGAGCTTGGTATATAAAAATAAACCTATTAATAAATGACACTATTATGTAACAATAATGAATCATTAATCAAGTTAACTTGTCCATTAACAGAACAGTTACAGTGACTAATGACAATCGCTCGACGTAAAATTACAGCAGCATGCGGTTCGACTCGATGCCCACCCAATCATGGGGAATTTTTGAAAGGAACACCATGGCCCTGGAACACCGTAGGCGTGGGTAGGTACAAGCAATGGGTAGCTGACCGTCCAGCCGTCCGGTAACCATCCAGACCAAGCCCGAGTGGCCGACGTGACGACTCGACGGCGCGTAGTGTTCTTGGAGACCAGCAAGGCCGAAGTCTACTGGGACCATGGGCTGACTTCTGATAAGGAAACTCATGGTTCTAGGACGCAAAGAGCAACTGAAGAAACATAGGTGTAATTTTATTTACTAAAAGTCTTACGCCCTCTCGCCACGCCCTTGAGTTGGAAAAGTCATTGGATGATTTCCCACATAAAAAAAAACCTACAAGGACTTAACAATTGCAATCAAAACGGTTTGCGTTTTGATTGCAATTCAAAATCAAAAATGAACAAACTAACGCAGCAGAAACACCGAAGCACATGTACAAGCTGAGCTTCGATCTACATATACTACAATAATTGTACGTGCTAAAATGTAAGACTACCTGTACAATGAGCTAAAAAGGTAAAAAATTCTCGGACCTAAACAAGTTTGCCTCCATCCCATACCGGTAAGACCTGTACTCGGATCCAAGGTCACGGTCACTCCGGCTGCAAAACATTCACCCACATTTTGGGTACACTTAGGAACATTTATTGAGGACATACATACATATAAGCAAAGGTCTAATTGGAAGTGTTAGTCAGCAGCGTAGAGTCAATACAAAAATTTGGTACCTATCATACTGTAGGGATCAGAATGTTGGGCTGTGAAAAAGTCGGATGAAAAAAGATTGCATGTAGCGGATATAAGAATGTTGAGATGGATGTGTTATGTGACGAGAGTGAGTATAGTGAGAAATGAGTATTTTAGAGGAAGTTTGAAATTGGCGTGACTGAAAAGTTAAAGGGGAAGCGTTTGGGTTACTGTCGTTACCAGATCATAGAAATTGATCACTTTATGTTATGGCCAAGTAAAACTGGCCAGTTTTAAATGTTAAAGTTTGATGATATTTCAATCCTCGTTTGGCCTATTTTCTTCAGATTTTTTACTATCATAGAAATCCTAAACGAGGATTAACATATCATCAAATGTTAACGTTTATACTATCTGGCCAGTATTAGTTGGCCATATCATGAAGTAATCAATTTCTATGATCTGGCCACGACATTGGCATAGTCTTGTAAAGATGAGGGATAAAACGCATGTTACCAAAAGAGGTATGAGTAGGTATATATTTGGATGGGTGGGGAGGAAGAGGGAGGCCAAAGAAAAGATGTATGGATTGTATGAAGAGTGATATGAAAGAAAAGGAAGTTAGTGATAGCATGACGAGTGACAGGACAGAATGGAAGAAAAAACCTTTTGCGCCAACCCCAAATAAACCGGGACAACGGCAGGAAGATGGTGATGACATAGCAACCGTGCAATGTTCATTGATGTCTTCAACTTTTAAAACTTAAAATTCACACAAGTAGAACATTAAAAGGATTAAAAATCAACACTTTTTAGTTAAGGTCATTTTCGTTTGTCTTGCAGACAGTACTAATTGAGTTTCTCATAAAAAAGAAACCAGTTTTGGAAACAAAGACACAATAATTGAATATAATTTACCTACCTAACATAAAATGTTTCGAAGAATTTAATCAAAATTGAGTATGGTATCAAAATCTTCAATGTAATTAATACTTAGAATGCCTATGTTTAATTTAATAATAATAACATAATAATAATAATAACCTCCTATGAAACAAAGGAATGGGAGGTGTGGCCGACTCGAGGTGGTCGACGAAAAGAGAATAGAAACGAAACAGTTGTAACTTGGCTAGGGGGCTGAACATCCAAATGTAAAAACGGAACTCTTATAGGATCATAATTGCGTCTGTCAGTCACAGCCAGTTCGCACCGGAACTACTAGACCGGTTCCGTTAAGTGCATACATGAATTTCTATGACCCAAATACGGGTATGTAACGTAAATAAATAAATGACCACTATAGAGTTACTTTTGGGAAAACACTGAAAAAATTAAAATGTGTTTTTTTTTTCAAACTGTTTTAAAAAAAACATTTAAAAGACAAAGAAGACAAGACATAATAAATGAAAAGTATTATTGTAAGGGTCTTTAATTTCCCTAAATAAAAAAAAAAAACAGTTTTTTTACCCGACTGTAAGAAGGGTTATGTTTTGATTATTGAGAAAGCAGATGAAAACTGACCATTCTCCATCCTCCCTTTATCTCTGAAACAACCGAGCCTAAAATTTTGAAAACTAAGGAAATAAATAAAATAGTTCACTACTACTCCTACTACTTCAAATAAAGACATTACAAAAAAAAACCTATAGGTAAGAAGAACTAAAGACGCTAAAACATTTTTTTATCAATAAATATGTTTGTCTCTTTAATATGGACTCGAACTTTATCAATATTTTAGATTTAAATTATCTTAAATCTTGTTTGAACTTGCAGGCTCAACCAAAAATAATTGTCTCACCACATAATTTTGGCATCACGCAATGGTAGGCATAGACTTTCGCCCTGAGACACTGTATAATTTACACTCATCCGAAGCCGGGACAGGTCACTAGCAAAAACTAAGAATTAAGCCAATTCAAATTCGCTTAAAAGAGCACGAAACAATAAAATTAAAAGTTTAATTTAGCTTTTTAATTGTTTTGGATTCCCCAGAATCTGTCCTACTTGACATTCACCACAAGTTTCAACACCAAGGTATGTAGGTATGACAAATGATTGCATGCTATTCAAATTCAAGTCACAAATCAATGCACAGCAGGGGTGGCCAGAGTTTTTTGGAAGAATTAGAGTATATCTGATTTCAGAATGGGCAAATTAGGAGTACATTATTACATTAGGAAAAAGAGTATCCTTAATTGTTTTAATTTATTAGAAACAAATTTTCGTTGTTTATAATACGACCGAACAGAGGGAAAGTAGAAAAAAACTGGGCAAGTGCGAGTCTCTCTGGGCGATTGCGTACCCTCAGGGTTCCGTACCAATTTACATAAGTATACTGTTCAATTTCCGAATAGAGTCTTGAAAATTTTACGAACCCGCAAAATATTTTTTTTTAATTTACAGTTTTCAGATTTATTGCCATGTTTGTGATATAAGACCTAAGTATTAATTTCAAGATTCTAAGTCAACGGAAAATACTCCATGAATTCTGATTCCTTGAAGAGTGTCGAGATATACGTTTTTTCTTAATGTAATTTGATCTTTTCCAGGGACCGCAGACGTGAGTCATCATCATCTTCCTGCTCTTTTCCCATCTTATTTGGGGTCGGCGCAACACGTTTTTGATGACTTACCGCAGACGTGAGTATATGATTTTAATTTGAACTCGATACCTCTATGTGTTCCTGAGATAAAGGGTCTTGACAACAGACAGACGGACAATAAAGTGATCCTATACGGGTTCCATTTTTTTCTTCTGAGGTACGGAACCCTTAACACGAAAATTTGGTGTGTCTCACGGCTGTGCCAAATAGGTCCAGTTCAGCAAAATACATCATGGTTTTCTTTTACTAACATATTGCAATTTATGACCAAAAATATAAAAAAAATATTAAAATGACAGGATATCATTTAGTTCAAAATTAAAGTCAAAATACACCTACGTACTGTAGATTATAAAGTACTCCTCCGAAAAAATAGAGTCTCAAAATAGAGTACAATACTACTATAATTATTGTACGGTTGGCAACCCTAGCCCATCTCGACAGCACCGCTTGAACAATGGCTTCATTTTAACAGCTGAATCATGCGGCTTCCGATAAGTGTCCGTAAGGGCCGATCAGAGGAAGTCCTCTTACCTTGATTAAGACATGATGAATACCTTCCTAGGGTTTATATTGCGGGGACATTCTATAGTGATAACTAATGTAAAAAAAAAGTTGTAAATATTGGAAAATTTCTGTCAAAATGTTACGTAGTTGAATCCTTAACATTTAGAGATTTCGACAATATCTGAATGTTAGTTTGCCAAACGAAGATATCCCTAAATACTAAAACCTAAAGACCCATAACAGAGGATAATTACGGATTTTTTCAAAAAGGTTTTTATCTTCAAGATCTAGCCTTGAAAATAAACACAGTAAATAGGCTCTTAATAAACTAGTACGCTTCACCATCAACGATTGCTGCACTGCTCATCATCAGGTGGAATTGCAGTCTAGCACTGAATCATTAAAAAACGGATTTTTAAGGGATAGACAGCCTTCTAACTCCCTTCTGTAACGCACTTCGATTTACAACCCTTCTGAACACACTTTTTCCAACCCATCATTAACACACATCATAACATTCTCACACTCATTATGCACGGTTACAATTGGTCGATTCCTATGGAGAAGAACCGACAAGAAACTGCATGGTTAATCTTTTATAAATAACGGAGTTTCTTTCAATCTAATTTTGACTATTATGCGAAAAATTTTAAGTACCAGGTCCCTTAATATCACACAGATTTATTATGTAAGAGTTCAGAGAAACCAATTTAGTGTGCGATTTGCTAGTAAACATGATCAATAAACATTGTTTTTTTCTGATAAATCTTGTAGCACTTGTTTTGCATACTGATTCAATTTATTATATAGCTCCACTTGTTAACGCTAATTCCTCAGTGTCTTAGTCATTTGCTAGTAGATATCCTAGCTTATATTAGGAAGGTACGGTCAGCAAGGAAAGACATAAAACAATGCTGTTTCGTCATAAAATTATAATATAAGTTGCTTTTAAAAATTTCTTACTTTAGTGAAATTGAATTTTTCATAATATTTCATTTTTTGGATCAAATACCCTGACCGGGCTTGGACGATGGACCAATTGTTATAAATGCCCATTTGGCCAATTTGTGTCGAAAACGGCCAAATACCACCTAACAACCTAAACTGATACCTTATATATCTTCTAAAAGACAATTCTTTACACATACAATCTTACATGCCTTACTTACGGCTGTCAAACAAAAGCATTGCCTCATAAAACCCTACAATTTTATAAAATCATGGAACGCAGTATTCTGTACGTCCAGAGTAAAAACAAAAAGAGATCTAAAGATCTGAGGAAGATTATCAAACTCAAAGATGATACCTTCCATACGGAAATAATGAAGTGGAGATGGGCTGAGCACATGATACGCGATAAGAACAAGTACTCTGAGGCTTAAATGGTATACTCAGAGATACTATGAAACCATGGAGAGGATGACAACGCAAACGGGAGGATGATGACGTAGTAGAGGTGGTTGGTACTATGTGGGTCAGAGATAAAAGAGACCGCGACAGAACGGAGGAGTATGGGGGAGGGCTATGCGTTAAAGGACACGCTAATGGATGAAGACACTGAAGGGCAATAGTTTGTTTGTTAATATATTAAATAAAACTGTCCCAAAGGAACATCCTCTCGGGATAAAAACTATCTTATGCGCTGTTCCAGGACATACGTCCAAATCCGTTTTTCTGTTCGAGCATAAAGAAGTAACCAACACACTTATCTGCACTTAATCCAACTCCCATCCAAGGTAATGTCCATTGTGCTCAGTCAATTAAAATAGGCGACCTTGGAAGAAGTCTACTGGCCGTCTTTTATCGATTTTGGTTGCAGATGCTGACTCTATCTCAATTTAAAGAGAAGCCAGGTCGCGGCGATTATTAAGTGTTATTAATATGATCTGTTATGTAGGTACAGTATGTGCTATATAAATACATCAGTAGTAGTGCAGTAATGCACTTATGTTATGTAAGTTTAATGGAAATCGTGGCGCATTAGCAAAGGTTGAGGTGCAGATCAGGTTTTTAGATGGCTGGGAGTTAGCAACAAATTGAAAATCATAGAAGAATATTATGGGAAGACCTTTGCGCACTTCTTGAATATAAGATAATAAGAAAAAGGCAGACGCGTATTTACTAGACCAAGGATCAGGGCATCAGATCCACCGTAGCTTTTAGAGACCACCACTACTGTGCTCTTTAATATTTTGTTGAAATTAATGAATCTTGTCTTCAGGCTTTCCGTTTGCCTTGCATCCTAATTATCCAAAATATCTACATAATTATGTCAACAATCACAGCAATATTATAAATGCGAAAGTTTGTGAGTCTATGTGTATATGTTTGTTAATGGATGAAGTTTGGCACACTGTTAGACCATGTCCTGAAATAGCACATAGGATACTTTTCATCTCGGGAGTATGTTCCCTTGGAATCATTTTCATCTCAGGAATATGTTCCCTTAGAATCATTTTCATCTTGGAATATGTTCCCTTGAGATCATTTTCATCAAATAAATTATCAAATAGAAAAACAAAAGTAAGAGATATAAAGAAATAAAGAGATGAGAAGAAAAGAAAAAAAAAGAAATGAGAGATGTAAAGAATACCTAGAAACCTATGAAAACAATTAAATTCCCGAATTGAGTTACGAAGATTTTTCCGAAACGCAAAAACATTTTTTTTTGTGATTTAACTACAAATTTACAGTTTTCAGATTTTTTCCAATACTTGGGCTATGAGACCTTGCTTCATGCCAAATTTCAGGATTCTAGGGCAACAGGAAGTACCCTATGAATTTTGATTCCCTTGACAGCGTCGAAATATACGTTTTTTGCGACATAAACGGCCGTATCTTTTTTTTCGTTAACTCAGAAGTTTGAGTTAGTCACAGCTTCAAGGGGCCGCAGATTTGAGTATATGGTTTTAATTTCAACTCGATACATTCACGCGTTCACGAGATAAAGGGTCTTAACAGACAGACAGACTGACAGACGGACGGACAACAAAGTGATCCTATAAGGGTTCCTTTTTTCCTTTTTAGGTACGGAACCCTAATTAGCATTAATGACATTAATTATTACTTCTTCACTAAAGACCCAGCCAGCCAATCACAACACAGGTGTACGTGGTCGTAGGTGGCACTACCACGTGGTACACTCAGTTACTACAAGATTGCGCAACATTCCCGTGCCATGCGCACGCGCCGGCCGGCTAGGGGAAATCCTTTCTGTACGAATAACTGTGTTGGATTCGCTTCGTAGAACCTCCATTATCCTTGTACATCTCAAGGTCGACCAGATCACTCAGGAGTTTAAACAGCTTTTTAGGGTCCCGTCGTCCCGTAAATATAATTCGAAAAGAGAGCTTGTATTTAGGTCGATTTTTTTTCCTCAATAAACTATGTAGACCGACCTGAATCACACAGTTGCTATTCTAATGGATTTAATGGATTTTTAATGTTTCTTTTAATGGTGGTCAAAATGACATGAGATAGGCAAAAAACATATAAAGTGAAAGAAAGCTTTGCTCACCTATGGGGCCATTCAAGAACGATGTAACTACCCTCCCCCTGACTCTTGTCAGCAAATTTAAAGCTTGACTAACCCAAAGTCATGCCTATGTCATGGCCAGATCATAAAAATTGATCACTTCATGAAATGGTCAACTAAAACTGGCCAGATCGTTTTAAACGCTAAAGTTTGATGATATTTCAATCTTCGTTTGGTCTACTTTCTTTAGGCCTTTTATTATCATTGAAATCCTATATCAATTATATAGCTAAACGAGAATGGACATTTCATCGTTTTAATGATCTGGCCAGTTTTAGTTGGCCTACCATGAAGTGATCAATTCTAAGATCTGGCCACGACATCTACATAAACATTTACATTAACATTAATGAGCAGTAGTTCTCATGACAATAATTTAATGCAATTTTGCAGAAAATGAGGCCAAATAATAAAAATAATAAAATGTTACTAACGTAATCACCGCACCCCTGCCCTGAAGTCATCAAAATAAGCAAAGTCAAAACGCCACGCCGATTTGATACTTACGTACATACATGAATGGTGCTTATCTTGCCTAAAGGATTTTTCTTAAAACTCAAAAAGCCTCTTGGATTGAACTGCTCCAATTGACATTTTATAGACAGCAAAATTTCAAATTTAAGTATACTTTTTTTTAATCTTGTTTTTCGTGTAAAATTTTCTTTTTATGCACCTACCATATGTCTCTTCACCACACTAGGTTGACTGGTAGAGAATGCCTGAGGCATTAAGTCTGCCTTTGTACTTTATGTTGAATGAAGTTTAAAATAAATAAATGAAATTTCTTTTTGAAGCTAGATAATGGACGACGGAACCAATTCACATCACCACAGCACAATATACTGGTCAACTTTATTTTTTTTACTGCAAAAAATCAGATGTGACTTTCATACGCGGGGATAGCCCGAGATTGGTATTCAAGATTCGATGAGCGTGAAGACCTTGAATGCTTGATCGTCGTCTTTCTTTTAGGAAAAACCCAGAGGTAATGAATGAAGGAGTATTGGTACCTACTCTAGCATGATATTTAGTCGCGTGTAGGAAATAATTTAGATTGTCTGAGATAACTTTGTATCTGGGACATCAATTGTTTATGTGCAGCTGGTGAAGTACATTTCATAATTGTGTGGGAAATTCTGTGAGTAACCAAATTTTCACAAGACAGTTAAACAGTGTGAGATTTTCCATACCGTAGCCAAAGAGTAAAACGCGGGACCATATTATAAGACTCTACTGTCTGTCCGTCTGTCTGTCAGTGTCTGTCTGTCCATACGTCACCAGGCTGTATCGTTTATCGCTATATTGTTTTCACAGATGATGTATTTCTGGTGCCCTATAACAACAAGTACTACAACAAAATATAATAAATATTTAAGGGAGCCCCCATACAACAAACGTGACTCTCTGACTCGCACTTGGCCGATTTTTATTAATCGTAATATTAACGTGTAGATCACCGCACCCGTCTGTTTCTGCTACTACTCGTAACAAGCAATTTATGTTATGTAAGGACCAAAATGCAGCTGAAATGAAAGCGCCTTTAATGCTCCGGGAATCACCACAAATCCTAAAAGCAGATTTCGTATGAATCAAATTTACAAGTACGTGTGATTTTACCATTTATTTTGACTCAACACCACTGTGCTAATAGTTTTCTACCGTTTTCTCTTTGAATGCAATTTGTCAATGACAAAAAGTTCATCAAAGTATTATGATTGTTTAAATTAAGATGGCAGGTAGTGTTTTTTCTTCTTTTTTTTTATTCTTGATAGGTTCACGCTTGATCGCTATCTCACCTGATGGAAAGCGACGATGCGGTCGACGATGGAACGCGCTTAGAAGTAACCTATTCGCTTTTGACTTAGAGATTCCCAGGTTGTAACCATCAGGAAACACAAACAGTGTGACAGAAGAGACAGTAGGCGGGTCACATGGAACAACACATGCAGAACAACATGCGGAACATATGGTCAAAAGGACCGAAAGGATCTGGAGTGGCAACCTTGTACCGGAAAATGCAGCTTTAATAGGCCTTCCACAAGTGGGACCGATGACTTGGTGATGGTCACGGAAACCCGATCTATGCGAGACGCAGACGCAGGATTGTTCTTAGATTTCATACAAAAATGTAATTTTGAAAATAAGTACCAATAAATACCTAATTTTGAAAAAAGAATAATATACCTTTAATTCATTAAACCCCAAGCGAACGTTCGCTCGCTCATTGTCTTTCTATTGTGTCTCTTATTACGGTACTCGAAAGGTAAAGTTTATTAGAACTTATAATTCCAAGTTAATCTAAAGATATAACACTCCAAAGAAACCCGATTTAAAAAACGGCAATTTATTACAACAAATAATATTTGTATCGTAACTTTAATATTTATTTATTATTTCAGCCTGCTCAGTGCTCACTTTGGTTAATTT
This sequence comes from Mythimna vitellina, assembly GCA_949316375.1. Lineage (NCBI taxonomy): Eukaryota > Metazoa > Arthropoda > Insecta > Lepidoptera > Noctuidae > Mythimna > Mythimna vitellina. The sequence continues at coordinate 637,411 of OX438692.1, read as the reverse complement.
CAAATAGTTAAAGAGTTTTTATTTGTAAATTTTACAGTGAGTTGAGTATTTTTAGGGTTCCGTACCTCAAAAAGAAAAACGGAAACCTTATAGGATCACTTAGTTGTCCGTCCATCTGTCTGTCTGTCTGTCTGTCTATCTGTCTGTCGTCTGTCTGTCTGTCAAGACCCTTTATCTCGAGAACGCATGGAGGTATTAACTTTAAATTAAAACCAAATACTTTAAGTCTGCTGTCCCTTGAAGCTGTGAAAAAACAAACTTCAATACTCTCAAAGGTATCAAAATTCATACGGCACTTCCCATTGACCCAGAATCCTTAAATTTGGCATAAAGCAAGGTCTTATAGCACAGGTATAGAAATTAATCTGAAAACAGTAAATTTGTTGTTACTTACGTCACAAAAAAAATACTTGTTTGCAATACGGAAAATTTTCGAGACTCCATCCGGGAATTGTAGTTTGTACGGAACGCTCAGAGCGCGAGTCTGACTCGCACTTGCCCAGTTTTTTAAGTATGTAAATAATATATAGCAACTGTTAAATAAATGGTTATAAAAAACCCCCTTCACGGTGTTGTCAGATAAGACAAGATCTCTTAGTTTAAACATTGTATACACACAAGAGCATGCAAGATAATTACATAGTTTGAGTCCAATGACTGCCCGCAAAATCTTAAAATACAAAGTTAACTTTTACGTAATCTAGAACCATTGATCAAAAATCAAAAAAACTGGAGGTAATGATATTTATATTAACAGAAGAAAATGAAAGAAAACTCCGAAAATTGTGGCGTCCCACGTAGTTGTATCATACTGTATTAATACATATTTATATTGTAACATAGTTACAGCACTATGTGTAGGACCCACCTTTTGAAACAGATATTATTTAGTCAAAGGTTTTTCTGTCTATGGTTTTTCTAATTTTTGGCACTTCGCAAGACCTCACTTTTGGCGGTTTGGAAGAATTTAATTTTCTCAGCAATACCGACTTTTATTTCAAGTTCGCTACTAAGATCAAACGGCGCTGAACGCCAAAAAATCTAATTATTTATATTTCTTTGAAATTATAATATGAATTATTATAAATTTTGGAATTCGGAGAAATTGAGGTATCAAATGAATAAACATTTTGATATTTAGTGCTAAAAACACATTCCGAGGTTCCGAGGTACGGTTCCTTACGGCAATGTAATATGAGTCGAAAAGAGAAAACCGATTTAGAATATAGAGGGAAGACGCCTAATTCCCGCTGCTGAAATCAGCCTTGCAAATGAGTTTAGGTATACACAAATTGCAGTTGCCGCTTCCTGCTCTGAACCGAAAGCGTGCGCTCTATCGTCACGTAAGGACATCCTTGACCTACCGTGCATGCCCACACTAACCCAAAGTCATATTCCTTCCTTCCCTCTGTGACGCTGCACAGCGGTATACGCTCAAGTTTTCCCTGCCTGTTCCGTTCGTTGAACTTTGAGCATGTCGTCAGGAGAGCTGCTAGTCTTATCCTCCTGATTATCCTGTTAGGTAATAACATTAGTTAATCGTAATATAAGGTAAGTCGTACAATGTCCGGGCATTAATATGAATCATCGAACTTCAAAACACATTGTCACATAGGTCTTTTTTAAGGTTCCTTTCCCAAAGGGTAAAATGGTACCCCAGACTCCACTGTCCATCCGTCTGTCTGTCCATCTATCACCAGGCCGTATCGTATATTGCTGTATTGTTTTCACAGATGATGTATTTCTGTTGCCGCTAAGACAACAAATATTAAAAATTAAAAACAGAATAAAATAAAGATTTAAGTGGGACTCCCATACAACAAACGTGATTTTTTTGCCGTTTTTTGCTACGGGCGGTACGGAACCTTTCGTGCGTGAATCCGACTCGTACTTAACCGGTATTTTTATTATTGATAGGCTCGTACTTGACTGCTATCTCACCTGATGGTAAGCGATAAAATGGATAACGATGGAGCACGCTTGTCTAGTCCTTACCAGCTCTTCACTCTCAACTTAAAGAGGCTTAAGGTTGTAGCTATGAGGAAACACAGACATTTTATGCGTATCGGTGGGATGTCTACCATGTACTAGAAATGAGTGACTGAGTTAATATTGTTTAAAGCCGAACTACCTCTAAAAATAAAGGCATTTTTTAGGAGATATTGTTTTTTTTAAGACCAGCAAGACTTACATTCCGCGAAGAAATTCTTTTATTTTGAACTTTAATGTTTAGAAATATATATTTATTTTACAATTAATTCACACTAAATACTCTCCAACGTTTGATGGTCTATTAATAGTTCGCACGTGTTATTGGCAAATTGTGGTGTCTCTTCCACAAATGCCATTAATGAAGAGTTGAAGTTGACTTACATTCCAAGGGAACCTTGGCTGTGTCAGAGGCTACATATAAAAAAATAACTTCTAAAGGATATGAAGACAGAAAGATAGTCTTAGTTTTTAGAGCATCTTTTTGGGTTTAGAGTTATGCGGAACAAAGAGTAAAGTCCCGCATACCTCCGTTGAAAAGGCTCCGACCAGACGGATGTTATGTCTGGCTTGGCAACTGTCCGAGAGATGATTTCGGGCTGTTGTGTATGTTGAGAACTCTAATGGCGTGACGCAGGATTTTGTGGTTTAGTTCATATGTGGCGCCACAGATGTCGCTACATGGTGGTTGGTAGTCGAGACTTATTTATAAGCACAAGGACACTCCACCGCTTTTGATAAAATGCTGACTTGTGTTTTTACCCCATTACGTGGGCTGCCCCACACGAATAATTAATACAGGAACGTTTTCAGAAATACCTAAAAACTGCGGTATTGATATGGACACAATGAAATAAATATGGTCGATTTACATACTATATTGTGTACAATATAGTGTGCTCTACAAATATAACTGCCAGGTATTTCCGTTATTAGATCTATACACAGAAGTGATTAGTGTTTTAAATTCAACCTTTGTACCATATTTATTAACTGCATTCAGTAGGTACGGCTCGACTGTATTTTTTAGTATGTGTGACTCCTACGGCTTGTCATCATTTTTCTTTTGTTGCAGGTTGGCAAGCTGACTGAAAGAACACTTCTGCAGATTTTTATCTGGATGTACTCACCTGCATAACAAAAATGTATTATTTTATTACGTTACGTATTTAAAATAATGACACGTAGAGGCCACATGACCGAAGTCGAAAGAAAAATCTACTGAAATCACACCATTTTATTAATTTATTCAAATATCATGCTACACAAAGTTACATAGGTGCCTTAGGGATTCTCTACCAGTTAACTTAGGATGATGAAGAGATAACGTGCACCGTACATAAACAAACAAAATATTATTATGGCTGAAAATATATAAACTCCACAACTTCCGCTTAAATTGCAAATTTTTGCAGCATTATTGATACATAATTAGAGATAGAGAGCAGTGGTGGCCGAGTGGTAACGGCCCCGATTTACGAGTTGTAGGTCACGGGTTCTAATCCAAGCAGGCGCATTACTTTGTGTAATTTGTTTCATCACCACTGCTCTCAAAATGGTGAAGGAAAACATCGTGAGGAAACCGGCATGTCCTAGAACAAAAATTCGAAGACATGTGACAACCACCACCAACCGGCCAACCATTCCCGCCTATTCCCTTGGCCGAATATGCTATGCTATGCTATGATACATAATTATGCAACCAATAACAAACCAGACTTGCGTCTGGCTTGATTTATAAGCTGCAATTATTCATCTGGAGGTTTGTTTTTTAGGATAAACCTGAACAAGTTTGCTCCAATGTCTTGCGCCATTCAATTGCTAAACACTATTTCTACTGAGATGAGATAGATGTATTAACTGCAGGCTGCTGAGATTCACCTAAGTAGCACTTAAATGTATTGAAAATAAGCAGGGTACCTTATTACATTTTTTGTATATTTAATGACCCTACATACTTTTGAATTGTACTTTATTTGATTTTCTAATATTGTTAAATTTTTAATTTGTAAAAAAAATGTGTTAGGTATTATTATTAATTTATAATGAAAATATAGAAGTATGTAATAGCATCGCAGTGACGTTAGATGTTAAGGTGTTGTTACTGAAATTTAAAATAAATGAGTAAAAACTAAAATAAATAAAAAGTCGGTGGCAGCAGGCCTGGCTTCAGAGCCCGATTAGAAGTCTCTTTATATTTCTATATAAAAGTTCCTACTTCAATTATAACTTAGACATTAAGGTGCTAGTTTAGAGTTCAAGCCCTAATTACAGGCATCGGAAGATATGAAGGACCTATGGACCTGTGAGCAGAAGAGAACTGTTTAAGGCCCTTATTCAAATTTAGTGCCATAAAACATTTAGTGACTTTCTGAAGCCTATTCCTCGGTAACGGCTGGGTTAATAGATTTAGAAAAAATAAATATTCATAATTAACATTATCAATATGTAATTTTCTCGTATGAAACTTCGTCCTTTAGCCAAAAAAATAATAATAATAACATGGTATTTTTTCGCTTGTTTTCCCTACTCCTTTCTAACGGCTTTGATCTCTAGAAATTTCTTTACACAAAAAAATTGCTGGTTAAGTGTTCCTCAGAATATATAAAAAAATCCAAATGATTTTTTTATATATACTTGATGTTATTTAAGAATCTATAACATTTTTTTATTTTTTTCAAATTTATTGACCGTTACCGAGGAGTAGGCTTCAGAAAGTCACTGTTTTATGACACTGGTCGGGCTCTAGGGCCTTAAGGCTGACTACGATAAAGTACACCACAGTAACATATTCATTTTAATAAGATAATTAACCCCGTTTACCCATCGATTTCTAAATTAAGCATGCTGTTTATTAATTTAGTTTAAATCACAAATAACCACATAAAAATAACCTATACAATTGAACGGTTGACAAATAACAGGTATGAGTTAAACCAATGTGATTTAACTGCAGTTACTGTGTCTATGTAGAACAATACTTATTTATGGGAAAATTATCATGGGTTGCGTCATCGGGGCTGGCAGAGAGCATGGTGATTGTGTTAATTAGTACTGCGGTCGAGTAATCGCGGTGGACGCTTTTAGCGTGGCTTCATTATTATTAACCGACTTCAAAAAAGAAGGAGGTTATATATTCAACTGAATGTATTTTAAGATTTTTCCACTTTTTTAATCCACAAATGAAAGAATAACGTTTTGGGAACATATTAATTGTGTGTACAGTTAAGGAATGGTGTTCCCTGCCGGAGCCTGTGTATCCTGACAGCTGCAAACCAAAGAGTGAGTAGGTTACTTCAAGGCAAGCGTGCTCCATCGTCGATCACTTTATCGCTTGCCATCAGGTGAGATAGTAGTCAAGAGCGCCCCTATTGAAGTAAAAATAAAAAGATCCCCACGTTGTAGCTATCAGGAAACACAGCCTCCGGCAGGGAACATCACAATGAATGTGTCCCCCAAAACCTTTTGTGCGTATGGGTGTTATATCCACCATGTACTGATGGGACATCGCCGTACATCTGGTGGCCCTATGATGAAACGTGTTTGAGAGAATACAACCCGAAATACAACCAATAGAAAACCGACAGGCCAGCAACGCGGCGTCGATGCTCAAGACTGAAGCTTCAACTTGACGAATGCATCATAACCAATGATCCTCAAAATTATTTCCAACCTCGATATAAACGTATAAAAGGCCACAGTTCTCTTCGGTATCTTTTTTTCTCCTTCTCTGTCAAATCCATCCAAAGGTTGTCTGTAAAAAATCGCTTTTAGCGATAAGACCGCCCATTGCCCTATTAATGTTAATTTCCTAATGTAAATTGTATTTTTGGTGTACAATAAAGAATATCTATCTATCTATCTATCTCTTACATCCGTTTAAAAAAATCACTGAGATTTACTTGTGGCGAGCCAAGTGAACTCACTTCACTACAAACACACTACATTATAGTAATTTATCGCTACATGGCTACATGAGGATACTAAATCGTTATAGAAATGACCAATTTCCATTCTGGCCATAACTTCAGTGCATAATGAAATGATGACATCTAGTCCCGGCATGCTGGCACGCTGGCCCTCTGCCAAGTGCCTCAGTTGACGGACTGAGAAGCTAAGGATCTTATTTCACTTCATTTTACATATTGTGCTTGGAGATCGCTTCACTCTTATACTTGTGGACCGCCCCGCCCCGCCGATCACTTTGTTGTCCGTATGTCTGTCTGTCAAGACCCTTTATCTCGAGAATGCGTAAAGGTATCGACTTGAAATTAATACTATGTACTAAGACCTGCAATCCCTATAAGCTTTGAAAAAATCAAACTACTAAGTTAAATAAAAAAAAAGATACGGCCGTTTATGTTAATATTGACAGTCGAAACACACGAGGAAAGAATAAAAAGGGAGAAAACGAGAAGACTTGATCTATCGTCAAATACAACACCCCACCTCAAAGTGGTCAGTCATTGTTCTCAAATTAATGAAATAAAATTGTATAACAAATTGCCTACTTCATTAAAACAAGAATTGTATAGCAGTACTTTTAAAGCCAGTCATAAAGCGTTTCTTTTAAAAAAAGTGTTTATACTCAGTCTGTGTCTTCTAATTTGTATGTATTTTGAGTAGGAATTTTCAATTATAATAATTTTGACATTATTTTATTATTTAACTTACGAGATTCTTTTATTATTATTAATATATTATATTCTTGGTAATTGTGAAAATTATGACAATGTCATGATTTTATTTATATTAAAATTTCAATTAATCTAGTTTTAAGGACATATTTATAATTATCAATCTGTTCGATACAATTATGTTGTTATGAATAAAGATACTACTACTACTGTTGCAAAAAACGTATATTTCGACATTCTCAGCTGAATCAAAATTCATAGGGTACTTCACGTTGATCTAGAATCCTGAAATTTGTTATGAAGCAAGTTCTCATAGCGCAAGTATAGGAAAAAGTGGAAGGTGGAAGGAAGACATAGGAACTTCATAATAAAACAATGTATCCTGGTAGTGTTTGGGTCAATTGGAATTGTCATGAGAAATAGGCACTCTGTTTATAAGTGCAAGTAAAAAGTATGAAATAATTTTTTATTACAAAAATATATAACCGACTTCACTAAAAAAACACTAAAAGGTGATATAACTTTAATTTTGGAAGTCGGTGTTAAATAAGAAACAAACAATACCGAGAAACACCGACACGAGTTAATAAATTATTTTTAGGGAAGCGTACTTCATCGTCGACCACATCGTCGCTTTCCATCCGATGAGATAGCGGTCAAGCGCGAGACTAAAAATATTTAAAAAATACGTTTCCCTATTATTTCTGATCACTTTCGAGTTTTTTTAGTCCCATATACGAGCTCAAGCATCTAGGGATGTCACTCAAGCCTTCAATACGAGCTCAGACATCTAGGGATGTCACTCGAGCCTTCAATACAAGCTCAGACATCTAGGGATGTCACTCAAGCCTTCAGTACAAGCTCAGACATCTAGGGATGTCACTCGAGCCTTCAGTACAAGCTCAGACATCTAGGGATGTCACTCGAGCCTTCAGTACAAGCTCAGACATCTAGGGATGTCACTCGAGCCTTCAGTACAAGCTCAGACATCTAGGGATGTCACTCGAGCCTTCAGTACAAGCTCAGACATCTAGGGATGTCACTCGAGCCTTCAGTACAAGCTCAGACATCTAGGGATGTCACTCGAGCCTTCAGTACAAGCTCAGACATCTAGGGATGTCACTCTAGCCTTCAGTACAAGCTCAGACATCTAGGGATGTCACTCTAGCCTTCAGTACAAGCTCAGACATCTAGGGATGTCACTCGAGCCTTCAGTACAAGCTCAGACATCTAGGGATGTCACTCGAGCCTTCAGTACAAGCTCAGACATCTAGGGATGTCACTCGAGCCTTCAGTACAAGCTCAGACATCTAGGGATGTCACTCGAGCCTTCAGTACAAGCTCAGACATCTAGGGATGTCACTCGAGCCTTCAGTACAAGCTCAGACATCTAGGGATGTCACTCGAGCCTTCAGTACAAGCTCAGACATCTAGGGATGTCACTCGAGCCTTCAGTACAAGCTCAGACATCTAGGGATGTCACTCGAGCCTTCAGTACAAGCTCAGACATCTAGGGATGTCACTCGAGCCTTCAATACAAGCTCAGACATCTAGGGATGTCACTCTAGCCTTCAATACAAGCTCAGACATCTAGGGATGTCACTCGAGCCTTCAGTACAAGCTCAGACATCTAGGGATGTCACTCGAGCCTTCAGTACAAGCTCAGACATCTAGGGATGTCACTCAAGCCTTCAATACAAGCTCAGACATCTAGGGATATCACTCGAGCCTTCAATACAAGCTCAGACATCTAGGGATATCACTCGAGCCTTCAATACAAGCTCAGACATCTAGGGATATTACTCCAGCCTTCAATACAAGCTCACACATCTAGGGATGTCACTCGAGCCTTCAGTACAAGCTCAGACATCTAGGGATGTCACTCGAGCCTTCAGTACAAGCTCAGACATCTAGGGATGTCACTCGAGCCTTCAATACAAGCTCAGACATCTAGGGATATCACTCAAGCCTTCAATACAAGCTCACACATCTAGGGATGTCACTCGAGCCTTCAGTACAAGCTCAGACATCTAGGGATGTCACTCGAGCCTTCAGTACAAGCTCAGACATCTAGGGATGTCACTCGAGCCTTCAGTACAAGCTCAGACATCTAGGGATGTCACTCGAGCCTTCAATACAAGCTCAGACATCTAGGGATGTCACTCGAGCCTTCAATACAAGCTCAGACATCTAGGGATGTCACTCGAGCCTTCAATACAAGCTCAGACATCTAGGGATGTCACTCGAGCCTTCAATACAAGCTCAGACATCTAGGGATGTCACTCGAGCCTTCAGTACAAGCTCAGACATCTAGGGATGTCACTCGAGCCTTCAGTACAAGCTGAGACATCTAGGGATGTCACTCAAGCCTTCAGTACAAGCTCAGACATCTAGGGATGTCACTCTAGCCTTCATTACAAGCTCAGACATCTAGGGATGTCACTCGAGCCTTCAATACAAGCTCAGACATCTAGGGATGTCACTCGAGCCTTCATTACAAGCCCAGACATCTAGGGATGTCACTCGAGCCTTCATTACAAGCTCAGACATCTAGGGATGTCACTCGAGCCTTCATTACAAGCCCAGATATCTAGGGATGTCACTCGAGCCTTCAATACAAGCTCAGACATCTAGGGATGTCACTCAAGCCTTCAAAAGCACCTATGTACATACATGTAACGTCTCTTTTTCCCTATTTACTAATCAAATGTACGTGTTTCCCTGCGAGTAGCGTTGCGTATCGGTTTCCATATGTATTTAACTACATATATTATTATTATACAATATTATTAATAAATCGATTTTCCTGTTATTTGTATTATTAAACTAATATGGCATGTTATTCGGCTGAAAATTGTGTCGGTCATGTGGAATGAGTGTGGGTCAGTCTGTTTCCGTGAAAGTTGGTAAAGTTCCACTGGCCTGTTGATCTAGCGGTTAGTGGCCTTGAATGCTATGCCGGAGATCATGGCTTCGATTCCCACCCAGAAAAAATGTTTATATGATGAGCACGATCATTTTTTCTGTATATGGGTGAAATTTATCTATAATATGTATGTATTTTGAAATATATACCTAAGGATGTTTATCATTTGTCTATTACACATAGCACAAGCTCTGCTTAGTTTGGGACAAGATGACGTTGTGTGATAGTTGTGAATTAAAAATATATATGGAATATATTATAGTTCGAAGGATAAGCTTTTTGAGGCACAGTTACGACTGTTTTTTCTTTTTATGGTGGGAAATAATTTAATAGCTTCTCTGTCTCTAGAGTGGAGAGGGAAGGCGTGAGTTACTACTGTTGATGGCAAACGTTTGCGGTTTAGTAGTGAGGTGGGCAGCGCGCGTGACCAGGTGCATGTTTACCTGTAACGTCATATTATAAAGTGTACTTACTTCATTTTGCGCAATATAGTTGTAAATCGCGTAGCATTCAACTGTTTTCGCTGTAGTTTCACTGTTCTACCTCATAGGTATCGCGGTTGCAAGTGCGACTGCTACGCGTGAGGTCCTGCGTTTGGTTCCTATTTCTCAGGAACAACTGCTTAGAACTGAAAAATTATTAAACTGTTGTTGCCCGTTTATCGAGGAAAGTATAATAGGCTATTTAACATCATGCTACGACGAGTACTAACCAAATCTGTAGGTGAAACCGCGGGACACAGCTATAACTATACCTATAAATAATAACTGTGATTGATGAATAAGTCAAAGGAAATTTTGTATGAGAATCACCAATTAATTCATTAAACCCCAAGCGAACGCCGGCGTTCGCTCTCTCATTGTCTTTCTATGGTGTCCCTAATTACGGGGTACAGCAGCCGGCGGTAAATAGTCACACTAATATTGTAAGGTGAATGTTTGTGATTATGTATATTCGGTTAGGTTAGGTGTCTTACTTGGTTCATGAGTAGAACACGTCCTGGAATAGCATAATTACTAGGGGTCGGAATTAGGTACAGTTATTCATGTACTTGCATTGAAATGTTGATATTAATATGGATCTTCCCGGGATTTCTAATGAAATATCCCGTGTGGCCAACAATATTAGAAATAAATAATAATATTGTTGGCCACCATCGACGATTGCATTACTACTTACCATCAGGTGGGATCGCAGTCAAGCACTAGCACAGAATAAGTAAAAGTTCAAGTACAGAAATTTCACTTTTCCAAAGAAAACATGCAAATATAAACCTACTAACAAGGACGTAACCTTCAACATTTTTGCCTACCGGGCGTACTTGCGCTCGTAACGAATCAAAATGCACCTTAAGTCCACCTAACGAAAGCCTCTTTTATTATTCACGCTATGCGCCTTTAAACAGGCCGCTCTTACTATAGGGTCAGGACTTGTGTGTTTTTGAAAAATGTGAAATAGGTACTTACGTTTTATTACATAAAGATAATCAGATTTTCTAGTAAAAAAAAAAAAAAAAATTTAGTATATAGATACTACATATAGGTGCTATCTATTTACTTATATCCATACTTTAAAATGTATCTTTAAAAAGTCATCTCATATAAGCGTCAAGAGATTGTTTACATTTAGTTAGGTAACTAAACAAATAAAATAATATTAAAATGACGTGTATATAACATTTTTGGTTTTGTATGTGCGTTAGCTTTGCATTCATATTTAATTTTTAAAAGGTAGTAGGTAATTTAAGACGTTATTATACATAATAATTAACATTCTGTAAGATATAATTCCAGTATAAGTTGAACTGGCATTAGTAAGGTAGTCACAAGTACTTGGAGGTCTACTTATATTAAGTGATCTTTAAGGTCATTGACTCGTTTGCGTGAAAAATGCCGCAAATACATGAAATAAAAACTCGATAGAATATTCGACAAAGATCCGAAAATAATTTTCGTTAACGCAGGTCAAGCGGCAAATAAAACACGCGTGTGACACTCTACAGAATTTAGCCTTTCAAGAAAGGACGCTCGGCGTAGGCACATTTCTATACTTACAGTATGGAGTGCGCCAGGTCTGGCACTAGATTTTAACAAGAAAAAAAAATACCTCAGAAATAGATAGACAAATAAAACATTCAATTTTTATTAGTAGTTTACATTGAAAAAGATCACTCTACTAACTGAGGAAAGGTTAACAAATTTATACACTTCCTCCTCCTCGTCATTAATGTAGGAAGAATTTTGCTGCTATATTTTTGATAATATCATTAAAAAAAATCTGCTCTTTAACATTAATCTCGGGATTTGAGGCATATCCACTTTATTCTTTAGCTGTATGAAAATGGTGTCGCTGACACCAGCTGATAATTCCATTGTGTATCACAAAGTAATGAATAAGCCCATATGGCTACTAGGAGCCACATATCTTGACTCATTGCACAACAGTGAATGGACCCAATGAATGGGTGGCTAGTGGGTATATCTTGAGTCACTGATATATCAGTATGCGTCGGGTTAGTGAGTCATGCAAGGGTTTCCAATCGGCGCAGACTTGGTTTCTAAAGAGTGCTATCAGTCAATAACCTACCGGTCTAGAAATAGTGACTAGGTAGGGACAATATTAATTTACTAGCTGCTTCACGCGCGTGATAATAGACAATTAGATAGACCTTTGAAGACCAACGTAAGAGAGATCTCAACTTCAGGCGAGATACCATCAAAAATAAGCCAATACCTAAACAAAAATGGTGTTTTAACGTGCCCATATTGTGCACGCACGTTTACAGCAAAGATACATCACATCAGAGTACATGATCGCAACCTGTAGTTGCACTAAATCTTAAAGGCTAGAGAGTATATTTATATATATATAATGGACAATTATCCAATTATACCAAGGGAACATTCTCCCGAAATAAAAAATGTGCTATTCCAGGACATGATCTATCCGTATACCAAGTTTTATCGAAATCCGTTCAGCCGTTTGAGCGTAAAAAGGTAACAAACGTACACACACACTCACAAACTTTCGCCTATAAAATTTTAGTTCAAAAAATTATCCGTATTTTTTATTGCACATCATCATCATTGTCTTCCTGCCCTTGTCCCATCTTATTTGGGGTCAGCGCAACACGTTTTTATTGCACATAAACATCTTATAACGTTTTATAAGTGCATACTTGGGCACTAGAAGCTAATGCACTGTTCCAGTGGGTCGATTCCTACGGAGAAGAACCAGCAAGAAGCTCCACAATTACTCATGTGTGATTATAACCGCAAAACATGAGTACTAAATTGAATCGGAGGAGATAGTGCTGAGGTGAAACATCAAAACAAAGTCAGGGGAATCGAGATCTTTCAAAATATTACCAAAGAAATTCCTGAGAAACTATATATCTGCTTGCAACTGATGGCATAATTCTAAAAGTTTGTAGCCTATAGTAATTGCAATAAGAGCAAGTTACCACGGTACAAACACTGCTAAAGACAGGTTAGTATGCAACACGTAGTTGGTTCTATTTAGGAGCTGCCTTGTGTCGACCCCTGCCACCAGGGCCGGCGCGCGACACTGACCGACGACGATCAGAACATGCTTGAGCGAGGCTTGATGCGACTACGCAGCGCGTGCGCAGGGTTGACAACCACGCCACAACCAGTTATACATTTAAAATTTCAAATTTAAAAATTGTTATAACTCAAAATAACAGTTAGTGTGTCTATATTGCTTTTTTAAATACGCATGTGGAGGAGGTAGGTTTAAAAAGTAATGCTAATTGTAGTACAAGTCTATAATTACACCTAAGGTTTGAACTCACTCACCAGACCGCCACACGCGTTGTCAGACTGGTTCGCTATTTTCCATGTCACCCACTTTTATATAATACTATTTAACTTGGCAAACGTATTGTTCTACCATATAAATTATAATCATCAAATAAAAAATATGGGGTGGGGTAGTAAACATCCAAAGACTTCTCTCGCTCGGGGTGGAGCTGGACTTTTACTGACTAAAACTACACCTGTGTCCTTCAGTTGCCTTTTGCGTTCTAAGGTTACGGGATTCATTATCAAAAAATCCTTGCGACGCTAGCAGGCATCGGCCCTATTTGACCCCTACGGTTAGCTGACACCTTTTTGAAGAGCACTTGGATCACTACGCACTGTCGACGATTTGGGCTCGGTTCGGTCGATTACCTACCCGACGGCCGGACGGCGAGCTACCCATTGCTTGAAGACTGCAAGCCTGCGCCTGCCGTGGCCGGTAGTCGATGCCGGTTACTGCCATGATTATTGCGTGCTCGTAAAAAAAATTACCTACGACCTATTCTCAGACCTTATTAAATATACACAAAAACTTTCATAAAAATTAGAATTAGTCAAACCGTTTCGGAGGATAATAAACACTGTGACATGAGATTTGTGTGACATGTTGACAATTTTTATCAAAAACTTTTAAGGGTTTTAAAAAAACACGAATTTCCTGGAACAAGTTCTGGGAAATATTCGAGTAAATCACGCAATTATTGATGCTAACAGAGTTTTCAGGCGTTATCTCTCTATTTTCGCATTGCCTCTTTGTCAAACATCGCATTGGATTGCGTTAGATGAAGCAACAAGCTTTTAAACCATACTCGATGTTGACGATAGGCGAGTGGAAAAGGACCGCTCTTAACAATATTTCTTATAGTCATGCTAATGACAACAGACGTAACTTCAGTCGCACCTTGTAACTTAGCTGGAGTTGAGGTCTACAACCTAACTGCAGTTTACTAATTAGAAGTGAATAGAACTTATTATACGCTACAATGTAGGTATATCGACACATACTCTTTAGGTAGGTAACGATAGCTCTGAAACTCTCGGTACCTTTTCATACAAAATGTATTCGTGAAATAAAATTATTATTGGTCGGTGCCTAACAGATAACAATACCTAATTAATTAATCATTATTACAACACCAACCAATACATTGGCTGCGTAGGTATCTACATATACCTACCTATCATCAGTCCTAGGCTAGTATGTTATCCTATTCTACGTCATATTTATTGGTTGTAGAAACCCATATTTAAATAACATAAAAGTTTGTTTATGAGTATATATGTAGATAAGTAGGTGGTTATGTATTACTTATATGTTACATACCTAGAAAAAAAAAATGGAACGACACTACGTTATCGCATCGTCGACAAAATTTTATATTATGTAAGCTTTGAGCAGGCATAAACTAAGTGTATAATGACGAATACGCGTCTAAGAAGCTAAGCGCCCATGGACAGTAGACCTAAATGTTTTAACAAAGTCATCGCACCACCATGCACCACACAAAACACTTAGTCTACGAAAAACACAGGCCCCAAGCCTATCTTAGGAACTAGTATCCCATAAACTAGAATCTATTTATATACAAGCGAAATATCACTTAATCCGCTGGCTAGTAATACTACAATTGCATGCATGTCCCTAATATCTGTAATGTTTATTGTGGTGAGAAAATAATTACTTATTAGCATATAGCATAATAGTTTTTTTTCAGGTGGGAAATCATCAAGAGAACGCGGTGGAATCGACGAGGCGGTCGGTATTTGGTGCGGCCATATGTGGCTTAACCCTTTCGGTCTGTTGAGTTTGTGAGCGTTTATATTTGTACTAGGGCACTTTATTTCATAAATTACTAAAACACAGCATGCTTTTAAATAAAAAAAGAAAAATTGATCTTACCGAAAAAATATTGAATTATTGCGTTATGTACTTGTCAGCCCTAGCAAGAAGCAATTAGTATGTTTGTCGCGAGCGGAGCGAAGAGCTCAGGGCTTGTGATGTCATGAACTTGGCTGTGAGGCTACCCGGCGCAGGCGCAGCCGGCCTTACGTAAGCATTGAGGACGCGTCGAGCGTGCCTCGTCGCTCTGGTGCTTGCAAGACCGACTGCTGAGCTGAACTCCTGGATGCGACGATTCGCTCTAGGAGCGAGAGGGATTGCCAAATGTGCGTGGTTCACAAACGCCGTCAACCCGGACTTGGTTCTTACCGGACGGTCGGATGGCCCATTGCTCGCCATCCGCAAGTCCATGCCTACGGTCTCCGGAAATCGACTCCTAGAACCGGTATAGTACATTTGGACGCAAGTAGATAAACTTTATACGTCCAAGCTGAAAGTGAGGCTCATCTTATGAAACCGAAATCAATAATATATAGGTAACAACTACCTATCCACAAGTATCGAACAACACTTATTCATATTATTCTTAATAACCCATGATAAGTTAAAAAATATATGGATATCAGAGTTCATGTACATAGGCGAGCTTAACTCAAAGTTAGGATTTCTTCCAACAAAACATGAGTGATTGAGAGAGATCACAGTAGAGGTTTAGATCCTGTGCACAATTTTAAAATTACAAATAATATAAATAAAAAAAAAACATAAATATAATATTTATCAAATAATTTTTATGAGAAATTGTCCGCAGTTATCTTGTTTTCGTTTGCTGCGCTCGCGTTTCATACGGTCTTACCAACGACTAGTGAGGACTGAGATCTGCCCCCCTAGCCAAGTTACAACCGTTTCGTTTCGATCCTCTTTACGTCGATCGCCTCGAGTAGGCCACGCCTCCGATTCCTTTGTTCTGACGTCATCCCAACGCTCAGTCACGTGGTCAGAAGAAAAAATAAAAGTCAAATCTTGCTATTTGTATTTCACTTTTATAATTTTTAGAGTTCCGATATCCGTAACCGAAACTAATCGAAAGTAGCATATATTCCGTAACAATCTCATGTTCGTAACAGTATCCGAAACTGGTATAATACCTACTATTCCCATATCTGTATCCGAATCCAGATCCGAAATTTCATATCCGTTGTAGGCAAAGAGCTGGCTTATTGACACTCTTCAACAGGACGTAATGTCCGAATACCCAAGTCTAACATCTTTTCTAGACTTGGGTTTTCCGGAGTACGTTTTAAACTTTCTCTCTCCATTCAATCTATCTTATCTATAAAAATACTCTTACCATGAAGATAAATTAAATAAAAAATTAGAAAAATTAAAAATAAATAAAATATGATTCAGACTTTCACGGGTTCTGGGTTCTGTTGACATACTTTGAGATAGAACGGGGCAAATACAAGTTTGCCGAACCCTATCCACGCGGTCTAACTAAATCCATTAGTTTTTCCTATCCAATCCATCCACCACTAGTTTTTTGTTAGCTAAATATTAACGTCATTATTTTGTAAAGAGACACCTAGCGGCTAGTAGGTAAACTATATGAATTGTCAGAGTAGTACATTATAATTGTAGTTTGCCTGTTCAACACTAGGTGGCATAAGTTCTATAGTTTATTAAATTTTCTACAGATGGCTCTTTATTAATTAATGGCTCAAATGTCACTATTGTTTATTTTATGAACATTTGTATTAATGTATAGCTAAAATATTCCTATGTATAATTTGATAAATATGATTTATTTCGTCACCACGACAAAATCTAATGATTTAATAAAAAGTTCCAAGCTAGTCAATTTCAAGCATTCTGATGCAGTTGCTGGCATCGAATTTGTGATTAAACCACATATTATTATATTATCTCTTTAGATTAAACTAAAATAAATGTCACCATTGGAACTCTTTTTTTGCAATAATTTGTTTTTGGTACAATTATAATATTTTTTTTTAAATCCTCTATTTTGGTACCTATACCACAAGATGTTTAAAAAAGTAAGAATGCAATCTAACTTACTTTAAATCTTTACAAATTTAGATTTTTTTTTTTGCTTTTTCACAAAAGAGCATCTGGATTAATCTGGATGTCGCCATATTGAATTTGGTTACTGTCATGTCTTTAGCGACGCTCACAGAATAAAGACAAGAACAGAACTAGAACGATCAAAATAACTTTAATTTCAGAAGTCGATGTAAAACAGAAACACCGACTTCCGAAAATTGGTTATAAATAATCCTTTTTATTTATTGTTGATAAGTTCGCGCTTGACAGCGGTGAGATAGCGATCTCACCTGATGAAAAGCAACGATGCGGCGAAGATGGAGCGCGCTTACCTAGAAGTAACCTATTCACTCTAGACTTAAGACTGGGGTTGTAGCTATCAAAAAACACTGATTCCGGCAAGGAATCCCACTCCTTAGCTGCACGCACAATGAATGTGTTCCCAAAACGTTTTGTGCGTAGGTAAAGGTGGGATGTCAACCATGTACCGTTGGCGCATCGCCGTACGCCTGGTGGTCCGATGATGGAATAGGCTAGGCAGAATTAGGTTAATGCAATTCCGACGCATACACTCCGAAATCTAGCTACTCGGTGTCAATGATCAAGACTTTGAGGCCTCGACTCAACGAGTGCATCATTGCCAATGATCCTCCTGGCTCGCCTCTCAATTGCTTCAAGTGCATAAAGCTGGTATCTGGCAGATCCGTCCCAAAGACGAGAGCAGTACTCCAAACACCAGTTTGAGCAGCTGTTCCGACATGAAGAACTGTCTGACCTTCGCGAGGATTCCCAGCTTTTTTCCATACTTCATCCTAATGTTTATTACAACGCAGTTTGCGCAGTGGTTACGGTTTTTATTACTGGTTGCAGGCTTGCAGCGTGATGTGTAGCGGGTTCAATTCCTGCACGGGACAAATATTTGTATAGCGTAAGTACAGATTGTTAAATATCATTTAACTTTGTTGTTCCGGAACTGAGGGTGGCTTGCACCATCTGCTGTTAAAACTAGATTTTATTAAACTTGCATTACACATTAAGCTCGACGTAACATATATTATATTAGGCGCATCTTACAAATGTAAAAATCTACCCGACTTAACTAAACCTAGCTTAGCACGTTCCACTGTTTTTTTTTTATATTTCTATATTCCAGACCCTTGGATCGTTCCGTTTCCGTTCAGTTTAGCAGGATATTCCGAGAATTTTATTTTTTTGGGTGAAAAGGCACGTGTCAAATATAAAATCTGATGTAAACTAACGTTTACTTTCTCATTGTCAGTTGTGCCATTGTGTGTGTTGTAAATATAAATGTAGTTTCATTGTATTGTGGTGGTTTTATTTTCTTATAAAAATGAATAGATCACGAGCGCCTAATTTCAGCTACAGAGAAATCATGCATTAATTTATTCGCGCACGATATTAAAAACACCCTTAAATGTATAATTATATAATTGCGAAAGTAACTCTGTCTGTTTGTTACCTCTTCACGTCTCAACGGCTCAACAAATTCAGATGACATTCGGCACATGGGTAGACCAGCGGATATGTTTATCCCACATGTAAGATCCCGTGGGCTAAAAATAGGCACAGCAGCAAAACCATCTAAAACCTATGAGAGAACTGTGTTATGGTACGTTTGTTTTACGACCATATAATGCGGTTGAGTCGTCGACGTGAACTAATACCGCCTATTAGTTAGCACGCAGTATGCCAGGACAATGAGCAGAGCCGCGGGAGGCCGTGCGTCATACACCCTGCACCTAGGGTTGCCAATTTTTATTAGAGGAAATAGAGTATATCTCATTTCAAATGAGCTAAATTAAGAGTACGGATTTATAAAAAAAAGGTATCATTAATTTACAAAAAAATTAAATATATTTTTTGATACTTTTTGGAGCACATTATTGATTTCATTGTTTTTAAAAGAGTTGTATGACTCCAAGCATTCTAACTCTAAGTTTCAATGAAGCCCTGAACCTCTCTTCCCGCCACTTCACATTCATGTAAATAGTTAACTTTTTTAAGTTACGATAATAGGTATGCACCATATATGTGTGACTGGCACTAGAATAGTAAACACTGTGTGAAAAAATATTTTAGCGTCCTCTATTAGTATTATAGATTATAGAGTACACCTACATTATATAGAGTACAAAACTATATTTTAGAGTACGGTTGGCAACCCTACCTGCACCTATAGCCACTATTATCTATCATGATCTACTCCAAGTACCCTGCCCTACTAAGCCAAAAAGTGATACCTATTTTTTTTTGTTTTCATCTTCTAGGACATGGAGAAGGACTTGAGATACTTATCAACATACCAAGAAGGCAGAAGCTTTTATTTAGCACCAGCTGCTGCTACCGCCTTTGCCCGCGTAAAAGTAGAAAGTGGTCCTAAGAGAACATATTATCCTGAGACAATAACCTATATGCTATTCCAGATTATGGTCTACCTGTGCGCCAAATTTTATCCAAATCCGTTAAGCTGTTGTAGCGTGAAGAAGTAACAAACATACACACAAAATCTATAACTTTCACCTTAATATTAGTAATACAATACAAAAATGACAGTAATCATTCTTTACGAAGTCATTTTTTTCTCGAAACTCACTTTAATTGTGTTACGTAACGAGTATTTGGGTTTGTAAGGCAGGACAGTAGCTGGAACCAGCACTAGCCATACATATACTTCGTGTGTACAGCAGCATAGAATATATATATATATATATCTCCCTGTTGATATCGTGATCTGTTCGTATCGTTGGTAACGAGAGACATTTGAAATATGGACACAACGCAACGCCTATGTTTTATGTAGAAAATCATCCAATGACTTCTTTCGCTCTAGGGTGAAGTGGAAGTGTCAGAATTTAACTGACTAAAACCACACCTGAGTCCTTCAGTTGCCTTTTGCGTTCTAGGGCCAAGAGTTTTTTTTTTTTCGGTAAATCGTCGCGGCCCCATCGGGTTGCTGATATCTTTTTGAGGAGCGCGTGGATTTTGGCAAGGTCCAGACGGTTACCGGACGATCAAACGGTGAGCTACCCATTGCTCGTCGTCCACAAACCCGCGCCTTCCGTGTTGGTATTCGGGGTCGGACTCGCGGCGGCTGGGGCGTGAGGCCGCCGATCGTTTCCACGTGGACATGGCGGTGTTCTGCCCAAGCGGAGCAAACCTCCTCCATATGCTCCACCGTGTCCTCCGGGTGGTCCGCACAATGGTGATACCCAGCGTTTCTGTCGCACGACACAACGCCTGTGATTACAAACGGCTTGAGAATACATCACGGACATCGAACTACGGTCTCGGGTATCGGCAACGTGCTCCAAGTGGCATCGCGTGGCAGTCAACTTGACAGTTCGACCTTGGTCCGTTTTACTCGCCAACTCATTATTTTTTTTTTTATTCATTTAGAAAACATAATGATAGTTATTGGCTCCCGTATTTCATTGCAATCAACAACTAATCTAGACCACGGTTAGCTACTTAGAAAGGACTTAATTATCTTATTAACAGACACTTCACACTGCAATAAATGTTTTTTCTTGAAACATTGGACAGCTGTGACGTGATTACAGGCGAGAACAAGAGCAGCGCTACAAAATACATAAATTAAATCCAATCTATTTAATTTGCAATCCTAATTAGACTGAATTTTCCGAAATAGGAAACTAATTAACTATTCAATTATCGATGTACTCCTACCTAGTTGCAAAAAACACGAATCCTTATTTGTTTAGACCTAACCTGCCAGTAACAGATTGCGAAGCGAGCTGAGAACGTGTAACTGAGCGCACCCAAGCGCCGGCCATGTTGCGGTCACGGCGCGCGCGCCGCTCTGCGACATTTCACGGATAATTCGGTGGGAAACGCGGAAACACAGCTGCGACCTCGCGGAGTCGCGTCTTCCGCGCTTCACACAAAAACACAGCCACCATACCGTCCTAGGAATCATGGATAATTGACAATGGGTAAGCACCTAATTGGGTACTTGGGAGACTAAATATAACCGCACCCAGTGACCCACGGAGCGCACGCTGGCTGTGAAAACTGATTTCAAACTGAAATAGATCTGTGAAGGGTTTTCTGGAATGTTCTGTGAATTTTTTAGAAGAACTGTTAAGTTTAATGTAATTTTAGAATATTACTGATGATTCGTGATGTTGTACCTACAGGCACAGAATAAGTAATAGTACAAGCCACAGGTCATTATTATAACTTCCTTACCTTCGAATGTGGTCTCTTTGTAACACTCATTCATCAAAACTTATTGTTGATTTGTACATGAATAGTCAAATCACTTTGTACTATGGTTTGTTTTTGTGTACAATAACAAAAAGGTGTGGCCAAATTTCTACAACTGCTTCTGACCAGTGAAATAAATAACATTATACAATATATACAATACTTGTTTGGAGAAATCTCCTTCTGTTTAATGCATGTCGTGGCAGCCTTTAATTAAGGCTACACTACAAAATATAACAATGACCTTGAATCCTTACATGTATAATGGTGTATGCTTTGTTGGTTGTCCTTAAATAAAATAAATAAATATATAAATACTTATGTGTGTGAAGTGATCTTACCTAACGACCTGAGCGATACTTAACGGAAATCTAGTGTACATTGTGATTTGGATTATTGCTGATTGGACCAATTTGTTATTGTTTATGGCGAATAAAGTTCTCTGTACCAATATAAAAGCGAAATATCACTCACTGATCAATCAAATCTCAGAAACTATAACACCTACAAATTTTAAAAAATTCAGGTAGGTTTGTTATAGGGCGTTGATATTCGCTAAGAACGGATTTTACGAAAGTCCACCCCTAAGTAGGTAAAACGGGGTTGGAAGTTTATATGGAGAAACCAACTATGATGCGGGCGAAGCCGCTAGCAGAAGCTAGTAACAGTGCAAGGGTGCGCAAACTGAAAGGTGACGTCACTGGCATTAAGTTACACTCAAAAGAGATAGCGAAATATTCCCAGTATGCTCCCACAGTTCCTCGAACCAATAGTTGGAATGCTGTAACACTCATTTAATTGTAACTACCAATCAAACGACATGCAGCACATGACCAGTATAAGGAAATCCGTAAGACTGGCGACTGAAGAAGAAACCCATTTCCTAGCCCCGGCCGGAAGGTCGACACCACCTCATCAAGGCTGTCACTAAACACCTAGGTGTAACTCTTTTAATACCAGAAGTGCTAGACGATGGACTAGCAAAAGAAATCTGTAAACGAATCCCGTGTCAAGGTAGTACACGATGATTTTAATAATACGAAGATTTTATTCATTTACGTATGTTAAAAGTTTTCTTTTTTGATTTTTTTCATTGCATTTAAGTTTTTTTTCTTCATAATGTCACTTTAGAGGACCACTTGATTTTAATGTTTAATTTTTTTTTTTTATGTATATATTAAAATCACTCACTACTTTCAAAAGCAATGTACGAAGAATTTCTAATACACTGAAAACGCCCAGGTGTCAAAATTATGTGGATCGCTCGGAGGACACGGTGGAGTATACAGTAGAGGTATGCCCCACTTGGGCAGAGCACCGCCGTGTCCTCGTGGATGCAATCGACGGCAACGACCTCTTGGGCCGGACCCTGGTATAGCCCATGATTCGGAGCGAGGAGATATGGCAGGCGGTCGACTCTGTTGCTGCTGACAAAAATAAATACCTGCTTAAGTATAATGACTTAGTATCTTAGATAAAGATAAACGTGATCAGTACATATTTGGACACTTAATGTATACAGTTCTAATCAAAATCAAAGCTGTAACCGGTCGCGGCGTGGGAGTACTGCAGCGGCACCTGCTTTGTGTTTAGTAACCGATTGCGACTCGCTTGTAATGTCACCGATATCACTACTTTCTTGTAAGAACCCGTTGGTTGACGCAACGAGTCCAGATCGCGACGCCCTTGGCCCCCGAGCAGCACGGTCGCGGAAGCTGAATGTCCGAATAATGCAATTGTTGAAAAACTAAATAAAATACTGCAAGTGCCGCAACAGTGCGCAACACTTTACATATAATACAAGCTTTACGTAATAGATCTTTGACAGGCCTATTGGTCTAGTGGATAGTGGCCCTGACTGCTATGCCGGAGGTCGTAGGTTCGATTCTCACCCAAGACAAACGTTTGTATGATGAGCACAACTATTTGTTCTGTGTCTGGATGTAATTTATCTGTAATTATGTATTCAGAAATAACTAAGTATATTTATCAGTTGTCCAGTACTATTAGCACAAGCTGTGCTTAGTAGACTAGAATGATGGCATTGAGAAATATTATTTAAAAAATCTAAGTCCATGACTACAAAGAACTGTAGTTTTTTTTTTCTGTTGAGATGAGAAATCATATAATAATTTCTCCCGCTTTTAGCGAGAGGGCGGGTCAGACTTTTATTGGCTATCTACTTGTGTTATTTCAGTTGCCCCTTGAGTTCCACAGACCCGGTAACTCTACCGAACTCTCTCGCAGCCGCGAATCCCAAGGCAAGTTCTACCTACCTTCCAAACTGATTCATATCAGCTAGAAATAGGCAGATATATTTGGTATATTTTTTTTTTAAGTTTTATTGTATTCGAAATGATGATATATTCACAAAAGTTTTATAATAATTCCACATATTGCAAGGTTTATTACAATCTTACAGAACTCACAATAATCCGGTAATATCCAGCTTGTCACCTTAGTAGATGCGCCCAGATCGGCGCGTGTGGCACACGTGTGAGCAGTGTGGTTCTACCTTAATTCTTCTTCTTAACGTGATGGTATTTTAGAGGCAGATTGTCAACCTAAGTTGTTTTTTTTTTCATATTTTGGTCGTAAAATACTTTTTTCGCGAACCCACCGTCAGAAGCTGGTAATGACATAATACTATCAGCTGACTGCATGCGGCGACCTTGACCGCAGGTGAGGTGCGCTCTCTCGGCGCAGTGCATGCGCAGAACCAAACGCGCCCTACTACCAAGGATGGCAGTTAATGGAACGACAAGTATCAATGAGTCAGATGCAGAGCGCCTTCAGAGATCTCAGATGAAAATACTCGTACCTATAAAAAGACAAACTTAAATTACATCTATATTAATTAATTTGTGCACACCTACCACAGTGTACTTTTTAACCTAAACGTAGACTAGTAGAAAATGCCTTGTTGCATTAAGTCCGCCTATGTACTACCATTACTTTTACTTGAAGCTTAAGTAAATACAGTATATAGGTCTTTAAGTCAATAATGAATTGGTTACTTCTAGGCCAGCGTGCTCCATCGTCGGCCACCTCATCGCTCACCATCAGGTGAGATAGTGGTCAAAAGCGAGTCTATCAATAATACATATATATCATTCATTAGTAGTGTAGCATTCATGCACTTATTAGTCGCTGTCTTTTATCTCATTAGTCGCAGGAGGATTTTTGACCAGCGTAGGAATGGGTTTACGGACGGCGAGCAATGAGATTGAAATGAGAAGCTTGCTGTCCAATAAGGAGCAGACCTCAAAAATGTCTGCATGATTGACGGGAACCATTAGGGGTGATACCTAGCAGGGCTGCGGGTTTGTTTGAAAGAGCCCTTTACGTTTTAGGCCCCGGCCCTAAAAGGCAATGGAAGGAAAAGTGGTTATAGTCACCACAAAAAAAAGATACACCAAATCCATCTATGGTCTGAAATGGCCAGCGTGGTCTACTTGACCGATATCTAAATACCATGAGGACTCCAGTTTCTCCAGCTCTGAATCATCATTTCAGCCGAAAGACGTCCACTATTGGACGTAGGCCTCCCCAGTGTCGCCACAAAAACCAGTGTTATGCGTCTCGCATCTATTGGATTCTAGAATATTTTTATTCTCCTAAACTGTGACAGCTTGTCTTTGCAATCTATCGACTGGTACAATGGTGGTGGTGGACTGGTGGTATCTAACGATGGTGCAAGTGATGTGATCTTCGAGAAAAAGAGGTGACAACAAAACACACACAGGCACAATATTTTGGAGGTGCTTGCTACCCCCCCTTCCACCATTCAACTTGTTTATATTTGTATAAGACTTTCGCTTCAGGAGCCTACAGGTCTTTCCTACAGAAACTCTGCATTTTTTCTTTCGTCTTTTTGCAGCACTCATTGCTTCAGCTTTCTATCAGTGAAAGATTTTCTATAATCAGAGCAGTGTTGTCAGTTCTTTGTTAATAATCAGTAGAAGATTCTGGAAGAACCTTCTACGAATTATGAAACTAAAAACAATTCGACCTCTTTATAGGTATGTTAATTGAAATGAACTTCTGCTGTCGTCTGAACTTCGGAAGTGCAACAAAACAGCAGTTTGAGGGGCGCACGCGCCAGTCTCCGCATCACTCCCGCGTCGCTCGCATGTCGCACTAGCGGCTACTGTAACAGTTGCAACCAGCCGCGGTTGCTCGTACTCGGAAGTGAAGCGGTGACAAGTTGTAATAGTGTTCCACGTTGTTCTGTGTGTATTACTTTACTTTGGTAAGTTATTCAATGAGCGTGTTTGAAAGAGACAAAAATTAAAAAGTACAGCTATCAGCTCTTCTTTTAAACAACATGATTATTTTTAAGACACGTCAAGTTAGCTTTATATTAGCTTTATTTGAACTACGTAGACATTCATATAGAAACATAAAAAAATTACCTTTCCAAACCTGATCCGCATTATACAGTCAGCTGCCCGCAAAGTCCATTTTTTTCATGTCGCAATATTTTTATATCTCTCCTTATCAACTCTATATATTTCTGAAACTTACTTTAAAGTGAACATGACAAAAATGGACTTAGCGGGTTTTGAAACTATAGCCTTCGTGTTTTTAATAAATATTACTTACATATGATAATCATGCCTTCACAGTTGCACCCCTTACAGTCAATTGAATCTTAGTATAATCAACCTATGTTGACATCTATATATTACACCAGCCTGACTGTATAATACTCGTACAATGCCCAATTCCATCCTTGACCAACTATTACGATTAAATAATAAGTTACTGGAAATTGCCAACCGATGATCTTGTGCCATTCTACTGTGGTTAGAGCACGTTCGGTGGACGATATGCTTATGTCAACAATATTGAGTGTTGGGTAGAGGAGCACGTAGGGAACTACAGATAACTGTCTTTTAAGAAAAGCACTGTGAGCACAAAAAATGAAAATGCCGATTGAAATATTATGTAGACCAGTCTAAGATAAGGCCTTGGATGTCACTGGAACAATTATGATCTTCAAACAGTTCGGAATATTCATCACCAAGAAAGACGTTCACTGTTGGACATAGGCCTCCCTCAAGTGTCGCCACATCAAACGGTCCTGTGCGTCTCGCATCCATCGGATCCCCGGAACCCCCATCACGTTATCGGTCCACCTTGCTTCCGACGCTGCGTCTTCCGGTACCCGGTCGCTACTCCAGAACCGGTCGTCCCCATGCATCGACCATCACATCTGTTCTGCTAGGAATGTGCTCCACCCATTGCCACTTAAGTTTGGCGATTTTTAGGGCGTCGGTTTCGGGATATTGAAATTCCTCTTAATCGAAGGCAAAGTTATTATAAAAACAGTTACGTATAATATGAAAGACAATACTTATCCTCCAATGTATTGCAATTTCATAACAGCTTGCAAACTAGCGCTATAACAACTACAATTTCAAAAGTAAACAGTGTTTATTAAAAGAATGTGGAAAGAAATGCCAAGTACAGTGAGTGGCCGACAGTCGGTGCCAAGTTGAACCAGCCACAGATAAATAATATAAATTACTGTGCACTTGTGGTTCTAGGTTTTACAATTCAATCGGACTGTGTATGGAGCTCCATGGCCCTTCCGTCACAGACGAGATCCCTGGCCGCAGATATCACTCATATTCTGTTTTGGAAGAGTGCTCGAATATGTTTTGTTGCTAAACTGAATCGTGATTTATTTTTCGTGCTTTGATCAATGTTATCTCACTCTCAGTGCTGACCAAGTTATAATTTTTGCTTATATTCTGGTTCGCTTTAGTTAGTTCAACGATTTCTCAAATTACTAGCTGTCCCCCGCTGTTTTATCCACGTCTTTGGTTGCTATTCCGCTCCTATTGATCACAGCTTTAAATGTGTGATATTATATAACCTGCTTCGATCAATGGGCTATCGAAAAATTAAAAAAAAAATCAGTTCGTACTAAAACAATACAGTAGTTCCTGAGAGTATTGCGTTCAAGTAAACTGTTCAGCTTTGTAATATTTATAAGTAGGTATTTTAGATAGCCCATTGATCGAAGCAGGTATATATTATATATGTATATATTATACAAAAAATACTTACTATGTGTCAGCTGGTCAGTTAACCTAAAGTCTTAAAAGTCTTGACCTTACTACCTAATCTAGATCTTCCAAGATGTAAAGGACACGAGCACAGTTTCGCAACCGGTGCTAATTAATTAAATTAATTAATTAGTCTTAGTCAGACTAGTTTTTGTGGCACCCACTGCTCGACAGACCTGTGGCAATGCCGCAGGGCAGGGTTGTCGCAGATACACTAATGACATGTCTTGACATAACATACTCGATGCAAGACACTACGCTTTCTAAAGGATTTTATTTGATTACATATTTTATGGTTCCCGCCTTGAAAATTATTCCAAGAGATCATGCTCCCAGAATAACAAGAGTCCTATATATTTTGCCAAGTGCAAGTGCAGTGCAAGTGTGTGTTTTTTTGCAAGTGTGTGTGTTTTTTTAATCTAGCCGTGTGCTATGGTTTATCTAAATCCATTCAGCCGTTAAGGCGTAAAAGAGTAACAAACAAACTCACATTCATTAGAGAAATATTAGTTAGAACAATAGTTCTCGCACACCACTTCCTGCGTATCGCCACAAAGGTAAAAAGCTAAGTGCACACTTCGTAATTTTATCGTTGCGATTTATGAAACGTGAAATGATAATTGTCTGCATGACCACCCTTATAATGTTCCAAAGGCAGGGGATCAGACCTGCTGTCGAGAGGAATTGGGCCGCAATCCACCCATTGAGGGTTGGTGGATATCACATGTCTTCGAATTTTTGGTTCTTAGACATTTCGGTTCGCCGGTTTCCTTACAATGGTTTTTCTTTACCGTTGCAAGAGCAGTGACGATGAAATAATTTACACAAGTAAGGTGCCTCCCTGGGTTTGAACCCGTGACGTATGACTCGTAAGCCTGGGCTGTTACCATTGGTGCCACCTCTACTCTAAATGATATATGCTGTCACATAAACCAAACCCTTTTTGCAATGTGCGGTCTTTAGTATTCACACATAATATCATTATAAAACCAAGTCTTCCACCGCGTTTGTTTCTCTATCTGTTCGCGATAAGCCCAATATTTCTACTAAACAGATTTTCATGTGGTTTTCGCCAACAGAGTGATTCATGAGGAAAGTTAAGATGTATGATGACACATGCATATTATAGTAGAGAAAAGCATTTCAATTATTTGTAACACCAGTGCGATGCTGGGGCGTATTGTTATTTTTCACAGTCTGGTCATTTAATATTGTAGTAATTCGTAATGCGCGCTTAACCAAGGGTACTGAATTTTGACAATTCATTGATTTTCAAGAAGATAACCCAATTAAAGTCGCCGGACAATAAGTAACCTTTGCGATCTAATAACTAATGATATAATTGACGATTTTAGACCAAGTGTAATATTTTCCGTAATTCATTTTGTAAGCAGCGGAGCCTTGCTTGACAACCTTGTCGGTCATCGAACGCAGACACCACCTTATGCAGCAGATACATAATAACCGCATAACTTGACTAGAGGTCGCTTGATGTTAGTGGCCACTGGACCAACTAGACGCGCGACTCGCCGACTGCCCGTCAATGTCGCCAGCAGACCAGTAACCCGAACATTTCACCGCCAATGCCGACAGTGTGTCAGTTACGTCGCCCGTAGCGGGTAGAAATAAAGCCAATATATACCGTGTCTCAGACATCGATGTGCAAATGTGAACTACATGACCATTATGTGTCTGCTAGTCGACACGTCGACACCGTCACCGCCTCACGCTGAAAACCAGCGCTGTGAAATCGTCGCATTTTGCGTGCAGACACGGCATTATGCTGAGCGTTCGGTTGTTTTGCGCGGATGTGGCACGTCTTCTTCTTCTTCTTTCTTGGGAAATGTAAGTTAGTCCTAAGATTGCGTCTTTTCCGTCAATTTTTTTTTCTTTCTTTCAATCTTTTAAATCATGGATCCATTACATGGTTCTGGATCTCCTAGTGGTGCAAGTTTTCGTCAATCTTTTCCTATTTTTTTTTACCTGAGCATCTGTGCTCAGCTGAGCTAATTGCTGCTTCTAGTTTAGTGTTGTTTTTAATAAAAAAGTGACTTAATTATACTTTAATTAATAATATCATTAGAGTTGATTAGGATAACAATTTTATACAGATAAAATAAAAACGCAAGTCTATAAATAATAATAAAAAAACTGGGCAAGTGCGAGTTGGACTCGCGCCCTGAGAGTTCTGTACAAACTAAATTGTTCAATTCCCGAATGAAGTTTCGAAGACTTTTCTAAATTGCAAAAGGTTTTTTTTGTGACGTAACAACAAATTTACTGTTTTCAGATTTACATATTCCTATACTTATGCTATAAGAACCTTATATATGCCAAATTTCAGAATTCTGGTTCAACGGGAAGTATACTGAATTTTGATTCCCTTGAGAGTGTCGAAATATACGTTTTTTACGACATAAATGTCCGTATCCTTTTTTTCGTTAATTTAGAAGTTTTATATTTCACAGCTTCAAGCCTTGGATTTGGCCCAATGGGGCTTCCTCGACCCATCACTAACACAGTGCCAGCGTGGAGCCGCTGCACAGGACATGCGTCATTTGCTATGCTGTCCATCCTGCACAACCACCTGTAGTTTTCAGGATCTATACGAAGCCAATAACAGAGCCGTAGATGTTGCCAAATACTGGTCAGAAAAAAATTGTAAGAGTACATCGACACGAAAAGAAGAAGAAGACCGCTTCAAGGGGCCGCAGACTTGAGTATATGGTTTTAATTTCAACTCCATACCTCTACGCGTTCCCGAGATAAAGGGTCTTGACAGACAGACAGACGGACGGACAACAAAGTGATCCTATAAGGATTCCGTTTTTTCCTTTTGAGGTACGGAACACTAAAAATAAAACTTAAGATTTTTTATTATATTTAAATTAAAAACGCGACAAAAAATTCCACCACTATCACCATCTACCACACACAGGATGATGTACTGGATCCATGGTACGTTTACATTAT
Organism: Mythimna vitellina; assembly: GCA_949316375.1. Lineage (NCBI taxonomy): Eukaryota > Metazoa > Arthropoda > Insecta > Lepidoptera > Noctuidae > Mythimna > Mythimna vitellina. The sequence goes on along the minus strand of OX438692.1, from coordinate 606,836 downwards.
ACCTCGATGTCTGACACATGGCGTTATATTATGCCTATCCTCCAACTAAATATTATCTGCCTCATTGATGCATCGGTCTCAAGATCGAGCATGATGTTTTTGGTTTGATTTTCGAGTTTAGCAAAATTTTATTGGGCTTTACCATCAGGAATTTGTAATTAGCAGCCTTTCTTTTGTGTAGGACTGCGGTCCGGGGCAACGGTACTCTTTCGCAAAATCCTGCAGAACCTCAGCCTAACCTTCAGGCAAATACAGACGTGACATATATGACACCGCGTTTCCTCCTCTATGTTTATTATATTTATTTATAGCCCATTTATGTCCCACTGCTGAGCAAAGGCCTCCCTTTCCCTTTTCCACACAAGTCTGTCTTCGGCCATTGCGGGCCAGTCCTTCTGATATTTATCCAGTTCATCTCTCCACCTTCGCCTTGGTCTGCCGCGGTGTCGCCTTGCGTTTAGTGGGACCCAATAAGTGGCTCTTTTAGCCCACCGGTCATCTGACATGCGGCAGACATGTCCGGCCCAATCCCACTTCAGAGTGGCAGCTTTTCGGGCAACATCTTGTATCTTAGTTTTGGCGCGCAGCATTTTGTTCCTTACACAGTCGGAAATTCGAACACCCAAGATACTGCGCTCCATAGCTCGCTGACAAACCTCGAGCCTGGACCTCTGCTGAAGCGTCAAAGACCAGGTTTGTGCTCCGTACGTAAGTATGGGGAGAATGCACATGTCCATAATTTTCCGTTTCAGGCATAGCGGGAGATCTCCTTTGAGAAGATCTTTCATTGACCAAAAGCTCCTCCAGGCACTCTCAGTACGCCGAACTACTTCTTTATCTTGTCGCGCCTGAAAGGAAACTATTTGGCCAAGATATACATAATCCTGGACATATGCAATCTCCTCACCCTCAATGTACAGTCTCCTTTTAATGCTGTTGGTCATGAGTTTGGTCTTTGACATGTTCATCCGAAGCCCAATCTCGAGGCTTGCCTTGTTCAGATCTGCGAGCATGTTACCCAAGTCCGCTGCCGAAGAAGAGAAAAGCACGATGTCATCAGCGAACCGTAGGTTTGATAACCTCTTGTTTCCGATGACTAATCCTTTGTCTGACCAGTTCTGTGCTAGGGATTTAAATATTTCCTCCAAGGTGGCAGTAAAGAGTTTTGGGGATAATGGGTCTCCTTGCTTGACTCCTTTTTTAATTGGAAAGGTTGGCCCTGAATTATTAATTTTAATTGAAGCTGTACTATGAGTGTAGATGGTCTTTAGTATATTGATGTAGGTGGGCTCTATCTTCTGGTTAGTTAAGGCGTTGAAGAGTGCATCATGTTTGATACTATCGAAAGCCTTTGCATAGTCGACGAACGCCAGATACAGGGGTATATTAAATTCATTGCACTTTTCGATAATTTGGTTCAAGGTGTGCATGTGATCAGTGGTAGATAGACCTCGTCTGAATCCAGCTTGTTCGGGAGGTTGGTGGGAGTCTAGTTTTTGTGAAATGCGGCTTTCGATAATTTTCACAAACGCTTTATATAAATGCGAAACAAGACTAATAGGACGATAATTATTCATGTCTTTTTTATCACCTTTTTTATGCAAAAGTATTATCAGGGAATGGCAAAATCTTGTGGGGACTGTATCAGCATTGAGTATGGAATTAAATAGGTTAGTGATTTTAGGAAGTAGCTCTGGTTCTCCTATCCTAAGGGCTTCTGTAGAGATACCGTCTTCACCAGGACTTTTAGAATACTTCATACTGCGCAATGCACAATGTACTTCGTAGCCTGTGATTGGAGGCACACTTGTGGTTTGCGTGGGGGAAGGAATGGTATTCTGAGAGGGGTTTGAAGCGACATTTATACCCTGAGAATACAGTTGCTTGTAGAAGTTAGTGCAAACATTTAGGACTTGATCTTTTCCGTAATGGGTCACTCCTGAATTATCTTTGATTTTGTTAATGGACGATCGTCCTTTCTGTATGCCTTTTTTAGCAATTTTAAAAGATCTATTGGTCTCAAGAGCTACTTGCACTAATCTATCATTGTAGCGGCGTACATCCGTCCGAATGCTTCTTTTAACTTTCTTGTCTATTTCCCTAAATAGTTGCGAGCCATAAGTTGCAGTTAGTCTATCCTCGATTAACTTTATGTTTTTTTTTTTCTATGTTTATTATTTTGAACAAAAAAAAGAAGTTTTTTTGTAGGTAAAACAAACTAAGAAAAAATACTGTATGAATATTAGGAGCGTTACAGTGTAATCAAGTTGGCAAATAATTGGCACTTATGAAGACACGACCTGCCTCGGAATAATGTGTGTATCGTGATTTCGTGACCAATTCCACTTTGAAGTTCTTGTCCGATTGTCTTATCTTCTTGTCAATTTTATGATGATTTTCTTTAAGATTTCTTCATTTGAATATTTACCATCAATCATGCATTATCACGTGTCTCTACCACATGAGCAGAACGCCATACCTACGGTAGGTATGTTGTTACTGCGTATGTACTGGCAACCTGATTTCATGGACTGTAAATAATGTCTACCAATTTTTTCACTAATTCAGTATTTTAGTCATATTGAGGTAAATTATTGAGCCACAATTAAATAATTTTAGTAGTTTTTGGAAGCGAATTACTCTTGCTGTGGAAATTGCTCTAAACACCAAATTCGTCAGTCGTGCAGGATTTGACAGTAATTACGTACAAATTGGCCTATTTTTACGACAATTATTTCCGTGCAATTTTCCGTTCGTGTTGGAAACTGTGAGAAAAAATTAAAATGTTGTTTAGAACGACACATCACCGGGAATACCTACACTTACAAAACTATAACAGATTTTTAAATTGCCAGTTGATAACAAAGGTTCATCAACGAGCTCAGAGCCCTAGACATCACGCAACGGCAATACTAACTTTACGTACCTTTAGAAGATTTATTTCAATAATAATTTTATGAAAAATAAACAAGCATTGTGCGGTAGAACCTGTACAGAGCTGCATGCAGCTTCATCTTAGCAACTTTCCTCGTATTATTTGACATTGCGTGTATAGATATCACTATAATTATTGTCTATGTCTAATTTTATGGTACTTTAATGTTTTTAATTTTTGTATCTAATGTATGTAATGAATTAAATGACTTAAATACTGAAAAAAGTGACTACCTGACTACAGAACCCGGCATGGATCTTGAGCGGTGACTTTTACTTGCGCAGAAGTAAAATATGAGGTCTCTTTAGTGGTATGAAGTGAGATGCGGGGACGAGGAGTGTCAGTGATTGGCTCACCGCGCATCGCATCATAGACGTCATAGACGGGAACACCCCTACAAAGAAATTCGAAGACGAAAATTTCAAAGTCTTTGCTACAATATACATACCCTCCGGTAGAAATTCTCTAAAAGATAATGAAAACCGTATGAAAATCTGTTGCATGGTTAGTATGTAAACGGAAAAACAGACAGACGAACACAGCGACTTAGCTTTAAACTATTTATGTTTATTTTTTTTATTTTTTACCTTCAACCAAAATTAAGAAGATAGCAGGGATAAGAAAAAATAAAATAAAATAGATGTACATTTTTTTTGCCATAAGTGTACGATGCGCAAAGCGATCCCCACTCTTTCGCTGAGCGCTCAAGATCCGTACCGATACCTGTACTATACGTAGATCTACTAGACTAGTCTTAATTGTAAAACCTTTTTCCGCGTACGTAATGAGATTTCGATGTTACCGAACAGTAGGTCACAGGAAGCACGCGGTTACCCACCTTGATTACCTGCCCACATTAATGGCCTGAAATTGGTCATTCCCGGTAGAATTACGTTCGAGGCTGGAAGTCTGGACACGTCTAGATTACGTTTACGTTTATTATCTACGTTTATGCATGACGTTGAGACTTCCAGGCCTATGGGCTAACTACTATAATTTTATGTGGAGCGATAGATATAACTGCATATGACAGAGTTAAACCCCCTAAATCTAAATTATTATCATTATCATTTCAGCCGCAAGACGTCCACTGTTGGACATAGGCCTCCCCGGAGCGTCGCCGCAATGACTGTCCTGTGAAAGAAAGAAAGAAAGAAAGAAAATAGCGCATTACAAAAACGGAAATATCTTAAAATTAAATAAAAAAAACACTGCGCTACACTGACTGTGCTTGTCGTATCCATTCGATCTCGCGACCTTCACCAGGTCATCGGCATCACCGTGTGGGAGGTCTTCTAACACTGTTTTGCCCGGTACACGGTTGCCACTCCAGAACCAACCTTTCGGCCCCTTCGACCATTTGTTCTGTGACCAATATGTCCTGCCCTGGGCCACTTAAGTTTGGCAATTCTTTGAGTTATATTGATAACTTTGGTCATAGTTCCATACCTCAAAGGAAGAAAACGGAACCTTATTTATTTATTTATTTAAACTTCATGTACAGTAGTGGTACATAGGCGGGCTTAATGCAACAAGGCATTTTCTACCAGTCAACCTTTGAGTTAAAAAGACAACACTGTGGCAGGCTTGCACAATAAACAAATAACAGATAATTCAAACAGAAAAAATAAAATAAAAATAAATTATTTATAATAATAAAATACATATATATGCTAAAATTATAAACTAATAAATACTATGAAAAATATCAAATCACTTTGTTCTCCGTCTGTCTGTCTGAATCTCCAACTTTGGATGTATCGAGTTGAAATTATACACTCAGGGTTGTGGCCCCTTGAAGCTGTGAAAAAATCAAACTTCTGACTTGACGAAAAAAAAAAGATACGACCGTTTATGTCGCAAAAAACATATATTTCGACACTCTCAAGGGAAACAAAATTGATAGGGTACTTTCCGTTGACCTAGAATCCTGAAATTTGGCATGAAGCAAATTCTCGTTGTACAAGTATAGGAAAACGATTTTTAAACTGTTTTGTAGTTATGTCACAAAAATAAAAACTTTTTGTGCGAATAGGAAAAATCTTCGTAACTCAATTCGGGAATTGAACTTTTTTCATAGGTAAGTTCATACGGAACCCTCAGTGCGAATTACTCCAGTATCGTGGGTGCATTCAGAAATGTGACGTCACATACACAACACACCCAGACACGGAACACCTATCTGTTGGCAATACAAATATTTGTTCCGTGCGGGAATCGAACTTGTGACACGCTGCACAGCCGCCAATCGCTCAACCACTGCGCCAACCGTGCCATCAAATTCAATGACATACCGACATGAAATTTGAAAATGACTGATACTGCTACCTGTCTACCTACATTGAATTTTTATGTTCATAAATAATTGATAAGTGGTTTCACGGTGTGACGCTGTACCCATTAGAAGTTGTCTTTTGTTTTACTTTCCTTTAATCATTTCCTTATAGTAATTAATTGATCTAATTACAAGTGATTATCATCCGACAGACAACAAGACAAGGTACTCGTAATACCGCTAATATCTGCAATAATAACGATGGGATTCATGTCGGTGTGTTCTTGGAAAGAAACTTGTCTCTGTGCCACAGAATAGACACCATACAAAATGTCCACTGTGTTAGCACACGGGAAATAAAACGGGTTGTCTTTACTTTCAGCTAGGTTTGATATTGTCTATGTTATAAACTAGAAAGCAGCATGTTTGTGTCTATCTAGTAATTAAAAAACAATGCAATTTCTTAGGTACTGTATAATTAAAAGTCTTTACTTCTACATTAAAAAGACCAAAGAGGGTCAGAACTAAATGACATTTATCAAGATTCTCATGTCTCTACCAAAACGTCACATGATTAATCGAAACAGTAGACATTTTGACCATCGGTATATATCTAGCTGGTTTCCGCATGATAGCTATGTGCAGAGTACGTTGACACCAGATTGTCCTGAGATTTTATTTAAGTTCTACGTTTTTTATCTTATTAGTTTTTATATAAATATACTAGCTTCTCCCAGCGATTTCGCCCGTGTCTATGTCACAGTGATAAAATAGCATTCTATTGATGAAATAATTTTAAACTCGTTCCAGTAGTTTATTTATTACAAATAAAAATACAAATCTTTCCTCTTTATAATGTTATTATAGTACTAAGTATAGATACATACGAGAAATAATTTTATTTTGTTCTCCATTCGCTTTGGAAATCTAACAAACGTTATTTTTTGTTTTTAATTCATTAAACCCCAAGCGAACGCCGGCGTTTGCAGATATACAAACATTACTACTCGTACACTCCTACATACTCCATGTTTCTATTTAACTCCGGCCAGATGTTTAACGGACTATAAAAGGTTTGGCAGACTGAGCCTTCTGTGTGTGGCAGGCTCGTGCCTCGATGACGTCACTGGGCGGCACGAGGCGCACGCGCGCTGCTCCGGCGCACGTGACTCGCTCGAGCTGACATGCTGTTACAAGACCTACGTCCACGAGCATGCTGTACTACCGTTAGGAACGTTTACCAGTGCGTCTGTAGAATCCATAATTAGAAGCTTCAAATGCGTGAGGTGGTCAAAAATTCACCTATGAAAAAAGCGATTTTTACAATTTTAAATCAAATCATTTATTTATTTATTTGTAAAACTGAGGTATCACAGAGGGTGTTAGGTCTAAGTGCACAGTGTGCTATCATATGTATGTCCAATATTGATATAAATACTTACAATAAGTCAATATGAAATATACATAATTATTATAATATTATAGGTATATGTCAATGAAAATTAAATAGTAAAAAAAACACTAAATAGAATGTCAAAAAATAAGTAAGCAGCCGATTACTTTGAGCTGCTATTTTTTTGTAGTTTATTCCACCATGAATTTCTGTCAATTTTGTTCAATGCGTTATCTAATACAAATCTAATATATAAAAATCTCGTGACACAGTGTTTGTTATCGAACTCCACCGAAACTGAGGATTTTTTGTGTATATTTACTATACTATAGGCTATAGATAGATAGACACATATTAAAACAACAAAAAAAACTGGGCAAGTGATGTGAGAGTATCGAAATATATATAAAAATCGAAAAAATACGGCCGTTTATGTAGCAAACAACGGCCGTATTTTTTCGATTTTTTTTACAGCTTCAAGGAACCGCGATCTAAGCATATGGTTTTAATTTCAACTCGATAACTCTACACGTTCCTGAGATAAAAGGTCTTGACAAACATACAGACAGACGGACAACAAAGTGATCCTATAAGGGTTCCGATTTTTCCTTTTGATGAACGGAACCCTAAAAATAACAATAAAGTCAAAGTCAAAAGTTTTTTACTAATTGGTGGACTAATTTAGATGTCATCGAAGGCACATCAGCGAGGCCTTTTTCTTTCATAAATTCGAAAACGAGACAGCTACTACCGCAATCCTATGTTCGACCACATCGCCGCTTACCATCAGGTGAAATAGTGGTCAAACGCGAGCATATCAATTATAAAAAAAAAAAACAGTCGTTCAGAAAAAGCCCTCGCCAGGCCTCCGAGGCTGTGGGCAAGAGCCATCTTCGCCCACGCCTAGGTACGCTAATGTATAGAACTGAAGTAAAACAATGCAATTGGCAACATTACAGTGGGATGTCAATCAATTGTAATTGCAATAATTATATAAATACCTAATTGGACACATCGCAATTATGTAAATTCAAGATAGAAATCACGCAATAACACACTGAAGTCTGTGACTGAGGGCTGCCAGCGACTTGTGAAACAAAATAGGCAATATATTTGTCAAAAAATTCATAATACTTAGACACAATTTGAAAATACTTGAAAATAGACCTTCATAGGCTATGTAGGGGGCGAGTGAGCGAGCCGTGCTCATCCTTGTTCGATTCTGTCCGTCCCTTGCTGTCCGCCGACCCCGTAACCCATAGGAGGGTGGGTCGTACCCCACAAGAGGTGCCCGTAGCATATAGTCGTTTAGTTTTTAAGTTCTTCTAAGTCCTGGCTGGAGGTTTTAATTAAAGCAGACAACAACCTTTGACCTGCTTTTGTTGACCTGCTTTGGTTGACCTGCGAGAAGCCACTCATAAATAAAAAAAAGGTTCTCATCCCAGTATGGTTTAGCCTCCACCTCAGGATGTTACGCTACCGATTTAGAAATCAATGATGGACGCCAAAATACTGATAAATTAACTTCTTCTTTAATTTGTAAGCTAGTTTTAGAATATATTGTTATTCTATTCTTCATAAAATTAAGCTTATTAGGGTCCGGCACGCCTTGAACAATAAGTCTAGATACGCCACTGGTGACCTTTCTCGTTAATTGTTGTTTCTGTTTCTAAAAACTGCATCAAAATAGTTGTTGTGTTGTTGCGTGGCTTAGGTTAGGTTAGGGTAATAGAATTTAGGTGTTACAAAAATATAAGTGTCTCCAAGTTATGCGACAGTGAGTGACATACAAATATTAGCAACCTATTTGTATGTCACTATTGAGTACGCGTAACAACAAAATTTACTGAACGATATTAGGTTAATACACATTTATAAATAAATAGCCCTTACGTATCGTAAAACAAAGCCCCCACCGTGATTGTCTGTTCGTGGTAAACTATAATATTATAACATTTATTTATTAAAACTTCATGCAACACAATAGTACCTACAAAGGCGGACTTAATGCCTTCTCTACCAGTCAACCTAGGTTGGCAAAGAGAAAATGTGGCAGGTGCATAAAAATACAAAAGAATATTACGAAAATTAGAGTTTAAAAGTATATATATATATATAAAAAATATAAACATACATATATAACATTCACATAATGCCGTTTAGTCCCAAGCTAAGCAGAGCTTGTGTTAAGAGTAAGACAACTGATAAACATACTTAAATACTTCTACATACATACATATTATATGTAGATAAATTACAACCAGACACAAAACAAATGATTGTGCTCATCACACAAACATTTGTCCTGGGTGGGAATCGAACTCACGACCACTGGCATAACAGTCAGAGCCACTAAACTCTAGACCAACAGGCCAGTCATAAACTCAAAAACTACGAAATATAACGGATAGAATGATTCCTATGAAAGATTTAAGAGAATAGTAGATAAAAGTTGAAAATTTGCATTTACAAGCTGGGCGGATCGCTTTTATTTATGTACTAATTATAAAAGTATTTTATTAGAAAACTTAATGTAATTAATAGGTATTCTACCTGTATAAGTTGATTGCGGCGAATTCACTGCTCTAACATCTCAAGTGGGCTAATAACGCTACCTATGGCCGTTTGCAAATCCTTTCCTATACTTTAAAAAGTGTATTATTGTTATTCAATAACAACTCAATAGCTGAACGAATCTGTAACATGGATAGACCATTCCAACATATTTGGATCCTTCTAATCCCGGTACGTATAGCAAGAATAATTAACGACATTGACCCGGACGAAGCTTCTAGCAAAAGCTAGTATAGAACGTACTGTAGAGCTATTTGATTGTAACACTTTCTAACCTAGTAGGTATCTGAATGGTCGTGAACGCTCGCTTTGACTCCTAGCGGTAACATTAAAACAGTGACGTAGCTAGACCAAAGGAAAATTTTATCAAATTAAAATTTATATTATATAAAATTTTAAGTTTTTTTCAAACAAGACCCTACTAGCACAGATACAGTGAGACAGAGTCGCGATAGTCCACGATAAAGATGGCCAGTGGATATCATGTTACGACTTTTTGCACACTTTGGGGCCTTGTAGCCCGCGGGCCATGTTGCCATGGGGCCAGGCTGATACGGTGATAGCCGCTACGCCTCTACATCATTCCCGTCTGAGTAGAAGCCCGTCGGAGTCTGAGTTTCCTGACAGCTACAAACCGAAGGTCTTTAAGTCAATAGGGAACAGGTTGCCTAGAAGTGCAAGCGAGCTCCATCGTCGAACACAACTTCGCTTACCATCAGACAAACGTGACAGGCTCACGCTTGACTACTATCTCACCTCAATAATAATAAAAAAATCTCCCGATTTTCTCCTTTTCCCTTGAAATTTCAAATGTCGTGGCATATTTGAAGGTTTCGGACAATGTTTAAATACGCAGATGGTACTAGATTCCTATAAGAAAACCTATGCATAATGTATTATTAAATATCATTATTGAAATAAGCCATGCAATGTCACTTAATGTCTTTAATTCAGTAGTTCTGAGAAAATTACAAGATTGTCATGTAATCTTAATGTAAATTATTGCAAATTTGTCCATATTATATATGTACACACACGACATATATGTACAGGATTGGTGCTATTAAAATATTAAGTAAAGTTATATATTTTTCCATATATTTATATACCACACGAAGTCTAGGAAATCAGACTTTATGTAAGTCATTTAAACATAATGATACATACATTACCATCTAACAATACGTAAATTAAGGCTTCCTAATATAAATAATTTACATGTGCTCAATGGCGGCTGTATCACGCTGACAATATTAACGTCAGACATCATTTACGATTTCATTTGTAGTTAACTTTTGCTCTCTTCGACAAGTTTTTTTTTAACTTTGTCCCCAATAGATATTTCCCGCATATACTGTGCCCCTAGAACTGGAACCATACAAACAAACATAAATGTTGAAATGATGATAAATAATAAATTATAATGTAATAATGTATAATGATTTTGAATAATAATGTAGTTTTATTACTATTTTGGTGTACAATAAAGTTTTATTCTATTCTATTCTATGTTCCGAGTGAGTATGGAACCCGTGACACGTATCATATCTGATGAAATAAACCGCTGTTAATACATCTCTCACATCGGGTCTCTAGCTACAACAAAGGGTTCAGTTAGCCCCTGGACTCAAACGGTACCTGTCTACTACGTACTAGAAAATAGAGGAACAGTCAAAATAAATAGTGTAGCAGGTAACACTTGGTGGCGGACGTTTGAAGACTTTGACGATCAACAAACGCTGGGTCTCAGCCTATTTTAACCTAGCAACCCACTGGCAACTTAGGACGTATTTTTTTCATTCCATTTAAAATCTACTAAACTTCTGCTTCCATCTGTCTCACACAATGATTGACCTGGTGAGCTATTCGATGGATGCGAGACGCACTGGACCGTTCATTGTGGCGACACTTGGGGGAGGCATATTTGTCCAGCAGTAAAAGAACTTTCGGCAGAAATAATGATGACGATGGTGAGTAATACATTTTACCCTAAGGTACTTGTAACTTGAACCAAAATATAATAAGCAAACCCCCAGCCAAACTAATAAAGAACAAAACAGTTATTGAAAAAACTTTTGAATGACAACGTGAAACAAGCAATGATGTGTGTCCCGTCTGCACCAAACACAACTTCAAACAAATTACAAAATGTGTCCCGTCTGCACCAAACGGAATGCCTATATCACGACAATGATTGTAATTCCTAGCAGTCCTGTGACCTTCGATATGTAGGAAATGCAACACTTGGTTCTTGCTTTATTAAAGTCGTAATAAGTTCTCTATTTTTTTTTTTTTGAATTGCCAATTTTGTATTGTAGATCGTGACTTATCTAAAGTATAAACGTAACTGAAAAAAAACAATTAATCATAAAAAAAATGTAGAGTTCCGTATCTAAAGGTAAAAACGGGACCCTAAAACTCCGCCCTCCGTCTGTCTGTTACCAGACTATATCTAATAAACCATGACGGTTACACAGATGAAATTTTCACAGATGATGTATTTCTGTTGCCGCTATAACAACAAATACTAAAAACATAAAAAAAAAATATTTAAGTTTGGCTCCCATTGACAACAAACGTGGCTTTTTTGCCGTTTTTTGCTACAGACGGCACGGACCCCCTCGTGCTCGAGTCCGACTCCCACTTGTCCGATTTTTAAATCATTGATTGACACGAGGAACTCTTACTGAGATAATAAAAACTACACAAACAAACACTTTTAAGATGCAGCAAGGATGGCGCGGTGGTGGAGGGATTACTACTGTGCTGAGTATCACGGAATCGATTCCCGCACTGAAACAATGTTCGAATGACCTACAGATAGTTGTTCCGGGTCCAGGGGGCTGGCGTGAGTGGGTTTACATGTTTATGAAGGCACACAATACAATAGAAGAGGAAAAGATTAAAATAATATAATAATATTCCACAACTTTCACACAAACAATGTCATCTAGTCTAAGTAGAGTTTGTGCTATGAGTACTAAACAACTGATAAACATATTTCTAAATAGATATTACAGATATTACACCCCATAACAGAACAAATAAACAGTTCATTTTCTCAGAAATCCTTGCCCAGTCTTATTCAGGCCACATCAGTCTATTCATTCACCCATCCCCCCCTACCTGAGCGTCCTTCTATTCACACAAAGTCCACGTGTTCGTAAGCAGAGGCCTTGGCCTCAACGTGGAGATGCCCTCGGGTGGCAGCTGGCCTTGAGTGGCGACCGCTGTGCCCAGGGGCGCCGGCTTTTAGAAAACCTCATGGGTGCTCATGCTCATTTGATGACTCCAAAAAGTGGCGAAGTGTGAGAAGAGAAATGCAAATTGATCGACATTTTGATAACGGATACGATCAGTAACTGGCATCCGTTGCCCACACCGTTAATCTATGTATATTAAAGGAGAAACTGACTGACTGACGTATCAACACACAGCCGAAATTACTGGTTCTAGGAGCGTAAAATTTTGTACAAGGGTTTCTTCTATGACATAGGTGTGCAAAAAAGAGGATTTTTCAAAATTCATCTCCTAGGGGGATGAAATCGGGGTCCAAAGTTTCTATGGAGACAACTTTCACGCGGGCGATGCCGCTGGTAGACGCTAGTAAATAATAAATAGAAACAACATCACATACATTGTCCTGGTCCCAAACTAAGGTTTTCGCTTGTACTATGGAAACCAGGAACAACAAAGGTACCACAAACACCCAGACCTAAACGCAAATATCTGTTTCATAAACAAACACTTGTGTTGGTGCGGGTATCGAACCCGCGAACATTGCGTCTCAACCGGCGCTTTAAACCACTGCGCTAAACGGATCGTGGGGTAGTGTAAAACGCCCATCCCTAAAAGGCGATTACTGATCTGTTTCTTGATATCTATTCTCAGGGGTGCTCGGCACCCATTGTTTATTGCTCATGGGTGCTCGAGCCCCCGAGCACCCACGGAGTCGGCGCCCCTGGCTGTGCTAAACTTATGGCAACGGTACACAGCCAACATCGTAAAAAAGCCACGCTTATTGATGTAAGTATTGTTTGATGTTTGATCAGGCTGCTCGCATAATAGACGCCTTTGATGAACACTTACATATCTTAAACGGTATAATACATAGGATTAGGGTTGCCCAGTGGTCGATCTACCCCGGGGCCCTGGAACGAAGGCAAAGTGTTTAGTCAGTGAAAATCTGACATGTCTCTCGTTCCGCCTACGAGCGTGAGAAATCATTGGATGATTACCCACCTAAAAAAAGTGGTAACGTTTCCGACTTACGAGTTGTAAGACGCGATTTCAAACCCAGTCAATCAGAGGCACATTGACTTTGTGTAATTTCATCTCACCGCTGCTCTCAAAACGGTGAAGGAAAACATCGTGAGGAAACATGTCCTAGAACCAACAATTTGAAGACATGTGACATACAACTACCCGCACTGGGCTCGCGTGTAGGATTATGCCCCATTCTCTCTATAGAGGAGGCCTGAGCCCCAGCAGAGGGAACATTATAAGGCTGATTATTCTTATTATGCTAGGGTTGCCACCTTTCTGGGTTTCCCCGGATTTGTCGTAGCTTTATGCTACGACAACGGGGCGTCCGAGGAGTGTCCGGGCGGGTCTCGTTTGTAGTTTGGGTATAAGAACTCGGACACTCCCTCTTGTTCCACCCAGAGATGAAAATAGTCATTTCATGATTTCCTACGTAACAAACAAAGATTGTGAATGATGCTATAAGTATTCTGTTGAAAGTTAAAAAAAATATATATTTAAGGCGCAGTGCTGCGTTGCGTGTCGTGGGTTCGATTCCCGCACGGAACAAACATTTGTATGACATACAGATAAGTGTTTCCGGTCTGATTATCTTGTGTACGTGAATTTATATGTTTGTAAACGCACCCACGATACAGGACTCATTCCTGGTCGAAAGATTAAAAAAAAAACAGATTGAACTATTTTTTTTTTATATTGAGCAAGTTTTAAAAAAAAGTGACTAATAATATGTCCGGATCTTGAAAATCCGAGATTTTTACGCTTTTGTCCCGGTTGCCAGATTTTAGAGATGGCAACCCTTGGGACAGATAGTAGGTACTTAATTTACTTTTTATTGGTGAAGGAATGACTGTGTAAAAAGTTATCGCACATAATTTGTCCTTTTGTCTGTAATCCAGCGCTTGCTTCGCTTGAAGCGGCTGAATATTGTGGTCAGTTTAGTTGACAATATTAAAATAGATTAGTTCGTATTTCGTAAAACTCATTTCAAGCCGTTATTTAGAGAATACTGTTAGGTGCTTGTAAGTCAATATTGCAATGTTTTCTAACAGTGTATATATTTTCATTTATTATTCAATAACGTCATGCGATATAGATCGAACTACAAAAAATATTACGTCATTCTATTTGACTTTGACGTCTGTGTAGATACCAATACGGTATTTCGCCACACCATTCAGAGCCCGGATAGCTCAGTCGGTAGAGCATTGGACTTTTAATCCAAGGGTCCAGGGTTCAAGTCCCTGTTCGGGCGGGTATCTTTTTGTTAATGTTTGACGTTTTATGTGTAATATTTATTGAAATAAAATCGATGTTTCTCACGCGTGTTGAATTTATATCTGAATGTTTGGAATTTTATATTTTGTTACTCCTTGTTTATTAAAATAACTTGCTCAAGAATAAATTATACATAAAAACTAACTTTTACTGATTTTATTTTTGTGACTCAAACAGCAAGCGTCTACGTCACGCGCCTGTTCTCGAGTTCAAGTCCCACTATATAGAAAAATGTTCATGTATTCCAAGCACTTCTCTGACCAGCCTAAGACATTCTTCAAGAATAACCTCATCATCTCATATAAATCAATCTTTTTTAGCCATGTTAGTTGACAATAATAGTAGTTTAATATTTGTCTTATCATTCCAACAAGTAATGTACAAATAACTCAAAATGACACGTGTGAGCCCACCAATATAATATATAATTACGGTAAATACATACATAAAGCACACTATTAAATGTCACATCATGTCAACGAATTAGACACTATTGCTTTTTTATACAACACAGGAAATTGTAGATTGTGGCAAAATGACAATACATTAAATAATAAAACTTGCAAAAACTGGGAACAGGAACAACACTACGTTTTAGAGTGGTGACCGCTATTGTAGTAATTTACTGTCATTTACTAAACAAATATTATTTTTAAACTAGGTACAATAGGTCTGGTCCCTCATTTTTTATAAGTAATACACGTAAATTGTCCTAACGTAACTAGTTAAAATGTGACTGAAAGATAGGCGTGTGTAATGTAAAGGCCAATGTCTCAAATGTTCCATTTGTATCTTTTGAGTCGATATTCCAAATGTTCCATTTGTATCTTGTGAACCGATGATTCAAATGTTCTGTTTGTATCTTTTGAGCCGATGTTCCAAATGTTCCAAATGATCCATATCACCGTTTCGGAAAATTTCAGTGATTCAGATGCAAATGTTCCAATTGCAAAGATGATACTTTGCCCACGCCTTCTGAAAATAATTCACGCCTATGCCTACCGTTCCTAGTAGGGATGTCACGCAAATGGTTATATTGGAACTCAGTGATTATTTTTCTGTCTGGCAACATTGCTGGAATGATCGTCTTTGGCGCAGCCATAAGTCTCACACAGCGTTATCGTTCTATTTTTATTTATTATTGACTGTCACATTTTTATTTATGTTATGTGCTCCTGGTGACTGCCGCCAAATAAATATTATTTTTTTCTTTTTTTTTGAATTCGGAAGCGGAGTTTTTTAATTTGGTTTGTTGAAATCGGAACCTGAAATTGGAGTGTCAAATTAAACACTACTAAAACTAATAAAAAAAACTCGGTTAAGTATAAATAAACACAACATGCTAAATACAAAACAAACTAACATGTGAAAGAGTAAACGACACAGGGGGCACCGCACGATATGTATAAACTTGTTTGTACCTAGTATATATCTAATGTCTTTGTTTGTACCTCCGTTTTAAGTTCTGATTCAAAATCGGAACCGGAATCGAAGGTGCAAAATCAATTGGAAGTTTCGAACTTTCAAAATCAAACCGTAACATCTCTGGTTCCTTGATATACAGGTGTAAAGTGACGTCATTTAGTAGTCTCTTTTTTGTTAGGAAATCATCAAATAAATAAAAAAAAAACATAAAGGTTGTCTGTCAAAAATCGCTTTTAGCGATAAGACCGCCCATTGTGACACCCTATTAATGTTAATTTCCTAATGTAAATTGTATTTTTGGTGTACAACAAAGAATATCTATCTATCTAACTCTTCCAACCTAACCGTGTTTCTTCAGTTGCCCTTCGCCGAGCCACAAAAACTTTTTCGATCACTTTCCTTACTCTTTTAAAAATACTTCGCATTGTATTTCATTTGCCATTAAATATCGGCAATATTTACTAGATATCTGTCTAGTCTCAGTTTGTAGGTGGATTTGTTTAAGGAAACTTTTTACTTTAGTTACGGTATTCAATGACAAAATAAATAATTTGCTTCATACCTTCGTGACAATACAATAGGTAAGAAAACATTTTAATTACAATAATTTATTTGTAAGAAGACGTCAATTAATTTTAATTATGGAACAAAAAATCGATACGTATATATAGTGTCAGTAAATATAAAAACTGATTAGGTATGCTGTTTTGGGTTCCGTAATGAAACTACGCTAGGAAAAAGGTCATAGTCATAAAGAAAGCGCAATTATGAGAAGCACCCATACTGTGATCCACTGTCTCTAGTCGTCCTCCGATAGCTTGAATACAAAACATTAGAAAGCTCGGTGTGACGTCACGCGCCGACTCCCTGCGATGTCCTTGTGTCGTGAACTGTGAACTTGCTCACAAGTCGCCATGCACTACGTAAGTGCGACAGACAAGGCCCAACCAAACTTGTTCAAGTTCTATGCTAACGACAACCCCTTTTTTCAGCCGTCGCCATCGCCGGACGCCGCTGGTGATTTCGCGCCATTTCGCCACAATTGCCGTCATTCGCTTGCCACACTCGGCAGAGCGCGGCGGCCGGCACTCGCACAAACGAACTAAATAAATACGAGCGGCGATAATATACAACAATAAAACAAAACAATCCGCGTCAACAACGACAACATAGTGACACACTAACATTCCTACGCCATCTGTGATAATAATGAACACGAAATTAATTTAATTTCCCAGTGTTGTGATTACTATTAGTAAATAAATTCAAATGCGACCGTCGAAATAAAATGTCTCGGGCCTCGGCTTTCAAGACCGTATTTTAATTTTGTTTGACATAAGACTGAAACATGACGAAGTACAAGTTGAACAATACAGTGCGCTCCGCGTCCGAGGTGACCCTGACGTCGTACATGACGGGCAGCACGGACAGCACCAACAAGAAGGACGACCGCTACCAAATGCCCGACCTGGACACCAACCAGAACGATAATGTGAACTCGGAGTCGAATAGGAACTTGGAAGCGAAGAGGTGTCACGTGTGTCCGCACTCGTGCGACTTCCTGAAGGAGTCGGACAAGCTGGCGGCGTCGCTGGTGAAGCAGGAATGCGACAAGTTCGGGCTGAACGAGCTGCGCGTGGACGGGCTGGACAAGAATGTGTGCCTGTGCGAGAAGTACAACGGCGGCTGCAAGCTGTGCCCGCGGCCCAGCCTGGCGCCCACGCTCACGCTCAGCCTGGACGGCAAGGAGTCCTGCTTGGCCTGCCACCGCTCCACCTGCGCCACCATATACACCAGTAAGTACTCAGCACAACTTTATTACTAATCTATTTCATCGTCCATTACCTACATATTATTTTGAGAAAATTCTCAATGAGATTACGAAATAACTTCCTAGATAGCACCTATATCCTCAACTATAAATGAACAGTTACAAACTGTCGAATTTATTAAATTAAGTAAAACATCTGTTAATACAACGAATGCCTATTGTTTCTGTCCAATACATAACGTAGCATGCCTTTAAACTAGGTATAGCAACATAGAACCAACCAATAGAATCTTCCACTGTCGGAGAAATGATATATGATAAATGATGTATTGGAAACGCCGGAAAATCGCAAACCCGTAAGATTGTAAAATATCGCGATAAATTGTAAACTATTTTTTCTAAATAAGACACGGTTAAGTTGGAAACTAATGAATTTAGAAATTATAATCTAATAAAGATGTATAACAATCATACGGAGTCTGTAATTTTCCAGTGACATATATACATCGGTAAAAAATCAGTCTGCGGAAAATGAAAACATGCAAAGTATCATTCCAACTTTCTATGTGTATAAAACCTCAATATTTCTTTCTGTCCTTTTATCACTTTGGTTACGCTAACCATATTTGTAACGGTAACCTGACTTTGACACGAATTTCAAACATATTGAGCCGTTACTCTTACATAATACAATTTATAATGTGCTTGTGAAACTTACTAACATATTCGATATCGCCTAACCAAACAATTTGTAATAAATTCTCATATAATTTTAACTGTAGACTATCGATAAGTTAGCTAGTTTTATTTTTTAAGACTCTTATTACGACAATATTGTTCTTGGGAAACATGACTGTTAGACAGTTCAGTTCATATCTTTTCCTTTCCTCCGTGACTTTGAGCCGCAATATTATGTTTATCATTTACTGATATACTAAGAAAGAAGTTTGTTCCCATTTCATTGCCACACTTGCTATTATATCCTTAGTTTGTCTCCAGTAATTATCATAGTTCATTCCAAAATCATAAATTCAAAAGTATTCTACAATATATTATTATATGTCACTGCAAAATTGTATCTAACCTCCGCAAGATTGTAATAAATCTTGCAATACATAGAATCCTCAACATTTTATGAATAGATCATTTCGAATGCAACAGAACTCAATCAAACTGATTACTTTGTAATATATCAGTGTCTTACTGAGAAATAATAGTTTACAATTTTACGAGATCTATTGTTTATTGAAATGACCGGGAACTCCCGGTAAACTACTCGTATATATCGATGTTTGTTATTCAATCGCGCCTTTATAGAGCACGGATTTAAATGAAACTTGGCACGCATAGAAACCATGCCCGGATTTAGGAAACAGAATACTAATCGTGGCAGTACATTCCCAAGGGGACAATAATATTGGAATTCTCCAGATTCAGTTAGTATAAATAAGTTATTAAAGTTTATTAAGAAACTGTTACACAGCCTGGTCCGTGACATTTGAAGCAACAATTGTTCCAGCTCAAGAACCAGCGAGACATACTGGTCAACTGGTCATTAGAAACCGCGATATTGTTATAACCTCTCCATTATTTATTAGTAAACCGGTGCCATTTCATTAAACAAACTATCGCCAGTCACAGCCCCGCTATTCCTTGACTCACTCACGTCGTTGTTAATATTAATGTACACTATATATGTATAGTAGTATGTCTATATATGTATATGTGTAGACTCAGTACAAATACCACGTGAAATCTGTAGGTCACATAAATTTGTATATTTCTGTGGCGGGAATTAAAAACGTCGAGCGGCATAGAAGGCGGAAACTTTGCTATGGCGGCGTTGTCAATACTTGTGAGACAAACAGTACTAAATAAAAGTCGGAGAGGTTTGACTGTGTAATTTATATTCTTATGAATACCAGAAATAGGTAATGTAGGAAGTATCTGCGGCCGCGCAGCGCGGAACTTTAGCTATAGCAGGCAAGTGCCAACCTTACGACCTAGTTCTATTCTGAATCTCACTTTAGATTGACATCTCCGAGGCTTAGAACACTTCATCCACCGATCCTTAAGCCAATAATTGAGGTTGGTGTTATTCAAGCAACAGTACCAAACAAATAAAATGAATAAATGTAACGCCATGCAAGTTCGTGGAGACTATGGTAGAATCAAGATGTTTTCATTTTGTAACTGATGTGTAAGTAATAGTTGAATATAATTATTTTTAAATCAGAACTATAACAGGAATTGGTTTTTTACGAGACAATTTCGAGATTTACGACTTCTACAAAGTATATATAAACTATTTAGAAGAGTTACATAATTACGATATATGGACTATCTCTCTCGGGTATTTCCTTATTGCAGATTTCTTCGATGATCCTAAGATTTATAACAATTTTTTTTTCCACTAAAAGACGATTTCATTTAAATAACATATTACGAAAATAGGTTAATAGAATATAATTTAAAAACTTTACCTACCTACATATTTCACACATCAGAATCTACACAATATTTTTCTAAAGCATGTTACTAATATTTTCAAAGTTTAAGTAAGACAACAGATAGAAATCAAATAACATGATATTTCTGTGATCACCTTTAATATACCGGTAATCCGATTTGAAATGTCTGACATTTAAACAACAAGTAATTTTAATTAATTTTATTTTATTATTCACTTCTGACAGATTTTTATTTGCGGAAAATTTCAAACTGACAGAGTAATTCAGGTTGTTTAATGCTAACCCTCCGGGTTTCTAAGCTATTGTGTATAAGTGGAAGATTCATAAAGAACTGAATGACACAGGATTAGCGCCCCTCTTCTGTACAATTCTCATTCAGAAATGATCTTTTCATTCTTGAACGAGTTCATCTTTACATTGAATTTCATTATTACTTCTACAGCAACCCAATAACCATCACCTTGTCTATTCAATTCACCCCTTTGTAAATCTTCAAATATTTTTATTCCCTTTTATTCTTTAGCTATCTTTTATTTATTTTTCAGCATCAACAATTTGGCCATCTACCATTTAAAATTAATGTGAGATACATTATTTTTTAATAATATAATAGCATAGCATAGCATAGTCGGCCTTATAATGTTCCCACTGTTAGGACTCAGGCCTCCTCTCTAGGAGAGGGTATGGGCCGTAATCCACCACGCGGGCCCAGTGCGGGTTAGTGGATGTCACATGTCTTCGAATTTTTGGTTCTAGGACATGCCGGTTTCCTCACGATGTTTTTCTTCACCGTTTTGAGAGCAGTGGTGATGAAATAAATTACACAAAGTAATACGCCTGGTTGGGTTTGAACCCATTTGGTTTGCAGTGGTGGCCGAGTGGTAACGGCCCCGACTTACGAATAATATAATAATAAGGCCAAAATAAACTCTAAATATAACCCCAACCAGTATTGTTTAATTTAAAATCGTAATAAATCTCAATACCTGTTTATAATGTATGTTAATGTACTTTAGCTAATAGTAAAAAAAGCTTTCCGAGAGCATTTTTTTCACCAGGCAGGTCTGAATAATCTAGGTTCACGGTGTCGTCTCGTGGGCGCTCTGAGCAGACACATTACTAGCCACGTGTGCTCAGTAATATCGCGGAGGATAGCGGCATGTTCGGAACAATTGGTTGCGAAATGTTCCGGTGAGATGACGAATTGATTACTTGGCTACCAGTTATTAGTTTGACTGCCTCCTTAGTTTATCGGGTTCCCTATGTAGACGAGATGTTTCTATCAGCGATCTTGAGGTTGATGTTTGCTATTAGATTACCTCTGTGAAAAAAACTCCAATACTAAAGTAAATGTCAAGGTATTCTGCTGGAGTAGGACGTCTGTTACCTACTGTTTTAAGAGAATTATTATAACACTTTAAAAAGCAGTGTATGACAGACACAAGGATCTATTTCAAATTATGAACGTACCAACTTCCACAACTGTAGCTGTTAGTAGAAAAACCTTTAAGAAAGAAATTACTAAAAATTATTTTTTTCAAAATCGGTCCATAATTGACCGAGAAATCGATGAAAATACATTAAAAAAAATACATTGAGCCAAACATAGAACCTCCTCCTTTTTGAAGTCGGTTAAAAACAATGCATTTGCAAAAGTAAAGTACTTGTAGCTGCTATGAAGGCAGTTTCTCACGCTACATCAAACTAACAGAGCTATCAGTAGATCTAAGAGCTCTGCACTTCCGTTTAACGGCGGACATGACAGGTTTCAGGTCAGACAAACAAATAGATAGGTACCCACCTACCTTAGAAGCAGATAACTAGCCACAACCTTGCACAATAAATAAATAAATATAGCTCTTAGCAACCAGTCCACTTAAGCCTCCCAAAACCATATCCCTATATTTTTGTTTTCCATAATATGTCGCAATAGTTGTCCACTAACTGGAGGGTTATCCTCGGGAGCACTAGCATAGTGCACAAAGGTATGATCATCAGTTGGTACCATGTACCATGAAAAGCGCCTAAGAGGCTTCTGCGAGCTGGTTTAGACTCATTGTACTCCTTCCAAAAATCCTGGAGCCTAGGATTCTGGGATAAACAAACTTTATAATATCACTTTTATTTCAAGGATTAAATTTCAAATAACATTACATCGTTGTAGTCTCAACCATTGATCTAGGCAAACCTGTATGACAAGGGTGACAAAAAACAGAATAAACAAAGGGTTAAATATGTTAGTGTGTACAATTACGTAAGTGTGCTGAGAAGTCAAGTATTTTACTTCACTCTTAGAGTCTTTTTTGTTATGGTGGGATATTATAAAATGTATCCTTCGGATCTGGGTGGAGCGAGAACGAGTGTCAGACTTTTACTGACTAAATCCCACTTGTTTTCTTTCAGTTTCTCTTTTCGATTTAGGGCCGCGGTAACTCTTCCGACAATCCTGCTGTCTGGCAGGTTTGTAGCCTTAATTTGGTATAGAAAGCACAAGAAGGTTCGGTATAGGCAGAAATCAGAAATTTTTATTTTAAATAGACCAATTACAGGCACTTTTGATTTTTCCAAATTTTGGTCAGTCTAAAAAAAAAGTGGAGCTAAATTGCACGTTCTAAAGCGTAGATATTCAGGCTTATTTTGTTACAAGTAACAGAGCATCTTGCGCTTTGTAGAATAGTGGCAATGTGAACATCTTTGCCTGTATACCTATCTCGTTAGTTGACTGTACACACTGCAATCAAACACCACTTAGATCCGATCGTATCTGCTGTACTTACTGCAGCAACTTTGCATTGTTTATAATAATCAAGTGACAGCTTGCTAATTACGCTAATTTGCATACTGATAACATCGTGAATCATTTGTTTAAACTGCATTTATAGCTGATAACGCGAATGCTTCGCATTACAAACAATCTAAAGACTTATCCACAATACTATGATAAATAGTTTAATAGGCTTCTAGCTTTTTCTAGTTTCTATCAGTTCTTGGTTTTAGTCCTCAGATACTCCGTTGCCTGTCCCTGAACGAGTAAATGTAAACAGACTACGTTAAAAACTGCCGCACCCACACCATCGAACACTTTTGACAGCTGTTTTCATCAGCCGTCTCCATCGGCTTCGATTTCTTCCAAAATCATGCCCCAAATAAAAACTTCGCCTACTTAACCAAACCATTTTTCTAAGCTCTAAGGTCTTTATTATCAAGTCTGAGATCATTTAAAATCGTATCACACTTCACTTTACATTTATTATCAAGCTAATTTGAAGAGACGACTCCATCACAGCGTCTACGTAATAGAATCATCATAAGTCGTAACCTTAAAATTGTATTAACAACGGAGGCTGGAGTCTGTATATTCTTAATTACCCAGAACTGCAGTCCTTCCACTCTTAATGCTACTCCAAACATTCCGACAAAGGAATGGAACTATATTGTGTTAAAAAATTAAAAAATTTTTGGCCTATCGCTTTTTTTATACAACTTGAATAATGTTTTGTATTTATCTTTTTTAGTGTGGGATGAGCGTTCTCGCGTTAACTCTAAGATGTTGTCGTCTTAGTTTTAGTCACACAAGTTTAAGTGCCGTTGTAATGGCCGTTTTATACCTATTTTAAGTGTTTACTCTAACAATTAGCTGTAAGTTTTCCTAAAAGTAATACAATAAAATAAAAATAGCTCCATCCCACTTTATCGCTCGCATGACTGACATTTTACCACGACATGGCAAGTCCCTTGGGTTGTGGAGATCAGCTCGGCAGGCGCTTCATGTAAACGACTAGTATTCAGCTGCATCCGGCTGCATCCGGCTAGACTGGAAGCCGAAACTAATATAGATGGGAAAACCTACACAGATGACGATATATAGACAAACTCCTTCCAAGAAGTAAGAATCTAGAAATAATATTGCCAATTGATACTTAGCTTTATGGTGCTTGGAACGTTTGGATTTAGAGTTACGCGAAACAAGTTTTAAAATCCCACACCCCTCCATTATAAAAGGAAGATCCTCCAACCAGACGATATCGCTACAGTAATAATTATGAATATAACAACAAAACACTATCCGCTTCAACAATTTTTTGTTAAAAGTATGTCATCTTCTGCTTGGCAGTCTAATTTTCCCATATTTTAGTTGACCTACTGCATAAACCTGTTCAATATTCAGCTTGTCACCGGCGCGGCGCGGGCGCATTAAGCACTTGTTCCCGCCAATGTATTGCATCCCGGGCCTCGGATGACGCCGCACTGTCTCTGTCATGCGTTACATGATCAATAAACGCCTGTCTGATGTTCTCTTCTGTCTTATGACTGAAGGGACGGGTCACGGGTGATCAACGTTGGACAGTTACTCCAAGGTTGAAGAGATGATGAATGGATGGATTACGTGAATAACAATATAGGTAATATAGGTAAGGCTAGAATTAGAGATGTATTGAAGGAGAAGTATGCAGTGCAGGAATATGTAATAATAATATTCCATAACTTTCACACAACGCCATTGGAGTCCCAAACTAAGCATAGCTTGTGCTATGAGTACTAGACAACTGATAAACATTCTTACATAATTATATCTAAATAAATTGGAACCTAAATCGGAGAACCTAATGCTAACATCAGCTACTACTGCGGAGCGTGCGCGCCTGTTGGCTGTGGGGAATTGGGAGTCAGGTCTTTGGCTTCACGCACTGCCGTCGTTGAATATTGGCACCGTGTTCGACGATACTACTTTCCGCCTAGCTGTTGCCCTACGCCTAGGCGCTCCTTGCTGTTCTCCTCATCGCTGCCACTGTGGCGAAGTTGTCAACAGCGTCGGTCACCACGGCCTGTCATGCAGTCGAAGCGCGGGACGCATAGCGCGGCACGCGAACCTTAACGACATTATCCGACGTGCCCTTGTCACCGTCGGCGTTCCGGCTGTTTTGGAACCTTATGGCCTGGCACGCGACGATGGTAAGAGACCGGACGGTATGTCTTTATTTCCGTGGAAGATGGGTAGACCTTTAGTGTGGGACGCTACCTGTGTCGACACTCTTGCGCCATCCCATCTTCCTAGCTCATCGTGCTGTGCTGGTGCTGCCGCTGCGGCTGCGGAGAACCTCAAGCGTCGAAAATATAACAACCTCGTCGGTAGTTATATTTTTGAGCCGTTTGGGGTTGAAACTCTTGGGCCGTGGGGTCCGAGTGCTCATACCCTTTTTAAAGAAATATCCAAACGCTTAGTTGACACTTCGCGTGACCCAAGGGCTGGCTTTTACCTTGGTCAGAGATTAAGCATTGCCATACAACGTGGCAATGCTGCCAGCCTTTTGGGCTCACTTCCAGTCGACAGCGATGCGGAGGAGTTTTATGACGCCATATTTTAGTTAGGAGTAGCCGTTAATGTATATATATAGTTTTAATTAGTTAAGTGTTTTTGTATATAATATTGTATATATATAATTACAGTTAGAATAAACAACGTCAGTAACTTGAAAAAAAAAAATATATATATATAGATAAATTACACCCACACACAGGAACTAATGATCGTGTTCATCACACAAACATTTTTCTTGGGCGGGAATTGAACCCACAACCTGACTGCTATGCTGGATAGCAGTCACGGCTAACCTAACCACTAGACCAACAGGCCAATCTATATCATGAGTCACCTCGCTGCGGGATTGATCGAAGAAGTTGTCGTGGCCCTGGAATACAAGGAACAACTGAAGGAGCACAAATGGGTTTCCCAGAAAATCGATTGAATACCGAAGCTCACCGGTATTTTCATCTATTTATTTATTTATTTATTAAAACTTCATACAACACAAAGGTACAAAGGCGGACTTAATGCCCTAGGCATTCTCTATCAGTCAACCAAGGGTAGTGAAGAGAAAAGCAATCTATCATTGTCACCTTTGACAATCATAAAGTCATAAAAAATTCACAGCCCACCTTATAGCACTCCTGGGCGCCACTTATTTTTAAAGTGGCTAGGTACATTTCCAACTGTTCTATGTCATCAATTTAATAGGAAAATATAACAATTTTAAACAAATATATTTGTCTCTCTCGCCAAGATGCCCCTTCTATGGCGTCCGCACGGATGTCCATGGCCTTTGACGACACTCACCAAGTGCACCTTTCATTATAGAAGATTTATAACTTTATTGTTGATAAGGTCGAAAATATTTTAATTTAGCTAATAATAAAATTGAGGTTTGAAATATCTTTAAAATTGTATGCATATTCCCTATTATTTATTGGAGTCCATTGTAAAATAACTTTTGCGGAACCAATCGTAACTTGTAAAGTTACCAAGTCTATGAAAAATAACGTATTAGTTGCAAACATGTTTTCATTAAATATTTATTTGCACTATCGCCTTGAAATAAAGTACCTTATACAAACACTTGCGTTTGAAACTGTGTTATTGTAAGTTGCCTCACACTCAGTCGAACTAAACAAAAAATAAACTACGAGGAGATAGTTTGCGGTTGCTTCATTTCAGTTTTAGTTTAAAAAACAAATTAAAGTAATTCTTGCAAAATATTTCTTTTATTAAAATTAATTGCGTGTTAGGTTCACGCTATGTCTGATATCTAACGTTTGCTCCAAACATTGAATCGCTAATGAAAACAGTTAATCGTTTCCTTTTTATTTATTTCTCCAGTGCTGCTCAGTTTTCCGCAGCGCAGACAATTTCTCGGGAAATATAAAATTCTGCAGAAATCAGTAACTACAGGCAAAATGCACACTTGAGTTACAAGAACGAATTGTGGGACTTACTTTTTACAGTTATTAAAAATTTGTCCTTTTTGCTTTTATTTCAAACCAAAAATCGTTATGACTTAATTGGTGGCTGCTAGTGGCTTTGCCTGCGTGATTGTGGAAAATTATCCCAAGGTAACATACACTGGGATTAAAAGAATCATAATTATATGCTATTCCAGGTGATCTACCCATGTACCAAGTTTCATTGAAACCCGTTCAGCCATTCTAGCGTGAAGAAATAACAAACATACTCACACACTCATAAATTTCCGCCCGTGCACATGGGCACTAATAAAATCTTAGAAACTTGTACAAGTTACTTATCGTGTTTCGATAAAATCTTTAATAACAGAATACTTACAAAGATATTTATTATTTCTTTAGTATCTGGGGTTACATTCAAGGATTTTGACTTTTGTTTGAAGTACAAGACCATTCCTTGATTTGAATTCGTCGCACCATTCTGTCACAGATATTAATCACAAGTCCATCCTAATGGCTATCGCATTTTGTTCTATTGTTATCGCGACCTTCTGTAACACTAGACCAGGTACAAGCAGCTCGTACTACTCGTGCTACATCTAGATGTCTGCGGACATTCAAATCACCAACAAAGTATACGAAAACTAACTTCTTGTCACGGCTTCGGCCGCGTCGTATATCTATATTATTCATTTAAATCAGTGGTTTAGGCGAATGTAGGTAGAGATACAATCGTATTCACTACCGTTTTTTTTAAGGTACGTATGAATAGTCAACATCTCCCTAGTTTTTCTAACTAGCTATTTTTTCGGTTTGGAAAATCATCTAATGACATCCCCCGCTCTTGGACGGAGTGGGAGATAGTGTCAGACTTTTACTGACTAAAAATCCACCCCTTTTCCTTCTTTACCATTTTTCCCAAGATCCCGGGGATCTCTTTCGCATCACCCATGGCCCCAGTAGGGTTCGAACACTATGCGCCGTCGACGACTTGGTCGGACTTCGAGCTACCCAATGTTCGCCGTCCGCAAGCCCTTTACCAACTAGCTTGGGGTTGACTTCCAATCGACCAGCCATGTTTTATATGGAGCGACTGCCTATCAAACCTCCACAACGCGATACTCCTTGGAAAGACTGATGGTCAGACTTTCTGGCGTTTACGAATTACCTGTAACGACTGTCAAAGTCAGATATGGATAGGTATTTTCATGAACACAACAGAGATATTCTAGGAAAACACTAAGCTACTTGAAATGAAAGTATTCGTTCGTAAATATTTTCTTCAATACCGTTTAGTAGATGGCCATTTAAGCGAAGTGGTCTGATGTCGGCTGTAAACATTGCATAACATTCAACGCTGACCATGGCTGAACTTGAGCTTCCCGCTTGTCAACAAGCATGGCCGACCTCTCTGTCACAACATAGATAGGTACAGAAGTCAATCTACATACAAAGCGCGCTCGAGCAACCCACGCAAAGACACCGGTCACGATATCTCGGCTCAATTCAGCTCAATGCGAGCTCGAGTGCTATCCGTTTGAGACACGCGTTAGTGAACTTTTTTGTGGAAAAACGGACCAACAAAAAAGGCTTTATTCTAACTGTTCAGTGGACGGTTGTTTAAATTCAACATTAAACAGTGAATTGACGTTTTTAGGCTACCAGTTGTTTCAGAGAGGTGAGTAGATTGCTTGTAGGTATTTTGATGGTTTGTTTTAACTTAACACAGAACAGGCCCCGCGCCGAGTAAGAGAAGATGATGTTGTGACCATGTAATATTTTTACAATTCAGATTAGGTAGGCATTTATCACTGCGCCCGGTCGCACTCGCACAGTTCGGCGCCACGCGCGGAGCCTAGCGCGATCGCCGAGCGTAGATATGAAAAGTGAAGTACATACATGAGATTAACTTCTGGACCTATCTATTTAGTGTCTCTGTAACCCTCAGCTGCTAGTCAACATTCAGTTAAGAACACTACAGGACCTAAAGCGTGGTCACTCTCGCACTGCATAGGAAAGAAAGAAATGCGCAAAGACGATTCTTGCAAAATATGAAGCATTTAAGGAATTTAATAAAAATCTACAGATTTGATTATAAAATATAAAACACTATAACGATAAAACGTAGCGTGTAGAATAATCTGACAAACAATTGGAATGATTGCATGTATATTAGTTCGGCTTTTAATCGACAAAAGTAATTTTTAGAGGCATACTCGTGGTTTTTTTTTCTAACATACGAAGAATTGAAGAATAAATATATTTTTCTGATTTTATTTCCCTCTTTTTACTGCAGCGGATCCTTTTGCGCATTGTATGTAAATAATAATTATATGTTAGTATGGATTTCTTATTAGGTTTTATTAAATGAATTTTTAGTTTGTAAGTTTCCATTCTACAACGCCTTGGACATCGTCTGTAACGTTGTATACATATACAAGCACATGCTTGTAAATAAATAAATTATAAAACCCGCGATTAGCTCCTGTAGTCCTCTTAATATTTCATTATTTCCTGTAGTTCCAGCCAAAAACTCTACAATACGATATGTTACTGCTTACAATATAATGTTGTCGTGTGATCATTCTCGACCATCACGCAAGTAAAGCCTCTGATAGAAGTTAGTAGTCTACGATCTTCTAAATTCCATTACCTAAGCAACATTGTGCCGCGGTACCTACCTCCGACAAAATGTAATTATTTTCAAATAAAAACAAAGTAAACACAAATTACACGAGTATCATAATGAGTAGTGTCCCGCCCGGCTCCGCTTGGGACAAATTATATACATGAACCTTCCTCGTTTATTACTCTATTAGTGACCTCGCAATGCGTGGTATACGAACAAACACTTCCATTCTCGAGGAACTGGGCGTCAAGAAGAGTTTGTCCACGTTAGTGCGCATTTTTTAATACTTTGGCCATATATGTCGACGAGGAAGTGACTCCATCGAACGCCTTGCTTTACAAGGAGAGGTGGATGAGACGAGGCCGCGTGCTAGATCACCGGTGCGATGGACTGACCAAGTGAAAGGGGCTGTTGGCGGCCCATTGAACGAGTGTGGATGAATATCAGCAAGCAAAATTGATGTCAAGTCGTGCGCTATACGGGTTGTACCCTGACAGATTCCGGAGAGCTACATCCATGATAACTACGACCACTCAGCCAAAAGTGAAGCGGCCAAGAAGAAGAAAGAGAGATAAACAGGCAGACAAGGAAATCGACTTTATTTTATAATATGCAAAGATTATATAATTAACACGACTTTCAATCACGTGTTAACAGATTAAAAGCTACTTTGAGAATACCAGGTAATCAGAAGACAGAAGACGTCAACACATACCCTGATAGGCTGACACACCAGGTACTTCAGTCATAACATTAGCTCGAAACTTCCTAGAAAAATTCCGCAAGCAGTGATCAGCATGAAATCCACGCCTCTACACGTGTCGCTCGTACACCTGCCTCCCCCTCACCTACAATCAACTAATTATCTGCTAATCAGCAGTTTACGCGGTAAGTAGGGTGTACTCGCTCGTCAGGGCGGAGTGCGGGTGTGGCGGAGATGAGGGGGTATAAGTGGCGATTACCGTGCAGCCAGTGATTAAAAGCGACGTTTAAATCGTGGTGATGACTTATTGATTAGCAGCTGCATAACATTTAATTTATGATCAGTAGTCATTTTATCTTCAATCTTAATAAAATAATATAAAATAAAACCTTTTTATTTCAGCTTTATTTGGACATTATCATTATTCATTATTACATTATATAAAAATTAAAATGGAAACTGCTCTTTAAATCTCAAATCATACATAAAATACTAATGTAAACATTAAAAAAAAAACTAATTATAAATTGTCCCGTGCGTCGGTTTACTACAAGAATAACAAATAACGAAGATATTATCATGTATATTTAATTTAATATATATACAAAGATGTATGTCTATTATCTACATAATTACATACATACACATTCAAAAATCAAATTAAAGTGTCTGTTTGTAATATCAAAGTAACATTATATTTTCAAGTGCAAGTTATGAAAGTGTATTCGATACCTATAACAATCTGTCTGTCTGTTGGTTTCGGTTAATCTCCGAAACAGCTGGACCGATTTTGAGCGGATTTTCACTGGCAGATGGCTGATTTTATAAGGTAAATTCCGCGCAAAAACAACCCCTTGAAATTGTGACCAAATGCCATTGTCCTGTTTTACGAGTCCGACGTGGACAAAGTCGCGGGTACCAGCTAGTGTATAAATAAAAATGAATGGCTGAATGTGTTGCTTAGCGTACAA
Organism: Mythimna vitellina; assembly: GCA_949316375.1. NCBI lineage: Eukaryota > Metazoa > Arthropoda > Insecta > Lepidoptera > Noctuidae > Mythimna > Mythimna vitellina. The sequence continues at coordinate 575,410 of OX438692.1, read as the reverse complement.
ATATAATTCGAGAATAAGTAAACCATTTCAAATGAACATCTTTTTAAATTATTTGTTAAAGTCTCAGAAAGGTTCTTATGAAGAGGAAATTGGAAATATGCACACTTATGTTCCAGTTACTTTCTTGGTCTAATGAGCCATCGACTTGACCCCATATCGATTACAGTTGGTCACTTAACAAAAAGGCAATCAACAATGTCTTAATAAACCTAATTATAAGATAAGAAGGCCTTTAGCTTAAGAATGGCGGAACCGAACCTCAGGGCACAGGGCATGAGGTCAGGGCTTCAACTATACGTCAATGAAAGGTGTCAACCCTGGACGAGCCGCAGAAACTGACCTCGACCGTGACAGTTGGGACAGCCCTAGCATATGACTCGAAATAGGGTTATAGGCAATGACTGTGTGGGGTCAAATATGATCCGCATCGGAGGACTAATGAACTGCAAAGTTATCGTTTACTAACAGTTTGTTTTTAGGGTTCCGTACCTCAAAAGGAAAAACGGAACCCTTATAGGATCGCTTTGTTTCCCGCATGGCTGTCAAGACCCTTTATCTCAGGAACGCGTAGAGGTATCGAGTTGAAATTAAAACCATATACTTACTCCGGTCTGCGGTCCTTAGAAATGTAAAAAAGTTTACGAAAAAAAAGATACAGCCATTTATATCGCAAAAAAAAAACGTATATTCCAACACTCTCAAGGGAATCAAAATTCATAGGGACTTCCTGTTGACCTAACATCCTGAAATTTCGCAAAAAGCAAGGTAATGTAGCACAAGTATAAATCTGAAAACAGTTTTGTCGATATATCGCACAAAAAATATACTTTTTTTGCGATTCGGAAATACTTCGAGTCTCTATTCGGGAATTGAACTATTTACTTAAGTAAGTAAGTTTGTACGGAACCCTCAGTTCGCAAGATTGACTCGGACTTGGCCAGTTTAATTGTGTAATATAACTAGCGGTCCCGGCAGACGTTGTCCTGGGCAAAACTTGACTTTTCGTCAGAAAAGAAAATTGTGAACTCGATTGCAGCGCAACCTATCGGGTTCAATTATATTTTCATCCAGAAACCCACTCCAATACACACGCAACTTTCATCCGAACCGGTCATACCGTTTAGGAGGAGTTAGATGACAAACACAAGAAAAGAATTTAAAAAAACAGTTTAAGAAAAGAGAGAAAAAGAGAAGAGAGAGAGGATGGAGAGTTTATAAAGATAAATCTGTAGGAAATGTTGTAAGTAGTTCGTATATTTGTTAAGTTTAATGTTTAGACAAAACTGCTTGTGCCCAATATTACTACTGTTTGTTTTCTCAAATAAACAAATAAACTAGAGCTCAATTTTGTAGAATTTTGGATGATTTTGTAACCAAAAGGTTATAGAACCCAAAGGCCAAAGAACATAAAGTTTGCAAACTGTAAACTCGACATTGACCTCGTAAGTTAAGACCATAATTATAGAAAACGATGGTCACTGACCGCACTTCGGCAAATCTCGAATCTTCACATAAAGTCAGTTCGGAAACAAAAATATTAGCTCAAAGCATTCGAAGCAATAAGTTTTTCTATGTCAGTCAATTTCCTGAGATTGGAGAGTGTAATTAAGTTTTTCATCTAATTGGTGTGTCAAGGCAGGCAGCCAAGTGCGGCTTCCTTTTACACGTTCGCGCCGTTTTTGTGTCGGTTTTTGTTTCGGCAAACTATTGAAGTACTAAAACTAAGTAAGTCTATAAAATATGAGAAAAGAATTACTGACTTCGTCGATCAAGGAACAGTTAGCTAGAAGTGACTAATTTCTGACAGGAGTTTAAGCAACACTGTAAACCAACATTTAATCTTAGCAGAGTAGACAGTACCTTGTCGTGATGGTCCAGTGGTCAAGGTACCCGCCTTTCATGCATGAGATTGCAGGTTCGAATCTGAGCAAGTGCCAATGTGTTTATTTCCATTCATATGTACTTTTCTAAGTTTATTAAGGACATTACTGACAGTCCGTGCCTGGGAAAGCACGTAAAGCTGTTGGTCCCGGTTGTCATTCGTAGATCATTGACAGTCGCTACAGGTAGTCAAACGCCAGAAAGTCTGACCATCAGTCTATCCAAAGAATATCGTAGTGCCCACAGGGTTGTGGAGGTCTGATAGACAGTCGCTCCGTACTCAGTCGCATACGGTTAACTATGTTCCGTATGGTGTCCGGACGTAAACAATAACACCATCCCAGGTGACAGGCCTGTTGGTCTAGTGGTTAGTGGCCCTGACTGCTATGCCGGAGGTCGTGGGTTCGATTCCCACCCAGGACAAATGTTTGTGTGATGAGCACGATCATTTGTTCTGTGTCTGGGTGTAATTTATCTATACATGTATGTATTTAGAAATATATAAGTATGTTTATCAGTTGTCTAGTACCCATAACACAAGCTCTGCTTAGCATGGGACTAGACGGCGTTGTGTGATAGTTGTGGAATTATATTATTATTATTATTATTATTATCCCATCTCTTCCCGAGGGTGTCGTAAGAGGCGACTAAGGGACATACCAAAAAATAGGCAGCAGCATCCTCTGTGCATTACTAAAACCACACTGCGTTCGCCAACCCGTGTGCCAAGCGTGGCGATTATGGTAACCATTTATGGGGGGGGCGGGGGGCAAAATGAAAATGATAACGAAAAAATGACCCCTAGTGCCCGGCAGCCCGTGTACCCTTTACTCCGGTAGCGGTCAAGGCCACGACGAGGCAAGGGGTGCGAAGATACGTTTAAACTAGAAGCCGATCCTAACACAGTTGTGAAAAGGCGATGAAAGTAAATAGTACCCTAGCACACCTTTTCTCTAGATGACCGTTGATCCATATAGTGACGAGGTGATATAAGTGGGTGTCGTGCGGTAGGAACCGGTAGCAGGCGACTCCCGCGCAGCCGTGACTGTGGGGCGTCTGGTGAGTGACTGATTAGTTCCTTAGGGACGAACAGTGAGACGTCGGAACATGATCTTCCTACTTGATATACATTTTTTATCTCTCTTCATGACGTTTGTGATCGAGGACGGTGAACTGCTTTATAAAACGCTTTAGAGACGGATAAAGAAAATTATTATTTCCTGTTCCGATTCTTTATCACATCATTACCATCTTAACGATCCATAGTTTATGACAAAATATATAATTCCTACGTCGGAAAAATCACACCAATCACCGAAAAATTACAGAAAACCGCCTGAGATGGTATGGATACCCATACCATCTCAGGCGGTTAGCAGGAGAAGCGAGACTATGTCGTAAAAATATCACTAAGCCTGCCAGAACAAAGGAATGGCAGAGGCCGCCCACCATTGACCTGGTGGTCTAGAATCGAGACAGACCTCAAGTTAACCCATTTGCCGGAGCCGACAACCCAAGATAGAATATCCTGGCGCCAATTAGTGAGGAGATACGACCCCAAATAATGGGAAAAGTTGAGAGGACAAAGAAGAAGATGAGGGACCCTACGTTCAGCACCACACACATACAGCACCACACCACACCCACCACACTCAAGGGAATACGTAAACGTAGATATTATTGCCAAAAGGATTCTATCTTCAAACCTGTCACTTGGAAATTGTTAAATAAGTCATCAACTGAAACGCTACATCTACGTGAATCAATCATCAGTGAACACAGACACACCCCATAACGCCACACTGTATAATAATGATGTAATAGAATCCACGCGATCTCAATAAGCGGCAAATCGATCAATAACAGAGCTCGTACAGTACCAATAAGTGTAAGTGATCCTATAAATTGTAGCAGCGAGTGTCTCAAGGAGATGCATGCGAGCGTGGAGGCTTTGACGAAGCTTCTCCTACTTTATAAGCGATACTAAAAAAAAACTTCTGCACCAACTTACTTACGTAAATGGTTCAATTCCCTAATGGCGTCTCGATGATGTTTTTTTTTTGTGACTTCACAAAAAATTTACTGTTTTCAGATTTATTCCTATACTTGTGCTATAAGACCTTTCTTTATGCCAAATTTCAGGATTCTGGGTCAATGGGAATTATCCTATGAATTTTGATTCCCTTGAGAGTGTCAAAATATACGGTTTTGACAGACAGACGGGCAACATAGTGATCCTATAAGAGTTCCGTTTTTTCCCAGGTACGGTACCCTAATAATTACTTGAAAGTGATTAGAGTACCTACAGTTTTTTCCTTTCATGTTCTACTTGAAACAGTATTTCTAAACCAATTTTTGCGTTTCACATCGTGAGTGTACACGCTGTAGGTATACCATATACAATTCAGATATGTACAACAAAACATCGACTTGTCACGCCTCATTTGATGGCTGTCCATACAGCTTCACTCTGCGGCGAGATGATTCAAGTTTAATGACCTTGCCGCTAGCAATACTCGGTTTTCAGAAATCTATATTACCGATTTCAGAGGCAGGTTAGGTCAGATTTCTTGGTATTGCATATAGTAAAAATTTGCGATTGTGTGTGTATGTGTTTTACTTCATCACGCTCGAATGGCTGAACAGATTTAGATGAAACTTGATACACGGGTAGGCCATGTCCAGGAATAGCACATAGGATATTTTTTATCCTACAAATATGCGAATCCGCGGGCAGTTGCTACATTGCTATAGGATGGTGCGGGTGACAGCTGTAGGATTCATCACAATCTATCTATCCTTTTCTCTCATCTTAAAGATACATATTTACGTCCTGTTGTCATCCTACCCATGCTATGTAAAAAGGAAATAAAAAGGTTTCTGAAAATGCTTCTTCGATCCGGCGCATAAGTATTTCTCTTTATAACACGTTAGTTCAGCATCAGTGACATGCGTCAAAGGCTAAGGAATGTGTATGATTTTCACGAAAAACAATAGTCTGTAGCATTAGTCGGGTCCGGTGGCACAGTGAGGCAGCCAGCCGGCATTGTGCGGGCGCAGTGTTATTGTAACCGAAGACGCGTGTTTGTTGACGCACACTACACGGAACTGACGACGTCGTAGCCTGCGTGTGCGTGACAACTGCGCTCCTGAGCTCGACACTTTATCTGATGTAGGAAGAAAAAGTTAACGAAGTAGGCAATAGATAGGTATACAGATAACAACAATGACAATTACAATGTAGTTTATTAAAAACCAGTTAAATACACGTTGCCAATTTTATTAGTACAACGACGATTTTTTTTCTATTGTTGATAGCTCGTGCACGACCATCTCACTTGATGGAAAGCGTCGATGGGGTCGACGATGGCGCACGCTTACCTAGAAGTGACCTAGAAGTAACCTATTCACTTTTGACTTTTAGACCCCAAGGTTGTCAGGAAACAGAGACCCCGGCAGGGAATTCCACTCCTTAGCTGTACGCACAATGAGTGTTCCCAAAACGATTATGATAGAATTCAGGTTTTAAACATTCTAAAAAGGTAAAAAGGGCTCGACAACACTTTTAGCGCAATTGTAGAGCGACCAGGTGCTGCGCTGCGCGTCGCAGGTTCGATTCCCGCTCGGGACAAATATTTATATGGCCTACAGATAGAAGTTCTGGGTCTGGGTGTCTTGTGACCTTTCATCTTCATAATTTCAGAAGAAAGACGTCCACTATTGGACATATGCTACCCCATGTGTCCCCATAATGAACGTTCCTGTGCGTCTCGCATCCATCGGAATAACGCGACCTTCGCCTGGTCATCGGTCCACCTTGTGTCAATTATAATTATCCCACAATATATATTTGACTGTAATATTCTCAAAACAAATCCACGCAATAGATCTCTGGTGTTATGTCTTGGTTACGCTTGTTAATCAGTATTGATCGAACAGATCAGTCCAGACGGATGTGGGCGGCGAGCGCATCAGAACACGTCGCTCCTAACCACAAGTTGCGGGCTTTGCAGAAGCGATACCACCTCTTAGAAATAATCAATATGCTATCGAAACATCCTTTAAATTAAAATGTCTGTTTTATTTCATTATTCAGGAACGTAAGTACTCTCTCAACAGCTCTGCTGAAGTAACACCAAAAATATGCAAAAAAAATTGTGTGCATTCTTTTATTTCTTGATTACGTCAAAGACTTGTATGTATATCTACATTGAAGATCAGTGTGCATGTTTAAATAAATTACGGTCGGCAATATTATTTTATTTCAACCGGTACATGGTGGACATCCCACCCATATGCACAAAAGGTTTTAGGAACACATTCATTGTGCGTACAGCTAAGGAATGGAAATCCCTGCCGGAGTCTGTATTTCCTGATAGCTATAACCAAGTCAATAGTGAATAGATTACTTCTAGGCAAGCGTGTTCCATCGACGACCACATCTTCGCTTTCCATCAAGTGAGCTGGTGGTCAAGCCTGAACCAAAGAAAAACACCGGTGCCCTACGAGATAGGTATTATCAGAAAGCCTTATAATTATACCTATAATATTAGTGACGGATGCCTTCAAAGTCACCCGTTTAAAGAGAGATTACTAAAGTTCAAGTCATAAAATTGAAATTACAAGTGTCACGCATCGGGCTAGCTGGCCAACGTATTACGATGAACTCGGCTTCCGCTGCCACATCTTGACTAAACGAACTAATTACGAACGAAAATGTCTCCAATCGAGGTGCATTAATCAGCGCCGTAACTAGGACAGTGCCAGCGGTGCCTAAGTACCAGCCGGCCCCGGAGTAACGCAAAAATGGTCAAACGACGGCCAAGTTTTGGATCATACTTGGTAGGTAATAGCATACATACAATGCCTATTATTTTTCGTGTACCTAATACAGTTGTGCGCACGTTACCAGAAATGCTGTTTCCGTGGGTGCACAGGGCTCCAGCACCCACAAAAGGTAAAAAGTGAGTGGTGGTTGTAAGAAGTTTGAAACTTCACGTCACGCGTAAATTTTATATCATCATCATTTTTTTTTTTTATCATTCATTTTTCTTTTTAGGTTTGAACCAGGTAACATTAATACTTTATTAAGAGAGGCAGTCATAGAAGTTCTCACCAGGCGTAAAAAAGGCTAGTTACAGCACTGGCATCAATTAATTAACGATTATTAACACAAGCACTTGCATATAAGTTTGTGTGTCAGCTGTATGATAATGATCCGTAAAAGATGGCGGCAATTACCGTGTGACGTCACGCTCAGCCATGACGAGTGTGGACGCGGGTCTGTGAAGGTGCGCGTGCCGCTGGACCGACTGGACTGAACTGGTGCGATCAATGTCACTGTTTACAATGCAATTGGAGTACTTGGAGTAATTGGAGTGGAGCACCTTTTAGGAGGCCTCCCAACGCTGTATCTTCCGGTACGCGGTCGCCACTCCAGAACCTTTCGGCCCCAACGGCCATCTGTTCTGTGAGCAATGTACCTTGCCCATTGCCACTTAAGTTTGGCGATTCTTCGTGCTATGACGGCAACCTTGGTTCTCCTGCGGATATCTTCATTTCTGATTCGATCACGCAAGGAAACTCCGGGCATAGCCCTTCAAGACACAACCTACTTCAGTCTATTTCAAAATTACCTTAAATGTAGCTCACGCATGGCGGGTAGGGTGGCGGTTAGCTCGCTACCTCCTATTGTTTCCAGTGGTAAACAATTTCAGCCCTAGTGTAAAGGATCTCTGTTTGCATCTTGACTCGATGCTTGGCTGGCAAAGTCAAGTTTCCAGTGTCTGTCAAAAAGTTAATGGGACTTGCGATGTCTGTATCATCTGAGGAAGGGATCTTTTTACACACACACACACACACACACATGATCATATTTATGATCATATGTCGAACTTCAGGTCTGAGCTGCGGCAAATGGTTGTCTATTCGCCAGAGAAGAAGTTTACGCGCTCTGACTACACTTTTGTCTCTGCTCAACTCTCCCATGCCTCCATCCTAGCAAGGATACTGCATTCGTCTAACAATCTCCTACTACTCTGCCCTTCTAATACTTCTGATTTTGTCCATTCTTCCTTCTATATACAGTCCATCCTTCTGTGGAATTCGCTACCTCTCGATATCAGGACGGCTGAAAGTCGGTATGCATTTAAGTGGAAGTTGCGGAATTATTTTCTTTGCCAATAGCAGATTGTACTTTGTGTTGCATGAAGATTAAATCTAATATATAAAATTCTCGTGTCGCGGTGTTTGTGGTTAAACTCCTCTGAAACGGCTTTCCCGATTCTCATGAAATTTTGTGTGCATATTGGGTAGGTCTGAGAATCGGACAACATCTATTTTTTATCCCCCTACATGTTAAGGGTAATCCACCCCTAAATGTTTTTTTTTTCAATTTTAGATAAAAAAAAATTATATACATAGCATAACAACGTTTGCCGGGTCAGCTAGTAAATAAATAAATGTGCAGTTAAATACCAGCATTAGGAACTATTTGTGTGACATTCATGCTGTACTGGAACTATATGGGCGCAGCCATGAGGAACATTGTAGGTGTATAAGTATTTTGTTTATAAACCGCTTTATCTAGTTATTTATAACTATTTTACTATTGTTTCTTTTCGTTTTTACCTTCAAACTGTGACGGCGCGGTTGGTGCAATGGTTGAGCGATCGGCTGCTATGCTACGTGCCGCGGGTTCGATTCCCACACAATACGAATATTATTTGTAAGGCCTTCAGAGAGTTGTTCCGGGTAATTCTTAGTGTAGGGTGTTGTTCGCGTGCCTTTGTGTTTATGCCAAATATATTTTTCTTCTTTTATTTTCTCAGTATAAAAGAAATAGATGGGTAGATTTATTGAGGCGTTACATTGATGTCCATCAGTGTAATTGTATATTTCTTAATAATAAATAAGTTCGTATATTGACTTGTCACAGCGGCGCTACCTTTCTTCTTTCTTCCTTTCGAGACTGACTTTCCACAACTTCCACGCTCCTTAATTCGCAGTCTATAAAATACAATTGGGCACCGCTTTCACAATATTTTGTTGTAGAATCCCATAAATATTTATATTCAAATTAATTTCCGTAAAAATAAACTAAACAGATTGGAGCGCATTCTCCTCCCTCGCAATATTCTCACTGCTGCTATTTTTGTAACAGAAAACATAATGAGAATAATAATAGGTCAGGAGATGAATATTGTTTCATAATGGAATTTTTTCCTCAGACCACCACATGGTAAATGGTTTGTTAAAGAATATTTACATGACAAATGATATATATGAATTACGCTTAGAAATTAAATAGAACCCTTAATAAATAATTAGCACTAAACATAACATTGTTGAAGTAAACTTATCTAAATTTTTTTTTTACATAAATGGACTTAAAAAAAATGGTCAAGAGTGAGTCTGACTTGCGCACCGAGGGTTCCGTACAAACTTAAGCTTATAATTTCAAAAGAGTACCTAATTGTTTTGTGATGTAGCTGCTTTCGGATGTTTTCCTTTACTTGTGCTACATGACTTTACTTCTTCCTTAATGTCATGATCTCTCGACTTCCAGCCTCCCGAACAAGCCGGATTCCGAAAAGGCTTCAGCACCATAGACCACATACATACGCTGCGGCAGGTTATACAGAAGACCGAGGAGTATAATCTGCCTCTGTGCCTAGCGTTTGTGGACTATGAGAAAGCCTTTGATTCGATCGAGACTTGGGCTGTGCTGGAGTCTCTCCAACGGTGCCAGATTGACTATCGGTACATCGAGGTGCTGAAGTGTTTGTACAAAAACGCCACTATGTCAGTCAGACTACAGGACCAGACCTCGAAACCTGTCCTCCTGCAGCGGGGTGTGAGGCAGGAAGACGTAATTTCTCCGAAACTGTTCACGGCACAATGGAGGATGTCTTCAAGGTTCTGGACTGGAGTGGATTAGGCATTAATGTCAATGGCGAGTACATCACTCATCTTCGGTTTGCCGACGACATAGTAGTCATGGCTGAGACTGCGGAAGAGCTCAGCACAATGCTAAATGACCTCAGTAGAGCTTCCGAAAGAGTGGGTCTCAAAATGAACATGGACAAAACTAAAGTCATGATAAACATCCATGTAGCACCCACTCCGATCAAGATCGGAGACTCTGCACTCGAAGTTGTAGACGATTACGTTTACCTGAGACAGACAATCCAGTTGGGTAGATCTAATTTCGAGAAAGAGGTCAACCGTCGAATCCAACTCGGCTGGGCAGCTTTCGGGAAGCTGCGCGGTATCTTCTCATCCAATATACCACAGTGTCTCAAGACGAAAGTCTATGACCAGTGCGTGTTGCCAGTGATGACATATGGTTCCGAAACGTGGTCGCTCACAGTGGGCCTCATCAGAAGGCTCAAAGTCACCCAAAGGGCAATGGAAAGGGCTATGCTCGGAGTTTCCTTGCGTGATCGAATCAGAAATGAAGATATCCGCAGGAGAACCAAGGTTGCCGACATAGCACGAAGAATCGCCAAACTTAAGTGGCAATGGGCAGGGCACATTGCTCGCAGAACGGATGGCCGTTGGGGCCGAAAGGTTCTGGAGTGGCGACCGCGTACCGGAAGACGCAGTGTTGGAAGGCTCCCTACAAGGTGGACCGATGACCTGGTGAAGGTTGCGGGAATCCGATGGATGCGAGACGCGCAGGACCGTTCTTTGTGGCGACATTTGGGGGAGGCCTATGTCCAGCAGTGGACGTCTATCGGCTGAAATGATGATGATGATGATGAATGTCATGATTGTAAGGCAACGGGAAATCGTTTATATAAACCCTCAAAATATGCGCCTTGACGGACCATATACGGGCTTATTTTAGATTGCGTTCTAAGGGATAATTGACTTGTGTATTTGATATTATTTTCAGCTTGATACTTCTACGCGTTTCTGAGAAAAAGGGTGTGACAGACGGACATCAAAGCAAGGATCGCATAAAAACGGAACCCTTATGGGAATAACTGTTTTTTTGTAGGTGGGAAAATCATCTAACGACAAATCGCGATCTTGGGCGGAGCGGGATATAGTGTCAGACTTTAACTGATTAAAAACCCACTCCTGTTCCATCGTTGCCTTCGTCCCAGGGCCCCGGGTTTCATTTTCACACTATGCATGGATGGGAATAACTGTTCCGTTTTTACCGAGTGAGGTACGGAATACTAAAAAACACTATTAATTGCAAAAAGTTTTTGATTGTTTTGGTTCAAGAGATCCCTAGACCACCTTTTCACTCGATTTTTATTTAAATTCAATAGGAAACGACCAATTTGGAACCATGCACTAGCTTCTGACGTTTTATAAGTGCCCATGTAGGCCTATGTGAAATAAAAAACTTTGACTTTGACTCCATTAACTAACCCTGGGCGCCACTTGGAAAAATCAGTCACTACTAACCAGATACACATGCAAACAAAGAAAGTAAATTACGTACTTATAAAATGAATCGTCAAAACGTTTAATATTTTGTAAGGATGTCAACATACAAAAAACATTCATAAAATAATGTCCTTTTTTTTAAGTCGGCAAAAAGTAGTAGACAATTGTATCACTTCTGTGAAACTTAAAATACAATAAATCGTTTGGCAGACAATTATGTTGAACGTGAATAGTCCGAAACACGCAATTTCCCAACTGTGGAGCAGTTGTTTGACGACGCTATCTAAACATTAAAATCTAACATTGAAGGACAGACTATTTCAAGAAGTTGGAAATAAACGAAATCATGAAATCGCACAATCGATGATATCAGCTTTACCTACTTCAAGACAAAAACGAAACTGCACATTATTATTATGTAAATTATAACGTAACTTGAAACATGATGATGTTTCGAGTGTTATCCATTAGAATTTTAGTGGATCGTTCTCACATTGTTCGTGAATCTAAAGATACATTTACAAATAATTATAATGTAAACTTTTAAACTGAAGCAGTGGTGGCCGAGTGGTAACGGCTCCGACTTACCAGTAGGTCGCGGGTTCAAACCCAGCTAGGCGCATTACTTTGTGTATTTTATTTCATCACCTCTGCTCTCAAAACGGTGAAGGAAAACATCGTGAGGAAACCGGCATGTCCTAGAACAAAAAATTCGGAGACATGTGACATTCACCAACCCGCACTGGGCCCGCGTGGTATGTTACGGCCTATTCCCTCTCCTAGAGAGGAGACCTGAGTCCCAGCAGTGGGAACATTGAAAGGCTGATCATGCTCATGCTCATGCAAACTTTTAAAAGAAGCATAAAAACATTTTTCTCGTAAGATCGAATGTCAAGCGTTAAACACAGCTCTATTCTATCGTCAAAACATTAATGAGACGGTTTAAAAGTGCATCATGCAGGCTTCAATTAGCATACCTAGGTTACTAATGACATGTGACCTGTGCAGTCAGCGGTGCATGCCATGACGTCACGCAACCGCTGCTCTCCGCCTGTTTACTTATGTGACAGTTTCAACAACACAACAAGGCAATTAAACTAGACGCACAATATACTCGTCCAGAGGCGTAGCTACCGCCGTATCAGCCGTATCAATGATATAGGACTCCAGGGCTACAAGGGCCCCAAGGTGTGCAATAATTCTTAACATGTTATCCACAATCTTAAGTTCTCTTCTTGATAAGAGGCCAGTACTTAATTAGTATGTACCTAATGATTATAATTGATAATGTTCCAATATTAAAGCTCGCTCCGCTCGTTCTAGAATTGTCTATATAAGATCACAATAAAAAATTAACCTTAGGGGAGGTTAATTCAGTTCAGAATACTGTATTAAGCGAGCTCATTTTCAGTTGGGACTTGTCAACCTATTCAGCTATCCCGTCTCGAAAAAAGTATCTATTTAAAAATATTTGATACAGGACCGGAGTCTCAGACTAGCTACGCCCCTGTGCACATCGCACAGGTCAGGCAGCGGGATGGTGACAGGTGTTGGTGACAAAATATATAGAACAATCGTTCAGCGAACACGTAGGGATACGCAAAACTAACGTTAAACAAAAGCGAATCGAAAGGCGCGAAGGTTTAAACTTAATTATCTATAATTCAGGTCAAATGTCACGGTGATATTAAATACAAATAAGTAATATTTTTTTATATAATTTCGTAGCAATATACGAATTAATAAGTAGTAAGCTGCATATTCCTCACACACAGTGAGGTAGCAAGAGTAAGACGCCTCTTTGAAGAGTGGCTCACGCAGGTCCTCATTAGACATGGTAAGTTCGGAAGGTTCCTGCACCGGATTCGGGCGGAAGAAACGCCCGGGTGTCACCATTGTGTGGAGCGCTCGGAGGATACGGTGGAGCATACGATGGAGATGTACTTGTGCGAACACCGCCGTGTCCTCGTGGAAGCGATCGGTGGCTACGAAGCAGTAATGCTAGCGAAGAAGAAAGCCACTGAAATCCTGACGCCCCAGCCGCGGTGACCCCAACCCCGACTACCAGCTACAGCGGAATTCCGATCCCGATTTTCGGCCACCATAGGCGCCGGCCTTCGGACGGCGAGGAATGGGTAGCTCGCCGTCCGACCATCCGGTAACCGTCCGGACCGAGCCTATGTCGTCGACGGCGCATACTGTTCCACGCGCGCTTCATGGAGATGTCAGCATATCGTAGGGGCCCAGCAGGGTCGAAGCCTACTGGGGCCAAGGGTCTGATTCTGAAAGGAAGACTCGGCTCTGGTGCGAAAGGCAACGAAGGAACAGGAGTGTGTTTTTAGTCAGTAAAAGTCTGACACTATCTCACGCTCCGCCCAAGAGCGGGGGATATCATAAGATGATTTACCCACCGAAAAAAAAATTATGCTCTACCGTTCCACCCTACAGCTGAAGAAGTCGTTGGATGATTACCTACCAACAATCATCACCAAGTCAGACTCTTCAATAACCCAGCTGTTAAGCCATAATTCCTCAAGATGTTGTGAAATTATTCACTATAAAATCGTTCAGTAACAAGATTCAAAGAAAAGTTAAAGAACCTGTAACTAGTATGTAGGTAAGCAGATAATGCGCTCAAGGAAACAAGCACACGTCACGTGAAGCTCTCCGCGCGCGTCATGCGCTCCCTTCGCTTTGCATAGAAAGCTGGCGCGGCGTGTACGCGTGTTGGCGCGAATTTCTCCGCGCATGCGTTCTAGCAAAGTCTATAACGCATGACGTGCGCCTTGTTGCGCTGAGGCGTAAATCATGAGCGGAGCGATTTTGGATTTGTAACGGGATATTTTTATTTACATTCACTTCTATTAAAGGAAACATTTATTAATAACTAATGTGTTGACGACGGCCGTAAGTAAGATAAGTCAATGGTGTCCCTCGGCGCGGGGCTCCTATTTCAGTGAGAGATCATTTTGTTCGCACGATTTGCTCACTCACTAACCCCCGTCATCTCCTTCGAACCTTTTTTTTTTTTGTTTCCGGTGTGGAAAATCCTCATAGATGTCCTTCGCCTAGGGCAGGCGAAGGGGTCTGTCAGACTCTTACTGACTAAAAACCACCCCCATCTCCTTCGAACCTAAACTAACCTTGTCGGGGTTCCTTAAATATTTTTCATCAGATGGTCTTAATACATAGCTTGAGCATTAGCCAGCCATGTTGTATTAAACACATCAATAGAATATTATTATTATTCAGGCCACTAATTGAACAGCACCGTTGAGTAATCGGGTTAGGCTATTAACTGTATTGCGAATTAAGCTAGTTGACTGCCATACACACAATAAATCAATCGGTTAACTCGCGTTCGCCTGTCCTCTTCACGGTAACCCACAAGATAAACTTTCGTTATGTTAATAGCGTGTAGGTCAGGTTTGTGTACTAACCGCCGACTACTGCTCACGATGCGCACTGCGCGCTGCTCGTGTTGTCGCGCAGTAATTAGTGGAAAACTTTGAAAACACGCGCCTAATGTATTAATTACTCGGTGTTGTTTTATTAAGCTCATTGGAATGCTTGCGGTGTAAACAGGGGAAAAGATGCTTCGTTTACTTAATTACCTATGTTCTTTAGAATGTAAGTTATTTCTATTGTTAGGTAACAATCATTCATTGCCAATTCAAACAATAATAAAGGATGAGTATTTGTTAATATAAGTGAGCTACTTAAATAATTCTTAGCCGTAAAAAAACAAGAAGTAACAGTTACGTATTAATAAGAAAGATGGATACAGTTTTTGTGATTGAATTAGAATTCTCATTAACAATTCTACCTCTATGATTTTAAAGTAAGCGACAAGAAGTACTACTTTGCTTCATTTTTGCTTCGTCAATTTTAATACCTACGACATTTCAAAGAGTCTCTATACATAAGTCAGTACAGTCTTCCTGGACCGCATTGGCTGTTCATTCAGGTTAGACGAGATAAAAAGGAATCCAGGATAAAGAATTAGTAAAGATTTGTTAAACTCAACCAAAATCAAGCGTGTTCTAATAATATATACCTACCTACGTGAAGGTCGAACGACACACGTGCTGTGAACTAGAATGCCAATAATATCCTTATTGTAATAAGGTTTTTAATTGGTTTCAAACGCTGCTTGATAACATTTTTTTTGAGCAAGAATTGTTTGGTTTTTTTGGTAATACAGTATTTAAATTAGTCCTCTTTGGTATGTCTACCAAACAGGACTAATTCAAACAATGCATAATAATATATAATACTAGCTTCTACCAGAACAAGCAATAAACAGTTTATCAACAAATGTTGCCCAATGAACACCCGGCTTAAGATGTTCAGTTCTTTTACTGAAGAGAAGATTTATGACATTTTGAGTTTTATTAATTACTTATACATATAATTGACAAATGTAACTTCAACATTCCTTTCTTTTATTTTTTTAATATAATAGAATCAATCGGGAAACGCAAGATAAGAATCTCGAAATAAAACCATAATGCTGCACTGAAAACCTAGTTCTAACCGTTGGTAAATAGGATACATCTAAGTTGAACCACCGGTGTGCGGCTGTGACTAGTTCTAGCCACTATAATGAAGGCTACACCGAGTTCTACCCGAAGATAAGTAGGATACATCAAAGTTTAACCACACGTGACCGGCTGCACCTAGTTGTAGCCGGCCAAAACTAGGTGTCGGGTATACTAACAGCCGTAACATATACAAAGATTAGAAAGTCAGGATTATATCAAACGTTTTGGTAAAATTGTAAACTTAGGATATTCAACTAGTCCAATAACCGTCTGGACCGAGCCCAAGTCGTCGACGGCACGTAGTGGTCCAGGCGCGCCTCAAGGAGATTTCAGCAAAACTATAGGGGCTCAGCAGGGCCGAAGCCTACTGGGGCCATAGGTTGACTTCCGAAAGGGAACTCGGGGGTCCTGGAACACAAGGCAAAGAAGGAACATAGGTGAGATTTAAGTCAGTAAAAATCTGACACGCCTTCGCGCTCCCCTCTAGAACGAGAGAAGACATTAAATGATTTCCCAACTTAAAAAAAGTTGGAATTGCAATGTTGCTATGCCACGTTACATTCATTTATTATTCAGCTATTAGTTGTACCTAAACAATGGTAACAGCCGCTGACTTCCTTGTGTTAACAGTTGCATAAATACTTGTGATCTAATAAAGTTATGATTAAGAATTCCGCGCGTTTATGTCTTACATTTAATAACGGTTAATTAAATATTTATAAATAGTATTATTACAAGCTGCGCACGTGGTGTACAATTACATAAACTCAGGGCTTGGTTTGGGCACGCCATAATTATGGCGGTAAAGTGGGGACTACTTTGGGGAGTGGCTGAAAAGACCAGTGACCACGACTACGGTGACCTCGTCACGTTCCTCCTCACCTTCCGCATGACGCAGGTTCTCACCGGACATGCTCTGTTCGGGAGGTTCCTGCACCGGATTTTGGCGGAAGAAACGCTCGGGTGTCACCACAGTGTGAACCGCCAGGAGGACACAGTAGAGCATACGGTAGGTAGAGAAAATCAATAAATACCTAATTTCGAAAAAAGAATAATGTATCTTTAATATAAAGTTGATTAGAACTTTTAATTCCAAGTCAATTCAAAGATATAACACTTCAAAGCAACCTGTTTTAAAAAACGGCAATTTCATAGGTAAAGACCTATTACGAGGTGATATTGTGTAAAAAATCACATAAACGCATGTCCACCATTCGCAGTAAACAAAAGATTCTATTAATTACATAGATTTGAAAATTAATAAATAATATATATATTTAAAAAAAAAACAATTACCGTAACATATAATCCTAATAAGTTATACATTGTAATAAAGTAAAATGTAGTGATCTAATTATGAAGAAAGCATCCCCTGTGACCTTCTGTTGGTAATCTGTCTTCGTAAAGTGCATCACGTTACCTCGAGGGAGAGGCGCATGCATTAGGAAACTCAATTACTTAATTGCGGCAATTGAATAAGAATAGAGAAAATAGGTATGTATAACATACTTGCGTTCTGCGGCTTCACCCTCATGAAAGATGGTGGTTTATTTTCCCAAGGAAACTTACTATTACGATGAAAACCATTTATGTCCTAAATCTGGTCATAGCACATCCATGTGCTGAGTTTAACCAAAATCCGTTCTACGGTTAAACTTTAAAACGTACCAACACACACACTCACAGACACTCTTTTGCATTTATAATGTAGTTTTATCGGTGGAAAATTATAGCCCCACCAAAATTTAATCAATTCATTTTCATTGTATCGTAAGCTAAAAAAGCTCTAGGTTTTAAAATTCATCTTGATATTTTATAAATTTGTATGTTGTGTTCCTTCCTTGGAATAATTTTTTATTAGCTGGTTTAGTCTATTGAATACAATATCCCTGTGAAGTCAACACAATAAAAGTCGCGGATTTGTACAGGAACTCAAGCTACACGCTGTTGACAAAAGAGCCACCCTTCCATTCCCTTACTTACATTTGCGCAATCGCAGTGATTTCCTAAAGCGTATTGTGTGCCTGAACAAAGCCTTGTTGACAATAGTCCGCTACATCCGGCTGCGCGCGCGCCGGTCGCACTGCGCCGATCGTGCGCGACAAGAGGTAACGAGACCAAAGAAAATTGAGGGTTGTTTAACAATAAAATTCGTAATATTTATTGCAAGTTTGTTTATATATAGTAGTCTCAGCATCACTTAATATAGGAATTAACACTGTGTGATTCTTTTAATGATTCTTATGAACCTGAAAAAAAAACCAGGCATTCATTAAAATGAAAAGTAAGTTTGGTTTGAATATTTCCACTTTCTAGCCTAGAGTTACTACGAAGTTAATGTGTCCCAGCACCGCTCTCATGAAGTACACCTCACGTACATGGTATAGTATGTACATTTAGGACATTAAGACTCAATATTTTCTCATGCAATATGAACATACATTGATAAATGTTCCGCTCTACAAGCAGCTCTAGATATTTGATATTTTCAATTTTTGAGGCGAAAAAGTTTAAGTAATAGAATTACAACAATAATGCTGCTGCATGAGGCGTGGTGCAAATAATGACATTTTTTTACGTGATTAGACGTTGTGTTAATAACAAATTAGATGTGAAATATTATAATATATGTATTTATTAGATATAAATAAGCAATATTATAATTTTCTATTACTTCTCTGTTTAAATAATAATGTTGAATACTAAAAACAGAATTTTTTCCATTGCCTTACAGAAATTATAAAAAAAAACTGGTTTACTGCGTAGTTTCTATGTAAAACATTTTTATTCATACCTAATTAATTATTAACTATTCTCTTCGATATTTTTGTCAACTCGCAATCTTAAGCTTTTTGACAACTATATGATTCCATATATATTCACTTTGTCTTCCATTAATTGATAATAACGTGGCAGTCAGTTTTACCTAAGTCCATCGCCCGCCGTCACGGTATCTGAAACCAAATAATATAAATATTTATGTAAGCCTGTACTAAGCACGCGACAAGTTCACGACCTACAGTTACTGCGTAAAACAATTTATGTAAATTTAATTTAATTTTAATCTTTTTATTATCTAAATGCTCCCGACAATGATTTACTTACCCTAAAAGCTTGATGACCAAAAACGCTTGTCGCTTGTCCTCGTACCACGCACCGATTATCTTGCGAAATTTTTCGATGAGCCGACAAACGCCTAAACAAGATTGGCGACGCGTAACGCAGGAATTACACCTCAATACCGGTAGGGCTGTTGTCATACCATGACGGAATGTTGTAATGAACCTAGCTGAGTGCCTGGTGGGATTACGGTACAAACCAGCAAAAATGACGACCTATTTTCGATTCTCGAAAATGTTATCAATATATTATAAAAAAACCGGTGAAGCACAAAACGGACTTGCACGAAGGTTCCGTATTGGCCGTAGCAAAAAATGGTAAAAAAATCGCGTTTATTGTATTGGGGCTCCCATAATTTATTTTATTCTGTGTTTTTGTTATTATAGCGGCAACAGAAATACTTATACATCATCTGTGAAAATTTTAACTGTCTAACTACCACGGTTTATGAGATACAGACTGGTGACAGATAGAGAGGTAGTCAGACGGTCGGACAGCGGAATTTTAATAATAGGGTCCCGTTTTACCCTTTGGGTACGGAACCCTAAAAATGGTGTGCGGCTGTCTGTTGTCCGACAGAGTTTAAGATAATCATTAAGTAGGTTCCTATTACAACAACTAATCGCCTCTCTTTAGTTAATAAAGAGAGGCGATTAGTTGTTCCAAAAAGGCAGTCGCATTTAACTTAAAACAGGTTGATCACGATTCCCGCTCAGTTCGTGATTGCATGATTTCTATCGGAGATCCATTATTCTCAGAATCATTTTTAATTATACAACGCTAAACGGTATCTTAATTGGCTTTAAAAGAGTTAAAGAAGAACCACTTACGTCTTGTCGAAAAAAGTTGACGTCAAACACGAAATAAAAAGGCACGAAACGATGTTGGTGCGAGTATCTACTTCGACTAGAAATTAACATGAGAAAAAAGTATATATTATTGTAAAGAACAGTAAATAAAATCGTATATTGTTTTCGAAAAAAGACAACAAAATAAATCTATATATGAGGTGATAAAAAATTAACTTTAAGAACTTCGAGGGGACATTGTGCTCCTCATTACGAACAACTTTTACTATGGGATCAAAACTGAAATTGCGAAAAAAAAAATCAGCTGCTCCATACATTTTGACGAGTTATGCGAACAGAAATGTAGGGAACAGCTGATTTTTTTTTTCTCGCGATTTCAGGTTTGATCCCATAGTAAAAGTTGTTCATAATGAGGAGTACAATGTCCACTCGAAAATTCTTAAAGTTAATTTTTTAACATCTTATATAAATAAAAGGAGAAACTGACTAACTGGCATATCAACGCGCAGCCGAAACTACTGCGACTAGAAGCTTAAAATTCTGCACAAGGTTCCCTTTTATGACGTTGGCGAGCACTAAAAGGGGATTTTTCCAAAATTCACCCCCTAAAGGGGTTACATAGTTTGTATGTAGAAACCTACGTTCTCATGAACGAAGCCGCTGGTAGCTCATAAAATCGTACCTCGGTATGTTGTTTTCGAAAAACAGAAATTAAATAAATAGCTTAAGAAAGTAAATAATATTTCATCAGTGATTTACAATTGCAGGATTGTGTATTGTTCAACTATTGTCGAGTTGTCAGTCATTATAATTATTTAACAATACATATTATTATTGCCACAAACTAGTTGAATCTGAAACAGACATGCGCAACGAATGCGTCTCAAACATATGTCCTTTTGTAAACACACAATAGCATGGCATTGATGCTTGATGGAAACATCACAGGTCACTGATCCAGTAGATGTGTATCCGTTAGTGATGCAACCATCTGGCAATATAACACAACAACACCTATGTACATAGCGTCAGTAACTGGTGACCCCTTTTAGAAAGGGGAACCCAATTGATGCAGCTGTCTGTTTAAGTTGTAAGCCATCCGTGGTATAAAGAAACCTATGAGTTAGTGCATGGCCATATCATAAATACATACATGAGCATTTTTCCAGCAATCGTTGCCGGTCATACAGTTGACCTGAGGTTATCCGGCCTCTGTCTGACAGTATGTAATTGATTGAAATCAATATAAAGTCACGGTTAATGAACGAAAACGTTAATTTTATGATAAATTCTATGCTTTAATCATCTATTGTGCTGTGTAACTTACTGGAAACAAAAGAGAGTGACGGCGTGACGGGTGTCAGGACAAAATGGAAGAAAAGAACTTGTTGCGCAGTCCACTAGTAACGTGGGACAAGGGCAGTGAGTTGATGAACTTACTAGTCCCATATCGTTCCTATAATACATAGATAGAATAGGCTATTTGACAGTATGAAAAATAAGTTCATAGTTATTGCCATCCGCATAGATTTTGGGTTTTAAAAACGATTTTTACCAATATATCTAAAAAATAATGAACTATTTATAAAAAAAATACGAAATAAACTTTATTTTATTTTACCTAGCGCCATGTTTTTGAAAAAGATCGCTATTGGTTGAATCTATTTAAACGTTACAAGTCTGTAAATATGTCTGTCATTGACTGCTATTCTTTTGAGTGCCTATGATACAATTTTGACGCTGTGCTATTAATTATATTTTGCTGATTAATTTACGATTTCTTACATTACCTATGATAATATTTGGATACCAAATATACAGGTAATACTATAAAATGCTATCTGTAAATGAGCAAATACGTTAAAACAGACAGCGGGAACCTTCCTAAAGTTGATGCTCTTATGGTCGGTGATTTTTTTAAGAATAATCCCGTTTTTTATGCCACCGAGCTTAGAAATATGAAAACAGCAATGTACCCATTATCAACTGACGTGATAACTTGCGAGCCAGTTGCAACCACGTTTTGCGCATTTTGACATTTTCGGAACACATACAAATAATTTTTCCGGCGTTTTTATCGACGTGTTTGTACACGCTGGCACTACACACCATTTGTAACTTTTTTTTTGGGGGAACTCACTGTTAAAATGAACACAAACTGCAAAATACTAAGTCAACTAGTTCACTGCAATGTTTATTTACTGGCGTGTGACGTCAACGAATACAATTTGACGCGTATTGTCAAATATGGCGTTTTGGCGGCTTATTTAAATAATACGACTTTATATGCTATTTTTTATGTTAATATTTACACGAATTGAAATAAAACACTTTTTCTGAACTCTTTTAACAATACTTAATAATATGAAATCGATTCCGAAAATCAGTCAAATAGCCTATTATATACTCTTATGGTAGGAACTTAAAATTAATGTATAAATTTAATCGGACCATTTTATAACTCTGTATGTCATTTGTTGGAAAAAAAGTACATATTACTGCTATTAAAAAACGTACAAGACTGCAAGGAATCTCAATCGGTGGCAGTAGACCAATTCGATAAACTAACATCGCCGGACAAAACGTTGGTTAGATTAACGTGAGTCAATTGTTTTTCCCCGTGTACGCTAAAACTCAAGCTAACATCATCTATCAATCGCGACAGTTTCGCAGAAACAAGTTTTCCTACCGTTTAACCCTCGTCCCTCACAAAACCACAAAGAAAATGACTAGTCATTTAATAACTCATAGATAATATGCTTTTTATGTGTTGATCGAGACTTTTCTAAGGACCTATTATATCTAATTCGATAACGTGTGACAATCTTTGCCCATGTTCTTTATAATAATGCAAGGGGTGTGTACCTGGCGCGTGTCGCCAACACCTTCTTTATCAACAATGTTACAATATCAGGCGGAAAATTACAGCATGTGCCGTGTTCGTGCGTAAAATATAAAACAATAATACTGAAATAATGTTTAAATAGCCTCGTTACTTACTGACTAGGCGATCATACCTGTGCACACCCGAAGCATTGCATTTGCCGTGGCCAGATCTTATGATTAACCACTTCATAATGTGATCAGACATTTCATGAAATGGTGCTATTTCAACTAAACGCATGATTATTTCATGATGTGGTCTATCATGGCTGATCATATCGTAAAATAGTTACGTTGTTCACCGGTGGAGTCCACTGTTCCTCAATGTATTCCCGTTTTCTACTACAAAATAGGCTTTTGTCCCATCAATAATACTAATTGTGCATTGTGCAGTATACTCATATGGGCGCTTTCAAGAAAAATTCCTACGTCCCTTAATAGTATTGAAAAAATTAAAGTATTTTTAATAGTTGTAAAAAGTCAATTAATATTTGGTGTGCAATAAGTATTTTTCGTGAAGAATCAGATTTTTTATGCACAGTTGAAAATATCCCTTTCAATTACAATTAGTTTTTTATTTGAATGCACGTTCTTAATTCTTTTGAGCTAATATTTGTTTTATAAAAATTCTACATGATATGGTCAAACGTGGATTGACATACGAGTGTCATCAAATGTTATCGTTTAAACGATCTGGCCAATTTTAGTTGGCCATATCAAGAAGTAATCTAAGATCGGGGCGTGACACATTGGGAGTTCCACCGAAGTCGTTCCATCAGGCTACTCTTTTATAATAAATACTGTTGTGCTATTTAAAATATAGCAATATCGTTCAAGTGCTCGTATGTTTGTTTGTGCAGCTGTTTTTTAAATAGGAAACCGAAATGAATAGGTATGAAAATAAAGTAATGCAAATAGTTTATAACTGTGTCTAAACGGGCACAGTCTGACAGTTGGAGGCTATGTGCATGCCCTGAATTACCGGTATAGACTAGACGTACGTTCAGTCATTATACGCGTATTAGTTTCGGAAATAATAATATAATAGATATAAATATAATATTTCACAACTTATCACACAACGCTGTCTAGTCTCAAGCTAAGCAGAGCTTGTGTTATGAGTACTAGTCAACTAATAAACATACTTATATATTTCTAAATACATACGTATTATAGATAAATTACACCCAGACACAGAACAAATGATCGTGCTCATCACACAAACATTTGTCCTGGGTGGGAATCGAACCCATGACCTCTGGGGATAGCAGTCAGGGCCACTAACCACTAGACCAACAGGCCAGTCAAATACAATAAATAAATAAACTGACCTTACTTATGTAATATTAAGTTCAATCAATTGTTTATCTACGCATCGTGACAAAATAATTAAAATAAAGAAACGACTCGTTTGGGGTTTAATTTCTTCATTTAATATCTTTAAATATTATCTATTATCTTAATTAATACCTAATCTTTAGAATTATATTATTAGTTTAACTTAATTTAACGATAGGTAACTACATTCTATTTCAGATATTTGTTATTTATTTATTGTGTACATCTACCACAGTGTTGTTTTTTTTAACGCAATTGTTGACTGGTAAAGAATGCCTTGTGGCATTAAGTCCGCCTATGTACTATCACTGTAATGAAGTTGAAATAAATAAATAAAATCCGTAGCAGTCACACGTTATAAAATTACTAGCTAACCCGGCAAACGTTGTTCTGCCATAAAATTATCAAAGAAAAAATGGGGGGTGGGGGTAGGAGGGAAAAAATAGCCTAATATTACTTACATAAAAATCTAAGAAGTTCGATAACAAACACTGTGGCATGAGAATTTTATTTATTAAATAAAAACATCATAATTATTGCGATAATAAAACTTAACTGTTTAAAAGAACTTGTTCAGCATGGAGGTAACTAAACATTCATCATTTAACTTTATCGGTGTCTGCTCCTCCCTTAGTTGAGCCATATCCTCGCGCCACAGTACCGTCGCGACAGTAGCTCAAGTTCAAGCACAGCTGTGCGTCTGACAGTTAGATAATAGCCACAGTTGCGACACCGCCGGCGGTGCGCGGCCGTGACCTTCGCCACAGTAAACTGCCGCTCATTGTGCTTATCTAATCTTCAACAGTTTGTGCGGTGACCATCATTGAACCGGATTACTTAACTTGAGAATGAAATCACTATAAGAAAAGATGTGAGCAATAACTTTAACTCCCAATTTCTGAATTAAGTATTTGAAGTTGAGTATTTCCCACTTAAAACTTTCGCTTTAAAGGGTTAGACGTCTCCAACCATAAAGCCTTTAAAGCCATATTTTGACAGCGAAAGTTGCAAAGGTCCGACGGTACTTCACACCGGGACAGCTTCTAATGTTATACAAAGCACAGGTCCGATCGTGTGTGGAGTACTGCAGTCACATATGGGCTGGTGCTGCAAAATGCCATCTAGCAGCTTTGGACTCAGTGGAAAGGCGTGCGAAGAGGCTAATTGGGGATCCAGATTTGGTTAAGTCCAATCTACAAAGCCTCGAGCAAAGGTGCAGGGTAGCCAGCCTATCGGTATTCTACAGGTTACATTTTGGAGAGTGTGCGCGGGAACTGCATGACTTGATTCCGCCATCTCCTTTCTACCATCGGACAAACCGACGAACGGCGAGTATCCACCCTTACGTTGTTGAAAATTCAACGGTCCGGACTAAGCGTTTCGCTTCGTCGTTTATACCGCGTACATCGAAGGACTGGAACAATTTGCCTGCTGCGGTCTTCCCGTCCAACTATAATATAGGTGTCTTCAAGGCTAGAGTGAATAGGCTCTTAATAAACTCGTGCGCCTGACCATCAATGATTGCATCTCCGTTTACCATCAGGTGGGATCGCAGTCAAGCACTGGTTTATATCAAATAAAAAAAGTGTTAAAAAAAAGTATAAAGAGATGTGTTACCGTTGTCGTAATGTTAAGAAGACGTGCTTGACATTACGACGACGGCAACATATCTCTTTTTTTTTCCAACTCTCCTTAACAGGTAAGTCTGCTGGAGAGAGAGATTTCTGTAAAAATACTCATAAGCGTCACTGTTGCACCTAACTACATATTTTTCTATTTTCTTCTTCTTGTCTTTTTATTAAGAGTGTGAACATAAATTGTTAAATAAATAAATACTCAATTTAGAAACCCGGCCTAAATCTTTTGTTTTTCATAACATATTTGGCAAAATTAGCTAATTACGGCTACTTAGACAATTTTACGAAAAGGTAAGTCACATTACTGTCGCATAGTCGTGTCGTCTATCTGTGAAAGCTAATATTAATCGTTTAATAGATGTGGTTCCAGTGCACGGCTTTAAGCCATAATTTGTTTTTTGTTTTATCATAATGTGAAGCCGAGATAGTCTTGTCAGGTAGAGGGGGTTCACATGACTAACTATTACCGCGCTGTGATACTGCAGATCAAATGTCGGTACTTTACATACCTAATGTATGAATCGTTGTCCGACTGGCGATAGGACACTCTGTATCGTATTGCAAGAGATTGGAATTCCCCTGAGCATCGCATTTAATAGCACCTGGTTGGACACCGGCACCATACGTCGTCTCTCCATCACATGGGTCTTCGTAGACGTGCAGCCATATTCCTAACGCAAATAAACTTTTTTCAACAGAAAGTATCCAAGCTTACCTAACACGATAAAATTGTGATTCCACAATTGTTCTCCTAAGACTGATTCGCCATTGGACTGTTCGTCGACAGGACGAGTCACTTATTTCCGTGTCCCCAGCAGAATCTATCATATACGGAAACTTTCATCTATGGCATTTTCGACGACCGACCATTCCAGCTACAGAGTGTTTCAATAACACGACGATAAACCTATAACTACAGACCTTTCCATCTACGGTGAATTCACCATCAATCTCGAGGCAAGCGATATTACAAAAAAATGTACATATCTACAGGCTACCGCGTCTTTACAAAGTTACTAAGAGATCAGTTCAAACAAATTAGATAGGTAACAAAATGACAAATGGTATGTTTTCGTGACAGAATACAAATAGAAAATGCATAATATATTAACATAAGTAAAACTGGTACATTAGATGCGATTCTTGCATAAGGATACACTTTAAAATAGAGTACCGTTGAGAATTCATAGTCATCGCTATTGTGGAGTGTACACGTCATGTCACTTTTTGTCCGCTAGAGGGCGCCACATTAAGTTTTGTGACACGTCACGTAACTTATGTTCAGCGGACGATTAAGACGGTTCTTAAAATACCTCAATTGTCGAGTTCCGATAATAAGTTTAGGAGCTATGAGGGAACAGATGAACATACACACGTACATACATAATGACCTTGAATAATTTGCTTTTCCGTAGTCGGGTAAAAAATAAAAAAATAATAGAAAAGCGAGCCACGTTCTACGTGTCATCTGCTTCAATTAGCCTCATTTCTTTTAAGCTTTGGTCTTCATGTGTTTTCCCCTATGTTCCAGATTCAAACGGCACGTACAATGGCGAGCTACCGCACAAGGAAGGCGGCTCGAGCGGCGGCGGGAAGAGCGGGTGGCGGCGGGACGCGGCGCGGCGGGCTCGGGCCTGCTGCTCCACCAAGACGCTGCTGCGCCGCCTGCCCATCCTCACGTGGCTACCCAAGTACACCCCTCGGAACGGGCTCGCAGACATCATAGCCGGTGAGTCATCTGCCTGATGAATATCATCATTTCTACCGAAAGTCATCCTGCCGGACATTATGTAGGTCTCCTTGAAGCGACACCACATCAACACCATATTTTTATGACTTTTAGCCTTTTGGTGAGGCCAAATGTGAGCGACCGCGTGAACACTATTGAAAGTACCGTATTCAAAGATGCATCTTTTGTCCTGTCTTTGTGTGAATACATTTGAAACGCGTCAATTCTACTAACGTGTACTTCCAGTACGTCCACCGACTCCTTGTGGCCCTTTCTTAAAAACAACCTTGTCAATTCACTTAGGCCTACATGGGCACTTATAAAACGTCAGAAGCTAGTGCACATATAATTGCTTACAAACTCGCTTGTTTTGTTTGAGATTTCGAAAAGTAGCTTTTAGTAATATTTGATAATTACAGCATAAAACGGGCTGGCAAATGTTTTCATGAAACATAATCTTGAAAAACTGTGAAGTATGTGAGGCGATGCGCTTGAGTGGCGATTTAATTATGCGCGTTGTGTGGCCGTGTGAAATTGTGCGCGCTCGGAAACGGCGCCATTCTCGCACTAACACCATTTGAATTAGTTACTGGGTGATACGGCTGCGATAAGCGATGGATGCTATTGTATATGGAAAACAACGTCCCCTTATATCACGGCAAGGCTGATTTATTAACATGGTCAAAGGGCTTTCAGGAGTTCACAAACTAGAATTTATTCATTTATTTTCAACTTTCACACAACGCCCCAAACTAAACAGAGCTTATGCTATGAGTAATAGACAACTGATAATATAAAACTTATATATTTTAAATGCATACATACTATAGATAAATTACACCCAGATACAGAACAAATGATTGTGCTCATCACGCAAACGTTTGTCTTGGGTGGGAATCAAACCCACGACTTCCAACATAGCAGTCAGGGCCACTAAATACTAGACTAACAGCCCAGGAATGTCTACGTCATAATCTAATTGACTGGTAAAAAATGCCTAAGGCAAAAGCATAGAAGCGGGCTTACCGCTTCTATTATTTCTGTGTTCTTATAATAATAAATAAATAAATAATTAGGTAGTGGAGTAGCATTTTTTTAAGTTAATTTAGAAACACTTAAATGAAACTAATTTCAAAATAAAGTAGAAATAACCAAAGGTTTCAGAAAATATGAAATATTTTCTAATGTAGGTATTACCATGGAGTGAATGTTAGTATGAACTGTCGGCATTACAGAGTATTACCATAATAACTGCTGTGCACCCAGTGCTCACTACTGCTACAGAGTAGGGATGTAACGGAAGTAAGTATACCGGAACCGAATTCGGAAGCGGAATTTTTCGATTCGGTTTATCGGAATCGGAACCGTTACTGAAGGAGGAAAGGTTGGAGGCAGAAACGTCAAATGAAACGATACTAAAACTAATCAAAAACTCGATTAGTAGGTATAAATGAAGCGCGAACCTACAACATGCCAAATACGAAACAAAATAACATGTGAAAGAGCAATCGACAAAAGGCACGAGGGGAGGGAGGTTCCCCGCGCGACTAGTATGAACTGGTTTGTAACTCCGATATAAGTTCCGATCTTCTTATACTTCTTCTGACTACCGACTAAAATTCATCGGAATCGAAGATGCAAAATCCGATAAATTTCAGTTCCGACCTTTCGGAACCGGAATCGAACATCCGTAACATCTCTGCTACAGAGATATAGTAAAATGATGGTACCTACTTGTAGTATAGGACGGTGTCTGGCTGGTGCGCGTGCCGGCGACGTCTTCGACCCTCGATTGTTCTAGTCGTCACGCTCCTGAAGCACTTTGCGTGAATACGTAATGAATGAAGCCCCAGTTAAGCCATGGTGAATATCGTAAAACAAATGTTTCGTTATTTGTAGCATTGATCACTATGTCTATACGAAAATTGTTTTCAGGGTCATGTGACCAATTAAGTATAGCGCTAGAGGTGTGAAAGCATTCGAAAATTTTGTCGTCTTAGAAGTAGATATTTAAACTAATGCGATGGATGCGTGACGCACAGGACCATTCCTTGTGGCGACACTAGGGGGAGGCCTAAATATGTCCAACAGGTGACGTCCTTCGGCTGAAATGATGATGATAATTTATACAAATTAACCAAAGCTAGAATAAAATCAGTACGCCAGAAAAATAAAAGAAATCATATTGTGCAACAACTGATCCGCTTCATATCAATTGTAAAGGCACCTGTTCACTAGAGTGTAACGTTGTCTTTGCGTTGTATTAATAACAGCGTCAAGCGATAAGTGCTTGTCCATTTAATACACTTGTTTGACAGCTCGACGCTATGTCAACAATGAATTATGAAGGCAACGGTTGCAACAGTGTTTGAGTAATTCACTGCTGTGCTACGTGTCGCGGGTTCATTTCCCGCACATAATAAATATTTGTATGGCCTGAAGATAACTGCTCCGCGTCTGGGCGTCTTGTTTATGTGAGTTTAAATGTTTGCGACATTCTGCACTGTTTCATTATTGGTGATGATACAGAAGTTTTTCTTAGTGTGAGGCAACGTATTTTTTTTATTATAGCGATACGTTTTAGTCGCCGGGACTCCTAAAGTTCAAGATCTAAAATGTCAGCAACAAGATAAATACTGTAACTTAGTGTAGTAAGTTGGGGTCAGAGGAAGTAGAAAAGCATTATTTAATGAAATTATATCAATATGCATTGTAGAATAATATTATAAAGTTGGGAATCCATCATACACTTGATAAACTTATTACATAGTCCTTGATGCTGTGATTATAAATCATATTTATAACATTGCTTAAGGAAAACACCGCTAAAATTACAAGCAAAAGATAATCGAGCCAGGTGCATTGACCTCAATTACATTATTTTAAAATTGCACTATTATCGCAGGAATGCACTGCAATAATGTAAAAACTAAGGGACTATGAACTCTGCGTCCTTGTGATAAGGTACAAAAAGTAATTTGAGAGCAGATGTATTGAGGCTCGGTGGAGCGTGTAATGGCGGTGGCGTCACAGGCTTTGTGGGGCGGCAGCCGCTGCAGTGTGTCGCAACCACTACCACTACAATGGACGATTTCTTTTAATTTAAATCTAGACTAGTTTCGTAAACAGCGCACTATGCCTCTGTGTTCAAATACAAAATCTAATCTATATTTTTCTGCACCTATCAATAAGTGTGCAATTAATTGTCATTAATTTTATAGTTTAAAAAGTACCGAGTTTCAATCGTCTCTTTAAGTCACTTTTGGTTTGTTAATTTTCTACTTGTATGTTCCACACAAAGGTACAATACTAAAATATGTGAAGCCTCACCTGGTGAACCAACGAAACCAGAACTTTTACCCCAAAGCAGTGCTGTGACTATTCGTATATACTCCCGGTGCAAACTTCAATAACCACCACCATCCACAATTTATCTCTTGTAGGTGCTGATGCCCTGAGCATCCACTATGTCTTCAACCGTATTAGGTTCACGATAAATAATAGGTATTGGGTGTATTACCAAGCATGATCCAAAACCTGGTTTGATCATTTTTGCGCCCCTCTAGGGTTTACACCCTGTGCCTGGGCACTGCCGGCATTGCCTTAGTTACGGCTCTGTCCCAAAGAACATACAATCCAAGATGATATAAATGTATCAAATCGTAAGACTGCAACACTCGACGGGTGGTCTATCGGTTCTACCGGCTGCAATCAACGCTTTCTAATTGTCATTACCTCTGTATCAAAATGATTAGATACTTGACAACTTTGAATCGCCTACATGATCACAACTATCAATTAAATGCATATGAGGAAAATTGAGTAGATATAAAACTTGACTGGAATGAATTGTTTGTCTTGGTATGGACATGTGAAGGAGAAGGATGCAACGCATGTAGCTAAAAAATATATGGATATAAATGTGGATGAACGGAAAAAATGCCGACAGAAAAATAAAAGTAGTGTCAGGAACTGTTGAAAGAACTTCATAGACTGACGGTTGGCAGAACCGAATTGAAGAGGAAAACGTGTTGCGCCGCCGCCGACGTCACTCGGGAGAGTGGCGGGAGGGTGGTGATGAGTCACGCTGATCAGTTAACCTTGCTCGACATCACGATAGACTGACACTAGTCATTTTTCTTAAGAAGCGACTCGCGAAGAACAGAATAGTCATGACAAGCAAAAAATATGTAATTATAGGGTCTAACAAGTCTTTCTTATGCAATACAAATTATAATTTCATAATATAACGAATTCACAAGAATCGTTGATGTAAAATGATTGTAGACCTTCATTAGTCACTTCATTAAAACAATCGTCGTCAGTGTACCGCTCCATTACAAGACAGTGGTACAAATGTAGCTACCGATAAAGTAGCTTATTTTACGTGGGAAATCATCAAATAGCTTCTCCCGTTCTGGGAGAGAGAGCGTGAGGGAGTGTCAGACTCTTACTGACTACACAGTGTTCCTTCAGTTGCCCTATATTTCGAGGGCTGCGATAACTCCTTCGAACAAATCTGTACACGACCCTACCTACCTACATTATTATGAAGGTATGATTCAGGATAACATCTTGATTCAAATTGTAGCGAATGTTCTAATCTCCAGACAGTTCGGTCGTCCTCTAGGCGCGGTCATCGGGATCCCTTCACTAACAAACCTTGGTTTATAATTGATGTATTTAAACAGTAAAGCACTTATTGTCGGGTCAATGTTTTTGCGCCGCCGACGCGACACTTACCCACTTTCGTGACACTGCATTGTTCACTCGCTATAAAAACTGTATCGATCTAATTTATCTGTGACGACGCGAAGAGAAAAAGGCGAATAAATTAAATGTCACGCGGCAGGAATCAAACGTGGGTCACGTGGGTCAAAGAAATTGAAACGTTTATCGTGTAATTGATTTACTTCTTTGAAGCAGATATTAGTAAGCAGCCTCGAGCCCAGATTAACAATAACTAGTCTAATGGGAGAACACAATTTACCAATAAAACATTGCTAGAAGGTGCGGCAAAGCAAATGCGCCAAATTAAGTTGAATAAGCCCATCTCGTAGACTCGTAGGCGTAGCAGCGACGTAGCAGCGATGTAGCACCGGCGTAGCAATGGCGTAGCCAACAGCCTACGACCTGTTTAACATGTACTATGGCAAAGATCTGAGATAAAGAGTTGTTTTTTACATTAACGCGATCGAAACGTTTACCGCGTTGGGCTCTCTGATTGGTTAGGAACTTGGAGCGAGCCAATCGGAGCGCCGAACGTCATAAACGTGTCGAGCGCGTTAACGTAAAATTACTCATAAAAGTACGCGGTCGCCACTCCAGAACCTTTCAGCCCCATCGACCATCGATCGTCGATCTGAGCAGGGCTGCCCACAGCCCCTTAGTAAATAAATAAATTACTTCGATTCAATCTTGTGTTCGGATTTCTGCTATGGAACCAACGTTATTAGAACATCAGACATGACCATATTAACATACATCCTTGTGCTGTTCGCAGGCATCACAGTGGGTCTGACGGTGATCCCGCAAGCGATAGCGTACGCGGGCGTGGCGGGGCTGCCGCCGCAGTACGGGCTGTACTCGTCGTTCATGGCGTGCTTCGTGTACACGGTGTTCGGCAGCGTCAAGGACTCCGCCATCGGGCCCACGGCCATTGCCGCCATCTTGACGCGGGAGAACCTGCACGGCCTGGGCCCCGAGTTCGCCGTGCTGCTGGCCTTCCTCTCAGGATGCGTCGAACTGCTCATGGGGATACTGCAGCTTGGTAAGTTCTTATTATGTTTGTTTACTCAAAGGTACTTTTTTTTAAAGAAAACATTGCCCCCACACTAGGAATTCCTAGTTTCACTAGGATTCCTGTATCGTGGGTGCGTTCACAAACATTGAAACTGGCACACACAAGACATCCAGACCTGAAACATCTATCTGTAGGCCATACAAATAGTTGTTCCGTACAGGAATCGAATCCGCGACGCGCAGCGCAGCAGCCAATCACTTAACCTCTGCACCAGCCGTGCCGTCAAATCTTTATCTTCAAAACCCCGTGCTAAGAAATAAATGTGCTGTCAACGTCTCATTGTAACCATGGGTGTGCCTTTTTCATTATTAGTATTTTTTTTAAAAGCTACTAAACAATTTTTAAATGCAATACCGTACACACATGTAAATATAAATTGGTTAACAAGCAAGATTCAGTGAGATCCTCATGAGGATCGAAATCCTCAAACAAAAATAACTATAAATACATCCTCGTAGGACCTTTCAAAGGCCAGCGCAAGGGCTCCGACGCACGAGCCAGCCAACTGTGAAATGAGATGCATTTTTACAAAGCCGTTTGTTGCTGCAACAATTGAGCACAACTCTACGATGCTCTGTCCGCGGGCTTCTCTCTATTGTCAGCATTTTGTTGTTAATTTACTAAATAGGACAAACAGATCGTTTACAGATCATTGTTATTCAAAGTGGGTTGGACTGTGTACGTGCGGTAGGTATTTATTTGGATTCTTTAGTTCATCTTTGAAATACTGTAGCCTCCTTTACACGTCAGCAGATGCGATCTGCGGACGTCATCTTCGGATGCCTCCGCCAACATATACAGGGGGTAATTGTGCGTCTGTTGTAGGTATTTAACGTCCGCAGATACGTCCGTCTCGAATCTGACTGTTGGCGGTTTTTGTGGCAAAGGGGTCTGGCGCGGACGTCCGTCGTCTGTCCACACGTCTGACGACGCATCAGTTTGATTGGAGTTACGATTGAGAGTGCACGCGTGTTTCATGCGGCTTTAAAATATCTACTTTGCGTAGCATTCATAAAAACGCTTGAAAAGGCTAAAAATATGAGCACTGAGGAAGCTTTCAAGTTTCTTGAGCTGAAAACTATTTGTGGAACCCAAAAAATAAATACCACAAAAATAAAAAATATTGTAAGTTACCTAATAAATATATATAATATTTATAAAAGTACTAAATAACTATGTAGCTGCGGCAGCTACGGTCTCAAAATCCATTTTGACAATTTTTTTGGTATGTTACGTGCGAGTTGCGTCTGTCGAGTATGAGCATAGACTGATCGACCTACAGACGTGTGGACGGTTCGAAGTGATCTGACTGCTGATGCATCAGCCAACGTCCGCGGACTTATTTGCTGACGTGTAGAGGAGGCTTGTGACTCGATTGATACAGTTATTGATTCCAATTAAAACGATTTTAGGAAAATGGCAATCGATAAAAATTGCCTACGATATCCTACATACACTACTTATAAAACCGAGACTAATTTAACTAAACACTTAAAAGTAGCAACATCCAGGAATTCTAATACAAAGCATCTCCTCTCTGATTCTTTTCCGTCGCACTGTTGTTCACCGCTGACGCTTACTCCTCGGCCCGCCGCGCACGTCGGATGCCAAGTAAACATTGCAAAATAAACGCATTATAACACATTGCTGACCTGCACATATTGCACATTTTCTGATGGCCCAGCAGCACGGTTCTCAGTAACAATAGCCAGCGTGCAGGGCGGGGGGCGCGCGGGGGGCGCGCGGTGGCCACAAGAATGTTAGTGTTTTCTCTATTGATGTTATGTCAATGTTTTCTCTATTGTATGTTATGTCAGTGAGTCAGCGTCATTTCAACAAAGACGGCACGCGTCGAACACCGCTGTTTATATGATCTCGCTAGTAAACAAGCATGAGGTAAATGTTATCAGTGCACAGGTGTCCCAGGTGTAGGTGATGTTATTATTATTATCATAATGACCAAGGCTGTCTTCTGCGAACGCAGGTCAATGACTTACGTGTTCTTACGTTTGCTTTAAATTAGTAAAATAAAGTGTTTTTACTTAAAAAAAAACTGGGCAAGTGCGAGTCGCAATCGCGCCCTGAGGGTTTCGTACAAACTTATCTATGTAAATAGTTCAATTCCCGAATGGAGTGTCGAAGATTTTTTCGAATCAAAAAAGTTTCTTTTTTGTGACATAACAACAAATTTACTGTTTTCAGATTTATTCCTATACTTTTGCTATAAGACCTTGCTTTGTGCCAAATTTTAGACGACATAAACTCTCGTATTTTTTTTTCGTTAACTTAGTAGTTTGATTTTTTCACAGCTTCAAAGAACCACACTCAAGTCTGTAGTTCCTATATGGTTTAAAATTCAACTCGATATCTCCACGCTTTCCTGATATAAAGGTTCTTGACAGACAGAACAACAGACGGACGGACAACAAAGTGATCCTATAAGGGTTCCGGTTTTTTTTCCTTTTGAGGTATGGAACCCCAAAAAAAAGCTAGATATTTGTGTTAATTGTTTATGCATCTACAAAACTGAATTATTTCTGAAACAAACTGTTCTGTTTTTACGTAGATAACATTAACAAGCGATAACAACACCATTAATGAAACGTAAGGTATTTACTTTAAAGGTAATCCTACAACAATTTCATATTTCATGCGGTGATTGAATAGGAATGTCAACCGCCGCGAACGAACTATGTTGATGACCACTTCAGCTGACTGTAATGCGTGACGACCTGCCAACAATGCCTGGCATGCACTTCTGTTATTTTAATGACGTTACATGTAATTATTATTTATGCGTTTCTTATCAGAAGAATACCTGTTTATTTAGTCATTTAGGTACTGAAGCTTAGTGTCCGACTGTCTACTTTTAAAAGATGCCCCTGATTTCTGATTTCAGAATTTCATATTAAGTAAATCTAAATTTCTACTTTAGCCTGAAAACCTGCCAAATCTGGATTTAAAGTAAGATTTGGCACAACAAATTCTAATTCTAATCTAATTTCAGACAAGGTTAATATTATACACAGTAGTGGCATCTCTGTCGCCACATATAAACTAAACATTCAAAATTCGCGGTATCACACACACACACACAACACACACACAGTTCAGTACAGTTCTTCGCGCAATTACACCATATACAACAGTCCGAGATCAACCGTCGGGCAGTTCCCGGACCAGACCTCTCACTCGTCTGGTCGCAGTATCTGCCCTTTTCAACGGAGAATTGCAGCACTTTATACCCTGTACCGCATACCTCTAAAACACTATTTCATTAATGATTTCCCTGTCCCTCGTGCCAAGCACCATTTGCCTGGAGCGTGGAGCTTCACCTGACAAAATTGAATCATTAAGTAATGTGATTGTTGTTTGCACGCAGGTTTCCTGATCGATTTCATCAGCGGCCCGGTATCCGTCGGCTTCACGTCGGCAGCTGCCATCATCATCGCCACCACGCAGGTCAAGGACATCCTGGGTCTCAGCTTCCCAGGAGGCAAGTTCTTACAGGTAAGACCTTATTTGAAAAACCACTCAACCGTGATTTCATTGAGGAAGATGATTGCGGAATTGAATGTTGTGAAAAATTTTACGTAGGAAATCATCAAATGACTCTGGGTCGAGCATGGAGTATCAAACTATTTCTGACTAAATAGGTACCCACAGTGTTTCTTCAGTTACCCTACGCAAGGGCCACGGTACCTTTCTCGAACAATCCGCATCTCCGGCAGGTAGCCAAAATCCATGAATATAAAATGTTGGCATAAGTTTAATAGTGACCGTTAGAATCCTAATTGTGATTGTACTACTT
Organism: Mythimna vitellina; assembly: GCA_949316375.1. Classification (NCBI taxonomy): domain Eukaryota; kingdom Metazoa; phylum Arthropoda; class Insecta; order Lepidoptera; family Noctuidae; genus Mythimna; species Mythimna vitellina. Next base: position 538,450 of record OX438692.1, on the reverse strand, counting down.
ATGTAGGTTTCTTTTTTTTATTTTTATAAACTAGTGCTTGATTACTATCCCAGCTGATGATAAGCAGTGATGCAATCGTTGATGGTGAAGCGCACTAGTTTAATAAGTTGAAGACACCTGAATTGTAATCGGACGGGAAGACCACAACAGGCAACAGGCACAACAATTATTGTAGTCCTTCGATGTACACGGTATAAACGACCAGACGAAACGCTTAGTCCGGACTGCAGAGGTGTCAACAATGTAGATGTGGACACTCGCAGTACGTCCGGTTGTCCGATGGTAGAAAGGTGATGGCGGAATCAAGTCATGCAATTCCTGCGCTCACTCTTCAAAATGCATCCTATAAAATACTGAAAGGCTGGCTACTCCACGCCTGTGCCCGGAGCTTTGTAGAATGATCTTCACCAAATCTGGGTCACTAATTAGCCTCTTCGCACGCTACTCAAACGAATCCAAAGCCGCTAGAGTACACCACAAAGGTAAATGTTTATGAAAAAAGTAATTAGCTCTATAGGTAATCAACATTTTAATGGAATCGCTTTTGTGTCCTTAACTAGTTCTATATCCTGTTCAATATATGTTTGTTTAAAAAGTGCCATGTAATGATAATGTCGCAGATTGCAGAGCATGTACCAATCAATCAATCAGTAGGTAGGTCTGTCCGTCGAGCGCGCGTGGAGTGGACGGCGCGGTAAAAAGCGCTCATAACGAGGCTGGCACGTTTTTGTGTTGTTAATAAATAATTAGGAGCACTTTTTGTTGACATCATTTGATAGTTTTTGCAAGTCTTGTCTCGCTGCGACAGCGCTTTCTATCGACCTTCATTAAAACGTCGTGTCTCGACTTTGTTAGTTCTACAATACGAGCACTTCAGTTAAATTATCCTGTTGTTATTGATCTGAAGCTTCAGACAAGTGGTAATCTACAAGCGACAGCGATTTTCAGTAAATCAATGGTTAAAAATAATAACCTTCCTTCTGGCGCAATCGGGTAAAATTACAATATTATAGAGATAAAGTACCTTTTGTCTTGGTCCTGCGCTCCTGTCTTCTTAAATGTTCCCCTTATCTAAATATTATGCTATGACTTCCTCGTGTCCTCACTAAGCTCTAGTCACAGCGTCCTCGCTAAGGGTTTACTTACTAGGAGAAAAAAATCCCATTTTAATTTATTTAAATTTTATGTACCACCACTAGGTACATAGGCGCATTATTAATAATTCATAGTTATTAAACGTTTGCTTGGCCATGCTTTACAAAAACAACCTGCCAACTTGAACATCCATTTAACCACCGAAGTTTTAGTTCATGATGCACACATCGCAGTTCGTTTAAGATATTCCTTGTTCCAGGTGTGGACCGGCCTCTACGAGCACATCGGCGAGACGCGCCTGTGGGACTCCGTGCTCGGCATCTCCTGCATCATCGTGCTGCTGCTGCTCAGGGTAGGTTCCATCATCCTACTGCGGCACTAACTTAGTGTTAGTATCGTTTACAAATTCTACAGTTTGAGTAAGGAGTTGTGGGCTTCATCACTTTATTTTTTTATTATTCCGCAATTCTGTCGTTTCATCGTATATTTATTGAATTCAGCCATATTAGATTATAATTAATATTCAAAAATAAAAAACGATTTCATCATAGGTGGTCTACTCACTGTAGAGCTTGTTTCGTAGTTGCACCTCCTCATATTCCCAACTCATATACTAAAAAGTAGTGGGTGCATGTTCTTCTCCAGCCGTCTTCATCTACGTATCTTTGGATGTAAAGTATAGACTGCTTCGGTGGTAATCGAATGATGAATTGTATAACATCCAGAAAGTAAAAGACATAAAAGTAAACCCCGCGCCGGAGGGGGGCTCGCCGGGCGCGGCGGCCAGCGGCTCGCGGGCGCGGCGCGGCGCTGCGCACGCGCTGTGGTTCCTGTCCACCACGCGCAACATCCTCGTCGTGCTGGTGTGCGCCGCGCTCGCCTACTACTTCGACACGCAGAGGAAGGCGCCCTTCGTGCTCACAGGTGAACACGTCATGTATTTATTTATCCCTGTACTGGAACGCCATACGGTGATTAATCCTTTTTTGATGACTTCCAGTCGAGTCTGTAATGGGTATCATGGACTGTCTTGAACACTTGATGAGACTCATTACAGACTCAACTCTAAGACAATGAACGTGTCATCAAAATCCTTGTTGGACCAGATCGATCGCTAGTTAGATACCTACATATCGTAGTATCGTGTGTTGCCTTTAACAATTCTGGACAGCGATCTTGGATCGTGATCCAAATTACAGTCAAAATCGGCTTTGTGTTGGTGACCATATCAGCCTAATTTTATATTTTCATGGTTAGCAAATTTACTGCTTGATACCATTTTAGTTTTGATTGTTTATAAAGAAAAAGGATAATATAGTACACATACCGAGGTGTGTACGCCCAGAATCTCGGCTGCTACACGTTTGCAAAAGCACGTTTTGACGGAACTCCCGCATGTTTCAGGCGAGGTGAAGCCTGGTCTCCCGGAGCTATCGGCGCCGCCGTTCTCGGCCACGGTGGGCAACCACACCTACACGTTTTCGGAGATGGCCTCCACGCTAGGGTCCGCCATCTTCGTCGTGCCGCTGCTGTCCATCCTCGAGAACATCGCGCTCGCCAAAGTCTTCTGTGAGTGTGACGCTTTATTTATTTATCTGTTTAAATAGGTACACAATAAATCACATGAAAAAAGAACAGAAAAGATGTTGAGGACAGAACCGGTGCCTGTTTAAAAGAGCTTTTATGTTTTTGCCATCGATCCCTATTGCACACATTGAAATGGCTTGTACTTGAACTGACACAAAAATAATCAATCATCAAGCTTAGTGTTCGAGCGACTAAATAAGATAAAGTCCAAAGTGTTATTTTAAACCGAAAAAATAACGAATTGCAGCCGAGGGCAAGTACGTGGACGCGACTCAGGAGATGGTGGCGCTGGGCGTGTGCAACATGGCGTCGGCGCTGGTGCACTCCATGCCGGTGTCGGGCGCGCTGTCGCGGGGCGCCGTCAACCACGCCAGCGGCGTCGCCACCACCGCCGGCGGCCTCTACACCGGCGCGCTGGTCCTGCTGTCTCTACAGGTGACACTCACACACGTACAGCTACGTGCATTAGCAGTCGTTCACACACCTTATGTCTCCAGTACAGGAACAGTGCCGTGCCCTATGCACCTTCTTTGGGGCCGTCCATTTATCACATAACGTTTTTTTGGCATTTTTAACCCCCCCTCCCCCCTCCGACTTGGTGATACATGGTGAGGTTTAAGACTACCCCTCCCTCCCCCACCCTAAATCATGTGTATTTTTAGTACCTACTAAGCTGAGTCCAGCAGGCGGTTGTCGCGGCTCGCGGAAACTTCACTTCGTTCGTTGCCTGGCAACAGCTAATCAAGGTCACACACTACAAGCTGCTTTCGATTTTGTACGCATTTGACGAAAAAATAAATACATGTAACGCCGCTTTCCGGTTCAGTATCGCGCGTATGTCGAAAGAATAAATACACGTGATATATTATTACACTCCCCCTCCCCCTTGTGATATTTCGTGATTTTTTATGGACCCCTCCCTCCCCTTTCGAGACTCACGTGATTAATGGACAGCCCCTTTGTTAACAAACGTGTACGGTAATCCATACAACATTAACGACCGTACCTATATAGGCGGCGAATCAACCGTAGTTCGTTATGGCAAAAAAAAGAACATTTACAACAGAAAGCATGCCAGATGATAACAGACGGATCACTGGCCTCATCTTCCACATACACCACAGCTATGACATTGTTTGTTCTTGTTCCAGTACTTCACGCCATACTTCTACTACATCCCGAAGGCGTCGCTGGCAGCCGTCATCATCGCCGCCGTGGTCTTCATGATGGAGCTGCACGTCTTCAAGCCGATATGGAGGACTAAAAGTTAGTCTGCTTCCATGTTTTTAACGCCTATACACGATGAAGCTGCTTCATTTGGAGACGATGTATTTTTAAGTGGCATCATCTATGTCGTCATCTGCATCCTGCCTTTTCCTAGGTAACCCAATTGCTTTAGGACTGGCGCAGCCTGTTTTCTATAAATCTCTACTAGACATACCTTTTTTATCGGGATTAAACATTCAAAGCCTGGATTCATGGGTAAAGATCACCATCATCACATGAAAGGTGTCTTGTGACCTCTTAGAAAACCATCCGGGAACCCCCTCAGTACAACGCCTGTTAGGAAACTTACCTAGGGAGACTGTTAAGGGCCCTGAGCCTCGCAGTACACGGCAGCATATGATCGCTATGGTATTTCCAAGTTTACACTCCCTAAAAGATTTTATTGCTTCCTTGGCCATTATTCAAGCTGTATTAAAAAAATAAAAATAAACTTAAAAACCCTAGACCATCATAAAACCGAAAATCTTTTGATTATTCTGAAATAACCCTAATTTTTGACCAACCCCATAACTAATCCTCTTCTCCTTGAAAAACAAACTCTCCGCTACTCTCACTCCATAACTTACAACATGACTACACAACACAAAACACACACGCAACTTTACATAACTTCTGCAAAATTATAGGTAGGTTTTTTTATTATTATTACTTATGATTCAGATTCAGATTCAGATTCAGATATATTTATTTGCTATCAATGTAGGTATAGATATAAGATGATACATAGGTAAGGGTTTCCGCTACATTCTACCTTACGGCATGCAAATTCTTAAAAAGTCACTATATTAAAAATAACAACTAATTAAAAGTTATATAAATTAACAATTACTACTAATTAAAAATTATACAAATTCAAAATTATTACAAATTCAAAATTATTACAAATACAAAATTATTAAAAATTAACAACTAACATGTCATCTTAATAAACACTCAATCAGTCAATACAAATTTAATTGTAAATGTACGTAGTAATAGGTAAGGTTTCAGTGTCAAAGTAAAATAATAATCTAAACGTAATAAGCTAAATGTCAGTGGTGTCCTCCATAAATTCAGCAGTGGAGTAGTAACATTTATGAATTAAAAATTGTTTCAGTTTCTTTTTAAACATACTATTATTTAGATTTTTTATTTGCCGTGGAATTTTATTGAAAATAAGTGGAGCCATTCGATAAATGCTTTTACGTAGAAGGGTTGTTTTACTACGATCAATACAAAGAATGTTTGATTCTCTTTTTCTCAACCGGGGATCAACAGGAGTTCTTATTTTGAAAAGATGTTGGTTTGTTTTAACAAACACTGCCACCTCAAAGATGTATAATGAAGGCAATGTCAGAAGCTTCAAAGATTTAAAACATGGCTTACAACTGTCACTTGACTGTAAATTGCATATAGCGCGTATGCATTTTTTTTGTGCGATAAATGCGTAATTTTTGTCTGTCGAGTTACCCCAGAAAATGACTCCGTATCTTAGAACTGATTCTACGTAGCTATGGTAGGCAATAAGCACGCAGTCACGGTTCACAACATTGGACAGCTTATAAAGGGCAAAAGCAAAACTGTTAAGTTTTTTACAAATTTCTTCAATATGCGGTTTCCAAGTAAGTTTACTGTCTATTACTAACCCTAAAAACTTTGTGGTGTCCGTTTTTGTGACTGACTGTCCATTGCAACTAATATTAATTGGTAGTCGTTGTCTTTGTCGCTGACTAAAATGCATTATACATGTCTTTTCTAAATTAATTTTTAAATTATTTGACTGCAGCCAATCTACAGTTTGCTTTAGCGTATTATTGATTTCTTGTTCATAATTGTACAACTCATCCTTTTTTATAATTATTGTACAATCATCAGCAAATAATACCGTTGGATAATTGATACTTTTTGGGAGATCATTTATGTACACTAAAAATAGCGGGGGACCCAATACGCTCCCCTGGGGTACCCCGTACTTCACCTTTCTAGGCTTTGACCAATATTTGATTTCCCGTTTTGTTTTAATATTTATATTTGACAGTTCTGTAATTTGTTGCCGGTTGCTTAAATATGATGTGAGAAGATCTAGACCATTGCCTCGTATTCCACATTTTTCTAGCTTATCGATAAGTCTATTATGATCAACATGATCAAAGGCTTTCGTCATGTCCATGTACAGGGCACAAACGGGTGTTGTGTTATCTACACATGACATAATTTTCTTGAGAAAATCGTAAATAGCAACATTAATAGATTTATTTTTTCGAAAACCTTTTTGTTCATCAACCAGTATATTCTCACTTTCGAGAAAATTGTAGATTCGATAGTGAATTATTTTTTCTATAACCTTCGAGAATATTGGTATTAATGCCACTGGTCGATAATTTTTAATTGAAGTTTTCTCACCTTTCTTAAACAACGGCTTAATTATAGACATTTTGAGTTTATCTGGGAAGACTCCTTTTTCAATACATAGGTTTATAATATATGATAGTGGATGACAAATAATATGATGGACTTTCTTTATAATGTTTGTTGTTATGTTATCGTTCCCTGTGCTTTTGGTATTTTTGAGGGATAGAATCGTTCTCGATACCTCTCCCGGTGTAGTTGGACTTAAAAATATCGAATGGTTCACTCTGTCTATTTGTGGTGGTAGTTTATTTGCAATAAACCCTGGAGTTATATGATCAGTGTAAAAATCATTAAATGCATTGCAGATGTCTTGTGTTTTTACTATTTCTTTATTATCGTGAATAATTTTAGTTATTGGTTCATGAGGCAAGTTAACTTTGTTGTCATTAATTATTTTCCAAGTTGCTTTGCTTTTATTATTAGATGTCTTAATGTAATGATTATTTTGGGCATACTTTGTTAATCTTATAATTTTTTTGTATCGAGCAGTATATGAAGTGTATATTATTTTGTTGGTCTCAGTTTTTTTCCTACGGTATTGCCAAAGTAATTTGCGTTTTATTTTACTGCACGTTATTATACCCTTGGATAACCATTTTTGCCTTTTGTTTATAGTCTTTGTAACAATTTTTACAGGAAAACATAAGTCGTAAAAGACTTTAAATATATCTATAAATTTATCGTATGCGAGATTTGGGTCATTTTGTTCATAAGTCTCACTAAAACTTAAATTTGCAATAGACTCAATAAACTTTCCTATATATTCAGAAGAGAAGTCTCTTATTTCAATTTTCCACGAATGAATTACACAGGTTTTTTTTACATTGCATTTAAGTATTTGTGCAGTGTGGTCCGATAGTGCAGTCTCAACTACTTCTCCGTTGTTACCACGAGCATTATGAAATATATTATCTATACAGGTACCACTAGATAAGCGAGTAGGCTGTTTAGTAAGTATTTTGAGGTTAAATCCGTAGACTGTATTCATGAATGTCTTGGCAACTTGATCATTTTTCAGAATATTTATATTGTAATCTCCGCATATTATTATAGTTTTATTAGTTTTCCTAAGTGTAGTAAGAGAGAGTAAATTTTCAAATGTTTCGAAAAAAAGGGAAAGATGAATCTTTATATGGGTATTTTTCGGAACCCTATACATACAAACGACAATTACATTATGTTGCGTGAGTTCTATGCCACAACATTCAATAATATTTGCTTTAGATAGCTTATTCACTTCTTTAAGAACTTTAAATTCATGAATATTTCTTACTAAAATACATGCGCCACCTTTTCTTTTATCTCTATAAAAACTGTCACCTAATTTGTAATCCGGTAACGTGAGCATATTTTCATCGCCTAGTACCATATTATGCTCAGTAACACACAAAACATCAATTGTCTTATTTAACTTAGTAAGTTCCGCTAACTGTACAGTCAGCATGTCTGCTTTATTTATTAATCCTGCTATATTTTGATGCATGACATTTATATAGTTATAGACGAAAAAAAGTTTCAGTGGAATTATGGAAGTCATTATTTAAAGGACCAGTGATGCTAATCACCCTTTTTTCCCCTTGTGTAACTGAAAAGTATTCTGTTATTCTTTTTTGTCGTGACGTGTATTTGACCTCATTGTCATTATTATTTTGTTTATATGTTTTTATTTTACATTCAATTTTAGTGTTATATGGTATAAATTTTTTACTATAATCGATTGTATCCACAACTAAATTTATTTTGGAACAAATATTTTGAATATAATTATATCTATTGCGATTAATTCTTTTAAGCTGAATAAATTTACAATGTTCGAACCTAGTTGATACACCACGAATGAGGTTGTTTAGATTTTTCTCTCTAAGAAATCTATTCTGACAAACCGAAAGTAATATTACTGACGCCTTAGTTTGTTTCAATATGCCATACAACTCATGTGCTACTTTTAGTGGATCTGTGTCTTCTTCCCCTACACACAGCACCAGCTTGTCATGTTGCGTAAGTTGGAGCGCATCACAAGAATGCGTAAACATTGCCATCAGTGCTTCTGGGTATACTAACCCCTGTATGTTGTATTTATCATAGTTGCTGTTCATTCTGGACCGTACTAGTTCCGATGCCAGACCTCGGCACTGCTTGCCTCCAATTATTATTATCTTCTTTGACGTTGCCTTGGAGTTTTGGTTGGAAAGGTTGCTTGAGTCGCCATGGTTCCATATCGGTTCCGTAATACTAGGTTCTGTTTCTGGTTGTAGGCACTCTATGTTTGTGTCAGTGTTTTTTGAAGTTATAGTTAAGCATTCTGTTTCAGTTTGCATGGTAATACCTAGGTTTTGTGATGTGGTTCTATAACATCTTTCCTTTAAATTATTTATAATCTTTTCGTTATTACTTATGATTTTCTTTAATGAACTGTTCTCAGACAATATGTTTTTTAATTCATTTTCCATTGAAGCTATTTTTTCTTCCATCGCCTTCACTAGTGCATCCAATTCTTCTAATGTCTTATTTTCCTTAGTCGGCAGACTTTGGTAACTTCTATGGGGCTGGCTGTTTGATATAAAGGACGGTAACTCGCCGTCTTCATTTTCAGGTTGAGTAGTACGACTTATTTGCATCTTTTCGTTCTCATCCTGGGAGGCCTGGGAGTCGCTTTTGAAAGATGTTGCTGCCATGGGACTGTTAGAAAAACTATCCATGAGCCGTCGTCTCGATCCTTTTGTAAGGTTGGCGGACATATTTTTCCTGAATGAAGATAGAGGACTTGTACAAATCTGCTTCAATGTAGCCATTTCTTGACTTAAGTTATTTATTTGTTTTCTTAGATCGGAGTTCTCTAAGATAATATTATCCAACTCATTCTGCGTGCTTTCTAGACTTGATTTTAATTGTTTTATTTCTTAATTTTTTTAAAATAAAACACGAGGTAAAAGTTAAATATATAAGATATTTAACTTTTACCTAGTTTTTTATTTATGGCCATAGGCTGGGCACATTGCTTGTAGAACGGATGGTCGATGGGGACGAAAAGTTTTGGAGTGGCGACCGCACACCGGAAGGCGCAGCGTTGGAAGGCTTCCGCAAGAATGCGATGGATGCGAAACGTACAGAAACGTTCGTTGTGGTGACTCTTGGAGGAAGCCTATATCCAACAGTGAACGTCTTTTGGTTGAAATGATGATGATGAGGCCTGTAAATACCATCAATATTCAATATACATATTTTTTGTGTTTGCAGAGTTGGACCTGATCCCGGCCGTGGTCACGTTCGTGACGTGCTTGATGCTGCGGCTGGAGCTCGGCATCGTGATCGGCATCGCTGTTAATCTTGTGTTCCTGCTGTACGCCTCCGCCAGGCCCTCCGTCAAGGTCACCACGGCTGTCGTAAGTGCAACACTATTAAGGTTACAAACGTATTAAACACAAATACAGTATTAGTAGTTAATCCAATCATCCATTACCAATTATGAACCTCGTGACAGATTCGAGAGATGAGTTACTTATGAATTTGCCGATTTATAAAACGGGTCACTGTGAGCTGCGACAACTCACACTACTATCTACTCAACAGAAAGACGAGCAATAAAGCGGCGCGGCCGAATACTATACTAGCGAGTCGCTAGTTTTAAGTTAAAATAAACTTAAGGCATGTTGTTCCTTTTTTGAAATTCATTCTTAAATTGATCCTTTGTCACATAAACCTATTTATTTACCTATTAGTTTAAACTAGAATTTATTTAGGATTGGACCTGTTGTCAATCGACACGGCTTATGCCTTATAAGAAAGAATTTGAACCTCAGTTTGAATATTTTAAGAATGTTTCAAAAGTGATGCGATTACAAGGCTGATTATGTATGTGAATATCCTCAGTCCAGCGACGGCATCTCCCACCTGGTGGCCGTGGTGGACCGCTCGCTGTCGTTCCCGTCGGCGGAGTTCGTGCGGCGCGCGCTGCGCAAGGCGGCCGAGCGCGCGCACACCGACACGCCGCTCGTGCTGGACGCCACGCACGTGCAGGCCGCTGACTTCACCGCCGCCAAGGTAAGCGACCACTATCACTAACTAGTGACCCACTACGGCAGCAGGCAAACTATACACATAAATAAGAAGAGTAACGGGTAAGACCACAGATATATAAAACAGTAGGTAAGTGCTTGTTTACGATAAGGCGGGCGTCGCGTCGGGCGGCGCGGCCCACAATTAATTCAGACATATGACGTTGTATGAGAGTGTTTACTCGCGTTTGCCGAAATATAGGCGGCGCCTGCAGCGGTGCACGCGGCGTTCTTCGTTTAGAGTAAGACATAGCGACGCCCCAATACGAACATACGGCGATACCTGCTACTGCGCTCGCCACGTTCGCCACCGCGGGCGCCCCGGCGGGTACCGCTACTCTGCAAGCCCCACGTCTCCGTAAACTACATCGTACTTTGCCATATGTTTGTGTTTGAGCGTGAGATGACGCGGGCCGCAGCACGCGCCGCTTCTCTGTAAACAGAAAAACGCCCCGCGCGCCGCGAGACGCTACACCGCACGCGACGTGTGACGGTCCGCGTCTCCCTAAACAATAAAGACTTTGTTTCGAACGAGCCTAAGCAAGGACTATCATGCCTCCTTATTATTGGGTTATGGATGTCAGAAGTAGAAAATACTGGTATTTACTTCAGCTGCCTCGAGCTATACTGGGATCTAACTACAACATAGTTGGAAAAAGGCTTGGCGGATCGATTGATCTGGAATACGCTCAAGCAACTTTCAGAAACTATAGCGCGCAAACTTTAAGTAAAAATCGCTGGTATACCATCCGGTCCACTAGCTTTATTTACGGCTAGACGATTCAAAGTTTAAAAAGAAACATCTCTTTTTCCAGGGCATAAAGGCGTTGATAGACGACTTCCACCAGCGCGGGCAAACCATCATCTTCTACAACGTGAAGCCGTCCATCGCCGAAGTGTTCCGCGGCGTGCGGCCGCGCGAGTTTCTGCACTGCTCGTGCCGCGCCGAGCTCGACCGCTTGCTGCTAGCCGCCGCACGCGACCACGCGCAGCGACCCCGCACATGTTAGTATAGCTACCTTTGATTTCGCACTACAGTCCACCCGAATCGCAGCAGCCGTAGCACTACCTACAGGTGTTGCGCACAAACTTTCTCTTAGTCTTCCAATTCGTATAAATCTCGGAACTTAAGTTTGGATTCAGATTGAATGATTGAATGGAGAGTGTAAACGTTACCTGTTACGTGAACAATATGAGAAATAACTATCCACACAGGTTTTGGAACAACATGATTATATTTTTCATTTCAGATGTGAAAAAAACCAGCCAAGAGCGTGTCGAGTAACGCTCAGTGTAGGGTTCCGTAGTTTCCCGTCCTTCACAATAAGTATCCCTACTTAAGATGTAATGAACGACAGACAACGAGCAAGAACAAATACCACCAATGCCAACGTGAGACCAAGCGAATAATTCGACAATATAGCTCATACCCGTCCCGACCCCATCAACTCAGAAAAAAATAAGTAGCCCAAAGTACAGCGCTATCTTTCGGGAAATTGGGCTACTAATTTATACAAACTAGACGGGTTATGTATGTTGGGTTTTCGTTGGTAATTTTGGATTGCGTGAACCAATTTTAATACTTCTTTTTTATTTGCAAGAAGATACGCTCAGGACAATAAAATATGTAAACTAAGTTAAAAAAATGCTTGCATATACAGTTAAATTACAAACTTAGTTCAGAAATTATTTTGTACAACTTTTCAAAAACCTGTTCAAACCATCAAGATCAAAATAATTTTCCTAGATAGTTTTTATAAAGTTCTACTTTTGAGATTTTTTTCATATTTTCTAAACTTTAAAAGTTAGGGGGTCAATTTTTTTTTTACTTCTGAAGCGATTATTTCCGAAAATATTAATATTATCAAAAACATCATCTTAATAAACCTCTATTCATGAAAAAAAAATCACTCCCAACTTTACGTGTAGGGGGGGTGGTACCCTAATAAAACATTTTTTTCAACTTTTTAATTTACCATTTTGTCGGCGTGATTGATATACATATTGGTACCAAATTTCAGTTTTCTAGTGATAACGGTAACTGAGATTATCCGCGGACGGACGGACAGACAGACAGACTTGGCGAAACTACTAACTAAAGAAAAAACATTTGATTTTTGTTTCATTTTACTAATTGATTTAAAAATAATCAAAAATAATAAATACATTTCACAAAAAGCTTAATAAACTTATTTGGATATAAATACATTTGTGTTAGGTATATAAATGTTATGTAAAATAATAAAAAGATAAAAAAACACATTAAAATCAGGTACCTAATTTAGAAACAAAAAAAAAACACTTTAAGGTCAAATTAAATGAACTGAAGCAAGGACACTAAGCTACAATGTATAGAACTATAGAAATGATGAAATTAGTGTCCAACAATATGATTGCTATTCATTAAACCCCGAGCGAACGCTCGCTCGTTCGCTCGGTCAATGTCTTTCTATTGTCTCTAATTACGCTACTCAAAAGGTTAACTGTCTAAAACTTTTCTAACACATGAACTACACACTTAAAAAACAGAACTAAAGTTATAAATTATTTCAGTATTTCCTACATAATTATAGTGTATACCTACATTTATATTGAAAAATAGAAAGGGAAGAAAATTAAACAGAACCCAAGCACCTATCGATTAGTCAAAAGTTTCAGCTTAAAAAAAATGCTGTTTGAGTAACCATTCGATTAATTCCAAGACATTAATTTTAAAATTTTGGCTACCAATGAGCGTACAAGTAGTCGATATAAAAAGCGCTAGGTAAACTTTGGATGAAGTTTATCCAGTTAATTTAATTTGACCTCTGAGATAAGCGACACGCTGTCTCGTTTTTGTCGCACGTGTCCGTTTACACCATCGATTAGTTCCCTCTCTACACTCGGGTGCGACTCAGTCCAAACAAGCTCAGCTCATTCTACACATTTCACCTTCCTCGCCGTACTAACGTAATAATGACTTCTCCAGAACCCTGGGCGCGCACGGCGCGGCGCCTGATGTCGTCATCATCCTCGTCATCGTCGTCGTCGTCATCGTAGGCGTCGTAGGAGTCGTCATCCTCGTACCTTCGCCTTGACACACGAGACAGTATTTATTAGTTAATACCTATGTATTTATACTAGCCTAGTTAACGTTAAGTAGCCTAAGTGTTGGCAGCCCCAGTGGGCGCAGTCGAATAAACGTGTTGGTTATTTTATCACTTCGTTTTCTTTTACTCTTAGACCTTTCCTGAATGTAATACTATATTATGTAACCTTTATGCGCTAAACATTAAATATTGTAGGTATATACAGTGGGACATTCAAAAATATCTATGCGGTCTCTACAATAGAAAAAAATCCGGATCGCTGTCAGTTTTACAGTTTCTGAAATACATACAAACACCTTACAAGTTTTGTACACTATTTAATTTAAATAGGTACATAAAATACTAAAAACACTTCTAACAAAATTGTAATAATAATAAAAGTTTATTTTAGACTTTTCTGTCCATCGGTATCAGATTTATCATTTTTAAAACATACAATATTAATATAACACAACGAAAAATCAGTTTAATACACAATTAAACAAAAATTTATCACAATTAAAAACAAAAATCTACACACATTTAGTGCGGTGAGCATTGGACTAGTGCTACTAGTCCTAACACGACTTAGCAGTGACGCACATTGTTTCGTAATAAGGGCATGAAAGCCATTACTGCGCGCTTCTACAAACATGTCGAGACACTGCAGAATCGTGGCAGTCCCAGCAACACAAATAAAATCGCAGAAAACTCTTTAAAAAATTTTTTTACAAATAAAAATTAAATGACTTCACTACAAAAAATAAAACTAAAACGTTCAAAATAACACTAATTTCAAGTCGGTGTTTCTGGTATTGTTTTTTTTGTTATTTTTCAACCGCTATGTGTACAAAAATGGAATTTGCGTCTATACCTAATCGCTAAGAAAAGACCGGTCATGTGGAACGCACCAAAGCGCGTGTGTAGTCGGTTGTTCTCGCCAGTGAAGTGTCGTGGGTCCGTGGCCCCGAGCACCGTCACCCGCGCAGCAACCCGATGAGCGACGAAGGTAGCCGACGGCGCCTGTGCACCAATCTTCAGCCATCTACAGTATTACAGCTAATATCATTGTATTACAGCTTCACGAAGTTGTTGCAAAATCGTGTCAAAACTAAAGTAACTAAAAAAAAAAGTTGTGCTGAATTTCCTGAAGGCTGTTTCGGACCTAAACAGTCGTGAGATGTCGATTCTTAGCATAGCATTCACGAAGAATCGATCTTTTCGTGTACTTGTGCACCTTGGCCTGCCAGTTCCTGATCTTGTGATATACATTCCGGTGTCTTCAAATCGGTGGAGTACCTGTATTCTGTGGACCGTAGGTAGATCTACTCTCTTCTATTGTTCTTGCACTACTGCTCACTTCTCATAGGTATAATTAAGTACACTTTTCAGGTGTCAGTAACATGATGTTGCTCTGAATATTCTGACCACTCCAAGAAATAGCTTATAATGATAGATTTTGAAACGAAAGCAGAAATTTTTTTTTTTCTGATTTTGGATTCTACTATTTAGCTGTAACTTGTACGAATAAAACCTTTTATTTATATATGTTACCGGTAATCTGTATAATTCAGGTATTCTATACAATACCTAGGCAATGTATAGAATACCTGGGGCGATGTATAGAATGGCGGCGGAATGTATGAAATATTATGATTATTATTGTCCATTACATACTTTACCTGTACACAATTCCTAGGGATTGTATAGAGTACCTGCTGGTCCACCGGCAATGTGTAAAATAAATAGAATTTGGTCTATATTTATTAATGTTAACCGACGTAACTTTAATGATGAGCAAATTAAACAAGTTCTACCTATTACTTAAAATCAACGTGTGTAAAAGACGTAAGCAGGGAAGGAATTGATGTAATTTTAGGGCATCTCGACACGGACAGGTTAGGTTAGGTTAGGTTATTTTTTTTATAACCACCCGGACCCTGCGGACATGAAATAAGTCCTGAGTATACATAATAAATTAAAGTGAAATTAAAAATTCTTCTGGCTATAAGTAACATAATATACTTTGCTTACATGTACCTACTCAGGTCCTATTTCGGGGCTTAAAGTAAAGCTTCAATTTCCGGTTGGTGATAAAAAAAATAACCCTAACCTAAACTGTCCATGTCGGTGTGCCCTAAAATTACATCATTTCCTTCCCTGCTCTCGTCTTTTACATACATTACCGGCTGGGCATTCGGAATGTATAGAATACCTAGGCAAAGAATAAAATAAGTATTATTATATACCTACCTTACCTTCACGTTTTAGGTATTCTATAATTGTCTAGGTATTGTATACAATACCGGATTATACAGATTGCCCGTAACATATATACTGTTAATAACTTATTACTCATACGAGCTATATATCTTATTACTGCTAATATCTATATACATAACTTTGGGATATCACATTTTTTCTATGAGAGCCGTTTTTTTTTTTCGGCATAGTATATTTGAACAAAGATCGAAAATAATTTTCCAGCAATTTTCACTAATTCTGCGGTGATATGATGATTTAGCAGTAAGCAAGTACAGCCGCGAAAGTACCCAGTTGACCACTTTTTACCTTTCTGAACAGTATAGTGAAGCCGAATATCGGTCGATCGGGAACTTTTGCCTGAGTGCATCTTACTTCACTATACAGTCGGACTATTGTTACAATAACTTTGGAAAGGATTACGCATTCTGCGCGCAAGTCGGCAAATAAAACGAGGCGGTAAGAGATAATGAAATGTTGTTTATTTTACAATCGTCGCTCCAGTGCGGCCGGGGGGCCGCCTGCCTGCGCGGTGCGCTCACACTACACCTTTCTTTTTGGTTACATTCTTACTTGTTAAAGATTACATTGGAATAACGTTAACTCTAGCTTAACTTAACATTTACTAACACTATCCAGTACGTCGCCACTCTCTCAGTAAAGAATACAAAATGGCTAAATAATGTAATCCTAAGTGGCGCTGTAGCACCAGCGTGCAGCGCGCAGCCGCTCGGCACGACCTTGAGCAGCGGCACAACATAAACACTAGTATAGTTTCACAAGTTGATTCCAAAAGGAAGTCGTCTACGGTAAAGTGAGCAGGAAAGGTTAACGTATAGACTTATGTTCCCTTGTATTTGACACATCCTCGGGTAGGATAGGTACTGCGGTACGCTCACGCAGCGCTCGCACAACATTGTAGCGATCACTCGTTCTGCTTTACGTACAAAAAATTCCTAAAACTTCAGCAGTCCATAATTGATTCTATCCTAGTGAACGCGTGACGGCTACCATGTTCCGTGAACTCTACTCATTACACTAACGATGAGAATCAGTTGAGATGTGCAGCAGACGCGCTGCGGGAAGACGGCGAGAGATCAGGAGAAGCGACGCAGCGGTGAGCGGCCAGACTGTGCAGCTGCGGGTACTGGATAGTATTGCAGATCTATTTAAGATCTATATTAAGAGTTAATAATTGAAATATTGAGTATCTACGGCTAATAGACTACACGTATACTGAATGTAGGTGGCCGTCACCGCTACGTCTCCGAAGTGTTACAGTCAGCCGCGCGCCGCGCCCATGTCGCGCGCGTGCGGCACGTACGTGCACACACTGCGTGCGCGTGCGGCACGCATCCGTGTCCACAGTACGTGCAGCACGCAAAGTGCGTGCGCATGCGACACGCATACGTATTCAAAGTGCGTGCGCGTGAGACAGGGTCGGGTAACGCGCGGCCGTGAGAGCTCCGGCACGACACAAACAACACATATTTGGTATCACACTCACACCCGCACATACAATAAACAGCACTTACTAACGATATGACACAAGTTTAAACAAATCAATTATTTGAACATCTCGCACTCCGAGCTTACCAATCAATTATAAATGTCGAATAATTACTAAATTACTAAATAGAATAATAATGCTATGCTACGAACAATGTACAATGCTCGGGCAGTTTTATAAAATACTCGAGCTTACAAATGTGGATAGAATATATTACTGTTCGTAAATATGAACTAGCACAAAATATGTAAAATATAATTAAAAACTTGACTTATATACGCAAATATTTGAATTTCCTATAAAAAGATAAGCGTGCAGTGGTCAGGGCCAGCGTTCCGCTAGAGTATGAGAACTGTGACGAGGGACGCGCCGCCGGCCGCTGCACTCGCCTCACATACAACTAAGTGCCTAGTTTGGCAGTCGTGGATCGTGGACTTCTTCGTGTACAACTCAATGACACTCGACGATATCAATTTAAATATAAATGCATTACAATCTCGCGCGTGATGTGTACATGTGAACGAGTGAACTTAACGCTACTGTGTGCTCGCGACACACACGCACGACACACAGTGTCGCCAGTGTCACGCGTCTGTGTCGCCAGCAACTATTCTCTATCGCTTTTTCACACGAACGTTGCCTTTTGACATACAAACTCTTATTTAATAATAATACATAAAATCTAACTTAAAACTGAATCTCTTAGATTTTAAACTCAAACACATTTTGTGCGGCCGTGAGGATCCGCGCGTAACAACACATATAAAGTATTATACTTGTGTAAATCATTTAAAGCCAACACGACCCTGAGATCGCTATCAACATATTCTACTAATAATCTTGAGCCGACGTCGTGCGGCGGCGACGTCAGCGAGCTGGCCGCCGCCTCCTGCCGACACTAACGTCCAACATATGGCAGTAACTGTGACCGAGACTCGCATGTATACTTATATCATTTAAATAGAAGACTAACACTGTTACGTTACAATAGTACTTGGATTAGAACTAGGCGTATTCCTACAGTTGTTCATCACAAGTAGGCGGACGCTGCCTGCGCCCTGCGGCCCCGCGCGGGGAGCTGCGCGCCGCGGGGTCCGGCCTGCACACTCACACAAGCTGCCGAGTGTGCAGGCTACTTGCTTCTAGTTTTTGACAGCTCAAGTTATCACGCACACTGTGCACTGAATATTGGTAGTGTAGTGTGGAAACATGAGCATGTTTGCCGGCACACTAACCGTTTGGCCGAGTACGTATGCGACCGACTACAGAACACTCTTGACTATTCAAACGTGAGTTCGCACCTAAGTTACGACTATAAAATGGATAATCTGGTATTTAAAATAGACTATTAGATTTAAAGTATTTATCTACGACTATAGTTGTGATCTGCTGATCGCAGCACGAACAGCTTCTTGACTGACTAAAGTACGACTGTGCTGTGTCATCATTTACTATCCAAGACTGTTGAGATCAATATCCATGTTCTGTCAGATCTATAAGATGAGTGACATATTGTAGCTAGATGATGATCACATCACAGTCGCTCACACATGCAGTGGAGGGCCGGGGGGGGCTAGGGGGTCGCCTCAGTACTTGAGCAGGTCTTCGTCGAGTTCCGTGAGCGCCAATTTACTGTCTATCACTGAAACAGGAAAGAATATCATGTTAGTGCTAATGCCGAATTGCAAACACTCTTCACTACAGACACCACGCCGTGATTATACCACATGAATATGTTTCAACCACATGAAAGGTGCCAGCGAACTTATCTAACGATACACAGGTTTTTTAAACCCTTATTCTTTGAAAACGTAAAACATATTATGATAAAAACTAGCTTCGTCTAAACAAGAGTAAAACTGTACCGACACGCTTGTACTAGCAAACAAGAAACATAAGCCAACATTCACCGGAAGGCGCTAACATATACAACAACTAGCACGCGGGCAATGCCGCTAGCCTCCCTCGTCACCAAGTCTCCAGTTCTGGGCAGAGTGTCGGACAGTACCACACATAATGATGCAATGAAACATGGGAGTGAGGAAACATTCACAAGTGTTGGGACGGCACTAGCACTCGCGGGTACCTATCGATGAAGTTGGTCCAGCTCCAGCCCGTGTGCTCGGTCGATTGCTCCGCCCGAGCGTCCTCCCTACTGCCCGCTATCAGAGGTCTAAAATGTGCCCCACTAGAGCTAAAAATCAAACAAAATAGTTTCCTAAACGGATAATGGCTGTTCCTGATCCGAACTGACCGTACAGGCCACAATATTAGCGACTAAAATTCTTATTCTTAAGGTCAGCCAGCTTTGTTCAGCTAAGACGTCTGATTTTGTATCTTAGGGACACTGTTAAAGGACTTTAGGTGACCCGTCATGTCGTGAATGACGAAGCCAATTCAATATGAACAGGACACGAGGCACTGGTTTGTTTACCCCATAATTCCTACTACGAACAGTCCTGTGAGTGCATGTGATATAGTTCGCTATATTGTAATGTGCATCGGAGTGGTTGCGTGATACTCACTGTGGTCCGGGATAGTAGTACGGAGGGGGTCGCTCGTACTCAGTTCCGAGGTAACGGGGAGGTCCTTCTTCCCAGTGCCTGCAACAGACGCCACCGTCACCAAGTGCGTGCAAAACCGGTGTCGAGTCAGGGAAACCAATTGTGATAACAATTACAAGTTAATATAAACTTTCTAACAGTCATACAAATAAAATAGACCTTGTCGTGTTGTGACCTAGGACCTACAATCATAGGTGATTAACAATTGCTCTCCCTGACTGTACCTCAAGTGATTCAAACTCAACTACTCTGAGCGAACACAAACCAACACTAACGATGTCATACATGGCGGAGATTTTGGTTTTAGAGTAGACTAAGTACGGTCAACAGCGCGTCTGCCATAAAGACACTATCAAAATCAAATATTGGTACTGCAGACGTGAAGTTAACTGTACCTTTTTATATATGTACTAGGTAGGAACAGTGTCACGAAGTGGTTTCGAACGCGGAAGGATAGAATTTGGTTACAGGTTGCCGGGAAACGTCAAGTCACAATAAAATAACTATCGATGAGCGACCGTCGGGAATGGGTAATGGAATAATAGGCTCACCAGGTTGCTGTTACTGCTGCCGCGGGCTTCAATACAACATGCACCGATACTGTCCTCACAGACTCACTCCACTTGCTATTAACATTTTAGCGGTTTAATTC
Organism: Mythimna vitellina; assembly: GCA_949316375.1. Lineage (NCBI taxonomy): Eukaryota > Metazoa > Arthropoda > Insecta > Lepidoptera > Noctuidae > Mythimna > Mythimna vitellina. Next base: position 517,979 of record OX438692.1, on the reverse strand, counting down.
AACTATTTTTCTTTCCTTCTTTCATCCCGTGATTAAACATGTCTGAATTAAATAATAGGTAATGTAATAAAATGTGTAATAATTTTCACCCGCAAGCAATTAACTCGACTTCATAGAATCTACTAGAACTATTTGATTTTTGGCGCTACCGTCATAGAATAGGGCACGAATCTTCTAACAAAATTGCTGACCTCCATCTGACAGAATTGAAGACCTCCACCTTCTAGCTTGCTCGTCCATTGGGATCGTGATGGGAAGGATACAATGGAACTGACGAAGCTCATAGATTTTATTAATCAAATAATCTAGTTGATCCAGAAACGCGGTAAATGTACTTGCGATTCCTAGGACTATAAAGTCACCAGGCTGTAATCTCCACGTCACACAGAACTAATCTAATTCTTTCATTTTCATATAATAAAATCTGTACGATTTGAAATTAATCTATTACTCTAAGGCAGAAGCGTGAAACCATTCTGTTCATTCAACATGTAATAAGAAGCTAAGGCCTCGAGATATTTATTAACTTAAGACGGTACAATGCTTGCATTTTACTGCAAAACTGTTCCCGTTAATAGATACTTGATAGGAGTCATTGCGGCCGGTATCATTAAGATGATACGAGGATGAGCAAGCCAATATTTATTTTACCACAAAATTAATGGATTCTAATTTGATATTGATGATATTTTGCTTGCATGGAAGCTTGTGTTGTGTCTAAAACCATGGTAATCTAGCTAGTAGGTAAGGGTGCTCGGGTGAAACTGTTTCTTCTAGATTTGCGAGTGAAGTCACACGAGCGTGCAGTGTCGCGTCTGTGGCGAACGCGGAGTACTTACAGGTACCGGCGGGAGTTTAGTAACAGTAGGTTGAGCGCGTTATCATACCTTAGACAATAAATTTAGTTTTACTATGGAGTCTGTCCTAGGATTGGGGATTGCAATCTGTTCTAACGAATACGGGCAAATACGCCGGATAACCGGCGGATTTGATGAGCCACAACACGGGGATGGAGAGGCATACCTACTGGATTGCAATCCCGAATTAGTATGTTATCAGCAATGACACACATTAACGATGCTGATCGGGAACCTAGTGCAACATTATAATTGTTTATGACACATTCCTTCAATAGGTACAACTTACAATCAGTCTAGCACATTATATTAAAACCGAGAGAATATTGTGCAACTTACTTTGGCGCCATATCATTATATCTGCGCGCGTGGTATGTGTCGAGAGGCGGCGCCACGGAGGCGTCACAGCCCGCCCCGCCGCCCTCCCCATCGCCCCGCCCGGGCGCCCTCTCTCGTGAGACTCTTGTGTAATTGAGCAACTTACTTTGGCGCCATATCATTATATCTGCGCGCGTGGTATGTGTCGAGAGGCGGCGCCACGGAGGCGTCACAGCCCGCCCCGCCGCCCTCCCCATCGCCCCGCCCGGGCGCCCTCTCTCGTGAGACTCTTGTGTAATTGAGCAACTTACTTTGGCGCCATATCATTATATCTGCGCGCGTGGTATGTGTCGAGAGGCGGCGCCACGGAGGCGTCACAGCCCGCCCCGCCGCCCTCCCCATCGCCCCGCCCGGGCGCCCTCTCTCGTGAGACTCTTGTGTAATTGTGCAACTTACTTTGGCGCCATATCATTATATCTGCGCGCGTGGTATGCGTCGAGAGGCGGCGCCACGGAGGCTTCACAGCCCTCCCCGCCGCCCTCCCCATCGCCCCGCCCGGGCGCCCTCTCCCGTGAGACTCTTGTGTAATTGTGCAACTTACTTTGGCGCCATATCATTATATCTGCGCGCGTGGTATGCGTCAAGAGGCGGCGCCACGGAGGCGTCACGGCCCGCCCCGCCGCACTCCCTCGCCGCACCGCGCCCTCGCGCCCTCTCCCGTGACTCTTGTGTAGTTGTGCAACTTACTTTGGCACCATATCATTATATCTGCGCGCGTGGTATGCGTCGAAAGGCGGCGCCACGGAGGCGTCACGGCTCGCCCTGCCGGACTCCCCCGCCGCACCGCTCCCTTGCGCCCTCTCCCGTGACTCTCGTATAGTTGTGCAACTTACTTTGGCGCCATATCATTATATCTGCGCGCGTGGTATGCGTCGAGAGGCGGCGCCACGGAGGCGTCACGGCCCGCCCCGCCGCTCTCCCCCGCCGTGCCGCGCCCGCGCGCCCCTCTCGCCGCGCTCGAGCCGCTCCCGTGAGACTCTCGTGTAGTGCGGCTGGAGCCAGCGGAGCGCTTCTCGGCCTTGTAGGCGCTGCAACGTAATGCGGGTCAGCGCCGGCGAGCGAGACAGGCGCGTCGGCCAGGAGGCGGCCTGACGCGCCTGTCTGTGCATATGATGCAAAAAAATACATAGCAATTTTATTTAAAGATATGAAAAGTCAAAACATCTATTTCTTAAGGAAGTTGATAATTTTTAAGGTTTGGTCCAAATCAAGGGTTCGTCTTTAACTTTAATGGTAATGTTAATTAAACTACACAAAAATGTATCAACAACTCAATTCATTGAAAAATTAAAGAAAGGTTTAATCAGATAGACACACAACAACAAATAACTCATGAGTAAATTGAGCACACAAGCGAAGCGAGGACGAGGAGCGTGCAACAGGTAACAAAATAACAGAAAAGCCCTCACTTTTCCATTCAATATTTAATATCTAGGAGCAAGCAAGAACCTAGGTAATGTTAGGATGCAAACCATTAGTAACAAACAAGTTATCAGAAAAGAAATTAATTACTATAAAAACGTACGAAAACTTACAGGACCTAGTTTACGTTAGATCCAACACCAACAAAGGGTCATATTGTATCTATTGTATGTATGTATGTTTGTTTGTTGGGACTCCCTGCTAGGTAGCTAGCAGGTAGACCCGGTTCATTCAACTATTATAGTGTCGAGGTGCATCGTGTGTACAATAACATCCAAGTAGTAACTACCCCAAGGAGTTTTGTTCAACGCGTCTCTAAAACGGACACTGCCAGGAATGTTAGCGGCAGCGCATGCAGATTGTTGTATGCTACTGCTGTGCTGGCGCGCCACACCTATGGCCGTTTCCACATTAGACAGTAACGAACCGATGTCGGCGGACTGCTAGTTTCACTTACCTGACGATGTCGAGTTGGTATCAACCAACAGCTTGTATCCGTTATGCTACCGAGTAGCCTCGAGTATCTAGTCGTACCAACAAATTATCTTCGCCTCTTTCGTTAGTAAATGTATGAAACTACGAGTCCGCTGTAATAGTGTTGTTATCGTTATCATCTAATGTGAAAGCGAGCAAGGGATGGACATTTAAAATATAAATCGATGTTTTTTCCAATGTAATGCATCGATTGGTTGCATCGATGTCAATACGATGTCTTTTTTTTGTTCTTGATAGGTTCGCGCTTGACCGCTATCTCACCTGATGAAAAGCGACGATGCGGTCGACGTTGGAGCGCGCTTACCTAGAAGTAAACTATTCACTCTTGACTTAAATACATGTATTGAGAAATACATCGATGTTTCCAAAACATCAATTGTTTTTCGTAATGGACATGTTTAGGCCTTAAAGAAATAGTTAAAAAAGTAGAAAATATTATTCTACACAGCATACATAGCAGAAACTCGGACGGCCATATTGTAGTTTTCGGTTTCATTTTTTAAGTTTGATTTTGTCAGCTCTGAGGCAAAAGTAACATAAAACTTTGATCCAAACTGATAAATGGTAGGCGTGTTTTAATAACTGAACTTATTATAACCTTTCGATCGAAACTTTGTGCAAGTAACTGTAGTCGTCCGTCAGTGTCATACTCATAGACACTCATCTCCAAGGATCTTATACACTCTTATAAAAGATTCTTGCTCATCTCATAGTATTTTGCGTATTCGTTGCATCGAATAATAAACATCGATATGTTTTCGATGTTAACAAAAATACGAGTATAATAATCGATATATATCGTCCATCCTTAGCAAGGGTGGCGGCGCCGCGAACACACCAGCCCGGACAGAGCAGACCGGACGGAACAATGAACATTATTAAAATATTCTCTGGTGTCAGTTCAGTCTTCGCTCGGAAATAAGTAAAGTTTTTTTTTTTCTAAACTGGAAAGTTGGTAACCACTGCTCTGTGCATCGCAGTCTATTCAGCTGACGACTACTGACAGCTTCATCATATCAAACCGGGATGCAGCATTTTCGGTACGTTTATATACTTTTATAAAATAAAGTCAAACCAGCAAAAGAAAAACCATAAATAAAACTTAGCGTCGTAACATAAAGAAACATGAAACGTTTCATATTATTACTACGCTACCTCTAGAGTAGGGAAGTAAGAACACGCACTACGTAGAAAGCGAACTCAGTAAGCAGGTTACAGTGGGCCATGTTACCGCAGCAGGCGGCGCAGGCGCACGAGCCCGAGCAGCGCCGCGCCCGCACGTCATCTCTCCACACTACGCTACGTCATACTAGTGTCGCGCCCAACGGACCCCAGCACTTTGTTATACAATACGCTTATCCTAAAAATTGTTACCTTACAAAGTAGGTATAAATGTAAAAACACGGATATGTTGTTAAATGACAATAACCTTATATTATGATATATTCAATTAATGATAACTTTATTATATGTATTTTATTCATCGTGATATTTGTGTGCTGTATAATAGCTGACACGCGGCGGCAGCGCTCAGCTCACTTTACTGCTTGTTTTTTTATTTATAACAGAAATATTTTTAACACAGAGCTAGGGATTGCAATCCGGATTTTTGGAAATACGAAAAAAAATGAAAAATCCGGTTTTTCTTAACATTTTGAAATCCGGTTTCTTAGACTCAAATTCGGTTTTTAATGATTTTAGGTAAAAATGAGTTTAACGAATAATATTTACAGTTATCCACAAATTTTCACTAAAAGTAGTCCAAAAGATAACAGAGATTTGATTAGACCAATTCATTGAAAAGGAGAATTAAAAACAGACGGCTTTATACTGTTGTCGGTGCTTTACAATATTTACACAACCCTAAAGATTTTTTAAATTATTTTATATTGTTACCTCAATTATCTGAAGTTTATGTTAATGTTATATCAAAGATGATTACGGGAAAAACGACTGATGCCTAAAAGTTTTGTGGATTATTTTAGTTGATTTTATTCTGTCGTGCTGTGAATTGGGCGAATAAATACATATTTTTAATTATTTATGCTATTTATTTCAGTTATATCAAATCAACTTAAAACACTAAAAAGTTTGAAAAATCCGGATAATCCGGAATTTTATCAGACAAGGGTACAGAAAGTCCGGATTTTGCAATCCCTAGACAGAGATGTGTACTGTGTCCGAAAACTGAAAGGTCATTAACATTATTCAAAAGTCACTTCTAAAGAAAAGAGAGATATGATTCCTATTCCAAATGAAGTAGCTACATTGAGTACGGGGAAGTGCAGTGAGCGCCGCCTGCCGCCGGCTGCAGACCACGTCGTATGTACAAACTGTCTCACATGTCGGCATGTAACTACGTCAATTCACTGCAGTGCGCACGTTTCCATTATGTCATATTATTATTTTTATTGACTATTCAATCCCGATATACTTGGCTATTCTTGCCAATATCAATACTATATAAATAGAAACAGGTGAAAAATCTATCATTACAATGTTTCGTAGAAATGTACCTACCTACCAAACATTTTAATTCGTCAAAAATTCCAAATGCATAAAAATGGGAATAAAAATAGCAAAACTACAAGGAAGTACTCGATTTTAAAATTATTCTTATATAAAACTTGCCTTTTTGAAAAGCGTTTCAAGTAATTTTAATTAGTTTATTTTGCCTAAACGTTGTACAGTACAATAACTTCCTAGCTAGCGCGGCAGCACGCGCATTCGATATCACGATAAAGCTCAACTTGTGCACCTCGCGCACGCTACAGTACGACCTTATACAAAATAGAGAGATCAATATTACTTGTTCAAATATTTGGACAAATATTGGCTTATCTTGTTCGACAGCCGCCACTTCCGATTATAATCGGCTAAAAAATAGTTTTCAGTGACTACGAGCTGCAGGTAACTAATACGAAACGACCAGTCTTCATATTTGGATTATAGCATAATTATATCGTGCACAAGTACTGGAACTTCTTTTCAATAGATTTATGTCTACTGTCTTATAGTACAATATAGTATAGTTTCTGTGGCAGCCTTTTTAATGCGTGGCCAATGTTTGTCACAAGGGCAGGGCGAGGCAGAAGCGGTTGTATACGTAGCGAATGGACGTTCTCGTTCGAAACGATCAAGCGAAGCCTAGCTATGCTATCCTACGTCGTGAGATATTTAATCAATGTTACACATTTATAGTTATGTAGACATATTATCGACTGATATGAATGAATTAGTAAAATGGACAATTTTAAACATGTTTTGGCCTAGACTCTACAAGTCCTTAAAATCCTGTATTTTTATCAAAATTTACTAAGATACAAACGACATCTGAAAGTTGAACAATAAAACTTTTATAAAAACTGCTAACGACGGAAGACAAATCCATTTTTTTTTAAACTACTAAAAATTGGTCGAATTTCATGTGTGTTGGCTAAATCAACCCTGCGGGATCCTTCAAACAAACTTACTTATAATGTTTAAAACAAACGATGTTGACACCCGACAGTGCCGTGACTAGCACAGAGCCGCACGTCGGTGCGTCTGCGCTCACAGTGAAGCCGAGCGGCGCGGGCGCCGCCGCCCACGTGTCGCGGGAGCTCGTCATGTGACATCTTGCAAATTTAAAACTTATACATATGGCATAGTCACGCTCGTCACTAGCAGCCCGTGGACAGCGCTGCGGCGGCGGCGCCCGCGCAGCTCGGTGCGGTGGTTCGGGCGCGGCGGTTACTCGGACTCGTGGATGCCGGACTCGTTGTCCTCGTCCTTCTGGTCGAGGCGCGTCTTGAGGTCGTCCAGCAGCGCGGGCGGCGGCACCAGCTGGCACACCACGTCGTCGCCCGCCAGCAGCAGGCGCGTGGCGGCCACGGGCGGCCCGGGCGGCCCGGGCGGCGCCCCGGGCGGCTCCAGGGGCGGCGCGGAGGGCTGGTTGCGCTCGCGCCACTCCTGTATCTTGCCCTCGATGTCGAGCGTGCTGCGCTTGGAGCCGCTGCGCGCGCGTGACCACAATGTTTAGTGTCCCAAAGCGATACTCCGAGCAGTTTGTTTACCGGTAGATAAACCGACAGAATAAAGGAACGAGATCGTGCATCGCTAAAATTAATATTCTTTAATTCATCGCCATCTAAAATATATCATAACAGCTTGAGTACAAATTTATCTACCGATAAAACTACGCGTTCGAGCCGGCCTCGAGGCGTCGCGACTGTGTAGTGTGATCCTGACCGACCGTCGTTAAAATAATATGAACATAATGAAATGAACTGAAACAACTGAACAGAACACTAACAGAGTCTGTAGTAACATGATCATGCGGCGCACGCGACGTGCTGTAGTTAGTGTAGCATGCCACCTCCTTCACATGCTGGTTAACTAGTCCTACACGTTTATACAAGGTTATTGTTACTAAGTCACAGCTAGATTACTCGTTTGTTCACCGCTTTATCGTATTTACAAAGGAGATCGTTACTATAGGCACACATCATATACACAAGTGAGTTAGAACGGAAATAAAAGCAGTAGTAGCATGCATGCGGGCGCGCACAGACACAGGCACAGACACACAGGACGCACTTACTTGGCAAGGGGTACGTTATCGCGGTCCGCGTACGCGTCATACAAATACTCGCTGTAACAGACAACAGACACTCAGTGAGCGCGCGGCACACTAGCGCAGCGCGCCCCGCCGGCGACACGACCCCGCGGGGACCACGCGCGGCCCCGCGGTACCACGCGCGACCCCGCGGGGACCACGCGCGACCCCGCGGGGACCACGCGCGACCCCGCGGTACCACGCGCGACCCCGCGGGGACCACGCGGCCGGGGAACAACAACCTCGACCGAATATGGAACTGTGACCCCTAATACCTCTAGCGTCAAATTCAAGTATTCTACACATACACGGTATTGCTTAAACTATGATCTGAATTTCATAATTGAAATGAGTATTGAGAATACCTAATATCTAAGTTGGCACTACTGTTAATGTGGTTTATATTTAGTATGAATATTACTTTCTACGTACAATAATATCTAAATATTATGAAGGATGTGACTGAATGATAAAACAAAAATAATGAAAATAAAGGAAACGAAACTAACGAACTGAAAAGACTGTCTGAGGATCACGCCCGGTGCGGTGCGTCGCACACGATAGTATGTTGTGACGTCACACGACCGTACGATGTGTCGCCGTGGCGACGATTCGCAGCCAATCACGATCACACTCTGCTCACGATAACTAACTTGTACCTCATCTGAGTACAGGTGATATGAAACTATTTATCTAACATGTGTTAAGACTTTCTCTGTGTAGTGTCCACGATCACCGGCTTGTTGCTACATCTCATGTGCCTGCCTCCAAATAAAACTATTTACCAATAATACTCGAACTGTCATACTGACGGGACGTATCGAAGCGTGACGACACATAACAACACAACTAGTATATTTACAACATTGCAAATAAAAAGTGAACTCTACTCGTGTCCATTACATGGCGGGTCACATTCAGGCGGAGCCCGCCGCAAGCGATAGCGAGGCATGCCCAGCTCGGACTAGCGCAACTGTGGAGGTACCTACTCATAGCCATACAACAAAAACACGACGAGGGTACACAGAATCTGCAGTGTTCATTAGAATTTATCTCTTTGCTGCCTATTTTCATTAAAAAAAATAATTAAAATAATCTTTAAACTTTATGGCAGGAGTTTCAAGTCCAATGAACAGTGCGATTCCCACGACACTACGGGGAACATCGTGCAAGCTGCTATCGGTCGAAGAGCACACGCCGCTCGCTGCGTGCGGCGCGCGGGGCGCGAGTGTGCGAGTGTGTACCGGGCGAGGCGGCGCGCGCGGCGCGAGAGTGCGAGTGTGTGCCGGGCGAGGCGCCGCGTCACCGGCAGCAGGCGCGCGGCGCCAGCATCGGCTCATACTCGCTGCCAACAACACGCACCGTCAGCCGAGCGCGCACACCTGCACTCAGCCGAGCGCGGCACACCTACACTCAGCCGAGCGCGGCACACCTACACTCAGCCGAGCGCGGCACACCTACACTCAGCCGAGCGCGGCACACCTACACTCAGCCGAGAGCGACACACCTACACTCAGCCGAGAGCGACACACCTAGACTCAGCCGAGCGCGACACTCCTACGGCCCGGCGCCACGCAACTAACTTCATCGACCAAATCTCAATGCAGCCGTTTTGTTTTTAATCAAATAAAAAATCGACTTTGGAATTTCTCTGAACCGTGACGCACGAGCTCGGTTAGCAAGTTAGTTCAAGTGATAGACACCGTCATAGACCAGTAAGTTATGTTAGCACGACTCGTTACTAATACATCCTCGATGTAACTACGCTGGATGGCGGTGAAGTGAACAAACCAACAAAAAAGAAAACATAATAATAAAACAAACTTGAAGTACACATTTTCGTTATGTCGTTTGTTTAAGCCAGAAGGTGCTATTCGCCATTGTGTTTATTTAAATAGTTGGTCTTTGTAATAGTTATGCGATTAGTGTCATCCTCAGTAACAGTTTGTGTACGACGCAGCGATAGCTCTTCAACCGCAGTTCCTACTGAACAGAAGGACTACACTCGTTCTATGTTCCGTTGTATAAACTAAAATATTTTACTTTATGCTCTGCTTACGAAAGAAATAATAACAACTTTTGCTTGGCGACAGAAAAATAAGAAATTAAATCACTTGTGTTAGTGTCATAATTAAAATTGGATCGTGTGGAACAGTATAAGTACAGAAAGTACATTCTGTAGGGCACTAAGTAGCTGTTCTTTTATATTATACTCTAGCAGGTAACAGATAACTTGTTACTGATCCAATGTCAATTATAGAAGAACATAAAGTTGTACTAAAACATGAACTGCTGTACTGGCGAGAGGCGCCGCTGTCGTGCCGGCGCACGCGCAGGCACGGCAGGCGCGGGGCGGAGGTGCACAACAAACCCAAACATAACGGACAGACACACCGACAAACTCATTCTAAATAATGAAATCAATGTTAACACAGCTCTCAAACAAAACCAACAAACTAAACGTTGAAAATTAGTATAACTCAAACAGAAACGAAACCAAACAACTGAGAGGTGCGGGGAGCGGCCTGCAGCGCCGCCTGCGGGCCGCTCCCCGCGAGTGACGATGGTCGATGGATGATCTCTTAGCTTACACATCTCACTGTAATCACAATACTATTTAAATGACTATGTTACCAACAAGTAGGATGCAACGACTAGAAGATATTGTGATTACAATGTTCATCAGAAATTAAAATATCAGTACATATAAAACACAAAGTAGGTGCCACATGAATGATTGAAGCTGTACTCCGAGCACGCATGTGGAATACGTCAAGAAAAGTGTCAGCTCCAACCATGCATTATGACAGGTACAACGTGATGTACAACCGCGGCCAGGGGCGGCTAACCTCCTCTCACATAAACCCTAATTCATTTTGTGCTAAAAGAAGTTTAGCAAACGATGAAATTTTGCGGTAAATTACGTCACTCAGTGGTCGCAACAGTTTTAGTCAAATTGTTTGCTGCTTATATTTGAAGCCGAATTAGATAGATAGATATTCTTTATTTGTGTTAATATTGTATACATACAATAAATAGCATGCAAGATTGAAATTTATTATTTGAGTCCAGTCATATTTAGCCGCCGTATAATACATTAAAAATTTAACTAAAAAATAATATCTAAATTAATAAATCTTCACACAAAAAAAATACCTAGGATTTCCATTACAAAATTTATTTGATTTAGATTTTTCTTATATTTTAAATATTTAATTGTATAAACAATAAAACTCTAATAAGATTGAAAAGTCAGCCACCATTTTCCACGGTTGTACGTAACAAAACAAATAAAGAAAACACATTACACTATTGCTAATGTGTTTGCCTCGTTTGCACACTTAATGCATTCAAGCTTGATGTATTTCAAGCCTTATCATACATTAGGACTTGCAATCTATAAATGATCCAAGACCAACCGGTCTCCATGAGATAGAACTGTGCCATAAAACAATCAAGCTTCAATGTGAAATTTCATATTTATTTTTGTAATATGATGTCTCCTCCACACAATGTAGAGATGGATGCACTTCTCAGTCCAACAACAGCTTTGTTAATAAAATAGTTTGACTTTGATGCAAAGCAACCCGTTTTTTTACGTTCAGGGAACTGAATTGTTCCTCACCTGAGCTCGCTTGTATGTAGTAAACAAGACAAGGATCACTTGTCACTGGGAATCCCAACCTAAACGGAGTTTCAATGCACATCTTCAAAAGTAGTCAACAAATAACTTTCCAGACTTGACTTGTCTTTGCGACTGCTATCACAATTTTCAAAATAACATATTAAAATTGTGAGGGACGAACCATTTAGTTCATTGAAATGCAGAGGCCTTTTCTAAAGTGAGCCAATGATCCCTTGACAGTCGAAAGGAAGAAAATAGACGAGAATGTGGGTCCACCGTATAGCATTGTGTGCGGGAGCTATCAGTCTCAACGATTGTTGCCCGTGAGTACAATAATAATTGCCAACGTCGTGGCACTCTTAGAGACAGCGCACAGATCGTTGAGACTGTTCCTTTGAGAATCAACACGTTCATTCGTTTAGCAATTTATATAATACGACTGTTCAAAGTATTTACGAGTGACGGTATTTCAGGCAAAAGAGAGCAAAAAAATTTAACAGGAGGCAAAATCAATCGCTGTTTTGATTCTCAACATTAGGGAACGAACGTGTGGAGTCTATGGAGCATTGTGTAGTGCGTGATGTGTGGTGTGTGTGTGTGTGATCGAGGTGTACTCACGCGTCCACGAGCGGGCCGGGGTAGGGCTCGGCGCGGCGGTAGAGGCGCGCCAGGCGCTGCGACACCAGCAGCAGCGGCAGCAGCAGCAGCACGCACCAGCACAGCGAGATCCAGAAGCCGTTCTGCAACACCACGCCACAACACTTGTACCCTCACCTCACTATACGATTAAACTGGCTTAATAAAAAATAAAAAAATTGGCCAAGTGCGAGTCGGACTCGCGTACTGAGGGTTCCGTACAAACTTAACTTTGAAAACCGTTCAATTCCCGAATTGAGTCACAGAATTTTTTCCGAATCGCATTTTATTTTTGTGACGTAACTACACATTTACAGTTTTCTGATCTTTCCTATATTTGTGCTATGAGTCCTTGCTTCTTGCCAAATTTCAGGATTCTAAGTTAGTGGGAAGTACCTTATAAATTTTGATTTCGGGAACGGCCATATACCTAATGGCTAAAATTCAAGAGGTTTTCATTAAGTTAGGTGGAGGGGAGTGTGGTAGTAAAATAGAGTTTAATAATGTTTAGAACCAATTCGTTTTCCAGGAATCGTTGCAAGACTTAACATACAGGGCTTGTATACGGTTTAATAAACGTTCCCGTTATTTCTCAAAGAGCAGTGGAATTCTTATTAATTGGAATAGATGGTGTTAGTATATGGTTATACGACGTTTGTGTAACTGTGCCACAACTAGACAACTACATTTCAGTAGGTTAAATGAAGTCCTTAATAGATTGAAAGAAGCTGACTTAAAATTACACAAGGAAAAATGTAGTTTTTTCCAGGATAGTGTCACTTATCTGGGCTATATTATAGACAAACATAAATTACGAACTTGCCCTAAAAAAACAGAAGCGATTATAAATGCAACGCGGCCAATAAATGTTACAGAAATTAAGTATTTTACAGGGATGATTAATTATTAGCCTTTACAGCTGAATCATCATCAGAAAGAGTGCTGGCTCATTTTGATCTCGCAGCACAGTTAGTGTTGGCGGTGGACGCGGGCCGCCTGGCGCACGGGCGCGGCCGGCGCCGGCGGCGGCGCGGGCGGCGGGGCGGCGGGGGCGGCGAGCTGCTGGCGGCGGGGCGCGGAGCTCGAGCGGGCGCTGGCGTCCGCGTCAAGGTCGTTGTCCACAAGTGAAAAAAACTATAGTTAGATTCAAATGGAGGGGACAGCCAATATTTTTGGTGTCAAATATTTCCACCAATACCTGTAAGAACGTCGGGAACCGTATATCCTAAAAACTGATCATCGTCCTTTGGTTTCGGGAAAAAACAGGTGTTTCAGTCATGACAACATCGAGATTACACTGTTATGCGATAATATTGTCAGCATGTAATTATAATGTCCAATATATTAAAAGTGAAAATAATGTCGCGGCAGATTATTGGTCATGCTCGCCTCTACCTGAACCTGACTGTAGAACAAATGGACAACGTGATCAATTTTTTTTCTTCTTTCTTACTTTTAACAATATAAAAACAGAAACAAATAAAAAAGATATTCTCAAACAGTAATTAAATATGTAGAACGGCTGGCCACGTAAAATAAATTATAAACCAGTTCTGTCCTATTCTAACTGCAAAATAATTTTAAAAATTAAAAACTGATGTATTTTTCGAGGCCAGAATTGTAATACTAGCGGTTTACCGATATCGGTTATTATAAGAACTACATTCGGGTCACTTCGGCATAGTAAAATCGAAGAATACAGCTCGGTATACGATATATAACGTCCCCAATTTATCACCCTTCCAGTAACGGTCAGGCAGAAAATTCTGTGAAAACATGCAAAAAAAAAAAAAAAAAAATGTATCATTAAAGATAACAATCAACAAAATGTGATTAACGAAAAACTATTAGTATTTTTATTCGATTACCACAACACACCCCACTGTGCACTATACTGGGGGCGAATACCCAGCAAAGCTTATGTTTGGCAGAAAACTAACATCTAGACTGGATCTGTTGCTAAAAGACTGTCATAGCAATAAAACAAGTAATAATAATTTAAAAATAAAAAGAATAATAACACTAGTTTACAGTACATCTGTTGCCGAAGAAATTTTAGCTGTTGCTGACTACATATGATATGCTATTTTCAAAAATATAATTAGAAGATTTTTATCAGCTCTAGTTTCTGAGTTTCAGCTATGTAGGTTTAAAACAGAAAAAAACATGTATTTACTGAGAAAAACTTTATTTAAAAAAATAATTAATCATTGAGTTCTAAAAAACTTCGTTTTAAAGCTCTTCTCTGATGTGTAGACTTTGGAAAATGACGTATCAGAGACCAACAATAGTCAGACATCATATTCGTATCCCAGAAACCCTGATAGCGCTCTTCCATGACGTGTAAGTCCTGATGCATACGCTCTCCCTACTCTTCGCTCATATCTCCTAAATTTTCCGGAAACCTGTCCAGGTGACTATGGAGGAAGTGGAGTTTTATGCTCATATTGCACCCCATATTTTTTAATTGTAGCAGAAGGTCTTCTACAAGTTCAATATAATTTTCAGATTTTTTGTTTCCGGGAAATTTCCGAGGAAAGCAATTTTTTTTCTTTCAGTCTTGATGCTAATAATTCTGAAGCTTGTTTAGAAAGATTTTAATCTCTTACAAGATCATCTAACTCATTTTGGGAAAAGCATTTTGGCTCATTTGACATACTTTCAAAATCAGCATCATTTTGTGATGAGCTTGGTCCTTCAATGTCTTGTTCTAAGGGTTCAGATATATTTTTAGGCACTGAAGAGTCAGGTGAACGCTGCACTGGACTTTGAACACAACTAGTACTTGGGTACTGCCATTTAGCTCGATTTTTAGTGTTTAAACCGTTTACGTTCACGCTACAAAAATAACAGTCTTCGAGATGATTTCGTGGTTCTCGCCAAATAGTCGGTGTTCCAAATTTAAAGGCACCTCTTTTACCACTTTTCCATAATCTTAAATATTCCACACACGATTTACAAACACAATTGGGTGCCCAAGATTTCTCATTTTTATCCAAGAGCATCCCAAAATACTCAAAATAGGTATTTTTCACCAACTCTGATATAACTTTTCTACAATCGTTAAACACATATTCTCCACATATATAGCAAAAATGATCTGGATTGTTTAAACAACGTCTCCTTGAACTACTCATGACGCAAAAACTTCAGATACCAATCTGAATACAGTAAAATACGCCTGTTATCGATTAATATTTAGGCTTAAATGATAAAAATCAAAAACAAAGTAACTCGAGCTGCTCAAAAAATTTTGAGGGTAGATTTGACAAAAACAAGTCATAAGTGAACATTATCAACCATAAAATTTGCGGCAACAGACAAAAAGTTAAATTTTGTAAACTAGTGTAATCATAGGTAACAAGGTGTAGTTAAAATTATACATAACTAGAAAAGAGATATGGATTTTAGGTAAAATAATTAATAGAAAATCGCATGTTTGAAATATTTTTTAAGGACAATAATGTATACTGTAGAAGGCATATTGATCAGATAAGGAAATATACAAGAACCGTAACTGAAAGCGAAATGAAAGGCGCACGTGCTGACGTCACGAGCCCCGCGCCGCGCCCGCCGCCCCGCGAGACGCGCAGCCGACGGGAACATTATCACTTGATAATGAACAGCAGGCTATCGAGGATACGGAAAATGATATTGTGGACGAAGATGAGTGGGCTGAGGCTCAAGAGGAAGTCGATACTAACGATCACAACAATATTGAGACTAACCATGATGACGCCGAGGACGGTGGCGATCGTGCTTTTGAACCACAACCTACTAAGCCGACTCGTAGTTGTAGACGTAAGATTAATTATAAGGTTTAGATTGTAATTCTATCAGACACCATGCATTCTAATACCTAGGTTAGTATTTAAAAGAAACTTGATAAATGGTATGCGCAAAACGTGTCTATAGAATATTATGTAATAGGTACTATGTGGGTGTAGAATGCATAGTGTTCGATCAATCGAGTAGGTATATGTTACATTATTGTTTGTAGTTATATTTTATGAGTTAAGTGTTTATTTAGATATATCTTAACTACTTAATGTTTAGTTAGTAAGAACTTTATTAATAGTGTCGGAGGAGTGATGTGTATGCGTATCTATAGTGTATGCGCGCGCACCGCCATCTTGTCAAAAATGTTCAGAAACTAGCATCCACTAGCAACGATGATTTTATTTCGGTAGCCGACATATCAAGTACACCTACCACAGGCATGAGCGTCTTGTGGCAGAAGGCGTCGCGCGTGGAGTTGAAGGCGTTGGACAGCGGGCCGCAGCGCGCCGCGCGCTCCATGAGCGAGTCCTCCAGCGACGTCAGGAACGAGTCCACCTTGTCCGTCACGTACTCCATCATCGTCGACGTCAGCTGCAACCAACGCACCAAACATTACACTGCGGGTGACTAGCAAAAATATTGTACTTGATTTGAGAATACGTGCTGTAGGTGGTCGCGAGTGATGTAACGTGTACTGAACAGAGAACCTACAGTAGGCGCCCCTTCCCTACTGTCGATACATCGCATAGCTCGAGCTGCGCATCTTCCTCGCTCGCTACACAGCTTAGCATCAGTATAAACGGTAACATAGTTTCGTAGCTTAGCTATCACATCCTCACAGCAAAATTGCATAACACATCTCTGGTGGAAAAGCACCCTAAGGGTGTCCTGGGACGCAAAGGGCACCTAAAGAAACGCAGTGGGTTTTATTCAGTAAAAGTCAGACGTGATTGTCAGACTTTCGCGCTCCAACCAGAGCAGGAGTTATTTAATGATTTCACAGCTCAAAAAAGGGTGTTACTGAAGGGTGTAGTTACACTGTGTTTTATCGACAGTTCTGAATAACTGAAAAACCACTACGGTAAAACCAAGCCAATCTTGTTTATAGTTTCACATCTAGTGGCAAGTGATTATTTTTTTAGTGGTCTGTAGCATTGTTTTTTTTAAATTGCGGACATAATGTTTTATGGAATACTGTATGGCTGTTTATTTTCGTAATTAACAAAAATAAATAAGACAAAACAATGACAATAAGGCAAGGCGTGACTCACGTTCTGCAGGGACCACTTGCCCATGTTGTTGAGGAAGGCTTCGCCCTCGCTGGTCTCGCGCATCAGGTGCGTCACCGCCTCCTTCAGCGACGAGTGGTTGAAGCGCAAATCGTCGCGCAGCTCCCGCGCCGTCACCTGGAACACGAGCGTTATTGTAAGGAAATCTCTACTTGAAGGCTCCAAATAAATTTTCAGGATGAATTGATTGTGGAATTGAGCAACAGGTCGGTGTAGCGTGTGTGTGTGTGTGTGTGTGTGTGTGTTTGTGTGTGCGTGTGTGTTTGTGTGTGCGTGTGTGTTTGTGTGTGCGTGTGTGTTTGTGTGTGCGCGTGTTTTTGTGTGTGTGCGTGTGTTTTTGTGTGTGTGTGTGTGTGTGTGTTTGCGTGTGTGTGCGTGTGTGTGTGCACGTGTTCGTTAGAGAGTTCTCACGTTGAGCTTGTTAGAGATGTCGAGCATGGGGCGCAGCACATCTTCCTGCAGCGCGGACAGCGCGGCGGAGGCGCGGCGCAGCGAGGCGGCCTCGGCGGCGAACAGCGGCTGCTGCAGCGAGCGCGCCGTGCTGTTGAGCTGCGCCGCCAGCGGGTCCAGCGCCAGCGACGTCATGTTGGTCTCCAGCTGCAACCACACTACAACCCGTGAGCGACGATACGCCCTTACATCTCCCGACAGATGATATTTGCATATTCTGTGACCTCTTAAAAGCATTTGGCTGCGTTGACTATAATACTCTGATCTCTAAATTACATCATTATGGAATTCGTGGATGAGCTGCTGATCTTGATTTTTTCTATTTATCTTACAAGCAGCAAAAAGTAACTGTTAATGGGGCAACGTCCTCGGGGTCTATAATAAAGATGGGCGTGCCTCAGGGTTCAATTCTTGGTCCTGTCCTTTTTATAGTTTATATAAATGACCTTCCATAGATGATGGCTAATTAATGCGATATAATTCTATTTGCTGATGACACTTCTCTTATCTTTTAAGTAGATAGAAAAGACACGAATGTCAACGAAAGTCTAGCTGTTCTTTCGAAATGGTTTGCAACTCTTATTAAAAGCGAGCAAAACTAAATGTATGAAATTTTTATTACCGAATGTCCCTCAAGTTGGCCTCAATCTATTTCTTGACAACAAAAAACTTGATGTTTTTACGAAACCTGTGTTCTTAGGTATAACTATCGCTTCAAAATTGCAGTGGGGCGCTCATATTGGAACTCTCTCAGATAGATTAAGCTCAGCTGCATATTTAGTAAGAAAAATAAGGCAATTGACCGATGTAGCCACAGCTTAGTTAGTCTATTATGCTTATTTCTACATATTATGTGTCATGGCATTTTATTGTGGGGATCTGCAGCTGATGTAGAATCAATATTCATATTGCAAAAGAGAGCAATCCGGGCTATTTATTAAATGGGTTCTTGCGAGTCCCTTAGAAATACATTCAAAGAAATCGATATACTGACTGTGCCTTTTCTTTATATCTTAGAAAGTATTTTATATATTCGTAAAAACAGGTCTTTTCAAAATTAGAAGTGATTTTACATGCGTAGCAAACACGAAATTGTATTACCCTAATGGAGATTTGCTAAGACCAGCAAGTCATTACTCGTAAACAGCATACGCTTTTATACAAGCAATGTCGGTTACAGAACTTAGCGAGGGAAAGTTCAAAACCTATATAAAGCGTGTCCTAACCAAAAAAGCGTATTACAAGGTTAAAGACTATGTCGAAGACACACTTGTTTGGTCATGACTGACATGACTGCTTCTGGTAATAAAATCCCTTATATTCAAAGTCAAAGTCAAAGTCAAAGATTTTTATTTCACATAGGCCTACATGGGCACTTATAAAACGTTAGAAGCTAGTGCACGGTTCCAAATTGGTAGTTTCCTATGGAGAAGCACCGGCAAGAAACTCCATGGTTACTCTTTTAAAAAAGAATTCCTTGATACAATACCTTCTGTTTACAATATATTGGATTTATTATGTAAGGACAGTGTAGACTGGTCAATATTACATTGGATCTGTAGGTAGTACTGACCGCGGAGAGGATCCTGTCGAAGTCGAAATCGGAGAGGCCGGTGGCAGCGAGCTGCTGCAGCTTCTCGCGCGCGCCGTCGCGCAGGATGTGCACGGGCTCGGCGGTGCGCGCGCGCAGCGGCTCGTAGTCCGCGGCGCGCGCCGACAGCTGCTGCAGCATGTTGGCGCGCATGTTCTTGATGTTGAAGAAGCGCCACAAGTGCAGCGTCTGCGATCACACGTCAACTCTAAGCATTCTTGTTCTTAAAGTACATGCAAATACAATATTACAACTTTTGAATAAAGGACAGCTAAACCCAGCAGTGGGTATTCTTACAGCAAGCCTTAGTGCGATAGATTTGTAAATAATTACAGTATAATACGGCCGTTCTAACTTGGCGCCCGTGAACATAGGCTCTGCGAACTTTAGCGCATGTACAGTCGTAAAAAAAACTGTTATTGACGTTATTTTTTTAAAACCTAAATACGAATAAAATTTTACTAATACAGGGACCAAGTACAAATAAAATAAATATTAAAACACTTTCAGACAGAAAGCTACAAAAATAACTTATGAATTAAAGAAACAAACCTAACACTACACAAAAAACTTAACAATGTATTAATAAAAACCAGCGAAAACTTTTGTCACCGCCTGTGCTCAAGACAGAGACAGCGACACGAACACGACACTAATGCTAACGTGTGACTGAGACACATTACCGCGTCCCGAGCATTGCCGATTATGCACGAAGTTTTACGGAGTAAAGAAAAAGGGATGTCCAATATGCGTGTCTGAGGGTGTTGTTTAATCGATTATTTTTCAAATCGATTGAAATCTAATTATAAAAATATATTTTATTAAATTTTATAAGGAGGTTTAAAATATTCTCAAACAGTCGTTATTGTAGTAGTCGTTTATAATTAACTGATATTTAACTAAATCATATCTTTCAACCAAGAAAATATGTATAATATTATTAGTTTTTTTATTATTAAAGTCGAAATCTCGTTTACTAACGACAACATTTACTATGTTTGTAAATCTATTTCGTTCAATATGTCATATAAACAAAAATCAATAAATTCCAAATCGATAAAAATCGATTGCGATATTTGATTGAATAAAGGGTCGATTGTGTTTACATAGAGTCAATCTCTAGCTTACACCTCCGCCCCGCGCACGTCGCCTCATGCCACCATTTTGTTCCTAAAAAACGTTCGTGCGCAGCCTTCTGCGCAAACTTCAGGGCCACAAATTAAAACGGCCGTACTGTACCTATACATAATATCTATCAAAAACGATGGCTCCTACATCATTAAATTTGTTAACACCGTAGACAATAAGATACTGCGTCGGGATAGTGTGGTAGTGAGGCTGGTTGGATGCTTGCACTTCATACCCTGTAGATGGTTTTGTTGGCGTGGCACGCCACCACGGCGGCCGTGAGCGTGAAGTTGGGGTCGCGGCGCTCGTTGAACACCATCATCTCGAAGTCCACCATCTTCTCCAGGTCCAGGAACAGCCGGTTGCCGCGCGGCTCTCTGTGCAACACACGTGCATACAATTTATTTCAAATAAACTATTTACAGGCACTTTTTAATTTTAAAGATCAGTCAAAAAGATGAAGTTAGTTCCAAAGAGTAGATCTTTATGGAGAGGAACATGCAACAATCTCTTTTATATCAGTAAATAGCTGCAAAAAAATGCTTTATTCATGTCGTCATGAGTACATTTGTCTTTTCCCCATAAACCATTGTATTCCCACTCGAACAAAATAATGTTATCGTTGGAGTAGACCATATTCTTTATTTATGCCTTGTGTTTTAGTCTTTAACATATGAACTACATTTGACCTGCATGCCAGCTGAAGCTGCTGTTATGCAATTCTATTGCAGTTGATTCAACTGCAATACAGACATGCAGCTGTACTCAGTGTGTAGCTGCTTGGCAACTGCAAACAGACTGTGCAGTTTATTGGCAGTTTTTTCAACTGCACCCAAAGCACAATTTTGCAGCCGAAATGTTTTTAATGTAATTTTAATGTAAATTGCACACCCGGGTGGGCGTGGCGTTACATTAAAATCGTCTGCTTCAAAATACATAAGTTAAGACGAGTAAATATCAAGTAAACAGCGGTGGACTTACGTGAGCGGGTCGCACATGAAGCGTGTGGCGGCCACGCCGAACACGAAGTGCGCCAACATCACCGCCGTCACCAGGCTGCCCAGCAGGAAGATCAGGAAGATGCCGCTGTGCACAACACACGGTCCATTTATTCATTAAACTTAGCATAAAAAATAAGAAATAAATTATCATTGGTTATAAATAAATGAAAAACGTACATAGGTCGGTTACTGCAGTAAACGCGGCATTGAAACTGCAAAACAGGCTAAGGACCACAACAAAACACGGAAACACGGTATAGGTCCTGGTCTGCCGGCGCTACCTCCAGCAAGGAGTGAAGCGCCGCGACTACGCGCTTCTATCGTCGGGCATCATCGCGAATAGCGACAGAGAGCTACGTGACCACAACGAATTGTAACGAGTAGCAACAGATTTCCGCATCTCCCGCAAGCAATCGTAACACATTTTTTTTTTTTTTTTTTTAATAATAGTATACGAATTGACTGCGTGAATGCGACGAGAACGCTCCAAGAACGTAACATGTCGCGATCGCTGACATTTAGATCGTCATGATATCCGTCGAATCGCCGCAATCATATCGCCGCGTGAACATTGAAGTGACAGGATGATACCTACCATCGCCGCGTGGACACTGAAGTGACAGGATGATACCTACCATCGCCGCGTGGACACTGAAGTGACAGGATGATATCTACCATCGCCGCGTGGACACTGAAGTGACAGGATGATACTTACCATCGCCGCGTGGACACTGAAGTGACAGGATGATACCTACCATCGCCGCGTGGACACTGAAGTGACAGGATGATACCTACCATCGCCGCGTGGACACTGAAGTGACAGGATGATACCTACCATCGCCGCGTGGACACTGAAGTGACAGGATGATACCTACCATCGCCGCGTGGACACTGAAGTGACAGGATGATACCTACCATCGCCGCGTGGACACTGAAGTGACAGGATAATACCTAGCTTCGCCGCCTGAATGTCACGGATGGTGGTGGCATGTTCAGACAGTGAGTGTGTGTACGTACAAGAGCAAGCACTTGGAGCCGGCGCCCTTGTTGCAGCAGTCGCTGGCGCCGTACACGTCGGGCCGCTTGCCGCACACGCCGCACATCAGCCCCATCGTCAGCAGGCACGTGATCTGATAACAACACATACTACTCACTAACTGTTTCATAATGCGAATGGGTAAGTGAGTAAGCGAATTAATGAGGGAGTGAAATAATAAATCGATGAGTAAAAGAAT
This sequence comes from Mythimna vitellina, assembly GCA_949316375.1. Classification (NCBI taxonomy): domain Eukaryota; kingdom Metazoa; phylum Arthropoda; class Insecta; order Lepidoptera; family Noctuidae; genus Mythimna; species Mythimna vitellina. Next base: position 495,495 of record OX438692.1, on the reverse strand, counting down.
GAGTGTATGAGTGAGTGTAGTTACCAGCAGCAACGCGATGGAGGCAGCGAGCGCGGCGTAGCGGCGGTAGGGCCCGTACTGCGCGTACAGCGCGTTGTAGTCGTCCACGTAGCGCTCGTACTGCGCCAGCCGCGCGTCCGCCTTGTCCACTAGCCCCGCCACCTTCGACGACAGCTCCTGCAGCTTTTCACCTGAGAACAACATGGTATTTTCGTTACTAGTACCAGTTACACGCTAGCAACATGATGATGATAAGTGAATAAAACCAATCAATGTAGTCCGTCAATTTAGACATTCAAGGTTACAATAATTCGCTCCCAGCTGAAAATTGGTAGGATTGTTCAAAACACCATCATAAATGAAACCTAAAAAGTCCTCATCGATCCGAGTCAAAAGTTTTATAAAAACGAATTTTCGCGATTTTCAGCAAAACTAAGTTTTATCACAAAATTAGCTCCGACAAAAATTGTAGATCAGATAAGAGCCACCGTTTTTTGAGATATAATAATTCAAAAAGTTGAAAGAGGTCATCGTCATAATATGCACACGTTTTCACGCCACCTTTGAGGTAGTGTACTTAGCGCGTTTTTAGGGTTCCGTACCTCAAAAAGATAAAACGGAGCTCTTATACCATATGCAGGATTCTCAAACATAGATATACATATTTTTAAAATTTAATATGTAATCTTGAGCTGGATGCTCACCATATTTGTAAGCCTCCTGGCATAACATAGCGTTCTCTTCATCAAATATAAGATCTGTATTTCTGTACCAAATAAAAGTGATTTTGATTTTGATTTTATAGAATCACTTTGTTGTCCGTCTGTCTGTGTCTGTTTGTCAGTCTGACAGACAGAAATACAGGCAGACTGACAAACAGACACAGATAGACAGGCAGACTGACAAACAGACAGACAACAAATTGATTTTATTTATTTATTTATTAAAACTTTATGCTCAAGTAGTAAACACTGTACAAAGGCGGACTTAATGCCTTAGGCATTTTCTACCAGTCGACCTTAGGGCGGTGCAGAAACTAAACATGGTAGGTGCAGCTTAATGGTAAAGAAATAGAAAAGAAATACAATAATAAATATATACTTAGATACATACATACAAATTGACAATCTATTTATGAAAAACGAATCCAACAAATCAACGCTGTGATGATTACACCAACTTCCTGCGAATGTGCTCACGTGCCATCACCTTAAAAGTGAACCGACTGGACGCTATCCTGATGTTCGGCGGGAGCGCATTCCAAAGTGAAATCGCCTGGACAAAGAAGGAGGACTGGATAAACCCAGAGTGGTGTGTGGGACATCGTAGAAGACGATTATTGGTAGATCGGAGATTTTTATTATGACCAAAGCAAAGAAATTGGATTTGAGAAGTCAAATAAGAAGGAGAAGGTTTATCTAGAAAAGAAAACAAGGTAGTCAAGGCTCTTAGCGCTCTACGCTGTCGGATGGGTAACCATTTTAAAAGTGAACGTTGCTCAGATACGTGATCATACTTGCGAAGGTTAAAGACAAATCGAATGCAGTTATTCAGAAGGTTGTCAAGTTTATTGAGAAGATCTGCATTCAGGTCATAGTAGCACACATCACCATAGTCAATACTAGGAAAAATTAGGGACTGTACAAGCAGTGCCTTAATGTGAGCTGGCAGAAGATTTTTTAGTCGATATAGCGACCGTAACGTTCCAGTTACTTTCTGACTGACACTACCAACCTGCTTGCGCCAGTCGAGACAGGTGTCGATTTCCAGCTGGGTGCGAATTATTGTAGCCTTACCCCTATTTTTTGGTCTAATTTGACTGGACTAATGTTACTAAGACGAATCATCATCTTCCTGCCCTTATCCCGTATTATTTGGGGTCGGCGCAACACGTTTTTTTCTACTAAGACGAATACGTTTAATAATAGTTCGGTCGAGACCCTTACAGGTGAGATCATCTAACAACGCCATCTAGTGACAAAAATTAATACTATTTACGATGGTCTCATGAATAAATATGCGACCGGTATCACCGCTGAGAGGCTGCACTGGACCACTGTAGACAGTGTCCAGCGCCCCGCTGTCCGGTCCTGTGCGTCTCACATTCATCAGATTCCCGCGACCCTCACCAGGTCATCGGCCCACCTTGTGGGAAGCCTTCCAACGCTGCGTCTTCCGGTACACGGTCACCACACATCAGAACCGGTCGGCCCCATCAACCGTCAGTTCTGCCCAGTGCCACGGCGATTCTTCGGGCTATGCCGGTAACCCTAGTTCTCCTGGATATGTTCATTCATGATACGATCACACAAAGAAACTCCGAACATAGCTCTATGTCATGTATCGTTCGTTCCGCCTCGCTCATGTGTCCATGAGTACGTACCGACGCCTCCCAGCGAGCGCGACACGTCGGGCATGCGCTCGTCGATGGAGCGCTGGATGCCGCGCTGGATGTCGTTGAACACGCGCTGCCCCTCCGCCATGTCCTCCTTGATGCCGCTGTCCAGCAGCTGCGTCACGTTGTTCAGCAGCTCCGACACGTCCGGCATCTGTCACAACATGATCCTCGTTAGTCATGTACACCTACAACAGTTCCGTCAACAGTTCAGTCAGATTAAATGCTGTTCTTCTTGAAGAGCTCTTTCCAATAATGTACATATTTTATGGCCATGGTGATAAAAATCCTCAAGTTCGGATGTCGAAATCAGAGGCAAGCAGAAAACAGTGCCTATTTCAGATACATCATCTACTAAATCTACACTAATACTATAAAGAAGTAAAGTTTTTTTTTTTCTTTTTATGTGTTTTTTGTGTCTAGGAGGTAATCTCTGAAAGTACTGGTCCGATTGCTAAAATTTTTTCACCGATAGAAAGCAGCTTTATTCCTGAGTAATATAGGCTATATTTTACATATGCAGGTGAAGTCACGCGCAAAAGCTAGTAAATAATAAAAAAAACATCAACACACATACTTTGGCTGTCGGATTTCTGATTGGAAGAACGAATAAGTTTTACAAGGAATAATCAGTATTGACGAATAAAAATCAGACGCCAAGTGCAGAAATCAGCGAAAGCGGATTATTAATAAATGGGTGGTTCTACGATAAGAGGTAACTTGTGCGGCAATCAGTTTAAAATATAAATTTTATTCTATATGTTGTTTTTTTTTGCAATGAAACACATCACCTAAATGTACTTTATTAAATAACGTCACGATTAAATGCCTAATTAAAGTATATTTTTCTAAAATTCCGTATAAAGTCTAAAAAAGTCTCTACCCTGGCCTGTCCCCTTGTCAGTTTCAGTTTAATTTGAAAACGATACATACTTTCTTTGTGTCAGTTATTAAACTAAAATATGTTAAACACAAATTTCAATAAATATATTTAAGCATTGTTAAGGAAAAATAGAACAATATTTATTTCTTTGCAATATATTTTAAACTTAACTTTTGTCCCACTGTTTTTGGGTATCTACCCTGGAAAATTTCATTCCGCTAGTATAAATATAAATATAAAACGGCCATATTCCAAACAGCGCTCAAGATCATCTATCGACGTGAAGTTAGTAATGCAAAACACTTGAGCCGTTAAGAGCGCCGTCGTTTGTTAGCTATTGCGACGCGTTGATTCGAAGTAGCGGTTTCGCGTGGTCATTGTGTCTCTCCCCTGGTAAGTCATAAAAGTTATATTATTTATTTTATTTATTTGCATTTACTGGTCTAATTTAATAATGATGCAATAGTTATAGTGTGATACCTAATTTACCGAAAAATTTCATAAGTCAATTAAAACAATACAATTGATCATGAAAACGTATCTCCCCTGCCATATTTCCCCTGGCAAGGTAACTGTCAGGGGAGAGACTTGTTGACCACGGGAGATAATGTTAGTGCAAACAAACTTAGATATAGTATATTTTTATCAACAAACAGTTTTAAATGATTTAAATAATTTTGGTAAATTCTTAAAACTGAAAAATAAAGGAGGTTCTCAGTTCATATTGTTATTATATTATTGTCTAATATTATTACAGATCATGGCACCAGGAAAAAAGTTAACACGTGAAGAAAGATTACAGAAGAAACGTAAAGCACAGAGACTACGATATAAAAAGATTAAAAATGATCCCGAAAGATATGAATTGCAAAAACAAAAAGAAAAGGCAAAACATTTAAAAACGGTGATTTTATTCTTGTCAAACTACTGTCTAAAAAACAGAGTATCGTTACGTGGCCATGTGTACGGGTTTAGAAGAAGATGACGAAATACAAGTAGTTTTCTGTAAAATAGGGGACAGGAGTGGAAAATTATTTAAAGTCGAAGAAAACGATATTTCATTTATCTCAGGAGATCAGATTGTTCAGGCATTACCTATGCCAAATCTTATTTTGAAAGGGCAGAGGATGTTCTACTGTTTCAAAAAGTCGGTGAACGTATTGGAGAAAGCTTAAGCATTTATTTTTTGTTGATATAGGCAAGAGAGTGCCTTTAATTTATATTTTTCATTTTATTTTATGATTAAAACATGTTCATTTAGTGAAATGTAGCATAGGCACAGGTAATATGAAAATTATCCTAGTTATCGCAAGTCTGATTATTTGTATTACTTAAAAGACGCTAGTCTATATAATAAGTATTAATAAAAGAATATTTTATTATTTGATGTAGGTACAATGCCATGTTAATTTCATATATTATTGTGTAATGACACTAAAGACACTTTTGTTTTAAATTTCAGAGAAGGTTGAAATAATATAGTTTGTTAGTGTTTAATATGATTGGTAAAAATGATGGTCTGATTCTATGTTAAGTACAATGTTTAATAAAAGTTGATTTTTCTAATTTTGTTACATTTATTCTCCCCCCTGGCCCAAAAAATATCTCCCTGATCTTGGTGTCTCTACCCTGTCCAATGTCTTTACCCTGGACTTGTAAAAAGTAATAAAATATGCATAAAATGACTTGCCCTTACGTGAAAAGATACATAAATAGGACTAAAATCGTAATATAAGTGTTTAATGAAAAAACAATAACTTTTCGCCGCGGCCGTATTCTCTATGGACTTAAAACCTCTTATCGTAGAATTACCCAAATAATGATTACCCCAATCGTGTTTGCTAGCTGTACAATTCTTTAATGTCTTTGCTCATTAAGTTCAGTTTAAATAAATAAATAACTCAGCAAAAGTAAGAACAGAGTGTTAAAATTATGTAAAGTCGTTTATAATTAAAATGGTAATAACTCGATAATTTATTTTCGTAACCCAGAATATATTTATAAAACATATTAAATTGTAGTTATTTATCTATTATGTGGAATCCTTAGCGGGGGAGCAATATTTGCGCTACACTTTGTACATGTAGCTGTAGTATGACTATGGAATGTACGCGATGATGTGTCTTTTGTTTTATTCGCATCAATACCGAAACATCGAGTGGAAAAACAGCATAACGGACTTTTGATAGGTTCTAACAATAATAGATGATACATGTAGTCGTCAATGTTAACGGCATTATAACAAGAGAGTAACAGCAGTAACGAAGCTATTTCCGTTTGACAGAATGTAGAATACTTACGGTGGGGAAATATTTGTCCAGCATCTATCCATGTTAGCATGAAATGTTGCATCATATTAGTAAACACCACATACAAAAAGAATGCTAGATAAGTTATACAAAACAACTTTTTAACAGAGGGTGGTTGCAAATAGTTTCAACAGAAAGCGACATTTGTACACATGTAGCCACCTGGTGGCCGCACATGAGACAGCACTATAAAACTTCAATGAGTTTATTACGTAAACTGTTCCTTAAATATGAACACTGAAATACACTAAGAACTTAACTATTGGAGTCTATTTGTCATACATACACTAAAACTATTACTTTAATCGCCGAAATTATTCTAAAAACATAAAAATTTAATCGAGTCGACCTCTCAGTGACAGTGATAGGCCTTTGTTTGGCTAACTTTTTAAAGTTCGCCAAGCAAAAAACCGGACACGTCGAATGAGACAGAGCATGTTATGTTTTGTCTCTATTTTCTTACTTATTTTGTGTATAATGCTTCTCACTTCCGCACTTTCCATACAGTCTCATGGCTACATCTAGAGGTATATAATCTAAGCTTATATGACTGTAGATAATATTTCAATAGTGAGTCTTCACAGCATACATTTTTTAAATTATAAAATGTTACCCTCAGGTGGTCTAAAAATGTCAAAAAGAATTGTTTTCCAATACTCATAATTGACATCGTCACTACGATAATGCTACTGCTCGTGTGCAGTAATTTAAAGTGCTTCTGTAACTTTATTGTTAGTTATATAAGTAATTTATGAAAATCCTTTAAGCATTGGAGGTAATTTATGAAAATCCTTTAAGCATTGGAGGTATTGATTTATAAGATGTAAGAATAAAAGCGCTTCAATGAACATTCCCCTCTCAGTTCTGCTCATCGTGACTTCAATCTGTTGCCAGTTATATTATTAAGGATGGACAGCTCAAGGGAAGGATGTTTACCAGCAGTAGAAGCATATTTAAATAAAACAAATTGGTTGCACTTTCAGCAAATGAATTAGTATAAGCTGTGTGTCATGGTAATTATTATCAAAAATTGTAATAAATAAACATGTACCTATTGCAAATGTTATCAAGTGACCTTTGTATAACATTAAAAGTACGCTGGGAAGTACGCGGCCGAAAACATGGCAAATCGACTCTAACCCGCTTGTTATTGCTGTAATTTGTAGAGTGTGTACCACTGATTAATGTTATAAAACTATTCACAGTATCAGGTAGGTTAGGGGAATGTTTAGCTGTGTCAGGCGACAGCGGCATGCCTCGGCTCGCCGTACCATATTCCCATCGCTTGGGCTGCGAGTGTACCTGGCTGTACTGTATCTCGGTGTCCAGCTGGCCGATCTTGTACTTCTCCTGCAGCGCGCGGCACTTGGGCTGGTCGCACTTGGCCAGCGTCTGCAGCAACTGGTTCTTCACTTTGCGGAGACCTGCACCACATCGCCACAACTCATAATCCACTCAAATATACATAGCTAGTCATCAATTTTTTTTATCCATTAAACCCCATGCGTTCGCTCGATCATTGTCTTTCTATTGTGTCTCTAATTAAAAGGTTAATAACGTTGCCCTACACTAGGAATTATTATCCTGTATCGTGGGTGCATTCATAACTCACATACACCAGGCCCGAAACACTTATCTGTAGGCCATATTGTATAAATATTTGTTCCGTCGCGGGAATCGAACCCGCGACACGCAGCGTAGCAGTCGCTCGCTCAAACCGTGCCGTCAAATTGAACATGTAAAAATAGTTCCGTAAAAAGTTTCGAATGTTTAATAGGTATTTAAAATATAATTGTTTATTTAGTTCCTATGCGTCGACATAGATGTCGCTAGTCGCTCCAAGTGCATAGTCAGGAGTGGTACCGCTGTTGAGCTCCTCGGCCTTGAGGCGCAGCGTGGCGGTGAGCGCCTGCACGGAGCGCAGCTTCTCCTGCACGTTGTCCAGCTCCTGCACCATCTGGTTGAGCGTGGTAACGGACGCGGCACGCGAGAACGCACCCAACTTCCACGACGCCTTCATACCCAACGCTACAACAATACATACAACAACACATTTAATATTCATAATTTTTATGTAATTACTAGCTTTTAATCGCGGCTTGACTCCCGTCAACTGACTACTATATTCTACTCCCCCCAACTCTACCCCACTCTAACCTACTCTACCCTACTCTACGGGATAAAAGTCCTATGTCCGTCTCCTGGTTCTAAGCTAACTCCCTACCAATTTTCAGCTAAATCGGTGCAGCCGTTCTTCGGTTATAAATAATGTAACTTACACGAACTATTTTATATTGGTAATTATATAGATTTATCTCAGGACTCTGGGATCCTGGACCTTTGGAAGGTGTACAGAACTAACTTGCAGAGGAGACATTTTTCATGGACTAAGGTACCAGCCAACGAATTTCTTTATATTCATGATTATTATTACCAAATCATTCATCAAAAAAGAGCTCGTCATTGTTTTAAACTTGATGCTTTTGAAAACTTGCCATAACTATACTCGTATCGTAATAAAACCCAACTAAAGTACACTTACTTTGAGGCTGTTTGTTAAGCCTGTTCTGCAGCTCGCGGTAGTTGACAAGGAGCAACGTCTGCGACCAGACCTTCGTATTGTTGAGGAAGACGTGCATGTCGTGCACGCCCTCCCGCAGCGCAGTGGAGAACTCCGCGCCACCCGTGTCCACCTGCGAGTCCGTCGCGAACGCGCACACCACGCCAAACCTACGACACACGGTATTGTCACGTACGAGCCTTCGCTGTCTAAACACGTCAAGTCAGATCCCCATCATGCTTACAGGAACGCCGTGAGTAGCCCGATGAGTATGATGGCGAGAATGCCCTTAATCCACTCGTCGTACTTGCGGTCGAAGGGCCGCCGCCGCCGCCCCATGCGGCAGCAGTACCAGCAGCACCAGAACAACCTGGAACACAACAACACGCTACCTTAACTCACAGCTCCGTTTCACGAGCCCCACATTACGTTTTTAACCGATCTGTGGCCAGCAAAGCTCAGAGGAACTATCACTGCGAGCAATGGACATCCAACTTGAGACTAATGGTCTCAAGTTCTAAGCTCTAAACAGGCCTGAACACAATCTGCATTCAAACTGCTACTTTATGGCGTGCAGATCTACAAAATTCATAGAATAGAAATGTTGCACACATAATAAACTTGATGGCTAGGTAGAATCACATCTCGGAAGTAGTCGAAAGACTTCGCAAGCCGTACGCAAATTCATGTGACAGCGAGGGTGTGGGGCTCATAAATTGAATTAAATCCCTCCTTGTAGTTTTTCTGCATAGAGAATTAATTGAATAAATAAATATACGTTATCCAGCGTTACCCAACAAGCGGCAGCACAGCGATGACGAGCAAGGCGGCGACCACGAAGCTGGTGGGCCCCGCGTAGTGCACCAGCAGCGCGCGCCACTCCTGCCGCAGCGGCTTCACGTTCAGGTGCCCGTCCGACACCGACACGATGCCTGCGCACACATACACAACTATGAGAACGCGATACCAGAGGGGTCATTCCGTATTTTAAGCAACGTTCGCATTCGCATCGTAGTTGCTTTCTGTCAAAAATATTATCTTGTTTCTGGATGCAGCTGGTTAAAAACACCTGGTAACTTTCCATAGTATAGACAAAATGTTCACATTGATTGTCGCTCGGGTGATATTGCGACTTGAATTTGAAGGTTTTTAAATACCAGGATTGGCCTTTAGCTCATTTTTTATTGGGTGGGAAAATCATCCTAATGACATCCCCGCTCTTGGGCGAAACGGGAGATAGTGTCAGACTCTTACTGACTAAAAACCCACTCCTGTTCCTTCGTTGCCTTCGTCCCAGGGCCCCGGGTTCCGCTTTCACACTACCCGTGGCCCCAGTAGGCTTCGACCCTGCTGGGCCCCTACGATTTGCTGACATCTCCTTGAGGCGCGCGTGGAACAAAACGCGCCGTGTACGACTTGGGCTCGGTCCGGACGGTTACCGGACGGTCAGACGGCGAGCCACCCATTGCTCGGCGTCTGCAAGCCCGCGCCTACGGTGGCCGGAAATCGGGATCGGAATCCCGGCGGCGGTTGGAGCGTAAGGACCGTTGCCTCACGCGATCGGCCGCCTCCTTAGCTAGCATTACTGCTTCGCAGAAGGAGGCGACCGCCTGCCACTCCTCCTCGCTCCGGAGCATGGCCTGAACCAAGGCCCGGCGCGAGAGATCACCGCCGCCGATTGCCCCCACGAGGACACGGCGTTGCTCTGCCCAAGCGGGGCACACCTCCACCGTGTGCTCCACCGTGTCCTCCGGGTGGGCCACACAGTGGCGACACCCGGGCGTCGTTTCCGCACGAATCCGGTGCAGGAACCTCCCGAACTTACCGTGTCCGGTGAGGACCTGCGTCATGCGGAATGTGAGGACGCCGTGAGGTCTTTCCAACCACGCCTCAAAGAGGGGACTTACCGCCATAATTGTGGCGTGCCCAAGCTCACTGAGTCTTATGATATATTATCACCAAACGGGCTCAAGAAATAAATCTTAATAATTAATCATTTTCACCACCCGATGTTAATTGGCTCTCATAGTAAGTTTTATTTAATGAATAGATTCTACCACACAAAAGCCGGAAGTTATTCTTACATATATTAATTATCCGTACGTATAGTCGCACGGGTGAACAGATCTTTAAAATTATCAGTTTTCTCTACTACAATATGCAATAATTATACAACTAAACCTTCCTCGTAAATCACTGCCTATTGATAAACCGCATGAACATCCGTTCAGTAGTTTTTGAGTTTATCGCGAACAGATAGATAGACGCTGTCTCCCGGCCGATTTATGATAATAATAATAAGAAAACATGTAAGGATATGTAGGCAAGGATGGGCTGGCGTCTGACCACTATCTCACCTGATGGTAAGCCGTTTTAGATAGATAAAACCGTTAAACAGGCGAAAGATCTGTTTTAACATTTTGATAGTAATTAACAGACTGCTTTAACAATAATTTATTCAGTAAAGGGCTATTTTTTTGTTTCAATCCGAGTCCACTCTATCCGCGAGTTAACGCACATTCTTCAATTGCTTCTCATCAAAGCAACAATGCATTTGATAGGGCTATCAAATTAATTCTTATACTTGGGTAATACAATAGTTGAGCTACTCAACAATAAACCTTATTTGCCAGGCATAGAGTGTGAAATGAATCTTTGCCAAGTGAAGAACATGGATATGATGGCCTGTTTAGTTAAAGCAATCAATTTATAAGTCCGGTAGATGCTTCACAACTTGTTCAAGTTGTCAAAAACTCTAAACTAAATATTGGCGGTCGTGGCCGACGGCTTCATTCTGGCTGACTCGGCAAATGTTGTTCTGCAATATACATTATTTTTTTAAGAAAAATATGGATGGCTGCGGTAAGAGGTTAAAAAATAAACCTACATACGACCTATTCTTATACCTTAAAATCATAAAAATTGATCATGCAAACGGCATGTTCGATTTTCTTACCGCCGCCGGAGGAGTTCGATAACAAACATTGTGACACGAGATGTCTTATATAGGTGGATATCAGATGACTCGCACCTACAGTTGTACAACATCGCACCGAAAGCAACAGTCCACCTGCACAGTACGGTCACCAGACTCTGGTATTTTTTAGGATTCCGTACCTTAGGAGTAAAAATTATTAAAAAAGGAGAGGGAAGGGTACAATAGATAGGGATACATGGTGGTGGTCGATAGATATACAGAATGTGTTGAAGGAAAAAAAGAGAAAATTTAAGGAATGGCAGCGTATAGATCCGGAAATACTAGCTTAAAGTCTGCGAAAAAAAGTGATTATGATGCTTTAAAGAAAAAAGCCAAAAAAGCCGTGGCAATAGCGAAAGCACACAGGACCAATTATACGATAAACTAGATAGTCCGGCAGGCCAGAATGATCTATACCGGCTTGCTAGAGCAAGAGAGAGAAATGCGAGAGATGTTTGTCAGATAAGATGTATAAGGGATGAAACTGGAATGATTCTATCAGAAGATGAAAAAATCAAAGAGAGGTGGAAGGACTATTTTGAAAGACTGATGAATGAGGAAAATAACTGGAATGGGATTTTAGAGAGCAAACCAGTGAATGTGGGTCTAGTGAGAATGATTAGTATGGATGAAGTCAGGATAGCTGTAAATGGAATGAAGAATGGTAAGGCAATTGGTCCAGACGGAATACCAGTTGAAGTGTGGAAGTTGCTGCGAGTGGATGGATGGATGTGGCTGGCTTTGTTCTTCAATAAGTTGTTGCGGGAAGAAGCCATACCTGATGAGTGGTGCAACAGTTCCCTGGTGCCCATCTTTAAAAACAAGGGTGATGTGCTTGAATGCAACAATTATAGAGGAATAAAGCTAATGTCACATACTATGAAAGCCTGGGCGAAAGTTATTGAAAGAAGGCTGAGATAAGAGAGTGAAATTTCACAGAACCAATTCGGTTTTATGCCTGGTCGGGGTACAACGGATGCCATTTTTTCTATACGCCAGCTGTGCGAGAAATACAGAGGTGCGCATAAAAACTTGCACATGGTATTCATCGACCTCGAAAAGGCATACGACTGGGTACCTCGTGAAGTTCTGTGGTGGGCCCTTAAGGAGAAAGGTGTGCCTGGGAAGTATGTGCAGTTGATCCGAGCGATGTACAGTCGATGCAGTACCCAAGTCCGGTCTACAGTGGGCACCACTGGCAGCTTCAATGTGGCTGTCGGCTTACATCAAGGGTCGGCTCTCAGCCCTTACCTCTTCCTGATGATAATGGACGCTCTGACGTCGGACATTCAGGAAGAGGCTACCTGGTGTATGCTGTTTGCCGATGACATTGTGTTGGTTGCCGAGAGTGGCCTAGAGATCCAGAACAGATTGGAGGTGTGGTGGCACAGACTGGAGAGTGTTGGCCTGAAATTGAGTAGAACCAAAACGGAATACTTGTTCTGCGATTTCGGTGGTCTCTCCGGTCCTATGCCCTTAGCTCTCGCTGAAACGCCCATACCAATCTGCTCCGTCGTTCGGTACCTCGGGTCGCTTATCCAAGGAGATGGCGAGGTAGACCGAGACGTATCACATCGGATCAATACAGGATGGATGAAATGGCGACAGGTCACTGGAACAATTTGTGACCCACGGATGCCCCTCAAGTTGAAGGGTAAAATCTACAAGTCCGTGATAAGGCCTGTCATACTGTATGGATCAGAATGTTGGGCTGTCAAAAAGACGGAAGAAAAAAGATTGCATGTAGCGGAGATGAGAATGTTGAGATGGATGTGTGGTGTGACGAGAATGGATAAAGTAAGAAATGAATATATTAGAGGAAGTTTGAAAGTGGCGCCAGTGACTGAAAAGTTGAAGGGGAATCGTTTGTCTTGGTATGGTCATGTAAAAAGGAGAGATGAAACACATGTTACTAAAAGAGTTATGAGTATACATGTGGATGGGTGGAGTGGGAGAGGGAGGCCAAAGAAAAGATGGATAGATTGTGTGAACAGTGATATGAAAGAAAAGGAAGTTAGTGATAGTATGACGGTTGACAGGAAAGAATGGAAGAAAAAAAAATGTTGCGCCGACCCCAAATAAGATGGGACAAGGGCAGGAAGATGATGATGACCTTAGGAGTAAAAATTACATAACAACAAATATTAAAAAGAATTAAAAAAAAAAACGATAAGTATTTGTTTTTGCTGTTTTTGCTACGGACGGTTTTTTTGTTTTTTTTTTTATTGGGTGGGAAAATCATTTTTTGACAAATCTCGCTCTTGGGCGGTGCGGGAGATAGTGTCAGACTTTTACTGACTAAAAAGACACTCCTATTCCTTCTTTGCCTTCGTCCCAGGCCCCGGGTTTCACTTTCACACTACCCTACTCTACCCTCTTTCAGAATCAGACCCTTGGCCTCAGTAGGCTTTGACCCTGCTGGGCCTCTACGATTTGCTGACATCTCCTTGAGGCGCGCGTGGAACAGTACGCGCCGTCGACGACTTGGATTCGGTCCGGACGGATACAGGACGGTCGGACGGCGAGCCACCCTTTGCTCGCCGCCCGCAAGCCCGCGCCTACAGTGGCCGGAAATCGGTATCGGCCTTTTATCAATACCCCCGTAGATATATTCCCTGTAGTCCGAGAGCCGCATATAATTGAGACAGCTGATACGGCGGTAGCTGCGCCCCTGCGAATACAAGGTAGACTCTTTAATTTCCTCTACCGCATTATAAAACGCGCATGTGCCGTGCGCGCACCTGTGTATATCGTAGCTCAGACCTTGGCCGTGCGCACGCTCCGCTTCGGTGCGCAGCGTAACTGCACCGACAAACGCTAACCACTGCGTTATGCGTAATTAATTATCTGTGAGCTTCATATTCATGAATTTGTTGAAGGATTCACGATTGCAACATGAATGATGAGTATAATGACCTAATATAAGGTTACAGAAACAGCTCATTTGGGGCTTGCTGAGGTCCACCATATGGCGACAGGGACTGTCGCAACCCAGTGCAGTGTTGGGAAAGCCATAATCATGGCGGTAAGTCCCTCTTTGGGGAATGGGTGAAGAGATATCTCGACAACACAATATGTGTCGTTGCAGTACTAGCAACGGTTGCTAGAGCGACCGGCCGACAATTAAGATATCGCTACGTACCCGTACGAACCACATTTAAAACGTTGCTGGGAATGAGTTGAAGCTATGACTGTCGGGAAAAAATGACCAGTTGAGGAACACTTTGACGAAACCTTCGAAATCGGAGCACACACACATTGACCAAATTGTGATGCTTTATGATGACGAACGTGAATGTTGTGTGACCGTTTCCTCTTTAACTGAAATGTTCAAAAATCGAACAATTACAAGTGATAACTCGTCTCTTATGTAATTTATCGATTCCCGAACGTCCATTCCATTTTGATCCGAATCTATCAAGATTTCACGTGATTCTACTGTAACCTGCGCTGCGTGTCAGTACACTGTGGTACGCCACTTTCAAGGAGCGCCCGTAACATGGCAATTTGAATAACAAAATACTACGGAACAAAACAGAAGTCACAAAAATGCATATTTTATCTTTCAAAAATACAAATTACATCCGGGTTATTGAAACGCCACTCGTTCTTGGTTCGTGTTAGAACTTCAATTATTCATAGAATTATTTTCGGCATAACTTTTTTACAGCGGCCACAGAGTTTATTCGTTAAACCTTGAGTTTAGTGAGGTCAGTTACAACATGCTGCTGATGTAACTAATCGTTCGTTTAACAAAACCGTTACAGCCGGCAAACAATCGACAACTAGAACAATTAGTGAAATTTATTAAATTTAAAATTTATTAGGTACAGTTTACAAATATCTTAGTGCCAAGATTTTCTTTTTCTTCAAATACAAAGACAGAGCAATGCAATAGCAAGCTTCTTTTAGCTCAGCTCTTCACAAGTTTAGGACAAAAGTCTCTAAATTGAAGAAGTGGAAATAAGAGGTAAGTCGAGGGCTCTCGTCATTGTAGTGGAGCGAGGGATGGCTCTGTGAGTGGCGAGTGGTGGCTGTGGGTCCGAGTCGCTCATTACATCGAGATATCGCAACAAAGGGGCTCTCTCCGAAACTCCACCGCCTCGAGAGCTATTCAAGTTCACTCTCACAAACAAACGCAACAAACTTGATTCATTTCGCGAGAATTTATGTTTTAAGACTCATTCACAACAGCATTTACGCTGACTACAAAATAGACTTTACGTATCTCTCGGGGATAGATCTCCATTATGTAGTTAGAGAAGTTGTGCTCAGTTAATGGAAATAAGCTAGCCCTATGAGACATAAACACAACTGGCGAAATGTAGACTACTACACCTCCGCACGAACCTTCGGAGAAAACAGGTGTGAGTACAAATAAGGAATTAATTCTGTCGTCAGATGTTCTATTTATAAGTGTCCAACCAATAGCTCAGCAGGCGAGCAATTGATTGTATCCATATCCTTTATGATATTATACCGACGAGCAAATCCAGGTATCTGTGTTCTTTATGCCGTAACTAAGTAGTACCTGTGGCTGAGTGGTGTGGCTCCGATACCAGAGACGGTTCTCAAGGTACATATTTCGTTTGTTCATAAAAATATTGTATTTTTGATAAGGTCCGATATGTATCCGGCACGAAGGACTCTTAAAATTGAGACATTACAAACTGAATTGATTATT
This sequence comes from Mythimna vitellina, assembly GCA_949316375.1. Taxonomy (NCBI): domain Eukaryota; kingdom Metazoa; phylum Arthropoda; class Insecta; order Lepidoptera; family Noctuidae; genus Mythimna; species Mythimna vitellina. The sequence continues at coordinate 479,687 of OX438692.1, read as the reverse complement.
AGTGTACTAGTTTTTGATTGATATTTATGTAAGTAATTAGATGACGAATGACAGCACGCGGTATGAATGCTATACGTGGTCGTGTAATAATTGACCTGGCTCGGCGCACGTCTAATTCTGACATTCAATCTGTGATGTGCTAGCTATCATATTATAAACAACCGCTGCAGCAGTAGCATTATTGTACTTTAGTTGCGCGTCTGCAAGGAATTGTGTAAGAATAAAGACTGTGTTGTTCTGCTTACTAAAGGACGCCTATCTCTTGGATGGACGTATTGTAAATCCCAAGACAAGACAATGCAACAAGCAAGTTGGGCATTCCTGCTGGCGGGAAAGGAGGGACGCGGAGATGCGCGGGGGAGCGGGGGCGCGACGCCGCCGGCTAGCCCTTTGTGAGCCGGTGCAGCCGATCGATAGCCGGAGCGCCGCCACGCAACCTCCGCTACATGAGTACACACTACACACTGTACCCGTGTATTGACCAACTTTAACAGGCTGTTACACTGACTTTATTTAGTTTTCGTCGCATAATGCTTCTGAGGAGTCATTATATCCAAAACGGCAGGGCATAGAGCGGGCAATCGGCCTTGATATATTTCGTCAAGGAAACCATAACAACGCAACTAATCACACAGCGAACCACAGCATCACTGGCAGATCGACAAGCTTCAACATAAATAGAAAATAACGCTAATCAGAAGTTTCAGCAGTCACGCTTAGTACCTACTTAATACTTCGTATCTTTATGGACGAACAAGGATATAAAAAGTCGGATTAAAGGGTTAACTGACTGAATACAACACATTGGCATCGACGGGATACGTCGCGAATACAAGTGTATCCTGATCCTCATTTAACGCATATATGTACTAGGAGCGAAAAAATTAACGTCAGTGGGAAAGTAGTTAGAAAATACTTTAATTTATATTATGTTACCTGTCGGATATCTATGTTATCAGAGCATTTTAAATTACATAGCAAATAAATGAGGTACGTTTTCATTCATTGAACAACCATTTATTGGCATTAATTTGTGCCCATGATGTGGTTCAGTGTGTCAGCCACGTCCCGATGCGTTCAGCGGCAAGGAGGAACTTTCACACAAGCATAGATGCACTGGGCTGTGCCTGACGTGTTATGAAAACTGCTGCCAAACCGGTACAGTCGAGGCATTAACGTCGTTAGCTTATATTTAACACTAGCTGTCCCCAGCGATTTCACCCGGGTCTTTGGTTACTATTCAGCTCCGGTTAGTCGTAGCTTGATATGAAATTAGCGATCCAACACTAAAATAATGTTTCAATTCGAATCTGTAGTAGCGAGTTCAAACAAACAAAATCTTTTTAGCTTTATAATATTCGTATAGATTGTACCATTCTCTATTTTCAAGTATGATTTCCCTTTTGACTGGTCTGTAATAGACCGTGACCGATAAAGTGTCCAGTTTCTTTAGCTCTCTCGTGCAAACTGAACTAGTCGCCGACCGGAACTCTTCAGGGGCCCTCTAACTATTATTAGAGGATATATATATTTTACTAATGTGAAAATCACAAAATAGCTTTGATGAAATTTTCAAACAATACTTTAAAAAAATATATAATTCATGCTATGTTTATACACGGTCGATTTATCGGAAATCGCAAACGCATTTGATTAAATTATCAACATTAAACAAAACTTAACCAAAATCTACCTATAAGTATAATAAATCTGTAGAAGTTTTTAGTTGTGCGCGCATGACGTAAAATGTACGAAATCGATCAAGTCCACCTCTCAAATATTAGAGGGCTGCACTCCAATCTCGTTGCGGGCCACCACCATCTTGAGACTGACAAGCGATACTTGCTTTTTTTGACGGAGACCCAAATTAGATACGGCGTACCTCAACTACCCGGGATACTCACTGGAGCATCATTTCCTGCAGCGTGCCGGGATCGTGAAAAATACGTGTTGCGCCGAAACCAAATAACACAGGACAAGCGCATTATGCACTGTCTAAAACAAGGCCCTGAACTCACATTATCGGCCAAGCCCGTCCTGACGGCCCTTTTCTGGGATCAACGAAGCAACCCGCACTCAGTCATTCCCGAACACGAATCCACGATCTGAAATCTCTAATCGCCATCAGAAATCAATGGATCGCGTCACAATATTACACGGTCAATCCTCCTTTACCAGCAATCGTCAGAAGACGCTATCGCTTGCGCATGCGCCGTTCTAGGAATAACTATCGGGTGTCCACTTAGTGGAATCGCTGCAGCTCGTGTTGCTATAAACAAATTGACGAGTTCATACTTCAAGATAGCTTCTCATAGCTTCTACATAGTTTGCATGTTATCTTCTTAATATTATATTTATGTTGTACTTGCAGATCTACCCAGAGTAAAACTATGTATTACAATTAAATTTTACAGGATAAACTTAAAAGTCACTTTGATGTAAAAACATCAGGGACATTGGCAGTGGGCAGGGTACATTACTCGCAGAACAGATCAATGACGAATGGTTCTGGAGTAGCGACCACGTACCGGAAGACGCAACGTTGGAATGCCTCCCACAAGGTAGATCGATGACCTGGTGAGCGTCCCGGGAATCGATGGATGCGAGTCGCACAGGACCGGTCATTATGGCAACACTTGGGTGAAGCCTATGCCCAACAGTGGACGTCTTTCGGCTGAAATGATGATGTGATATTGTCTTGCAGTACAAATGAAGGTAAAAATGGAATGGAACATAACGCTCAATGAAAACAAAAGATCTGGTAAGTCACAATAATTATTTTTCGCACACACGTTTCACATTACTTACTGGTTTGACTTTATTAAACTGTTTTGAGAACGCTGCTCCGCGTTTCCTTACCTGTAACAAAGGGAAATAACTTTAAAAAACACATTCATTTGCACAATCGACTTTGGGAACAGATAATTTATGATGAATAATTCTTAGTTAGAAAAAAATGTCAAACCCAAATAAACAAAAAAAAAACAAATGTTCGCTTTGGATTTTTAAGACAGGCACTGAACAAAAAACATAAACTTTTAGTTTCTCCTGTAAATTCAGAAACACATTTACAAGCGCCTATTAATAGCTAGGAATATAGTGACTTCATGCACACGGCTAACAAGGAAATTTTTGCTTCTAATAAACATAAAAGGAAAATGATATATTATTGTCAAAAGGGAATTCAAGACGAATCATGCACGGACGAGGGATGATGACTACACATCGCGCCGTTCAAATATTTTTAACATTTAAAGATCTATTATTATTTGCTTTGATAAGATAAATTATATCTTAACAAATTGTGTTACATACAGCGTACAGATAATTGTTACCAAAGCAGATAACAGGGTTTACGTATAACTATAAAATTGCTTGGAAAGGGTAACATATGAACAACTGTATCCAAGTTAAGGGTTTTTATGTTAAGGCGAGGGGTTCCTATTGCCTATGTTTACAGCTATAAAAGGTGAAAGGTGTCAGAAAAATCTAATAATGCGTGAACAAAGCAGAAAGGGGTCAGGTTGACCCTCGAGACGAGCTCGGCTGCGCGGGCCACTGGCTCGTGAACTTGGGAGCAGTTGCTTGCACGTGTGGGCTGTATTTTGGGCACTGGCTGAAGGGTTACTGAAGGGTGAATACCAACATCAATGATATTATGTTGTTATGCAATGTGTAAGTACTAAAAACGAGGTTGGAAGGTAAGCTTGCGAACACTTGGTAGAAAGCTGTAGCTAGCCTTCTGGAATCGTTTTTTAGTAGTAACTGAGTGGGTAAGGCTGAATACTTGTTGAACGCCAGTTCGTTGTGTGATGTTATAAAACAAAGGGACGATTATGAAGTATCGAGCACGTAATGAAATCTATCAAACTGATAGTTATTTATTTATTAATTAAATGATACAGAGTCTACTAGTGAAAAAATCGGTATTAGTAGATAGTGATGATATTAGAAAGAGTTGTTTATTAATTATGTACGCATATTGAATAATTGTTTCCGCTCAGATCACAAGTTTTTTTTTGTCATATAATAAAAGTTCAATCATATTTTAATAAGCTGAATCGCAGACACAGTTTATAAATAAAACACGAATGTTTTAATAGCTAATTATGTGTAGTTTGTACACTACTTTATCTAATCTTTTCAAAAATACTATTTAAATATCGTGCGAAAATAATATACTGTGTATAATGTACTATGTGTCGCTCATTAACATAAATTGGCGGCACATAATCAGTACATCTGTACCTACTCACACTCTATGTACATATTATGTGCATGTACGTAATAACTAGCTTCTGCCAGCGGCTTCGCCCGCGTGTAAGTAAGTAGGTTTCTCCATACAAACTTTGGGCCCCCGTTTCATCCCCTTAGGGGGAGAATTTTGAAAAATTCTCTCTTAGTGCTAGCCTACGTCATTAAAGGAAACCTTGGGTAAAATTTCATCCTCCTAGGCCCTGTAGTTTCCGCTGTTCGTTGATATGTCAGTCAGTCAGTTTCTCCTTTTATATTATGTCGTAGCCAGATCTTAGAAATTGATCACTTCATGGTATATGGCCAAGTAAAACTGGCCAGATCGTTTTAAAAATGAAATTTTGATGATATGTCAATACTCGTTTGGCCTTTTATTATCGCAGAAATCCTACATCAGTTTACAGCCAGCCTAGTAGCCCACAGCCAGTTTTAGTAGGCCATATATTAAAGTGATCAATTCTAAGATTTGACCATGACATATGATATATATAGATGTAAAAACAGAATTATAGTCTAATACATAGTCTGTCAATCAGGTGTTACTTATTTGATTTCGTAATTGGAAGTTAACGATACAAGAGTAGATAAAAAGAATTGGTAACCAAGTCATATATTGTGCATTAGTGAACAAATAGTATTGTGTAATAAAAATATACACTCAATATACCTAAGTTCTTAAGAACTTAGACAGTTCTGTGGTTGAATTTATTGAAATAGGAAAGTCATAGGTAATGGTACAAATACATTAGCACGTAGAAAAACTCACGGTCTGCAAGCTGCGCCGTACGACCGAACTTAGTGTAACGTGCTAACTGTAACCTGTACGTTCGGCTACCCTTACCATTATTTATCATTTAACATCTTCAAACCCAATGAGCCGGTAACCCAACGATAACGTTCTAAACAGGTTAGCCATATCAACCTTATAACAGTTATTGCCGATCAAACAACTTAACCCATTAAAATCCTTTCGAAGAATCCTTGATGAGTAGGATTCTCCATACAAAATTTGGACCCCATTTCATTCTTTAAGGAAAATCCTTTTTTATTCTTTGTTCAAATTATATAAGGAACCTCTGTGCAACATTTCAGCGTTCTAGGTCCAAGGGTTTGGGCTGAGAGTTGATGAGTCAGTGAGTCAGTTATGATTCTACTTTTACATTTACGCAAGATTTTGATTGGGTTTACTTTTCCGTTCACAATATTTTTTTAAGCTTTTTGAATATCTACCCTCTCACTTTTCAGTTCGGACACGCTCAGCGCCATTGTGTTGTTTGATTCTGTATTCTGCTTCTTTGTAACCGACTTCAAAAAAGGAGGAGGTTCTCATTTCGGTTGTATTTTTTTTATAATATTTTTTTTATGTTTGTTACCTCAGAACTTCGTCGTTTATGGGCGGATATGCGATTTTTTTTTTCCCCCTAAAAGGATATGGTTCAAGACTGGTCCCATTTTTTAAAAATTCAGTTCTGTAGATGGGATCCGTGAGAAAACGAGGGAACTCTTCAAATATTCTAGGCAACTATATAGTGATTTTGATAGTTTCATCGAGAACTTAATCATTTACAGTCAAAAAGTAACATTTGATGCAGTGGAACTGATGAAGAAGACCAAAAATGGAACTTCACCCTCACATAGATATCATAATGAAGATAGTTAAGTAACTAAGATAATACAAATAAATGGTTCTGAATAGTTTATGTTGAAAATGGTATCATCGAAGTGATCTGATGATGATGATGGAGCCGGAACGTAGGTTCCGTAATTAATCAATGTAACCTAGCCATGTTTGGGCTTATTAGAATTGTCATGAAATGCACTTTGGCTATAAGGTACTAACGAACTGACCTGATGATAGAGCCGGGAGGTAGATGGGAACTTCATAATAAAATAATATATCCTAGCAGTGTTTGGGTTAATTCGAATTTTGATGCGAAATAGGTACTCTGGCTATAAGTGTATCACAACTAAAAAGTGTGAAATAAAACACTTTTAACAAAAATAAATAACCGACTTCACTACAAAAAACAAAACACTAAAACGATCAAAATAACTTTAATTTCGGAAGTCGGTGTTAATAAATAACAAGCAAACAATACCAGAAACACTTCTTCGATTTCCGAAATTGTTATTTTGATCGTTTTAGTTTTTTGTTTTTTGTAGTGAAGTCGGTTATTATTTTTTTGTTAAAAGTTTTATTTTTATTTTTGTGTTGTTGCTGTTGTTGTCTGTGCCGAATAAAATATAAGTCGGCGCAAGGATACCGATCATCATTGAAGCTCTGTCCAGGGACTCTGGCTGGGTATCGAGCAATAAACAAACTATTCTAGATCACACAACTGATTTATTATGATGCAAGCTTTAGGTATTGACTTCACAGACAGAGAGAGACTTGACAGAGGAAAGACCACCGCACCTCTGCGGTCGGCACCTTTATCTGCTCGGTTCGTGCAAACGTCAACGCGGATTATATCAAAGTGACATGTGTAACTTTTCACTTAGCTCGTACATTCGTTCTCAAGCTTCCGTACAATTGACTTCTCCGAGATATATATATTTCTATTCATGTTCTTCACATAAAGACTTTGTACCGGTTCAAAGAATAAAAACATGTACTATAATTTTTTGGTTTGAAAGATTTTCACAGTGAATTTTGAATTGTGACACAGCGTGATTTTTTTGAAACCTTTAATATATTATCCTATATTATCCTGGAAACCATTTGGAATGGTACCTGTCCGCAAGTCCATGCAATTTAATTCCACTGCGTCAAACTTTCTCGAGATGCGACTTATGAGAAAAGACAAATCAACTTCCACTTTCAAAACTCGTCGAGGTGCGTAGTGTGCGTATAGATCCTACGTTTCCCTGTAAGAAAGTACTTATTCAGTCAAGAAAATGGAATGTAAAAATCTCAAATTATCTTTTTAAGGTTACTTCTAGACAAGCGTGCTCCATTGTCGCCCACATCATGGCTTACAAACAATTGGGATAGTGGTTAAAAGCGAGCCTACCAATATATTACAGGAATTCTTAATCAAAACGTACACCTGGCAGGCAGCCTTATTACATTTATATTTGCCTATCAACTTAATATTGTCTATTTCATTAAATTACAAACAGTTATGCTTTCTCAACAGGCTGTATTATATCTAGTATCAACCTACTACGCTATACGTTTCCTTGAGTGAAATTCCATAAACGTCTTCCAAAAAGTAGACTGTGGAAAATCATTGTTCTAGTTGTGTGTCGGTCTGAGTAGCGTGCTAACATACTGCCGTATGGCCGCGTAGAAGCGCGTTACGCGTCAGGCGGCGACTGGTAATGGCCACACTTCAGAAATCCACCACTAAAGCGGGGAAATATTTGTCTCTTCGGGACGGACGTTTAAGTCCGTCCAGTAAATTCTTTGCTTATGTATGAAGCAGGTGTAATAAGAAAGCCTACGAGGCAATGATGAGGTAGGCCGCGGTGGTAGAGGTCAGCGAACGATGAGCTACACCGACTCGAGTGCGCGATCGATGCCAGCCTCTATCAATAGCGTGAGCGAAGACACTAACACAAGCTTTATGACTATCCAACTGTTCGTTTTCGGGGCTATCTCATTAGGGATACGTGTTAAGCCAGACATCTATTAATATTGGAGTATTGATTGGGGTCTGGTTGCCGGTTACAAACTCATAGTTCTTAAGAAGGTACTCGAGATATGTTTACATTTTTGTATTGATTGAATACTTATTATAGTGTTAACAATTAGTATTAATAATTCAACACAATTACCGAGTTATATTTAAGTTATGGTCACAATAGCAGGAGATGAAGCTGACACACTAATAGGGAATTGATCACCTTCTACCCGAACATAATAAAAAACTGCTCAAGTACGAGTCCGACTCGTAAGCACAGGGTTCCTAACGAATCACATATTTTTAATGTTTTGTAAAAAAAAAAACAGGCTTTTTTTAGGGTTTTTTTTATATATTGTCTCTATGTGAAGTGCCTACTCTTACACTATAGTTGTTATGGAGATAAGGGGAAGGAGTTGTAATTTTTCATATTTTATTTTCAATTATTTTAAAATGATTTAATGTAAAATGATACAAAATATATTTTAGGCTCTTAATTCATTATGTCGAACGGTACAGTATTTTTTTTAAAACATCCTAAGACCCTTAATTAATACTGTAATTTCATTTATTTATCTCATATATCAGTGTTTGGGTCACAGTTATGCATGTACGAACTAAATCAAATCAATCTGTCCAGTAGATTCCGAGCGTATTAGATAAGACAGACGAACAGACACACGAGTGATCTTATAAAAGTTTCGTTGATTCTAAACAATGCGTGACACCGTGGGCAGAATATTGCTCATCTCAGTTCTCTTGGTGTCAGGGACGACATCGACGCCGATAGTCTCACTAACACCATAGTACCAAAGGAACAGCAAATGACATAAGTACGTGAAATAGTAACGTATTAGAAAAATAATTAAGCATAACTAAAAGTTAGAATTACATTAAAACACTACTCTTATCAGTACGGGTAAACACTCACGTATTAAACATAATTGTGTAGGAACGTTTTCGTATTACCATCGTTAACTAATAAAACATTTACATAATTTAATACAGTCGTAGACCTATTTATCTTGTGTACGTAGTGTGAAACATTTTTATTACATTATTTTATTACATTATGTTCAATTGCAATATTCTGTCAGGTTACCAATCTACGTTCCGCAATGAAACAATTATCTCCACGGCCGTATTTCGCTCCCCTCTCGTTTACGCCGCCGTCGGCCCTAAGTAAAATCTCGTCGTCAGCCGCTATCAATATCATGAGGCTGTTGCGAAATTTGGCGAAGCGTGGCTCGACACAGAGGGGGCGTGATTCGATAACGCTCCCGATAGCGGAAGGGTAAATAAATAGGATGGGGATAATCAAGAGATCAACGGGAGCGGAAAATACTCCGTCGAGACGAGATGGCCTCGGAACCGGCAGCAATATGCTTCAGTTAACCTGACGAGTTCATCGCAATCCATTACTTAACGGCTGATCATTAACAAACCAAAGACAAATTATCACTTACTAACTTTTGATTCAGAGCTAATGAATGCAAGATAACATTGAATAAGAACCCCCGCTCTTATTCATTCATGTCTTGCAAGTTAATAGGTGTAACGGTGAACGATATAGGGAAAGGGATCATAAATTATTGTTAGGGAAACTGAGAGAAAATGATAAAACAAAATTAGTCTCGTTATTAAACCATTCATTAAGTTCATGAACGATGAAGGAAAAAATTAAACACAACTTCCAATCATATTATGCAACGAGTTAATGGCTTGCAGTCGTATCACGTCACCGCGGCTGGCGGCGCATCATCATGCCACGTCACATTTGTGTGCAAACTACCGCTCCAGTAAACATACAATGAATTTACATTATTATTCAGTTAACATTTTTACTTTCCATTACAAAACGATTAAACGTATCGGATGTGGATGTGATATGTCGAAAGTAATAAAACAACGTTAATAGCTGTCACCAATTACATTGCGGAGCACGATATTACTGGGACTAACTTCTTCTCAGAGTAGTTGCTAGGAAACACCGACATTACTTTGTCTTGCCTTCATCCCAATTCATTTGTGGTCGGCTTCCTAAGTACAGAAGTTTTTGATCAATAATAATAAAGATTATGTCTGAAGAAGTTTGTGAGTGATAGCATAACGAGTGACAGGGCAGAATAGAAGAAAAAAACGTGTTGTGCCGACTCCAAATAACACGGGACAAGGGCAGGAAGATGATGAATAATAAAGATTATGTTGTTTAAAAACTTATTTTTCTCGTCGGTTTAAGTACACTGATTTTCCAAAAGCGTTCGATAAGTTCGACCACGAGCATTTGCTGAGAAAGAATACGTGAGAACTTGTTGAGTTAGTTCTCGTCATTTTTCCAAAAGAACACAAACTAGGGGTCTTTAAGTCAAGAGTGAATAGGTTACTTCTAGGCAAACGTGCTCCGTCGTAGGCGTATATATATATACACAATAATAAAAAACCTAGTAGTAGTGATAAACAGTTATCAATCGGCCAGTATACTCGTGATGTCAGTTGTTTCCCAAGGATTGACTTTGAGGCCCCCGTTATTCACATTATTATTATGTAAATCACATAGGGACATTTTTTCAAAATTAAAAATTTATTTCATTTGCAGATGATTTGAAAATATTTAGATCGATTAAAAGCACTCATGACTATGTTTTACTTTGCAGTGTGACTTAAATAGATTTTCTGAACACTACGTGATGAATATGCCATCACGTAGTATTCAGAAAATCGCTCGGAAACGTGGTCGCTTACAATGGGCCTCATCAGAAGACTTAAAGTCACCCAAAGGGCAATGGAAAAGGCTATGCTCGGAGTTTCCTTGCGTGATCGAATCAGGAATGAGGATATCCGCAGTAGAATAAAGGTTACCGACATAGCACGAAGAATCACCAAACTTAAGTGGCAATGGGCAAGGCACCTTGCTCACAGAACGGATGGCCGTTGGGGCCGAAAGGTTCTAGAATGGCGACCACGTACCGGAAGACAGCGCTGGAAATTCTCCTACAAGGTACACCGATGACCTGTTAAGGGTTGCGGGAATCCGATGGATGCGAGACGCCTAGGACCGTTCATTGTGGCGACACTCGGGGAGGCCTATGTCCAACAGTGGACGTCTTTCGGCGGAAATGATGATGATGAATTGATGATAAGCTCCATCTGGACACACGTAACCACACAATCGTTAACAAGGTCTATGTATGGTTTCGTTGTGCGGTCAGCCACTAAATTCGTTCTCCTCCAGACCTACTTACAAGAAATTATAAACTTTATTAACTGTATATACAGTTAAATAACTTCAAAAAGGAGCAGGTTCTATATTAGGCCGAATGTATTTTTTTCATAAAATATTGGCTATGTTTAAGGAGTTACATAAAAATGCAGTTGCGGTATGGAACCCTCTACATGAAATATTGTTTATTGAGTGTTTATTATAGGTACCTACAAAAGAATTAAACTACAGATGATTTCAATGTCGAAAAAGCAGTTTCAATGTGTGAGCACCATTGCGAGTTTGCGACGTCTAACCGACCATTATAATAAGTATTTTCCCGATATTAATTTATTCTGCACAACCCTCGGAAAATTCCGAAATTTCCCTCCCAGGACAATCAAAGAATAAGACACATTATTCTTGACATCAGCTCATTAGCAGTTCTAGTTATTCACTGGGTATTAAAATATAATATTATGTAATGAAGGTAATAATTTACTTAATTTTATTTCATGTTATGATGCAATTAGGTATCCAATTTTATTATATTTTCATGAATTAAAGACAATTGATTGTAATTCATTTTATTATGTATATCGTTATCAATTGTAATGTAATCAAATTTTATTGTTGATTATGTTATCGTTAGATACTTTTAGATATCATTGAAGCGCGTTGTTAATATTCTTCCTGTTTGTTGTTAATAACTTTATTGATTACATATTTGTTAATTTTAAGTTTTATTGTTGTTTTTAAGGATTTCTTACCTTGGTCGGTAAAAACGGAAGCTTTATAGGATCACTTGGTTGTGCGTCTGTTTATCTGGTCTTTTTCTCAGGAATGCGTAGAGGTATTAAGCTGAAATTAATATCAACAACTCATGTCTGCTACCTCTTGGAGTAGTGAAAAAATAAAACTTCGAAGTCAATGCAATCTACAGATCCTATGTTCCGTTTATGGCGCGTATGTGAACACTCGCAAGGGAATCATTGTAAGATTATTATTTGTGTATTTTGTCTATAGGCCTTAGTTGCCTGATAATAAAGAGTTATTATTATTATTACAGTTTCTTATATCTTTAAGTTTTTACGGATCGAGCACACGCTACCTGTCTCCAAAAAAATTGTCAGAGACAATTCAAAAGTTGAATGAACTTTGCGTCCACCTAATAGAGTCGCAAGAATCAACAATGTCAACTCTAGTTCCCCTAACTATAACTGGCAATGTTAAATCACCAGCAAACTTAAAGTAATTAATTCCACCCATGATTTTATTACAGCTATATATGTCTTTAAGGGTCACATGAGACATGAGATCTATGAATACATGCAAAATTAGCAAGATATCAGTTTAATCATATAAATTATTAAACTGATATCTTGCAATTGTTTTCTAAAGGGTCGAGCACGCTGGACGCAGGACGCTATCGTTCTACAAAAAAAAAATAGTCAGAGGCAATTAATAAGTTGAATGAGCGGTGCGTCCAATAGAGTCGCAGCGACGCAACGCAACGGCTGCGTGTAGACTTGATCATTATTATACGGCGCCGGCGTTATTTTAAAACTATGATGTCTTCTAAGATATTCATCGAAATCAAATAATGTAAAAGGCAATTATGTTCAAAATAAAATACTTAAAATTAATATTGTACTTATTTGGATAAAGATTAATATTATGTTTATAAAAACACCATCGCAAATAATGCATTATTTTAGGACAAATTTGATTACCATAAAAAAAAGGTTATAGTGAGCCAATCTTGAAAGATAAGACATAATATGCTGTCGCGGACTTTTTTTTTTAAATTTTCAAGGGAAACAGTTTTGTAGTACATAATTTTTGTGTATCTAATCGTTTACGCAGCGCACGCAACGGAAGCTCTCAAATGGAATCATTTTCCCCCGTTTTTGTATTATTTGTTGTCTGGCATTTTTGCTGAACTGGACCTATTTGGCGCAGGCGCGAGACACACAATGTTTGTTATTTTATTTTCTTAAGTGTTTACATGTTTTTTCTACATTGTGTGTATCTGTGCCAAATAAAATATTTTTCTTTCTTTATTCTTTATTGTACACACAATTTTATATTAACAATAAAAATAGGACAGTTGATGTACATAGACGAGCTTAACCCACAACTGGGTTTTCTTACAGCAAACCATAAGATTTAGGAGGAAAATTTACAAATTATGAGGAACTTTAAATGTACAACAAATAAACAAAAAATTAAACATTAATTAAATCTAACTTAAAATTAAAAATCTTCTTATCTTATTAATCTTCTTATTTTTTCTTTTTCTTTCTTTCTTTTTTTTTATTTTTTGTTTATAGTTTGCTCCTATTAGTCATAGCATGATGTCACATAGCCTATAGCCTTCCTCGATAAATATAGCGGATGCGATCGCGGAGCTAAACCGGGATTTACTGGTGATTAAAGAGTGGGCAGATAGATTCGGGGATAGATGCGGTTAACCCCACAAAGTGTCAGGCTATTATAGTTGGTAGCCCCTATAGTCTGAGGAAGCTGGATGGCCTCACCGTACCACCCATTATTTTTAACAACATAGTGATTCCTTTTAGCTCCGAGGTTAAGGATTTTGGTTTGCATGTCGACACTTGTCTTGATTGGCGGAAGCAGGTCTCTAGTGTCAGTCGGAAAGTCACCGGAATGTTACGGTCGCTCTATCGACTGAAGAATCTTCTCCCAGCTCACATAAAGGCAATGCTTGTACAGTCCCTAATCTTTCCTATAATTGACTATGCTGATGTGTGCTACTATGACCTGAATGCAGATCTCCTCAATAAACTGGACCGCCTTCTGAATAACTGCATTCGATTCGTCTTCAACCTTCGTAAGTATGATCATGTATCAACGCATCGATCACTTTTAAAATGGTTACCCATTCGCCAGCGTAGAGCGTTAAGAGCCTTGACAACCCTGTTTTCTTTTCTAGATAACCCTACTTCTCCTTCTTATCTGACTTCAGAAATTCAATTTCTTTGCTCTGCGCACAATAAAAATCTTCGATCTACAAACAATCGTCTTCTACGATGTCCGACGCACCGCTCTGGGTTTGTCCATTCCTCTTTCTTTGTTCAGGCGATCTCACTTTGGAATGCGCTCCCTCTGAACATCAGGACGGCAACCAGTCGGTTGTCCTTTAAAGTGAAAGCACGAGAACACTTTCGCAAGAAGTTGGTAGATTCATCACACTCTTGATTTGTTGTATTCGTTTTTCTCTTAATATCATTCTTTATTTGTATGTATGTATCTAAGTATATATTTATTATTGTTATTATTTCCTCTCTGTCAGTCTTCTTTTACGCTGCACCTGCCATGTTATATCTCTGCACCACCCTAAGGTCGACTGGTAGAAAATGCCTAAGGCATTAAGTCCGCCTTTGTACGATGTTTCATTAGTGCATAAAGTTTTAAATAAATAAATAAATAGGCTATCATACACTGTTCTATAATGTAATTGTTGTCATTTTAATTCTGTAATTTTTTAAATCGGTATTTCCTCGATCGGTAGTATCTGAGATTAGCACTTTAAGCCAAAAAATCTCTTCACCTTTATAATATTAGTATACTTACATAAATAGGGGCGAAAATATATATATTATTAAATAAACGATATTAGGTATAATTCTTCTTCTATCGTGGGCACGTTCACAAACATAAAAACTGACATACACGAGACACCCACCAACTTCGATAGTAGGATGACTGTAAAATAAATAGTAATTCAAAAGACAGCTAAGAACTGACCTAACTCGCGAGTAAGAAACATGGCAAGCGATATCAACGACCTTCCAATACTTTTCGAATGACTGTACCCAACGGCTGCCTGGTCCACTCTCTTTTTTGTCCTGCTATCCTTCAACAGTGCGAATTTGCATCTTATTTCTTAACAAATAAGGTCCTATTGAGAATCTGTGCGAGACATTAAGCATGAGTCACCGAGTGGAAGAGAACGATCTCAGGCCGTAACTGTATGTTGTGTTAGCCGTAACTGTAACCCAATTAGGCAGATAGTACACGAAACAGATGGTCCGGTGACCGCTTTGGTGTTCACTAGACAAAAACGTTTAACTAAGAACACTACAGTGCACACATGGCTCATTTTTAACGATCGACATTTTATCGATTTTAAACGCCATTTCAAAAAGTTTGTGTCCTAAATATGAGACTTCATGGATTCATGAAACTTTATTGAAACTGTACCATAATATGACTTAATTGACGTCTTCTGATACAGGCACAGTTTGATATTCGTGCATGTGTAGGAGTGATGCGACCCAGATGTGATGCGCGGGCGCCGCCACTCCCGCGCTCGGCTAGTTCATTGGAGGGTGCCACGTCACGGGTGAATACACCCGGCTCTTAACGACATCGTTACAAATTACAATGAACACTTCTGCAAACATCCTGTTATTAGTCGCAAACGTTGTGCGGCACTGGAAAAAATCTGCATCCACACTAGGGATACGCTTTGATTATTGCTAATTTGGTTTTTTTAGAACCATTCTAAATGAACGGTTGACATTTGGTGCGCAATTTTAATTCAAAGCCTGGTTTTGTTTTTAACAACTGTGAGTGTGTTGTGTGGTGGTCACGGAATAGATAAGCGATGGCCGTGATCTTGACGAATTGGTTGGCTGTGCTAAATGCATTCAATTTTCGTTAATGAGACATTGAGAGGTCGTTAATTAAGTCAATGAATTGATCTCATATCAGGAAGCTTTCTACCACTTATTAATTTTAAAAAAATCTATAAATTTTTAAACTCAGTAAGTACCTACTATGGTAATAAACCGCCTTGTCGAAGCATTACCAGTTTTACCCGTGACATATGACGAGCTTGTAACTATAGTCTGACTACGCAATCACGCACAACTTCAATACGTGATGAAATACAGATTCTATGTGCAATTAGTACACCCCAAGCAATTGCCGCAGTGACCCATTTACCTCGATTCAAATATAAGATTTTTGTCGCAGCTTTCAATGTTTTACTTTCTTTTTAGGGTCAAGTTTTTATTTGGTATAGCTTGATAACAGTCATAACTGTTAGCTGCATATTAGCACGTGTGGAAACTTTTGCGCAGAGAGCAACAGGTCCCCTCGACGCTTCGCACTACTAAAATAGCGCGGAGGGAACGCTACCTGACTGTTACGCGTGCAATTGATTCAACCTTCATGTTACTACACTAATATAGTACATCAAACTAATCTGAGCTAAACGTTACATCACAAAGATTTTTGGAAATAAGTTAGAACGCAGTATTATCTTCATTTAGATTTCCTGCGGATGCATCATACCGATAAGGTCAACATTTGCGTGTTAACTCGCCACGCCGAATATGAAATCAATGTTTGTTTATTAAATCGTTAATGACCCAGATGCTTATAAAATTTATAATCAACAATCCGTAAGTCCAGTATATTGGCAATCACAAGCAAACCTGCCGAGAGCCGACTGTCATGAACAGCGAAAGTTTATGTTTACTCTTATCTCCGGTGAGATCACAGATTTTATTATATCAATTGAAAGAGCGTCATTTTATTGAAGCCTTATTTAATTCAACGTTATTTTCTGCGATGAGGCTTTATAAGGTAGAAAACGGCAATTTGTGAAAAGGGCCGGAAAAGCGGATATAACGCATTGCACCGTTTGGGAAAGAGGTCGAGAGCCGGGCGACGCACTGCAGGTGCGACCTACATCCGCCGGGCGCGGGCTCGCGCTGCACCACCGCTCAAATAGCTGCCAACACTGGCAGCGCGCTGTGCTTTATAATAATCAAAAAACCACTTGACCTACTACCACTGTTATTATCTCTTAGATTAAGAATTTATTAATTGTGAGAAATCTACGCTAAGCATTATATTGTTGGTGGATTTCATGCGCTATGGTGACCTTACTTCGTTTTACCTTGTTTGTGTTATTTAAAATTGCTAATGAACAGTGATTTTTTTTGTGGAGGTAAATACCGGTCGATCGGTAAGCTAAAGCTGTACAATGATAACTTGTAAACGACGATTTCAGAGTTAAACGCTTAGCCTTTCTTTCGGTAAGATACCTTATGATTCATAGGATATCTTACCGAAATAAATAATTTGAAAAGATAACTTGCTTCATAGCCTATGAAGCAAATTAGACCTTGTTTGACAAAACTATATCCCGATTGATACCAGGTTATTTTTTGGTACAGAGCAGGGACGTGCGAGCAATACAAGTAAATAAGCCCGGCTTTTATGTGAAAATACATTACAACTAAACTCTAAATCATGGAATAAAAAAATAAACCAAAATCGATATCCATACGCTGATATCACTATGCAACTTAATGCAACTTTGCCACTACGCACGGTTCTATGAAAAATAATACGCGATCTCCGAGCAGTCCGCCCTCGCTCTAAAACTTAACAAAAAAAAAAGAGTTGAACACTAGCGTGTTACTGTCTCAATAGACGCGTTGGCTTTTGTACCTGGCTTTATCTGCCATCTCATTTTTCCCTATAAAACCATAAAAATGTGAGTCTGCGTGTGTAAAATTTGATACTGTGTGGAAGTACTCATCGAACATTTTTTTATTAAAATAATCCAGGCTATCGAAAAGGCATTGAAAGAAATTAAATGATTTTCGAGTGTGTAAGTTTACTACTTGCTCGGTCCATTTGCTCAGTTATGCGCACATGGACTGAGCAAGTCGTTTATTATTATATTTATAATTTCGGAAGTCGATGTTAAATAAGAAACCAACAATACCGAGTAACACCGACTTCCGAAATTAAAGTTGATCCTTTTAGTGTTTTTTTTAAGTGAAGTCGGTATTTTTTTTTTTGTATAAAGTTTTTTATTTTTTCTTATAAGTTGCGATACACTTATATACAACCAGAGTGCATATTTCTCATGACAATTCAAAATAACCCAAACACTGCTAGGTTACATTGTTTGATTATGAAGTTCCTGTGTCTACCTTCCACCTTCGGGCCCCATCATCAGATCAGTTCGATAGTACCTTATAACCAAACTGTATTTAATGACAATTCTAATGAGCCCAAACACGGCTAGGATACATTGATTAATTACAGAGTTCCGGTGCCTATCTTCCGGCTCCATCATCATCAACAAGTCACTTCGATGATACCATTTCTTGATAGGTTCGCGCTTGACCGCTATCTCACCTGAGCGCGAACTCAGAATTCAGAACCATTTATTTATTTGTATTGTCATAGTCGCTTAACTATCTTCATTGTGATATCTATGTGAGTATGAAGTTCCGTTGGCAATTTCTGGTCATCAGTTCCAAGTGGAACTGATGACCAGAAACTGTTGAAGTCAACAAATGTTACTTTTTGACTGTAAGAGCTTAAGTTCTCGATGAAAATACCAAAATGACTATATGATTGCCTACAATATTTGAGAAGTTCCCTCGATTCCTCATGGATCCTATCATCAGAACTGGATTCTGAAAAAAAGGCACCAAACGAAAAGCATATCCACTAAGAGGAAAAAAAAATTTGCAAATCGGTCCATAAGCAACGGAGATCTGAGGTACATAACACACATAGAAAAATAAAAAAAGACAACCAAATTGATAACCTCCTTTTTTTTTTAAAGTCGGTTAAAAATGTATTAGATTGTAGGCTGAAACTTGTAATTTTATTACAGAAACCCGAATTTTGTAATAAGTTCACATTAAAATCACCAAAACAGATTATGTACTTGTTTGAATTGCAAATCTCTTGTAACACTTATCTTTTTCAAAGCAGTCAACCTCTACAGCATTTGTTCTGTACACATTTAATCCAATCCTGGCTATTTAAATTGTCCGCTCAACAGAGAGGTCACATTTTCTGTGCTTTTTTAAGTTCTTTTTTTAAGATTTAAATCTAAATGATTTATTTACGACCTAGTGGAAATAAAAAACTAGTTCTTATTCAGACTATGTACAATAGAGTATGTATAGATCAAAAGAAAAAAATAACTGTGCGTGTGGTAATGTTTTAGAGATCAGCTGTTTAATGACTGATTATACTGGCGTGACGTCAAGTTGCGCACCGCTGTTAATTGCTGAACGCGTCGCCTCATTCATAGTGTGTTACATCTCGCGGAGCGGTGACGGGCG
Source organism: Mythimna vitellina (assembly GCA_949316375.1). Taxonomy (NCBI): domain Eukaryota; kingdom Metazoa; phylum Arthropoda; class Insecta; order Lepidoptera; family Noctuidae; genus Mythimna; species Mythimna vitellina. The sequence continues at coordinate 460,473 of OX438692.1, read as the reverse complement.
GAACGCGGACACTAGCGAGGAATCACTATATTTCGATGCTGAAAATATTGGTGGAAATACTGTCAATAGGAATATGAATACTGCAAGTACGAGTACGACCAATCAGGCTATCGCGTGCACAATACAAACATTCTTTATTTTTTATCATATTTCGCTCCATTTGACGAACGTCGTTATCTAAACTAGTACTTTCAATTTTAGTGACCTAGTGCTGAAATTTTATGCACCAACGTCACGGAGGAAAACACTTTCCACTGTGTAACTCCTGAAAAAGTACTAGGCGAGCATAAACCGATAGAAGTTGTTGTTATCAGTGAGGACGAAGGCGGGGCGCGGCCGGGTGCGGGCGGAGTGGGGCGGCCTTCGTGACGTCGTCGCTGCATCAGTGTTAACGCCACTACAGCACACACGATTATATCTTATCAATGTCGTCGACCGAGTGAAAAGATCATTGTCACCGATAACTTCTGCGCGGGTCTGAAAACCTAGTAGAATATGCAAAATATTTATCTAAATTCACCAAATTCTATTCACTTCCAATAGGTAACGTATTTATCAATGTGGGTTAATATTATGTCAACTATGAGTAGATAATGCTTATTTAATGGCTTATTGATAATATATTATTTTACCATTACTATCCGTTGATTTCAACCCCAACGTGTTGGTATTGGCGTGTGCGATGGATTGATAACGTTTATCAGCTTCAATGTTGTTTATTTTAGAGATTTATTGATACGAATTTTACTGACAACAGTGAGAACGGCCTATTTCATAGTTATGTACCGTTTAACCCTTTCTTCTTTCGTGTCGATCTGGCTCAAAATTGGTTCGACCAATATTTAACCACCTGGACCGCTCTGTCGTTGGCCTCGCATAAATCGTAAAGGTACAGGTAGCCGCGCAAGCTGGGCAGGAAAGTAGGTGACGCATATACTGGGAAGGGGCTCCGCACTAGCACTGTATTTGCGATGGGTCAAGGAGTCAGAGATTTCCAAATTAACCCTTTAATTAAATCACACTTTGTGAAGGGGTCCGTAGCCTCCTTCGAATCAATTAGTTATTATATATAATAAGGACAAAAAAAAAATCACCTACACATAGAGTTGGGTACTCCCACGGATATCGAGGGATATGCCTTGGGGGAGTGGCACGTGCCGCCTCGATATTATCAAATTAGTAATCTGATCGAACGGAGGGTGTACGCTTCATTCAGTCGCTTTGCAATTGCGTACAGTGTACTATTGATGCATAAAAAACCAAAATGCCGAGTTGTGCAGTCATTATATGTAAAAATAGGTCAAATACCATCAACCTGAAGGCAAAGCGTGTCCTACCACCGGTAAATAAACAATTATGTCACTTTTTTATATTTTAAATCAATTTTTAGATCAAGACAAAAGTCTAGCGGCGTACGGCCAGTGTTGCCAACTTAGTGGATTTTCCACTAAAACTGGTGGTTTTAACCCCACATTTAATTAGAAAATATTGGTTTTAGTGGCTAGTGGATTTTTCTAGTACTTTAGTAAAATTCAATTTCTTACTAAAAATATGCGATCACTCGGGTGTAAATCAGCACCATAGAATCCATAGTTATCAATCTGATACCGACTATGATGGTGCAAACAAAAATGATTCGTCTGAAGACGAATTAATACATAGCTGTTATTGAATAATTTGTAAGTATGTTGAATTATCTACTAATATTAATTTACCCACAAATGGTATTTTGATCAACTGATTCTTAATTTGTATCACTCATTATTAAAGGAAACTAATAAGTAAGCGGAACAGAGTGTAAAGTCCTGCAAACCTCCGTTGAAAAGGGAGGATGCTCCGACCAGACAGGTTTAATATCTGGTGGGCAACTACCCGATAGATGATTTGGGGTTGTTCTTTAATTTCTATATCGCGCGGAGGACTTTGATTGCGCGATGCAGGATTAGTTCTTATGTGACGACATAGATGTCGCTACAAGTTATTAATTTAATGTTGTTAGAACCAAATTAAGACCATTGTTATTTTAATACAGTTACCCGTGAAGTGTCATCATCATCTTCCTGCCCTTGTCCCGTTTTATTTGGGGTCGGCGCAACACGTTTTTTTCTTCCACTCTGCCCTGTCACTCGTCATGCTATCACTAACTTCCTTTTCTTTCATATCACTCTTCACACAATCCATCCATCTTTTCTTTGGTCTCCCTCTCCACCCATCCACATGTAAACTCATAACTCTTTTAGTAACATGCGTTTCCGGTGAAGTGTAAAAACTTAAATTGACATTATACCTAAAGATACAGATGATCAAAGTTTTTTAATTTATAGTACAATAGGTACGATAAGTAGCATGATAAACAAATATAATTTTATACAGTTTTTTTTTTTAATTTTGGCCAATATTTACAATAATTTGTGTTCGCTATGCAAAAATATTCAAATATTATTTTAAAAAATCTGGCTATTTGGCGGTTTCGTAAAACAGGCTCTACGGTACGAAAGGCAACGAAGGAACAGGAGTGGGGTTTTAGTTAGTAAAAGTCTGACCCTATCTTCCGCTCCCCCCAAGAGCGGGGATGTCATAAGATGACTTTCCCACCGAAAAAAAAGATAGGCCCTAAAAGATTAATAGTATTGCTCAATATTATTGACCGAGTAGGCAAGCCTTGACGGCTGCTCGCCCTTAGGATTGAATAAGGTGTCAATCATAAGACCGAGCAGCTTTTTTAGGTACGGAACCCTAAAAACGGAAAAATTACATATATACATTTGTTGTAAAGGCCACCCTTAAATATTTATTTTATTCTGTTTTTGTTATTCGTAGTTATAGCGGCAACATAAATAGGTACATCTGTGAAAATTTCAACTGTCTAGATATCATGATTCTTGAGCTACAGCCTGGTGACAGACGGATAGAAAGACGGATGGACAGCGGAGTCTTAGTAATAGGGTCCCGTTTTACCCTTTAGTTACGGAACCCTTATAGGATCATTTTGTTGTCTGTCTGTTAAGACCAGGGACCATTTTGGTTACCCATTGAAAGGGTTTTTGATAGGGTTTTGACAAAGTGTTGTTTTAAAACCCATTTCATATTGGTTACACTTATTTACGAAAACCCTCATCAATGGATAACCTCTTCCAAACCCTTTCGATTTGTTTACCTGTATATTCAAAAACCCATTCTTGATGGTTTATACTTTTTAACGGTAACACGTTTTGAACGGGTTACCCCTTCAACGACTGTAACAGAGTTACCCTTTCGGACTACAAATATTGTAATTTTATCTCTCGTGCCTTACTTTAAAGTACTAAACTGCATGCATTCGGCAGGTACGCGTCAAGTAGCAACACGCAATCTAGGACCTAGCGACTCCACAGTCCATACACATTCGCATGCACATTCACATTTTATGGTTATTATTGCAGTGATTTTAAAGTTAAATGTATTTTTTTTTTCTGGAATAGTCGGGATTGTTTCATGTATAATCTTGTCTTTTTTACGGAATCATAAATGTCATTCGATCGTCTCACTCATCATTTAGTGCCCGAAGGGAAGATCAAAATCTATTCTTCCACTCCAACGTAATTTAAAATGATTTTATTTAAAACCCTTTGATTACCCCGACAAACCCTTTCAAAGGGTTATCTGCTTCAATTGGAACCGGTAACATCTTGAACTAGTTAACTTATTGATAGGGTTACCCTAACGTTAGTGTTATGAAAGGGCTAACACTACGAAGAGGTAACATTTTCCGTTACTGTAGGCATACAATCTGTAACCCTTTTGAAAGAATTAACTTATATTCGGGGTTGTACGGTCCCTGGTTAAGACCCTTTATCTCGGGAACGCTGGGAGGTATCAAGCTGAAGTTATAACCGTATACTCAGATGTGCGGTCCCGTGAAGCTGTGAAAAAACCAAACTTCTAAGTTTACGAAAAAAAAAGACGGCCGTTTAAGTCGAAAGAAACCTATATTTCGACTCAGAAGGGAATCAAAATTCATAGGGTACTTCCCGTTGACCCCAAAACCTGAAATTTTGCATAAAGCAAGGTTCTATACCACAGCTATAGGAATAAATTCGAAAACAGTAAAGTGGTTACGTCACAAAAAAAAAACCTTTTTTGCGACTCTGAAAAATCTTCGTGACTTCAACTACTACCGTAGGTTTTTTTTTTTTATTGAGTGGGAAAATCATCCTTATGACATCCCCGCTCTTGGGCGGAACGGGAGATAGTCAGACTCTTACTGACTAAAAACCCACTCCTGTTCCTTCGTTGCCTTCGTCCCAGGGCCCCGGGTTCCGCTTTCACACTACCCGTGGCCCCAGTAGGCTTCGACCCTGCTGGGCCCCTACGATTTGCTGACATCTCCTTGAGGCGCGCGTGGAACAGTACGCGTTACCGGACGGTCGGACGGCGAGCCACCCATTGCTCGCCGTCTGCAAGCCCGCGCCTACGGTGGCCGGAAATCGGGATCGGAATCCCGGCGGCGGTTGGAGCGTAAGGACCACAGATTTAAGAAAGGAGGAGATATGTTAAGTAGTAAAAATTGTATCGGAACACGATGTCTCCAGTTTCCCTACCACCGCCGAAACTACTACAGATGCAGTTATATTTACGCAGTCGCGCACACATCCGCAAATCATAAATTAGTCCATACTACACAGTCAATTATAAACCTTACCTCCCTAAAAATAGCGTGTATTTTCCATGCACCGTACAACTTACCCACACATTAAATGTCGATGTGCTATGCAAAAGCAATTTATTTTACATTTACGCTAGTGATTGACTAAATAGAAAAGTTATCGATTTTTTTTTTTTTTTTTGTTGTGCTATTTCTTTTGGGTCCCAAAAACAAAATCATAAAATGAAAAAAAAAAATATTAAAATTATATATTATTTTCTGGACATATATAATAGAATAATTAAATTTGTTTTCATAAAACCCAAAAACTCTAACCATTTACCCATATTAGGCCATTATATTCGTCATTTCAGAACGTCAATATCAAATACTAAAAATCGGCCAAGTACATATCCTGGTCCTCTAAAATCCTGAAAAGTTTAATAACTTGTATTATGAATTATTGCATGAAAAAGCTTTCAGTTACTAAAAAAACTTTTAACTCAGGTCTAGTCTTAATTTAAGGATTGCCCATTCAAAAAGACTGCGGTTTTTTAGAGGCTAAAAAAGGCATTTCTGGTTGAAAGTGAAATGAGCATATAGTACTATATTTTTTTACGGAACCAATTAGGTGGCCCTTCATCAATCCATTGCTTAATTAAAATTGCGTCTTTCGGGAAACTGAAAACATAAAATAACATTGTAGTTATCATTTTACCTAACTTACTGCTAAACCTCACCACCTCACCTCTCTGCTTTTGTTAGAAAAAAATAGTACAGTGCTTGTTAAATAAAGAGAACAAATAAAGAGCTAGAACATGTTGCCTTATTTTAAGCAAAAGTCGTTATTAAATTCTGAATCATGCTATTTCTTTACAACTCTGTAAAATAATCAAAATAAATAAAAATATTAACATTTTTTTACTTCGGATATCCAACCAATCGATATTATGGTCGATAGTCTGCATTAGTAGATCATACAGGCACATCATTAAGTCATTGTAGACCACCACTGTAAGAAGGATTTTAAAGGTTTCTGGAAAAAGACGAAGCAATTGAATCCGAAGCCTGGTCATCCTGTGAGTGTTGCTGGCGTGCATGAACCACAAATGATTGCCAATCTTTTTCGGCAATTATTTAAAGTGGAGTCTCCTTTGGGTACGACGTCGCAGATGATCGATGTTGACTGCAGTGCTGGAGACCTTAAAGTTAGGTTTACAGCCAAAAATGTAGCGCACATTATTGAAGGTATGGTAAGAGGTAAATCTCCTGGTCACGACAGTCTCAGCATCGAGCATCTGCAAAATGCAGGCTGTCACTTGCCGAGGGTTTTGGCTATGTTTTTTAATCTTTGTGTTAGTCACTCTTACTTACCTGATAATTTAATGTACACTGTTGTGGTACCAATAGCTAAGAATAAAACTGGAGATACTTCTGATGTGCTAAATTATAGACCAATCTCATTAGCCTCGGTTATAGCAAAAGTACTGGATAGTCTGCTTGACCAGCAACTGAGCAGGAATATCAAGCTCCATGACGCGCAATTCGGATTTAGATCTGGTTTGTCTACGGAAACTGCAATCATGTGTCTTAAGCAGACTGTACAATATTACAGTGATCGAAAGACTCCTGTCTATGCATGCTTCCTAGATCTCTCAAAAGCTTTCGATCTGGTGTCGTATGACAAGCTATGGGAGAAGCTGCAGACTGAGACAGATTGCAGTCCGGAAGTTATTTCTATTTTTAGATATTGGTACGACAATCAGAAAAATTGTGTCAAATGGGCAGGCTCTTTCTCGGATGAGTATAGGTTGCAGTGCGGGGTGAGGCAGGGTGGTCTGACCTCACCTAAGCTCTTCAACCTGTACATAAACCGACTCGTCGGTGAGCTCAGCAGTGCCAATGTCGGGTGCTATATAGACGGGGTATGTGTCAACAATATCAGCTACGCAGATGACATGGTACTGCTGAGTCCATCGATAGGTGGTTTGCGTAAGTTGGTTCGAATGTGTGAGTCTTATGCGGAGGCCCATGGGCTCAGATACAACGCTAAGAAAAGTGAATTGTTAGTCTTTAAAGGGCGTGGTAAAAGTTATGTAACTGTACCCTCAGTCACCTTAGCTGGTACTGTTTTAAACAGAGTCACACAGTTTAAGTATCTGGGCCACTGGGTTTCCGAAGACCTTAGAGATAACACGGATATTGAGAGAGCACGTAGGGCGTTGGCTGTCCGGTGTAATATGTTGGCCCGCAGGTTTGCACATAGCAGTAATCAAGTGAAAGTTACGCTTTTTAAGTCTTACTGCCAAACACTTTACACGTGCAGCTTGTGGGCTAACTACACGCTGGGAGCATATAGCGCCTTACGTGTTCAATACAATAACGCGTTCAGGGTGTTGCTGGGATTACCACGGTTCTGCAGTGCCTCCGCCATGTTCGCAGAAGCGCACACTGATGGCTTTCATGCCCTTATTAGGAAGCAATGTGCGTCACTGATGAGCCGTGTTAGGACCAGTAACAACAATATTGTGAACGTGTTTGCGGACAGGTGGGACTCTCCATTGCTACACCATTGGATACGCTTGCACGCTACACGGTGAGTACTGGACGGTTCCCCTCACCGCACTGAATGTGTGTAGTTTTTTTTTTTTTTTTGTTTTGTATATGTTTCTGTTTGGTTAATGTACTGTGAACTGTTTTCTTATTTTTTCCGTTGTGTTTTGTGTTTAATATTGTGTGTGTTTTATAAAGCTGTATGTGTTACCTATGGACGGAAAGGTCCGAAATAAATGTTTATTATTATTATTATTATTATTAAGTCGCCGCAACTAACAGCGGCCGTATTATGAAATATACCGCACTGATAAAGTATCGTTATGTTATTTTTACATTGCTTGTTCAGTTACTGGGCGTTAAAATTAGGTAGTGGTTAAAGAGCAATGTATGTACTGTAAGAGTAATACAGTCGCCTTGATATTTGAAAACAAAAATAACGTAGTAGCAGCAAGGGATATTATAAGATTTGTTGTTTTTACTGATTTTAAAGATAAATATAGTATTAAACTTGTACTTCCATATGGTAAGAGACTCTATGATGGCCCAGGCTTCTCTTATCGCTTCGGTTCTTGCATGAAACCACTGAACAACACGGCATTTTAAATTTGTTTACGATCACGTATCGCGTATCTCACAAGTTTATAACTGACGGCCGTTTGCCCGATCGTGTGCATTTTGCGCAAGTCGCGCGGACATGCACACGCCTCCTTGCCGCTTCTCCTGTTTTTTTATATTTCTATGGTAAGGACCGTTGCCTCACGCGATCGGCCGCCTCCTTTGCTAGCATTACTGCTTCGCAGAAGGAGGCGACCGCCTGCCACTCCTCCTCGCTCCGGACCATGGCCTGAAACAAAGGCCCGGCGCGAGAGATCGCCGCCGACGATTGCCCTCACGAGGACACGGCGTTGCTCTGCCCAAGCGGGGCACACCTCCACCGTGTGCTCTACCGTGTCCTCCGGGTGGGCCACACAGTGGCGACACCCGGGCGTCGTTTTCGCACGAATCCGGTGCAGGAACCTCCCGAACTTACCGTGTCCGGTGAGAACCTGCGTCATGCGGAATGTGAGGACGCCGTGAGGTCTTTCCAACCACGCCTCAAAGAGGGGACTTACCGCCATAATTGTGGTGTGCCCAAACTACTACCGTAGGTTAGTTTTTGCGGAACCCTCAGTGCGTAGGTCCGAGTCGCACTAGTCCAGTTTTTTTTATTATTGATAGGCTCGCGCACGTTTGCCTAGAGGTAACCTATTCACTATAGTCTTAAAGATCTTCAGGTTATAGCTATGAGAAAAAGTCTCCGATTGAGTATTCTACTCTTTAGCTGTAGGCTTAATGAATGTGTTTTCAAAACGTTTTGTGCGTATCAGTAGGTAATGTCTACCATGTACCCGGTGGTGCATCGCCTTACCTCTAGTGATAATAGGATAACGGACTTGACAGAATTAAATGCAATTCCGAAATCATAGGGTTACAAAAGGATAAAATCAAAAATGTTAATTGCTCCGGACAAACCGCAAGGTTGTATTCATTATATTATGGTCCCTGCATCTGACATCCGCATTGACGTAGCCATGAAAGCCAAAACGACGCCGGAACACTGGCAGATGAACGTCAATGTGAAGGTGAACGCTGAACAAACACCGAGTGCCGACCATTGTGGCTCACAGCGAGCCGACTACTCCCGTCAGACGACGTGAAGGACAGTACTAGAACCGTGACAATCTGCCATCGGATGTCGTTGTGCTGTTATCAAATAACACACATGGAATGCATCGTATTTCACTTGAGCTGCATTCACGAAGAGAAACGAAGTATCCTGGTTGTTCACAGTGCTCGACCCCAGAGGACGACGTACACTTAGTACTTAGTACTCGTAACCCCTACAACAATTGGGTATTTGACTCAATTTTTTAAAATTCTTTGTATCAAAAAGTAACTCGATCCAAAATCACAAATAGAAAGAAATTTTCAAATTCATTCAATATTAATCGAGCTTTAGAAAACTTTCAAATCTGGTTGAAGAGGAAACTGTCAAATAAACATCTCTCTGGTCATCATCTTTATCATATTTATCATCTTTATCATATATATATATATTTATCATCATATTTATGGATGCACACTGAAAAAATAAGGTCTGCGCCACTAGGTTACGTGTGCTCAAAAGAGATATTCCCACCACGCCCCACTCTTCCTCAATATAATATTTGGAAAGCTAAGTGCTGCTTCATTTAATAACCAATTTTGGCGCTGTATTCAATATAAGGTTTTATTTTTAATGTTATTTGTTGTTTACTAAAATATTGCACCAAAATAAGCACAGGCAAATACCCAATTAGGCCCTCTACCACAGGGTGATGACAAGAAACAAACGACGTTTAAATAAACTGCTCCTTATTTAAATCTAGTCCCGCTGCCTATCGGACCTGATAAGACGCGACCAGCGAGGATGTTGACCCCGCGCCCGCGCATCCCGGTTCACGCACAACTAAACTAACTGTACGACAGTAAACACAAACAACTTGTTCTAGTGAACCTATTCTTATGTCATCAACTTTCTAAGAAACTGCAAATCAAAATTCAAATATTATTTATTCATGAATGTTTCTCAATCGGATCATTGCACATATCTGCATCGAAAAAGTAGGCATTATACTTTTCCTTTTCATTTATCATTGACTATAGCAGCTGTACATCCAAATAGATTCCAAGAGTACGTCCAGCTGAGATGTTAGGTGGTTAGCACTATGTCGGGAATGTTCAGCATCTATCCACTAAATAAGAGTAGAGTCAAGTCGCTGCGCAGGCACACCCAATTAGCGGCCTGCAGGCCACAGCCGCCAGCTGTGTAAACAACTTCCGTCCCTGTGCTCAGCTCGTTAAACATTATCTTTCGCTTCCAGATCACTTGACACTCGGTGCGTGCCTTATTACATAGATAACAACGTAACTATTATGATGTACCGTGACATCGCTGCACTCACATACGGTACTACTACATTACGGTATCATAATCGTAATACTCATTTTCTGTTCTGCTTCTGAGTCACACAACGCGCAATCTTGTTCTCATTATTTTAAAGTGAACTGTTACGTTTTAATCTGAATTTAAACAAATAGCATAACATTATTTAGCAGTAGATTGAATTTTTATTATGTGCTAGCGAGTAATGTGGTAGCAGCTTCGAGTGTAATATCATGTATTACTGCGACATCCTGCACGACACTGCTGGTCGCAGTCGTCACTACTAGTTACTCTCGTTACGACGAGGATGTGTAGTAATTCGCTCTCAATCTGCACGTAACGTAGAACTACTACAAACACTTTTCGACTTTGTAAGGAACAGCATAAGATCTAGTTTGAAGTGCGGAAGGTGCAAAATGATTAGCGAACATTTGAACAATGCAGTTCGGAATAGAGCGCTTATCTTATTTGTTTTGGGGTCAACCAGTTCAGGCGCCCACGCGCGCTCTGCGCCGCCTGGCAGACAGCAGGCGGAGGCCGAGCGCCGACAATGAGCTGTTTGTCTTTATTATACCACATGTATATTATAATGTGCGAAAAACGCATCATCTTTAGATACGAGTAGTATGTAATAAAACAACTTTCCGGGTCTGTCTATTTATCACTAGTTAATAATACGAGTACATAAAGTCCGACCGAATGTTCCGTTTCGATATCAGCCAGTTTCGGCCAAAAACTGGTACTGGTTTCAACTTAGTTTCGGTTTCAGCCAAAAAGTGGTCTAATATTTGGTTCAACTAAAACCAACTTCTTTAAACTAAAGATTGCGCTAGAGGCCTAAATACTGACCGTCTCGTTCGTCTAATAAGATGTGTATAATAATCAACTAGATTCACTAGTGCAATTCTGTGAAAGTTAGAGATGATTTTTGAATAGTCAGTCTTGATAACTTTTTCAAGTAAATATTTTAAATTTTTGGCAATTTATCTGCTGCCACATGAGTTTCGGTTACGGTTTCTGACGCAACTGGACTGAGCCTGGGGTGGTTACGGTTTCGGCTAAAAATCGTGTTTCGGTCGCGCGTATTTTGCGTACGGGTGGAACAAATGTGTCATTCGGTCCACCCCAGCTCCTCAAGGAAGGCCAGCAGCACCTTGGCGTTACTGACCATTTCGCGGAGATTACTTGGGTCGACTTATAATAACGTTACAACGAACAAACAGAAACGACCTACTTGAGGAGCGAGCAACGGCACTCCATTGTCATGTCTAGCGGAATTAATTTATTTAGTAATGGCTCTAAATATTATAAGTAAACGATATTATTATTGTTTATTTGAATTAAGTAGTACTATGAGAATTGAAAGGGCTTCGCCTGGTTTTAATTGTAACGAGTTCTTCTGAGTGGTATCAAGCGATGATGCGCCACAGTTCAATGGATTCTAAAGCTTTGATATTATGATATCAAAGTGAGTAGTGAGGAAGGCATGGGCACGCCACCATTATGGCGGTAAGTCCCCTCTTTGAGGAGTGGCTGGAAAGACCTCACGGCGACCTCTTTACCTTCCGCATGTCGCAAGTCCTCACCTGACATGGTCAGTTCGGGAGATTGCTGAACCGGATTCGGCCGGAAGGAACGCCCGGGTGTCACCATTGTGTGGACCACCCGGAGGACACGGTGGAGCATACGGTAGAGGTGTGCCCCACCTGGGTAGAGCACCGCTGTTTTTCGCGGAGGCGCTCAACGGCAGCGATCTCTCGCGCCAAGTCTTAGTACAGGCCATGGTCCGGAGCGAGGAAAAGTGGCAGGTGATCGCCTCCTTCTGCGTAGCAGTAATGCTAGCAAAGGAGGCGGCCGCACACGAGAGGCAACAGCCCTCACGCCCCAGCCGCCGAGATCCCGAAAATCATTTCCTTTCACTCTAATTGCTATCCTGCCTCTACTGTTTTGTTCTGTTATTGTTCTTTTCTTTTTCCATATCTTTGTATGAAATTGTGTAACTTATAATATATATATATATATATATATATAATATTTATATATTTTCTTTTATATGTAACAGCTATATTATTTCTATGTATAGTCTAGTATATAATTTAAATTTAATATTTACACTATTAATTTTCTGTACACCGCAAACTACCCCCCTTTGTTTCTATTTCAAATTCTTACATTCCACCCTAAGGTTGTCTGGTAGATATCGCTGTCAGCGATAAGACCGCCTTTGTACCCATAGATTTAAGTTAATGTAAAAGTTTTTGTTACTATTTTGGTGTACAATAAAGTTTATTCTATTCTATTCTATTCTATCCCGATCCCGATTTCCGGCCACCGTAGGTGCGGGCTTGCGGACGGCGAGCAATGGATAACTTGCCGTCCGACTGTCCGGACCAAGCCCAAGTCCTGAGATGTCAGCAACCGTAGGGGCCTAGCAGGGTCAAAGCCTACTGGAGCTATGGGTGATGCAAAAGAGAACCCCGGGGCCCTGGAAGGAAAGAACAGGAGTGGGTTTTAGTCAGTAAAAGTCTGACACGCCGCGTGATGGCATTAGATTTATTATTACTATTTTACTATTACTTTTTTTTAGGTGGGAAATCCCCACCTAAAAAAAGTAAGGAGCTTTATAATGCATTAGGTACCTCCTCGATTCACAACCAGGACCGTACCTACAACCCCACCCGAGAGTTACGTTCACTCAGTTAACCTTGAACATCAATATTTTAAGATTCAACTCGTTCAAGCTTAATTCGGTGGACACTAGGTTATCACTGAATGCAGCTTTATCATTCCAATAAAGTATATTGAACTGATAAACCTATAATGAACACCGTATTCCATGACGCATGCCATGCGTTAGGTCAGGTTGCTTTGCGAGCATGGGATCATCGTCTCACTTATTAATACCCTAAAAGACTCATTAAAGAAAAAATATATCAAAAGTACCAGAAACAGTGAACGATTCCGTAATTGATTTGGTTTTACGGTATATCTAAATGTTTTTAACGGGTTTAATCCGTTCACCGAATAAAAGAGTTGGAAAAATTGTTTGTTTAATTAAAAACTTAACTAACCCGTTCACAACGTACGATACAATTGTGATTGTGAGTTGACCCTATCGAAAACTTTAATGTATTTAAACTAGTAGAATTTTAAACGATATCTCTACTCTGCTTACTTCTCTATTAGATGAATTGATGGTGGACAGAGAATACAAATATGTGAACAACCAATACCTATGCAGCTAATTAATAAAACGCTTAAATATTTAACGTTGCGTGAACCCTGGGTCCCTGGAACGAAGGCAAAGAAGGTACAGGAGTGGGTTTTTAGTCAGTAAAAGTCTGACACTATCTCACGCTCGGGCCAAGAGCGCGGGATGTCATTGGATGATTTTCCCATCGGAAAAAAAAACGCATAAACATATTATTTATTTTATTATTATTTCCTTTATTCATTGTAAACACATATAAATTACATTTTTAAATATTTTTTTTAAACTAAATCATACAAAAAAAACATTTAAAAATATAAATACTATTTATTATTATTATCTATAATTTAACGTTGCGTTTATACGCTGATGTCAGTGTTGCACGGTGTTGCCAGTTAAATAAAACTAAATATAAATAGGGAATATTATAAGCATGTAATTTTTTTATTTGCCGATTAAATATTTTTAGCTCTAGTAAACAAATATGAAAGAATTTTTTAAATATTATCATCAACGACGAAGTTATAAAGCTAATAGGAGTCCGACATAGACTTGAGTCCCAACTACATCACGAACGTGCGGCCGCCATAGAACACGTATATTCGTTTAATATTGTTATTAATCTAATTTTAATAAAAAAAATTACGGTCAGTATTCTATTTTTGTATGGGTATTTAATGATAAACAGATTAGGTAACAAATATTTTTTTCATGCATATTCCCTAATAAGGAAAAATAGCTCAAATAATATGTATGTTTTTTCTTTAAACGATAATAACCTTAATTGACTGTAATCAACTATACCTAAATATATCGTTATAACGTAGGCACCTATAACATTGTTATAGTTAATCATGTTCAGCCGCTATGTAGCCTGTTGCTACGGTATACCATATTAGTAATCTGATATAAAATCTAATCACAAAACAGCTAATGAATTGCTTCAATCTACTATACTGAATCACATATTTGCAGTAGGTAAGGCTTTTCTGGAGTCCCTGGGCCTTGGCACACAATGCAGCGCGAACACAAACACCCGCTGGCCCTAATTAGAAAGTGTGTTCACAGCGAGCGCTGCACTCTAGCTCCGCCGTGTCAGCTGTATGCTAGAGCACACAGCTGACACGGCACAACTGGTGAGCCGCCATGACACAAGTGTGGTCTGTGACTAGTCTGTTTGTGCCCCATTATCGAGTCTACCGCACCGCTCTTCCTTTCGTCGAAATATTTTAAAACAAATGTCACACAAAAAACGAAGACTGCAGTGGCAAATAGGAGACGGCTCAGGACGAAGAGTAAACATATTGAGCCCCCATCTAGAGGAAACTTGTGAAGACAGTCAAGATTTTTTAAAAAACAACATGATCCTGGGAAATATTTGATTCTCAGTAATCTAGTCGTACATTCACGTGTAGGAGTAATAATTTGATTGATTAAACACAGAGTCAATATGTGCGTCAAGTGGGTCGCGGCCGTCGGCACCCAGCGAATGAGCCGGAGATGATATTACCGTGGCCGTACATCACGATTGCAAAACTCTTATAACAAACGCATCATTTTAAGTTTGTCAGTTGATGGCCGTTACTTCTGTGAAATATCAAAAGCCATGTAAGGATTTTCCAAACTAGTTCTCGTAGATCTATCTAGTCGAATTCTTAGTAGTTATAAAACTGGAATCGTGTTTGAAAGATAACAGAATAGCGGAACACAGAACCTGATTTCCTTAATATGTAGTATATAACGTTTATTGAAGCCAACAAGCGACTAGTATGGCAGTTAGACAGCTTTAATATCAGTAAAGCATATCTTGCTAAGACAGGATCATTTATTTATAATGACTCGTAGCGAAAAGAAGAATTTATTAATTTCATGATTCACAATGTGAGATCACTCACTAATATTGCGTGTTTTCCAATAAACGTTTAAGTCAAAGGCCTGTCTGGCCTTTGACTTAAACGTGTACTTTAGCCTTTGAGAAGCACAGCTGGTGCGAACGGTGAAAGTTGTCCCGAACGGAGCCGTCGTCGTGATGAAACCGTTGCACTGCAGGTTTTCAGCAAACGTTACGAGAATTTCTAGGTGAAGCTCAGACCATGCTAGACGAGAGACGCGAAATCTAACGCTAGCGTCAAACCTCAACCAGCTGGTCCCAGGGTTCTGGTACGAGGGCTATTGACCAAGCAGATACAGGTCGCTACTGTCCGGGTATGGCGATACAAGTCCGCAGATCGGGATGGAATGTAGATCTTTCTTCGCATGTCATCCTCTACAGCTTACCTATGGTACTCAACAGTAAGCTCCCGGCACACCTAGAAGTTAACGACATCCTCAGTTAACGTCAATAGGACTTTCGCCGATATCGGTCAACTGGGGATCATCTAGCGTATGCCTTCCATATCTGGAGTGAGGCTATCGAAAAGCAGCAAATCACTCAAATCTCAAAAGGCTTTTAACTGGGTCTAGCAAAAAAGGTTTTAAGGGTAAGCTTCCCTCAATTGGTCTACCCGATGGATTGTGTGCTTGGATTGCAGACTTTCTGAGGGATCGGTCCATCCAAGTGATCATTGGATGCAGTATGTTGGTAACGTGTTAAAGATAACCAGAAAACATTAATCGTTCATTCCCGTAAGTCCTACTGAACTAAATTGAAATGGATCCAATAGATCGTTTTTTAAACTCCTACTCAATTTATTACGGTATAATATAAAGAATTTATAAGTATCTATTGGTTGCATATGGAGCACGGTGCGGAAGCAATAGCACTTGAGTGATTGTAGTCAGTGGCACAATGCAGCTCCAACTCCTAGCGGTAGCTCTCGGCGCTACATTGCGCCACCGCCCGCCCCGACCACTATCTCATTACCGCATATAATGGATGAAACGAGTTGTGAGCACAATAACTCGTTTGTGAAATCATCAAATTGCCTCCGAATTCAACTGTACTTGAATAGTCTGCCTGAGTCTCACGGCACGATTGCACGACGTCACGGAGAACACTGATTGTAATGGTTGTTGATCAAAGATGCTAAATTCGACTATCTGGATGAGGCTATCGACTGATCTCCTGTCAAATAAGAATTTATGAGCCATAGCTATGGCTCATTCAATTAGTTTACTAATCATCCTCTGAATGTTCGGGATGTAACGTCACGTCATTGACTCGAACGGAACATTCGGATAGTAAGCTGTAGCTACAACGAATACTCTCAAAAATCAACCATGTACGAGTATGTAATCTGAAGATTCGAAAAGTAGTCTTCATCGTGATGAAGTAGTCTTAGAGCAGTGAATCTTGTCTCAAGTCTAACATCACACGAGCGGCTCACATCAACCGATCAACCGTGAAATTGGTATTGATATCTATCTAATGGAACTATTCGTTTGCATGTAAAAACTCAATGGAGCGAATAATAACTCAGCAATGAAAATAACGGTAAAAGTGAAACACTATTAATACTTTAGAAGGACGGAGGTCGTTAAGGTTGTCTACGTCATCTACGAGAGTGAAGCAGTCGCTGCTATAAGCTAGTGGAGAGGCGGTTTACTTCTTATTTTATAATTGGTTCGGTTCGGTAAAGTTTCGGTAGACACTTTTGAAAATTGTATTGCCGTGACTTGAACTAGGTCAACACGCGCCGGACTGATCGATTGAAAGCGATAAGCTATCAACCACTAAATATTTAAGCTGCCATGTCCGGAGTTTATTGCAATTAGTTACACTTACACCAATGTGATACAGACTCGAATATTGACACGTCCACTAGCGAAGTTCAAAGGCTATTTAATTTGTTTAAATGTGGTGCAATACGAAGAACAGCTAGCGTATTTTAAACAAAGAATAGTAATTGCATAGATATATTGATAATTTTGGACGCTGGGCACCGCACCTAACGGGATGACTGGAAGTAGATAACGTCAGCGCCTAGACAGCCGTGTCCTTTAGTATTACGGAAATGTTCGCGGTAAACGAGTACGACACTACCAGGGACCGTACAACCCCGAATATAAGTTAATTCTTTCAAAAGGGTTACAGATTGTATGCCTACAGTAACGGAAAATGTTACCTCTTCGTAGTGTTAGCCCTTTCATAACACTAACGTTAGGGTAACCCTATCAATAAGTTAACTAGTTCAAGATGTTACCGGTTCCAATTGAAGCAGATAACCCTTTGAAAGGGTTTGTCGGGGTAATCAAAGGGTTTTAAATAAAATCATTTTAAATTACGTTGGAGTGGAAGAATAGATTTTGATCTTCCCTTCGGGCACTAAATGATGAGTGAGACGATCGAATGACATTTATGATTCCGTAAAAAAGACAAGATTATACATGAAACAATCCCGACTATTCCAGAAAAAAAAAATACATTTAACTTTAAAATCACTGCAATAATAACCATAAAATGTGAATGTGCATGCGAATGTGTATGGACTGTGGAGTCGCTAGGTCCTAGATTGCGTGTTGCTACTTGACGCGTACCTGCCGAATGCATGCAGTTTAGTACTTTAAAGTAAGGCACGAGAGATAAAATTACAATATTTGTAGTCCGAAAGGGTAACTCTGTTACAGTCGTTGAAGGGGTAACCCGTTCAAAACGTGTTACCGTTAAAAAGTATAAACCATCAAGAATGGGTTTTTGAATATACAGGTAAACAAATCGAAAGGGTTTGGAAGAGGTTATCCATTGATGAGGGTTTTCGTAAATAAGTGTAACCAATATGAAATGGGTTTTAAAACAACACTTTGTCAAAACCCTATCAAAAACCCTTTCAATGGGTAACCAAAATGGTCCCTGGACACTACACACCGCATAGATGTGGAAGTAGAATATGCGTGTGATACACTACATGTGCTTAGCATGCTGTCTTTTAGTTAACTAGATATGAGGTATACTAAGTTAAGTCTCAGAGTCATCATCATCATCTTCCTGCCCTTATCACGTATTATTTGGGGTCGGCGCAACACGTTTTTTTCTTCCACTCTGCCCTGTTACTCGTCATGCTATCACTAACTTCCTTTTCTTTCATATCACTCTTCACACAATCCATTAATCTTTTCTTTGGTCTCCCTCTTCCTCTCCGTCCCTCCACATGTAAACTCATAACTCTTTTAGTAACATGCGTTTCATCCCTCCTCTTCTCCTCATGTGAAGATGACCATACCAAGACAAACGATTCCCTTTCAACTTTTCAGTCACTGGCGCCACTTTCAAACTTCCCCTAATATATTCATTTCTCACTTTATCCATTCTCGTCACATCACACATCCAAGTTAAGTCTCAGAGTAATCCATGGTAAACAAACCAGGAACAAGCGGTCAACACTGCATCAGTCTTTTTGCGAGTCAATTATTTTATAGTAGGTATTGATCGATTGCGCTTGAAATCTTTAGCCCATAAAAACCGAACTCGTCAATTTTATGGAGCGTGTCGGTCGGCTGAGGAAAATTAGACAATTGATGCTTCAACGGTGAAAACTAGCGACAGAATACTGCAATACTTTTTGATAGTATTTTCCGTTACATCATTTACATAACTGAACAACCCTACAGAAAGTTTATTTGATTACCAACTAAATCCATTACGTACATATATTTATTTTTTATTGTATTTTATATATAATAGCTATATTATATCTATTTATAGTCTAGTATATAATTTTAAACCAAATTTTTACTTTAATAATTTGCAGTACACCGCAGACTATCCCCTTTTTCTATTTCAAGTTCTTACAGTCCATCCTAAGGCTGCCTGGTAGATATCGCGATAAAACCACCATTGTACCCATAGATTTAAGATTTAGGTTAGTGTAAGATTTAAATTTTGCTACTATTTTTATGTAGAATAAAGTTTATTCTATTCTAAATCAGTATAATACCTAGCCAACCGAGATCGATGCTGATCTCGCCAGGAAAGACGAGGAAGAGAAACGTCTAACCTAACCAGCTTGCGAAAATTTGATTACAAAAATCTGTGATTGACCCATCCCACCATTAAGAATTTCGAATATTAGAGAGACCTTTGGTCTCTACAATAATTACTGTAAGCACGACGACGATTGTTAAGTTTATTTCCACATTTTGACACACGTGTACAAAGTCAAGATGGGTATGTTACATAAGTCCCGTCACGAGGCATTTAATGCCCTGTAATGTGCAGTGACCGGAGATTTAAAACTGAGAGGAATTCGAGAATCGTAAAGGCTAATCGTTGAACTGTTGCCGGTCAAGAGTGTGCGTGTGTTCGTCGACCGTTAAGTGCGTTTAATGTGTGCCTCGGCTTCCGCAACCAGCCGGACTCCACGGCCTGTCTCATCAGGCGACCCTCATGCATTTAATTCGAGGTGGCGTTGTGTGTGTACACTAATTATTGTTATGCACACAGCGCTTAAAGCGTAAAGGAATAACCTATCTATTGTAAGTTAAAGAGGCTAATATAATTTCATTCCGGTACAATGCTTTTTTAAAGTGTCAATAAGAGCATTCGACTTCGGCACCGCTTCCGAATCCGAAACAACTATTCCGCGGGGGTTAATAGAGCTGTAAGAAATCTAACCTCTCGGGCGAGGAGGGCACTTCGCTCGTTTTTGTTTCTCTATACTTTTCTGCATAAATGGACAAAGCATCTCACATAACTAGTTTGTTAGCCAGCCGAACTGTGAGTGTGTGATGACGTCATCGTCATCAGCAAGAATGTAAAAGAGCAAGGACTCGGGTCCGCACTAAACAGGTACAGGTAGTATGAGTCAACCACCAAGCGCACTAAAACGTATCGCTGCCGAGCGGCTACAGTAAGCACAATAGTAAACGCTAATATTATACAAGTCATGTTTGTCTTCAGTATCATGAATTCTTAGCTTATAAAATACATGTAGATTTTATGTCCTATTTGCTCTGGTCAGCGAATGCGAAGACAGGTTTAGTGATGGAATAGTAAAGACAACGAATCAAACCTCGAGTCTAATATTTTCACCAGACTTTTGTAACGCAATAGATTTTGAAAGCTTTCAATGTGATTCACCATCAAAATGACCATATTAATTTTGATGGCTTCTGATTCTACTGTTAATAGGTATTCAGAAGTCACAATTTGTACTGGTTTATATCAGCAAGCGGTGTGGAGTAGTACTACTGCACTGGCACGGGCTGTGGCAGTGATCAATGTGACCGTTACCAGTGTCAGGCAGTATATTAAATGATCTCTTACCGTAAGCTACGGCTCGATTCAACAACCGGCCGTTTTAAGTAGTTCGCTTTCATAAAATACAAGTCAACGCACAGTTCTCGGCTTATCTCTACCAGAATATGCTCTCGTGAATTAGTTCAGTAGTTTTTGAATGTATCGCGAACAGACAAACAGATGCGGTGGAGGACTATGTTTTATAATATGTATAATATATAATAATATTTATGGATAAGTAGTTAAAGTCGTGCGTTCATACTTAGGTCGTCTTATGTAAAAGATACACGTGTTCTCAAATAAAACATCTACCCGAGCATAGCATTGTGACGTATTTTTTGTAATACTATATTTACTAATTTTCCTGAGTGAATGATTGGGCAGTTGTGCACTGAGCTGAGCAGCCCTGTCGTGGCGCAAGGTCGTCGGCCGCGCCACGCGACTTGCGCTCGCCCATCAACGCTCGCATTATACCGAGCCCCACAAATAAATGCAGCAAGTAATCGACACAGTGGCAGTGCGCACCGAGCCAATTGAACTTTTGTCTTGTCGATAGATCATCTTCTATAACGTTACGTACTCGCCGTATTGAAATTGACCCTTTAGAATTCAAGTTGCATTAAAAAATGTGATTCTGATTGATTATTAAGTAATTAAATAATGTGTAGGCTTATTAGTTACTATAATATGGCGGTAGCCTTCCGCTTGATCTGCAGGGTGTGTGAGCCCTATGTATGCACCTAAGGTTCTATGGTGGAGGTCAATGGCCATCATGCTCTATGTTGTCGTCGTAGCACAGGGAAGTTTTCGTGAATCATGCTTTCGATAACGTAGTTCGTAGAGCCCTTATATCGGTCAACGTCCCTTGCTCGAGCCTCAGGGTCTGAGAATCTGACGGGAAAAGGTCGGATAGGCTGAAGCTGGTGCCGTGGAAAAATGGGAAGCGAGAGCTTCGAGACGTTACATGCGTCAGCACTGTTGCCGTCAGCCACCTACGTCGCACCGTCCGCTCTCTATCGGCCGCGCCGGAAGACGCTTGCTTAAAGAAGAGGCTTAAGTAAGGGCCCTTGGAGACGTTGTACCATTTCGTGCCTATAGCAGCGGAGACCCTGGGCAGCTGGAGAACAGAAGTTAAGAAGTTCGTTCACGAACTGGGGCGCAGACTGAACGACGTGAGTGGTGACCGTGACTCCCGCTCAGGGTCGTTCCTGGTGCAGAGGTGAGCCATTGCCATTCAGCGTGGGAACGTAGCAAGCGTTATGGACATCTTTGCGCCAGAAGCAACCATGGGTGAGTTATTCTGGTAAGTTTTGTTTTTGATAATTATTTATTTTTAATTGTCCCTGGTATTAATTAACTTAATTTGTAAATATTGTATGAATAAAAGTTAAATGCGACTAAATCAATTTAATCAGATAAACTACTAGTGACAATTTCAACCGTCTAACTATGACGGTTCATGAGATACAGCCTGGTGACACAGATGGACAGCGAAATATTAATAATTTGGTCCAATTTTTACTCCTAAGGCACGGAATCCTAAAAAATACCGTAGTCTAGTGATCGTGCTGTGCAGGTGGACTGTTGCTTTCGGTGGGATGTTGTACAACTGTAGGTGCGAGTCATCTGATATCCACCTACTAGCTATTTAAATATACATATATTATATTATATATATTATACTAGCTTTTGCCAGCGGCTTCGCCCGCGTGAAAATAGAAAATATAGGCCTATGTTACTCAATAACAAAGTAGCATTCTACTGGTAAAAGAATTTTAAAAATCACTTCAGAAGTTTTTGAGTTAAATCGTAACATACAAACAAACCAAAATCAAATCTTTCCTCTTTATGATATTAGTGTAGATATCGATTAGTATAGATTATTATAGCTGTCCCCGCGGTTTTATCCGCATCTTTGGTTACTACTTTATCTGTAGATAAAGCAGGCTGTAGCCTTCTTCGATAAAAGGGCTGTCCAAGACTATTATTATTTTTTATTTAGAATTAGTAGTTCCTGAGGTTAGAGCGCGGAGCATTCAAACAAAGAACAAACCTACGATAAACTATTTTAGTTTAAGACAAAAAAATGACAAAAAACGAACCTCCATAGGCTGCGATAGTATTGATTGTATAACACAAAGAGTAAAATATAAGACCCGTCCTGATACATCAAACGTGTATCTGTCGAGTGTTGGGGATCACGCTGGAGGGGCGACTATTTCTGTGCATCCGCCAAGGTGGCCTCCCCGCGCTCTGCACTGATACACACACTTCGAAAAATGCATCCTTATTGGAAGCTGCGACAAAATCTACGGTACCTCGACATACAAATAATGACGAATGTCTCTTCTCACCTGAGGATTGAGATGGTAGGAGGCAACATTATGTTGTATTACATAACTTGCCTAATTATTTATGATAATTCTTTTACCATATCCCACTACCAATAGGAACATCTCCCATGTTACAGCAAATGTTGTCATTAGAGTTACTGTGTTTACGTGGTGCGATTCATTATATCCAAACTATTATTGGAACAAAAGTAACTAGGTGTTTCTGACATTCCAAACCTATCTTGACTATGACTTTAACTCCAGATAATGTGATGAGGCTTTTGTAAGGTCGGGCTTTATGGGGCGATAAAATCAGACTAGCAGGCAGCACAAGAGCCCGCCGTTCGGTAACCGTCCGGACCGAGCCCAAGTCATCAATGATTGCATCTCCGCTTACCATCAGGTGGGATCGCAGTCAAGCACTGGTTTATATCAATTAAAAAAAAAAAAAAAAAAGTCGACGACGGCGCGTACTGTTCCACACGCGCCGCAAGATGTCAGCAAACCGTAGGGGCCCAGCAGGGTCGAAGTCTACTGGGCTAAGGAATCCATCCCGCAAGCGCAGGATCCCGCACCTTTTTTGCGGGATTACTCATGCGGCATCCCGCAAGTCTCCGGGATTGAAGTTTTTTATAAGAACCGCCGCCGTTTTTGATTATTTATTCCTTAAAAGCAGCTGATTTTATACGAAAATCGTAAACTGCTATTCGGAAAATCTTCGAAACTCGATTAGGGAATCGGAATATTTACATAGGTAGGTAAATTTATAAGAAACCCTCGGTGTGCAAGTCCGACTCACACTTCACCGGTTTTTATGTCTAGAACTAACAAAAAACGAAAAAGAAACTAAAAATCTCAATCCCGCAAATCCCGCGGGATTGCTGACAGTAATCCTGCGGGCAAGCGGGATTGCGATTTTGAAGTGGAATTGGATTCACTAGCTGGGGCCAAAGGTTTGCTTCTGAAAGGAAAAGTCTGCCCTGGTATGAAAGGCAACGCAGAAACAGGAATAGGAAAAGTCTGACACACCCTTTCGCTCCGACCTAGAGCGAGAGATGTCATTGGATGACGTTTTAACCTAAAAAAATGTACATATGGGGTCTTCAAGAGTGAATAGGATCATACTTCTATTTCATATTCATGACAATCATACTTGTCAGCACGCATGCTCCAACATAGACCACAGCATTGCTTATCAGGTGAGATAGAGTTTAAAAGTAACCTATCAAACAAAAAAAAAAAAAAGAAGAACTATGCTCAGCAATGGGTGTAGTTGGATGTGGATGAGGATGAGCACTTTAATTTGTAGATAAAACTTTCATTAAGTTTGCAGATCCTATTCATGATAATGCTCCTATCAGCCCAACAGTTCTGGGTAAGGACATAAACTTACTCAACAGCTACACCAAATGAATAATATGTCAAGTGCGTCACAGCTATCATACTTGTTATTTTTATATCTGACTTTAGTGCATTTGAATGTGTTATCTTCCATATTTACAAATACTAAGAACCGTCATGCCTGTATTCTCCTGAACTCATATTAGTCACATTAGGTCAGACATTATTTATTTTCCTGTACCTTGTATTTCAATTATTGTGAAAATATCAAATTAATTTTAAATGTTATTTTATTGTTTATTTGCTTTTTAGTTACCAGTAAAGCAACATTTAACATTTAGTTAATCATTATAACAAATATTTCAGACTAATCAAAGTATACCAATAACTTTTTAACACATAAGCTGGTACAACCAAACTAAGTGTTTAGTATAGAGGGAAAATACATCCTTAATTCATTAAACCCACCTTTCATTGACTTTCTATTGTGTCTCTAATTACGCTACTCAAAAGGTTAATCCAATGAATTTGTAAAATAATAAATTTTATTTGTGTTGCCTAAAATTTTTAAACAAAAAATAAAATTTTGTACTGGTTCTGAGAATATAACAGCATACAATATACAATGCCACTAGAAGTTAAGATGAGATTTCAGGTAAGTATAGAGAGAAGACATTTAAACAACACTTAGCGAAACTAGCACGCCAGTGTGCAGTGAGTGAGTGAGCCTCTGCCAGACGATGAGCACCAGGCATTGTTCTCAACTGAGCTACTACACCATTGTAACCCAAGCATTGTATGGAAATCTATCATCCCAGTTATCTTTATGTAAATTATATTATGAGACATATAGAATTAATAACAGGGTTAGGGCTGATTATTCAACAAATTTAACAAATAAACAAGGCAGTATGACTACTTTTGTATCGAATACTAGCTTCTACCAGCGGCTTCGCCCGCGTGAATATAGGTATCTCCATATAAACTTTAGACCCCCGTTTCATCCAGTTAGGGGCTGAATTTTGGAAATCCTCTCTTAGTGCTCGTTATTTCATGCTCCTAGTCTCAGTAGTTTTGGCCACGAAGCAGGCTGTGCTTTCATATGTTAGTCAGTCAGTTTCTCCTTTTATATATCTGTGCCTCCTGTGTCAAATGATACATCTCCACTTTACAGGAAAACAAAAACAAGTTTAAAAAAATCTTAGTTCGTGAACTAAGTGGGCTTGGTTAAACTTGAGTACCTTTTTTTGTAGATAAAAACATTCACTATCGTAATGAACTTTATTTTTAATTGTTAATATTATAATTTTAAAGTAATTCAAGAAAAACGTGTGAGTTGTACTTTTTTCTATTTATAATGTGTGCTAAAATTATGTGATACATAATATAAGTACAGATAAATTATGCTTTACCTAATAAGTGGTCTTTATGTAAACTGATAAATATACATGAAGCAAAAAATCTAATATCTAATCATAAGACTATGTTACTAGGGAAATGTTGCTCAAACTAATGATAAACATACTACCCCAAATTATTTTATATTAGATATATAGACATTAGATATATTTTATATTGTATTAGATAGGTTTGCTGACGACATAGTAGTCATGGCTGAGACTACGGAGGAGCTCAGTACAATGCTTGGTGACCTCAGTAGAGCTTCCGAAAGAGTGGGACTTAGAATGAACATGGACAAAACCAAAGTCATGGTAAACAGCCATGTAGCACCCACTCCTATCAAGATCGGGGACTCTACACTCGAAGTTGTGGACGAGTTTACCTGGGACAGACGGTCCAGTTGGGAAAGTCTAACTTCGAGAAAGAGATCAATCGTCGAATCCGACTGGGCTGGGCAGCGTTCGGGAAGCTGCGCGGTATCTTCTCGTCCAATATACCACAGTGTCTCAAGACGAAAGTCTATGACCAGTGCGTGTTGCCAATAATGACATATGGCTCTGAAACGTGGTCGCTTACAATGGGCCTCATCAGAAAACTCAAAGTCACCCAAAGGGCAATGGAAAGGGCTATGCTCGGAGTTTCCTTGCGTGATCGAATCAGGAATGAGGATATCCGCAGGAGAACCAAGGTCACCGACATAGCACGAAGAATCGCCAAACTTAAGTGGCAATGGGCAGACATTGCTTGCAGAACGGATGGTCGTTGGGGCCGAAAGGTTCTGGAATGGCGACCACGTACCGGAAGACGTAGCGTTGGAAGGCCTCCTGCAAGGTGGACCGATGACCTGGTAACGGTTGCGGGAGTACGATGGATGCGAGACGCACAGGACCGTTCATTGTGGCGACACTTGGGGGAGGCCTATGTCCAGCAGTGGACGTCTTTCGGCTGAAATGATGATGATGATGAGATATTTTTACTTATCAGTCCCCTATGGCCGCCAACCTCAAATAACGGGACAAGGGCAGTCCCCTATGGTCAAAATAAAACTGAATTGCATCAGTTTGCAAAAAATATGTCTTTTAAAATATATGTGTTAAATCTTAAATGATACAAGTCCAGTTAATGGCAAACTAAATAAATCACTAAAATAAATATAAATTTTGTAAACAAATACAAGTCTTAGAAAAATAATCAGCTTTTACTAAACTTCATCAAAACCACTAACAAAGTAAAGCACGGATGTATCAAAATTCTTAAGAGAGGTAAATTGAGATCCTAATAACATAATTTTGCAATCCAAATGTAACTTCGGGCACGCCATAATCATAGCAGTAAGTGCGAGGATACCACGGTTTCCCGCGAAGTGGTGAGCCTCCTTGCTAGCCTGTCATGATGGAATTTGGAGGTAACAGTCCTTGTACGATTTGCGCGTGGAAATGCAAAGCCTGGGCGAAACTCCTCTGCCGCGTCAAGTCACGGCATGGCGGACAGAGTTCCGACGGGATCGCGTGGTGGAATGGCCACAGTGAAAACGTCACGACGTCCTCACCTTCCGCATGACGCAGGTCCTCACCGGCCATAGTAAGTTTCTGCACCTGAGCGGACCGCCCGGAGGATATGGTGGAGTATACGGTGGAGGTGTGTCCCACTTGGGCGGAGCGACGGGCACGAGGATCCGTGTACTCGTGGGGGCGCTCGGCGGCGGCGACCTCTCACGCCGAGCCCTGGTACAGACCATGGTCCAGAGAGGGGGGGATTGGGCGGCGATCGCCTTATTTTACGAAGCAGTAATGCTAGCGAAGGAGGCGGCTGCACGGGTTAGGGGACTGACGTCCTCACGCCCAAGAAGCCAGGACCCCGACCCCGACTTCCAGCCAACGTAGGCGTGCGTTTGCGGACGACGAACAACGGGAAGCTCGCCGTCGGGCCTTCTGATAACCGTCCGAGCCGAGCCCGAGTTGTCGCCGGTGCGTAGTGTTACACGCGCCTTCCTCAAAGAAATTTCAGCAAAAAGGTATGGGCTCGGCAGGGTCGAAGCCTACATGGCCATACCATGGGTTGACTTCTGAAAGGGAAACCCATGGTCCTGTGGTTCAATCCACACCTATATTCATTGCAACCAAGGAATATAGGTGTGGTTTTAGTTAGTAAAAGTCTCTGTCTGTTTAAGACACGCCTTCCCACTCCACCCTAGAGCTGGAGAAGTGATTAGATGATTTCACATTTTGAAAACACAAAAAAAAAAACACTCTAGTTGATACCAATCTCTTAGCAAGTGAATATCCACACTTGTGTGCTTCTTCTGTCCTCGTCACCCTCATGATACCACTTGTTTCATTAAGCACATCATGTTCTTCATAGATTTTTTTTTAAGATTTGCTTTGAGTTTTAGATACATTTCAACTTACATTCGTTTACACATAAAAATTTGTGAATAAACTGATATTACTCTAATTATAACAATATTCACAATAAATATAATTATTGAAATATAAAATGTGAAATTAATAGAATCATACTTATACCATGAAGCATGAAAAAAAATATGTGAAGCAATTGCCTTAAGGGGTTACAAGTTTAATATATAAATATTCATGAAAAAAAATTGCCAAAATCCCGAAAGTTATATCGCTTTGCACAAACTTATCTTCGATATGATGATAGAAGAATGTGAGTTAGACCAAAAAATCGTCATTTTTTATAAGTTCTAGTAAAATTCTCAAAAATTATATAAGTTGAGTTGTATCACTCTTCACAGGAGGCACAGATATATAGATAAATATGCCAGACAGCCTTCAAAAAAGATTTAAAAGTAAAAATTATATGTTAATTGAAAAATCAGCTTTT
Organism: Mythimna vitellina; assembly: GCA_949316375.1. NCBI lineage: Eukaryota > Metazoa > Arthropoda > Insecta > Lepidoptera > Noctuidae > Mythimna > Mythimna vitellina. The sequence goes on along the minus strand of OX438692.1, from coordinate 432,021 downwards.
AGATAATTTTTAAAGGTCAAATAAATTGGTAAGTACCAACACAATTAGTTGTAGTTTTAAAATAGAAACAAACACAGAAGGTGACCACTGAGCTGCCACTGAAGATGCTATGGAAGTGGTAGTTTTGAGCCAACAGCATTTGAATGATGGGCACAAGAATACAGACAATATTTTAAAAAAGAATAACACCAATAATACTTTTGTCTGAACTTAGGTTTAAGTGAGCTTCTGACTGGCTGTTAGTGAACTTACTCATGTAGTTAATTTTGGAATATTATCACAAGAGTTTTATAAAGGTAAAAGATAGTCTGTATGTCATTATGTATATATGTCAGTGTGTGTTTGTTACTACTCTATGCACAAACGGCTGAATGAATTTGGACGAAATGTTTGTGCCTGCAACTAGCTTAATTAACATCAAAAACACAAGTTTAATATAATCAGTCATTAATTACTCCTACTTAGATAGGTATTATTATGCTTCAGCAATCTACTAGTAGAGCTCCCTATCAGCTAGCAGCTCAAGACTGCAGGAAACATTAATCAAGTTCATAGGTACAAGTCATGAATAGTATTGACTAGCATGTGTTTACCTTCAGGATAGGCCTGCTTTTTGGCAATGGTGTCGATGACGAAGTGCGAGTTGTTGTAAAGCAGGCCCATGGCGCGCATGTCAAACTGCAGTTTGGCCACGTACAGCGACTTGTTGACGATGGGCTCCGAAAAGCGCACGGGCTCGCGGTCCAGCGCCTCCGTCATCTCCTGCAGCATGCTGCGTGTGATGTTGTGCACATTGCGCCCCATCTGCGCCGCTGCGCCGCCCCAGCACATCGCCACCACACACACACACAACACTAAGGAACGCATAATGGCCATTGCAACCATCTCAGAACACTAACATCGCTGATACGATGCAACACACGACACACCAAGCAACTTATATACACTCTATTTATAATTAGATTGTGGGTAAACTGTCTGTTTGCAAAACAAACTTCGAGATACCCGTTTACTAAACATAAACAGCCGAATGAGGTCGATAATCACTTTAATGAAACTATGAAAACATTACGCCTAGTTTTTCCGCCAGACTTTAAATTAAACAAAAGTTTATTCAATAGTCTATAAAAAAATCACCGATTTAAGTTACGATTCACATATTTTTAACTTGAATCTTTTGTTACAAGAATAAAACAGCCGGCCCGACTCGACGAGTCGGTCGATGATAGCGGCGAACGAACGCCGTTGAACGATTGAATTGATTCAAGGTCTGGCTGGCTGGCTCCGGGATTTGCTCAACTGACATGTCATGTCAACGACCGACAGAAACGAATCTATCATTCGGTCTTTTCATAATGTTACCATCATCAAATTCATGTTTCCCAATATTTTAAAGCAAATGACTATATTTTAGTCAAAAAAGTATTTTTTATCTTGTTTTCAAGATTTTCAACTAAGACTACAAACTCTTATTCGAAAGAATTTAACTAGCCCTATTTCTTCACTGATTCAACGACGCTATTTTTTATTTTATTTGGAATACTTACAGCTAATAAAAACATGTTAACATAATATAATAAAGCTTAAGGCCAATTATTAGTTTTCACTTACAATAAATGAATAAATGTGTTGAAACAATCGGTACATTACACAATATAAATACACAGCTTAAAAACTAAATTAATATATTTGAAGAAATAGATGCTATTACTATCATGTACTAAATAAATAGGATCTGCAATGAAAACATGTGAAGTTTAGAAAACATCACATTCTTTTTATTTTAAGCGTGTTAAAAAGATCGATGTCAACTTTCCGGCAGGCCATATTAAAAGCACGACTCGATCTAATCAGGTACGAGTTTTACCTGTAGCAAGTTCTCACCACTGGTGTGGCCAATAGGTGGGGTCTGCGTAGATATGCACAAGGCACACGTAGTCCTATCTTATTAACCAAATTAGGTACATCTACCAATCCGTTCATGATTCCGAACAAAAATGCTAAATCAGCGATTTTTCTGCGCTCATAGAGAGGAAGAATATAAAATGTCTTGCTTGAATTGAATATACCTTAAAAAATTTCGTTAAATGCTTTCCAAGCGATTAATATAAATGTTATATTATAAGTTCCAAACTTGAGAACCATACTAAGCGACTGCGAACGAAGAACAGTACAGTATTTTAATAGTCTTGATGCTACTGAACCGTGACGAGATTCTATGGATAAAACCAAGTTCCTTAGAAGCCTTTTTAACTACATTATTGACGTGCATGTCAAACACTAGCTTTGAGTCAAATGTCACTCTCAGGTCCTTAAAAAGTTAACTTGGATTACTGGGGTATCTAATATTTTATAAGCAAAATGGATCGTGTTCAGTTTGCGGGTAAAGATACACACATTACATTTAGAGACATTCAAATCTAATCAATAATAATAATTTATTGGTTCTACAGTAATTTTGAAAGCTATTCAAGTCCTCTTGCAGTAAAAGGGAGTCTTCATAAGTAGATATCTGTTTCATGATTTTCATGTCATCTGCATAAAGAAACACTATCGAGTGACGAAAAGAGGACAATGACATGACGTCATTGATGAATATATTAAATAAAAAGAGGTCCCAATAAAGAACCTTAGGGCACCCCGAAAGGAATATTCATTGCGTTGGATCAGTAACCGTTATGAACAATTGTCTGACATCTATTCTCAATGTAAGATGTAAACATATAAAGATTACCCTTATACCGATCAAGAGGAGTTTCTGGGTTAAGATATTGTGGTCTATATGGTCAAAACATTTGCTGTAGTCGGTATATATAACATCGACTTGTGAACTCTGTGCCATGGACGAAAGGAAATCGCTGCAGAGAATTAAATTAGACGTTGTTGACTGACCCGACAAGAACTCATGCGCTTAACGCTAAAGCTCTGCTTGAGGGCCGAATAATCAAGTTGAAGAATCAAGAAGAGGTGATCAGGTCCTATCTCCCTCGCCTTACATGCATGACTGCACATTTGTCCACTACTGGAAGTTTCAGTTACTTCCAGTAACGTGCTTAGAGGATTCAGGGCTAACCAAAATCAAATTGGACTCAAACTGTCGCCCTGAAATATTCCCCGTTTAATCCGTATTGGTTCATCATTCCCCTGGATCGATCCACATCCTAGATAGTGAAGGACTGTTTTCCATTGCCTTATAACATTTTTCATAGTCAGGATAGACGTAAGAAGTTTATAGACCGTCGCAAACTTGTAATCGGTCTTTAATTCTTGGGTTCCGCGGGACTACCCGTCTTGTGGAGCAGGTGGGTGGCACCCGTTGTTAAAACCTGAGGCAGCGACCCAGATTCTAAGGATGACTGGAATTGAGATGCCAGAATTGCGTATGAACTGCTATACCACTTAATCTACAAGTTGTGCAGTCCTAAAGACTTCCAGTTTGGTAACGGACGAACTGGCTACATCTAATTGGTTGATGAAAACTTTTTCCATTTCTGGTATAGCCTTGCACACGCGCTCAACATCACGCATCCAGCCACCTTCATTGTGACATACGGGCTAAGATCAGATGCTGCGCCAGAATGTATTTGTAGTAACACTGTCTGGACGGAGTCCGTCAGTCACATTTTGTTCAGATCGCTTCCAAGCTCTGTACCCACCTCTCTTCGCTCTGGAACATGCTATTCCGCGATTATCGATCGACCCGTCGCTTATACCGCCGGATACGATTGGCCCATGCACAAACTTTCTGCTTCAGGAAGTCGATTCGCTCCATGACACGCGACATAATATATTCTCGGGGATTTATTCCAGTCCCCAAAGACGCTTGTCTCACGAAACGCATCTCACGTGGTCTTGTATTGCCCTCCCTGAAGCTGCACAGTTTGCCAATGAGTGTTATGGCCTCATCAACACGCCTCTCAATCCTGCACTGCCAGGCTGGAACGGCAGGTTTTAGTCGAGTAGCTACACCATAACTTGGGAACTTTACATTGGCAATACGAAATCTTCCAATTTAACCCTCGACCCAAACAGAAGTAGTAAAAATATAGTGTTAAAAAGTGATCACTTTGTTGAAGCTATTGTGGTGTTACACAGATCTTAGGCAGAGCTGGCATTAATTCATAAAGTAATTTTATGCAATGTCATTAAATATAATTGTACCTTTTTTGGATTCAAAGATATAAAAAAGTAAGAAATACATCTCCATATCAGTCATGATGACTAACATCATCTCAATAAAAAACAATTTGCTAATTAGACACAATAATAAATTCTCCTAGGTTTGGCCTCAAAGTTTTTATCATGGCAACTCCGTTGAAAACTGAATGAATGAAACTAAATGACCGATTTTTTTGACAAAATCTGCGCCGAGTGTGAGTGCTGAATACTAACACTCGAGTGTGTTCCTCGCTTCTAATTAATCGTTTAGGACCGGATTCCTCAATTATCAATGAGACTTAAGTTCCTTTTCCAGCAGGCCATATCCGAAGATTAGTGCAGCAGATCTACATAGTTACACGACTGCTGGTAAGACCAAAGAGTATGTAAAGGGTAAGACCTAGAGCTGCCCTCATCTGGCAACACTAGAGGATATTCCGCCCTAAAGGGCCTATTACACTACGCTTAATTCAGACAGTCTTAAGCCCGTATTACAGAACTACAAGCAAGACTCAAGCATTACTTAAGACGAGTCTCAGTTGGAGTTTTCATTTTAGAACTTGACTTGAGCAAAGAAACTACAATTAATAATCGCCTGAGCAATGTCACTTTAAAATGACAACAATGCTTGAGGCTTGACTGAGCTCCACTCAATGTGTCCTTATTTTAAAATCACAATCAGCTCAGAATCTATGCTTGAGGCGAGATTTGATCTTTGTTTTCGCAAGTGTAGTCGAAACCACGCTGGAGCATAGATTTTCATGAAAATTGTTGTGGAATAGTCTATGTATTTATTGGAATCTCATCGTGAGAGTTTTTGGCGGGACATCTTCGAGTGAAGTTCAGTGACTGTTTTAATTATTCGCAAATTGATTCCTAGTGTATATTGTGATGTAAAATTGGTGTCGTTTTGTATTTCAAGTGTCTGCGCAACTGGTATTATATGTGGAATCATTGAAATAGGCGCGATCTCAGTAAAATGGAGCTGAGAATTTTATTGTAGTTTTAGCTACCCCAGCGAAGTTTGCTGAGAAGGCTGAATCGATATATTAGCTGCCAAATACTTCAAAAAACATTAGAATGTGTTACACCCGCATTCTAATGTAAAACAAAAAGAAACAATTATTACGGAAGGCTTATTACGCAAGAAAACATGGACAAAAGACTAGGCGATATGATCAAACGACTATAGCCTTCTCTAAGGGGTAAACAGAAAAAAAAGCATCTCATCGTTCTGCTTCATTCCTTTACACGATTTTGGCATAAGTTGCTCTTTTTCTTGTGTGAAGCTACATAGACAAGGCTACATACTATGTAGCCTAGTCTAGTTATTCAGACAGTCTATGTAGTACATAGACTGTCTGAATAACGCGTAGTGTAATAAGGCCCTTAACTTTAGCGGCATATTCCTGTAGTAAGTGTTACCATAGCACTGCTAATCGCTAAACGCAGAAACTTCTTGCTTCCTTAACCTCAAAGGCACGCCTATTCATATTATTATAGTAACTACACTGACATGTGCTCGAACCGAGTTCAGATAATGTTGTAGGCGCTCAGCATTTATTGGCTGTTAGCTAGCGGCGGCACTCCAACGAGTGGAGGCATTTTGGTAGGTTTCACACACATTGCTGTGTAACCGTATTTGTACCATCCGCTAGTCGCTACCATTAGCCGCATCTACACATTAACGAGGTAACGAGTAACGGGAGACAACGAAATGGACAAGTCCAAAAGGATCCAGAAGCAGAGGCTGACCACACGCTCGATGGCAGAATGAAATTGTTGAGAATGCTGGTCACGACTGGCTTGTTACCGCTCTAAACAGAGAAAATTGGAATTCTTTGGAGGAGGCTTTTACCCAAAGGGGGTCCACATCAAACTGATTTTAGTTGATTTTTATAATATAATCGTGGTATTTTTTATTAATTTATATTATTTCAATGTAATTATTTAGTCTCATGTAATCGATTCAATCCAACCCTTTATTTCCTTTTTTGTTTGACCAGGTCATGGATGTAGGTAGACCAACTTTTTACAATCTTCATTTTGTACTTATTTTTAATTGGGTGATTTTTAATAAAATCAACTAATGTTTAATCAATTATATTTTAAAAAAAAAACAACTTATTTTAATCAATTGTATTTTTAATTTATAATAAATTGGTAATTTATTGAGCATTGGTGGCTGACCGGTAACGGCTCCGACTTACGAGTTGTAGATTGCGGGTTCAAACCTAGCCAGGCGTATTACTTTGTGCAATTTATTTCATCACTACTGCTCTCAAAACGGTGAAGGAAAACACCGTAAGGAAACCGGAATGTCCTAGAACCAAAAATTCGAAGATATGTGACATCCACCAATCCACTAATTACGGCCCATTCCCTCTCCTACAGAGAGGAGGCCTGAGTTCCAGCAGAGGGAACATTGAAAGCCTGATTATACTATTTTTATGCTATATTTTATATTATTAGCTGAAGCCACCCAAATAAAATAAAATAATTTATTGAATATTCTTTTATGTATTATTGTTTAAATTAATCAATCGCTTTTTTAAATTTAATTCTATAATAATTATTATACATAGCATTAGTTATTTTAATACAGATACCGACCGGCACGGATCTTGAGCGCTGACTTCTACAGTTCTACTTGCGCAGAAGCGCGCAGAAGTGAAATATCGGGTCACTTTAGTGGTATGAAAAGAGATGCGGGGGCGAGGGGTGCAATCCTTTTACAGTGATTGGTTCTTCGATGTGTACGATGCGCAAAGCGATCCCCTCTCTTTCGCCGAGCGCTCAACATTCGTGCCGCTATCTGTACAATAAGTCAATCTACTTAATAAATTAATTTACATTAAAAAAAAAACGAAAAGAGTGGGTATTATTTTTATTGGATTTATTTAAATTTTAATTGATAATATAATTTAACTTTTTTATGTACTACATTTTTGTGGAATAAATAAAGCTTTACTATTATTACACATTAGCGCGAATGGCAAGCACGCAGGTTCATGTTCGCTGTTCGCCTCGCGCACTTTGTCATAAAAATTTGTCATCGAACGACGAGGCGAATGGCACGAATGTGTAAATACGGTAATAGGTATTTTATAAATATTGATTTAGCTTAGAACTCCACCTAAAGCGAAAGAAAGCATTAGATGGTTACCCATGTAAAAAAAATGGAATTCATGCGGTTTCGCTCTCTAGAAAAAAGTATCTATATTGTGTTCTAATTCAGGGCCACCAGCTGTACTGTGGTCCCATCTAAATCCCATCCACCCGTTCAAAGCCTAACTTTGTATAACTCTTATCTTTGTGGTCTGGCTTCCGCAATTATTCCTTACCGGACCATTGTGCGTGGGCCATGGCGGCCTTTACTCCAAGCAGCCCACCCCATTCCAGAAACAGATGACTCTCTTCAGTTTGCTAAGGACGTCCATCAGTGAATTTGGTGCTCCCAAGGTTCGTGTTCTTACCTCGCTGACGGCTGTGCACTCGAGGAGCACATGCGCGACAGTTTCTTCTGATTCTATGCATCCTCTGCACAGATGGCTATCTGTGCAGTGCAGCGACACTCAGCAGTGCAGTGCTGCAACAGCATTTTCTGAATATTGCTGCATATCAAGATGAACTTCTTCGAGAATATTACTCTTCGGCGTACACGTACCCGTACTCAATCACTCAATGAAAGTATTGTGGAACAATGTAATAATTCCAATGATTCGTCCATAGATGGCACCACACACAGTTTACCTACAATATCGGACGATGAAAACGACGAAGTCACACAATTAAAACAACAAATTGACCAACTCAACTCAGAATTACTGGCGGCCCATGAAGAAATAAATAATTTATCATGTGAAAACACTGAGCTAAAGAGAACGATTGACTCGCTAAATAACAAACATAAGCTTGTAAAAAAGGTAACTAAGAAGCTAATTAGTGACATTGGGACACCTAATAAGGAGCAAGCCACTCCTATGCGAAATTCAAATCCACATAAGAAACTGGAAAGTTCTACAATAACTTTAACTCCAAAACATGTAAATACTGTAGTTACGAAACAAATTAATACAATACAAAATAGTCCATCGCATACCGTTAAACCAAATATGGAGGTAGTTAACAATAAACAACAACAAAAACATAAATTGTGTATTCTGAGTTCTAATAAGACAAACAAGATCTTGTCAATAGCAGAAACAACATTTCCGAACTATAATATATGTCACTACCTCAAACCACATTGTGGGATAAGGCATCTCGTCAGCGACATCGATAAAAAATTAACTAATTTTACGACTGATGATTACTGCATAATTCTCATCGGTGAAGAGGACTTCAACACAACAAACAACTATCAGGATCTAATTCTTAACTTGCGTGAAACACTTGTAGCTGTAAATAACACAAATATTATAATATGTTTACCTACGTATAAATACAGCTACTACTCTAATATGTACAACTTAAGAATAGAATTGTTCAATAACCTGTTATACAATGACATTCAGATATACAACTATGCTTTTCTATATGACTCTAATTACGATTTACCCTGTGATTATACAATGTTTTCTAAGTTAAATGGTGTGATTAATGATACTGGTATGAACAATATTTTTTGCAATGTAAAATATGACATTGACATGACCTTTAACAATTGTTTTTCTAATTCTAATAATATAGACAATGTCTCTCATAAAATAGATGCTCCTGAAACTGGGAACAATCAAAATTTTTTTCTTGTATAACCATATACATGTCATGCATCAAAACACAAACGGTTTAATAAGTAAATCGGACTTATTAAGCTTACATATAAATGATCTTGCTAATCTTGGTAAACATGTAGATGTACTTTGTGTTACAGAACACAATATGACAGAAGAGGACCATTTCAATCTTTGTATCCCAAATTATACTCTTGCTACCTTCTATGCAAGAAAGTCTCGGAGAGGTGGCTCATGCATCTTAGTAAATAATAATCACCCGTATAAAATTCTCGACTTAAAAGAATATTGCAGTTCTTGTATCTTAGAATCTTGTGCAATTGAACTAATCGAACATCAAATAATTATAGTTTGTATTTATAGATCTCCTAAGATTAATATCGACTCTTTAACTTCATTTTTCTATAACTTTGATGGGATCTTAAGAAAAATATGTCTCAATTCCAAAAAAAAGATAATGATTTGTGGAGACTTTAACATCGATATTTTAAAAACCACGAAAATGTCAATGCAATTTCAAAACCTCTTACATAGCTTTAATATGAAATTAGGTGTGCGTGAACCAACCCGGCTAGATAGCGGTACATGCATCGACAATATTATACACAATGTAAGAGGAAGTGTATGTGAGGTAATGGAGCTAGCCGTCTCTGACCATACAGCTCAAATTATAAAATGTCCCGTCAAAAAGACCTGCACGATCACACACTGGTTCTCTTATAAACGCGATTTTTGCCAAGAAAATGTCAAAAAATTTAAAGAGGCTCTCCAAAGTCTTAGTTTTAATAGTGTTTATAGCTGCAAAGATCCAAATAACGCATTTAAAGAATTTCATAACTTATTCAAATTATTTTACGATCTGTGTTTCCCTTTAAAGAAAATAAAAAATTTAACTAGTAAACCACAGAAATGGATCACAAAAGGCATTAAACTATGCTCTAAACGTAAACGTGAGATGCTGTGGACCTTCAGACGGTATCCAAATGTAGTCAACAAACAAAGATATAATTCTTATTCCAAACGTTTAAAAACAATTATCAAATTGACCCAAAAATCTCAAAATAGTCATTTTATTAATAACGCTGTAAATAAAACTAAAGCAACCTGGAGGGTTATAAACTCATCAAAAAATAACATTCCAAGGAACAGTCCTTATAAACTCCTTATTGACAATAAATACGTAACAAATCCAACTGACATTGTAGAACTATTCAATAATCATTTTATTGACCAAATACAGCCAACAAACAATTCTGACCATAAAATAACATTAACAGAATCAAACATAAATTCATTATTCCTATCACCCACAGCACCAATTGACATTTATAAAATAATTATGACTCTGAAAAATACAAATAGCTCTGGCTTTGACGACATTGAGACTAAGATAATAAAAAGCGTAGCTGTTGAAATTTCACCGGTTTTTAGCTTTATTACTAACTTATGTATAGAACATGGTGTTTTTCCTGAAGACTTAAAACTGTCCGTAATAAAACCACTTCATAAAAAGGATGATCATCAAAATATAAAAAACTACAGACCCATTGCTCTTCTTTCAATATTTTCCAAAATAATTGAAAAGGTTATTTATAATAGTATGTACATGTTTCTTGAAAAAAATGGCATTTTAACTAAAGAACAGTATGGTTTTAGAAAGTGTAAAAACATAAACATGGCCATTTATGAATTGGTCAGTGAAATAGTTACAAATATGGACCAAAAAATACCTGTAACAGCCTTATTTATGGATATGACTAAGGCTTTCGATTTTGTTGACCATGGAATCTTTCTAAATAAACTGTATAAATATGGCATTAGGGGTAAAGTTTTAGACTTAATAAAATCATACCTTACTGGCAGAAAACAGGTAACTAGTATTACAGCAGTCGATGTTCAAACTAAAACTGAAATTAATTACAAATCGAGAGAGAGACAAATTTACTATGGTGTGCCTCAGGGTAGTGTGCTTGGCCCTTTATTATTTTTATGCTATATAAATGACCTTCCGAAAACCATACCACATCCTATGACCCTATTTGCTGATGACTGTACTATAGTATTTTCTAGTAAAAATAGTGACTCGTATGAAAATGACATAAACAGTAGCTTAAGTCTAATAATTCAATGGCTAAATAATAACAATTTACAAATTAATTTTAATAAAACTCAAATAATGACATTTAAACAAAGAACTAACCCTAAAACTCTTGACATTAATTATGACCAAAATAAGATTATTAAAACGGAACGAACCAAATTCCTAGGTATTTGGCTAGACGAAAATATGACATGGAATACACACATGGAGACTATGATAAAAAAAATTCATCAATTTTGTTATGCTTTACACAATTTGAATAAGGTTGCAAATCGTAATACTGTCCTTACTGCATATCATGCATATGTCTCCACAACTCTTCGTTACGGCATAATATTTTGGGGCAACTCTACCAATAGAGAAATGGCATTTAAGGCCCAAAAACAATGTCTTCGAGCCATATGTTTGTTAAAAACCACCGAAAGTTGCAAACCATTTTTCGTTAGTTTAAAAATACTTACGCTTCCATCCCTCTATATTTATGAAATTTCAATATTTGTTAAGGAGAATCTGTCTAAATTTGAAAAACTTAATACTAGACGTCACCAAAGCACATTAAAATCAAAAAAACACAATACTGCACTTTTCTCAAAGAGTTGTCTCGGCATGGGTCCAAAGATTTACAATAAACTACCAAAAACTTTAAAAAGCATGACCAACTTAAACCATTTTAAATCGCAACTTAAAAAAATCTTGATCGAAAAAGCTTACTATTCTATCAATGAGTTTTTAGATGATAGAAGCCTAAAATAAAAAATGTCCGATTCACTTGTTATTGTATCTTGTTTGCGACGTTACTTGTTTGAAATAGTTTTGTTTAGTTTGTAGTTTTTTTACGCCTAATTTGTACGCCTTGAAAGGCAAAACATAGTGATACAACGCAAATTTTATACCATGTACCTTATAACCTATGTTTAACAAATAAAATACTTTGACTTTGACTTTGATTTTGTGATATTCATTGTGAAGAAGTGTTTGTTCAGGGAGCAGTGTCCGTGATGGTCCCTGCCACCAGACGCAGGCTGCCTCTGTCCAGTCGCAGAAGGTTGCTGGTTAGGGCTCTATTTAAGCTTGGCATGGCTTCTTTAGCCAGCCTGCAGCCCGGTGCCAGGGACAATCACCTACCCGCTTGTGCATTTGTGTGCTCTCGTAGCCAACCACGCAGCTGACTAAAGGGTATTTGGCACGATGGGTTCCGGTCCGAAAACCACCGTGTCAGACCCCCGCCTTGCCATCTCATCAGCTGCGTCGTTGCCGTCAGTGAGCCGTTGTGTCCTTTTCCCACTGCAGTGTCACAGTGTTATTATTTAACACTGTGATGCGTTCTAGTGTAGAGTGGCATTCTTGTAAGAGTTTCGAGGTTGTTGTGGGTTTTTTATAGCGATTGTAGTACTGAGGCACTGTCGGAGATTATGCAGATATGAGTATCCGTAACTTACCTGGCTTCTATGGCGTTGGCCGTTAGAGTGATGCCAACACATTCTGCCTGGTAGACCGAGTTTAGTGCTCCTAATGTTTTGGAAATCTTTATATTACAAGTCATTGGAGTAGACCGTATTGCAGCTTGCCTCACGTGAAGGAAATCTTTGCAATCCAAACTGATCTCTGTCTATAAAGGTTATCGGACATGCACATAAAATTAGTGATGCTCAGCCTGGTCCTGTAAACATGTTTGTAGCTAGTACAGTAACGCTTATGCCTGTCCGAAATAATGCTCAAATAAACGAGTCAAACGTTAGATGTAGTGCATTGTAGTTTCTGTCATTGGGCTCTATATCACGTAGCAGGCTTCAAATGAACCTTAGCCAGGCTATTAAAATGTGCTGGTACAATGGAAAGTTCGGGTTAATGGCCAGTAAGTGCATGACTTCTACAGCTGGAAGTCAGAAAACCTGGCAAGCAGTCAGTATTAATGATAACACAACCATCTAGTCGCCATCTTTTTATAACCGATCAGGTGCGAAACGTCAGGTTTTGCTTGACATCGGATTGAATTTATGCTGTTTACGGTCCATAAGGTATACAAGTTCCTTGCCTACACTCTTATCTCGCCATTGGCTCACAGATAGAAGATACTTCTCCGACTATGAGCTCTGCGCCGTTAAGGGTATAGTGGCATAAAACATGAGGCACGGTCTCCTGATGCTCAATTTTCAACTTGACCGCTAATTGATCTGGACTTCCGTCATTGTAGATATCAACAGCACCATCATTCTCTTTCTGCGGATATCTTCAGAATCTTGCGAGACTGCGGAATCGTTATCAACCCTTCCAAGTTTGTCCTTAGTGCACGAGAAGTAGGTACCTAATATTTCTACGCTACCACATTGGTTTTGACTGTTTAGAGGGAACGCATCTGTATGGTTCAGAGGTAGCTAGTTACTTACAGTTGAGTTGTTGGATGTGAGTTGACGAAAACCACAGACTTCACGATAATTAAGTTTTTTTTTCGTAAAAGTTACACTTAGTTAAGTTGAATGTTAATCCGCGGATATACGGCAACGGCAGCTATTGGTCAACTGAAATTATTATAATTTATATAGAGATATCATTGTTGAGTTAAGCTCGCCTTTGTACATACATTATCAAATCAATGTATTAAAGTTAAGTTTTTGTTTTGTGTGTACAATAAAGAATAAAGAAGATAAAGAGACATGCCATTTTACAAATCTCTCCTGCTCATAATCTTACAAACATAAGATTCATGTTTATGTGCCGTGAAATGCGATTATGTTTAAAAGGGATAGGCTGTGAGCCTGGAGATCTGTCATATAGGTCTCAAACCTAGTTCAGACTCCAGCTCTCACAAAGGTTTTTAGCCTTCAGGCAAAATTTATGAAATAAACTTGTTACAATAAACTTTATGAGAAGAATAAATAATATTTATTATTATTATAAGTATAAAAGTAAATAAAAAGAGTAGTGAAAAGTAGGTCGCGGCGTGAGCGATTTGCCTGTACGTGAACCGTACAACATCCTCCTCAAGATCGTGTGCATATCATCTTAGACATTTCCCTTCCTAAGATAGTCCAAAGTAAAGGTTGGTATCGACTGGCTTGCGAAACTATTATCACTGATTTGTACTCCGCGCTGCTGTTCTAGGATCCACTAATAAAGTCAGTGGTCGAATCCAAAGGCGAGGGTGTCACACCATGGTTGTCGTTCTTCTACAATATCCAGTCAACAAAGCCCCTCTCGGTGCATGCGTTTCAACCGCGCGGCCATGACGATATTTAATAAAAAAAAACTATGCTTAGGTACGAAGTACCAATGCCAATCGATATTTTACAAAAAACTTCAGACCTCTGCGGCGCTTTTTCAGCGAGATATCGGCGATAACATATTTTCCACTGTTTCAATGGCGCGGCCATGTATTTTTTAGTCTTACAGCTCCTAAAATATAAACCTAAGAATTTTTGTTGTATTTTTACAGTTTCAGACAAAATCAATTCTGGGTTTTACAAAAAATTTCAGACGCGTGTAATGCTTATTCAAAGAGATATCCGCGATAACATGTTCTTCATCGTTTCGATGGCGCGGCCACATTCAAACCCTTATAACTTTTTACCATAACTTTGACAAGTCAAATTTTACATAATCTTGGTGTAGTTTCTTTTTTTTTTAAATATTGTCATGGCCGCGCGGTCATATTGAATCCTTACCAAGAAGCTGACCAATCAGCACACACATCTATACATAGGTAGTAACTTATAACGAGTAATGGACTCGCTGTACTGTGTATGGTGTACACCATAGAAATACTTATATCTATGGTGTACACAGTGCAGCGTATGACATTTCCGTTACATTTATAAAAGTCCAATATGTGACCAATTTCACAACATAGGTAACCCGCTGTTCTACATTTTTGTAAAGCGCCTTGAAACCTCAAACTTAGATGAAGGCAGAAGACGCCGCCGCCGACGCTGTCATGTGTTGAGGTTGCGTTAGAGCAGAAATACAATTTTAAGCTTGTCATATCGTTTCTACCTGTGTCTAACCCTTTAGGTACATAGCTGCGTACTGTATTAGCTGACTATACTGTGTCGCTCATACGATGTTTTTTTTTTTTGCCCAATACTTTGTCACTACTACGGTATCGCGTGTGGAAGTGCAGCGGAAACTTTGGGCCACTCATAGCACGCAGAGGGCACGTCCATGGGCGTACCCAAGTTTTGGGCACAATTTTGTTTCTGTCTCTTCGGTATTTAACACCGATTTGCGAAATTAAAGTTATTTTGCACTTTGTACTGTATTTTTTTTTTTTTGTAAAAAGTTTTTTATTTTACATTTTTTATTTGGAGTACAACAACCAAAAAGCGAACACACCTCAGCGAACTTAAATAGTATGCAAGTTCTTTAGTAAGGTGCTTATACAATTGAATCATTAAAATATTGCATGAAAATTCCAATAAGCCAAGCCACGGCTAGGATACATTGTTTTATTACGGAGTTTTCGTCCCTACCTTCTATCATCAGATTGGCTCGATAATACCTTATAGCCAGAGTGCATCTCATGACAATTCTAATAATCCCAAACACGGTTAGGTTACATTTATTTATCACAGAATTCCGGTGCCTACCTTCCGGCTTCATCATCAGATCAGTTCGATACATCCCCTCCCCTTCTTCTTTCAATCAATCATCGACACGTATAAAAAAAACAATTGTACTTGTTACAACAGTTCAGCTATGATCCTATGAGGAGTTCCGTTCCATATCTTCGAAGTTCATCATCAGATCATAACAATATTCCTATGGGATCAATTCGGAAGCATAAAATTTCGATAAAAAAAAAAAAAAATATCAAATTCAGTCCACGGTTGACCAAGAAATCGGTGAACATACATACCTACTCGTAAATAAAATACATACAGCCGAACATAGAACCTTTCAAGGGTTTTCAGAAAAACGGTTTATGACGTCTTCTGTGAACGAATAACCCATAGCATTTGTTAATATTTTGTATGTACACTAAGCATACAACGCCTATTTGGTAACGCCTATTTAGTTTATCATTATGTTGCACCTACCATGTTACATTTCTGCACCACCCTAAGGTAGACTGGTAGAAAATGCCTACGGCATTAAGTCCGCCTTTGTACAGTGTTTCTTACTAGTGCATAAAGTTTTAATAAATAAATAAATAAATTTGGTTTATCTACGGTTATAGTCGATCTCTGTTGTGAATCCCGGGGCGGGAGGTTGGTCGCAATCAAATAATAAACTTTAACAAATCTTTCATTTTTATTCCACTACTTAACATACATTATTAAGAATATACAATTACGACTAGTTAAGGTTAAATTTAGGGCTGCGGGCACACTCATACGTTGTATTTCAAGTACTTACCTTTATGTACAATAAACTTGAACACGCTATTTTACTTATTAGCTACACGATGGCACTTACTGTCTTACAACTGGAATCTAAGCATCCTTTTATAAACTTTCTATTAAAAAATCATAACAATCAATGATACATATCAGATGAGTAAGCACTGGCTATACTGGAGGTATCAGTCGTTACCCATCACACACGTTTCCTAGAGCAGTGACACAAGACAGTCTCTACAGCTCACGCTGTCACACGAGCGGGTCGTGCGCGTCGTGTGCGTCGTGCGCGTCGTGCGCGCCGCGCTCCGTGCCGGTGAGCAGCGTGACGCTCTCGTCGGCGTCGTGCGCCACGCTGGCCAGCGCGGCCGCCACGCTGCCGGCGCGCAGGGAGCGCGCGTCCACGCCCGCCAGCTCAGAGTACCTGTGCAGGTGCTCCTCCGGCACGTTGTAGATGATTAGCAGCTGCTCGTCCGTCTTGAACTTCTTAATAAGGCGTTCTAGCATCTGAGGACAAAAACTCAAGTTATTAGGCCACTGTCGTCGGCGGCTGCGCTCGTGTGATACGTGGTTGTGCGCGGACCTTTACGCCGGCGTAGTCCAGCAGGGCGTGGTGCTGGCAGTCCAGCAGCACGGGGCGCGGCGCGGCGAGGTGCGCGGCGCTGGTGACGCGGCGCGCGAGTAGCTCGGAGCTCACGTACAGCACGCCCAGCGCGGCGCGCACGCGCACCACCTCGCCAGCGGACGTCTTGAGCGTGTGCACTTGCACGGCGGGGCGCATGAGCTGCCGCAGCAGCACGGCCAGCGAGCCCAGCGCGCCCGACAGCACGGCCAGCTCCACGGTGCGCGCTATGCTCACGCAGAACGTCAGCGCCAGCACCGCCAGCTCCTGCCGGTCCGTGCGCCACAGCCGGAACACGATGCGGAAGTCGATCTGTTAACGAAACACCTCTCATACATAATCAGTTATTTACTTTTACTTTTCTCCTTCGCTAGTATTACTGTTTCGCAGAAGGAGGCGATCGCTTGCCATTCCTCCTCGCTCCGGACCATGGCCTGAACCTGGGCCCGGCGCGACAGGCCGCTGCCACCGATCGCCTCTCCAGCCTCTCCACAAAGAGGGATTACGATATGGCCGCGACGCGAATAATATAAAAGAAAATATATACATATATTTTCTTAACAATAATAACAATAATAATATAAAAGAAAATATATACATATATTTTCTTTTATATTATTATTGTTTTTTTCTTTTTAGTCATTTTAACGCTTGTATGACAGTTTTTTTTTTTGGGTGGGAAAATCATCTTATGACAAATCCCGCTCTTGGGCAGAGCGAGAGATAGTGTCAGACTTTTACTGACTAAAAACCCACTCCTGTTCCTTTTTTGCCTTCGTCCCAGGGCCCCGGGTTTCACTTTCACACTACCCGTGGCCACAGTAGACTTCGACCCTGCTGGGCCCCTACAATTTGACATCTCCCTGAGGCGCGCGTGAAACAGTACGCGCCGTCGACGATTTGGGCTCGGCCCGGACGGTTACCGGACGGTCGGACGGCGAGCCACCCATTGCTCGCCGTCCGAAAGCCCGCGCCTACGGTTGCCAGGCCTGGGAACGTACTTCCATTCTAGAAGTTTCGCACAGCAATGCGTTTTGTGTGTTGTGTGTTCAAGTTTCACGGCGTAATAATATAATTGTCAGATTATCATTTATGATGACAAAGACATAAAATTGAACCCTCTGTATAATTTTTCGCAAGGATACATTTTGTTTTTACATTTACAATTTTCAAAAATCAGTAATGACTTTTGGTCACGTCCAAATCGTCAGTTATTTAAGCGGGACACTTTTTGAGTTCACTTAAGTTTAACTCTGAATATCTGACACGCCCGAAAAACTATTTTTTTTAGAATAGAATAGAATCGTTTATTTCTGAGTACATGGTTTATGAATATCTTAATATTAGACGGAATCACATATACTATCTTACCTTTTATTTTTTTACCCCTTTTTACGGCCACCCCCCAATAGTTAATCACTAGATTAATACCCTTGGCCTAAGCGTGTATACACTATGAATGTCTGACGCGCTCGAGTATTTCCATGAGACTGTTTTTTTTTTACATTTTTGAAAATTCTAACTCTCCCCCCCCCCCCACTAAAATGGAAACTTGTCATAGACTTTTTTAATTTTAAGACCTAATTATCACAATCCCATAGTTCCCCGCGACGCTTTAGTAACTGCAAATTTAGCATCCTGGCCTCCTCTACTATTATAGTTATTTAAGTAACAAATACGATAAGAAAGCAACATCTTAAAATAATAAAACAATCATCTTAGTGCAAGTACATTCACTTAGCGGGTCACTGGAAAGTGCCCGCTTAATTGTTCTACAATGAGCGTCGATGCGGTAGATTCAATTAAACCGTCAGGGGTTATCGCAGGTTAGGCCGAGTGCACACGGGCGCTGCTTTAACGTGACGTTTTTATACTGTCGCTATCAAGAGATGGAGACGCTCGGCCGGTGATTTATTACAGATCTCATCAGGCCTCGGCACCGTCGGCGCCATCGGCTCGGCGACCGGGCCGCCCCTTAGTGAGAGTTGAAAATATGATAGTCATACGCATTGTTGTACTCTCAAAACTCAGGCTCAGCGCTGAAAGTTTAAAGTCCACTGCAACATTTTCAAAAAAAATTTTTAGATAAAGGCCCGCGTGTACAGAGACATATTAGCTAGCGCCACTCCGGGGCAGATTGAGTGCGCGAGGGACGTTGCACTCAGATAGCGCTCCCTTAACCTACGCAACTCGTCATTCATGCCCCGGCCCGGCCTTGTTGTGAATTGCTCGATATTTGCTATTATTATCTGTGTTTACTATTTAAAGTACAATTATAATTGATACTTTTATCGGAAAGGAAAATTAATAATTAATTACCATAAATATGACGGCACAGATGAGTACGGAGGAGAGGCATGCCTTCGGGATGAAGTAGAAGTACTGCGTGAGGAAGATCAGCGCCAGCAACGTGATAATGCCTGCAATCACACAAACACAATACGTGAATGTAATTCACACAATTTGGACGTTGCGCAGTGCGCCAGAGCTACACTGTGATCGTTTTCTGACCGGAGTAGAAGCACGTGGGCATGGCGTCCACCAGCGAGCCCGCCATGTTGCACAGGCCCAGCGTCACCATCTCTTGCGTAGTGCTATATTGTGATCGTTTACTGACCGGAGTAGAGGCCGGCAGCCGGAGTGCGCACGCCACTGGAGTGCGACACGGCGGAGCGCGTGAAGGCGCCGCACGTGGGCATGGCGTGCACCAGCGAGCCCGCCATGTTGCACAGCCCCAGCGTCACCATCTCCTGCGTAGCGTCCACCCTCCCGCCCGCCGCTGTAACAACAATAATATAACTCATTATTCAAAAAATAGACGCCTGAGAACACTGCGTAACTAACACGCAGCAATATGTAGTGAAGGAAGGGCAAAGGCGACAGCTTCTGACGCATTTGCAAATATATCATTTGTTTTGTTTGCATAGCTGTGTCATCAGTATAATCAGATATATTTGCGCATTGTCCAAATTGAGTGAGCAGAGATCATCAATGAAACAAGACCAGTGATCAGGGGACCTGACCCCCAGACCTGGGCCCCAGGTCTGTTATTTTTATAAATTCGTCATTCCAATACGATCCTATTGTCATTTTGCTAAAAGTTCGTAGTCTGCTAAATTCATAATGGTCGTCCCATTGGTCAGTCCTTGGTCTCGTAACGAAATTGTGGTAGAATGACAATATCGAGCTTTCTCTTAACAAATTAAAAGCAATTACTGTACAACGACGTTTTAATGGTAGGACACTGATCAAAGGAACTGTTAAAATTTTAACAGATAACCGCATAAGTACGTCAGACATTCATTTGTCAGTATGTACAAGATTACCATTTTATGCCATTTCTTTCAATGGAGTGAGTGTTTGACCATTGGAAAGTCATAATGACGCCGTTATATTAGTAGATTACCAAACTTGTCAAAATCAACAATTATGAAGTTAATGATAGGCCAATTGCACTATTGTAATAGGCACTATTGTAATAGTAGGTAGACTTGAGGCCCAGGTCCATTGTTCCTGCTACCGTATTACTGCATCATGCCCTTCATTATATAAATAAGGCAAGTTTTAGTTTATTCTGATAGAAAAATGTGTTACCAATTTGTAACCGGGCACATACGGACAGAGCAAATTAGCACATTGATATTATAAAGGCGAACGTTTTTGCTGTAGATTTGTATGTTTGTTATGTCCTTACTGTCGAACGTCTGGACCAATTTGGATGAAATTTAGCATATGGATAAATTTAGATAATGTCTATTTCCTGGTAATGATTTTATATTATTGGCTTGGTATAAATATAAGATTTAAAATAGTTTCAGCTTAGTTAGAGTTGTTCTCAAAAGCGTAAAAAAGTCGGGTATGTACTCACAGAATGCCTTAGCGATGGCGATGTTAGCGAGCACCATGACAATGGGCATCATGATGACGGCCGAGCCCAGCGTGTGCACCATGTCCACGAACGTCACCGTGCTGTTGTCCAGCGACACGCTGAACGGCGGCGCCGACAGCCGCGGCAGCCCTGGCTCCACGCGACCTGCCACACCACACGACATGTATTAGTGTCCTACGTCAATTAAATTTTAGTAATGAAAAAGTCTATACTTATAATGTGAAGTTTTGCCAGCTAATTGAGTTTTATTAATTAATATTTTATCAAATAAACTGAGTGGACTGCTTCCTGCCCCATTGGTATCAGCCTGTCTAATATGTAAAAATCTCACTGAAAACAAGTGGTAATGTACTGAGCTTGAACTAGAACTGTCGTTTCACCTGAAGCTGGGGAACAGACAACTCAAGACAGAACTTCTAACTTCACTTCACTTACATTTTCACGTGCGATTTTGACATCATACTCGTAGATTGGCAGACAATAAAGCGTGGTTCTTACCAGAGAGTTTGAAGAGCGGCGGCTGGTGCGGGTGGTGCGTGAGGTAGGCGAAGGACGACGCGGCCAGCACCACGAGCGCGTTGCGGCTGATGGACGCCAGCCACAGCGCGCGCGACAGTCGCGCCGAGCGCACGCGCACATCCTTCAACTTCTGCATGAGACCACACACTTTTCATATTATTACAGAAAACGAATACTTTTAATTAGCGTGCGTCCCCGGACATGGAGAAAATTTCAGTAGAAGAATGCCAAGATTACTAGAACGGCTTGAAAAAAAAAATGAGATCTAACTGTATATCAAGTTCTCTCTAAGTTTCTTCAAACATAACTCCTGATTTAATGGAATAATTGTTATTGAATGTTAGGTGATTTCATTAAATCACTCGCTGTCTTTAAAAAAAACCACCTCACAGTTATAATTATCGTTACAATAATGATCGTAATTGATTATTTATTGTAAAATTCGACAAATTCTCCATTTCACCCTTTCCCTGCGACATGTGGATGTCGTAGGTTATTATTATTATTTATGGAAATATATTACATGATAACTTTAGTACAATAGCAAATTGTTGATGTAAAATAAGTGAAAAATAACATTAAAATGGATGTAATGTATTGTTGCATTTCTGGATGCTCCAAAACATTAAAGTAAGTAAATAAGTATTTTACTTAATATCTAAGTATTTACTTTGACGTTATATACAATTCTATTGCTTTCCTGTTAGTAGTACTTACGTGACTTGGTTTTGTGTAAAACAACAATAAAAAATTGAAAATATGCAAACGCTCCTTCAAGGAGTAGCACACGGCGCCTAGCACGGCATCTGCCGGCCGCACATCGTCCCACTTGGTGACGATGAGGCGCATGTTGTCACATACCCTGAGCAGCAGCAGCACGGAGCAGCACACGGCGCCTAGCACGGCGTCGGCCGGCCGCACATCGTCCCACTTGGTGACGATGAGGCGCATGTTGTCACATACCCTGAGCAGCAGCAGCACGGAGCAGCACACGGCGCCTAGCACGGCGTCGGCCGGCCGCACATCGTCCCACTTGGTGACGATGAGGCGCATGTTGTCACATACCCTGAGCAGCAGCAGCACGGAGCAGCACACGGCGCCTAGCACGGCATCTGCCGGCCGCACATCGTCCCACTTGGTGACGATGAGGCGCATGTTGTCACATACCCTGAGCAGCAGCAGCACGGAGCAGCACACGGCGCCTAGCACGGCGTCGGCCGGCCGCACATCGTCCCACTTGGTGACGATGAGACGCATGTTGTCACATACCCTGAGCAGCAGCAGCACGGAGCAGCACACGGCGCCTAGCACGGCGTCGGCCGGCCGCACATCGTCCCACTTGGTGACGATGAGGCGCATGTTGTCACATACCCTGAGAAGCAGCAGCACGGAGCAGCACACGGCGCCTAGCACGGCGTCGGCCGGCCGCACATCGTCCCACTTGGTGACAATAAGGCGGATGTTGTCTCCCACGGACTCGGCGGTAAAGCTGAGCCCCAGTAGTCCCTTAAGCTGCGCAGCGACGATGATGATGGCTGTGGCCGACGTGAATCCGCTCGTCACGGACGGAGAAATCAGCTCTACCAGGAAACCTAACAGACTTCATCATTATTTTATCGCGTTTTGCTTTACATTACAGATATTTGTGTTAGCTTTTATATCGCTGATGTTTGCGTACTCAGTTTTAATTTGTTAGGTTTGGCGTCAGTGAAATTATTATAAAATATTAGTATTATAATAAGATTGATTGATTGCACTGTTTAAAAAGTAAGTAGTGGCATCATCCATAAGTTGGCAAGTTGTTTTTTTTTTTTGTTTTCTTGATGCAAGGATGTGACGATGTGCAAAGTTTAAAAAAAAAAAAAATGATAGCTACACTTTACGTAGATTTACTAATACGATAGCTTTCAATCGCACAACGGTCATCTACATAGATGCATAAACTTGAAAATATAACAATACCAACAGTGTTATATGGTGTTACTCTACCTTATATCCACAAACTATGTAACAGACCGTTGTACAATAGGAAGCCGACAGTTTTGATTAAAGTTTCCCGACCGCCGTGTCTAATAGTGTACCAGGTAGGTCAATATTTGTTCGTTATTATGTGGTATTAAGTGAAATTAAAATGTTCGCACATGTCTTATACATCGTGAGATAAGGAGATGTTTACATAAAGGGTGTAAACCTAAGAACATATGTTGACGAAGTAAATCAATGAGCGCTCCACTTACAAACAAATACGGACTATGCTGGTATAGGTAAACGTCATCGTCGTTTCAGCCGAAAGATGTTCACAGCTAGACATAGGCATCCCCCAAGTGCCACCACAGTGACGGTGCGCTTCGCATCCATCGTCTGATGAGCCTGGTGAGGGTCACGAGAGCCTTAGCGCGAACCTCACCAGGTCAACGGTCCACCTTGTAGGAACCTTACCAAAGGTCCCAGTAAGGAATCCCAGTAAATCCCAGTAAAGGATCCCAGTAAGCAGTAAACTTGGACAGCTATAATAGTATCTACTCGTAAGAGAAAAACTGTCAAGCGAGGTTGATTGTGTGTAAGATGCCAAAAAGTATTTGAATAGTGAACTGAGATGACATAATTATGACACACACTAGGTACACTAGGTGACACTAGGTATATAAAAGACCTGCGTCGACTATAAATAAATCGGGATATGTTCAGGATGATGGCGATGGACATGGCGGCAGAAAGGTAGGACATACCTAGTCGCAGCAGGCCCATGATGAGCACGACGCAGCCCGACAGGAAGGTGAGCAGCACCACGAACTCCACGGGCAGGCCGCGGCAGATTTGCAGCGTGAACAGCGCCATGAGGCTAGTGGGCCCGATGGACACCTCCTTCACTGTGCCCAGCACCACGTACAGCATCGTGCCTGTCGATACACAACAGATACAGACTCGCTCACATTGTACCATCACACACATGTCTCCAATAGAACATGCTCTGAATGAGAACAGAATACTTTTACCCCGGTACTACATTCTTATTTGACGAGAGTAAAATTGCTGACTTACGCTAAGAGCCCTTTAATGTTCCCACTGATGGGACACGCGCTATAAGAATTGCACTCACACTGAAATAGCAACTCCATTGGAAGGTAGCGTATCCATATATATGTCGTGGCCAGACTATAGAAATTTATCATTTTATGATATGGCCAACTAAAACTGGCCAGATCGTTTAAACCTTAAAGTTTGATGATATATTGAATCCACGACATATACATACAAGCAAGATTAAGAGTTATGCACTGTTATATATGTATCCCTTAAGAAACCAGATCAACTGGGAATGCAACCGTAGGTATTATACCAGTTTGGTACACCCAGTAGTTCATATTTTATTTTTAAAATAGATAACACATTACGTTAAAAAATTTTACAAAAAAAAAAATACAACCGACTTCATTGTAAAAAACCGGGCAAGTACGAGTCCGTACAAACTTACCTATGAAAACAGTTCGACTCCCGAACTGAGTTTCGAAAAGTTTTCCGAATCGCAAAAAAGGTGTTTTTTTTTGTGACGTAACTACAAATTTATTTTCAGATTCTTTCCTATATTTGTGCGATCAGACCTTGCTTCATGCCAAATTTCAAGATTCTAGCTCAACGGGAAGTACCCTATGAATTTTGATTCCCTTTAGAGTGTCAAAATACACGTTTTTATTTGACATAAATGGCTGTATCTTTTTTTCGTTAACACAGAAGTTTGATTTTTTCACTGCTTCAAAGGACCGCAGATCTGAGTAAGTATATGGTTTTAATTTCAACTCGATAACTCCACGCGTTCCCGAGATAAAGGGTCTTGTCAGACAGACAGACGGACAACAAAGTGATCCTATAAGGGTCCTGTTTTTTCCTTTTGAGTTACGGAACCCTAAAAAACTCTTAAAATTACAAAATATCTTTAATTTCGGAAGTTGGCGTTTGAATAAAAGTTTTGTATCTTCGTTATTTAACACCGAATATTTCTTCGAGTTTTTATTTCAAGTATTTGCAACATTTTTCGCGTAAAAGAGTCAATGACCTTAAAAATCATTCAATATAAGTAGACCTCCCAGTAGGTACTAGTGACTACCTTACTACTGCAAGGTCAACATATACCTACTGGAATGATTTCTTACAAAATGTTAATTAATACGTATAGTAATGTCTTAACCCTTTAAAAAATTACATATGAACGAAAAGCTAACGCACATAAAAAACCAACAAAGTTATATACACTTGATTTTAATTACCTATTTCATTTGTAGATTAGTATATATTTAATGTCTTTGTATCTAACTAAATGTAAACAATCTCTTGACACTTCTATAAGACGACTTTAAAAAAAAAAAAAATTTAAAGTATGGATTAAGTAAATAGGTAGAAATCAGTTAGGTGCCTAACTACCACATAATTTTAGGAAATCTGATTATGTTTTATGTAATAAAACGTAAGTACCTATTTCACATTTTTCAAAAACACAACTCCTAACCCTATAACAAGAGCGGCCTGTTCAAAGGCGCATAAGGGGCATAATAAAAGAGATTCCCGGAATGTAGACTTAAGGTGCATTTTGATTCGTTACGAATGCTACTACGCCCGGTATTATGAATATATTAACGTTGTTAGTAGATTTATATTCACATGTTTTCTTTCGAAGAATAAAACTTCTGTACCTTGTACTATTACTTATTCTGTGTCCTGGGTAAGGACTGATAAGGCCAAATCTGAAGCTTATGCACTGCTCCTAGCTGATGTGTTTAAACCTAATGAAAGCTCGGATGAGGAGACACAACACGAAGCCATATTAAAGCAAGATATCTAATTATATGTCCATTAAGCCAACGTCGCCGCAAAAAAGCACCGGGGTTTGACCTAATCACTCCGCGAATCCTTAAAGAGCTTTCAAAAAAGTGCATCACATTTCTAACTTGTCTGTTTAATGCCCGTTTCAGACTTTCTTACTTTCCAATCTTATGAAAAATTTCACAAATTATCATGATCCATAGAAATGGCAAACCTTCACACAACTGTTCCTTCTACAGATCCATAAGTCTAACTCCTGTACTTTCTAAACTGTGGGAAAAGATTTTTCTGGTAAGGTTTAGCGAGGCAATGATTGAACATAACATAGTCCCAAATCATCAATTTGGTTTCGAAAAGCACACTACCACAGAACAGGTACATCGTCTATAGCACTTGGTCAGACAAAGCTTTGAAAGCAAAAAATACTGCTCTGCTGCCTTTCTTGACGTCCAACAGGCCGTGGATCGAGTCTGGCACAAGGGATTGCTGTGCAAAACCAAGGAAAAACTACCACACTTGATGTTCCATATCATGAAGTCCTACCTATCTGACAGGCTGTTTTAGGTGAAACATGGTGATGCCTCATCATCTTTGTATCTCATCTGCGCCGGTGTGCCCCAGGGTTCAGTATTAGGTCCGGTATTATACATCATATACACATCAGATTTACCTACTTCAGATGACGTAACAGTGGCCACCTACGCTGATGATAATGCCCTGTTGGCAAAAGACAATGATCATGTTACGGCAGGTCGAAAGCTACAACTTTAACTACAACAACAACTTTAATGTATACACTTCTATAATAAACTTCCTTGTCACATTCAACAGCTAAGCCTTAATAAATTCAAAACATTTGTAAAGCGAAAACTTTGTCAAAAGGCTTTTTACTCTATAAAGGACTATGTTGAGGACGAAAAGGCTTGGGATTGACCTGCTCCAGTACGCACTACAACTGTTGTCTTATTTTTCTCTTTTGTTTTTATTTTCAATTGTGCTCTTTATTATTATTATTTTATTAGATTATTTTTATTTTGCAATTTGACTTTATTTATTTTTATTTTGACATCAATATTTACTTTATATTATTACTTATATTTATTACTTTTATTATTGTGAACGTGAGAACAATGTTGATTGCCTTTTTTTTCCTTTTCAGTAATTTTAACGTATGTCTGGCAATTTGAGTATATTCTGCGGCCTACCCAAATGTCCTTTCCTTAGTATTGTTCGTCAAGTCGTTGAGCTCCTTAGTAGTCCTGGGTTGAGCTTTGCGAATACTGACAAATGCTTGCACTGACTGGACAGGTCCACTCAAATCTGTATGGTTCTTTCTTCAAAAGACCATCTCAGACAAATCTGCACTGTTCTCATGTGATTTGACCATTACATATTAACTGTATGGACTTTAAATGAGACTTTGACCCCTGAGTTTCTTTCGGTGTTTCTTCTCAGGGTAGTCAGCTAGGAAACACCGGCCTCATCTAGATTAAAATGACAAAAAAAAAAATACGTGTAAAAGTGTTTTTTTTAGACCTACTTACAAAATAAATATCATTTATCACAACGTATACTGGATAATATTTCCAAATGGCTTCAAAGGTAGCGCATTCGACCAAGGTAGCACCCACAAATCGAACCGCATTACTTTTATGCTTTTACCCTTAGGAAGGAAAACTGTCCTCCGGTACGACTGGGGAAATGGAATCTTGCCACAGGTAGACTGTGTAAAATACCACGGGTTCTACCTGGATCTGATTAATGGTCTGACATAGAAACATTACATAAAAGTAAAGAGAGATCAGGTCAACAACAAATTCAGAAGTTTATACTGGCTCATGGGCAGAAACTCGGATCTCTCGCTGGATAACAAGCTCCTAATATATAATGTCATTCTTAAACCCATTTAGACATACGGTATCCAGCTATGAGGGGTTGCTAGCAATAGCAATATTGCTTGCCTGCAAAGGGTGCAAAACGGCATCCTAAGGAAAATTACAAACGCTCCATGGTTTACGAGGAACGACGAGATTCATGAATACAAAGGTACCCCAGCAGTGGCCTCAGAAAAAGAGACAAACCGTCTTGCCCACCACCCCAATACTGCCAATGTGATTAGAACTCAAAAGAAACCAGGTGCTTTAAGCAGAGCGTAGGACGCTGGCCCCCGTTTCTGCCAATAACAGTGTCACGCAACTCATTTGCTTAAAGTCTGGCGAATGATTGCAAATGAAATGTAGAGAGAAAAATAAATCGGCACACCGAGAAATTGATGAAAATATATAAAAAAAAGCTTACAGCCGAACATAGAACCTCCTTCTTTTTGAAGTAGGTTAAAAGTTATAAAGTGATCTACTTATTTATTAGAATAATATAATTTAGTAAGTTCGTTTTAAATTACATTCGTAACATATTAAGCTAGGCAATGTATAATTATGTAAGTGAGTGCCTATATATGTTTCTCTTGACCATACATAAATTTTACACTATTTACGTTCACAAAATAAAATATTAATGTAGTGTTCTAAGGTCACCTTTTTATGTTACCACGTAGCCATTGAACTTCGCAGTCAATAATAATATCTATATCAAGAACAAAGACAAACAATACTAGTTTTGAAGAAATGATAATGAAAACACGTACCTAAGAAAGAGGCTCTCCTTCATTTCCTAATCTTTCGTATTAACTATGACTTAGGTACAACTTTAAAGCTAAACTGGTAGCTGCCTAAAAATGAATATTTAGTACCAAAACAAGATGATTACCCAGTGACGCTGGGACGTGTTCATATTTTACCTACTTAGTGGAAATCATAACGATTGTAGGTACTGAAGGTCTAATAGTTGTTCAACCTCAAAAGGTTCAGTTCCTAACAAACCCTATGTTTGGTTCTGTAAAATGTGTAATGATCAGTCTTATTGATCTCTAATACAATTCAGAAGCTGGAATATCGTGCATCTCGTCAAAGACAGTGAACATCCGCTCGTTGAGAGATCGAGTATAATGCGATAAGTCCAAAAGTGGTATCGGCATCATGCATGTTAAATTTTGTGTGAATGATGTAGTAAAGCGTGACGTACCGACGAAGGAAGAGTAGAGTCCGTACTGCACGGGCAGGTTGGCGAGGCTGGCGTAGGCGATGCTCTGCGGCACCAGCGTGAGGCCCAGCGTGATGCCGGCCACCAGGTCGGCCAGCGCGGACACGCGGTCGTAGCGCGGCAGCCAGCGCAGCAGCGGCACGCGGCGCCGCAACAGGCGCCGCCAGCTGCCGCCTGCCTTGCCGCCGCGCCGCGACAGCGGGATGCCCAGCTCCGACTCCATGCTGCTCCACGTCAATTGTACTAGCAAGTCTACTATGCCGACGACTGTGACCGCTGTTTACCGATAAGTTTTACTAATTTATTTAATTAATTAATTAATTAGTATTATTGTGGTCGGTGTCGCGCGTCCGAGTCCAGCGTGTGAACCTCACTGTGCTTTTGGATGTGCGAGCCGCCGCCCGTTATAATTTAATTCATTATCTCGGTATCAGTAAACCTTTCCGACGTGTAAGTAAACAGCGGCACAAACACGCAGATACCGCGCTCGCTGCAGCGCTCCGCTCGCTGCACGGCGCTCACCTGCCACACCACGTTACATACGGACATCACCAGAAGACACAACCGCCATGACACTCTTCAAACTGTTTTTTACTATCTTAATTTATTGTCCAAGTAGAAAACAGAGCAATAAAAATCGCATCTTCTCTTAGCTATCACTATCACACAAGGTAGTAGATGCGGCACTGCTGCAGTTATCCCTTGGTCATCAAGTACTTAAAGCTGTGTAACACTGACTGATTAGCGATCAATCTTTGGTTGAACTATTTGGTTGTGATAATTACAGACGAAAATCTTTCTTTTTGATTTTCTAAATTGTATTCGACCACACAGATATCTTTAAACTTGGATTCCAGAGTTCTCGATTGATCGCTGAAAAATGAAACGAAAACCTGGTGCGCGCTGCTAGCGCTAGTGGACGCGAGCAAGTGCAGGCGGCGCGCGGACAGCGCGGCCGCGTCGGCCGTCGCCTCCTGCGCCCGCGCGCCGCGCCGGTCGCCGCAACTGTTGCAGCCGGTGCCAACAAATAAACATAAGCTACGTATATTCGATGACTTCAGTCCGCTTCGAAAACGGTCAAATTTTGCATATCTACCTGGCGGATCTTAATATCATCGCAATCATTGTACCTACAACTTGTCATCGCCGCCGACACTGCGTGTCCTTACCAACCACCAGATTCGTGTGGGTGTGCCATGCTGTGACTGTGGTTAGTTATTTTGTTTATTTAGTCAGTAGCTTCTGCCAGCATTTGACCCACGTTAAAGTAGAAAATATATAACCAAGACACTAAGTGATAAAGTAGGATTCTATTGGTGTAAGAATTTTTTAAATCGGTCAAGTAGTTTTTAAGTTTATTCATTACATAAAACGAAAATTACAAATCCTTCTTCTTTATTAACGTAGAAAAGCCAACATAACTGGGTTTGTTATGGAAACTCAACATAAAGTGAAGAGGAATGTAACCATTTAATGGAAAACAATTTGATTCAAGGTATTTGTCACAGCTATTAGGTACCAAGTGGTATTTTCTTCAATGGTGTGCGCATCTCACGGCCAAGTTTATGATTGAATAGACATAACATAACAGTGGCAGCTGCTCGCCGTGATGCCGTCAGGTGCTCGCGACAGATTGGTGCTGGCACAACATGCGCGCGTTATCGCGACCTGTTTCAATAAATGAAAAAAGAACGACCGTGCGTAAAGTTGAGCAACCTCAATGGCCTACCTTGTCCTTACAAATTCGCTTTGTGATACAAGTGCTGCCTGCTGCATGCATGCGGACACTAGCGATTATCCAAGCACACGGTACTGTCCAGCTCGCGACATATATATGTCTACATTTATTTGTGTATCAACAACATGAACTATCGTCGCAGGATATCCCAATTACATAACTTTATATAGCAAGGAGTTAGGACTTGCACAAGCAGCTGTATGTACTCGTAGTTAATCCCCGCGAGCGGGTAGCATTTGCTTCATTACTTAGTGGTTAACCTGAATATTTGCGTACATACCGACCACTCCTACTAGTTTTTAATGAAGCTCCTAAGCCGGCGCGATGGCGTTAGGTAAATGATCATATTACAGGTTCCAGCAGGTAGACCTGCCATTACAAATACCGCAAATAGTGGTGTCGGCAGAGCCTGACTCGATACAACGGCGCCACGAGGCTAGGCACATACCCTTGGGCCTTGTAAGAATGACTAGCAGCATCCAGGGTCTTTATTTTCCACCAAGTCCTCTGAGCTTCCTACCTGATCGTGAGGTTGCTATACAGCCGGAAATGTTGTAAGTAATAGTCCTTTTGTGAATATTGTGAGAAATCTGACCATTTTCATTCATACAAAAGATAAGACAAAGGACAAAGCCGTCTGGTTTAGTTACCTACATGTGCTGCTTCACAGAAAGTGTAACAGCTTGTTTATTTACCGATGATTTTATAAAGTGAAGAGATGTCACCTGCAGATAGCTAAAGTTAATATCAATATTATAAGGACTGATGTCAGCACACGACGCGAGGTGAGCGACATTGACACGTTTTCTAAATGTCGGTAACGTCTCGCTGATACGTTTGTGATTGCATCTATTGTTCATTGAGATTCA
Source organism: Mythimna vitellina (assembly GCA_949316375.1). Taxonomy (NCBI): domain Eukaryota; kingdom Metazoa; phylum Arthropoda; class Insecta; order Lepidoptera; family Noctuidae; genus Mythimna; species Mythimna vitellina. Next base: position 400,139 of record OX438692.1, on the reverse strand, counting down.
TATCTATTTATCGCTAGGCTTTAGGTGCTCATCTATGACATTGCTGTTACTAACACGAAGGCCTCGTCCTGCCTCCGAGTATTGTTTACTGTACTATCACACAACACAAGTCCAGTTGACACCATTGATGCTGTCGTAGCTCGCGGAGTTCCGCAACTTAACGTAATAAATTAAAATTAAATTATAATCGTTATAATTAATTTTAATCGTTGTTCATAATGAGCGAGCTCGAATTGATTAGCATTTGCAAATGTATCGAAACCACTATAAATTAAAGACAAACTAGAAAAACGGGCGCCTGCGCAAACGAGTCGGCCGAACGTACGTACCGTCATACCATGGAATACTAAGATAACGCAGAATTATTAGTGTCAGTGCGTGTCCGCTCTAATACGTGATGAGTCGATATCTGCGCGACGTCACCGACTAGAACTACCCCGGCCTGTACCCCGGGGGCGACATTTCTCAGATGTACGGGAAAGGTCAATTGTATGTAGGGGTACTAACTGCAGGCACGAGCTAGCACCAACCCACCACGACGCGTTGTAGAAGTGAACTCTTTCTGAATAAGTTATTTCTACGATCATCATAATTTTGATATCAGTCGAGTGACACAAATGACAGATCCATTGTGTCTATTCTCCTACTTCGTCTTCTGGCTAGTCACCTCTCATAGTGGACACTCGTGGCCGCTCCTCTTCCATTCTCCTTGTTGTCAGCTGTCACGTCTTCTTTTACACCCTTTTCCTTTACACAATCCATATGTCTACACTCAGGAATAGGTACCCCTCCCTCATTCATCATCTCATCCTCCCTCAAGTGGACAGCCATGGATCAAGCATTTGGCAGGTTAGAAGTCAAAATTAAATGTGTACATACTTTAAGGGAGCTAACTCATGAAAGAGAATCGCTTTTATCATGAGGATTCTTCGATTATAAAAAATAAAGTTCAGACAATTTTTTTTTAAACATTTTAATTCATTAAACCCCAAGCGAACGCCCCGAGCTGGCGTTCGCTCTCTCATTGTCTTTCTATTGTGTCTCTAATTACGGAATTCGAAAGGTTGTATGGCGCAGCAGATTCTTTTTCACATTTGTGACTTGGTCACAAGGTCACTCATTTCACGCATGTCCCTTTTCGTATCGGCCACACTGTGTTGAATTCCAATATCTAACAAACCGGTCACTAATATAAACACTATTCAAAGGCTGCCTGGAAGCTCCAGTATTTACGCGATAGTGCGCGCGCGTTGCCATCCTACGTGTAATGTACGTTGCTCAAGATACAGTAAAAATAAAAACACTGCAAAGAATTTCTTACATTACTGGTTCAATTGATTATGATGAAACTAAACATAGGTGTACAAAAGAAGAAGACTTGCAGCGCTGCAATTAAATTGGGTGAGAGCATGACGGGTGCTTCCACAAAGTAGTGATGTACTTACGGCCCGTTCACGACTCTGCCGCTGTGAGCGGTAGCTGCTCTAAATGCCTCCTCCGAAATAATAATACTGCACAATTATGTAAATATTGTACGTATGTAGATGTTCTAAGGAGGTATCCTTGTTCTTAGAGCTGTTCTGGTTATTAGTGTTGATAATTATGTACATGTATACATAACTATAGAGGTAGGCTATGTTTTATTTAAGTAAGTTATTAATATCAGCATCAGGTGTCGTGATGGCTCAGTGGTTAAGGCACCCGCCTCTCACCTCTAGGACATTCCTAACACCCCGTTGCCTCGGAAGCACATAAAGCCGTTGGTCCTGGTTGTCCTTCGTAGATCTTGGACAGTCGTAACATGCAGTCAGACGACAGAAAGTTAATTACTCTTGCACACTACTGTATTACTTCATGGGGTGAAACTGCAAACTATCTTACTTCCTCTAGAACGTGCTCAAAGAGCAATTGTAAAGGTTGTAACCTTCCGCCCTTTTAGTTTTCTCACACACCAGCTAACAGTACGCCAACTATTTATATTGCACACCGTACTTTATCAGCACTCTGAGCTTCCTTTTGACCCAGTACCTTAAACCACGAGGAAAGATTTGGTTTGCACTAAACCACAGACGAGACATGCCCTAAAGAAGAAGAAGAAGTCCCTAAAATACATAAAATCCATGTTCAAATGATTGATGAATGACAACTTTTTGTATGTTGTTATTCTGTAATTTCTGTATACATGCAACCATAGTGATAGTCTTATAAGTGATGACCCGAAACACAGGTTTTATAAACCTAGCTCGGGCAAGTCGCTAATTATACTAAATTCTAGGTTAATAAAGTCAATTTTCCTTTAGTTCTTTAATACTGATAAGTTAATTATAGTAATTCCTTGGGCATCAGCATAATTATTTGTTTAAGATTTCCTTGTGGCTGTTACATGTAACTATTTTGTGTAAAAGATGAAATAAAGATTTTTATTATTATTATTATACGTGTGGTTTTGTTTCGTATTTGGTTAAATTAGTATTAAGTGTTTCATTTGTGGCGTTTGCCTCCGCCTCCGATTTGGGTTCCGGTTCCGATTCCAATAATCCAAATTTAAAAAATCCGTTTCACCATTCCGTTCCGATATTGTAAACCTTGCTGATCCCGATTATGGCAGTCGTCGGTGCAATAACATGACACGTTTCGCAAGCAAAACATTAATATTCTAGTCATTAATTAATAAAACTTAGCAATATGATTTTTAGGTACATTATAATTGATTGAGAGCAGTGGTGGCCGAGTGGTAACGGCCCCGATTTAGGAGTTGTAGGTTTCGGTTTCAAACCCAGATGCATTACTTTGTATTATTTATTTTCATTACCGCTGCTCTCAAAACGGTGAAGGAAAACATCGAGAGGAAATCGGTATGTCCTAGTACCAAAAATTCGAAGACATGTGACACCCACCAATCCGCACTGGGCCCGAGTGGTGCCCATTCCCTCTCCTAGAGAGGAGGCCTGAGTCCCAGCAGTGGGCACATTATGAGGCTGATTATGCTTATGCTATTATAATTGATTATTAATAGAAGGGATTTTGCAACGAACAGTTGTTTCCATCTGCCACCTATTTTTATGGCTACATGGCGCATGGCGGTAGTGTCGACAGTATTGGTAGCAGCGCGCGTGTTGGTAGTGTCGACAGTATCGGCAGCAGCGCGCGTGTCGGTAGTGTCGACAGTATCGGCAGCAGCGCGCGTGTTGGTAGTGTCGACAGTATCGGCAGCAGCGCGCGTGTCGGTAGTGTCGACAGTATCGGCAGCAGCGCGCGTGTCGGTAGTGTCGACAGTATCGGCAGCAGCGCGCGTGTTGGTAGTGTCGACAGTATCGGCAGCAGCGCGCGTGTCGGTAGTGTCGACAGTATCGGCAGCAGCGCGCGTGTCGGTAGTGTCGACAGTATCGGTAGCAGCGCGCGTGTCGGTAGTGTCGACAGTATCGGTAACAGCGCGCGTGTCGGTAGTGTCGACAGTATCGGTAACAGCGCGCGTGTCGGTAGTGTCGACAGTATCGGTAACAGCGCGCGTGTCGGTAGTGTCGACAGTATCGGTAGCAGCGCGCGTGTCGGTAGTGTCGACAGTATCGGTAGCAGCGCGCGTGTCGGTAGTGTCGACAGTATCGGTAGCAGCGCGCGTGTCGGTAGTGTCGACAGTATCGGTAACAGCGCGCGTGTCGGTAGTGTCGACAGTATCGGTAGCAGCGCGCGTGTCGGTAGTGTCGACAGTATCGGTAACAACGCGCGTGTCGGTAGTGTCGACAGTATCGGTAACAGCGTGCGTGTCGGTAGTGTCGACAGTATCGGTAACAGCGCGCGTGTCGGTAGAGTCGACAGTATCGGTAGCAGCGCGCGTGTCGGTAGTGTCGACAGTATCGGTAGCAGCGCGCGTGTCGGTAGTGTCGACAGTATCGGTAACAGCGCGCGTGTCGGTAGTGTCGACAGTATCGGCAGCAGCGCGCGTGTCGGTAGTGTCGACAGTATCGGTAGCAGCGCGCGTGTCGGTAGTGTCGACAGTATCGGTAGCAGCGCGCCTGTCGGTAGTGTCGACAGTATCGGTAGCAGCGCGCGTGTCGGTAGTGTCGACAGTATCGGTAACAGCGCGCGTGTCGGTAGTGTCGACAGTATCGGCAGCAGCGCGCGTGTCGGTAGTGTCGACAGTATCGGTAGCAGCGCGCGTGTCGGTAGTGTCGACAGTATCGGTAGCAGCGCGCGTGTCGGTAGTGTCGACAGTATCGGTAACAGCGCGCGTGTCGGTAGTGTCGACAGTATCGGCAGCAGCGCGCGTGTCGGTAGTGTCGACAGTATCGGTAGCAGCGCGCGTGTCGGTAGTGTCGACAGTATCGGTAGCAGCGCGCGTGTCGGTAGTGTCGACAGTATCGGTAACAGCGCGCGTGTCGGTAGTGTCGACAGTATCGGCAGCAGCGCGTTCACGTCAAAGTGTGTTACTTGACTAATCCAGTACAGAAATTATTAGAACAAATAATACTACAAACTCCGAATACACCAAATAATTTATTTAAATTTTTGCAACTATATAACATAACTATACAATACGTAAGTATATAGTGTAAATGCACCGTAGTCACCACGCGTTAGTGCTAGCAACATACATAATATAAATAAATACATGTGTATGTAATTTACATAATTCAGGCTCGTCATAAGCTCAGGTACTTACGCTAAAGTCGCCTTAAGATACATTAGTACTAACAGGTAACGTATATTTACAACCGAACGCCGGCGCCTGGCCGTGCTCCACGCCCACCCGCGGCGGCCGTGCTTGGCCACGTTATCGAAGCGCTACTATAAAAATGTACATCACTTGAGCACCGATTGCTACTTATTAAGCGATACAAAAATATAAACAAAACACAAAATAGAACGGTAACCATGTGACGCGGCGGGCGGCAGGCGGCGCCGGCGCACAACACGAGTGTCGCAGCGCTACTTCACTTTCTTCATGATGAGGTCGATCTGCTCGTCGACGCGCGGGCTCGTGCCTCTGCAACAAACGCACGGTTCACTACACATGCTACATTTATAACATGAACAGTGCATTCTGACAGTTATCATACGATCAAGACTTGAGAAGCCTTCAAGGGAGTCCTTGTCCCGCACAAAAAATCATGGCCGGCCCCAAGGACAGAGCTCTTTAATGGCAGTATTGATTGATTTTTAAAGGTCTTCATGAACATAAATTATAAAAGGTAACAAATCTTTGTTACCGTACGTACCGTTACGTACGTGTTCTGTGACGTTGCATATCAGTTATTATGTGGATTGTTAGCGAAATCTCTTCTATTGTATCAGTAATGACATACCTTGTTATGTTAGCTTTAAAGCGGGAGATGGCGTCTCGTTATGAATTGATCTGTTAATAAGTTTATTCATTTTTTTGCGGCACCAAAAAGAATAAAAAAGGACTTATTATAAAATGTAAACTAACATAATAAAAAGAAAACATTAAATGGCTACATCGCCTCTTAACATACGCGTCAAGAACGAGCGTTTATTGACTACTGTTTATTTAATACAAGAAACTCATTTTATGGTTTAGGGTTTCTAGACATAAAGGAGACGGGGATTTCTGGGACAAAATTTTGACAAATTGAGATATGGCTTAAAAAAATTGTTATATTTTTCTATTTCAAAATACAAAGAGACTAGCCCTGGTTCCAGTCAAAAAGATGAGATATGTAAAAAATAAGTTTTAGTCATGAGAAAATAAATTATTTTAGGTTATCTAGTTACTACAATTGATAAACAGTTTATTCCAAGGAACTTGTATACCTGGTTTATTCTAAGGTATTTTTTTTTATTTGTGTTAACACTGGCATATATTACCTTTCTACTCTATGATCAGTCGTAGACATGGGCATATTTGGCTTTGAGTACTAACGGATATTTATCAGATATCAGACTTCAAAATAGATATTTTCATTTTTAAGTATCTGGTTTCAGTAGCGCCTAGCCTAATAATAAACCATATAATAAAATACATGAATATATAATCTCGTAAATGCAGTGACAGATGATATTGATTACATATTTCAATGTGTAATATATTTACACAAAGATCTGAATTGTGCAATTCGCACTGTCCTTTTTATTCTGCTATGTTACGTTTGTTATGAAGAGAAAAAGCCAGTGATTTTATTTGTCGAATCGGATTCGTTTGGCTGTAGGTATCGTTATCGTTTAGTTCAGATAGGTCGATTTTGGAAATCTGATTTTCTAATCTAAGAAATCGATAGAAATCGATTTGTTTGAAGTCGGATATTAAATTCGTTTTGATATATCACACGCATGCCTCACATCATTCGTCTCTTATTCTTCGTTACGTGTTTTTACGTTTTGAGTGTATGATCCATTATTTTACTGATATATCCTATAGGTATATCCCTCGACCTCGATTTTCTTTCTACGGACTTCTGATTTAAAAACTTTGCTATCATACCGGACACGGAGAATCTTGTTTAAACGTTTGACTTGGGCTTGCTATTTTGGATTTTCAACATCACCTCCTTTCCCTTCGGGCACGCCGTAATCATGTAGAGCCTGAGTTGTTGAGCGCGATTAGTAACCGTAGGAACCCAAAAGCGCCGATGCCCACTAGGATACTCTCGCGGTAACAGAACGAAAGGGTAACTTAAGGACAGAGGTGTGGTTTTAGTCAGTAAGTCTGACACGCCCTTTCACTCCACCTTAGAGCTGGTGAAGTCATTGTATGACTTTTCACCTCAAAAAAAGATCCTTTCCCTTAATTTTTTTAATTGGAGTATATATGATTTGTGGGTTGCTTCATGTTTTCCACTCTATAATACTCTCTATAATAACTAAATACTGTCAATTAAAACGTAACATCTTGCATAACCTCACTCTTACTAAATCTCTTATAACTCTTTGAGTGAAAAAAATTGCAGAATTTTCAGTAAATGGTCAAAAATATACAAGCTATTAACTGACATCACTTTCGTTTAATTTTCTTTCTTACCCAAGCCCAAGATTGTATGAAAGCGTATCTGTCTCCTTTTTAAATTTATGTTCTCCAACTCCACTATTTCTCAATTCGAAATTATACATCCTTATATCTCAATTATATTTACATTTTATATAATTTTAAATTTGTTTTTTAATAACTATATATTTACACACAAAAAAAAAGATAAAGGCACTAGAGTACTTAAAAATTTGGTGTCAGCAGTCAAGCTGGTGAGGTGATGGTGAGTGAGCCGGCCGTTAATACTCTAGGGAACAGTGGTAAGACAGTTTGTACCCGTTGTAAGTATTAGGGTAAGGCAATCGAGTGAACCTAACCTCTGGTTAATGTGTGATGACGTGAATTAGTAAGGGAAAGAATTTTGGAGATTATGTCAACATTGTCTTTGCTGTAGGTGGGTTTCAAGCGCGCCACAGGAGCTAGTAGTGCGCCGTCGTGCTCACCTGAAGGCGGAGGGGTCGGGTCCGATCATGGCGACGAGCTGCGGCACGTCCTGCGAGTGCGCCACGAAGCGCGCCAGCGCCTTGCAGGCGCGCCACAGATGCTCTTCGCCCGGCGCCCACTGCAGCAGCTGCAGCAGCGCCATGGCCAGCTCCACGCACACCTCGTCGAACACCTGCGCAACGTAGAGACACAATACGCGCACACACACGAGCCTATGGGTACACCGCCGCGCCCAACCGCTCGAATAGTTTCAGTCAATAGTTTCAACACCGCCACGCAGGAATTGAATGCAATGGAATAATAGTAATATAAACAAATCTTTCACTTCTCAAACGGCGCTACTAATTGAGCGGATGGATTCACCACATATTCGGTTCCTTTATTATCAAGACGAGTTCATGGTAAACAGCAGTTGCGCATGACTGCTGCAGCAACATCATTCTATATCGCTAGCAACGTGTTTCACAACAAGGTTTTATATTGCTGAATGAATGGTTTGCAACTATTGCAACATGCCTGACTTAAGTATCGTTGATATTGCCGGAGTAAAATATTACCTCACGCCGAATAAAAGAGAATAGATGAGTATCAACTTGCGCAAATTATATTTTAGTAGATTCGATAACACAAATTAAGTTATCTACCACAATGCTCTCTCCTCTATAAAATTTCTATGTTTGAGATTTCCTTGAAGTTGCTTATCTTATAGCAATTGAATTCGAACTATTACGATTGTGCTAGAAGATTTTGCGTCAACAGCATAACGAAAGCAAATAGTGGAAATAGTTATGGCATATTGATTTAATATTAAAGTTACCGTTACAGTGTATCGATCCTTTTGGTGGTAATATTGAGTATATGTATTGATCGTAAGTTTTCCATTAGACAGAAACAAAAATGTCTAACCTAATGATTCTGCGTCTCTGGGAAAAAGGTGTGGGTTTACTTAATTTATGTTTGTATGTAACGTAAAAACAAATATTTTGCTACCAAAGCAGATACATGAGACGGGGTCAATATTATGTTGTCATTTGTTGAAGGGGAAAACCGAAACAGAAACTGTAAGAAATCGAGTGATGAGACGTAAACATGTTGTGACACAGGAGGGTCGCTCCTCATGCTGGCGGCTGTTGGCTCTAACATACATCGATTACAGGCGTGTTTGTGAAGTTATTATTATTGAAAGGCTCACATTTGACCACCATCTCACCTAATGGTAAGCGATGATGTGAGCCTGTGTAGTTTTCATTTCATGCTTTTTGATAATTCATCGTGAAAATTATGATAAAAAATAATTTCTAGTTTGTACCAGACTACGGAGGAGTAATGATTTGTACAGGCTATGTATGTGTGCGTGTTCATTTGTTCCGTCGTAGTAAACTACTTATCGAAACTGGACAAATGAGGTATCGTTAGAACCGGCTTGATTGTCCGCTGAAAATACCAAAATTACTATATGGTTTCCTATAATATTTGAGGAGTTCCCTCGATTCCTCATGGATCCCATCATCATAACTGGATTTTGAAAAAAATGGGACCAATCTGGAAGTTTATCCTTTACGAAAAAGAAATTGCAAATCGGTCCATAAACGACGGAGTTCTAAGGTAACACACATAAAAAAAATACAACCGAATTGATAACCTCCTTCTTTTTTTGAAGTCAGTTAAAAAAAAAGGATTCAAAGCACTCATAAAAACAAAAACCATAATTATTTATCCTATTGCGTATCGACCCGAAAGGTTTCTTTTTTTGGAATCAATAAATTTAAGTAGCTTTATTACAATTCTTTCTGTAATCAGAGATTAGTGTCATGGCAACTGGTTGTGTGTTGGCTCCAAGCGTACTGCGCTCTGAGCAGCTCGGCCGGCCGGCGCGCACGCTTATCGCCTGAACAAGTGCAAGTTGCACTTCTAATCATCATAAATCGTCAACTGATAAAGTTTATCACCCTGCGGGACACATTTGAAAAAATTGAACCGGTATATTTCCAAACATAGTAATGTCAGGTTTATTTACTTTTGGGGCTATTCAAGTATTACGGAAGCATTACATTCTTTGCTATTATTATAATTATTTTATATGTAGTGCAATTTTTTTGTAAATGTTTTAAGAGAACCATGTCGATGTTTCAAAATCACAAGAAAGTGAGCAGACACACATCATTTCCTAAGCAGCATACATCTAATGTCATTGATGACTTAGTGTCATGGATTAGTGTGTTATGGACTGAGAACTGTTAATTTGAATTCATAATGTCAAAATTTTAACTCTGTTTTCTTCCTTTATTTCAAGTATTCTTTTTCCTAGATACCACTACTGCTCATAAATTAATAACTAAACTACAAATGCACGTACCAATGTTTACGTAAGCATGGGGGGGTGAGAGCATTGCTCACTTTTGCTGACGAGGGGGAGGGGGGTTAATATTTGCAAAAAAATCTGCTTGCGTAATACTTGAACGGTTTTCTACGAAACAACATGACGTAAAACAAATATATTAAATACCAATTAAACAAAATTGGAAACGTATCTCAACGTTGATAAATATTTTCGTTGTTCAAATATCACATAACCGCAGACGTGGGCACAGTGTCAGAGCTGGAGCAGCACGTCACGCCACATCCGACAGAGCAAGCCGCGCGCAAACACGCCCGGGCGGCCTGTCAGCGCCCCGCCCGTGTCCTAACATCATTCAACAACATAATCAGAGTAATCTTGAAATAACAAAAGATTGCCTCCTGACATTGTTACCTACACTTTAAAAGCTTTATGTACACATTTATATTTGTTTGCGATTGACATATTTACTCAACAATTAGCTTGCATTATTATACATTTAATAAATTATAATAAATAATTAAGTTTTTAATATATATTGTTTTAAGTCTCATGTCTTTCCGAAGAAAACATGTTTAAAAAAATATCAATATTTGTATTATGTTGTTGCGACCCGAGGGTTTCGTCGTGAGAACACATCCGTACCGAGCGGCCCCGTGCCGCTGCCTTAGGGTGTTTTTAATATCGTGCGGTTTTGATCACGCATGCGGGATTGCTCCGCACGCTTAACCCCCGCAAATGTCAATTTCATACAAGTATTTATTGTAATGCGAGGAAAATGCACGCGGGACGCGCTTTTTTGCATTTCGAAATTTTATGCATGCGGAGTAAACCCGCATGCGTGATGAAATCCGCACGATATTAAAAACACATTTACTCCAGCTTATTGTTACGATACCCTTGTTACGAACTAGCGCATGTGATAGTGGAGGAGTAGATCAGTAGGATACTGTTACGGCGCGGCAATGACAATATTTCCTTTTACCCTACTGACCCAGGAGGGTCTTGTTTTTCTTTGACACGCTCTGTAGCCTGAACGGCTGGATAGATTAGAACCAATAAAGTATCTTTCGATTCGTCTTAAGTGCCACAGTGATATAGGCTATCTTCTTTAAGAAAAGCACAAATACAGGACTCGTTTCAGACGGTATAAAAACCCTCGGGACCACGATACTTTTGTTTCCCTACGGATGCGAGTTGGAAGAGCTATGGATGACTGTTTTAAAGATTACATAGAAATAATTGAAAGTGAATTAAAAACAAATGTCCAAGTTTTTGGGGTTATACTAAGTAAAAAAAAACTTTTAGAGGTGTTCCTAACCAGATCTCGCGGGGTGATCGTGTTGCTGAGGGTGGTAGTGGTGTGGCTGATCTATTTTGCGTCTGTGTATGGTGTTAGTCAACAGCCTAGTAACTTGTCTCCGGATTGCTCTTCATCTAATTCCAGTATGTTTTCCATTGGCATTACTGAAAGTGACGTTAGAGACAGTACCAAAAAGTTAGACCTTAATAAGGGAGCTGGTCCAGATGGACTTCCTCCTATTTTTATTTATCTCTGCATGGATGGATACAATAAATTCCTTTAGGAGGGAAAATTTCCCGACATATGGAAAGTCTCACATGTTATCCCCGTGCATAAATCTGGTAGTATGAATGACGTAACTTACTATGGACTAATCTCTATTATATCACAATTCACGAAAACGTTTGAGGGTTTCATATAAACGTAGTTTATCCTCACCTCCGCGATATAATTAGTCCGAAACAACACTGTTTTGTGTCTAACTGTTCTACTATGTCTAACTTACTGATTTACACTGCTTTCATTGATAACGCTTTTGAAGCTAGGGGTCAGGTTGATGCTGTGTGTATAGACTTTGCAAAAGACTTTGATCGTATTGATCACACAATTCTTTCTACGAAATTGAATTGCGCTGGTATTCATGGCTCTTTGTTACTTTAGTTTGAGAGTTATCTAATTAATCGTTCTCAAATAATTGCCGTGGCGGGATATGAATCACACCTTTTTCTCTTGGTACTTGTGTTCCACAGGGCTTTAAGTTAGGCCCATTTCTTTTTTTAGTATTTTACATATAATGAATAATAAATCTTTTAGATTTTATAGGCTAGAGTAAATAGGCTCTTAATAAACTAGTGCGCCTCACCATCAATGATTGCATCACTGCTTACCATCAGGTGGGATCGCAGTCAAGCACTGATTTATATCAATTTAAAAAAAAAGTTATTATCCTTCAGTAAATTCTTAAATCATGAGCCTATGCTATCCTATCTGATCTGAGTGATTGCATTAAGCTTCAAAGAGATCTTGACGTGTTTCAACAACAAAATGACGCTAAATGTTAAGAAATGCTAAGCTATAACATTCACGAACAAAGTGAATTACATTAGATTTGATTATCATAAAGATGGATCTGTTCTGTGCAAAGTATCTGTCATCTGTGATCTCTTGGCTGTACTCTTTGATACATCTCTATCCTTTCGTGATCATGTAGATACTATAATTTGCCTGTCAAAAACTTTCCGTAATCATAGCAGCATTATCTTCTCTATAACGCACTGGCAAGAAGCTCCTTGGAGTATTGTTCCTCTATTGGGTCTCCCTATTACTCAACCTATACTAATAATGTTGAATCTGTTCAGGCCCGTTTTGTTAGGTACTTATGTATGAAGAATGGGATCCGAAAAGCTATACCCGATTGCAAAGATAGGTTAAGGCACTATAAGATGGTTAGCTTAAAAGAACAATCCATTCTGACCTACTTCTACTACACAAAATTATGAATAATTTCATAGATGAAGAGTTGATTAACTATTTCAAATAGCCAACGGAGCAAGCGACGTCATCGCATTTTTCAATTGCCTACATCCACCTTAAATATCACTTTTGATAGTCCTCTTACACGTATGGTAAGGTAAGGCTTTATAATGAAAGGTCCAACTTGATAGGTTACCCTATCGATGTCTTCTCCATGAGTTTCGCTCTATACAGACGCTGCCTATATGAAACAGTGCGAATAATGTACGTCTTTGTACTTCGATGTGTTTTGTCTTTGTTGTGTTCTGGATTTAGGTGTACTGGACACACTTTTTACTTTTTATATTTGTCTCTAATATTAATTTTTTCAATGTCATGCATACCTGTTGTTTGCATGGTTACTAAAATGCCAATTTTAGATGTAAGTTTATTTGAATTGTAAGTCACAGTGCTGTTGGTGTGCTTATTATAAATAAATAAATATACATTTTGAAAAAAAGAAAAATAAAAATATGGTGGCCGCAGGTAAGTAAGCTGGTAAGGCTGGCTATGCGTGTCTATGTTCCCGCTAGATGGCGGTCAACTCAACCTTTTTGGTTTATTTTGTTTTTAGTGTACAAGAGCTTTAAAAAGTCAAGTAAATGGTATTTGCTAAAATCGAACATTTCACTTCATAGACCTTAGTCACATTATTGCCTCAAAATCCACTTAATCCTGACTGTTCATGACTCTTTAGTGATAATATTTTTTTGTGACACCCATCTAAAGTATCAAAATATTTATGTGAAAAATGGCCAATGTGAATGTAGGTAAAACCTCACTTCACAAATTGTAAATATTGTACAGCAGGAGAGTGTACTGAAGTGAGGCAGCGCAGGCGGCGCCAGCATCAGCGGGTGCGCGCTGTGTTCTCTGTGACGTCTTTACATCTGTTTATTATCAAATTAAGGGAAATACGACGTGCGAGCGAGTGTTATGTACACCGTATTCAGCCATATTATTTATGATCTCCGCTTAGATAACGACATTCATAAATCAGGTGTTTGAGAGCGATACCGAACGGCTCACATCCAAACTTAAATATATTATTAGATCTGATTAGGACATAATATACCTATTTTGGGTATTATACTTATAACAAACAAGTTCGGAGATGATTAAGATAAACAAGGTAATTAATTCTTAAAACTTAGTAACTGTTTTGTATATCGTTTTGTTCATTATAAAACACATGTTGAATATTTAAAATATTTAGCTAAAATGGGGACAACAAGAGTAATGTAAACGTTGAATACTTTATGGCACATTATTGAATCAGAACTCTGCGTTTAATTTATTATGTGTCGATCTAGCGGGGCCACTCGAGTTAGACCTTCAATAAGTAAGCAGGGGTTTGACTGTTCTTGTTATTACTACAAATTGATAAGGACTTATTGTTTATATTTGCAAGTAAGTGCAGCAGGATATTGCCTACTCTCCACTCCGGACATTGTCCGCTGCGGCGCGCTGTGCTCGCGCACTTGCAGTGTCCGCGTGTACCGACAGGTTGGCGCGTGGCAGCACGAGGGTGCAGGTCTCCATACCGGGTAGTGTATTATTATTTATAGTTAAAAAAAAGAGGAATAAATAAACGAAGAAGCATTACGCATTCGATTCGTCGATGGTCCTTGTAAGACGATAACAATGGCACGGTACATATTGTTTAGCTCGGTATTAGCACATGTTATTCTTCTATCTAGTTTTAAGCTTCTTACGAGTTAAGATATGAATATTGTCTCCAGCCAGTGACGTAAGCGGTACATTTAAACAATGAAGTTTATTGTGAATGCAAGCATTTGATATCTACGGAGATTATTAATTAAGCCCACAAAGATTAGTTCGCGATCGTTAGGCGACGCGGCACATCAAGGCTCAGATTGGGAGCCGAGCTTGAGTCTCGCTGAGAGGACAGATGCGTGCAAGCAGAATACAAGTGTGTGGAGGAGGGACGCAATGATGAGGACGACATGGCGCGCGCTGATGTACCTTGGACTTGGCGCCGCGGGGCAGCAGGTCGCGCAGCGCCTTGCCCGCTTGGAACCGCTGCAACACACGCACGGCGCTGCACCACTCCGAGCGAGCTTTGTATCTCACAACAACATTCGTATACCACAGCTAGATTCGTGATTACAATTAATGATAATTCCACTAAAAATATGAACTGAATCGGTACTTTGTGTGCTAGTTTCAAGTTACGTATACGTGTATTTACATTTTATACATTACATATATGTTGCTTTGTCTCATGCTGGTAGGTCACAACATTTAGTCAAATTTTCTCTAGATGACTTTATTTAAGATGATGTTCTCAAACAGTAACCACCATACCTACCATATTTTTGAGTACTATCAAATGGTTTTCAAAATGAGATAAATATACAAGAAATAAAATAGGTACACCGATGAAGTGTGTTGTTGTGAAATACAAATAACAACAAAATATAATTTATACAATCAGATATAGAAAGTGGGTATCATAAATACAAATAAAAAGTAAAAGTAAATTCTGAAGATAACTGGGAGCGGGAAATGTTAGAGGGGAAACCCCCACTAGTTAGTACATAGCGAGCACGAGGAAATGTTATTTGTTACATTACGGCACAACTATACGAACATGTCATCTTGTTGTTGTTTTAATTTTAAGGTGACGTCACAGCATACATACTGGAAGATTTTTTGTCTATTAGTGCCCAATGTGCCTAAAATGAGACGACTATAAATCTCCTCATATATTTATGTATTTTTTATGTGTTTCGCTTTGTTAGTGCAGTGCTGGTCCAGTGGTAATGGCCCCAACATACAAATTGTAGTTCAAGGGTTAAAACCACTGCTCTCAAAACGATGAAGGAAAACACCGTGCAGAAACTGACATGTCTTAGAATAAAAAATTCATAGACATGTGACATCCACCGGCACTGTGCCGTGTGGAGGGTTACGGAACCTAGGCCGCAGCAGCGGGAATATTATAAGGCGGCTTATGCTATGATATTTATATATGAGTAGCTTATTTAAAAATGTATGTACTGATTTGTAGGTGTCATTGTTTAGTCACGGCGGGCGTTAATGGGTTAAAATATTGCCACTATGAGAAAATACCTTTCCAAGACTTGCTTGGCGTACCAACACTTTTCAGTAAAGTCTATTATTTTAATTGTAATATTTCAAGTAATACTCTTCAGTTTTGGGTAAGAGTTCGTTTTCTTTTTATAATGATAAGACGTAAATCCGAGGGAGCCGGCACCCGCGCGGGCGACACGTGCGGGCGCCGGCATCACGCGACGCTACTCTATACGAGGCGGGTGACGCAGAGCGTGTCCGCTGCCGAGTCGACGCCATCAATACCTTTGTGTGTTCTATGTCCAATTAAAACGTGAAATTGATATCATTTGTTAATTAATTAAATAAGAATGCGAAAACGTTTTAAGCATGTATCTACATTAGAATTGCAGATTTACATACTTAGTATGTACATAAATTAATGAATAAAATTAAAACATGTTGAAATCTACGATATTTGCGTCTCATCTTTCTAATACCTATTAGGTTTAACTGAGCGGGGCTAGACCTGCTGAATAGAAGGCTTCATTAGCAACAAGTGTGTCA
Organism: Mythimna vitellina; assembly: GCA_949316375.1. Lineage (NCBI taxonomy): Eukaryota > Metazoa > Arthropoda > Insecta > Lepidoptera > Noctuidae > Mythimna > Mythimna vitellina. The sequence continues at coordinate 383,957 of OX438692.1, read as the reverse complement.
AGTTATACGAGTAGGCCGGTCAATTTAGATATCCAAGGTTACAATCATTTGCGCCCAGCTTCAGCAGTATCTTTTTTTCTCGTTAACTTACAAGTTTAATTTTTTTACAGCTTTACGGGACCGCAGACCTGAGTATATGATTTTAATTTCAACTCGATAACTCCAAGCGTTCTCGAGATAAAGGGTCTTGTCAGACAGACATACAGGCAGACTGACAAACAGACACAGACCGACAGACAGACAAAGAAGTGATCCTATAAGGGTTTCGTTTTATCTTTTTGAGGTACGGAACCCTAAAAACGCGCTAAGTACACTACCTCAAGGGTCGCGTGAAAACGTGTGCATATTATGACGATGACCTCTTTCAAAATTTTGAATCATTATTATATCTCAAAAACGGTGGCTCTTAGGAAAAAAAAAATTAAGACATTTTTGTAGATAATTATCTGATCTAAAATTTTTGTCTGAACTAATTTTATGATAAAACTTAACTTTATGCTGCAAATCGCGAAAAACTCGTTTTTGTGACCTTTGACCCCGAATATTTTTTTTGCATGTGTCGGATCGATGAGGACTTTTTATTTTCTTTTATGATGGTGTTTTGAACAATCCTACCAATTTTCAGCTGGGAGCGACTTATTGTAACCTTACTCCTGTTTTTGGTCTAATTTGCCTGGACTATTAACGAAGTTTCAGTTAGCAAAAGGCGTCTTACTAGTAGTTTAGAGTGACACTAGAAAATGTCATTTGTGACATTATGCACATTTTATCTTAAAGGAGTCTCTTTCTACAACGCTTCGAAAGTTTATCTAGAAAGTTAACGATAAACTGATTTTTAGTTTTTTTCGCACTGACATAGAGAGCTCACCTACATTACATGGTCACAGGTAGCTTGAGCATCAGCTTATAAGAAACAAATGTCTTTTAACATAAGATTGTTCTGCAGTTTGTTTGAAGAATGAAATTATTTAATTCAGGCTTCAGATTTTTCGGCTGTCAAGCACATTGATAGCATGGCGGCGTTTGATAATATGAACTGTACTTGAAATCATGTGAAGATACAAACTATTACAGTATAGCTGGTTTAACGATGGACGAGCCCAAGGACAACATTAGTCAAAATTACAAGTTAATATTAATAATGAAACCTGACTTTGAATAAAACAGGGAGCTACGATTGTCGCTACACGATACGAAACTTGGAACTGTAAGCGTCCACAACGCACTCGTATGTGTTTTTTGAGCAATTATATCCATCGTTTAACCAGCCAGCTTAGAGCGCGCCGCGCACTGTCGGCGGAGGCGCTGGAGAGGCGAGTGAAGCGGATACAGACCACGGTTTTTACCTCCTTGGTGGCGATGTTGTGCATGAGCGCCGTGCCCACGTCGCGCAGCTCCAGATCCGCGCTCAGGCAGCTGTGCACGCACACCTGCACACACACACACTTCTATACTTACAAAGTTCACGTATAACGAACACAAGTGCCTGCCTAACGGCTTCTGGTTTAACTGGATGCAGCCAAATAGCAGTATTTTGAAGTAACTGCGTATCTGAAGTCAGAGTCGGCTACTGAGTAATGCGATACCAATTGGCATATTTGGATGTTGATTATAGAGATCTAACGGAAGCGGTTATATTGGAACCGGAATCCCCGGACGGAGGTTCCCCGCGCGACATGTATATACTTGGGTTTACCTCCTATAATAAATAATCTAAAAATGAGATGATAAGTGAAAATAAATAAATCGGAATCGGAAGTGCCATAGCAATCGGTGGTTTCGAAGTTTCGGAACCGAAATCAAACTTGTATAACATCTCTGGGGACACTTGTGCTCCAAGTGGGAGAAGGGAATGTGGGTAACAACAAACGACGCGTACCTGAACACATACGATATGCAACATGCACTGCCGGGCAAAAGTTAGAGATCACTTGTAAAAAACTTAAATCTTCAAAATATTTTTAAGAGTACTTACTAATGATAAAGAAGAAATCTACATATTCTATTGTTATTAACGAATGTCTAAATTAATTGTTTTGTTTAATTTTAAGTTGACATATTTATTATAAGCGTGTATAGTTTCAACCCACCAGCGAGTGTCGAGCGAGGACCACAAGATAGATATATTGTAACATTATTATTACCTCCTCATTGCTAATTATTTTGCTTTTGTTTCGCGAAGACCAAAATTCAGGGCTATTTTCATATTTTTTACTTGAGTTTTCATAGACTTAATTTTCTACGAGGTTTGTTATGAAGTTCATTAGTGTACTCATTTGTTAGAGGATGGAGACGAATTTTTCAGATCGTTTTATCAAGAGGTTTTCTATTATACGAATATTATTGGGTTTATATCGACCTTGTTTGTCTGTGCGGTCGCTCCAAAACCAGGATCTGTCTGAGAGATGTTGCCAAAACTATCAGAGGGCTCAAGGACAAACAAGTGCTTGGCTTTGAATTAATAACTAGAGAGATCCTACAAGAACTGCCATATAAATACTTAGCCCTTATAACCAACCCGTTCAACGCAATCCTCAGAGTACATTACTTCCCCAGGATATGGGAAGTCTCGCAGATAAAGATGATCCACAAATTGGCAAGCCAACAAGCGAAGTAACCTCGTATAGACAAAAGTTTTACCAATACTTAAGGAAAACAAGGTACTGAACGATCATCAGCGCAGTCTGTCGAGTAAAGCCATGGTTTTTAAAACAGTAACACGATGGCCTCCTCTACGAAATTGAGAAAATTTTACCACATAGCTATCGCAAGTTAATGAGATCATATCTCTCAGACAGATTATTCCATGTAAAACAGGCGGGTTCAACTTAAAAGTTGAATCCAAGATCCAAAGATGGATCCTAAGCTGTTGCTGGATTTTTATTCTTTCGACCCATACTGTACAATGTATACCGCAGATGATTCAGTAGCCGCGTCAGGTACCTCACAGCAGGCACAACGAAAATTGAAACCTCACGTCTAAGTTATTAACTCAGTGCCTTTACACTTAGAAGGGGAACTGTCCACCAGCAAAACTAAGAGGCGAAGATCATCATACTGAAAACCAGCAATGTTCATTGTTTCATCACAAACACTGAAATACACCAGCACTTACAAATGGCGACAGTTTAAGAAGAAATTCGATCGACTGCGGAAAAATACAAACACTGACTGTCTCACCACCCAATAGATCTAAAAGTCTAGCTGATGCGCCAAAGTTACTCCGACCATCTCTAAATTCATGACACAATGAAGCTGCACAACAGGTAGTAGCTATATTGTAGAGAAGGGCAGCTATGTGCTCGCTGGAGGAAGCACTCTACAAGACATTGACCTGAGAACATATTTGATTATAGCTAATGAAGACTGATGATAGATATAAAATCACACAAAAAAAAGTATTGATCTCAAACTTTTGGTCGACAGTGTACGAGTATGTGTACAACTTGCTCTATAAAATATTTCGTAATTTATTTTAATTGATATCGATATACATGTTAGCTTCATTAGCTGTCAGCGGCATCGCCAGCGAGAAAGTCGAAAATTATCAAAATCTATGTAAAATGTATGATGTGGGGACTGGCGCGCACACGTAGGGAGAGGAAGGAAGGAAGCGGGTCAGATGAGCAGTCGCTCCATCTAAATGTATGATGTGGTGGCTGGCGACACCCGTAGGGGGAGGAAGGGGGGAAGCAGGTCAGATGAGCAGTCGCTCCATCTAAATGTATGATGTGGTGGCTGGCGACACTCGTAGGGGGAGGAAGGGGGGAAGCAGGTCAGATGAGCAGTCGCTCCATCTAAATGTATAATGTGGTGGCTGGCGACACCCGTAGGGGGAGGAAGGGGGGAATGAGGTCAGATAAGCAGTCGCTCCATCTATATGTATGATGTGGGGGCTGGCGACACCCGTAGGGGGAGGAAGGGGGGAATGAGGTCAGATGAGCAGTCGCTCCATCTAAATGTATGATGTGGGGGCTGGCGACACCCGTAGGGGGAGGAAGGGGTAAGCAGGTCAGATGAGCAGTCGCTCCATCTAAATGTATGATGTGGGGGCTGGCGACACCCGTAGGGGGAGGAAGGGGGGAAGCAGGTCAGATGAGCAGTCGCTCCATCTAAATGTATGATGTGGGGGCTGGCGACACCCGTAGGGGGAGGAAGGGGTAAGCAGGTCAGATGAGCAGTCGCTCCATCTAAATGTATGATGTGGGGGCTGGCGACACCCGTAGGGGGAGGAAGGGGGGAAGCAGGTCAGATGAGCAGTCGCTCCATCTAAATGTATGATGTGGTAGCTGGCGACACCCGTAGGGGGAGGAAGGGGGGAAGCAGGTCAGATGAGCAGTCGCTCCATCTAAATGTATGATGTGGTGGCTGGCGACACCCGTAGGGGGAGGAAGGGGGGAAGCAGGTCAGATGAGCAGTCGCTCCATCTAAATGTATGATGTGGTGGCTGGCGACACCCGTAGGGGGAGGAAGGGGGGAAGCAGGTCAGATGAGCAGTCGCTCCATCTAAATGTATGATGTGGTGGCTGGCGACACTCGTAGGGGGAGGAAGGGGGGAATGAGGTCAGATGAGCAGTCGCTCCATCTAAATGTATGATGTGGGGCTGGCGACACCCGTGGGGGGAGGAAGGGGGGAATGAGGTCAGATGAGCAGTCGCTCCATCTAAATGTATGATGTGGTGGCTGGCGACACCCGTAGGGGGAGGAAGGGGGGAAGCAGGTCAGATGAGCAGTCGCTCCATCTAAATGTACGATGTGGTGGCTGGCGGCACCCGTAGGGGGAGGAAGGGGGGAATGAGGTCAGATGAGCGGTCGCTCCATCTAAATGTATGATGTGGTGGCTGGCGACACCCGTAGGGGGAGGAAGGGGGGAAGCAGGTCAGATGAGCAGTCGCTCCATCTAAATGTATGATGTGGTGGCTGGCGACACCCGTAGGGGGAGGAAGGGGGGAATGAGGTCAGATAAGCAGTCGTTCCATCTATATGTATGATGTGGGGGCTGGCGACACCCGTAGGGGGAGGAAGGGGGAATGAGGTCAGATGAGCAGTCGCTCCATCTAAATGTATGATGTGGGGGCTGGCGACACCCGTAGGGGGAGGAAGGGGGGAAGCAGGTCAGATGAGCAGTCGCTCCATCTAAATGTATGATGTGGGGGCTGGCGACACCCGTAGGGGGAGGAAGGGGGGAAGCAGGTCAGATGAGCAGTCGCTCCATCTAAATGTATGATGTGGGGGCTGGCGACACCCGTAGGGGGAGGAAGGGGGGAAGCAGGTCAGATGAGCAGTCGCTCCATCTAAAACACACTGCCACTCAGCTGCAACCGGCTGGATTGAATGTCAACCCAAACATAGTAGGAAAAAGATTAGATCGATCGACTGTAATATATGACATCTGTGTACCTTAGTGGTGGCACGAATGTTGGAGAGCGGCTGTCCGTTGTGCTCCCACTCGCTGATGTACAGCAGCCACTCCGACGATGAGATGTTCTCGAACAGATTGCACAGCTGCGGAAGAAGCACAGTAGGTTACTATATGAGACTACAAGCTCGAGTGCTCGTTAAGTGCCGTCTATAAAATAACTTCACACGTTAAGGAGGGAAGAGGATAACTATGGTGAAACAAGAGAGGACACGTATAAGATTTGTGACGTCACATATCTGAAAACCTAAGTAATGCTACGGAAAGGTTTAAAATTTGTTTAAGTGCACCTTTTAAATATTCGAAGGCTGCACTCAAATCTCGATGCAGTCCACCACTATCTTGCGACTGAAAAGCTCCACTTACTTTTCTTGTCGAAGTCCGCCAGATGCAGCGTATCTCGACTACCCGGCATACTCATTGGAACACCATTTCCTGCAGCGTGCCGGAAATGGTGTTCCAATGAGTGTACGTACGTCCGCACTGATATCTGCTGCCAGAGTCTCCGTTACCTTGAGGACCCTGATTTCTCATTTTTATGGCTGTTGGTGGACACCGGTGTGGCCAAAATTGTGTCTAACGATCATACAACGGTGACCATGAGATGACTCGACTAATTGGCCACCTCAGTGAAGTCGATAAGCCACCTCAGTGAAGTCGATAAGCCACCTCACACTCACCACCTCAATAAAGGAGCTCTCCCAGTTGGAAAGGCAAGCGCCAAGGGTACCTGATGTAGTTAGTCATACTGCCAATTATCTGGACCTTCTGCAGACCCCCGACCGGTGCAGCAGCAGCGACACTATCAGTCCACATGTCAGACTACTAGCATACGTACGAAGAGCGCGAGCGCGAGCTGCTCCCCCGGCGGGAGCGTGTCGACGGCGGCGGCGTAGTTGAGCAGCGCGTGGTGGCGCCGGTCCTGGTGCAGCAGCAGCGACACTATCAGTCCACATGTCAGACTACTAGCATACGTACGAAGAGCGCGAGCGCGAGCTGCTCCCCCGGCGGGAGCGTGTCGACGGCGGCGGCGTAGTTGAGCAGCGCGTGGTGGCGCCGGTCCTGGTGCAGCAGCAGCGACACTATCAGTCCACATGTCAGACTACTAGCATACGTACGAAGAGCGCGAGCGCGAGCTGCTCCCCCGGCGGGAGCGTGTCGACGGCGGCGGCGTAGTTGAGCAGCGCGTGGTGGCGCCGGTCCTGGTGCAGCAGCAGCGACACTATCAGTCCACATGTCAGACTACTAGCATACGTACGAAGAGCGCGAGCGCGAGCTGCTCCCCCGGCGGGAGCGTGTCGACGGCGGCGGCGTAGTTGAGCAGCGCGTGGTGGCGCCGGTCCTGGTGCAGCAGCAGCGACACTATCAGTCCACATGTCAGACTACTAGCATACGTACGAAGAGCGCGAGCGCGAGCTGCTCCCCCGGCGGGAGCGTGTCGACGGCGGCGGCGTAGTTGAGCAGCGCGTGGTGGCGCCGGTCCTGGTGCAGCAGCAGCGACACTATCAGTCCACATGTCAGACTACTAGCATACGTACGAAGAGCGCGAGCGCGAGCTGCTCCCCCGGCGGGAGCGTGTCGACGGCGGCGGCGTAGTTGAGCAGCGCGTGGTGGCGCCGGTCCTGGTGCAGCAGCAGCGACACTATCAGTCCACATGTCAGACTACTAGCATACGTACGAAGAGCGCGAGCGCGAGCTGCTCCCCCGGCGGGAGCGTGTCGACGGCGGCGGCGTAGTTGAGCAGCGCGTGGTGGCGCCGGTCCTGGTGCAGCAGCAGCGACACTATCAGTCCACATGTCAGACTACTAGCATACGTACGAAGAGCGCGAGCGCGAGCTGCTCCCCCGGCGGGAGCGTGTCGACGGCGGCGGCGTAGTTGAGCAGCGCGTGGTGGCGCCGGTCCTGGTGCAGCAGCAGCGACACTATCAGTCCACATGTCAGACTACTAGCATACGTACGAAGAGCGCGAGCGCGAGCTGCTCCCCCGGCGGGAGCGTGTCGACGGCGGCGGCGTAGTTGAGCAGCGCGTGGTGGCGCCGGTCCTGGTGCAGCAGCAGCGACACTATCAGTCCACATGTCAGACTACTAGCATACGTACGAAGAGCGCGAGCGCGAGCTGCTCCCCCGGCGGGAGCGTGTCGACGGCGGCGGCGTAGTTGAGCAGCGCGTGGTGGCGCCGGTCCTGGTGCAGCAGCAGCGACACTATCAGTCCACATGTCAGACTACTAGCATACGTACGAAGAGCGCGAGCGCGAGCTGCTCCCCCGGCGGGAGCGTGTCGACGGCGGCGGCGTAGTTGAGCAGCGCGTGGTGGCGCCGGTCCTGGTGCAGCAGCAGCGACACTATCAGTCCACATGTCAGACTACTAGCATACGTACGAAGAGCGCGAGCGCGAGCTGCTCCCCCGGCGGGAGCGTGTCGACGGCGGCGGCGTAGTTGAGCAGCGCGTGGTGGCGCCGGTCCTGGTGCAGCAGCAGCGACACTATCAGTCCACATGTCAGACTACTAGCATACGTACGAAGAGCGCGAGCGCGAGCTGCTCCCCCGGCGGGAGCGTGTCGACGGCGGCGGCGTAGTTGAGCAGCGCGTGGTGGCGCCGGTCCTGGTGCAGCAGCAGCGACACTATCAGTCCACATGTCAGACTACTAGCATACGTACGAAGAGCGCGAGCGCGAGCTGCTCCCCCGGCGGGAGCGTGTCGACGGCGGCGGCGTAGTTGAGCAGCGCGTGGTGGCGCCGGTCCTGGTGCAGCAGCAGCGACACTATCAGTCCACATGTCAGACTACTAGCATACGTACGAAGAGCGCGAGCGCGAGCTGCTCCCCCGGCGGGAGCGTGTCGACGGCGGCGGCGTAGTTGAGCAGCGCGTGGTGGCGCCGGTCCTGGTGCAGCAGCAGCGACACTATCAGTCCACATGTCAGACTACTAGCATACGTACGAAGAGCGCGAGCGCGAGCTGCTCCCCCGGCGGGAGCGTGTCGACGGCGGCGGCGTAGTTGAGCAGCGCGTGGTGGCGCCGGTCCTGGTGCAGCAGCAGCGACACTATCAGTCCACATGTCAGACTACTAGCATACGTACGAAGAGCGCGAGCGCGAGCTGCTCCCCCGGCGGGAGCGTGTCGACGGCGGCGGCGTAGTTGAGCAGCGCGTGGTGGCGCCGGTCCTGGTGCAGCAGCAGCGACACTATCAGTCCACATGTCAGACTACTAGCATACGTACGAAGAGCGCGAGCGCGAGCTGCTCCCCCGGCGGGAGCGTGTCGACGGCGGCGGCGTAGTTGAGCAGCGCGTGGTGGCGCCGGTCCTGGTGCAGCAGCAGCGACACTATCAGTCCACATGTCAGACTACTAGCATACGTACGAAGAGCGCGAGCGCGAGCTGCTCCCCCGGCGGGAGCGTGTCGACGGCGGCGGCGTAGTTGAGCAGCGCGTGGTGGCGCCGGTCCTGGTGCAGCAGCAGCGACACTATCAGTCCACATGTCAGACTACTAGCATACGTACGAAGAGCGCGAGCGCGAGCTGCTCCCCCGGCGGGAGCGTGTCGACGGCGGCGGCGTAGTTGAGCAGCGCGTGGTGGCGCCGGTCCTGGTGCAGCAGCAGCGACACTATCAGTCCACATGTCAGACTACTAGCATACGTACGAAGAGCGCGAGCGCGAGCTGCTCCCCCGGCGGGAGCGTGTCGACGGCGGCGGCGTAGTTGAGCAGCGCGTGGTGGCGCCGGTCCTGGTGCAGCAGCAGCGACACTATCAGTCCACATGTCAGACTACTAGCATACGTACGAAGAGCGCGAGCGCGAGCTGCTCCCCCGGCGGGAGCGTGTCGACGGCGGCGGCGTAGTTGAGCAGCGCGTGGTGGCGCCGGTCCTGGTGCAGCAGCAGCGACACTATCAGTCCACATGTCAGACTACTAGCATACGTACGAAGAGCGCGAGCGCGAGCTGCTCCCCCGGCGGGAGCGTGTCGACGGCGGCGGCGTAGTTGAGCAGCGCGTGGTGGCGCCGGTCCTGGTGCAGCAGCAGCGACACTATCAGTCCACATGTCAGACTACTAGCATACGTACGAAGAGCGCGAGCGCGAGCTGCTCCCCCGGCGGGAGCGTGTCGACGGCGGCGGCGTAGTTGAGCAGCGCGTGGTGGCGCCGGTCCTGGTGCAGCAGCAGCGACACTATCAGTCCACATGTCAGACTACTAGCATACGTACGAAGAGCGCGAGCGCGAGCTGCTCCCCCGGCGGGAGCGTGTCGACGGCGGCGGCGTAGTTGAGCAGCGCGTGGTGGCGCCGGTCCTGGTGCAGCAGCAGCGACACTATCAGTCCACATGTCAGACTACTAGCATACGTACGAAGAGCGCGAGCGCGAGCTGCTCCCCCGGCGGGAGCGTGTCGACGGCGGCGGCGTAGTTGAGCAGCGCGTGGTGGCGCCGGTCCTGGTGCAGCAGCAGCGACACTATCAGTCCACATGTCAGACTACTAGCATACGTACGAAGAGCGCGAGCGCGAGCTGCTCCCCCGGCGGGAGCGTGTCGACGGCGGCGGCGTAGTTGAGCAGCGCGTGGTGGCGCCGGTCCTGGTGCAGCAGCAGCGACACTATCAGTCCACATGTCAGACTACTAGCATACGTACGAAGAGCGCGAGCGCGAGCTGCTCCCCCGGCGGGAGCGTGTCGACGGCGGCGGCGTAGTTGAGCAGCGCGTGGTGGCGCCGGTCCTGGTGCAGCAGCAGCGACACTATCAGTCCACATGTCAGACTACTAGCATACGTACGAAGAGCGCGAGCGCGAGCTGCTCCCCCGGCGGGAGCGTGTCGACGGCGGCGGCGTAGTTGAGCAGCGCGTGGTGGCGCCGGTCCTGGTGCAGCAGCAGCGACACTATCAGTCCACATGTCAGACTACTAGCATACGTACGAAGAGCGCGAGCGCGAGCTGCTCCCCCGGCGGGAGCGTGTCGACGGCGGCGGCGTAGTTGAGCAGCGCGTGGTGGCGCCGGTCCTGGTGCAGCAGCAGCGACACTATCAGTCCACATGTCAGACTACTAGCATACGTACGAAGAGCGCGAGCGCGAGCTGCTCCCCCGGCGGGAGCGTGTCGACGGCGGCGGCGTAGTTGAGCAGCGCGTGGTGGCGCCGGTCCTGGTGCAGCAGCAGCGACACTATCAGTCCACATGTCAGACTACTAGCATACGTACGAAGAGCGCGAGCGCGAGCTGCTCCCCCGGCGGGAGCGTGTCGACGGCGGCGGCGTAGTTGAGCAGCGCGTGGTGGCGCCGGTCCTGGTGCAGCAGCAGCGACACTATCAGTCCACATGTCAGACTACTAGCATACGTACGAAGAGCGCGAGCGCGAGCTGCTCCCCCGGCGGGAGCGTGTCGACGGCGGCGGCGTAGTTGAGCAGCGCGTGGTGGCGCCGGTCCTGGTGCAGCAGCAGCGACACTATCAGTCCACATGTCAGACTACTAGCATACGTACGAAGAGCGCGAGCGCGAGCTGCTCCCCCGGCGGGAGCGTGTCGACGGCGGCGGCGTAGTTGAGCAGCGCGTGGTGGCGCCGGTCCTGGTGCAGCAGCAGCGACACTATCAGTCCACATGTCAGACTACTAGCATACGTACGAAGAGCGCGAGCGCGAGCTGCTCCCCCGGCGGGAGCGTGTCGACGGCGGCGGCGTAGTTGAGCAGCGCGTGGTGGCGCCGGTCCTGGTGCAGCAGCAGCGACACTATCAGTCCACATGTCAGACTACTAGCATACGTACGAAGAGCGCGAGCGCGAGCTGCTCCCCCGGCGGGAGCGTGTCGACGGCGGCGGCGTAGTTGAGCAGCGCGTGGTGGCGCCGGTCCTGGTGCAGCAGCAGCGACACTATCAGTCCACATGTCAGACTACTAGCATACGTACGAAGAGCGCGAGCGCGAGCTGCTCCCCCGGCGGGAGCGTGTCGACGGCGGCGGCGTAGTTGAGCAGCGCGTGGTGGCGCCGGTCCTGGTGCAGCAGCAGCGACACTATCAGTCCACATGTCAGACTACTAGCATACGTACGAAGAGCGCGAGCGCGAGCTGCTCCCCCGGCGGGAGCGTGTCGACGGCGGCGGCGTAGTTGAGCAGCGCGTGGTGGCGCCGGTCCTGGTGCAGCAGCAGCGACACTATCAGTCCACATGTCAGACTACTAGCATACGTACGAAGAGCGCGAGCGCGAGCTGCTCCCCCGGCGGGAGCGTGTCGACGGCGGCGGCGTAGTTGAGCAGCGCGTGGTGGCGCCGGTCCTGGTGCAGCAGCAGCGACACTATCAGTCCACATGTCAGACTACTAGCATACGTACGAAGAGCGCGAGCGCGAGCTGCTCCCCCGGCGGGAGCGTGTCGACGGCGGCGGCGTAGTTGAGCAGCGCGTGGTGGCGCCGGTCCTGGTGCAGCAGCAGCGACACTATCAGTCCACATGTCAGACTACTAGCATACGTACGAAGAGCGCGAGCGCGAGCTGCTCCCCCGGCGGGAGCGTGTCGACGGCGGCGGCGTAGTTGAGCAGCGCGTGGTGGCGCCGGTCCTGGTGCAGCAGCAGCGACACTATCAGTCCACATGTCAGACTACTAGCATACGTACGAAGAGCGCGAGCGCGAGCTGCTCCCCCGGCGGGAGCGTGTCGACGGCGGCGGCGTAGTTGAGCAGCGCGTGGTGGCGCCGGTCCTGGTGCAGCAGCAGCGACACTATCAGTCCACATGTCAGACTACTAGCATACGTACGAAGAGCGCGAGCGCGAGCTGCTCCCCCGGCGGGAGCGTGTCGACGGCGGCGGCGTAGTTGAGCAGCGCGTGGTGGCGCCGGTCCTGGTGCAGCAGCAGCGACACTATCAGTCCACATGTCAGACTACTAGCATACGTACGAAGAGCGCGAGCGCGAGCTGCTCCCCCGGCGGGAGCGTGTCGACGGCGGCGGCGTAGTTGAGCAGCGCGTGGTGGCGCCGGTCCTGGTGCAGCAGCAGCGACACTATCAGTCCACATGTCAGACTACTAGCATACGTACGAAGAGCGCGAGCGCGAGCTGCTCCCCCGGCGGGAGCGTGTCGACGGCGGCGGCGTAGTTGAGCAGCGCGTGGTGGCGCCGGTCCTGGTGCAGCAGCAGCGACACTATCAGTCCACATGTCAGACTACTAGCATACGTACGAAGAGCGCGAGCGCGAGCTGCTCCCCCGGCGGGAGCGTGTCGACGGCGGCGGCGTAGTTGAGCAGCGCGTGGTGGCGCCGGTCCTGGTGCAGCAGCAGCGACACTATCAGTCCACATGTCAGACTACTAGCATACGTACGAAGAGCGCGAGCGCGAGCTGCTCCCCCGGCGGGAGCGTGTCGACGGCGGCGGCGTAGTTGAGCAGCGCGTGGTGGCGCCGGTCCTGGTGCAGCAGCAGCGACACTATCAGTCCACATGTCAGACTACTAGCATACGTACGAAGAGCGCGAGCGCGAGCTGCTCCCCCGGCGGGAGCGTGTCGACGGCGGCGGCGTAGTTGAGCAGCGCGTGGTGGCGCCGGTCCTGGTGCAGCAGCAGCGACACTATCAGTCCACATGTCAGACTACTAGCATACGTACGAAGAGCGCGAGCGCGAGCTGCTCCCCCGGCGGGAGCGTGTCGACGGCGGCGGCGTAGTTGAGCAGCGCGTGGTGGCGCCGGTCCTGGTGCAGCAGCAGCGACACTATCAGTCCACATGTCAGACTACTAGCATACGTACGAAGAGCGCGAGCGCGAGCTGCTCCCCCGGCGGGAGCGTGTCGACGGCGGCGGCGTAGTTGAGCAGCGCGTGGTGGCGCCGGTCCTGGTGCAGCAGCAGCGACACTATCAGTCCACATGTCAGACTACTAGCATACGTACGAAGAGCGCGAGCGCGAGCTGCTCCCCCGGCGGGAGCGTGTCGACGGCGGCGGCGTAGTTGAGCAGCGCGTGGTGGCGCCGGTCCTGGTGCAGCAGCAGCGACACTATCAGTCCACATGTCAGACTACTAGCATACGTACGAAGAGCGCGAGCGCGAGCTGCTCCCCCGGCGGGAGCGTGTCGACGGCGGCGGCGTAGTTGAGCAGCGCGTGGTGGCGCCGGTCCTGGTGCAGCAGCAGCGACACTATCAGTCCACATGTCAGACTACTAGCATACGTACGAAGAGCGCGAGCGCGAGCTGCTCCCCCGGCGGGAGCGTGTCGACGGCGGCGGCGTAGTTGAGCAGCGCGTGGTGGCGCCGGTCCTGGTGCAGCAGCAGCGACACTATCAGTCCACATGTCAGACTACTAGCATACGTACGAAGAGCGCGAGCGCGAGCTGCTCCCCCGGCGGGAGCGTGTCGACGGCGGCGGCGTAGTTGAGCAGCGCGTGGTGGCGCCGGTCCTGGTGCAGCAGCAGCGACACTATCAGTCCACATGTCAGACTACTAGCATACGTACGAAGAGCGCGAGCGCGAGCTGCTCCCCCGGCGGGAGCGTGTCGACGGCGGCGGCGTAGTTGAGCAGCGCGTGGTGGCGCCGGTCCTGGTGCAGCAGCAGCGACACTATCAGTCCACATGTCAGACTACTAGCATACGTACGAAGAGCGCGAGCGCGAGCTGCTCCCCCGGCGGGAGCGTGTCGACGGCGGCGGCGTAGTTGAGCAGCGCGTGGTGGCGCCGGTCCTGGTGCAGCAGCAGCGACACTATCAGTCCACATGTCAGACTACTAGCATACGTACGAAGAGCGCGAGCGCGAGCTGCTCCCCCGGCGGGAGCGTGTCGACGGCGGCGGCGTAGTTGAGCAGCGCGTGGTGGCGCCGGTCCTGGTGCAGCAGCAGCGACACTATCAGTCCACATGTCAGACTACTAGCATACGTACGAAGAGCGCGAGCGCGAGCTGCTCCCCCGGCGGGAGCGTGTCGACGGCGGCGGCGTAGTTGAGCAGCGCGTGGTGGCGCCGGTCCTGGTGCAGCAGCAGCGACACTATCAGTCCACATGTCAGACTACTAGCATACGTACGAAGAGCGCGAGCGCGAGCTGCTCCCCCGGCGGGAGCGTGTCGACGGCGGCGGCGTAGTTGAGCAGCGCGTGGTGGCGCCGGTCCTGGTGCAGCAGCAGCGACACTATCAGTCCACATGTCAGACTACTAGCATACGTACGAAGAGCGCGAGCGCGAGCTGCTCCCCCGGCGGGAGCGTGTCGACGGCGGCGGCGTAGTTGAGCAGCGCGTGGTGGCGCCGGTCCTGGTGCAGCAGCAGCGACACTATCAGTCCACATGTCAGACTACTAGCATACGTACGAAGAGCGCGAGCGCGAGCTGCTCCCCCGGCGGGAGCGTGTCGACGGCGGCGGCGTAGTTGAGCAGCGCGTGGTGGCGCCGGTCCTGGTGCAGCAGCAGCGACACTATCAGTCCACATGTCAGACTACTAGCATACGTACGAAGAGCGCGAGCGCGAGCTGCTCCCCCGGCGGGAGCGTGTCGACGGCGGCGGCGTAGTTGAGCAGCGCGTGGTGGCGCCGGTCCTGGTGCAGCAGCAGCGACACTATCAGTCCACATGTCAGACTACTAGCATACGTACGAAGAGCGCGAGCGCGAGCTGCTCCCCCGGCGGGAGCGTGTCGACGGCGGCGGCGTAGTTGAGCAGCGCGTGGTGGCGCCGGTCCTGGTGCAGCAGCAGCGACACTATCAGTCCACATGTCAGACTACTAGCATACGTACGAAGAGCGCGAGCGCGAGCTGCTCCCCCGGCGGGAGCGTGTCGACGGCGGCGGCGTAGTTGAGCAGCGCGTGGTGGCGCCGGTCCTGGTGCAGCAGCAGCGACACTATCAGTCCACATGTCAGACTACTAGCATACGTACGAAGAGCGCGAGCGCGAGCTGCTCCCCCGGCGGGAGCGTGTCGACGGCGGCGGCGTAGTTGAGCAGCGCGTGGTGGCGCCGGTCCTGGTGCAGCAGCAGCGACACTATCAGTCCACATGTCAGACTACTAGCATACGTACGAAGAGCGCGAGCGCGAGCTGCTCCCCCGGCGGGAGCGTGTCGACGGCGGCGGCGTAGTTGAGCAGCGCGTGGTGGCGCCGGTCCTGGTGCAGCAGCAGCGACACTATCAGTCCACATGTCAGACTACTAGCATACGTACGAAGAGCGCGAGCGCGAGCTGCTCCCCCGGCGGGAGCGTGTCGACGGCGGCGGCGTAGTTGAGCAGCGCGTGGTGGCGCCGGTCCTGGTGCAGCAGCAGCGACACTATCAGTCCACATGTCAGACTACTAGCATACGTACGAAGAGCGCGAGCGCGAGCTGCTCCCCCGGCGGGAGCGTGTCGACGGCGGCGGCGTAGTTGAGCAGCGCGTGGTGGCGCCGGTCCTGGTGCAGCAGCAGCGACACTATCAGTCCACATGTCAGACTACTAGCATACGTACGAAGAGCGCGAGCGCGAGCTGCTCCCCCGGCGGGAGCGTGTCGACGGCGGCGGCGTAGTTGAGCAGCGCGTGGTGGCGCCGGTCCTGGTGCAGCAGCAGCGACACTATCAGTCCACATGTCAGACTACTAGCATACGTACGAAGAGCGCGAGCGCGAGCTGCTCCCCCGGCGGGAGCGTGTCGACGGCGGCGGCGTAGTTGAGCAGCGCGTGGTGGCGCCGGTCCTGGTGCAGCAGCAGCGACACTATCAGTCCACATGTCAGACTACTAGCATACGTACGAAGAGCGCGAGCGCGAGCTGCTCCCCCGGCGGGAGCGTGTCGACGGCGGCGGCGTAGTTGAGCAGCGCGTGGTGGCGCCGGTCCTGGTGCAGCAGCAGCGACACTATCAGTCCACATGTCAGACTACTAGCATACGTACGAAGAGCGCGAGCGCGAGCTGCTCCCCCGGCGGGAGCGTGTCGACGGCGGCGGCGTAGTTGAGCAGCGCGTGGTGGCGCCGGTCCTGGTGCAGCAGCAGCGACACATCGTCCCGCAGCGCGCCGGCCGCCAGGCAGCGCAGCGTCGCCACGCGCACCTCCGATGACAGTGCGGAATCGTTTAGTAGCCGCCCTGTAACACAAAAATGTTACAATTAACAGTAGCTGTTCTAAGGGGTACTCGCCAGCGGTGCAACCAAAGATTACTGTAGCTGCTGTACCCGTACTCACCTATGAAAGCGAGGAAGTCGTCGCCGAGCACCCAGCTGCCCTCGCCTTGCACTAGGTACTGCTGCAGTTCGTCCAGGCTCTGCCGGTCCTCCGGCGACAGCTCCACGCCTTCCAACGCCTTGGCCAGCTTCTCAAACTCTTGCACGGCCTGCGACAACAACACCAAGCGTTAAAAGCGATGGGCTGCGTCATTCCACTTACTGTCAAAACTGAAAACTGCAGCGTGAAAACGTGTATAATACACACGTGAACTCGACGTTTGCACGCTTTTAAGAAAATATTTTTAACGCGTGTTTAGTCTGCATCGCTTCGCTATTATGAATTCTGGCCCTGTGGTGACTGTAATAATATCAGAAAGCTAGCTGATTTCATGGACTTTTATAGAATGTATATATTCAACGGCTCGTTTGATACATGATGAATTAGTTAGCAATCGAACATCACTCCTATTGCTGATATCATTACCTTTTCAAACGGGAAATGAAGCAATAACTTGTAATTAGGTATGACATAAGCGTTGGAGTGGCAATCGTTTAGCTCTCTGTGTGACAGCGAGCATGTATCACTAGTGCGGAACAGTAAACATGTTCTCAGGACAACATCCGGCACCCACCGCCGGCAGCCGCGACTCACGAGCCACGTGCGCGTGAGCGCGGCGCATGTCACTAACCATCTTGTTCATACATTGGAAACATCTAGAAGCATTTTATGTTCATCAATTTTCCATGATTGTAATAGCTGGCGACGGTGCAACAAGCATCGCATATAAACATCACATCTTATATTTACAGCTTACAGCATGTGTGAGTCATTGGGTGAAAAATGAAGTTTATTTACAGAAGCTTTCCGTTCAATAAAATTGCCGTCTGCAAGTGTTACGAGAGCGTTCATTCAGGACTGAAGACGTGGCGAAATATTTTCAGATATAAACCTTGTGTAAGCACTTAGGTACTTATTATGAGTGAATGAGGTGATGATTCTGTGTTCAGTAGCAGCCGTTGGTTCACCGCAGTAAAATTCAGTAATATAATCCGATGTATCAGTCGATATCTACATACTAAGACGTATTAGGGCAGTAATGTGTTCACATTCTTACTTAGGTCACTTCGCACAGGACCTCTTAGCGCACTCGATATCAAAACAAATGTGGTAAAGGGCTCGAGCTTGTGAACATAGCAGTAGGAAGCACTTACGTCGATGTCGGTGAAGACGATGGGTGGGTCACGGCTGCGCTTGCGCAGCTCCTCCTGGCGCCGTTCGTCTGCCTCAGCCGCCAGCGCATCGGAGCTGGGCCCCGCGCGCGACAGCTCCTCCGGCACGCCGGCCGCCTCCACTGCTTCTGCCATGTCTGCTGAGCAACACGTCCTACGTTAACACAGTTGTAGCGCACTAGCGTACGGAGTCCGTCTCGACCGTCCGACTGACCGCATACACTAACGAGTACTAAATTAAACCCGGAAGGCAATTCAAATGTTAACTGGTTGGCACTTGTGCTTTTGTTTTGGATTTGGAAAAAAGTCCTATTCGTGTTTGAGGAAGATTTCAAACGATTGGGATGCACTCACTTGCTTACTTTGGAAGGCTAGGTACTAACCTAAAACTATGCGGGCCACGAGACTATCTCGAGGATGTTTTGATAACGTGTTAGAACGAAGTATTTTAGGACGCCGAATATATCACTAAAAGATCGGTAAAACAAAATTTCGATCTGAATACAAAAATTTTAGGTTCGCACAACGTGGTGCACGCGGTCGGTCCAGCGCGGAAATAGCCGCAATATAAATATCTGAAGAAGGGCGGCTTGCGGTGTGCGGCGTGCGGTGCGTCGTCGGCGGCGCGGGTGCTGCAAGGCGCGGCGCGGCATACGCACCTGACGCGTGCTGGTTGTGCGGGTGCGGGCGCGCTGCTGTCCGCGCCAGGAATGCCGCGCGGCGCGGCTGGCGGCGCGCCAGTTCGCCTCCGCAACACTATTATATTTATAATTACGCCGGGCGCGCGATCGGCTCCCGCTTTACTCCTCTTTACATGTTCCTATTCGTTTTGTAAACACGCTGTCTTCACGATCCCCCAGCGCCAGCCCCATGCATGATGTCACAAACGGTCCCAAGCCACATGACATGCGTTTAGACTCTTAAGGTCCTTCTTTTAATTTTGTTAGTTTCATATCTATTTTATTTATTGGGTTTTAGGTTTAGGGTTCATGTTCTAGTTTCCAATGATGAAAAATTCATGAGCGTTGAGTCTCCGAGCACGGCCGATCGGCGCGGTACCTGTGGTGGTCGTTGCCCTGAGTGGTCGATTGGAGTGGATCGGCCTACTTGTGGAGCGTTCAACTGACCGTACTCACAATAAATAGCGCATTCGGTCGCCTGAGCGAATACGTTTACCACGTGGCAATATAGTATGCATTTAAAATCTGTCTCGCGTTGCGTGAATTTTGTCACTTCTGTAATGACAAAAATCACACAATGCATTACAGCGATCTAATGAACCTACTGATGCGCTAATCAGAAATGAAAAAGGTAGGAACAAAGCTACTACTATTTATCAATAAATGATATCGTTCATTCTGTCAGCTTCAAATCACATATTGAAGCTTCCTCCTGTAAGCGTGCATGGTTTTGCATTCAGGAGTTTCCTGTCATTTTCATACTGTTGTCACCCTAACTGGCGCTAGGATTTCTGGGATATACCCCAGTTAGGCTTGACTTTGTAATCTGTAGTCTTTTTTTTAGTTGTTAAGTCATCCAATGACATCTCCCGTAACGTCAGACTTTTACTGACTAAAACCCACTCCTATGTTCCTTTGTTGCCTTACATTCCAGGGCTCCGAGTTTTCCTTTCAGAAGCGAACCCATGACCCCAGTAGGCTTCGACCCTACTGGGCCCCTACGGTCTCAAGCCCGTGCCTACGGTGGTTGGAAATTAGGATTAGGATCTCGGCGGCAGCCGCGTGAGTGCTGTTCCGTCGCCAGTGCGTCCGCCTCCTTTGCTAGCATTACTGCTTCGCAGAAGGAGGCGACCGCCCGCCACTCCTCCGGACCATGGCCTGAACCAATGCCCGGCGCGAGAGATCGCTGCCGCCGATCACCCTCACGAGGACAAGGCGGTGATCTGCCCAAGCAGGGCTTGTTACCTGTATTTTGGAACGTAATATAACTCTAGCTACCGTTAACTTCAAGGCCCCCCATAACCACAACTATCCAAGATAAGAATAATACCAATATTCCTGGTCAAAGCTATTTACAGTTAAATTACGGCACAATAATTTCTGGTTCTCGGAACCCCCTGTCCTGTTTTTGACACATCTTTGTAACTTTGCGACATGTAAAAAAAAACATAAAAAGTAAACCTAAAAGAAAGCACGTCCATCATTGAAAGTAAAGTGACCAATGAAAGTGTGATATAAACTATTAACAGATGAGCTGACGACAGCGGTGGCTTATCAAAGCCTCGACAAGCTCGAGTCCGCGGGCATGTACCTAGTTGTCTAGCATTTTCCTGAAAATATTATACTACTCTGTCAAGAAAGTACCGGGAAAAGATCAATAATACACAAAATGTCTGTTATTCATCCAAATTTATTTTATCACCTTCAAAGTATGCTCCTTTAGAAACGATACACTTGCGCCAACGAATAATCCATTCATCAAAACATTTTTTAAACGCTGCTTCCGGAATTGAGTTCAGTTCTCGCCGCGAATTCTCCTTTATGTCTTCTATCGATTGAAAACGGGTGCCACGAAGTGATAATTTGAGTTTAGGAAAAAGAAAAAAGTCAGCAGGAGCCATATCTGGTGAATATGGTGGTTGCTGGATGGTATTTGTTGAGTGTTTGGTCAAAAATTCGTTCACAATGATAGCCTTGTGCGAAGGCGCATTGTCGTGGTGCAAAATCCAAGAATTTTCTTTCCACAAATCTGGCCTTTTTCGTCAAATTCGCTCTCTTAAACGCCGCATAACGCTCAAATAATATTCTTTATTTACCGTTAGACCTTCCGGTAAGAATTCAGAGTGCACAACACCGGGGAACCGATCACTTTTCCGAAATTTTTTTGTTCGAATTTCATTTTACCGAAAACTATTGACCGATGTCTTTTTTGCCATATGCATTATTTGATATATTTTTAGATCATTGAAGTATCATGTGTCATAGGTATTATTTTATCGAACTATTTTTCGCCGATTTACAAAATAACTTTTTGCTATTGGCCGAAGCCTCTTTTGAACTTTTTTCATTTGCCAAACAATTTATTTGTTATATTTTCACCACACCGAAACAACATTTGACGGAATTGGGATGGACGGTTACTTGGTAGCATTTTCAACATTAAATTAAAATAGTGTCATAAAAGGTCAATATGTCGTGCTACAAAATTTAGTGACAGAAATGAATCGCTGCAAAACCGACTTCACACAGTCTTACATCTGCCCTACCCCTAGAGTGTAATTTAATTCCGCGTAGGCGCGGAGGGGTAGGGCGGCCCGCGAGCTGAGGAGCAGGTGGTTTGAAGGACCGCCGCCGCGGCTGAGGCTGGCCGGCGAAGCCGGCCAGCAAGCCGAAGCTGCGGTGGTGAGCATTAAAACCATCTGCGACGATAAGCTTGCGTGGGGCCGCCCAAACCCCGCAGCGCCGGAGCCGTGACAGAAACAATGCTTGCTGCATGCCTGCTTCCATGCTGCATGCCTGCTTGCATGCTGCATGCCTGCTGCATGCCTGTTGCATGTTGCATGCCTGCCGCATGTTGCATGCCTGCTGCATGCTGCTTACCTGCTGCATGTTGCATGCCTGCTGCACGCTGCATGCCTGCTGCATGTCACATGCCTGCTGCATGTTACATGCCTGCTGCATGCTACATACTTGCTGCATGTTGCATGCCCGCTGCGTGTTGCATGCCCGCTTCCATGCTGCATGCTTAAAGCAAGCATCCTTGTTTGCATGCTTATTACTAGGAACTATTAAAACCACTTTTGTTCATAATCAACTGTATTATTAAGTGCCATTACATACAACAAAACACACAAACAGCAACAACAAAACAACAAAAATTAGAGATGAATAGTGTGCACAAACTTTCTAGGCGTCCGGTGAAATGAAAATATGGTAATTAAAACAGTGTCATAATGAATGTTCGAAAACATAATACTTCGAACAAATGTTATTTCGGCTAAGTGCACCATCGGCGAAAAGTTTTTCGACCAAATGAAACGTCGGAGTAACGACAAAAATCGAATTGATAATAGGTCAACTGATACAGTGGCAGACGTGACTTCGATGAAATAAAAAAAAACGAAACGATAATATTTGAAAAGTTTTAGGTGAAATGAAAGTCGGTCAAATAGTTTTCGAACTTATGATAGGTAACACAACACCGCGATAGTCAAAGAAAACAGTCAACATGACTTTTGATCGACTTTGGCGTGGTTTTTTCGGTTTCGGTTCAGTTGGAAGGCGCCACTCCGAAGCTCGTTGACTAGTTTGCATGACAAACTCGTAAGCCTACGTCTCGTCACCAGTAACAATGCGTTTCATGAATGTTGGGTCCGAACTGACTCGTTCTAGCATGTCCTCAGCGACTTTCATGCGATTGAGTTTTTGGAGAAAATTCAGATCTTTTGGGACTAGCCGAGCAGCAACATGTTTCATACCCAAATGATTAGTTAAAATGGTACGGATCGACTCGTGAGATACAGAAAGTTCGGCGGCTATCTCTCTCAGAGTTGAATGGGGATTTTCAGTCACTATTTTCTTCACTTTTGCGATGTTAACTTCAGTTGCAGACGTTGACGGCCTACCAGAGCGAGGCAAATCTTCCATCACATCTCGACCGCTTTTGAACGCTTTGAACCTCTCATAAGCACGAGTTTTTGATAAAGTCGATTCACCGTAAGCCTTCTGTAACATTTTCAGTGACTCCGAACACGAAATTCCATTGGCGATGCACAATTTAAGACAAACTCTTTGTTCGATATTTTTGTCTATTATGAAATTCGCAATACACACTATATATGATATTACTAAAACCAGCACTGTATTTAATATAAATAACAGATGCAACTCAAACTCCGCGCCAAAATGGAAAACAGTTGTGCCAATCTAACAACAACAAAAAAACAAAAATTTGAATTTGGAACCATAAACAAATCATCCATTCCCGATACTTTTTTGACTGAATGTACACTTCTCATCAGAAAAATCGAAACACTTCCGTTTTTATGGTTTCTGTCCTAATTTAACGCAAAATAGTTTTTATTCCATGAAAAAAATCACATGATTGTATAGCTCGCAGTTTGGCCATTACAGTGATTAGCGAAAATTCTAAATTTAAAATTAGAATTTAATTTTTATATCCCTTAAATGAAATGATTCACTGTTTTGAGATAAATGTGTGTTTAGAATTGGAGTACATTACACCTTTATCTTAAAACTTTTTGTTCTTTATTTGCTTACTGTGACTTTGAGACGTCTGAAAAAGTTTTTTTCTAAGGATACTTCGTCCGCAGAAGCCGCCCAAGTGGACGCATTGCTGGATTCTCCAAAAACTCAATCACATGAAAGTCGCTGAGGACATGCTAGAACGAGTCAGTTCGGACCCAACATTCATGAAACGCATTGTTACTGGTGACGAGACGTGGGTTTACGAGTTTGACATGCAAACTAGTCAACAAGCTTCGGAGTGGCGCCTTCCAACTGAACTGAAACCGAAAAAACCACGCCAAAGTCGATCAAAAGTCAAAGTCATGTTGACTGTTTTCTTTGACTATCGCGGCGTTGTGCACTCTGAATTCTTACCGGAAGGTCTAACGGTAAATAAAGCATATTATTTGAGCGTTATGCGGCGTTTAAGAGAGCGAATTCGACGAAAAAGGCCAGATTTGTGGAAAGAAAATTCTTGGATTTTGCACCACGACAATGCGCCTTCGCACAAGGCTATCATTGTGAACGAATTTTGACCAAACACTCAACAAATACCATCCAGCAACCACCATATTCACCAGATATGGCTCCTGCTGACTTTTTTCTTTTTCCTAAACTCAAATTACCACTTCGTGGCACCCGTTTTCAATCGATAGAAGACATAAAGGAGAATTCGCGGCGAGAACTGAACTCAATTCCGGAAGCAGCGTTTAAAAAATGTTTTGATGAATGGATTATTGGTTGGCGTGTATCGTTTCTAAAGGAGCATACTTTGAAGGTGATAAAATAAATTTGGATGAATAACAGACATTTTGTGTATTATTGATCTTTTCCCGGTACTTTCTTGACACGAGTAGTATTCCTAAATATACACATTTTTCTGATAATCCTTACAAAACATAAACTTGCAAGGTGTTTCGATTTTTCTGATGAGAAGTATATAATCACGATTTTCAGAACCTCCACGTCTCCTTATTACAGGTGGTCACATTGGCATGAGCCCCACATTTGATGTGACGTTACATATTTTGCAAAATGTTCGTGATCGTTGAAGCCTATGAGCCTTGTCACACATTACACATGTATCCGAGCAGTCGAGTGCGCGCCACTCACCGTCGTCGTCGTCGAGCGGCGCGTCGCCGCGCTCGCGCTGCTGTTTCTTGCGTTTCTTGTCGCGGCGCCGCTCCTTGCGCGCCAGCTTCTCCGCCAGCGTGCTGCGTCGCGCGTCCAGCTCCTGCGATGCCGCTCTGTGGAATAGACAGAATCACAAACGGACTCATTTAACCTATTGCCGGCACGAGCATACATCTATATTTGTACTAACTGAGACTGTCTCGTTGGTGGCAAGCGCTAATGCCGATCACCAGGTCTTAGGTTAGATTCCTGTGTCTGGAAAAGTGTTATTCAAATTTTAAGTAGCATCTTGGAATCTGGATTGGTTTCCTATTGCTGCGATTACAAGGGTAGCGTCAGAATGGCTGGTTGCCTATGGCAAGCGGCTCTGAAAGTTTATTCAAGAATTGCTACCCAATTGCTTATATTTGCTACATTTCTTCAATAATTGCTACATATCATTCAGAGAAATGTGAATATTTTTTTGACCAGCCATTCTGACGTCAGGATGGATGGTGGCCTCCTTGTTCAGCAGGAAGGACGCAGATTTTCCAAAAGTTTGTTGTATCAATAATTGCTACTTATACGAATTTTAGTTTGAGCTTCGTACATAACACAATTCAACTACAGCGTCTAGTTCAAGTCGTGCAGACGTTCACAATTATAGGTCACCCACCCCAGATCTGTTGACGCGGAATCAACTTAGATCATCATCTTCCTGCCCTTGTCCCATCTTATTTGGGGTCGGCGCAACACGTTTTTTTCTTCCATTCTATCCTGTCAACCGTCATACTATCACTAACTTCCTTTTCTTTCATATCACTGTTCACACAATCCATCCATCTTTTCTTTGGCCTCCCTCTCCCTCTCCACCCATCCACATGTATACTGATAACTCTTTTAATAACATGTGTTTCATCTCTCCTTTTTACATGACCATACCAAGACAAACGATTCCCCTTCAACTTTTCAGTCACTGGCGCCACTTTCAAACTTCCTCTAATATATTCATTTCTTACTTTATCCATTCTCGTCACACCACACATCCATCTCAACATTCTCATCTCCGCTACATGCAATCTTTTTTCATCCGTCTTTTTCACAGCCCAACATTCTGATCCATACAGTATGACAAGTCTTATCACGGACTTGTAGATTTTACCCTTCAACTTCCAGTGACCTGTCGCCATTTCATCCATCCTGTATTGATCCGATGTGATACGTCTCGGTCTACCTCTACCATCTCCTTGGATAAGCGACCCGAGGTACCGAAAGTCGGAGCAGATTGGTATGGGCGTTCCAGCGAGAGCTAAGGGTATAGGACCGGAGAGACCAATCAACTTAGATATTTGAAATTATTAATGATAAACAAAAAAGACAACATATTATTAATCAAAATCAAAAAGTACGTATAAAAAAACGAGAAATCAAAAAATAATATGAAAGAAAAAACCATCATATATCATTAAATCTTTATTTAATATTATTTTTACGTGAACATAAAATCAATAAATATTTTTTAGCATATAAAATACAAATACTTTCTTTTTGCTCTTGGATATCTTTGTAGATTGATCATCGTCGATGGACGCCTGCAAGATTTGAACAAGACGCTCGCTGTAGTAAAAAGAACTGTTGCCTTTCTAAATTATTAGGCACTTCTTCGTACAATATTAATAAAATCTATATTTTTTTTACTTAATTTATGTACGTCACTTACATGACATTTTTTTTTTTTAAATCTTAATTTTATGCAATTTATTTTAATATTTTATACAATTCTTTTGACTGACTGACGTTGTAATAAAATTCAATTTAATTTAATATTATTAAATAAAAACAAATAGAAAAGGTAATAAAAAAATGCGATTATGTGTAATTTGATTGGTATGTAACGTTAATTTTAATTTGTTATTAACATAATTTCAAGTGCCTACTAATAAAAAATATGGATCTTGTATCTGAAGCAAATAAATAAATAAAAACTTACAAAATTTGAAAAAATGCTTCTACATTTTACAAAGGTATATGTTTTAAAGTTAAAAAAGGATGAACAAACGGACAGACAGACAGACACTTCTACATTTCCTTTTTAGGTACAGAACTCTAAAAATTAGGATTTTGAAATTTTGATTATCTGTCGATTTGTTCCGACTAATATCTGAAACGGCTAGGCCAATTTTGATGGGGTATTCACTGACGGATAGCAAATGTTACAAGCAGTTACTTAGGCAACTTTTCATTTCTTCTTAGGCTACTTTGGATTTTTTAATATGGGATAAGACTTCCAAACAGTTAAACAAAATTTGACGTAACGTTCACTGTGGGATGTAGCTAATATTATTACATTACATGATAAGTAAAATCGTGACATCTTAATTCCTAGGGAGAGTGTACCCATATCTCCGAAACGGTTCGACCGAATTTGACGGGGCTTTAACTGACGGAAATCTAATGTTAAAGGGGTGGTTTGGGCTACTTTAAATTTTTCCGCGGGAACGGGGTTTCATAATACAGGATAGGTCTTCAAAACAGTTGAACTTTGACAGGACTTTAATTGGGATATAGCTGTTATAATTAGTAACTTAATCTACTTTTTATATTTCCACGGGACTTAATTCTTCAGGGCGGGGGAATCTTAATTCTCGGGGGTGGGAGTATATCTTAATATCCCGGGATAGAGGACATCTCCTAAACAGCTGGACTGAATTTGAGGGACCTTCACTGACTGATAACTGATGTTACAAGGATTGACTTAGGCTTCTATTAATTTTACCGCGGGAATGGGTTTTCAAAATACGGGATAAGTCTGCGAAACGTAGACGTATCCCGTTTAGGAAATAGCTAATATTACAATGATTACCTTATACCTTATTATCTATCTTTAATTAAAGTCTATTCCACTCTAAACTAACACATACAAAAGTCTGCAAATTCTATTCACTGATATGGTGATACGAAGACGCGCGTATTTGTCACCAAGGTCAAGTATCTCTGAGCGAAAACATTATTTTAAACACTAAATTAAAACCAAAATAAATCAACGCATAATCACGGAAAACGATTTTTTTCTACAACTTAAAATAAGGGTGACATTGATCGCATAATGTGCAATAGATTTTGTTTGGTGTAGAAATGAATACCACGAGTTAAGAAAGTTAACAGCGTTTATTGTACGGTAAAGTATTACAATGACTGCAACATAGTCTAAGGACACACAAGGACCATATAGAACTTCACTTAAAAGTATTTGTTTATTATTTCAACATCCTCCCTTAAACAGAAATCAAACCCATCTTCAAAGTCAAATAAGCCAGTTTTGGGTATGGTGTTGCTTTGGTAAGGGCGGCAGCTACCTTCACATCCGTCTGTATATACTGAACATCAGTGGGGGACCATTGAACAATTTTATCACGTACAAAATGATGCCTCACATCTATATGCTTAGTCCTAGAATTATACCCATTGGAACCTGAATGTTGAATACAGCTTTGGTTAACGCTGTAAATAATCATTGCCTCATTCTTCAGTAGAGGCTAAAATGCTTCTTGAAGTTGTTTCAAGCAAATAGCCTCTTGTATACAAGATGACAAAGACATATACTCTGCTTCGATTGTCGATAGAGCAACAGTAGGCTGGCGTTTAGAGTTCCTGGTGATTGCTCCTCCCTAAAACAAGAATGTGTAACCAGTGCAGAAACGTCGGTCATCTCCTGAGCTTGTCCAGTCCGCGTCACAAAAGCCATGAGTCATATTTTCCTCCAAATTTTCTTTATAACTCAATCACAATTTTATAAAAATAAGAGCGAGCCGTGTCGAAGACAAAGAAGGAACAGGAGTGGGTTTTAGTCAGTAAAAGTCTGACACGCCCTCCTGCTCCGCCCAAGAGCGGGAGAAGTCGTTGGATGATTACACACCTAAAAAAAAATACCTATGTTCACGCGAGGAAGTGAAGACGCAGCGGGGCAATGACTGCAGTTAAACTGAATTGTCGTCAATGTTATTTATTTGTCACTAAAATTATTCGACTAGGTAAATCAGTTGTTTCACACAAAAGTTTAAATAATCAATGTAAATAGACTAGTATAAATACTTTGTAAACTATGTTAACAAATAAATAAATTATTATTATTATTATGATTTCGTTTATTCCTTTAACAAAACATATAAATTATATTTTTAAATATTCCACTATAAAATTAAAAACATTTAAAAATATAAAAAATAGTAGCCCACCGGTATCGGGAACAGAGTCCAAGCTACCGGCGGTCAGGGCTCCAGAGAGAGGAACCTCCTAACTATACGAGCCGTGTCCAGGAGTACCACTTTCTGAATCAAGCTCTTGATCCAGTCGCCTATCGTGAGCCTCCTGAGATGTTGGTCGAGGCTCTTGGCTATTAAGCCATTGGCTGACACGACTATCGGTACAATGATCGCTGAGTCCACTTCCCACATGTCGACAACCTCGCGAGCCAAGTCAATATACTTGATTTGTTTATCTTTCTCGGTTTTCACGAGGTTCTCGTCATGCGGAACGGATATGTCAACAATCATTGCACGCCTCTCACTTCGGTCCACCACCACTATATCAGGCTTATTGGCCACAATAGTCCTGTCAGTGATGATGGACCGATCCCAGTACAATGTGATATCGCCATTATCGAGAACTGGGTCGGGCACATACCTGTAGTACGGCACCTCCGATTCCACAAGAGAGTACTTCAGAGCAAGTTGCTGATGAATAATCCTGGCTACAAGGTTGTGTCTATGCAAGTATTCCCCGTTAGCTAAACGAGAACAACCAGAGATAATGTGGCGGATTGATTCACCCGGTCGGTGACATGCCCGACAGATGTCAACCATACCGTCCTTCACGATAAATCTCCGGTACTTATTCGTCATGATAACTTCGACCATAATTGCACAGGCAAAACCTTCAGTTTCCCCAAAGAGGTCACCGAAACGCAGCCAGGCTACGGACGCTAGTTTGTCTATATCGGGTCCATGCAGGGCCCTGAAAAAGCGTCCGTGAAGTTCCTTACTCTGCCATACTTCCTTGCGATCGTTAGTGTCAAGTACTACAGGTTTGCGCCAGTTCTCGTTAGCCAAGGAAAGCGGGGTGAGTCCCTTGTCCACTGGCACTACATCACGATGCATACTCACGTCGGCGGCTAGGAAATATTCCCTGAGACTGCATACCTCGCGATTGTGCAGGGTCTTAGCATTTAAAAAGCCTCGACCCCCACACTTCCGCGGGATATACAGTCTCATCACCGACGACCGTGGGTGATGCATTCGGTTTGTTTATTATTATTGTTATTAAATAAATAAAGTCTCTTTCTACGTTACGAGTAACGTTGTTTCATTACGACGAGGCTATCGACTCCTTTCACCGTCACTGCGCTTATAGATGGTTGCCTTAGTTATTGGCCGATCCATGCGGTTGCGGATCGGCAGGGAGAAAATCCGATTCTATACACCCTCCTTCCCACCTTCCGTTTGTAATCTTTCTCATGGAAACAGTCTTCCTGCACTAGAGGCGTAGCGTTGAGAACTAATTTAGAAACGGGTGAAGGTCAAATGCGAGCCTATCAATCATAAAAAAAACCCTCGTCTTAAATAGCCCTTGCTTGCTCGAGGACCCTTTGGATCCGAGGCCGTGGTGGGCGAGGGGCCGTTTCGTCCACACCTAGCTAAGCTACTGTCCTGCACTATATTTATAATAATAAAGTTTATTTGTTTACATACAGTGTTACAAAGTTAAATGTGACACTGGATCCCGCACTAGGATACCCTGTGTCGCAGGATCCAGTCTCTTTCGACAGACAATATTAAAAAATCATGCAGTTGGAGGATGAAAATACACCCACATCCTAAATGCACATACATAACACGCTGCATTCACTTGGTTTTAACCCGTAAAGTTGTCAAAACCAGCCACGAGCTGAGATAAAGAACACTTTCGTAAATAATACTAAGACAGGGTATCATCACAATTTTTGTCATTATTTCTGCAGTTTTACGCAAAGATGAAGTCACAAAACGTAAACCTTTCTCTTCAGTTATGAAAGTAAAGGGAGTAAGTGATATTGTGACAAGTGACAGGACAGAATAGAAGAAAAAAAAACGTATTACGCCGACCGGCCGAACCCAAATAATATGAAACAACGATAAGAAGATGATGATTTCTGGAGGTTCACGTACACTTTTTGTTACGTCATTAAGCACACAAAGACCAACCCACTTCGTGAGATAGACCCACTGTAACTCGGAATGTAGCTCATCTAGATTTTGATAATTAAAAGTGCCTGTAAATGGTCTATTTGAAATAAACGTATCTGATTTCTGATTTTATCGATATTTTTTTCAATAATTACTACTTAACATCTCTAATTATATAATTTGCATATGTGTGTTTATCCTGAATCCATGGTTACAACAAGATGCTCCGTCCACTTTGTGCAAGTGTTCTGTAATCGTGTTTATTGGTGTTGTTATCACTTTCTTTGTGTCCGTGAGAAATATGAGCTTGTGTGTCATTCTTATAGTTTTTGATTTTGTGTTAATGAAATAAGTGGGCGTGGTTTCGAGACCACATTTGTGTTGAAGACATATCTCTGTGTATGTATAGATGTAAAGGACCAACAGATTGAAATATCAGAAGTCAAAACTTATCTGAGGTCCGTGCCGAATTCACCGGTTTTCATAAACTGTTTTGGTGAATTCCAATGTATACGGTACAACAGGCCGCAAATATGAAATCTAGCTAGCTACGAGTACACGTTACAATGCTACAAGCGATATACATGACCATTTTATATTTTCGTTTATTCGTCAGTCAAAGAAACACAAAGAAAAGTAGATAGGTGACAATTTAGAAGGGGTGTCTGGTGTTGTGGTGGTCGCGGAAGCCGCGCGGGTCGTGCGGATCTCGCGGATCGGGCGGGTCGGGCGGGCCACGCGCGTGCGGGCGGGGCGCGTACGGGCCGCGCTCGTGCTGGCGGGGCACGGGCGGACTCGCTCGCAGGCGGCGAAGCGCGCGCGCGCCGGCCGCCAGCACGCCCACTCCGCGCCACACGCGCCACGCGCGCGCCGCCAGCGAGCACGACCTACACCAGCACACCGAGCCGACATCATTGAGCACAACGCGCCACTACACAACACCGCAAACAGTGACAAATCTGCCAATAGAGACAACTACCGAACGGGGAACCCTGACGTCATTTAATTTCTGGCATTTCGTTCGCTCGTAGTACGCAGTTCTGTACAAAGATAGCTCGCACGCTTGTCTGCGTACACGGCGACATGGGCGCTGACGGCCGCGCCTTACGAATAAAGTGCTCACCTGGCCTCCTCGATTTGCGTGTTGAGCGTGAGGTAGTCGGGGCTGTCCTGCCGGTTGCGCGTGCCGTTCGTGTATATCATCTGCGCAACAAACACACGTGTTATTAGTTTTACGCAAGATGCTCGAACGAATATTGTTTTAATATATTTATGAAAACATCATGTACGTTAGCAAAAGAGGTGATATACATAATTATGTTACAAGAAATATATATGTCAGTTAAGATTGGTCATCTCTTAGCTGCCAGTTGCTATTTTAATATATATTTCGTTTTTATTTTTACTTTATTTACATTGTTCTCACATGATAGCAACAAGAAACATGTAACAGAGATATTTGTAATTACAAAACATGATTGAAAAGAGTGTACATGGAGTTTCTTGCACATTCTTCTCCATAGAGATCTACGCTTTGGAATGTGCAATTAGCATATGTTTTTTCTGACTGACGGACTTCTTGACGTTTCAAAAGTGCCTGTAAATGGTTTATTTGAAATAAAATTATTTGAATTTCAAAGGATTATCATGCGGATTTCATTACGCATGTGAGATTGCCCCGCATGCAAAAAAATTCACACAGCGTGAGACACGCTTGCCTACGATCTAGTTTTGTGTGGGCTGCTGTGCGTTGTGGTTGTGCACAATAGACGACAAACAAAAAGCGCGGAGGCCTCGCGCGGTGCTGCTGTCCGGGATCACGACCCGCCTCCCGGGTGCGCATTCCACGCATTACAATGAATACTTATATGAATGTTAACAAATAATTCAAAATGAGGATTCGTCATGAGATCGTCCGCAGAGTTTAAACGGGTTTCAACTTACCTTTACCTATATAAAACACTTGTGCGATCACAGCTTGAATATGCCGTCCCAATCTGGAATCCGTTCTATAGGAAGTACGTAGATGAGATCGAGAAGGTTCAGCGTAAGTTTCTACGTGCCTTGCATTACAGGTGTTACAGGACTTGCTTATCTTACTCACAACTATTATCCAAATAGACACTTATTACTCTAGAATTCAGACGTAAGTTCTTGGAAGCCTCTGTACTATATGGTATTGTCTATGCTAGCTTTGACTGTATTAATTTCATATGTAGGATATGCTATGCAGTCCCTCGCACTGTTAACCAGCGTAGCGTTCGTGCTGGTACCGTATTCTTTGTAAATAGTTGTCGAACTAACTCTGGTTTGCGCTGCCCTATGCGTCGTATGGTAGATACTTATAATAATTTTTTTATTGATATTGATATTTTTGAATGCTCGAAGTAAAAATTTAAACGTTATTAATGAAACTTTTATTTAATAATAATGTATAATTTGGTATCTAATGTTGTTACACTTGCTTTGATTATTTTATAAGTCAACTGTTAATTTTAGTAAATAATGAATTAATGTGGTTATGATTTTGATCATTTTAATGTTTTTATTATAGTTTTTGTCTTGTGATGTCTAGTCAACTATTTATTCTTGTATTTTCAATTTTTCAATTATTTATTTTTTTGTAATTTGTTAATTAATAGATAATATTTAAATATAATAATAATGCTCATTTAGTGGCACTCTTTACCACATATTTTTGACAATTTGCGGATGATGCAGTGGGCTGCAATATTTTTACCACTCAAATTATTGATATTTGTATATATTATTTAATGTGGCTCTTAATTGTCCCTAAATAATTAAATGAAAAGGACATTTGCGGGCGTTACGTGTGCGGGGTAATCTTGCATGCATGATCAAAACCGCACGATATTAAAAACACCCAAAGTCAGGAACAACTAATATTATTGTTCTTCAGGAACTTTTAACCGGCGTAGTAGTCATTCTGACACGTTTTTATTACGGCATGGACATGTAGGAACGGCCTGTCAATCACTAGTGGACCTTATTAGGTACTAGCTTTTAGCCGCGACTTCGTTCGCGTGGAGTTTAAGAATATTACTCTCTATTGTAATATTAGCTATTCGTTAGTGAGAGTACCGTCAAAATCGGTCCAACCGTTTCGGAAATTAGCCGGAACAAACAGACAGACGAACAGATAGACAAACAAAAATTAAAAAATACTACATTTTTGTTGTATCAAATATACTTTCATAAGCATAAAGTAAAATAATGGTTTTTTAATATTACAAACATTTCAATTTTATTTATATGTATGTATAGATTTAAGTGACCAACCAAAGGTTCGGTTTCAGTTTCGGCCACACAGTAGCGAATGATCGGCTGGACGCTTTGAGCTGAAGGTTTATTTATGTACACACAAAAACAGAAAAAGACAATATATAATAGACAATAGTACAAAGGTACTGCTTATTTCCAGAGATATTTCTTCCAGCAGACCTACGAAAGAATAAATTATAAGAAATGTAGACAATATTGTAAAAATAAATACGTATAACACGTAGATGAAATAAAAAACTTATACTTATAACTAATTATACCTTCTACTATAAATTAACCTATGAAATTGCCGCTAACCTATGAAATTGCCGCTAACCTATGAAATTGTCGTTTTTTAAAACGGGTTGCTTTGAAGTGTTATATCTTTGGATTGACTTGGAATTATAAGTTCTAATAAACTTTATATTAAAGGTACGACAGGAGTCCAGAATCATGTACTGGATCCGTGGTATTCGTTTGAGCATCGATGTTAAAGACACCGGGTATAACTATCACAGTTGAGAGGAGAGATAGTGCTCTTTTACTCTATTTTTAAAGAGTGAGATCAATTTTAAATCTCCAATGCTAGGCGGAAGGGAGTTCCACAACCTGACTGCATGGACAGAGAAAGAATAAGAGAAGGAACTGGATTTATGAGGATGGGATTTAAGAAGGGATCTTAGGTGTGATCTGCACGGCGGGTCACTAGGACGAGCGTAAGAAAAACGGTCACGTAAGTAGGAGGGATAAGACAGGTTGTGTAAGATGTTAAAAAGGACACATAAAATCCGAGTGTTCTTCGCAGAAGTCCTGCGAAGGACTGGGAGCCATTTGAGTTCCTTGCAAAAGTGAGAGACGTGGTCATATTTTCGTAAACCAAAAATAAATGGAATGTATAAGATATGTAGTCGCTCAAGCTTGTTCAATAACTCCTCAGTAGCATCCAGGTAGCAGGACGTGTCGGCAGGCTTTTTTTTATTGTGAACTAATTGACTAATTTAATGCCCCGCCAGGTGGCGCTGTTAAGTAAACATTGGTTTTATTGTGCTCCCGTAAAAAATCATTTAAATAATAGAAAAAATAACTCTTAGACAGTGGAACCCGTTTAAAAGTGAACCTGACGCAACAAACTAATTGTGACAGTGTTATAAACAATCTGTGTAGCATAATTAACATAAAAACAGTGATATTCGACCTGCATAAACAAAGACCTGTATTACTATAATTAATGACCAAAAGGCATAGTGAAAGACGTGTGTGCGTGTAATCCGGCTAAATAAAACATCTACCAACAATAACATAAACATCTGTGGATATATTTTCTGGATAAATCAACGCTATTGAAAATTACGGCGATGGGATTCCGTTTTTTTTATTTGAACTGAGTTACTACAGCACCATCTATTAAAACACACAGGAACTAACACGTACTGAGTGATACCGTACGTCAATGCTATAAATCCTAATTGATTATTGTGAATAGCGACATCTCTTGGTAGAAATAGTAATCTTCATCGTAATACATAATACGATCGCTAATTTCACACTCGAAAGCGTCTGCCAATTGACCAAGCGGCTTACCAGTTGGCTTCTCAAGTAAGGAGGTGTGAGTTCGAATCCCAGAAAACGAAAATTTTAGGAAGATATTGTTTTTGAGTTTTAGTATCAATTTATCATCATGAATTTCCTTGAAAATATTACTTTCCGTCGTACACGCAGACAATCAGAACCAAGTAACGATGACAGTGATATTATATCACAAACATTGAATTGTACCTCAAATAGCATGCCGGATATATCAGAAGATGATGATTACAACCAAATAAAAATATTGAAACACGAAATTGATACTTTAAAGGCACAATTAAATAGTGCACATCATGAGGTTGAGTTATTGACATTGGAAAATAATAATTTAAAGTTATGCAATGAAGAACTATTGAAGAAAAATAGTCTTTTTCAAAGAATCGTCAGTAGTCCAGTGAACCAGAAACAAACAACACCAATAAAAACATCATCTAATATTAAAACAAAATTCAAACAAACGCAAACTGTAAATTTATCGAAGAAGATCATCGGGGAAGATATTACTTCTTTGGATGTCTGTACAAAAATTAATATCGCTGATAATGCATGCACTTCAAGCGAAAGAGAGCTTGTATTGCAGACAAGAAATACCGGCAGGAAAACATCACCGCCCTTACGGACGCCGCCCACGTCGGAGCCATCGACTAAACATAAAATAGTTTTATTGAGTGGTGAAACATCTAATAGACTGTATAGTATGGCTGAAAAAACTTATCTAAATAATTTTGAATTGTGTCATTATCGTAAACCCAAATGTGGAATAGAACTTATCTTCGATAATATTGATGCAAAAGTCCGAGACCTTACAGAGTGTGACTACTGTATTATTTATATTGGTGAGGAAGATTTTCGTACAACTCATAATTATATTGAACTCGTCATTTTTATTCGTGGAAGGTTATTACCACTAAATCACACCAATTTCATTATTTGTTTACCTACTTTTAAATACATGGAAAACCATAATATTATGTACAACAGTCGTATAGAAACCTTTAATAACCTGCTTTATATGGATGCACAGACATGTAATTATGCGTATGTATTAGATTCTAATTTAAATCTGCCATATACGTATAACACCTATAACAAACGACATAACACATTGAATAATAAGGGATTAAATATTATTGTATCAGACTTGGAACAATTAGTTATAAAAATATGTAGCCTGAATAAAGTGTTTGTGTTTTAAAGTGTTAAACAACCAGAACTGCTATCAAAAAATTTACAAATCGACCTCAGTGACGACAGTGACACGAATTTGACCAAGAATATGAATTTATTTCGTTCACAATAGTGTTATAATACTACACCAAAACATAGCTGGACTTTTAAACAAAGCAGATTTACTAACCGTCCAACTTCAAGAAATGACTGGAAAACAAGTAAACATAGATGTTATTTGCATTACCGAACATTTTATAATGCGTGGGCAAGAAAAACTACTCAATATTCCAAATTATAAACTGGCCGCATCTTATTCAAGACGTGGGACGAAGCGGGGAGGCGCTTGTATTCTAGTTAATAAGTCTCTTCAATGCACAGAATTTAGAGACGCAACAAAGTATTCAATATCAGGTGTGATCGAATGTTGTGCTATTGAACTAATACAACAGAAAGTAATAATTATATGTGTATATAGACCACCAAAGTCGAGTAATTTAAATACCTTTTATGATAATCTTGAGACTATTTTAAAAAAGCTTTGTACCAACCCTAATAAAAAAGTAGTTATTTGCGGGGATTTTAATATAGATAGGTTAAAAAGAAATAATACTAGTTTAGATTTCGAATATTTTCTTTTGGGCTTTGGCTTGCGATTAGTGCTTGACCAACCAACTCGGCTATCTAGTAACAGCTGTTTGGATAATTTTGCACATAATTCAAATAATAAATGTAAATGTACTGTAATAGACTTTGCCTTATCTGATCACTCCGCACAAATGTTTGAGATAAAAGTAAACAAAACTTATAGATTGAACTCATGGTATGTTAAAAAGCGGGACCTATCATTGGAAAATTTGTTGAAATTCCAAAGCTATCTACAATGCCTTTCTTTTTCCGAAATGTATAAGACAGAAAATGTAAATGAAGCATATAACATATTTATGCAGCAGTTTGGTTTGTTATATAATCTTTGTTTCCCTTACAAGCGAATTACAATAACGCCATTAAAAAAACCTAAATGGATTTCTAAGGGAATACGATTATGTAGTAGGAAACAGCGTCAACTTCTATGGGAACACAGACTTAATCCATCGCATGAAAGCAAATATAAATTTAAAAATTACTCCCAGCGATTTAAAAAAATAGTGAAATTAACTCAAAAAGCACAAAATAACTTTTTTATCAACACTTCACTTAATAAATCGAAGGCATCCTGGCAAGTAATCAACAATAAAATATGTACTAAAGAACCCATTTCTCAGATAAAAATTAACAATACAATTATTAGTAACCCAAAAGACATTGCAGACGCATTCAATAATTATTTCATTAATCTAGTTAAAAACTCATCCAAAGCCTCAGTCGACACAAGTAGTTTACGCGAAAACCCTAATACAATGTTTATGACTCCAGTTATACCGCAAGACGTAGTCAGGGTAATAAGGACGTTGAAAAATAAAAATAGCGTCGGATATGACGAAATAGCAACTAAAGTTATAAAGTTTGTATCAATTAATATAAGCATACATATTTGTCATGTTATTAACTTAGCCATCAGCACCGGTGTATTTCCGGACGCTTTAAAAACTGTCATAGTTAAACCGCTACATAAAAAGAATTGCAAAGAAGATATAGCTAACTATAGGCCGATAGCATTGATTCCTGTGTTTTCCAAAGTTATAGAAAGGATTATCTATGAATTAATTAACAAATTTTTGACAAAATATGACATCCTATGTAGTGAGCAAGCAGGTTTCAGAAAGAATAAAAGTATTGATACAGCACTGTATGACTTATTATACGAAGTTATGATAAACGTTGATAAAAAGAACCCTGTCTGTGCTATTTTTACAGACATGACTAGGGCTTTTGACTGTGTCAATCATGATATTTTAATAAGCAAACTTAATAAATATGGTATAAGGGGTAATGTGTTAAATCTCCTAAAATCTTACCTTAGTAACCGCACACAGTATACCGAGATATCCAGAATTTGTCTTAAGTCAAAATGTGAACAGAAATATCAATCTGAGGGTAAAATAGTCAAATTTGGTGTACCACAGGGTAGTGTATTAGGTCCTCCAATATTTTTGCTGTATATAAATGATTTGCCTCAACAAATTCGACATCCTATGGTTCTATTTGCCGATGACAGCACAGCGCTTATAAAATGTAATGACATTAGTGATTATGAAGAGGACATCAACAATAGTCTTAGAAATATAATTGATTGGCTTGATAAAAATAATTTGGTAATAAATTTGGTAAAGACTAATATAATGCATTTTCACCAACGTACAATTCCACCAAACGTTAACGTAAACTATAACGGACAGACGATTCAAAAAACGAAGGTCGCGAAATTTCTAGGAATCCTTATAGACGATCAATTAACATGGAAACCACAAGCAGAAGAGGTCTGTAAAAAATTGGGTACTGCTGCGTATGTCTTATTTAATTTGAAAAAAAAAGTTGACATTAAGACAGCTTTAGTTGCATACCATGGCTTAGTCGCATCGGTCTTAAGGTTTGGAGTAATTTTCTGGGGTAATAGTACTTTAAGAGATACCATATTTAAAGCCCAAAAACGCTGTATAAGAGCCATGTGCGGTATAAAACCAAGAGATAGCTGTGAACCCTACTTCAAGTCGTTAAAAATTCTTACATTTCCGTCATTGTATATTTTAGAAATGGCAATTTTTGTTAAAAGCAACATAAAGCTATTTGCTAAGGTCTCAGACACCAAGAAAGGTCCCGTTAGAAGTCAATATAAAAATCTTTTAACTGTCAGCAGCTATAAAACAGCACTACTTAGAAAAAGTGTTCTTTGCATGGGTCCAATTATATTTAATAAACTACCGGACAACATAAAAAATGACACCCTTCAACAATTTAAAAACAAACTCAAGGAATATTTGACTCAAAAATGTTACTATACAATAAGTGATTTTTTGAATGACCCTTGAACCATGACCATGAACACTGTATATTGACATGAAGTATTATTGACATTAATTATAATTGACATTAAGTAGCTATTATTGACATTTTAATTTGAAATTATTATATTAATGATTTTATTAGTTTTCCTTATTACTGTATTGAAGTTTAAAATTTAATTTTGAAATTATTATAATAATTATTTTATTAGTGTTCCAACTGTATTTAAATTTGAAACTTAATTTGTTAAATTTTGCATGCCAATACTCAGGCAGAATGTGCACGGGCCAATATATATTTCTCTTTTACCAACTTTTGTTAAATACCCACATTCTATGCGAATAAATGATTTGATTTGATTTGATTTGATTTGATTTGAATGCATTTGAATATTATACTAACGTAGTTTCAGTCACTAACATAATATGGACATTGAAATTAGTCTGAAATAAATTTATTTATTTATTTATTATAGTCTATAATCGGCTGAATAAGTGTTTGGGCTAAACAGATCTTAGTTTTCAAAGAAATTAGACCCTGGAGACGCTCAAGCGAATGAAAATTTTCGACTGACCTCATTAACCTGTTAATAAGGTGTAGTTTAGGTGTCTTGACTGGCCTTTTGGTCTAGTAGTCAGTGGCCCTGACTGCTATGCCGGAGGTCGTGGGTTCGATTCCCACCCAGAACAAATGTTTGTATGATGAGCACGATCATTTGTTCTGTGCCTGGGTGTAATTTATCTATAATATGTATGTATTTAGAAATACATAAGTGTGTTTAAAGCTGCAAGTCATCTGCGTAAAGATGGAAACTAGAAGATATTACTGCAGTTACAAAGTTAATGAAGATCGAACAAAAAGGAGAGAGAGAACACTAACCTGAGGAACACCCTCTGTGACATTACACCAATCAGAGAACGGCTCTTCTAGGTGGACACATTGAGAGCGTCCCTGGAGATATGAATTGAACCAGCTTAAAACGGAAGAGAGATTAATAGATTTAAGAGTACTAAGTAAGATGTCGATGTTTAATCCACTGAGCTAAAGTCAAGCAATAAGAGGACAGTAAGAGACCTGTTCCCCACAGCTCAGCGGATATCGTTAGTTACTTTAAAAAGCGACGGAACAATACTGTGACCCGAGCGAAAACCGGATTGAAATGGAGATATAATCGAGTTTGACGTTAAGAAAAGGGACAGCTTTCTATGAACTATGTGCTCGAAAACTTTAGAAAGAAATGGGAGAATATAAATAAGTCTAAAGTGAGTTAATAAAGTTGGATTGTTAATTGGTTAAAGTTGTGGTAGAGACCGAAAAACTAACTAAGTCTTCGTCTAAGTGTGTGTACTTATCATATTCGTGTTTACTCATCATTTTATTTAGTACTAGCTTTTGCCCACGACTTCGTCCGCGTAGAAGTCGAAAAGGTTTTATTAGGTTTTTTGAGATACGAAAATATGAAATATTATTTATTATCTTCGTCGTGTTTCCATTGAATTGTATGGCGAGCGATATTATATCTTAAGATTAAATATTACAGTATCTTAGCCGTGTACAGCTCCCCTTAGTGAACTCCACTGCGGGTGACGTAACCTACGAAAAACTTATTATTTACGGTTGGTACAGTAATCTGGTCTAGGGATCGAAGTTTGTTTTTTATTGTATATACTTTTCCGGGATATAAAATACCGAGTGTGGTGCCCTGGATATTAAAGAATAATTATACCAAGTTTCATCGAAATCGAACCGGTAGTTCTTGCGTGACGCCTGAACAAACAGACAGACAGACAGACAAAAATTTTTTAATCATAATTTTGGATTCTGTGTCGGTCTAGTAACACACCCTGTCCTTTATTTTTTTGATATTTTCAATGTACAGAATTTTCATTTCTACAGATTTATTATAAGTACTTATAGATTTGATGAAAGTTAGAGTCATGCATCACTGGGACGCCATAGCGGCGGAGCCAAGTCATAACGCCAGGTGAGGTACGCAAGACAGAACTACATGCATTTTCTTGGCTGCGTGAACTGGCAGCACTGCCATAGTGTCCCAGTGAGGCACGAGCCTCTGAGCCTACTTTTCAATAGCAGTAACTTTTAAGACATTTTTGTTTTAACCGTTTTTAATTAATCCTTTTCGATTTTGGCCGAAACTGGAAGAGAGCCGAACATTTGGTTACAGTTTCAGTTTCGGTAAAAAAAAAACGAGTTTCGATCGGGCAGAAGGTGAACTACAACACAATTGCCTTAGTGCGAGTTGTTTTTAAGTAATTGCTAGCGTTTGGTTTTCTGATTGGTTAAGAGCTTGGTGTGGCCAATCAGATCGGCGAACGTCTTAAACGTGTCGCCTGCGTTAACGGGAAACAAGCTCGCACTAGGCTATCAGGAATGTGACAACTCACAAAAAAGGAAGTTTGGGTGCCTTTTGTTTCTTTCTCGTCAATCTTTCGCGCAGCAGTCAGCCGGGCGGCGGGCCCGCGCCGTCGGGAGCGCGCCCGCTGCCCCTCATATCGCTCACATTCTGCAAAGCACGTCGAAACGAAATACAACTTTGCCCCTAGTATACTTAAACTGTAAAACAAGGTACTAAAATACGTTGGATTACACACTATTTGGAGGAACATCGCAGTGTGCTGATGGGACTAATGCATTTCGACCCTTAACACGCGAGTCGGTCTAGCGCTTGGCCTTTTTAAGGTTCCGTACCTCAAAAGAAAAAAACGGAAACCTTATAGGATCACTTCGTCGTCCGTCCGTCCTGATAGTCTGTCAAGGCCCTTTATCTCAAGAACGCGTGGATGTATCGAGTTGAAATTAAAACTATATACTCAGGTATGCGGTCCCTTGAAGCTGTGAAAAAATCTAACTTCTAAGTTATCGAAAAAAAAGATACGGTTGTTTATTACCCAAAAAACGTATATTTCGACACTATCGTCTCCGATCTTGATCGAAGTGAGTGCTACATGGTTATTTACCATGACTTTGGTTTTGTTCATGTTCATTTTAAGACTCACTCTTTCGGAAGCT
Source organism: Mythimna vitellina (assembly GCA_949316375.1). NCBI lineage: Eukaryota > Metazoa > Arthropoda > Insecta > Lepidoptera > Noctuidae > Mythimna > Mythimna vitellina. The sequence goes on along the minus strand of OX438692.1, from coordinate 341,710 downwards.
CTACTAAGGTCATCGAGCATTGTACTGAGCTCCTCCGTAGTCTCAGCCATTACTACTATATCATCGGCAAACCGAAGGTGAGTGATGTACTCGCCATTGACATAAATGCCTAGTCCACTCCAGTCCAGAACCTTGAAGACATCTTCCATTGCAGCCGTAAACAGTTTCGGAGAAATTACGTCTCGCTGCCTCACCCCGCTGCAGAAGGATAGGTTTCGAGGTCCGGTCCTGAAGTCGGACTAACATATTGGCGTTCTCGTACAAACACTTCAGCACTTCGATGTACCGATAGTCAATCTGACACAGTTGGAGAGACTGCAGTACAGCCCAAGTCTCGATCGAATCAAAAGCTTTCTCGTAGTTCACGAACGCTAAGCATAGAGGCAGGTTATACTCCTCGGTCTTCTGTATACCTAACCTGCCGGAGCGTATGTACGTGGTCTACGGCGCTGAAGCCTTTTCGGAATCCGGCTTGTTCGGGAGGCTGGAAGTCGTCGAACCTGCGCGCGAGAAGATTCGTGATGACTCTGGAAAACAGCTTGTAGACATGGCTCAGAAGTGAGATGGGCCTGTAATTCTTAAGCAGGGCATTGTCGCCCTTCTTAAAGAAAAGAACCACCACACCCCTGCTCCATGCCTGTGGCGTCTTTACCTCAAGTATGATGGAATCGAACAAAATCTGAAGGGCCTTTAGGACCGGTTTTCCACCCGCCTTCAGGAGTTCGGCTGTAATTCCGTCGTCACCCGACGCCTTGTTGTTTTTCAGCTGCTTCAGAGCCATCCTAATCTTGTACAGGCTGACTTCCGGAATATCTTCGGTATAGCGCCGGGTGCCGGCTCTTGGGTCGTTTGCTAGATTGTTGTGGGTTTTGTGATAGACGTGTACAGCTATCCATAGAATGCCTCGATGTCTTCTAGAAGCTCCGATTTAGCGGATATGACTCTGCCACCGTCGGTCTTCAGTTTCGTGAGCTGGCTCTGCCCTATAGACAGATCTTTTGCAAAAACCTTGGAGCCCTTATTCCGTTTAATCGCGTCCTTAATCCGTTCGGTATTAAAGAGGCGGAGATCGCGTTTTAAGGACTTGGAAATCAGTCTATTGAGCTGCCGGTAGATGCACGTGTTATATATAATGACGAATGTCATTATATATTTGACGAATGTCATTGCTTCTTCGTCGACATGATGAAGTCAATCTCATTTCTGGTCGCACCATCAGGGCTTTGCCAGGTCCACTTTCTACTCTCACGTTTTTTGAAGAAAGAGTTCATCATATGCCCTCCTCCTCCATAAAACCAGCCAATAGGTGTTCCCGGGGGTCCCAATGTCCAAATCCAAATTGGCCGACTCGTAGCTCATCACCGTCTCGTTTGACCAGTTTTGCGTTAAAGTCCCCCATGACAACGGTACATGGACTCTACTTCGTCGTCGGGGTGTGTCGAGGTCGAGGCGTGAACCTGTATGACCTTCAGCGAATATCTTGATGATATTCTGGGTATAAGATACGCTACCCTGGTGGACACACTCTCAATCTTCACCACATTGTCCACAAAGGACTTGTGGATGATAAACCCGACACCACCCTGGGTCTGCTGGTCACCCTCCCAGAAATAAAGCAGGTTACCAGATTTGATCATTATCGTGTCCTCCCCCTGTCTTCAGACTTCAGATAATCCCACAATACTCCATCATAACCTGCTCAATTCTTCCTCAAGTACGGTGATCTTCTCGTCAGACCGGAGTGTACGCGTGTTGCCAGGTCCAGTCGTCGTTTTCTAAAGGGGTAGCCGGATCCCATCCGGAGATTCTTCGCACCCTTTGCCTCGCCGTAACCTTGACCGCTACCGGAGCAAGGGTAGACGGGCTGCCGGGCACTAAGGGCCATTTTTGGTTGTGCTTATCATTAGGGGCAAACACCCCCGTGTTTGCCATTATCGCCACGCTTGACATGCGGGTTGGCGATCACAGTTGGTTGTTGCAATTCACAGAGAATGCTGCTGCAAATTCTCTGGTATGTATGCGTAAAGCTTTAAATAAATAAACAAATAAATTACCCCAAGGGATAAAAAGTATCATATGTGCTATTTCAGGACATGGTCTATCCGTGTACCAAGTATAATAGACATCCATTCAGCCATTCGAGCGTGAAGAAATAACAAACAAACTCTCGTCTTTATAACACTAACCTTTTGAGTAGCGTAATTAGACACCATAGAAAGACAATGACCGAGCGAACGCCAGCGTTCGCTCGGGTTCGGCTCGGGTTTAATGAACTAATGTGATATTTCACTACGATTTAACTAAACGACCACATGACTTTCTGCCATCTGATTAAACAATGCGCTCAACTACTTGGCTAGCTGCCCTTCAACTTTTTAATTTGATGCAATGAAACAATTTTTCGGCGAGTACGCAAGTTATCCCAGTATGCCATTTATGTGACTACACTAATGCGACAGAAACAGAGCGACAAGTTTTCTCAAGATCTAGCGGATGTCAGTGCGCCGCGCCTGTACGGCGCCAGCAGCTCCGCCGGCTGCGCCACGATGTGCTTGGGAATGTGTTAGTGAGCCGCAGTACCTGCGGGGCGTGCGGCACCAGGTTGTCGAGCTGCGCCTGCACAGCAGCGCGGGTGCCCGGCGCCAGCAGCTCCTCCGGCTGCGCCACGATGTTCTTGGAAATGTGTTAATGAGTCGCGGTACCTGCGGGGCGTGCGGCACCAGGTTGTCGAGCAGTGCCTGCACGGCGGCGCGGGTGCCCGGCGCCAGCAGCTCCTCCGGCTGCGCCACGATGTGCTTGGGAATGTGTTAGTGAGCCGCAGTACCTGCGGGGCGTGCGGCACCAGGTTGTCGAGCTGCGCCTGCACAGCAGCGCGGGTGCCCGGCGCCAGCAGCTCCTCCGGCTGCGCCACGATGTTCTTGGAAATGTGTTAATGAGTCGCGGTACCTGCGGGGCGTGCGGCACCAGGTTGTCGAGCAGTGCCTGCACGGCGGCGCGCGTGCCCGGCGCCAGCAGCTCCTCCGGCTGCGCCACGATGTTCTTGGAAATGAATAATGAGTCGCGGTACCTGCGGGGCGTGCGGCACCAGGTTGTCGAGCAGTGCCTGCACGGCGGCGCGCGTGCCCGGCGCCAGCAGCTCCTCCGGCTGCGCCACGATGTTCTTGGAAATGAATAATGAGTCGCGGTACCTGCGGGGCGTGCGGCACCAGGTTGTCGAGCAGTGCCTGCACGGCGGCGCGCGTGCCCGGCGCCAGCAGCTCCTCCGGCTGTGCGACGATGTGCTTGGGAATGTGTGCGCTGCACAAGAACTGTGCTATTTCTTCGCTGAAGTGATTGCAGTTGTGCTCCAGCAGGTTATACGATGCAGGACTGGAATTTACAAAAATTTTCTAAAATTACAAATATATTATAGCTACGAGCACAAAATTAGTTCAGCGACGCACAGCGTTGTAGAAACCTTCAAAATCGGGCATGATTAAGTTAATGAGTCTATGGCGTTACATATTTCAAATGCAAGAGTTAAAATCCCAGTGCGCAATTTACTTCGTTTGTGAGAAAAAAATTGAGAATTTTAGACTTGGTGTCATTTAGGAGATGAAGATTGGTTAACTTTTTTTTTTTTTTTTTTTTTAATGATATAAACCAGTGCTTGACTGCGATCCCACATGATGGTAAGTGGAGATGCAATCATTGATGGTCAGGCGCACTAGTTTATTAAGAGCCTATTCACTCTAGCCTTGAAGACACCTATATTATAGTTAGACGGAAAGACCGCAGCAGGCAGATTGTTCCAGTCCTTCGATGTACGCGGTATAAACGACGAAGCGAAACGAAACTCAAAAATAAATGAACGAACGAATGAATGAATTGGAGACAGAAATTATGATAACTTCTTTATTACATTTCTTTTATTGCCAAGTGTAATAATAATTGCACATTTTTCTGTTCTGTAGACCAAATAAATAACCAGACGCTTTTTCTGTCTAAATAGAGACCGACTTAACTTCTTACCGTCCGTTTGGGGTACAGAAAAAAATTAAGTATATAAAAACCATCAATCCTTACTCTCAATTGTGTTGTTAATCGGCCTCTAACTAACGAATAGTTTTCGGTCACTAACCCATGCTGTGACAGTCTAGGGATACGGCCAGAAGAGACCTCAATAATATATATACCATCTCCAGCTTGCAAATGCTCGGCAACATATGATCGAGCTTTAAGTGGTTTGAATTATCCAAACTGAATTGAATGACATCTTCTTTTGTTAATTGTATTGTCGGGGGACGTAGCGAGGTGTCGGTGCTTGGTGTTTATAAAGATAAAGAAATGTTTACGTTAATCACTGTTTATTACTTCTCACTTAAAATGTTCTTAACGTTAAAGTAACCTAAAAATGTAAATTAAATGTTTAATTGATCACGGTATTGATGTAGCTACTTCACTCAAAGATAGTTTCATTTTTTAAACAGTCTTCAAAGCGGCGACGATAAACGTTTTCTGCAAACTGCAACTACTTCACACAACGATAGTTTCGTCTTCAAACCAGTTGCGACAAGTCTTCAAGCCAGACGACGACCGTTTCCTGCAACCGTTTTCGTCGTTGGAAGAATGGTTGCATTTTGTGCGTCACTACGATAACTACCCACTACTAGTATTAATTATTAAGAACGAAGATTACACGCCATCTGTTTCACTTACACTTATGTGTATGACGGCTCTGCTGTACTACTCACTCACCGAATGTGGCTAAACGGTTGCATATTAAATTCCAATTACGATACACCATCGCTAGCACATAATAGTTTGAAGTACCAAAAGGATAAAATCGCAAAAATATCGAATGTGCGTGGGTCGATTTTGCTAAGGATTTTCGGCATTTTCAACGTCGAATACCTTTTTTTCCCCGCAAGCTACAAAGTTGCCACCGCACAACAAATAAATACATTTTTAAAGACGTTTCTAACAGTTCATATTTAAATTTGCTACAAGCTACTGGGTACGTTTTGTCCCATGTTCTTTGTAGTTACATCAACATAATCACTTTTTTGCGATATCTCCGGAGAAAATTTTCGGTCATTCATGACTCGATTTGCTCGGAACCCTCGGTGCGCGAGTCTGACTGCACTTGACCGATTTTTTCATGCAGGATAGATTTATGAGAGGAGGCAGTAAAGGCTGTTAGGTCAGGCAACTACAGGAAAACGTTCATAAGAGACTATTCCTTATATTTTTAACCGACTTCTAAAAAAGGAGGAGGTTCTCAATTCGGATGTTTGTATTTTTTTTTTATGTTTGTTCGCGCATAACTTCGTCGCTGGCTTTAATTTCGGAAGTCGGTGTTAAATAAGATACAAATAATACCGAGAAACACCGACTTCCGAAATTAAAGTTATTTTGATTCTTTTAGTGTTTTTTTAGTGAAGTCGGTTATCTTTTTTTTGTAAAAAGTTTTTTTAATAGCTATATTTAGTTTTTCTTTTTACTTTATTTACATTGTTCTCATATGATAGCGACAGAGAAACATGTAACGGAGATATTTATAACTACAAAACATAATTGAAAAGAGTGTTTTTGGAAAATAGAGTTTCTTGCACATTCTTCTCCATAGAGATCTACGCTTTGGAATGTGCATTTAGCATCATTTTTTCTGACTGACTAACTTCTTGACATTTCAAAAGTGCATGTAAATGGTTTATTTGAAATAAAATGCTTTGAATCTCTTTCTTTGAATCTTAAGGAGTGCTCGTGTTCTGTATGAGTGTGCACATCACCGAAACATTTTGGTGTATTGCGTTTGCTACCTGGTTGTGTCGCTCCTGGGATATGCTGGATAGTTTCGAGTCACATGTGGCACATACGACAGTTACCATCTGTCATTGGAGGATCTTTGATGAAATATTTTCTGTGATTTCTAGTATTAATTATCTGTTCTTGAATAGCAATCATAAATCCTTCAGTTTCCGGGAATAAACTACCCATTTTAATAGGCCATTTGTTTGAAGCTATTTTGTTAACGTGGGATTGTTCTAAGCCGTAAGGGTGTCGGCCATGCAACACTTTTTTTCTCTTCCAGTCTTCCATTTTTTGTATTTGTGGATTGTTATTGGTAATATTTTGTATGTATAACTGTGCATTTAAGTCAATATTATGACATTTATGTTATTATTATATTATTATTCCATTTATTAAATTATTTACACATATTAATTACATTTTTAAATATTTCTTAAAAAAAAAACATTAAAAAAACATTTAAAAATATAAAAAATAGTAGCCCACCGGCATCGGGAACAGGGTCCAAGTTACCGGTGGTCAGGGCTCCTGAGAGAGGAATCTCCGAACAATACGCGCCGTGTCCAGGAGTACTGCCTTCTGAATCAAGCCCTTGATCCAACTGCCTAACGAGAGCCTCTTCAGATGTTGGTCGAGGCTCTTGGCAATTAAGCCATTGGCCGTCACGACTATCGGCACAATGATTGCTCTATCCACTTCCCACATGTCGACAACCTCGCGAGCTAAGTCAAGATACTTAGTTTGCTTATCTTTCTCAGCTTTCACGAGGTTCTCGTCATGAGGGACCGCTATATCAACAATCATTGTGCGACGCTCTAGTCGATCTACCACCACTATATCAGGTTTATTGGCAACAATAGTCCTGTCAGTGATGATAGATCGATCCCAATATAACGTGATATTGCCATTGTCGAGAACTGGGTCGGGCACATACCTATAGTACGGTACTTCTGATTCCACAAGATTGTATTTAAGAGCAAGTTGCTGGTGGATAATCTTGGCTACGAGGTTGTGTCTATGCAAATACTCTCCGTTAGCTAAATGAGAACACCCAGAAATAATGTGTCGGATTGATTCCCCGGGTCGGTGGCATGCCCGACAGATGTCAACCGTACCGTCCTTCACAATGTATTTCCGGTAGTTGTTCGTCATCATAACTTCGTCCATAATCGCAAAGACAAAACCTTCGGTTTCCCCGAAGAGGTCACCGAAACGCAGCCAAGATACGGACGCTAACAGGTCTACATCGGGCCCATGTAAGGCCCGGTAAAAGCGTCCGTGAAGCTCCTTGCTCTGCCATAATTCTATGCGGTCATTAGTATCCAGTACTATAGGTTTGCGCCAGTTCTCGTTAGCCAAGGAGAGCGGAGTGAGGCCCTTGTCCACCACTGCCACATCTCGGTGCATACCCACGTCGGTTTTTAGGAAGTATTCCCTGAGACTGCATACCTCGCGGTTGTGCAGGGTCTTAGCATTTAAGAAGCCACGACCCCCGCACTTCCGTGGGATATACAGTCTCATCACCGATGACCGTGGGTGATGCATCCGATTTGCGGTAAGTAGTGTGCGGACCCTCCTATCCAGGGCGTCGAGTTCTGTCTGAGTCCATTTGAGTATGCCGAAAGAATACATCAATACCGGCATGACCCAACCGTTGAAAGCGCGCACCTTGTTTCCGCCTGACAAAAGACTATTCAGTACTTTATTCAGGCGGCCAAAGAAGCGCTCCTTCAACGATCGTTTTACGTCATCAGTATTGATGCCTAATGCTTCCGACATACCCAAATACTTGTAAGTTTCGGTTGAGCAGAGGGATCTAAGGTGTATGGAATCCGTGAGTTGAATTCCCACGGATTCCATAATCTCACCTCTTTTTACATGTACGACTGCACATTTGTCCACACCAAATTCCATCTTGATGGCACTACTGAAGGTTTCAGTTAACTTCAGTAGCTCCACCAGTTGCAAGTTGTTGGGGGCAAAGAGTTTCAGATCGTCCATGTAAAGAAGGTGAGATATGACCTGACCGCCTCTTTTCAACCGGTAACCTAATCCAGAACCCTCCAGCAGTGTGCTGAGAGGGTTCAAGGCTAGGCAAAACCACAGTGGACTCAGACTGTCACCCCGGAATATGCCACGCTCAATCCTTATCGGTTCGCTGTTCTCCTGAATCTGTTGACATCCCGGATAGTGAAGGACTGTTCTCCACTGCCCCATACATGACATCAGGAAGGTGCGCAAAGTTGCATCAACTTTATACAATTCTAGCACCCTCATGAGCCATGTATGAGGAACAGAGTCATAGGCCTTCTTATAATCTATCCAACATGCCGACAGATTCTTTCGAGAACGTCGAACCTGTTGGCTAATGGCCATATCTATGAGGAGCAGCTCCTTAGTACCGCGGGACCCGTTCCTACATCCATTCTGAGAGGCAGACATGATAGAATTTGTCTCAATATGATTGTTGATTTTAGCTCTCAGAATGGATGTAAGAACTTTATAGACCGTTGGCAAACACGTGATTGGTCTATAATTTTTGGGTTCCGTAGTACTACCTGATTTATGGAGCAGGTGGGTTATTCCTGTAGTTAGAAACTGGGGCAGCGAACCAGACTCTAAGGCAGACTGAAATTGAGATGCCAAGCGAGCGTGCGACCCTTGAAACCATTTAATCCAGAAATTGTGCAGCCCATCCGGCCCAGGAGATTTTTGGGGGCTGATGGTTATTGCCCCCATTTCTGGTATAGGATCGCATGCGCGCTCGACCTCTCGAATCCAATCACCCTCGGTGTGACTGACAGGCGCCGACCAAATGCTGCGCCAAAATGAACACATGGCGTCATCATCTGGCAGGCGCGTATCAGTCACACCTTGGTCCGGTCGCTCCCAATCCCTGTAAACCCACCTTTCGTTGCTTTGGAACGTACGATTCCGAGTGTACCGCTCCACTCGCCGCTTGTACCGTCGAATACGGTTTGCCCATGCATAGATCTTCTGCTTCAGGAAGTCGATACGCTCTGTGACACAGGGCAGATAATCTCGAGGGCTAATATCAGTCCCCGAGAATGCCCGCCTCACAAAGCGCATCACCCTAGGGCGAGTGTTGCCCTCCCTGAAGCAGATAAGCTTACCGATGAGTGCTCTAGCCTCACCGATACGGCGCTCTATCCTGCACTGCCAAGCTGGCACAGCTGGTCGTGTAGCTCTGTCACAATTAGGAAATTTAACATGAGCTACACGACATGCCGCTACAGCCGCACAGTACAAGATCGAGTGGGTATCAGTGAGGTCTTTGCTGCTATCAAAACAATTTGATAGCTGCGAATCTAGAGCACACACCAGCGCCCTATTTCTCTTGTGCATGGGCAAACGAGGTAAACGAGGTCTAAGCCCCAGCGGTGTGGAGCGGTACTCTCGAAATGCGTCCTCCAAAGCGCCCCTCAATCGTTCATTACATTGGGTACTCACAGATATAGCCGCGTCATCATCGGCGTCACCAACGTGGTCGGGTCGCGGTGAAGCAGTGGGTTGACGTTGCACCGTGTCCTGTGGTGTAGCAGGTGAAACACGGCTACTCTGTGATTCCAGACGCAGTCTATCAAGTACGGCGTCATCCAACATACGATTACGCTGAATGACCCGCACCTGATCCGATAGTCGTTGGGCAGAAACGTTGACAGCTGGCTCAAGCACCTGAAACAGAGAGAGCATCCGACCACGATACGCAGTCAGGTTAATTCCCCCCTCTGTAGCCCCAAAGTATGAGCGCATGACATTTTCATTAATGGATGATGTCCATCGCATACGCTGCACACTTCCACCGGCAGCGGGGACCCTATCAGAGGCCGGTGGGCCTCGAGGTCCTAAGCTGGCCGGAGGTCGGCCTCTTCCCCGTCGACGCGCAGGTGGTGGTGTCGTCGGCGGCGAGAAGTATTCGTCGCTCGAGCTCGACGCAACTGCAGCGACCGGAATCTCTGGACTCACGGTTGGCGCTGGTCCCGGCGGCTGCGAGGCGGAGCTGAGCGACGAACCCGAAGATGTTGGGTGTGTGTTTAGTTTTTGGGCCCGGCTTCTTGTCAGCATTTTTACATTTCAGTTCATCGCCATGTCATCGTTTGAGTTCGGTATATTTTGTTTTCGTATATATAGTTGAATATGATGATGTTTTTTTATTTTTTCCTGGTGGTTTTCCGGTGATTGCACATTATTAGCGTATATTATGGAATAAAATTACGTGAAAAATTTCGGCGAGAAAATATTTGCTGTCAGTCAGTTTGACAGCCGAGCCACAGATTATTATTATTACAACTTATGTATATCCTAACCAACCAATCTAATACTGTACAATAATAGGCACCATAGTCTTTATTTCACACTGTACCAAATAAGAACTCAGTAAAATGTTGTCTTAGGAGTCCCTATTTAATAAAGTAGAATAAAGGGCTGATTTTTCAATAGTCAAATAACTTTTATTTGCGGAATAAATATGGCGATTTAACAGATTCTCATCTTTATAATTAAGTTAAATCTTGGTTCGGTCACTTGATAAGGAGAGGTAAAACGCAATTGATACATGTTGATGGATGGAGAGAGACGACAAAGAAAAAATGGATGATTGGATAAGGAGTGATATGATAGTAAAGGTAATCAGTGATAACATGAAGAAAGGATAGAATGAATTATAATTAACATGGACCAATTGAAATAAACGAACCCATTGAATGTATTCAATAAATGTATGTGTTATAGTTTTAGTTTCGTTTTTGTATGTTTAATGGCGTACAATGAAGTATTAAACAAATAAAAATACTGATTTAGTAAGCAATATTTTTCGTTTCATTCTTTACAGATATTTTTATCCGTTGTCGGGGTTCAGTTTGTAAATTGTGAGCTGAGCGGAGTCAGCCCTCTAGCTGAGCATGCAGACAGCTGTTGTTTGATGGCAGCGTATGCTTCGTGCTTACCTGTAGGTGGTGGCGGACAAGCCCTGCAGGTAGTCTACGAAGACCTGGAAGGGCACAAAGGTTTGGCCCAGCACCTCCACGCGATGCGGCGCTCCCAGCTGCGTGCCTCCCTGCAACCAACGAAATGGGAGAATGGACACTTATTATTTCATTTATTTTATTATCATTTTTAGCCTAGAAATAGATGCTGTTACATTAAGACAACGGCATTACGCGAGTTTATTATGCTGTGCTTTCCTTTAATTCTAGAGAGGAGACAGGCGGGGATTCAAATACTGTAGGTTTAACGTATTTCTGTGTCGTTTTTTCCCGCTAGTACTAATAAATTAAAATGGAGTGGGGTATTAAGGAAGACAGAAACAGAATTGCTGAGATTACTCTACATAAAGTGATAATGGAACCTGCAACAATTTTTAAAACGCTGATGATTCTTGGTATCAGTCGTATGTTTGTTTATATGTTTGCTTATGTTTGTTTTGAATATTATTAAGATGAGAAATATTTCACAATCAAGGAATATTGTAACAAGCAAAATGACCGTATATTTTTTTCATAGTTCAAGAAAACAAGGCTAATTTATCTTTTTGTAAATATTTACTACCTTTCGAGTACATCAACATATTTTTTAAGGTTTTTTGGCATACCCATAGATATAAGAAGGGAAGAGTTATGTTAAGTAGTAAAAAATGTACCGGAACACGATGTCTCCAGTTTACCCCACCACCACCGACACTACTACATATGCAGAAATAGTTACGCAGTCGGTGCACAAATCCACAATTCGTAAATCAAACCATACTACAAAGTCAATTATAAACCATCTATTTTAAATCATAGCGTGTATTTTCCATGCACCGTACAAATTACGAACAGATAAATGTTGATATGCTGTGCAAATCATCGCTTTCCATCAAGTGAGATAGCGGTCAAGCGCGAACCTATAAAGAATAAAAAAAGCAATTTATTTTACATTTACGCTAGTGATTGAATAAATAGAAAACTTATCGATTTTTCCATTTTATGTTGTGCTAGTTTTTTTTGGGCCACAAAAATAAATTAAATAACATCAATATGTCCAAAAATAATATTTTCTGGAAATATTAATAATAGAACCATGAAAATTGTTTTCATAAAACACAAAAACCTTTATTTTACTTTATAACTAATTAGGATTTTTTTAAATTTATTTTACTACATAATTCATTATATTAATTAAGCCAATAAACGGAATTTTAGAACGTCAATATCTTATATTAAAAATTTCGCACGCGCGGCCGATATTTCGCACATTTTAAGTTCCGTACCAATTTATCAAAGAAAAAATTTGGTTTACTAATATTTTAGTAAAACATACGTAATAACAAACATTATCACCAAATTTCAAGCTCATCGCTCATTTATCGTACTTTTTTAAATAATTTACCTAAACTAGTGCTTGAATGCCATCCCACCTGATGGTAAGCAGTGATGCAATCGTTTATGGTGAAACTCATTAGTTTATTAAGAACCTATTCGATCTAGCCTTGAAGACACCCAAACTATAATCAGACTGCAACAGGCAAATTGTTCCAGTCCTTCGATGTACGCGTTATAAAGACGAGGCGAAACGCTTTGTCTGAATTGTAGAAGTTTCAACAACACAAGGGCCACCCTTACGCTGTCGAAACTCGCCGTACATCGAATTTTCCGATGGTAGAAGGATGATGGGTAGTCAAGTCATGCGATTCCCGCGCATACTCTCCAAAATTCACCCCTTAAAATACCGACAGGCTGGCTACTCTAAGCATGTGCTCTAGGCTTTGCAGATTTTACTTAACCAAATCTCATCACCAATTAGCCTCTTTGCACGCCTTTCCACTGAGTCCAAAGCTACTAGATAGCAGTTTGCAGCACCAGCCCATATACGGCTGCAGTACTCCAGACAGGACTTGCTTTGTATAACATGAGAAGCTGTTCCGGTGAGAAGTACCGCCGGACCTTTGCAAGAACGCCGAGTTTCTTAGCAACTACCTTGGCTTTCTACTTCCCTTGAATTCCTACGGATATCGCAGAATATACCTTGGGGGCGTGGCACGTGTCGCCATACAAATCAAAAAAATATCAAATTGGTCTCATGTTCGAACGGCGGCTGTATCATCATCATTGCAACATGTTGATGTATGTATGACAAGGCAACACATTGAATGAGATGGGCATCAAATGCATGGCTACTTTGATCTTGGCAACATACAGGGAGGATGACTACTTAATGGAAGCTAAGGAAGTGTTAGTTTTTTTTTTAGTAACTGCAATAAACGGTGCATATAAAGTTCCGTTTGGTAATTTTTTAGTTAATAGTGTTTTTGGGGAACAAAAGGCCTATCTTGTTATACAATCTTTGGAACTAACAGATAAAACCGGTATTGAAATTTCTAAAGAATAATAAAGTCGTTAATATATTCTGCCAGAATCATGCCCATTATTTAGCGCATTCGAAGCTTTTGAAGATTAAGAAGGAAGTGAAAATATCAAAATGAGAAAAAGTAAGGAAATAAAACGATATATTATGATATCCGAAACCAAAAAATTGTCCTCCGTCTATTAAATTACAATTTAACTTTACGACAGTTGCTTACGTGTTTCTCTACTACTCTGTAAAATAATCAAAATAAATAAAAATATTTACATTATTTCACTTCGGATATCCAACTAATCGATATTATGGTCGATAGTCTACATTAGTGGATCAGACGTGGGATAATATTTATGCTACGTTATTATATCACTGAATGACATCTATATGTACTAAAATATTATAAATGTGAAAGTAACTCTGTTTATCTATTAGGTACGCCTTCAGGTTAAACTACTAAACCCATTTTGATGAAAGGTACGAAGTGAGCTTGAACCTATTAAAACCTTTATACGTTAAGGCCAGTTATCAATAGAAACGCGCACTCTCTCCATGGAAAAGTTTTGTACTGCCAATTTCAGGGACTCCGATTGCAACGATGTACTCGTCATCGCGTTAAAAAATTAGTGGGAACCAGCTTTAAGATTTGTGACAATAAGTAGAAACCCAAATGAAACTGACATCGTTAGCGAAGAAATACGATAGTTATATGGCAGCGCTAGGGAGACTGAGACGCCTATTTCGAGTGGTGCGGAATATAGAGCGCGTGCGCAACGTGTCGGTGGATGCGCTTGCCGGGACCGGGGCGCGCGGGCGCCTGCACCACGCCCGCGGCGCGCAAGCGTAGTCACACGCTGCATCGGCTAATAATACAGCCCAGTCACTGCCCGACTGCGGAATTGACATCATTTATCTTTACATACTTTGTATGACATTTAACCTCTCAAATGTCGCATGATACCGCTTAGCTTCATAAGAGAAAGCACTCCAAATGCCAGCCAAACACACATTCATACGCAGTAAGTTCTAAATAACTTGTTTTTCCGTTGGCTTGAAGCTTCAAGGGTATTTGTTTAAAGCAATCATATTATTTCCACAGTTAACATTTCTACGTGGAACGGAATTTAATTAAAACCACTCCATGAGTTTTTTTTTAGAAAAAATATCGATAACAATTGGTGATGGGACAAAAGACATGAAAATCCTAACTGCAAAAAGTAGAAGAAAGATAAATGTTTGTTTAAATCTTCTATATTATATATATAAAAGCGAAACACTCACTGACTCACTGATTAATCACGAAATCTCCGAAACTATAACCCCTACAAAACTTAAAATTTGGCAGGTGATTCCTTATAGAGTGTAGACATCCGCTAAGAACGGATTTTACGAAACTCCACCCATAGGGGGGTAAAACGGAGGTTGGAAGTTTGTATGGAGAAACCAACTTTCACGCGGGCGAAGCCGCTGGCAGAAGCTAGTCAGTTATAAATGGCTTGCTTCAAATGTTTGGAAAATAATAAACTCAGCGGAGTCACCCACTTCATCGTTTGGATCTAAAATAAGACGAAAATAAGGAAAGTTGCAGCTGTAATGTTTATTGCATTCAGTAATTGTCACGTTGGCGCCGAGCCGCGCTTCGAAATAGACTCTGTTTACAATCCGGAGACGCTTCCATCCCGCTGCGGCGCGCACCTCACTCGGAGACACCGCCACCGCCGTGTGTCGGCCAGGGGCCCTCGCTTGACGATAGAATCATCATGAATCCCGTGTGAGACAGATATACGGCCTTTATCCCGCTAACAATCCCGCAGCCCTGGCAGGCCAAAACTGGTTCTCTATTTGATTTCGAAACTTGATGATTCAATTTTTATTATATCGAACACTGTGTACGATGTTTTATTCCATAGATGTTCCTTAGTGCGATGTAACGTTAGTGCGAAAAATCCTGTTGCGGAAAAACCCTACAGCGATCTCATTAGATCAGTAATTTATTACTTCGATAGTATGTCTGTTCAAAACGCATACTTCCGTTCATTCGTTCCGTGACATTTTATTAATAACCTTATTTTGCATTACGGTAAATCAGGCATACGTGCCCCAGTCGGTAATGTGCCCCACTTGCAAAACTAGCCTATGATAATTAACGATAAATTGTCGTCATTCAGAATCTCGATTAAATGCAAGGCTTCTATTGATATTTTTTAAATATATTAGTATATTATGAAGGGCCAAAGTTCACGTAAAATAGCAGATTTTCAGAGTTCTTTACTAGATAAGTTTTACACAAATTTATGGTTTGATTTCTATAGAAGCCTAGATAATATCCACAAATTAGCTGAGTATCTAAAATATCTAGAGTGTAAATAACATCATAATCACGTAAGAGCGGTTGTATGAAAATGTACGCTATAAAAAATGATAATTTATCATTTAATGTTGAATTAAACAACTGTCCATTGAACAGTTATAATAACTTTTGTTGCTCCATTATTGCACAAAAAAATTCCCAGTCGCGTGTCGCAAGTGGATGGCACTCGCGCTCGCACTGGTCCCAAGCAGTCCCAACCATATCGATATATCGTGTCTGTGAGCGGTGCCTATGTGTGCGTTGCTCGAGCGCGCTTTGTATGTAGGTAGATTGACTTCTGTACCTATCTATTTTGTGCTAATACATTCCAATTAGAAATTATGTTTCAATCATAATTCAAGCACTGAAATTTTACTTTAATTCACTTAGGTAGTGTTTTTACTCAGAAACTAGTTATCCTAATGGTAGGCAATGGACGGCGCCCATACAGGCGCTCCATGGACCGAACGATACCTGCATAGAGCCTTCGGCAGTGGCACTTTTTAGTTACGGTACCACAACTAAAAAGTACCTCTCAGTCAAAGTTAGTCATCGCGTAGGTATACATATAAACAAAGCTACAGCGCAATAAAGCATATAAAATTTTACTTGTTACGACAATTCCGCTGTAATCCTATGAGGAGTTCCGTTCCATATCTTCGAGGTTCATAATCAGATCATAACAATATTTCTATGGGACCTACTCGGAAGTATACAAACTTTCAAACAAAAATATAACTTTCAAAATCGTCCACAATTGACCGAGAAACCGGTAAGCATTCATAAAAAAAAAAAATACTTTCAGCCGAACATAGAACCTCTTTTTTGAAGTCGGTTAAAAAGCGGGTTAAACCACATCCGTACAAGCAAATATAAACCCTATGAACAAGACAAGCTCGCTATATCAAATGCATAGTACGTACGCGGCTAAAATTACGCGAACCTACCTACACATTACTGCCTACGAGTATTTTCACATTTTACGGTTTCTTTATGATTGCCGGAATGATTTAGGACAACATCACCTCTAGATTTGAAAACATTTTATGAAACATTATTTTTTGTTTCAATCATAATTTAATTACAGTTAGCACGGTTAAGCCCTATTAGCCGATTTGTCTACCCGTCTTCCTTGAACGATAAGTCTACGTAAAGAGATCTTGGTGTAGTACACGACAGTAAATAACTTTTTGATGATCACATAGAAACCATTGTCAAGAAAGCCTTCTAAACCTTGGGTTTTATTATTAGAGCATGTTCTATCTTTCGGTCCCTGAAACCAGTTAAAATCCTCTACTGTTCTCTCGTGTGCAGCCACCTTGAGTATGTTTCCCAAGTTTGGAACCCTCAATATGAGATTTACAAATCTCGAATTGAATCCGTTCACAGGAAATTTCTGCGGTACTAAGATTTTAAAGCGAAGCAATTTTCAGTTGACTACGAGCACCGTTGCAGGCGACATCATTTTCTACCGTTACACATAAGGCGTAATATTATTGACATATGTTTTTGGAAAACATAGCAAACAGCTCTATTTATTGTCCCGAATTACTCAGCAAAATTCTACGCACTAACCAGAACAACCTGCGTAAACCGCCTCTGCTACAAACACCATGCACATCGACAAAGTACAGGCGCAACGCTCTCTTATGGAGTGTAACAGCCTTTAATAATTTGCAATCGCACCTGGGAATCAATCTGAATTGCACCAGCGCACAAAATATAAGAAAGATCTTAACCAAGGAATATTTTGGTGAAAACAACGGTGAAAACCATAGCTAACTAAATAATATTTGTTCTGATGATTGGGCACACTTAGATATTCTTCGTCCTTGTTATTAAAATACCCGATATAATTCTCTAGAGCTGATAATTTTTAATCTTATTCTAAATACTATCCTAGTAAACGCAAAATGTATGTAGATGTAAATATGTGGAAGCTTGTCATTAGTGATTTTCCCCAAATATGTAAAAAAATTATATATTTGTTAGTCTGTAAGCTTTCTTAAAAATAAATAAATACGGGAGCGTTTTGGCGAGAAAAATGACGTCCATCCACGCCGTCCGCGCGTCTAAAGGGCTAGGCGACCTATAATTTGACATTTTAACGTCGTGATTTACGAAATTTGTGACCGAAAATTGAAAAAATAACACTAGTTTACAAAATTTAAGTTTTTGTCTGTTGCCGCGAATTTTATGGTTGATAATGTTCACTTATGACTTGTTTTTGTCAAATCTACTCTCAAAATTTTTTGAGCAGCTCGAGTTACTTTGTTTTTGATTTTTATCATTTAAGCCTAAATATTAATCGATAACAGGCGTATTTTACTGTGTTCAGATTGGTATCTGAAGTTTTTGCGTCATGAGTAGTTCAAGGAGACGTTGTTTAAACAATCCAGATCATTTTTGCTATATATGCGGAGAATATGTGATTAACGATTGTAGAAAAGTTGTATCAGAGTTGGTGAAAAATACCTATTTTGAGTATTTTGGGATGCTCTTGGATAAAAATGAGAAGTCTTGGGCTCCCAATTGTGTTTGTAAATCGTGTGTGGAATATTTAAGATTATGGAAAAGTGGTAAAAGAAGTGCCTTTAAATTTGGAACACCGACTATTTGGCGAGAACCACGAAATCATCTCGAAGACTGTTATTTTTGTAGCGTGAACGTAAACGGTTTAAACACTAACAATCGAGCTAAATGGCAGTACCCAAGTACTAGTTGTGTTCAACGTCCAGTGCAGCGTTCACCTGACTCTTCAGTGCCTAAAAATATATCTGAACCCTTAGAACAAGACATTGAAGGACCAAGCTCATCACAAAATGATGCTGATTTTGAAAGTATGTCAAATGAGCCAAAATGCTTTTCCCAAAATGAGTTAGATGATCTTGTAAGAGATTTAAATCTTTCTAAACAAGCTTCAGAACTATTAGCATCAAGACTGAAAGAAGAAAATTTGCTTTCCTCGGAAATTTTCCGGAAACAAAAAATCTGAAAATTATATTGAACTTGTAGAAGACCTTCTGCTACAATTAAAAAATATGGGGTGCAATATGAGCATAAAACTCCACTTCCTCCATAGTCACCTGGACAGGTTTCCGGAAAATTTAGGAGATATAAGCGAAGAGCAGGGAGAGCGTATGCATCAGGACTTACGCGTCATGGAAGAGCGCTATCAGGGTTTCTGGGATACGAATATGATGTCTGACTATTGTTGGTCTCTGATACGCCATTTTCCAAAGTCTACACATCAGAGAAGAGCTTTAAAACGAAGTTTTTTAGAACTCAATGATTAATTATTTTTTTAAATAAAGTTTTTCTCAGTAAATACATGTTTTTTCTGTTTTATACCTACATAGCTGAAACTCAGAAACTAGAGCTGATAAAAAACTTCTAATTATATTTTTGAAAATTGCATATCATATGTAGTCAGCAACAGCTAAAATTTCTTCGGCAACAGATGTACTGTAAACTAGTGTAATATTATCTCAACAAAAAAATCAATTAGTAAAGAAAAGAATTTGTATAATATTTTATATTTTCTATACACAGGTACTCACACACACAGGTACAGGTACAGGTATACATTTCGTGTTGGTAATTACTTAGGTAAAAAAGTTGGAACACAAACAATAAACGCAAATAGACATTTTTTTGTTTTTAGAACAATACATGAAAAAAATATTTTTACATAATTGAAGACCATGAATATATAATATCGCATATTTTTTATAATTTTATGATACCCTTTTAAGGTACTTTATACAAATTGAAAAACGTATATTTTCATAGGGAACCCCTTAAGAGCGTCCTTTTCGAGGTACATTTTCATACAACTGCTTGAAGGTTTGCGGAACAGAGAGTAAAGTCCCGCAAACCTGCGTCCAGTTTGGAGGTAGGCGGAACAGAGTGTAAAGTCCCGCAAACCTCCGTTGAAAAGGGAGGATCCTCCGGCCAGTCGAGTATTATGTCTGGTGGGCAGCTGCCCGGTAGATGATTTCGGGCTGTTCTATATGTTCTAATCGCGCGGAGAACTTTGATTGCGCGATGCAGGATTAGTTCTTATGTGACGCCATAGATGTCGCTACACGCTCTTGCGTGATTATGATGTTATTTATTACCCGTCTTTTTCTAGATATTTTGGATACACAGCTATCTTGTGGATATTATCTAGCCTTCTAAAGAAATCAAAACATACATTTGTGTAAAACTAATCTAGTAAAATACTCTAACAATCTGCTATTTTACGTGAACTTTGGCCCTCCAAAATGTACTCAAATATTAAAAATATAAAAAGCATATCGATACAGGCCTTGCACATTTAATTGAGATTCTGAATGACGACCAATTTTCTGAAAAAAAATTATCATCATCATTTCAGCCGAAAGACGTCCATTGTTGGACATAGGCCTCCCCCAAGTGTCGCCACAATGACCGGTCCTGCGCATATTGCATCTTCGGTCCACCATGTGGGAGGCCTTCCAACGCAACATCTTTCGGTACGTGGTCGCCATTGTAGTACCTTTCGTCCCCATCGACCATCTGTTCTGCAAGCAATGTGCCCTGCCCACTGCCACTTAAGTTTGGCGATTCTTTGGGCTATGTCTGTAACCTTGGTTCTCCTGCGGATATCCTCATTTCTGATATGATCACACAAGGAAACTCCGAGCATAGCCCTTTCCATTGCCCTTTGAGTGACTTTAAGCCTTCTGATGAGGCCCATTTTAAGCGACCACGTTTCGCAGCCATATGTCATCACTGGCAACATGGATTAAAATTTCCATTATGGTCCATCGATTTAAGGGTCGGGGAGGAGGGAGGGGAGGGGTGGAGGGAGGGCTACCCCCTGTACTATCTCCACCACGCGGAGCCCTCAGTTTCATGGGCTGGCTCTGCCCAATTGACGGATCTTATGCTTGGACTTTGGAGCCCTTTTTCCGCTCAATCCTCTCGGTATTAAATCGGTGAAGGTCGCGTTTCAGAGACTTTGAGATCCGTCTATTGAGCTATATATAGAGTGTATGTGCACGCATTCTCTGAAGACTGCTTCTTCATACGCTCGAGAGTTTGATCTGACAGCTTCTTGTTCTTATTTGTGCGGTGAGTCTTGAAAAACTTAGACCCGACCGTATTGACAGTTTCCACGAACCCGTCGTTATATTCGTCCACAGAGCTTCCTAGGCACTTGAAACGATTGTGGAGTTCGAGTTGAAAGCTCTCGAGGTTTTGGATCTGTGCTGGGCGGAGCGTAGAATTCACCAGTCGAGACCTTTCAAACTTAATATTTATATTCAATGTGCGTCTTACCATGCGGTGATCACTAAAAAACTTTTAAAACTTTCTGGAATAAGTTTTATGAAATATTCGAGTAAATCACGAAATTACCGAATGCCAACAGAGTTTTTAGGCGTTATCTTTCTTATTTTGCATTGCTTCTTCATCAAACATCACGTTGGATTGCGTTAGATGAAGCAACAAGCTTTTAAACTATGCTCGATGTTGACGATAGGCAAGTGGAAAAGGACCCTCTTACTCGTAAAGTATTTCAATATTATATATAAGTAGGTACAGTAGACGTGATTGCAACTCGAATCGGAGTCGAACGACAACAATAAACTATATATTCGTTACCGGGCGCTACTGTCCTGTCGGAAGCATTAGGTGTAAATGTCGCAGCTATATCGCAGCCACGCCGTATTACAAGTAGGCGCGCCGGATTACGTTGCAATATGGCTACCTCACGTTCAGGCAGATTTCAATACGGCCGAAAAAAAAGTAGGCCGCATTGTATGCGCAGTTGGGGTTCATCAAAGCGACTTAGAAACGTGGTACCTACATACAAACTGGCGGATCCTCAATACACCGCTTTAAGTTTTAGTTGTCATAATTGCCATAAGTAGCTCTACATAAAAATAAAAATGGTGTCACAATGAACAAATTGGTCAATTTGGGGGGCATCCCGGTGTCACAAATTGTTTCAGTGACCTGTCGCCATGTCATCCATCCTGAATTGATTCGATGTGATACGTCTCGGTCTACCTCGCCATCTCCTTGGATAAGCGACCCGAGGTACCGAAAGTCGAAGCAGATTGGTATGGGCGTTCCAGCGAGAGCTAAGGGCATAGGACCGGAGAGACCACCGAAATCACAAGTATTCGGTCTTCATTCTGCTTAATTTTAAGCCAACACTCTCCAGTCTGTGCCACCACACCTCCAATTTGCTCTGGACCTCTAGGCCACTCTCGGCAACCAGCACAATGTCATCGGCAAACAGCATACATCATAGTATTTATTAGTTTATTATATTATCATATATACGTATTTTATTATTATAAGCCACTTAATTTAACGATACTAAATTCTATTTCAAATATCTGTTATTTATTTATTGTGCACACCTACCACAGTGTTGTCTTTTTTAACCCACTTGGACTGGTAGAGAATGCCTTGTGGTATTAAGTCCGCCTATGTACCACAACTGTACATGAAGTTTAAATAAATAAATAATAAATAAATAGGGGGCAGGAGGCCTTCATTAATCCTAGCTCCTCGAGCTTCAGCAATCCCCTCTGGTTTTTTTTTTTGGATCGGTTCTTATTTTTACCCGACTGCAAGAAGGGTTATGTTTTTTATTATTAAATGCTTTATGTACACAAAAGTACAGAGGCGGACTTAATGCCTTAAGCATTTCTACCAGTCAACCTTTTTTTGTTTTCATAATTTATAGTCACCCTACACTGACAATAAAGTTAAATATTGGATGCCGCTTTATAGAACGTATCGCCACTACAATCCGACTGAACGTGAGCTAGCCGCATAACATTACAGCAACGTTCTTCGATTAGTTGCGTCCTTTTGCAAAGCAGTAACGGAGGACCAGGTATCAGGCCGAGGCGGCGGCGGGTTGTGTCCCACGCACGCTGTCAGCATGTACGACGGGGCGCCCTAGGGCCGATGTTTACCAAGACTAAGGGATTGTTCGAAAGAGTCAAAGCGGCCCTAAAACGCAAAGAGCTGATGGAATACGGGTGGCTTTTGTCAGTAAAAGTCTGACACTCCCTTTCGCTCTACCAAGAGCAGGAGAAATTAATTGATGATTTCACACTCTCAAAAAAGAAGACTCGTAATATTATAACTAATAAAAAGGGGACCTGAATTAATTTTTAGGTATTTGGTAGTAGAGAAACGGTTTTAATAGAATCTTATTTTGCACGGGTTTTTTATTCTTAGCTTCCAGATATGAAGGTATTTGAATATGAGATCTCGGCGTAAAAGACGGAAATACCATCAAGAAAAGTATCAACAGATATAAGAGGTGTCTTACGACATTTATTTCTCTAAAATAAACTGCGTGATTTTGTTGAACAAAAATGCCCAAACTATTTTAATGTGGATGATGATAGAAAACACGTAAAAATGTGCGCAAATAGCGCCGGCGCCGAGTGGGCGGCGGTATACTCGTGTGTACACAATCAACCGGGAAACGTCTCATTTGATTTTCCTTAATCGCCGCAGGCTTCAGACTGCTAGTCGTTCGAAGTACCCAAACATTTAGTGCATATGCTAGTCTATTTATGGAGGTTTTCATCTAAATGTTCGCTCGTTTACAGAAAGTCGTCACGCACCTGTTGATTATAGTTCCGTTGGCTGACGGGAAGGCGCAGTCTGCCAACTTACACCGTCACCGGCACGTTTGGAAATGTTACATCGATTACATATTTTTGTTCGGTTGCACACTCGCATACGTCGCGTTTGTAGCGAAAGTGCAGTAATTAAGATCCGCCAACAGCAGCCTGAGCCGTGAAGCACTGCCAGAGACGCACTCATATTGAAGTTTACCGACAATATATTGTGGCGACGACATCAGGAGCTGCTGCGTCTTATTTTTACAAATAATTATTATAAACAGGAAAGATTTTTATATTTGTTTGTAATGGATAAACACAAAAATCACTGAATTTGATCGATTTTAAAAATTCTTTCAAAAGAATGCTACATTAATCACTGAGTGACTTAAGCTATTATATTTTCAACTTAAACGCGGGCAAAACCGCTGGTAGCAATTAGTCTTTAAATGTAATATTGACACTATTAGTGCTGGTGCGCGGTTGGTAGGCCATGCGAGCCCGCATGAGAACATTGATACTATTAGTGCTGGTGCGCGGTTGGTGGGCCATGCGAGCCCACATGAGAACCTTGACACTATGAGTGCTGGTGCGCGGTTAGTGGGCCATGCGAGCCCACATGAGAACATTGATACTATTAGTGCTGGTGCGCGGTTGGTGGGCCATGCGAGCCCACATGAGAACCTTGACACTATGAGTGCTGGTGCGCGGTTAGTGGGCCATGCGAGCCCACATGAGAACATTGATACTATTAGTGCTGGTGCGCGGTTGGTGGGCCATGCGAGCCCACATGAGAACCTTGACACTATAAGTGCTGGTGCGCAGTTGGTGGGCCATGCGAGCCCACATGAGAACATTGATACTATTAGTGCTGGTGCGCGGTTGGTGGGCCATGCGAGCCCACATGAGAACCTTGACACTATTTGTGCTGGTGCGCGGTTGGTGGGCCATGCGAGCCCACATGAGAACCTTGACACTATGAGTGCTGGTGCGCAGTTGGTGGGCCATGCGAGCCCACTTGAGAACATAGACACTATTTGTGCTGGTGCGCGGTTGGTGGGCCATGCGAGCCCACATGAGAACATTGACACTATTAGTGCTGGTGCGCGGTTGGTGGGCCATGCGAGCCCACATGAGAACATTGACACTATTAGTGCTGGTGCGCGGTTGGTGGGCCATGCGAGCCCACATGAGAACCTTGACACTATGAGTGCTGGTGCGCAGTTGGTGGGCCATGCGAGCCCACATGAGAACCTTGACACTATTTGTGCTGGTGCGCGGTTGGTGGGCCATGCGAGCCCACATGAGAACCTTGACACTATGAGTGCTGGTGCGCAGTTGGTGGGCCATGCGAGCCCACTTGAGAACATAGACACTATTTGTGCTGGTGCGCGGTTGGTGGGCCATGCGAGCCCACATGAGAACATTGACACTATTAGTGCTGGTGCGCGGTTGGTGGGCCATGCGAGCCCACATGAGAACATTGACACTATTAGTGCTGGTGCGCGGTTGGTGGGCCATGCGAGCCCACATGAGAACCTTGACACTATGAGTGCTGGTGCGCAGTTGGTGGGCCATGCGAGCCCACATGAGAACGTTGACACTATTAGTGCTGGTGCGCGGTTAGTGGGCCATGCGAGCCCACATGAGAACATTGACACTATTAGTGCTGGTGCGCGGTTGGTGGGCCATGCGAGCCCACATGAGAACCTTGACACTATGAGTGCTGGTGCGCAGTTGGTGGGCCATGCGAGCCCACATAAAAACATTGACACTATTAGTGCTAGTGCGCGGTTAGTGGGCCATGCAAGCCCACATGAGAACATTGACACTATTAGTGCTAGTGCGCAGTTGGAGGGCCATGCAAGTCCACATGAGAACATTGACACTATTAGTGCTAGTGTGCGGTTGGTGGGCCATGCGAGCCCACATGAGAACATTGACACTATTAGTGCTAGTGCGCGGTTGGAGGGCCATGCGAGCCCACATGAGAACATTGACACTATTAGTGCTAGTGTGCGGTTGGTGGGCCATGCGAGCCGACATGAGAACATTGACACTATTAGTGCTAGTGCGCGGTTGGAGGGCCATGCAAGCCCACATGAGAACATTGACACTATTAGTGCTAGTGTGCGGTTGGTGGGCCATGCGAGCCCACATGAGAACGTTGACACTATTAGTGCTGGTGCGCGGTTGATGGGCCATGCGAGCCTACATGAGAACGTTTACACTATTAGTGCTGGTGCGCGGTTGGTGGACCATGTAAACCCACATGAGAACATTGACATAGAATAGTTGGTGGACCTTTTCGTCTACGGAGAATTCGCCGTCAATCTTAAGACAAGCGATATTACAAAAAATACACATCTACAGATTACTAGTGTCTTATGATATAATAAGCATTTTGATTTTAGGTTCAAGACTAAAACCATAGCTATGTCCCTGCCCTGGGTTTCCCTTTCAGAAGTCGATATGATTTTAATTTGCTTTTGTTGGTAGTGGTACCAATTGAAACAGTGAAGTTTTCCTTTGTATGGCTATGTTTATACAGTTCTGATGTGTGTGCACGTGTGTGCTCAGGATACTGACCGGCGCGCAGCTGCTGATGCCGCCGCCGCCGAAGAAGAACTCGCGCTCGTAGGCCACGACGCCAGTGTGCCACACGCCCTCGATCTGCCGCCCTGCAACAACACGCACATTACTGCTGACGCCCCTTGTGCCGCATGCTTCATCGAATTCAAATATATATACATACATAACAATGTTCGGTCAATCAAGTAATTATTTCAGTCAATTTATTTGTCATGACTAATTTAATAATGATTGATTTATTCGTAAATAAAAAGTTTTTCACAATTATAACTAAATAAATCAATCATTAATCATTATTTATGATTGAATACAATCGTTCAAAACTCTAGAATATCTTCTTGTTTCAAACTTTCCTGATAGCAATTTTTCCGTATTTGGGTTTTAGTTTTGAAGTTTAATGTGTATTCGAATTATCTTGAGGTTTTATTTAAGAATAATAAAATATGTACTTTATATAACGCAGCTATTCTGCAACACATGGCGCTAGAAGTGCTTTTTAGGTTTCTGTACCTCAAAAGGAAAAAACGGAACCCTTACAGGACCACTTTATTGTCCGCCTGTCTGTCTGTCAAGACCCTTTATCTTGGGAACGCGTGGAGGTATCGGGTTGAAATTAAAACCATATACTCAGGGCTGCGGTTCTTTGAAGCTGTGAAAAAATAATACTTCTAAGTTGAAGAAAAAAAAAGATACGGCCGCCCGGCCATTTATGTCGCAAAAAACGTTTTACAAACTACTAAAAACGCGTTCTAGGACCACGAGTTTCCTTTTCAGAAAATCCCCTCGGCCCTAGCGGGCATCGGCCCTTGAATTGTTTTTAAGACCAAATGTTTGTTACAGAAATTTTATCCAATACTCAATCCTGAATAATAATCCTATCGATTAATATAATAAAATAGCGAGTGTTTGTTTTTTTTTTTAAATTTTAGTTGGTTTGAGTCCCGGGCGAGGCAAACGAGTTTTAGAAAATCTTTGATTGCAGTTTTGTTTCTTTTTAAAAATAAAGGAATGTCTCCTTTAAGTCTTTAAGTAAAATGAGCCAACTTAAGGGGCCCTTCTTCCGAAAGTTTAGGCATTTTACGCACCGAGACGGCTTGCGTCCGCGTTGCTCAGGAGCCGTCGCGATATGAACTCCGGTGACCTATGGCGGCGGGCGAGCACGCCACAGTATAGATAAATAAATCAGTATTTCAAATATTATTGGCGTGCTAGTAATAATAGCTTGTTTTGCAACAAAAACGTATAGCTTGATGTGCTGTCCACTGCACTATTGACTGTAAACACTAATACACTTAGGTATATTGTTATAAATGTATAACTTTTTCTTATTGCTTGGTAAAATCATCAAATGAGTCCTGCCGCTCTGGATGGAGCGGACTGTCAGACTTGTACTGACTAAAATCCACCCTGTTCCTTCGGTTGCCCTTTGCATTCCAGGGCCACGGTATTCTGATAAGACAGTCTCGTGAATGAAAAGGCAGGCGATGATCATTCTGTTGAACTTAAAGAATGGTTGTAGAAGATTTGGTGAGTAATATAATGAAAGACAAATATGATTAATTACACTGGTCTACAAAAATTTACTTTTTTTTTGCCACAAGAGTTTTTTTTGCTATATATGGTTTTATTTTGACTCCCTTTTGTAGGAAATAGACATAGAATAAAATTGTTAGCCATCGTTTTTTTGTGACAGTCACTTGTATTTGTCATGAAAAATATTGATACTTTACTTACAATTAAATTAAAAAATACGTCTTTTTAAACCATATATTATGATTTTCTGGAATATTTAGCTTGAGGCTGGTCTACCACAAGTATCCAACCAAAAATTGCTAATATTCAAGGACTCCATTTGCACTGGTACGGGTTTTTCATGATGAAAATGACCTGCCGCAACCTTTCTCCTTTGTGTTGGGCATTGGATCCCAGATTTTTGGTACGGAAGCCAAAATGTGATTGTAAGTGTATTTAGAGAGACAAATTATAACTCTATGCTTGATATGTTTTAATTAGGTCCTCTATGAGATTTGTGTAGTCATTTGTTTCGTAATATATAAAAAATAGATGATTTTTTTAAGTTTGTTATAAATCACCAAAAAGATGATTGAGGAACACTAATAACTGACTCAAACTAGATTAGTTTGAGATTAGTTAGTTAGATTAGTTAGATTAGTTAGTGTTCCTCTCTTATTGGGTATAAAAGCTAAATCATGAATTTTATTTGCAGTTACAATACACGTAGTTAGTAAATCATGGTATTAGTTCCTGCGCAATGTTTTATTTGGCATTGCAGGTATTGCTATAGCAACACTATCAGAAAGCGTTTGTATTGCAGAACGCACACTTACATATTTTACAGTGTATGCGTTATATTTATCACTTTTGCCATATAAGTCTGGCAAAACGACCACAGACACGTAGTGTGTCTGTGGTCTTTAGGATCCTGTTCAAAACATAGGGTTTCCGAAGCCATTAAGCGCACTCCTTTTGTCGAATTTGTAAAAATCTTTACTCTTGTTGTAGATCTCATATGAAGCACTCACTTTACTTTGAGGAGCCACGGAAAAACCAAAATTATCACGATAACACCATTTTACCCAAGTCAGCAAAATTTCTTCATTCACTTTTAGAATTTGGTTCACCACATACCTACTCGGCAGAAACTGTGAGGGTAAATGAAACCCACATCTTCTTTATGTGTTGAGAAACCAACAACGAGTAGCTTATGCATGACAAACTCACAATTGAGCACTACATTTGTTGCAATTCGAGCGCATTTAGTGGAAAGTTCGGTAAAATTTTAAGTGGCAGTCACAAAAAATCTGAGGCTAATAAAAACAAAGTATGTAGTGTTTTATGATGAGGGTAGATACTTTAGTAAAAATAAGTAAACACAATCTCTGTGGGAAAAACCTTGTCGACCAGTGTTATAATATAATAAAATAAAATATATAGTACCAGCAAAAAAATTAATATTCATAAAAAATAAAATTCATAAAAATTTAGTGGTCGTGTGCTAGGTCCAGGTTCATTTTCATCGACCGATATATTCCTCAATGCTGGGCGCGATTCTCCTCTAAGAGGGTCAAAGCCACAGTCCTCATGGCACTCCCCTCCGCGTTGGGAACTAGGACCTGATAGCAAATCAGGATTGTTTTGCGTTAGAGATTCCTCATTTTCCTTATTTTCGGATTATTTGTTCTCTTCAAGTGTCAGATTTCTTATGCCCATACCACGCGTATGTCAGGGGTTCACGATTTCAGGAAGTAGGCATTATATAGCATTATATATAGGTTCAACGTTATAGTAATCATCTTCCTCTTCTTGATTTTCAGCTTTAATGGAATCATCTTTGTCTTTTCTAGTTGTCCTTTGAAATTTGTCTTCTTCATTTTTAGCTTCAACAATAATGGAATTATCTTCGTCATCCCTAGTTTTTCTGCAACAATGGAATGTCATTAACGTTATGAAACGGAAGTTTCAAAGTCACCGAAATAAACTTTAACAAAAAATCATTTACTGCCATGTTACATCCCATAATAGGATACATAAGACATGTGATAAGTAAGAAAACTAAAGCGCGACGGGAGATAACGTCAAACTTGTAGCGGATGAATAAAACTGCTCCGCCACAGTATATAATGTAATATGTACATAATGTACTTACGTATACTGTCCCTCTTTAGAGTGCCCATCGGTACTTTTTTTGGACATCAAAGTACCTTTTCCGGTACGTGGTCTCAGAGCACTGGAATGGAATAAATTTCATTACATATTTTCAAAAAAATCAAATTAACAAACACTAATTACTAGAGAATTATGTATTGGTGTACAATAAAGAATATAATAAATAAATAAATAAATAAATAAATAAATAAATAGAGTTTAAATAAAACCTGATACATATATAAAAATCTCGTGTCTTGACCAGTTTTTTGTATATATTTGGCAGGTTTGAGAATAGGTCATAGGCTATTTCTATAGTGGCCGGCCGATTTCTACCTACTAAACGCAGCGCGACCATAAACCGTGCTCTAGGTACTTTCCTAGTGAGTACAAGTAGTGACCGATAGCCATTGTTCAATATCTTTCAAATCTTCATAAACATAATAAAAGAATGTAATAATAATAATAAACTTTTTACTTTACTTTTTATAAGTGTATCGCAACTAAAAAGTGTGAAATAAAAAACTTTTTACAAAAAAATATTTTTTTGTAAAAAGTTTCTAAAGTGCATCTTATTACAATTCTGATAAGTCCAAACACGGCTAGGCTACATTGATTTATTACGGAGTTCCAGTGCCTACATTCCGGCTTCATCATCATCATCAGATCACTTTGATGATACCATTTTCAACACTATTCAGAGCCATTAATTTATTTGTATTATCATAGTCGCTTAACTATCTCCATAGTGATATCTATGCGAGTATGAAGTTCCGTTGACCATTTCTGGTCTTCTTCATCAGTTCCATTTCATCAAATGTTACTTTTCGACTGTAAATGCTTAATTTCTCGATAAAAATACCAAAATCATATTACAGTTGGCTATAATATTTGAGGAGTTCCCTCGATTTCACCAAGATTCCATCATCAGATCCCGATTTGGTGACTATGGGACCATTTGGGAAATATACCCTTTCCAACAAAAAAAGAAATTTTCAAATTGGTTGGTAGCGACGAAGTTATGCGCGAACAAACATTAAAAAAATCATACAAACATCCGAATTGAGAACCTCCTCCTTTTTTAGAAGTCGGTTAAAAACAAAAAACAACAAACCTAGGTACTTACATCTCCTTGAATTTGATCAGGATGCAAAACTGCACTTTTTAAAGGTTTAAGAATGTTTCCATGATAGATTTAAAATTCTAGTCATACTGACTTCGCTGGTCTGTGTAGAGGAGTAATTATATTGTGACGTATTTATAGAATAAATACTTACGCAATACACTTTCGGATTTTCTTCACTTCAGATACCCTTTTTTTCTTAATTTTGTTTTTTCTATTCGCGATTGCAATTACTTATAATAAAACACGTTTATTTACGCGCGCGGCAACGAAAATGTATGGTCGCGAGCAAAACTTGCATAGGTCCTCCCTCGATGACGTCCGGCAGGACAATGGCGCGGTGCGCGCGTGCCGTTTTCACGTATTTATTTTATATTAAAAAAAATAAGTGCCATATTATAAATTTATCCAAAAATATCCCTGTCAAACCCGATTAGTAAATGAAATGTAAAATTTCCATAAAAGTTGCGTTCCCCCAAGTCTCATAAAACTTAAAATACTTTCAAAATCGACTTTATTTCAGATTTTTTTTTTATCGAGTGGAATGTTAAATAATGTGTTTTTAACCAAAAAAGTCACTAGATTAAAGATGTATCTGTACTATATATTTTTTTCCGGATTTAAATATGATGATTTCTCTGAAAACAACTCGATCTAGAAACGTAAATTTCGAAAAAGGGGCCCTTAAGGATTTAACGTAGTTTCCCTCCAGGGCGTTACTTATTTTTTCACACTGTATAAAACTTGTTGAACGAATTCTCCAAATGATAGCAAAAAAACATTATTGGAAACATTATTGTGCACTAAATAAAGTATACGAAGAACACCCAATATCCGTGAATAGTACAAAACAAAGCCGCTCATGGCCGAGTGCGCGCTTAGGGTGTAACAGATAGACAACTTATGTAGCTGTACGCAAAACTAAATCCTGGGATTTACTTTAAAGGCCTATTAAATAAATAAAATGAAGGATATTTCTAAATTCTTCTCAAAGAAAGTGATAAAAATATTTTCTCTATATTTTTGTCATCATCATCATCATCTTCCTGCCCTTATCCCGTGTTATTTGGGGTCGGCGCAACACGTTTTTTTCTTCCACTCTGCCCTGTTTCTCTATATTTTTGTAAAAATCCTAAATTTATTATCTCTCCATACTTAAACCTAAAATAATATAAAAGAATGTGAAAGCACTTTGTTAGGTTTTAAAACCATTTTTTACGGATTTAGTACAGAGATAGATTGAATCATGGAGGACATGGATAGGACCCAAAGTCAGTATTCTACGCGGACGAAGTCGCGGGCTCCATTTTCCTAAACGTACCTAGCTAAAATAAGGTACCTAGCTAAAATACTGACTTTAAATGAATGAAAAATGGGAGAGAAAATAAGTATGAGATGTTTTGAACAACGAATTATCTATGTATAGATTTTAAATTAGAGCAACCAAACAGTCCTTGAAACACACCCGATGACGAGGCCAGGTGTCAGCGTAAAGTGGGTCGCGAGATATTCGCATCATTACCATCTGTTAATCGGGAACTACATACGACTGTGCTGATGTGAGCCATGGACCAAGTTGACAGACAAAAAATCAGATTAACCTGTGGCAAAGCTGTATTGATTCTGCCTTGCTGTGGTGTGGCCGGGGCATCCCGCCACTATTGATGAATCTCAAGCAGGCAGCTAACTAAATTCTTTCGATCTTTGTCTATCTGTTTCAACAAGCGTTAGCGAGAAGCTAATAAAATAAACAAACTAGCACTTTGGCCGCGACTTCGTTTTATAAAAACTGTAATACCACCTTTCTTTATACCGTATTTCGAGGGGTTTTGAAAAACAAATAATTACAACCTTTATACAAAGCAAGTTTCAAATATATTGGCGATCCAAGCAGTTATGGTAAAAATTATATGAAATCGTGCTCGAAAGAAAAAGATTATTATTTTTCGTTTTATCTCGAGAAATGAATAGGTATGGACCTAGAACCATGTCGCGTATGATTTAGAACTTGTAGCCTTAATGAGACCCACTACTCAAAATTTAAGTAATAATTATAATTAATATAAAAATAATTACATGTCTGGTAAAATCAAAACAACTCTTGGTTCTGTTTCTTTCTTCTTTTCTGATATTATTGTGTGTACATAAATTGTTAAAAAAATAAATAAACAACTTAACCGGTACGCAGAGGACTCACAGAAAACTAAATACTAAAGCATTTGACTGCGTAAAAATTGACATACTTTTGGACAAACTTTATGATAACACCGTATCGTCTACTCTTCGATACGGTGTTATTTTTTGGGGCAACTCCACTGATTTGGAACGTGCTTTCAGGGCACAAAAAAGATGCGTTAGAGCGATATGTGGCTTAACTCAAACTGGCTCATGTACGCCTCATTTCAAAAGATTAAAACTATTAACATTATCCAGTATCTACATTTATGAGACAGCACTATTTATTCACTCTGTGAACTGTTTGAGTATCGTACTAGAAAGCGTCACGCAGATAAATTACGTGTTACATCACTTACATCTTGTAAAACCGCGCTCCTTACTAAAAGCTTTGTTTGTATGGGCCTAAATATATATAATAAACTACCCTCAATTAAACGCAGTTTAATTAATGTGAACTTACTTTAAAATAAACTTCGGTCTTTTCTTATAGATAAGACTTATTATTCGGTTATGGAGTACTTGAATGCAATTTTTGTTATTAATATAATTTAAATAATAGCAATTCAAATATATATTTATATATATATATATATATATATATCCTTTTTGACGTAATTAATTTGAACTTTATTTAATTTAACTTTTAATTTATTGTAATCATGATGTACCACTTTACTTTCTGTATTCCTATTAATAATTTTTAATGTTTATTTGGATTGACTTCTATCAATATATATTACGATTATTTTAAAGACAACCATAATATCATACGACATTTTATTATACACTGACTGGCCGTCATCTAGTCCCGATCTTAATCCGCTGCATTATGACACGGAAAGGTCAGTTTTAAAGAGTATGGCATGCTTTAGATGCAAAAGAGATTGCCCAAATTTGTATGTGGATCCGTAGCAACTTGCGTCAAACCAAATTTACTCTCATGAGTATAGTTATTATTAAATTGTTCATTATCTAAATTTTTTTGTTAATATTTAACCACATTTTTGGGATATTAAAAAAAGTTCAAAAACGCCTGATCATATTTTATAGCAATTTTTAACGATAGTGATTATTATAATTTGCATTCTATACTATCGGTTGCGTTTTAGGCCAAATTGCTGAGTAGTGTATTACATTATTATTGATATATTATGCGATAAGTTGGACCCGGATTCTCTCGCTCTTTTATCGCGTATGGGTTATATCTTTACGCACGGACATGGTAAGTTCGGGAGGTTCCTGCTCCGGATTCGTGCGGAAGAAACGCTCGGGTGTCACCATTGTGTTGACCGCCCGGAGGACACGGTGGAGCACATGGTGCAGGTGTGCCCCGCTTGGGCAGAGCAACGCCGTGTCTTCGTGGGGATGATCGGCAGCAGCGATCTCTCGCGCCGGGCCTTGGTACAGGCCATGGTCCGGAGCGAGGAGGAGTAGTAGACGGTCACCTCCTTCTGTGAAGCAGTAATGCAAGCAATGGAGGCGGCCGATCACGTGAGGCAACGGTTCTCACGATCCAACCACCGCCGGGATTCCGATCTCGATTTCTGGCCACCGCAGACGCAGGCTTGCGGATGGCTAGCAATGGGTAGCTCGCCACCCGAATGTCCGGTAACCGTCGGGACCGAGCCCAAGTAGTCAACGGCGCGTACTGTTCCACGCGCGCCTCAAGATGTCAGCAAATGTAGCGGTCCAGCATGGTCGAAGCCTACTGAGGCCAAGGGTCTGATTCTGAAAGGAAGCCTCGGCCCCGGTACGAAAGGCAACGGAGGAACGGGAATGGGATTTTAGTTAGTAAAAGTCTGACACTATCTTCCGCTCCGCCCAAGGGATGTCATAAGATGATTTTCCCACTGGAAAAAAAAGCGGACCTCTTAACTTAAGAACATTTGGATATTTTTCCAAATTTATGTTTTACTAGAATTTTTTCTACTGGGAGTGTTGTGACTATGTTGACTGAGTGCAACAATTTGCCCGCTGCAGTCTACCTGTCTAATTACAATGTAGGTGTCTTTAAGGCTAGAGGCTAAGCTCTTAATAAACTAGTGCACCTCACCATTAACGTTTGCATCACTGCTTATCATCAGGTGGGATTGCAGTCGAGCACTAATTTATATCATTTAAAAAAAAACTATCTAGATCATCATTTAACCTCTTCGGAAGCCTCTCTACTGAGTGCCAAACTTGCTAGATAGATCTCATGAAACCTATGATGTTTTCTACTTAATTGGTCTTCTATTTATTAAAAATCCTGTTCTAATTACAGATTAATAACAGAAATAATGAGGAATTGAGAGAACTTCTCAAATATTATGGGCATTTAAATAGCAATTTTGGTATTTTCATCAAGAAGTCAAGCTTTTACAATCAGAAAGTATCACTTAGTGAGGCGAATATGATAAAAAAGACAAGAGATGGCCAACAGAACTTCAAAAACATATCTCAATGAAAATAGTCTAGTACAATTAAAATAGTTAGCAACTATGATGAAGCAAATTTTAATAAACAGTTCTAATGAAAATGGTGCCATCAAACTGGATCTGATGATGAAGCAGAAGAAAGGTAGGCACGGAAACTCTAAATTCTATAAAGCTTCCTGTATATTTCAGACATAATGGTCCAACAGTTGGACACTTGCTACTCATTCAATGATGATCAAACCAATGGCTAACAAGTCATTTTTTCTAACATAGCTCACATTTGACCACTGTCTCGCCTGATGGTAAGTTACATATTTGTAATGGGATGTTAAAGGTGAAACAATATGAGGCTCATAATTATGTTTCAACATAGACTAGACTTTCTTAGCTTGAAATGATTATTTGAAAAAAAATATTTGAGTTCAATAGTCTAAGCTGGTGGTAAGCAACCACACACTAACCTGCCGGCCATGGGTTGAGCCTTATGCTAGGCCGACTAGTTTTATGTATAAGAAATTAAAGTGCTTACCTATTATAGAGGGTGAAAGCAATGAAGCAAGTCCATTGGTGAGGTCATAGATGTACAGCTCTACAGTGGTGCCCTGCTCCTCAGCCATGATGCGGGTGCCACCAGCTCACTTCAAACAATATCATAAATTCACACTATATTATAATTCAGCACTCTTCACTCACATAACATATCACTTGTTCCTAGCTTGAACACTTGCACTTATTACATGTAAATGTTATTTATAGTTCATAAGCAATTTAATTAGAATAGTGTTTAACAGTCTTGTTAGCTCTGTTTAACTTCAGTCATTCATGTTATAAACCTTGTATTTGAACAAGTTACAAGCTAAGCAGGAGTTGTTTTGTTTACAACTGTAACTTAATTACACCATCTAACTAATTTAGTAGGTATATGTAAATAAAAATAAAATGTACTTAATGACTTGAACTTAAACTGCAATGTGTGAAATACATACATTAAAGTAGTGGGTGAACGAAAAGGTAAGTGTAGTTGTGTACTGTAACAGACGATAAGTCGCGTGCGCAGTGCAGTTTCTGCAGTCGTTAATCCCCGAGCTGCTTCGGACGTGGGACGTACGCCCGACCACTCACGACTTGCAGCGACTTGCGACTAACCCACACCAGAAATATAATTTATAAATAACACACCGCCAACACAATCATACTATACGACATTCCTACATGAGTCGCCTACAGGTAGGTACAGATTTCGCGGACTATTGCGTCAATACCGTGTAGTGTAAACAGAACAGTCAACCTCGCAGTCGCTGTAATTCGCAGTAGGTAATGATAATCGTCAGCTACGCAATTGTCGGTGAAAAGACACTAAACTTGTTGCTTACTTATCACGAGTTTGGCTTCCAAATAACAGAAAGATTTTCTCACCTGTTACTAATTAATTCTGCAGATGAAATTAGACTATACTGTATTAGGTATTCATATCATCTGACTATGGATTACTTCATTGTTGCAAAATTTCTTTCTGTTTCTTTGTCTGACTCTCCACCTTCTTCTTTATTATCTCCTACTCTCCGAGAAAACCTGGAGCCCTAAATTCTGAGTGATAAATGATTAACATTTCACAACCGAAATGATTTAACAAAATTCGAGATTTTTGACAGTTTACCGGTTGTGTTGTGTTTTTGACAATTTGACATGCATGTCAAATTGACAAGATTTGACAGTTGCGTTTGGATCCTAATGCTGGTCACACACAAAGGTATGGCCAAAAGTGCATGAGCACTGCATCTCCACAGTCATAAACATTAGCAAAAGCAATCAATCAAATCAAATTAATCATGAAGTCATTACACACTCATGTAAAAATCGTCTAAACAAGGCTTGACTGTGGTCGGTATTAGTATTGTAGAATGATATAGGTACCTACATATCGACGGTGTTATATCAATCACAGACTTGAAAAGATTAGTAATATCTAATAACTACAAAATCAATATTTACAGAAGGCGAAAAAAACATTTCAGGAATACGGCAAAGCCAAAAGAAAGGGAATTTCTGCATTTCATTAAAATTTCAATGTTTGAATTAGAATTGTAACTTAATTTTCAAATTCAATTTGTGTTTAGGGGTGTTGATTATTCCAGTCACATATTGGATACATATCACAAATTACAGAAAAACAACTCTTTACTTATTAATATAAATGTTTTAGAGCCCCATCAGTTATGTCAATTAGATTTGTAACCTCGAAATGCAATTCGTAATAGGCGTGTGTAACTCTTTACTGAACCGACTCACTGTTCCAAAACTTTAGAACATCAGAAATGTTTTAAATGCGTCATTTGGAACAATTGGAACACTGAAACAATCTTTACTTTAAGTGGCCAGCAGTCTTTTTAAATATTCGAGTTATAATGTAAATAGTGTAAATATAATTAATGTCCTGAACTACACCTGCTTTAAATTACACTCACATCAAAATTAAATTAAATAAAACTTTTAGTGCAACGTAACCGATCACGGTTCATAACAGTAAATGTCTTGAGCACGCCACAATTATGGCAGTATGTCCCCTCTTTGAGGCGTGGTTGGAAAGACCTCACGACATCCTCACCTTCCGCATGACGCAGGCTCTCACCGAACACGGTAAGTTCGGGAAGTTCCCGCACCGGATTCGTGCGGAAGCGACGCCCGGGTATCACCACTGTGCGGGCCGCCCGGAAGACATGGTGGAGCACATGGTGGAGGTGTGTGTATCCTCATGGGATCTCTCGCGCCGGGCCTTAGTACAGGCCATGGTTCGGAGCAAGTAGGAGTGGCTGGCGATCGTCTCCTTCTGCGAAGCAGTAATGTTAGCAAAGGAGGCTGCCGATCCCGTGAGGCAACGGTCCTCACGCCCTAACCGCCGCCGAGATTCCGATCCCGATTTCCGGGCACCGTAGGCGCGGGCTTGCGAACGGCTAGCAATGGGTAGCCCGCCGTCTGACTGTCCGGTAACCGTCCGGACCGAGCCCAAGTCGTCGACGGCGCGTATTGTTCCACGCGCGCCTCAGGGTCTCAGAGAGACGTCAGCAAACCGTAGGGGCCCAGCACGGTCGAAGCCTACTGGAGCCATGGGTAGTGTGAAAATTACTATTAAAACCTATTCGGCACGCACTCAGCTGAATGCGGACTTTTTCAAAAGTGCATAGTGCTAATTTTACTGGGATGTTAATTATGTTCTTTTTTTATTGTGCTTATTAGTGATCGTAAGTTTCCTATTACTTTACCTGTTTCTACCCGTGAGAACCTGTAGTTGGCTCAATGTCTCTTATACTATTGTTATTCTTTTGTTATAGCTGTTGGTTCTCCTATGATTAAATTAATAAATATTCATCTCCAGGATGGCATAAAAAAAATATTATGGTCTCATATAAAATTTTCCTATAAATACGATTTTGCCAATGCACTAATCGAAGAAAATTACAAAAAAAGAGATGTCTGAATAGGTTCGCGTAACCTAAATTGACTGCACATTTTCAGCTAAAAAATCATAAAATAATACAGCTTATATAGTCTTCTATACATATAGCTAATTCTTTTGAACTTACATAAATAACTTTATGATTTATGACCAAAATAAAACCACTTTAAAAAATTCTTCATACATTTTTCATTGAACGCACGACTTCCAGCGTCGTATCGCGTTCTGACGCGCTAGTAAGCGGTCGCCTGTATCACTTTCTTGGAAAAAATAATTACTTCGCAGCCTGTGTTGATCTTTATACGGCGACTGCAAATATTCATCATCATCATCTTCCTGCCCTTGTCCCATCTTATTTGGGGTCGGCGCAACACGTTTTTTTCTTCCACTGCAAATATTCATACTTTTTAAAATAAAACTAAGTACGAGTACCATACTTATTTTTAGAATTGGATGGATATTGATTTACTGATACAGAATGAAAATAAAAAAATAATTTTTTAACAACTTTAATTGGATAATTTGATATGATAGTTATTTTTAGGGGTTGTGGCTACGAATATGTCCATCGTTGTCCATGTTCTCAATTCGGTTGTTTTTTTGTGTTTTTTCCTTCAGAATTCCGTCATTTATGGATCAATTTGCATTTTTTTATACTAAAAAGTTTATGTTTTTCACATTAATACCATTTTTTTTTTTCAAAATCCTGTCCTTCGAATTTTCTTATGCATGAGGAAATTCGAGGGAACTTCCTCAAGTATTATAGGCAACCACATAGTGATTTTAGTATTTTCATCAAGAAGTCGAGCATCTACACTCCACAGAAAAAAGTATGATTTGATGAAGTGAAACTGAAAACCAAAAATGGCCAATGAAATTTCACACTGAACCACAACACAGAAAACACAATAAACATAGTTAAGCAACTGTGATTATAAAAATAAATTAATGGATCTAAATAGTTATGTTAAAAATGGTATCATCGAACCGATCTGATGATGATGAAGCTTTAAGGTAGGCACCGGAACTACGTAACTAATCAATGTATCCAAGCCGTGATCAGATTTATTAGAATAGTCATAAAATGCACTTTATCTGTAAGCCACTATCGAACTGATTTGATGATGGAGCCGGAACAACTTCATAATAATAAAAAAATAAAACAATGCATCCTAGCATTGTTTGGACTTATTGGAATGGTCATGGGCTGTTAGTACTCTGGATATAGGTGTATCACAATCACAACTAAAACGTTTAAAATAAAAAATAAACCATAACAAAAAAAAAACAACCTAGTTTAAAAAAAAATGTAGAAACAAACAAAACTAACTAACAGTTCGTTTTTAACAAAAACTATCCAACAATTAGTTTGTTTTGATTCCAAAATTCTTTCCAACCAAAATTCTTCGACTGATACAGTTAAAATTGATGGTTAGTATTGGATAATCTCATGGTTGTCAATTGTGGCGGTGTTAGGAGTGGCGAGGAGGTATAATGTCATTTATTTTTAGGGTCCCGTCACAGACGGAGTAGCGATCCTCCCTCTATGGGTTTCGTAGTCAGCAACCTTAAGCCATATCGGTCTGTTTGTTTGTCAGTCTCCGGCGAAACTTAGGAGACAATTTTACTGAGATAAATAAACGACGTTCTTTATCTTGTAGTCGTAGTTTGAAAGTTGTGTGTCAGTGACAGGAATATAATATATAATAATACTTAGCTGAAACACGTAAAATAAGTAACATTTTTATGTTGACCCTAAGAATATCATAGTACGCTATAATTTAGCACGTGTACTAAATTAAAGATTGTGTAACAGAGGGATAGGTTAATATATATACATATTGAGTAACATATTTTATTTTTTTTATTTAGGAATTATTAACAGCCACAATACATAATATAAACAAATATCAATCATTTGAGTGATAACAATATTGCAGCCAACTGCATCATCCGCAAATTTTCAAAAATATGGGATATAGAGTGCTATTAAATGAGCATTTATTATTTAATTATTATCTATTAATTAATAACATTTAATAACATCAAAAAAAAAAGGTGAAAAATTGAAAATACAAGAATAAATTGTTGACACCACAAGACAAAAATTATAATAAAAACATTAAAATCATAACCACATCAATTCATAATTTACTAAAATTAACATTAATTTTAACTAGTACAGAGTAGAAACCCGAGTACGAGACAGATTTTACTTTAAGAGTGAGATAAAAATTAAATAGGTATTTCGAGTATAATTTATGCAAAAATATTTTTAAAATCATAATTTTGAATATTAGTCTTATGTGACTCATTCACAATTCTAGCGAATTTACAAATTTGTAGCAGTTGTTGTGCAGTGATGTTAATTGGAAACTAAGGAGGTACTAGTTCAACACATTGAAACGGCGCTGCACACGGCTAAATTATATATTATACTATAATTTTTAGAAACAATTCAATAGACTATTACACACGACGAAGATAATAAAATATAATAATAATATTTCATATTTTCGTATCTTAAGATGAATTTGTATGGCGAGCGATATTGTATCTTAAGATAAAATATTAAAGTAAGTACCTTAGCCGTGTACAGCGCTCCTAAGTTATGCTGTAAATGTAGTGCTGAAGGTTGAATTTGGCTTGCACCGTTCGCAGCACACGTGTGGCGCGCGGGCGCCACGGATCGCTACCGTATATAAGGACAGAGTCTGAGATATCGATTTGAAATCGATAATAATAATAAAATCTTGTTCGATCCAGCTCGTCCCTTGCTGCCCTCCCCTAGCGACGCCCTAAGCCGAGGTCCGTACCCCACAGGGGGTGCCCTTAGCGTGTAGTAGCTTAGTTTTTAAGTTAGTTAGAGTAAGCCCTGGCTGGAGGCTTTAATTCTATAATCGAGGCCGCCACAAGCAAGACCGGTTAAGCAGCCGACAACCTCCTAGGTGGACCTGCGAGAGGCAACAAACAAAAAAAATCGATTTGAACGGACGTGTCGAGTGGCGAGCGTTTGTTCTTAACGTGGTGAGAGTTCTATAAATTGTATGTTTTAACTGCTACTTGCAATTCTAAACCGTGCTTTTCAGTGCGACCTTTTTATTCCTTTTAGTTTTTACTAGGTATAGTTCAAGGTTATTTAGGTTTATTTTTATAAGTCGTATGTATAGATTTTAATTTCAAAGTATAGTTTAGGTTAGGTTAGGTTAGTATATTTGATAGTGTACGTAGTTTCTGCAGCCTACTCCCTATTAATACGTTCATTGACTAACGTGGGAGTAGGCAATCCATATTCAGATAGAGTTTTACCTCCTGCCACTGTTAATTCATTTTGAATAGCTATCAAACACTGATTTACGGCTAAGCCTTGGCAGCTGTCGTTTATTTCTGTATTTTGAGTTCGCGAGACATTTATGTAAAAGTCCTCAGAAAGTTTATCACAAATAGTACTTTACACAAAAAACTCATTGATAGTTTCGTCATCCACGCGAACGAAGTCGCGAGCACAGCTAGTCATTAAATAATAGTTTCATTACATGACGTTTAAATTTTAACTTCGAGCATGCAAAAATATCAATATCAATAAAAAAATAGCTCGATGTGGACCGCGGCCGTCCTGAACGGTCGTGCACGTGATGTCGGATACAATATATAATAAGGATAAAAAAGGTTGATAAAGTTAAATTACGTACGCAGCGAGGGATTTATATAATTAACCCACGAGCGCAGCGTAGGAATTAACATAGAAATCTAAGTGAAGTGAGAATATCAAGCCGTCCAAGACAAAGATAGTAATAGCAAATGTACTGAAACATTCAAACATACTAGGTATTACGTAGTGAAATACCTATATGTTCTACTTTATCGAACCTAGTTTTATATTTTATTTTAAAATAATAAGGAATCATAGTTTATATAGCCATAATTATTTTTAAGGGTATTTTTAACAAACAGATCGAGTATTTAATTTTACCTACTTCCTTCATACAAAGTTTGAAGACTATTTATATCAAAGGGGTTTGTGTTGTCGGATAAATTAGATTCAAGTACCTATTTGATTTTGTGATATCCCATATAAAATAAACAAATATAACAATAACAATATTTTCAAATCACTAAAAAAAGGCTTTGGAAATAATCTAAGCCTGTGTACAAAGAAAGCTGGTCGATATTTCTCGGTAACGATATGGTACCTACTTATTTTTCACTTACGGCCAGCATTTGAAACTGGGTAAGTATATAAGTACCAACGTATTGCACTGTAATCAGTAATCACTGATACCAAAAATACAAACTTCACTCAATCAATAATAGAAAAAATAAAATAATTCCTTCAATATCAATAATTAAGACAAGTTCAGTTAAAGTATAAAATTGAGTGAACAATAAATTCTTAGTGTGCGTGCTGTGTGTGTACGCGTAATGTTGATGTGTTATGACTAGTTTACCTAAAATTGAACGAGTGAAAATTGTGAAAGCGTCCTTAAATCAATCTATATACTGATAACTAAATTGTTATTTAACTTTTTAAATTACTACTTGACGATGGTACATGGCAAAACCCAGCTTAATTTGGAATTTTATTGGACTGAAAAATGAAAGGTAAACAAAAACCAATGAT
Source organism: Mythimna vitellina (assembly GCA_949316375.1). Classification (NCBI taxonomy): domain Eukaryota; kingdom Metazoa; phylum Arthropoda; class Insecta; order Lepidoptera; family Noctuidae; genus Mythimna; species Mythimna vitellina. The sequence goes on along the minus strand of OX438692.1, from coordinate 298,532 downwards.
AAAAAAATACAGTAATATTACTAAACATATACTCAATAAAGTGTTATTAAAAAACATTAGTGTATTGTAATGATGTAAGCAGAAAAAAATCTAAACTTAAGGAACACAGTGAATACCTTATCTACACTTTTTTAAAAATCCGCCCGTATCCAAACACAGATTAAGAATGGATATAATATCCAAACACATTACATGTCAATTGTCATGACTGTGTCATTTGATGTCACTACGAAAGATTTTCTGATTCAGCTCGAGCTCAGCTCTTGTAAAGCATTAAAGTGATAGATTCTCTTTCTTTCGTCTGTATTGAAGAAAGAGAAAATACATCTAAAATGTTGATCATAGCACATAGTTAGTGAAAACTCTTGTGATCTACTGTCAAAGTGTCAACAAGTCAAGATTGTTATGTCAGTCAATTGTTGGTGTTTTGCGATTATTTTACTTAAATCAAGAAAATGTCAGGATCAAAGAAAATGGTAACAATATTCAACACTCTATTAGCTACATGCAAATATTGCAACATATTATTCTAATCTAATGGTTGTCCAACATTCGTCTACTCACTCCAAAAATTTAAGTTTCTGTTGATCCACTTGTCAACTTTTTCAAATTCAAATGTTTTCAATAGTTTCTTTACTATTGAAACTTTTGTTTAATTCTCCATATAGTTAGAACTGTTGTGCTACAAAACATCGGCAAGTATTGGTAGGTTACTGACAATGACTAAGCATTTTTGATAACGAAGTTAGTGCAGTTCACCGTTTGTTATGATGGCTCACTGTAACGTGTGCAGATACTTCGGGTGCAATCACCGGAGGGCACGACGCGCGTGGAGATGTCGGAGTCGGACGTTACTTCGCAACTGTTCGAGCGTGTGCATGATATCTTGCACCTGGGCACATTCGCCTTCGTGCTGCACAAGGATCGCCAGCGCCGTGACGAGGTCATGTCCAGCAAGTCGCGGCGCCTGCGCGACGTCGGCCTGCAGCACGGCGACATGCTCTACCTCAGCCCCGTCAATGGAGCTGTGCTGTTTGATCAGCCCTCCACCAGTGGAGAGGTAAGTTCCAAACTTTGCCCTCAACTATATTCATCGAATATGGTTCTCATACATTTTATAAGAACAGTGGCAACACTCATTAACCTTTTGAGTAGCATAATTAGAGACATAATAGAAAGACAATGACCGAACCGGCATTTGCTAGGGGTTTAATTAATTTATATTGATTTATTTGTTTTGATTCCAACTGATTGCTATTTTTGTTAGTAGTTTTTGTTTCCCCCACTTCCCATACTTTTCTGTGCATGCAATAAGTTTAAAGAACAGTAAAAGTTTTTTTTTTGTTGTATAAATAGAGTTTGGTGCAGCCATAGAGCGCCTTTTTATTTTTGTTTCTATTTGTGTCTATTTTGAAACTTGTTGTTTTGCACACATGCATTGTGTGGTACCAAATAAACCTGTTGTATTTCTTTCTTTTTAATAAATACATTCTTCTGTATGTTATGAAATATAAAGTGCATCATTTTTGACATTTGATTGCAGGCTAATGAGAACAACAAACCATTTGGGGAGCCAGTAGAACCAGGACCCTCAACATCAGGCACAGCAGTAGGTGCTGCAGCTAGCAGCACAGCCACACGGCCTGCAACGGTGGAGGAAGATGAAGTGGACCTGCAGCTATACCGCATGTCGGGCAACATTCAGAGACAACGAGATGAGAAGTTGTGAGTTATTTATCAACTTGTTTAATTTAAATGTTGGTTTTATCATTAACCTTTTGAGTAGCGTAATTAGAGACACAATAGAAAGACAATGACAGAGCGAACGCTGGCATTCGCTTGGGGCTTAATGAATTAATAGGTATCTGGATAGAATGTTGTTGGTACTATGTTTATTTATTTATTTATTTTATTTTTATTAGGGACAAAAAAAAAACAGTTACATGCTAGAGAAAATACAAGAAAATCCTTAAAACTAGATGCTCAAACAATGTTGCAATAGTAACACTTGTTCCTCCTTTCCAGTTGATAAGCCCTTGCTTACCAATAAAGTTTCTGTAGGCCCATATAGCATCTAGAATGGGACATGGTGCATAGACCCATTGAATAATATTTACACTCCCAAGGTTGTTGTTTAATTTTTTTTGTGCAGCCTCCTGCTGTTTGAACTTGCCTACCAGTGCTATGCCAGCTCCTTATTCTTACTATTTAAATGTAACTGAGATTTGGCGATAATAGCACCATTCCCTGACACATAATGGTTGAGGGTGTGAAAAGAAGAATACAAAGAGTACTCATTTTTCATATTTTGTTTGCATCAATTGTAGATGCCGACACAATTCCAAAGGCTGCTGTGTGCACTGCTCACCACTGGAACCATGGGATGAAGGCTATCTCAAAGAGCATAACATCAAGCACATGTCATTCCATGCATACTTACGCAAGATTACATCTGGCAACTTCATTTCACTAGATGAACTGTCGTGTAAAATTAAACCTGGTGAGTTTTTGTATTTATTTATTTGTTACTTCAAATAACAATAAATAACACAGAATACCTATACTAGCATACTTGAAAACTGTCAAGTTAATTAATGCTGGAAACTTACTGTTGCTAAGGAATATATGTAAATAAAATTCAAGTATTTGTTTGAAATATCAAAATAATGTTTTTTAGGGTTCCATAGTCAACTAGGAACCCTTATACTTTCGCCAAGTCTGTCTGTCTGGCCGTCCGTCCGCGGATAATCTCAGTGATCGTTAGCACTAGAAAGCTGGAATTTGGTACCAATATGAATATTGATCACGCCGACAAGTGGTAAAATAAAAAGTAGATAAAAAATGTTTTATTACTACTATTTGTACCTCCGCTATACATAAAGCATTATATTAGCATATATACGTATTTTATTATTATAAGCTACTTAATTTAATGATACTACATTCTATTTCAAAAATATCTGTTATTTATTTATTGTGCACACCTACCACAGTTTTTGTCTTTTTAACCCAATGGTTGACTGGTAGAGAATGCTTTGTGGCATTAAGTCCGCCTATGTACCACCACTGTACATGAAGTATAAATAAATAAAGTGGGGAGCGATTTTATTTTTATTTTAACCCTAACGTGTGATATATTGTTGGATAGGTATTTAAAAATGAATAGGGGTTTACTATAATCATTTTTTGATAATGGGAATATTTTCTGAAATAATCGCTCCAAAAGTAAAAAAAAATGTGTTCCCCCCTCTAACTTTTGAACCATAAATTTTGAAAATATGAAAAAAATCTCAAAAGTAGAACTCTCTAAAGACTTTCTAGAAAAATTATTTTGAACTGGATGGAGTTTTTGAAAAATTGTACAAAATAATTTCTGAACTAAGTTTGTAATTTAACCGCATCTGCAAGCATTTTTTATAACTTAGACAACATATTTTATTATCCTGAATGTATCTTTTTTCCAATAAAAAAGAATGATTAAAATCGGTTCACGCCATCCAAAATTACCAACGAAAACCTAACATACATAACCCATCCAGTTTGTATAAATTAGTAACCCACTTTCCTGAGAGATGGCGCTGTTATTTGGGCTACTTCGCGCTGTTAAGATTTTTCCTGAGTTGATGGGGTTGGAACGGGTATGAGCGGGTATATTGTCGAATTGTTCGGTTGGTCTCTTTAGCATTGGTGGTACTTATTTGTTCGTGCTCGTTGTCTGTCGTTCATCAATTCTTAAGTGGGAACACTTATTGTGACAGACGGGAAACCGGCCAAGAGCGTAACGGGCCACGCTCAGTGTATGGTACTGAGCGTGGCCCGATACGCTCTTGGCCGGTAAAGAGTTGAAATGGTTTCGTCATAATTTTGCTTTTTTAGAATAATGAACAGAAAGTTAAACAGATAGGTACATTATGAATTTTATGATTTTTCTGAACCTGGTAGTTCGGCGCACGAGTGCACTTAACGTACAGCCGCCCCTGGCTGTTACCCGTGATTATGTTCGGCGTGAAGTTTAAGAACATAACACGTTTGCTACAAATGATTAGTTCAATTAATTCATAATAAATCATAATACATTTAAGCTATCTGTCAGTGAAAACTCTATCAAAATTTGTTAATCCATTTAGGAAATAATAATAATAATAATAATAACATCTGTCGGGCATGTCACCGTCCGGGAGAATCAATTCGTCACATAATCTCTGGTTGTTCTCGTCTAGCTAACGGAGAGTACTTGCATAGGCACAACCTAGTAGCCAGAATTATCCATCAGCAACTGGCTCTGAAATACTCTCTTGTGGAATCGGAAGTGCCTTACTACAGGTATGAGCCCGACCCAGTTCTTGATAATGGTCATATCACTTTGTACTGGGATAGGTCCATCATCACTGACAGGACTATTGTAGCCAATAAGCCTGATATAGTGGTGGTGGACCGAAACGAGAGGCGTGCAATGATCGTTGACATTTCCGTTCCACATGACGAGAACCTCGTGAAAGCCGAGAAAGATAAACAAATTAAGTATATTGACTTGGCTCGCGAGGTTGTCGACATGTGGGATGTGGACTCAGCGATCATTGTACCGATAGTCGTGTCGGGCAATGGCTTAATAGCCAAGAGCCTCGATCAACACCTTAGGAGGCTCGCGTTAGGCGGCTGGATCAAGGGCTTGATTCAGAAAGCGGTACTCTTGGACACGGCTCGTATTGTTAGGAGGTTCCTTTCTCTGGAGCCCTGACCGCCGGTAGCTTGGACCCTGTTCCCGATACCGGTGGGGTACTATTTTTTATATTTTTAAATGTTTTTTTTTTGTATCATTTTGTTTAAGAAAAATATCTAAAAATGTAATTAATATGTGTTTATAGTTAATAAAGGTCATAATAATAATAATAATAATAATAATAAAATAATTTATTTCCAGAAAAATATTACAAAGTTTGTCGTAATTATTAGCTAGTAGAAAACAGTGGTTCAAATATATATAATAGCATCCGCTGCCGAACTAGGATAGGACCTGTATTTCAGCATACGGCGCCACTCCCCGTAGCATCAGAATTTAGACTAGCTTAATACTATTCTACACAAAATCATCAATCTAGAAAAAAATAAGCGTGAAATGAAAGGTGTGTGAGAGTGCCTCTCTTTGTGTATGGGTGTAGTGTACGTGTGTGTATGTGAGAGGGTGTGTATTGTTTGCATATCTGACTCATGAATACTGGGACAACAATTAAGGGGATAAAAAATAGATGTTGTCCGATTCTCAGACCTACTCAAGACGCACACAAAATTTCATGAGAATCGGGAAAGCCCTTTCGGACGAGTTTAACCACAAACACCGCGACACGAGAGAATTTTATATATTAGATTTTATTTCATTGCCTTATATTTTATTATTTGTTGTTATTAAAATATTAATTGATTAAATTTGAATTTAAATTTGTACGTATAAATTACCGCAAAACCGCCAAAAGCTCCTCAGTATCTTTGTATTCCAAAGTTAGTAACCAAGCTTCAACAGTTTTTTTGCATTTGTTTTTATTTAGGGGATAGATTGTAAGAATATTATTGATTTTATTATACAAATAAGGACCTAACACACAAAAGAACTTCCTGATGAAAGCTGTGTGAAACTGTTTAGTATATTCACAAACTCTATTTTTGCGTCGTTGTGTATTGTTTTGGGGATTAAAAGGCAATTCGTGATGTTGCTTCAATACTAGGGCCGAAACAAACAATTGTCTGACTGAAAGTACTACGCAGTCTTTATAGAGTAGTGCTGTAGGGTACAAGAACGGGCGAAAAGTGCTTACCTTAAGTACAGCACGTTGTGCTATTTCGAGGCGCTTCATAATTGTAGCCGGAGCACCACCCCAAACAGTGATACAATACGTAAGCAACGACTGGCATAGTGCGAAATACACTTGTTTTACAAGTTTAGGTTCAGCAACATATCTTAATGTTTTAAAAACTATAATAAGTTTGCGGATTCGTCCACTTAACACCTCAATATGTTTAGCAAAATTTAATTTTTTATCTAAAATTAAACCAAGATATTTGATATGATCAGTTTGTTTTACTTTGGGGCAACAACAGTTCTGGGTATTAGAATTAGGTTCCACGCAACTATGAGCTACCAAAACATGTTCATCCGAAAATCCACTTTGGTTACGAATGGTAAAAGTCATGTACTTCGTCTTATCAGCATTTAACGTCAAGATATTATTGGCGAGCCATGTAGTTATATCGTTTAATGCATTTTGAGCAGCTTCGTATGTCTCTTTCCAAGTATTCGCTGAAAGTAAGATTACCGTATCGTCTGCGTACGATATAACTTGACCCTGCGTGATATTTTTTTGGCACAGATCATTGATATACATCAAGAATAAAGTAGGTCCCAAAACGCTACCTTGCGGAACTCCAAAAGTTACTGGCAAATCGGCGCTTACGTAATTTCCTATTATTGTAGCCTGACATCGATTTGTCAGATAGCTTGTAAACAAATCCAACTGTTTGTCTCTAATTCCAAACGATTCGAGCTTATTCAGAAGCATGGGGACAGAGACCGTGTCAAAGGCTTTGGCCAAGTCTAGAAAAATAGCTAAGCACTTTCTTCTATCATCTAAATTTATAGCTATATATTCCGTGACAGCATGGACTGCATCAGAGGTGGACTTAGAGCGACGAAAGCCATACTGATTTTTAGATAGCAGATTATGGGATTCCAAATAATTTACTAGCCTAGTATTAATAAGTTTTTCTAGAATTTTGGCAATAGAAGAGAGTAGGGAAATTGGCCTGTAGTTAGTGACACAATCCCTGTCACCACCCTTGTGAATAGGAACAATTAAAGATTTCTTGAGCTTATTTGGAAAAACTCCCTCGCTAAAACAATGATTAAATAAAAATGTCAAAGGAGCTACTAAATAGTCTTTAAACTGTTTGAGGAATCTGTTCGAGATCCCATCCCATCCAGCTGCGCAATCGTTTTTTAGACTTGAAATTATATTAGTGACTTCATTTTGCTCAATTTCCGTCAGTACAAAAGAATATGATGTCCTAGAAAGATTATTTGAAGCGTTATTAGTGTGCCTATTACTCCTGGAAAAATTTTCTGCCAATTTTTTGCCAACATTGACGAAGTAACTGTTAACTAACTGTACAGACTCTTGAGGAGTAGGGGCCAATTTTAATAAAGCGATTGGAGCCTGGTTTGTTTTAGCGGTGTTTGTAATTAATTTGATTGCCTGCCATATTTGTTTATTGTCATTTCCAGCTTTAGTTATTTGATCTTTTTCGAATGCTCTTTTAACTTTCCTTAATATTAAATTACAGTAATTTCTGTAGCGTGTATACGTGGTTTTGAGGATTTCATTATTAGGAGATTTCTTAAGTTTGTAATGTAATCGGTCCCTATTACGCATGCAACGCATCAAACCCGGAGTTATCCAGGGCTTTATAATTTTCTTTCTCCCTGCTAAGGATATTGATTGCGTATTCTTGCCTATAACCGCTGTCACTGAATCAATAAAGTAATTTAAAGAATAATCTGGATCTGAAGATTCGTATATGGGAGTAAAGTCAATTTTAGCTATGTCAAGTTTAATTTGTTCGAAATTTATTTTATTTATAGTTTTTACAGAATAATTACGTGTTTGTTTTTTGTATAGGCATAACAACACCGGTTTGTGATCAGTCAGCGTGGCGTGGATAACTAACGTAGTTGCCAGATATTTTGTTTTTAATAACACATGATCAAGACAAGTTCCACTGGCTTCCCGGGTGACATAGGAGTGGGCTGGTAGCAGTGAGTGATAGGCCGCTAACGTCAAGTATTGATCTATATTACGGTGGGGTTTGTCTGAATTTATAGCAATATTGATATCCCCTATTACTGCGATAGTTTTAAAATGTTTTATTTGTTCCAAATTATTATTCAAAGAGTTACAAAAATGGTCTAGATTTGTACAGGAAGGGGATCGGTATATAGCGATGATGGCAATATCGCATCCTATCCGAATCAGTAGGGCATTAGCTTCTGCGATGGAAAGTTCTTCCACCGCGATCGCAAGTCCTTCCCTACTGTACACAACTACACCGTCATTTTGTAAGACGTTATTTTTCGTAGAAAATACCTGGTAACCTTGTAGGCTCGGAATAATGGGCGCACAAGATAGCCAACATTCGGTTAAAATAAGTATATCTAAATCTAATTTAATTCGGGTCAGTAAAACTTCAAATCCTGGTAAATTCGAATTAATACTTCTTATGTTCTGTGTAAGTATAGTAAGACCGGATACAGCATTTGGCATCAGTCGACTACAGTCCTCCAAGTTGCACTCGAAACTTTTTGAGACGTTGTAATTATCCAGATCCTCAGGCAAATCACCTTGACTATTGAATTTTAAATAAAAGGGAAAATATATTCGTCTTTAAAGAGGACAATAAATCAAAATGTTTTAAAAGTTTTGGGCTGGAAATTGTTTTACGCGAGTTAAGAGAAATAAGAAAAACGTAGTATTCATGAGTAAGCGAATTGATATACGAGTAATATGATAGTGTAAATATGTATTGAGTGCAAATGTCTATGAATTAATTTCCGCGGACCGAAAACCAGTTCGCGCGGGAAAATAAAAGAAGGATAACTTTAGTTACTTATTTCATTAGCTATATCTCAGTAAAAGTCCCATCACAATTTGTTCAACTAGTTAGTATGTTTATAATTAGACCATAATAAACATTGGTTTTTACAGGGTGTTCAGAGCACCCGCCATGGCCGCGCGGCATCTGCTCCAAGTGTCAGCCGGGCGCCGTGACGCTGAACCGGCAGCCCTACCGCCACGTGGACAACGTGCTGTTCGAGCACCCCGCCATCGTGGAGCGCTTCCTGGCGTACTGGCGCGCCACGGGCCACCAGCGCGTGGGCGTGCTGTACGGGCAGTACGAGCGCCACCCCGACGTGCCGCTGGGCGTGCGCGCGCGCGTGGCCGCCATCTACGAGCCGCCGCAGTCGTCGGCGCGCGACGCCGTGGCGCTGGCACCCGACGCGCGCGCCGAGCTGCTGGACGAGCTCGCGCGCCGCCTGCGCCTGCGCCGCGTCGGCTGGATCTTCACGGACCTGCTGCCGCTCGACACGCAGGCCGGCACCGTCAAGCACATCCGGTGAGCGCGGACATCCCACGATTCACATTTTGCTGTTCAAAAATTGAATTCATTTTGTACTCCAAACTATAAAAATGACATTTTGTGTCTAAACACACTATGCCGACCAAAGTTCGGCATGATTACGCCTGCAATGCTATTTCAATTACTGACGATAAATTATGCCGAAATTACGTTCCGTTATAGCATACAGCCGAACTTCAATCCGGCGTAAGTTCAGCGGCAATTCGGCGGCAACGTATTCTGTAGAGCACACATTATACGCGATCGAAGTTCGGTTTAATTGCCTATGAAGATCCGGGGCGCCCCGCTTCTCCTCCCGTTGTGCTTATTAAAATAATAACGGAACCCTAACAAGATCATTTTGTTTTGCGTCTGTCTGTCCGGCAGTTTATATAACATGACACGACGCTACGCCAACGCTCGAAACACTGAAGTTCGGCACTTATGGTGTGTTATGCCAGGGGAATACGTCGAAACGTAAAATCAGCTGCGGAACTTCAATCACGTACCTTCGGCATAGTGTGTTTAGACCCTTAAACTTGACTTTTGAATTGATAAAATAGTAAAAGTGGCACACTTGCAATGCTAGACAGATATATAGTATAACCGCTATGATGTGTGGTCGCCTGCAGGGGTGTGGACACGCACTTCCTGTCGGCGCAGGAGTGCATCATGGCGGGCCACTACCAGAACCAGCACCCGAACGCGTGCCGCCACGCCTCGTCGGGCTACTTCGGCTCCAAGTTCGTCACTGTCTGCGTCACAGGTCTGTAACACACATTAATTTTTTTAAACCAAAATACGAATAAAAATGTACTATTAAACCAAGTAAAAATAAAATAAATATTAAAACACACCTAACACAAAAACTTAACAACATAATAATAACAACCAACGAAAAATTTGTCACCGCCTGTGCTCAAGACAGAAGACAGCGACACGAAAATAACACTAATGCTAACGTGTGAGTTAGACATATTACTGCGTACCGAACATTGCCGAATAAGCACGACGTTTAACGAAGTTATATAAGAGAGATGTCCAATAAGCGTGGCTGAGGGTGTTGTTTAATCGTTTTTTTTTTTTCAAATCGATTGAAATTAAATATATTTGTATTCGATTTTCTATGGAGGTTTAAAATATGATCAAACAGTTGTTATTCTAGTAGTCGTTAATAAATAACTGATATTTAACTAAATCATGTTTCTCAACCAAGAAAATATAATTTTATTAGTTTTTTTTATTAAAGTCTCGTTTACTAACAACAACATATTTGTAAATCTATTTCGTTCAATATCTCACATAAACAAAAATTAATAAACTCTAAATCGATAAAAATCGATTGCGATATTTGATCTCGTCGACTAGACCTCGCCTGCGCACGTTGCCTCACGCCACTATTTCGTTCGTATAAAACGTTAGTGCGCAGCCTTCTGCGCAAAGTTCGGGCTCGCCAAGATACGTCGGCTGTACTGTAAATGCACTAACTCATTATAAAAATAAAATTTATTCATTTAAAAATATGCACAATAACTTGATATAAATATAATTAGTGATGTAACGAATATTCACATTCGTATTCGCAAATATTCGTACATTTTTTGCAATACGCTTTTGTATTCGCACAAAAAATACAAATGTATTGACAAACATAAAGAAAATAATATATTCATAGAACGGATATAGATAATAAAAATGATATATTTTATATTTTTATATTTACTTTAATATTTGAATAAAAAAATGATATGGAACTGTCTCGATTATCATCATCATCATCATCATCATTTCAGCCGAAAGACGTCCACTGTTGGACATAGGCCTCCCCCAAATGCCGCCACAATGACCGGTTCTGTGCGTCTCGCATCCATCGGATTCCCGCGACCCTCACCAGGTCGTCGGTCCACCTTGTGGGAGGCCTTCCAACGCTGCGTCTTCCGGTACGTGGTCGCCACTCCAGAACCTTTTGTCCCCATCGACCATCTGTTCTGCGAGCAATGTGCCCTGCCCACTGCCACTTAAGTTTGGCGATTCTTCGGGCTATGTCCGTAACCTTGGTTCTCCTGCGGATATCCTCATTTCTGACGCGATCACGCAAGGAAACTCCGAGCATAGCCCTTTCCATTGCCCTTTGAGTAACTTTAAGCCTTCTGATGAGGCCCATTGTAAGCGACCACGTTTCGGAGCCATATGTCATCACTGGCAACACGCACTGGTCATAGACTTTTGTCTTGAGACACTGTGGTATATTGGACGAGAAAACAACGCACAGCTTCCCGAACGCTGCCCGGCCGAGTCGGATTCGACGGTTGACCTCTTTCTCGAAGTTAGACCTACCCAAATGGACCGTCTGTCCCAGGTAAACGTAGTCGTCAACAACTTCGAGCGCAAAGTCTCCGATCTTGATAGGAGTGGGAGCTACATGGATGTTTACCATGACTTTGGTTTTGTCCATGTTCATTTTAAGTCCCACTCTTTCGGAAGCTCTACTGAGGTCACCGAGCATTGTACTGAGCTCCTCCGTAGTCTCAGTCATGACTACTATGTCGTCGGCAAATCGAAGGTGAGTGATGTACTCGCCATTGACATTGATGCCTAGCCCTCTCCACTCCAGAACCTTGAAGACATCCTCCATTGCGGCCGTGAAGAGTTTCGGTGAAATGACGTCTCCTTGCCTCACACACCGCTGCAGGAGGATAGGTTTCGAGGTCTGGTCCTGAAGTCGGACTGACATGGTGGCGTTTTTGTATAAACACTTCAGCACTTCGATGTACCGATAGTCAATCTGGCACCGTTGGAGAGACTGCAGTACAGCCCAGGTCTCGATCGAATCAAAGGCTTTCTCGTAGTCCACAAACGCTAAGCAGAGAGGCTGATTATACTCCTCAGTCTTCTGTATAACCTGCCGCAGCGTATGTATGTGGTCTACGGTGCTGAAGCCTTTTCGAAATCCGGCTTGTTCGGGAGGCTGGAAGTCGTCGAACCTGCGCGCGAGACGGTTCGTGATGACTCTGGAAAACAGCTTGTAGACATGGCTCAGAAGTGAGATGGGCCTGTAATTCTTAAGCAGGGTATTCTCACCCTTCTTAAAGACGAGTACCACCACACCTCTGCTCCATGCCTGTGGCGTTTTCCCCTCGAGTATGACGGAATCGAACAACTTCTGAAGGGCCTTTAGGACCGGTTTTCCACCCGCCTTCAGGAGCTCAGCCGTAATTCCGTCTTCGCCCGACGCCTTGTTGTTCTTCAACTGCTTCAGGGCCATTCTAATCTCGTACAGGCTGACGTCAGGGCTATCTTCGGTATAGTGTAGAGTCAATCTAGCTCTTGGGTCGTTTGCTAGATTTGCAGTGGGTTCGGAGATTAACGTGTACAACTGTCCATAAAAAGCCTCGATCTCTCCCAGAAGCTCCGATTTGGCGGATATGTCTCGCGGACTCTATGCGGACTGTCTCGATGTGGGGAACTAAACTAGAAATACTTGTTTTTTTTTTGTTTGTTTTGTTAGTCTAATTAAAATCACATAGTCTTGTTAATTTAGACATCTAAGGTTACAATGATTCGCACCCAACTGAAAATTGGTAGGATTGTTTAAAACACCATCGTAAACGAACCTAAAAAATCCTCATCGATCCGAAACCTGGAAAAAAATAATAATCGGGGTCAAAGGTCACAAAAACGAGTTTTTCGCAGATTTTCATCAAAACGGTAATTTCGTCAAAACGGTTTTATCATAAAATTAGCTCAGACAATAATTGTAGATCAGATAATTATCTACAAAAATATCTTAACACTTTTTTTTCCTAAGAGCCACCGTTTTTGAGATATAATAATTCAAAAAGTTGAAAGAGGTCATCGTCATAATATGCACACGTTTTCACGCCACCTAGAGGTAAGAGGTAGTGTACTTAGCGCGTTTTTAGGGTTCCGTACCTCAAAAGGATAAAATGGAACCCTTATAGTATCACTTTGTTGTCTATCTGTCTGTGTCTGTTTGCCAGTCTGCCAGTATTTCTGTCTGTTAACTCTTCATCTCGAGAACGCGTGGAGTTATCGAGTTGAAATTAAAACCTATACTCAGGTCTACGGTCCCTTAAAGCTGTGAAAATATCAAACGTGTAAGTTAACGAAAAAAAAAAGTTACGGTCGTTTATGTTCCTGGGCTTCGGGGATCTCTTTCGCATTACCCATGGCCCCACTAGGCTTTAAACCTTCTGGGCGTGGTACACTACGCGCCGTCGACGACTTGGGCTCGGTCCGAACGGTTACCGGACGATTGAATGGCGAGCCATTGCTCGCCGTCCGCAAACCCGCCTCTACGGTGGCCGGAAATCGGGTGCGGAATCCCGGTGGCTGGGGCGCGAGGGCAATTGCCTCGCGATTGCACGTGCGGCCTCCTCCTTTGCTAGCTGCTTCCCCTTTGCTTGCAGAAGGAAGCGACCGACTCCTCGCTCCGGACCATGGCCTGTACGAAGGCCCGGCACTAGAGATCGCTGCCGCCGATCGCTCCACGAGGACACGGCGGTGCTCTGCCCAGGCGGAGCAAATATCTACCGTATGCTCCACCGTGTCCTCCGTACGGTCCACACAACGGTGGTACCCGGGCGTTTCTTCCGCACGAATCCGGTGCAGGAACCTCCCGAACTTACCATGTCCGGTGAGGACCTGCGTCATGCGGAGGGTAAGGACGCTGTGTTCTTTCCAGCCACTTCTCAAAGAGGGGACTTACCGTCATAGTTATGGCGTGCCCAGTTGTGACAGTCGCTGTCGCCATTCCACCATGAGATCCCGCCGGAACTCTGTCCGTCATGCCACAACTTGGCGGGGCACTCCCTCCACCTTCCCATGGCCCGACCAACTAACAACAGAGCAGGTTCAGATCCCGCACCCAGTCGGCCCTGGGCAGGACGTAGTACGGATTGGAGACTACGGCGTTGGCGGTGGTGGCTAAATTGGCGGGCGCAGCGGCGAGCACATCCGCGGGGATGGGCCTCGGCACCTTGCCCTTGGTCTTGATGGGGAGATCACAGGACCTGCCCAACCGGCCCAACACCGGGCTGGGCCCGGTGTTGCTGCACTGCAAGTGACGGCCTTGTGACCGGGCTGACCGCACTGAAGGCAGCGGTCACTGCGATCCACCTCCGCTGCGCAATAGGCCCCCCCCATGGTGCCCCACGTGGCAGCGATAGCAACGCAGAGGTCTGGGCTTCAGCAGTTTTACCCTCGCGGAGACCCAGCCCACCAAAAGCCGTCGGCCCTCCCCGGTGATGTTCTTGGCCGCTGACACGGGGCAACTCACCGTCACTACTGACAGCACGGGCATGACGTGCTGTCAGCACGGATGGCGCCTGCCCGAACCTGGTCGGTAAGGCCCCCCACCCGTCCTGACGACAGCGGCCACAACCTCATCTACCGTCACGGAGTCGTCCAGGCCCATAATGTACATGTCAATGCACTTTGTGGGCCTGGACACTCGGGCCTCCTCCGCATCCAAGGACGCCCTGATTTTCTCGGCCAGGGTGTCTTCGGTGGGGCCGCTATTCACCCCGAGGACCGCCAGCATAAGGGCACTGGTCGCGGTATGCCGCATCCGGAAGCCTCCGGTGACTCCGATTTCGGTAAGGCTCACCACCTGCAGTTTTCAGGATCTATACGAGGCCAATAACAGAGCCGTAGAGGTTGCCAAATACTGGTCAGAAAAAATTTAGTTAGAGTACATCGACACGAAAAGAAGAAGAAGAAGACCGCCCGGCTCGCCTTTCGGATGACGTCGCCACCAATTTTCAGCTGGGTGCGACTTATTGAACCCTATTTTTTGGTCTAATTTGACTGTACTAACAACTAAACCAAGAATTTAAGTTTCTTTCCATATAAAAAAAAATCTAATTGTTTCTGTGACATTGAAAATACCCAAATTATGAAAATAACATTTTGGACTGAAAGCGAGTGTACTCATGTTTTTACATCACTTAAATGTAAAAAATACAATAATAATAAGTGACCTTAAATCATTACAAATCTTTTTGCATGAACTTAGTGTCACTAGCTTCGTTCAACCTGTAACGAATCGGCTATTCATCGGTTTAAACTTGGCTGACACGAATTGTCAAACCTGTTTGAAATTTTGCGCTCTCTATATATGTAAATATTCGTATTCGCATACGTATTCGGTAATGAGAAAAATCTAACATTCTTTACATCACTAATACAGGTAGTAACTACTTCCTAAACTACATTTCTTCAAAAAAATCGAAACACCTCTTGTTTTAAGCTGGGAAATTCTCTACATTGTGACTTATCTCGCTCTACGGTGGAGCGCGAGGGCGTGTCAGACTTTTACTGACTAAAACCACACCTATATTCCTTCAGTTGCCTTTTACGATGTAGGACCACGGGTTTCCCTTTCAGAAATCGACCCATGGCCCCAGGAGGTTTCAGGCCTGCTGGGCCCTTAGTACTCTTTTAGAGTGGAAGCGGGCGCGGGTGCTAGCGCGGGCGCGTGTAATTCAAAATGTATGCAGACGCCATTTGCGTTCACAGTGCTCCCGCGAGAAGCGCGTCTTCATGAGGCAGGAGCGGGAGCGAGTGGTGCAAGAGTTTCTAATGGCTCAGTCCGCCCGTTTCGTTCACAATTTGGGTGACTACGCTTGTGGTTCTAAACCATTTTGATTCACCCGCCGAAGCGTCGTACACTCGTAGCTCGTTCGGCATTGTGAATACGCAGACGCCAAGACCCGAGCGCCCACGCCCGCCCCCGCACCCGCTAGTGCAGTCTGATTGACCACTTACAGTTTTGCTGACATCTCTTTGAAGCGCACGTGAAACACTAAGAGCTGAAGGCGACCATAGCTCATTCCCCCCCGCTCCGCGTTGCCCCCGCTTCACTCGCCTACGAGGACACGGCGGCACCTCCACCGTATGCTCCGGCCTGAATGCTGGTTTTTTTCCGCCTGAATCCATGATGTTATCCCAATCTTACTCTTTGTTTTAAGCTGCTCAAGCGTCTTCGGAGCTGGATCTCTCGCTCAGACTCGTAAAAAATGAATTGTAGTACACCAACTGTCAGCTATTTGAAGACGTATTTTGTTAAATGATATCAGTCCTCTTGTTTACTTAAACGCTGCCTGAATAATGCTTGCAGTACGGTCTCGATTTTTTTGAAGAGAAGTGTATTTTGAAAAATATTTTTTTTATATCATCCTACTATACGTCTCAACTAGCCTCTTGGGTAACACTTTCTGAAAAACAATAATTGTATGGCGCAGGCGACAGCAACAAACAAGTGCACCTGGAGGGATACCAGGTGTCAGGGCAGTGCCAGGCTCTCGTGCGCGACGACATCCTGCTGCCCACGCGCGACGCGCCCGAGCTCGGCTACATCCGTGACTCCAGCGACCGCCAGTACGTGCCCGACGTGTACTACAAGGTCAGTGTGTGCCGCGCATCGTGCGCTCTGCTGCCCACGCCGAGCTCGGCTACATCCGTGACTCCAGCGACCGCCAGTACGTGCCCGACGTGTACTACAAGGTCAGTGTGTGCCGCGCATCGTGCGCTCTGCTGCCCACGCCGAGCTCGGCTACATCCGTGACTCCAGCGACCGCCAGTACGTGCCCGACGTGTACTACAAGGTCAGTGTGTGCCGCGCATCGTGCGCTCTGCTGCCCACGCCGAGCTCGGCTACATCCGCGACTCCAGCAACCGCCAGTACGTGCCCGACGTGTACTACAAGGTCAGTGTGTGCCGACATCGTGTGCTCTGCGCTCTGCCGCCCACGCCGAGCTCGGCTACATCCGTGACTCCAGCGACCGCCAGTACGTGCCCGACGTGTACTACAAGGTCAGTGTGTGCCGCGCATCGTGCGCTCTGCTGCCCACGCCGAGCTCGGCTACATCCGTGACTCCAGCGACCGCCAGTACGTGCCCGACGTGTACTACAAGGTCAGTGTGTGCCGCGCATCGTGCGCTCTGCTGCCCACGCCGAGCTCGGCTACATCCGCGATTCCAGCAACCGCCAGTACGTGCCCGACGTGTACTACAAGGTCAGTGTGTGCCGACATCGTGTGCTCTGCGCTCTGCCGCCCACGCCGAGCTCGGCTACATCCGTGACTCCAGCGACCGCCAGTACGTGCCCGACGTGTACTACAAGGTCAGTGTGTGCCGCGCATCGTGCGCTCTGCGCTCTGCTGCCCACGCCGAGCTCGGCTACATCCGTGACTCCAGCAACCGCCAGTACGTGCCCGACGTGTACTACAAGGTCAGTGTGTGCCGCGCATCGTGCGCTCTGCTGCCCACGCCGAGCTCGGCTACATCCGCGATTCCAGCAACCGCCAGTACGTGCCCGACGTGTACTACAAGGTCAGTGTGTGCCGACATCGTGTGCTCTGCGCTCTGCCGCCCACGCCGAGCTCGGCTACATCCGTGACTCCAGCGACCGCCAGTACGTGCCCGACGTGTACTACAAGGTCAGTGTGTGCCGCGCATCGTGCGCTCTGCTGCCCACGCCGAGCTCGGCTACATCCGCGACTCCAGCGACCGCCAGTACGCCAAAAGACTATATGTCCGAGCAACAAGCATCATCATCATCTTCCTGCCCTTGTCCCATCTTATTTGGGGTCGGCGCAACACGTTTTTTACCAACCGTCCGAGCAAAAAGCATAATAAAAAAGAAAAACTGGGCAAGTACGAGTCGGACTCGCGTACTGAGGGTTCCGTACAAACTTACCTGCATACGAGTATGTCAATAGTTGGATTCCCGAATGGAATCTCAAAAGATTTTTCGAATCGCAAATAAAGGTTTTTTTTGGTGACGTAAGAACAAATTTTCTTTTTTCAGATTTATTCCTATATCTGTACTATACGACCTACCTTAGTGCCAAATTTCAGGATTCTGGGTCAACGGGAAGTACCCTATGAATTTTGATTCCTTTGAGAGTGTCGAAATGCACGTTTTTTGCGACATAAACGGCCGTATCTTTTTTTTCGTTAACTTGGAAGTTTTATTTTTTCACAGCTTCAAGAGACCGCAGATCTTAGTGTTTGGTTTTAATTTCAACTCGATATCTCCTCGCGTTTCCGAGATAGAGGGTCTTGACAGACAGATAGACGGACGGACTACAAAGTGATCCTATAAGGGTTCCGTTTTTTCCTTTTCGAGTTACGGAACCCTAAAAATTAATGAAAGAACTGAAATATAATCAACAAAATATCCAATTTTTACATTTATAAGATTTCAAATTAATATCATAATTCTAATCGTAATTATTTATAATAGTTAGGTAGTTTACTTTTTCGTCATTTTCTGGCTAAAAAACGGGCATGATTCTTTGCACTTGGTCTAATGATGGAAGGGAAAGCTGATTTTTGAGGGCACATTCTGAAGGAATGTTGCTAGATTAAAAATTGCTTTTTGACCAGCATATTGATACCATCACCATTAGAGCCTCTAACGCCGTAACCTTGGGTTCGTAATGCGCATTTAGTAATTGCCATACTCTAAAGATTATATACTTTGCTTACATGCGAAGCATTTTGGAGTACTGTCGCCCAATATGGTCACCCCAATACGAGGTTTATACTAATAGAATAGAAAATCGACAAAAAAACTTTGTAAAGTTCCTAAATTTCAAATCCCGTAGACGTCATGGTTCCTCTGCTCCCGCTCTAGACTGCAAACACTACGATATACTGCCCCTTGTGGATAGGCGTAAACTGTTAGACATGTTTTTTCTCTTTGATATCCTGCGAGGTCACTTGGACAGCAGTGATCTGCTGTCATGTATAAATGTCTGTACCCATAAAACACGTACCAGACGTACAAAATTATTCAGTATCCCTGGCTGCCGCACAAAATATGGGAGAAACGTTGTTGTGACTCGACTGCCTCGCGGGTATATTACTCTGAGTATTTTGAAAATGTCGATATATTTCATTTATCCAAACAATGATATCGAAAAAAGTTAGCAGATATTGTTTAGTAGACAAATTGTTCATATCGCGCAAGCTCCAATATTGAATGTAAATTGAATCGTACTGTTTAGATTTTACCATTTAATATCTCACGATTTCATATTTTGTTCTTTACTTGATTGAATTGTAATAGTATTCCTTAATGGTGTATTTTTACCCTTTCAATCTTATTTTTTATTCTTTCCTTACATCACTTTCTAGTTAACTTAGTTTTATAAATGCCGCGAAACTCTGTTATTGGTTTAAGTGATAATTGTCATCATTTCGCTATCACTGTGCGGCGTGTGTAGACCTCTCTTTTACATGCTAGTAACTTTCACGCAGCTGCATTGGGCTGTTCTTTGATAGTGGGGTTAGCCATCTTAACTCATGTAATTTTATAAATAAACTGTTGAGTTTCCTAAAATAAATAAATGCTAAAAGGAATAGCCGATTTCTTTTAGAAATGGGTTTCATCTTTAGTCATATAAATATCATCAGCTTGAAAGTGTGCAGAGCAGATAAGCGGATACTTTGTAGAACGCCGCGTGTTTTCACTTATACACTCTTGAAGAATTTTTACCCATCTTCCCTTTTTGGCTGACCAGAGTGAACAAACTTGAAATATAATTATAGTGTATGAATGACGAAATCTCAACAACAGTAATGCAATATCACACATAAAACTATAAATTCAACTGAATCTAATTTGTATTTTAATACTAATCTGCACGTAATATCTTTGCTGACATCGAAAACACACGTCGTCAGAATTTCTAAAATCGACGGAATTCATCGATATTATTTATACAAAAAAGAAAAAACATTAAACAAAATATTCAAAATAAAAAAAAAAACAAACGTGGAATAAAACACCATGCAAAATCTGTGTTTACAAAACCAGTTGTTGGTGAAAACCTGGTTTTTGTGGGAGGGAACATCTGTATGTTTAGTATGATTGTAAAATGGGAAGGCATAAAAATAAAATAATTTATTTTCTAACATACTAGAGTCTGTGCGATAAGAGAATGGTCATGGCTTAAAGTGGAAACAACATTAAAGTTTTTGTATGGTAACCCAACCCAGGCATTTGACGGATGGCTATTCGTCAAATGCCAAACGCCATTTCATGTTAGCACAGCTTTGTTTATCATGTTATGTTATTGTGATTTTTATTTTAAATCATATAAAATAGTGATAACATTTTTCACAGAGCCACAATAGAAATAATATTTAATTTAATACAGTTTTGCCAAAGAGAAAAAATGGCATTTCACACCATTATTGATCTAAACAAAGTCACTTATCGTCGCAACATGTTGCTACACTGTTTTTTTGGTACGTAACAGTTTTATTTTAATGTTTAATAGGTAAAATCCAGTCCCTGACATCTCCAAATATATATAAATTAAAAGGAAATTCAAACAAAACATAATAATATTTTTGTTTATTTTGTTTCGGTCAATGTTTTCGATAGCAGCAGGTATAAAGAATGTTGATACTTTTAATTTATAATGCGTTTCGATTAACTTAGAATATTCCTTATCAGGTTTGAGTACGGGGTTAGATACAGTAACTGAAATAAAAAAAACCGGGCAAGTGTGACTAATGCGTGTCGGACTCGTGCACTGAGGGTTCCGTAAAAACCTTACCAATGAAAACAGTTCAATTCTCGAATTGAGTTACCAAGATTTTTCTATACTACAAAACAGTTTTCAGATTTTATTCTATACTTGTGCTATGAGACCTTGCCAAATTTGAGGATTCTAGGTCAATGGGACATACCCTATTTCTTTGGGAAATGGGAAAATCATATTATGACATCCCCAACTCTTGGGCGGAGCGAGATATAGTAGACTTTTACTGACTAAAAACCCGCTCCTGTTCCTTCGTCGCCTTTCGTACCGGGGCCGAGTCTTCCTTTCAGAATCAGACCCTTAGCCCCAGTAGGCTTCGACCCTGCTGGGCCCCTACAGTTGCTGACATCTCCTTGAAGCGCGCGTGAAACAGTACGCGCCGTCGACGACTTGGGCTCGGTCCGGACGGTTACCGGACGGTCGGACGGCGAGCTACCCAATGCTCGCCGTCCAAAAGCCCGCGCCTACTATTGCCGGGAATCGGGATCGGAATCCCGGCGGCGGTTGGGGCGTGAGGGCCTCACGCGATCGGCCGCCTCCTTTGCTAGCATTACTGCTTCGCAGAAGGAGGCGACCGCCTGCCACTCCTCCTCGCTCCGGACCATGGCCTATATCAAGGCCCGGCGCGAGAGATCGCCGCCGCCGATTGCCCCCCACGAGAACACGGCGTTGCTCTTCCCAAGCACTTACCGGGGGACTTACCGCCATAATTGTGGCGTGCCCAGCACTGGGTTGCGATAGTCGCTGTTGCCATTCCACACACTCCACATAGACTGATGCCTCCAGATTCCATGGTGGCTGGCCAGCAAGGAGGCTCGCCGCTTCGCGGGAAACCGTGCGGTATCCCCGCACCATCCGTATGGCGTATGGCCCTCTGGCACGCGTTTAGCTGGGCCGCCGTTCGCTTTCGCAGTGACGGCGCCTACACCGGCGCCCCATAAAGGGCCATGGACTGGACGATGCTTGCGTAGAGCCTCCGGCAGGAGGCGACTGGACCCCCGAGGTTGGGCAGGAGCCGCTTGAGGGCAGCCCCAGCACGATTCAGTTCGGGAGCCAGACATCGGAAGTGCTCCTCGAAATTCCACCGGCTGTCGAGGACAGAGACAGTCCCAGGTACTTCATCGTCGACCCGACGCGGTGCGCTCCGAGGGCCGAATAGATGATGTATGTATGATGAGGGACGTACCCTATGAATTTTGATTCTCTTGAGAGTGTCGAAATATACGTTTTTTACGACATAAACGGCCGTATAATTTTTTTTTGTTAACTCAGAAGTCTGATTTTTTCATAGCTTTAAGAGGTCGCAGACCGAGTAAATGGTTTTATTTTTAACTCGATACCTCCATGCGTTCCTGAGATAAAGAGGCTTAACAGACAGACAGACGAACAACAAATACCTAACAAAATCCTTTATCGGTTGCGTTCCTTTTAAGCTACGCAATTTCGTGTTTATATAAACAATTATAACTTTGAGATGCTTAATAAATAAATAAATTCTGCATTAAAAATACTGTATTTTTGTTTGTTGTAGCTAAGCAACCTCATTAGTCGCAAAAAAATCACATGGACTAATTTCACTCTTGAAGTAATAGCTAAATAAATTATTTTTCTTCACAAGTGCATCGAAAAACGTTGTGTGATACATGTGAGTATTGATGTGTGTGATTTTACTGTCCCAGCTCTCATAAGACTGTCGCCTTCGGCTCGGGTCTAAATACCGCCTCAGTGATAACCAACATTACACACTTATACTAGATATATTAATATATATAATGTACTATTTTTAAATAAATTTTTAGTCATATTCTATAAACATAACTTTAAACTGCACCTTAAATCAATTCACAAATATATTTAACTAGCTTCTACCAAATTTATTTTATCACCTTCAAAGTATGCTCCTTTAGAAACGATACACTTGCGCCAACGAATAATCAATTCATCAAAACATTTTTTAAACGCTGCTTCCGGAATTGAGTTCAGTTCTCGTCGCGAATTCTCCTTTATGTCTTCTATCGATTGAAAACGGGTGCCACGAAGTGGTAATTAAGAATTAAAAAAGAAAAAAGTCAGCAGGAGCCATATCTGGTGAATATGGTGGTTGCTGGATGGTATTTGTTGAGTGTTTGGTCAAAAATTCGTTCACAATGATAGCCTTGTGCGAAGGCGCATTGTCGTGGTGCAAAATCCAAGAATTTTCTTTCCACAAATCTGGCCTTTTTCGTCGAATTCGCTCTCTTAAACGCCGCATAACGCTCAAATAATATTCTTTATTTACCGTTAGACCTTCCGGTAAGAATTCAGAGTGCACAACACCGCGATAGTCAAAGAAAACAGTCAACATGACTTTGACTTTTGATCGACTTTGGCGTGGTTTTATCGGTTTCGGTTCAGTTGGAAGGCGCCACTCCGAAGCTTGTTGACTAGTTTGCATGTCAAACTCGTAAACCCACGTCTCGTCACCAGTAACAATGCGTTTCATGAATGTTGGGTCCGAGCTGACTCGTTCTAGCATGTCCTCAGCGACTTTCATGTGATTGAGTTTTTGGAGAAAATTCAGGTCTTTTGGGACTAGCCGAGCAGCAACATGTTTCATACCCAAATGATTAGTTAAAATGGTACGGATCGACTCGTGAGATACAGAAAGTTCGGCGGCTATCTCTCTCAGAGTTGATTGGGGATTTTCAGTCACTATTTTCTTCACTTTTGCGATGTTAACTTCAGTTGCAGACGTTGACGGCCTACCAGAGCGAGGCAAATCTTCCATCACATCTCGACCGCTTTTGAACGCTTTGAACCACTCATAAGCACGATTTTTTGATAAAGTCGATTCGCCTTCTGTAACATTTTCAGTGACTCCGAATACGAAATTCCATTGGCGATGCAAAATTTAAGACAAACTCTTTGTTCGATATTTTTGTCCATTATGAAATTCGCAATACACACTATATATGATATTACTAAAACCAGCACTGTATTTAATATAAATAACAGATGCAACTCAAACTCCGCGCCAAAATGGAACACAGTTGTGCCAATCTAACAACTACAAAAAAACAAAAATTTGAATTTGGAACCATAAACAAATCATCCATTCCCGATACTTTTTTGACTGAATGTAAGCACTGCTCTCACTTTGCATGAACCTCAAAACTGCAATAATATCATCAATATCAAGGTGTATGGACTACAATCCGTCTGAATCGATTGAAGAGAATGTACGGCACGCGTAACCTAGTGCTTAGTACATATATATCGATACAATACAGTCTGTAAAATTAATATAAGTAATTATCAAAATTTAAAGATCCATTTCATTATTTTTTTTCCATTAAAAGATTTGTTTTTCTACTGATCGATACTATTGATCTAAATAGTTAGGGTACTAAAAACAACTTCGCAAAAAAACTTTCTGTACATATCGTAACAAATAAGTTGGATAAATTAAAAAAATAAAATAAAATTAAATTAAAAAAATATTTCGAATTCACCATCTTCCAAGTAAATTTTTTTTATAGCTACGGAGGTTAAGGTTCGGCGTTTCATAAATTCAGCCTATATTATCATCAGTTACAGGTGGAGGAATGAAAGTCACGCGACACTGCTTCATACACTTATTTATTTATCACGAATCTGCAATGGACATTGTAATAAGCGCGTACATAACATTTCGGTAACAAAGGCGAGGTCGCGCCGACCCCGGAACTAACGTCCAGCCGCAATCGCCGAGTCGTATCTTATACTATGTCGATTAAATAAAATGTGTATGTAGTTGCTGCCAAGTAATATGAATATCGTCAACAGGAACCCTTCCAGCGTCGCGTGCTCAACTGACGACACTACACCGCAACATCTAACGAATACATATAAACTTTGGTAAAATAGAAATAAACTTAACAAGTACAACACGCGAGTCGAGTCCTATTGGCGAGCGTGGACCGAACTATACTAATTACGTTACATAGTAAATATATCTTCTGACAATAAAGGATACGTGTAGATAAATATATCTGACAACAAAGCAGGCACTGACCGGCAGGAGCCCCGCGCGCTCCGCTCATCACGGAATCATCACAGTTGCGTTCGTCTTTGCGACACTTTATTTTAATTGGTAGTATATTCTACTGTAATCATTTCCCAATCTCGCATATATACTTCTGTATAACTCTCTCTAGAGGTATCATTTATTTGTAAATATAATGTATAGTCTTACAATGCCCCGTCAACCAACCTCGGCCTGCCGCAGGGCTCGCGGCTATGCCCTCTACTCGATATAGAATATGAACTCTAAAATATTCAACATTTATGTTGACATACATATGATCAAAATGTTATAATTTATCTTAATCGTTTATGACTTAAAACTGCCATCGCATATAACAAACAATATATAATTATGTGTCATTTTCATTGAGGAGTCTTGGCCCTCTATTCACTAAGAGGACGAAAAGAGAGACGGCGGACGACGAACTAGCGCGCGAAGAGCATTCGACGACCGCTAGTGAAAAAACGAGAAGAAATCGAATGGCTACGAAGTACCGCACGCAGCGCATTCGACGAGCGCTGATGAAACAACGAGACGAAACGAAAGAAGCCGGCGACATGCCGACCTGCTCCTACTCAACTATAATTATTATGCTAACCGAACCGCATAACCTCCAATATGTACTTCGAATTAACACTTCTAACGTTCGACTAGCTGCGTATATAAAAATATTTCCAGTTGATCACGAAGGTATACGATTGGTCCAAGGAGACATTAAAAAGGTACGAGAGTCGCGAAAGATCAGTTTTCCCACAAGGAGTGATATGCTGGCCTGCGAGAGCAGGTAACGACGAGCTTTAAACGCGAGCGCCTAGTTCAGCTTACCGCAGCTCGAAATAATAATAACGCTGTGCGGCTTGCCGGCACTGTCGCCGGTGCGGCTCAGCCGGTCCACCAGCTCCAGTCCCTCCACCACGAATGCGAAGATGGCCGTGAAGCCGCGCATCTCGCGCAGCACGATGCGAAACTGCGAGCCCACCAGGCCCAGCTGGTCGTGCCGCTTCTGCGAGCGCCGCATGCCTACCGCACCGCGCACCGCCGCCAGCCGCGTGTCGTCCGGCATGAAGTAGCTCTCCTCGAACACCGAGCGCCCGCCACGACCGTTGTTCAGCTCGAAGTCACCCGTGATTACGCTTTCGTTCTCCCAACACTGGAACACTGCGCAGCCGCGATAACCTATGCCCAGCTCGCCGCCCACCAGTGCAGCGAAGTTGTGCGCCATGCGCGGAGCCACGTCGTCGCGCACCTCCACCAGCACGCGCCCGCACGCCGCGCCGTCTGCCGTTAGTTCAAAATAGAACAATGGGAACACACTGGGCGCGCGCGCCGGAGACGTGGACGACGCGCTGGTTCCCGGCGAGCCGCCTGGCGCCTCGCCGTCGGCCTCCGCCTCACAGGCCGCGCGCTCCGCCCACTGCCGTGCGAACAGCTGCGCTGAGCAGTAGTTAGCCAGTAGTAGCAGCGGCTCGCGGCGCTCGGTCCACACGCCAGGTGCTGCGGCCGCCGGCGTGTCGCCCGCCAGTGCGCGCCGCAGCTGCGCCGAGTCCACGGGTCCACTGGCCGTGCGGACCAGCTCGTCGAGGCGGCTCTGCAGCAGCGCCTCGGCGTGCAGCGTACGCAGGCGCTCGCACTCGGCAGCGGCGCCGGGCAACTCGCTCGGCTCGGGCGCGGACTGCGCAATAGGCGCGACCAACTCGGCCTCGAGGCGCAGCTTGAGCGCCGTGGCCGCGTCCAGCGCGCGCAGCAGCAGGTCGCGGCGCCGCGCGGCCAGCAGCGCCAGCTCGTGGCGCAGGTGGCGCCGCGCGCGGGCCAGCAGCGCGCGCGCCTCGTGCGGCGGGCGAAGTGCGTGCGGGTGCGCACGGTGCGGCGCGCAGGCGCGGCAGCCGGGCGCGGCACAGCTGCAGCACCACAGCGCCGGCAGCGCGTGCGCGGCGCAGGCGGCGCCGGGCGCCAGGCGCCGGGCCAGCGCCAGCACGGGCGCGTGCGTGGGCAGCGCGAGGGCGCCGCCTGCCGGCAGGGCGGTGCGCTTCCAGCAGTGCATGCAGCACACGTCGAGGCTGGCGCCCAGCACGCCGCGCACGCACGCCAGACAGAAGTAGTGCTGGCACGCTAGCAACTTGGGCGGCCGCTCGTCGTCGTCGAAGGTTCTGTGGCAGCAGGAGCATAGCGCCAGCTCCTCGATGTCGCCCAGCGCGGAGCTCGCCATCAGTGCAGCGCTGGGCTGGCGCGGCCTGGGCGCCACACTTAGTCGCTACGATACGAAACGTTCACGCTGCTCGGCTCGATCACATTTTTCGTTATTCGGTTAGCGCTTCGCTCAACTCGCTTAATACTAAAAGTGAATTAACTAAATATGGCAATCGATGTGGCCTGCCACATCATTTTACGTTTTGTATACACTCGCCATGTTGTTTTTCTTTTGTGCGCCGCGCTTCACGTCGCTCGATCAACAGATTACTTCCCGATGCTGTGACTTTGTTTAAGCGCGTAGTTTGAAAAGTTTGTTCTATTTTTATTATTTATTCAAGTTGCCTTTATTTTATATTACCTCTTCTCTTTTATATCTCTTCTATGGGGCGGTACTGTTCATCGACGGTCTCGAGCACGCCAGCTCGACTGCTGAAGGCGAGGTGTTGCATTTGATTCATAAGCTGGGCACTGTTTATTGGGTGCTATAAAAAAATTCTTAATAGAAGAACCATGGCACTATCAATTACTAGGACTAGGAACGTGAATTTTTGCGCAAAGCTTAGTTTAATGACGTAAGCGAGCACTAAGGAGTTTTTAGAAATAAAAGTTTTAAGGGGGACATTCCGTGGTGTACCGATATACTTGAATATTAGCGTTAACAGTAACCTTAGTAAATACTCGTATTAGGGGTGGTTAATATTCGTTTTCAAGGCTACCCCAAATAGAACAATTTAAGGGGTTATATCTAAAGATTGTATGAGGATTTCTTATGTCTTGCACAAATTACACAAACTTCGCTACTACACCCACCCTGCAGTCCTACGGAGACCACAGACGTAATGTAATTTTACTTAGTCCGTAACATAAGCACACGTCTGTCGTGGTAATTAAATAACACAAAACTGCAAAAATAATATGAATTGGGTGTCGTCGCCAGTGCAAAGTCACCGCGCTGGTAACGAGTGGAGCCGACGCTAACTTCAGTCGGGTGCACGCGAGCAGTGATAGCGGCGGGCGGCGCGCCACACTACACGCTCACGTTATCGCACCGGTATTGACCGCTCGCTTCACACATACTGTTACACGACTGGGCATGATTGCGATCTGCGTAAATGTTTTGACTCAAATGACAGTCACGGATGAAAGCTCACGAAAATAGTGATTAATAACTATTGTTTGAAGATTTATTGCACATACGATCTTAATAGAATCCAAGTTGACAGTTTTAATTCCCTTCCAATTTTAATTTGATTTATGAAAATGCACGGAGACATAGCAACTACTCGGTATTGACCAACTGCCTATATACAAGAAGTCGGTATAACCTGGCAAGGAGTGGCCAGCTCGCAATTCACATTCAAATCCCATAGAACATGTGTAGGATGAGTTCGGGAGATGCGTTAGACGGTGCTCTCCAGCTCCAACTGCTTTTCACAAGTTATTTTCAAAGACCAGACTGGACCGTTGATCCGTCGGTCGATCTGTCGTCCTATTCTTTTGGGCCCACCACATATTCGCTCGCAAATCACCAGGGCACGGGCCTGCTTAGGGACAATTGGTTTACAGCATGTCACATAATCTTAATGAAGTGGTAAGGGCTCGTGGAGAACATACAACTATTAAAACGACTATTTTTCATTTTCTTCACTAATGGTCTATTTTGTGGGTTTATTTGTAGGAAGTAAGTTCTGGAACTACTAAACCGATTTTGAAAATTCTTTCACCGCTGCACCGGTATAAGGAAGATAATTTTCCTCCAGCCAAATGGTTTATAGGCAAAATAACCGCGAAACAACCAGGTTCGGACAACGTAACGAGGGTAGTGACTCTGAAATGTAAAGATGGCTTATTTAAAAGACCAGTGACTAAACTTTGCTTGCTACCTGTCGCTCAGTAACAATATTTACTAAGCGTGTTTCCTTGTTAGAATTGTAAAAGCTTACAACTTTAGTTTTTATTTTTGTTGTTGCCATAGTTACTGTTGTTGTTATCTGTTTTTTTTTATCGAAGTGTGTTTGTTTTTAACCACCATGATTTACTTACCATAATTATAAATTTTATACAGTCCATTTTGTCGAATTAAATCGGTTCATGGTGGTCGGAATGTATAATTTTGTATAGTTATTCATGAAACCATAGCACATGAGTAGATAAATGGTACAGAGGCAAAGCTTCCTAAGAACGTGCAATATTGTTATTGTTACATTGTTACCTATTTTGGTAAGGTTGTCACATTAGGTGAAAACAAATTAAATAAAACATTTGTTAAATAGTTTTATTATTCAGTATGATATTTTACAAATTACTCGTAATCATTTTATTTTTATTATTTTTGTTTTATAATAATGTGGTAAATTCTGAATCTAACATAAAGGTTTTTTTTAAGAGTTCTAACGGGAAACACACACGGCATATCAAATTTACAATCTTTAATACGTTTACGTTTTTCGTTGCCAACATTGACATTATTTATTTCAAGAGCGAAATATTCGAAACTTGCTCGTGCAATTCAACAAATGCTATAAAATTATCAGTAGGTATAATTAATAAACCCAATTGTACAACACCATCATTAAAATCATTGTAATGGCTAAATAAAGAATCTTTGCCCATATTTATAGGTTGTTTAGATCTCTTAACGTTAAGTTTTATTTTTAGTATGATTTTTTTTTACTTTTTCTACTATTGTTTATACACATGGTACAATAAACCACCATTATTAATAATAAAATACCACGTTTTCACGTTAACATATTTAAACTTGTACGAAGAACGTGTGTCGCATAGACCTGAGACGAGTCCACTGATTGAGTTTTCGTTAACCGGACACGCACACATTTCCCGTGTGGTTGTAGTAGTGCAACCGATTCGCGCGGTTGTATGCAACTTTGTCTCTGTTCCGTTTATCTACTCATGTGACCATAGCAAAGTGGTATTCATTTTTGTTACTAGATGGCGTTGTTAGATGAGCTCACTTGTCTACATCTCGCTATGGTTTCGTTACAGATCTCTCATAGGGTCTCTTTAATTTTTTCTTTCATAAGAACCTTCTCCTGACAATATCAAATGCAACAAAAAAAAAAGTGAAATCTGTCCAGACGTTAATGCGTGATGACGTGACCAAAGGAAATAGGGATTCATTTTTATATTTATAGATTACGTAGCAAACCGGGCTTGGGGCCGCCTGGCTCTCCGCGACGGGTGCCCGCGCGGGTCACCGTAACGAAACACACACTCAGTTTCAGCCCTAATAAAATTGTGGCGGGGGAGAGAACGCGCATGGCATTGTGACTAGTGCGAAAATAGTCAATTGCATAAATCTCAAATTAGTGGGATAAGTACCGCTTTGAAAATGTTCTTTATGTGGTCAGATAAATTTGACATATTTACGGGACTTCATGATCGTTTTCTTGTTGCTGTTTTGTGGGCAGATGTGACATTTTCTTCGTTTCATTGTTTCTATGCCACTGGGAGGTGTTCAAAGGTCTGGAACTTCACGTTCAGAAAATCTTGTCCAGTGCGGGGAATTAAGATGTTTCAATAGTGCGATTGTAAATAAGTTTGAGTGACAGACACGGATTGGATGCACATTTCTTGGAAAAATAGCTGACCGTCATGTTTCAGAGCTTTGTAAGTGTCAAGTTTGTTTAATTCTTGTAACACTTCTACTTCTGTGAACGCAATTCTGCTTTGAGCGAATTGAAAGTTGTTATGTGAGCATATATCTGAAAAAGTCTACTCACTGGATACTTAGTGTGAAGGTGGATGAAAAATGTGTGACAAATTGATAGCTTATTACCTGCTCAGAAGACGCAGTAGGAATTGTTATCCAAACGCATAGTTAGTAGTAGGTATATTTGAAATGAATAAGAATCCATAAATTATTCTTATTCTTCTTATTCATTAAAAAAATATCTCGTCTGCGAACGAAGTCGCACGCAATGACGCAACAACCGGTAAAAAATTCATAATAATATTCGGGGTGGTCTGTGTACAGGAGCGCGACGCGTACGGCAACGAGGTAGGCGTGTCGGCCAAGCGCGTGCCCGTGGCCTACCTGCTGGTGGACGTGCCGTGCGGCGTAGCGAGTGACGCCCAGGCGCCCACCTTCAGCGCGCGTGCCGCCTTCCCACCCGCCAACCGGCCGCTGCAGCAGCACCTGCAGACGCTGCGCGCGCTGCACGCCCACTTGCAGGCCGCGCCTAGCTTCCTGGAGGCCGTGTCCGACCTGCACGTGCTGCTGTTCCTGGCCAGCAACGAGGCGCTGCCGCTGAGCCCGGCGGCGCTGGAGCCGCTGCTGGCGGCGGTGCGCGCGCGCGACGCGGACGCGGCCGACGCGTGGCGCGCCACGCCCAGCGCCGCCACGCTCGACCAGCTCACCAGCGCCGCCGCCGACCACGAGTCCGACAGGTACGGCCTACTCCGACCGAACTCCTCTTTCTGTTCATCCTTTCTAATCATTCATAGTGATCGTCAATTTTTTTTACTTCGTTCAATAATTTAGTAGGCAGTCGTAACAAGATTCCTCGTTGTTGCCTTTCTCGTCACAAATACTAATCTGTTGTTTGTATAAAATGCAATTATGACGACTTATTTTTGCAAATGACTCATAGGAGCTGGTATTGTCTGCGTTGTCATTGCATTTAATATTGTTGTCTCCATAATATTGTTGTAAGTTGGTAAAGCAAGCGAGTGGAGTGAGTGTGAACGTTCCCGTATGTTGCAGCATGCTGATGGGCGCGGAGGGTGGCGCCGGCGTGTGGACGTGTCCGCTCTGCACCTTCCACAACGCGCCGCACAACGACGCCTGCGAGATGTGCGCCATGCCCAGGTACACACACAGTTTTGGTTAGGATTATGGGTCGTGTCGTAAAAATCTGCGAGCTTGCACGACGCATCGCAAGATCTTGTGAATAGATTTGCAACGCACATTGTACGTTCACCTGAACCGATGCTGTGTCGTACGAAATCGCATCGCAGGTTACTGGTTTTGTGTGGGATGGGAGCCCTATATTAGCAATGAAACACTTACGGCTGGCAAGTAACAATGTTAAGAATCACGGAAGTGCAACAAATTCTTAAGTCGGTCCCATCTTATTGTATTCTGGTACCCTTCTTCCCTGAGAGTTTCCTTTTTTATTCCCTGTTTGTTTCAGAAGCAACGCGATGTAAATATGCTGATTGTGCGTCGAAGTGTACCAACATTTTATATTAGAGATAAAGGCGACACCTTCACCGGGCTCCTACAATTTAATTTATTTTTGTATCGCCGCGCGCCGCTTGCTCGCGCCGCTCGGACGCCGCGTGCTGCCGCGTGCCGCCGCGTGTTGCCGCGTGCCGCCGCGCGCTGCCGCGTGTAGCCATGTGCTGCCGGACGCCACACCTTCGTCTTAGTGATTCTCGTATAAGTGGATGAGTCGGTCTGAACTTGCTGTAATTACAATAATAAATTCCAGCAAACAAAAATACGCTGTTTGTATTTATTTTAGTGTATTCATAGTAGGTACCTAGTCATTTGTTGAACAACAGCTGATCAACATTGTTAATGAGCAACGAACAATTCAATATCGAGTGTTACCAGCGTCTTTGGTTACTATTCCACTCCGGTGGGATGTTGTAGCATATTGCCTTCCTCAATAAATGAACTAACCAACACTAAAAAAAATCTATTTAAAACAGTAGTTACTCAGATTAGCGCGTTCAAACAAACAAGCTATTAAGTTTTATTACTATAAAAAATAATATTATAGTATAGATTTCATGTTTGCGCTAGTCGGCGTCAAAATGTTTCGGGTTACGAACGTTACTTCGAGAGTCGAAGGAACGAACGAAAAAGAAAAAGTCGAAAAGAATGCTACACACACACATCGGCACATTCACATTGTATCCATTAACGTTGAGGTCAAAGTCACAGTGTCCCCCGATGTTTCCCATGCTTCGTCTACACTTCTCATTAGAAAAATCGAAACACCTTGCAAGTTTATGTTTTGTGAGGATTATCAGAAAAATGTGTATATTATTTAGGAATATATGTCCAATGTCGTTCAATATTGAATAGTATGAGGTTTTCAGATCCTAATGTTGATGTTTTACCCTGTATGGAGTATAAAGGAAATTAATAATAAAACACACTTAAATTAAAAAAGGGCTAAGAAATGTTTATTTAATAACTTGTATTCCCTCCCCGCGCTCTTATTACTGTTTCCATACGGTTCTTCATCGATCGGATGAGAGTCACGGTCAAATGTTCTGGTGTTTCTGAGGAGGATCTTCGTCTCTTTAATTCATCCCATAGATGTTCCATCGGGTTCATGTCCGGATTTCTTGCTGGTCATTCCAGAATGGAGATACCGACTTCGGTAAAATAATCTCGTACGACGCTTGCGGTGTGAGCCCTAGCATTGTCGTGCATGAATATGAAACCGTTGCTAATATAATGTGCATAGGGCATCACGTGAGGCTCAAGACACTGTTCGATGTACTGATGACTATATAGTGCAGGCAGACGTGGCCCAGACACAAGGACAAGCTCTGTCTTACCGTCGGCGCTGATTCCTCCCCAAACCGCCCACGAACCGCCACCATAGCTGACCTTTTCTTCAATGCAGCATTGTGCAAAGCGTTCTCCATCTCTAATGTAGACTTTGTTCCTTCCGTCGTTACCATACAACATAATTTTATACTCATCAGAAATGAGAACTTCTCCACTGGAGGTATGACCAATTTAGGTGCTCACGTGCAAAGTTAGGCGCGCTCTTCGATGATCTGCAGTTAATTTCGGCCCGTTAGCTGGTTTATGCGGTACCAGCCCACGTTTCTTTAACCTTCTTCTAATTGTAGTCACTTACAGTTGCCTTACGTACAACATGAAGCTGCTGCTGCAGTTGAAAAGCATTAAGGCGTCGATTTCGTAAAGAATTTGTTACAATAAATCAATCATCTCGCTCAGAAGTGACCCGATTCCTGCCAGATCCTGAACGGCGCGTGAATAAACCAGTCTCCCGATAGCCACAACACGCTGACTAAGTCCAGAATCCAGCTCTGCTACCACTTGGGCAGCTTCTGCGGGCGAAGTATCCATATGTTTTAGAAAAAAAGCTTTTTCAGACGTCCCAAAGTCACAGTAAGCAAATAAAGAACAAAAAGTTTTAATAAAGCGCTTATTTTTAGTTTGCAAAGGTGAAATGTAAATAAATGAATGAACTCCAACTCTAAACACACCTTTCTCTCAAAAATGAAATTCTAATTTTAAATTTAGTATTTTCACATATCACGTGTAATGATCAAACTGCCATGTGTGACTGCGTACAATCATGTGATTTTTTTCATGGAATCTTTTGTGTTAAATTAGGACAGAAACCATCAAAACGGAAGTGTTTCGATTTTTCTAATGAGAAGGTGTAGTTCTACATCCCACCGGATCCCGAAGGCATGTCATCAATTAATAAATATTCGATGAATCGTTCAGTCGAAGTTGCGTTTGGCGGTAAAGGGTTTTTTCGCAACAAATTCTATTCGATCACTCGTTCAGTCGACTTTCCGTCAACCGACCATCATCATCATCATCATCTTCCTGCCCTTGTCCCGTGTTATTTGGGGTCGGCGCAACACGTTTTTTTCTACTCCTCCGCCCTGTCACTCGTTATGCTATCACTAATTTCCTTTTCTTTCATATCACTCTTCACACAATCCATCCATCTTTTCTTTGGTCTCCCTCTCCCTCTCCATCCATCCACATGTAAATTCATAACTCTTTTAGTAACATGCGTCTCATCCGTCAACCGACCATATGACTCTCGAAATAACGTTACGGACCCCAAAATGTTACGGGTGAAGTAGGTAGTGCATGAAAGCACCACATCATGGCTGGGCGACATGTCAAAATAAATCAGAGATTTTTCTACACTCAACACGGGCAGTTTTATTATCATCCTCGGTTTCTATCATTTTACCCTATGTGTGCAGACTATCAAGTCAAAGTCAAATCATTTATTCGCATAATATGGTTAGATATATATGGTACATATTGTGTATGTAATGCACTGGGTGTAAACATGTATTAACAACGTGTACGTAAACTGCAATGTTTTATTAATAGCAATTGATATAATCTTAGACAAGGAAATAATGCACCTTCGTGATGCCTGGCGGAAACATAGAGAATATCAAAATGTCGCATAGACAAAGCAATGTACGATCCGATAGGGAGGTGCTGGTTACTAAAACGCGTTCATTGAATTGTCTGTCTCTAACAGTGTAAAGATCCGCATATTCATCATTTCTGGTATGTGAAACTCAAAATAATAATTAAAAGGAATGGTTAGGTATACCTATACATACTCTTAACATTTAATTCTCTTCATATTAACTTAACTGGCTATTATTGCACTAATAGGAACATAGCGAGGTATTACAGTAATTAAGGTATTAAACTAAGGTAAAACTAAGGTTAAACTAAGGTATTCCTGGGTCGTGTAGAAACATTTATCAACTAACCAGGAGTACAATTTTTTTCGAAATAATGTAATGGGTAAGTCTTTCAGGTCACTCGGTAATTTGTTAAATAATTTATTTGACATGGGATAACAGTTTCTTCGATACAGATCGGTTTTTATATTGGGCAAAGGAAAGCTATTGGGATAACGGGTATTAAAATTACAATAATCACCAAAGGATTTGTATAGGTACTGATGTGTTTTAACGAAAATACAAGAGTCAAGTATATACATGAATGCTGCTGTTAGCGAGTTTAATTTCTTAAACAATGGTTTACATGAAGTTTGTGTATCTACGTTACAAAGTGCACGAATGCACTGCTTTTGAGCTAGGAATACTCTATTGAATTTTACTGAACCACCCCATAATATAATACCATACCGTAGGTTGGAAGCTACATATCCATGGTAGGCTTGTAGAGCTGTTTTTTGGCTGGAGATTCGTGTAAGACGCCATAGAGCATAAACATATCTGTTTATTTTGTTACAGATTTTATCTATGTGTAATTTCCATGAGATCTGACTATCTAACAGTGGCGGTTCTTTCATACATGCCGAAAAGCCCGGCATGCCTTACTAAAATGCTCGATAGAGAATCAATATCAAACCCGAACTATTTAAAAGTTCGCGCGCTTAATTCTTATCAAAATAACACAAAGTATCTACCGCCACACTACTACACATCGCGATTGTTCGCGCGCAGAGTTTCGCATTTGCAGCATCTACATATAGCTATCTCGCTTACACGCACCGGCTTTTGCCGGGCTTTCAAATACTATCTCTGTCTCTTTCGCACCTATGGCGACGTGCCGTATAACGAGTTAGGACCTTTTGCGTCTACAAATCGATCAGTATGGAAGATTTAAGCCGGGCATTCGTATGAAGTTGCTCGCGTATGCGTGACCTTGTCACCTTGCCAACTCTGCAGTGTTGCCGTTTTAGCGACGTTGTGTGATCTTGGAGATTTTTAACGAGTTTGGAAACTCTTTTTAAGATTTAGCAACAATAAAAACTAGCGACTTTTTAAAACAACGAAATTAAATATTCAAGCAACATCTTAAAAATAAAAAATTTGCGACATCTAGCTAGATTTTTCATATACCTGGCGACTTTTTTTTGCCTAAATGACAACACTGCAACTCTGTTTGCAACTCACTTCAGTTTTATTTACTTGAGTGGAAAATAGATTATTTTTTGTTGTTTGTTGTTTTTTGTGTGTTATCTTAGATTTTCTCAGTGATACAATTGTTTTGGTGACTTACCTACAACAATGGAGGCAATTGTACCTTGTGAGGATTTAAAATGCGTTCTAGTTTTGATTGGCGAAGATAAGGTAAAATCTTTAAACTTTGCTCAGAAAAAAACAATTAATTTCTTCATTAAAACCGACGCCTAATCTGTGTATTCCTCAGACTAGTAAATCGCATAAACGAAAATTTAATAGATCAGTGTATAAAACTAGTTGGATTGTTGGCTGTTCGCACACTAATAAGTTGTATTGCTGGTGCTGCATATTTTTTCGAATGAAGATTCCGTTTGGAATACATCTGGTTATAATGACAATTATCACTTACATTTTCCTACAGAGGAATTAGATTCATTATTTGACATTTATGCAAACTATTTCGACAAACAAACATTAAAAAACCAATTGATTTGCTTGTATTCTAGTCCTGATCTGAAAGATCGTAATTTTTTCGAATTAATTGATTTCATTCATGAGAATAACCTCGAAGATGCCTTTCCCGAGCTGTTAAAGTTAGCGTATCTTGTTGTAACTATTCCGGCTACAAGTTCTTCCGCGGAACGTGTATCCATACCTATCTGAGAAATACACAAGGTCAAGAGCGTCTTTCCGAATTATCAATGATAGCTATTGAAAAACAGTTGTTGGTAGAATTCAAACGTCACCAACATGTTACTTTGATGTAATTAAATCATTTCTTAAGAAAGATAGACGATTCTAATTAGAATATAAATAATTTATTTAAATTCCTTATTACATTCTATCTAGCTATTTTTTAACCTTTCGTTTTGTAATTTTCTGTTGTTTTTTTTTGTCTGTAACCTGTTAGTCCCGTTACAAAGCAAGTAATTACTTACGAGAAAATTGCGATGATACATACGTAGGTACCTACCCACAAACTCAGTCGAAAACTGAACTTTCTTTTTTTGAAATCGGTTAAAATTTTATTAGGCTTGCCTTATTTTGAAACTCTAGGCACGCCACTGCTATCTAATGATCTATAATATCGTCATACATTTTTTTTTGGTCCTTCGAGCCGAATCTAATAACACGCGTAGTAACAGTCCATCCGGTATATAATTCAATGTGCGCGGGTGGTTCGGAATCAGAACCCCAGTCTTGATAATATTCGTTGAGTATTTCGCGACAGTCCCGTAAAGTTCAATCAATCAGTTCAGTGAACACGTGGTGAATCGTTGGTAGAACACATTGGTGGAACTCCGAGTGCCTTCATCTACATTTCAACTGTATCCAGGATCTGCAGATCGCTGTTGGTATCAACTCATCGGTGACCAAGTAAGATTGTTTCTTTTAGTTAATCGCAATGGTAGTATCAAGCGCTCGTCAGTCGGAAATATTAGAATGGCTCAATAGGATAAAGGTCAATTTCGGTAAGGATCCATTATCGAATAAAAAGAATAGAGTCATTGGACCACCTCTGGGAGAATTCGAACAAAATCACCTGAAACTTTCTGAGTTTCCAGACAAGGACAATACTTCGCTCCAGATTTATATCAACAGGGTAAGATCCTCTATCAGACTACCCGTAACCTGCTTACTGCATTTGGCTCTGATGAGAAAGGAACTCAAGCAAACACTAGCCAATGAACTGTTGGCTCAAAAAAGAACCATGTCTTGTCACCATGATTCATTGTGGGGGGAAGGGTCAGATTGACTAAAAGGTTACGAAAAAAGGTGAAACTAAAATCATGTATCAGTCTCCTATCATAGAAATAAAAGCAGCTTGTGAACACAGCCTTAGTACAAAATAATGTAACATTCATCAGTGACATACTGCAAAACAGTAATTCATTGACAAGAGTTGTGCGGATTATTAGCTGGCAAAGAGATACAATAGAGCGGCTATCAGGAGTAATGTCTAAAGAAAAACTGTCACCCTTAGCCTCAGTGACGCCATCTAGCTTTGAATAGCAAACACGCGAATTTTTGTCAAAATAAATTATTTTAATTTAACTATCGCTCGTTATGTGGCCAGGCTATAGCGCTAGCGCTAGCGCAGCTAGAGCGGCTATCCGCCCAAGAGCGGGTTTTGTCATAAGATGATCTTCCCAGCCAATAAAAAAAAATGTTTTAGAATTATTTATGAAAATTATTAAATTCTAGTTAATTACTGCGTTAATACCAAGAATATAGGTCCAGTCATTTTACCATAACAAGATTTGCAATAGCGTAATGCGCAACTCGGCATATTTTCTTAGAAAATTATTTTCTTTTAGTGCATAAAGCAGATACAAACGCGAGTTGGTAGGCACGGGTGACACATTAGACTGAGCGACTTATGACCACTAGGTAATAAGTATCGGATTACGATTTTGTTCGCTATGTCCGGTCCATTTGGTAGTATGTATTTAATGTCTTTGTTTGCTGGGTATCACGTTTCATCAGGCGAATTTGCGACAAACATATTTTAACACATCATAGTTTCCTATCGTCATCAGAAATAAATAACGCATATAATTTATTTATTAAAGAAGTGCAATCACTAGAATTTCATCAGGAATTACAAGATATTAAATATAAACAACACGTGAGTTCAAAAAGCAAAATTTGCAGTTTAAATCCTTTACTAGATGAAAACGGTCTATTAAGAGTTGGTGGACGGTTAAATTACGCCAGTATAAGCACATCGGCGAAGCACCCCGTATTCTACCAAGCCATAGTCGACTTACTGATCTAGTTATTAGCCAGGCTCACATACTTTACACGATGGCCCCCGACTAACCCTTTCTTACATAAGGGATAGGTACTGGATTATCAGCGGGGTCAGGACGGTAAAATGCCTAATGATTTAATAATGAAGTACAACAACAAATTATGGCGGACTTACAACGAGCCAGAGTTACTCCGTCAAGGCCATTTACGCATACTGGTGTCGACTTCACGGGCCACATAGAGCTGAAGGCCAACAAAGGACGCGGGATCAAAACAACAAAGGGTTACGTAGTGGTTTTCGTCTGCCTGTCAACGAATGCGGTCCATCTGGAACTAGTTTCAGAATTGAGTACGGCCGCCTTTCTAGCGGCGTTTCGTCAGTTCTGCTCCCGGCGTGGATTCCCAGGTCACATGTACAGTGACAACGGTACAAACTTCGTGGAAGCTAGTCGACTCATGAAGAAGGAGTACAAGGAGATCATCCAGAATATCAACCCGGGCTTCTTTAATAAAATCGGTGAGATGAACATCCACTGGCACTTCAATGCACCTGCCTGGCCTAATGCAGGTGGGCTTTGGGAAGCGGTTGTGAAGAGCCTGAAATACCAGTTGAAATGGGTCATAGGTGATCAACATCTTACGTACGAAATTTTCGACGTTACTTTGCCAAATAGAAGCGTGTCTTAACTCCAGGCCACTATGCCAACTAACTGAAAACTCGGATGACGATTGCTTAACTCCGGGACATTTCCTGACTGGGGCACCAATTTTGTCAAGACCTCAAACTGAACCGGAGCCTGTAATGTTAAAGGCACGGTGGCAGCTCGTTCAAGCACTAAATTTGTTCGTTCGTTCATTCGAGAACTAAATAGCAAAAACCACGAAGTAATCTTGAAATCGATAACCTCGTCCTCATCCGGGAAGAGAATGTACCTACGGCTAAGTGGGCAATGGGTCGTGTAAAGCAGCTTCCTCATCCAGGAAAGGATGGGTATGTGAAAGTTGTTACCGTCAAGACGAGCAACAATATCATCAGTGTCCAGTCAACAAGCTTGTGTACTTACCCGTAAATGAGGAGACCCCCGTCCGAATCCGTAACTCAGTGCGTGGATGAGTTGTCCCCACCACCAGTTCAACCTGAAGTTAAAAGACGCTCCCCGCGACTACGAAAACAGAAACCTTTCCAAGCCTTTTTCATGTCCGTTTTTCTAATGCGTTTGTTTGTATCACCCAGTGATAAAACTCAGCAAGTCAAATTGACGTCATATAATGTTACGCAATTTTTTACCAACCAAGAATTTTACTTCGATAAGATGTCAAACCTCCAAGTTTTCAAGGACGATTGGAAACTCATTGAGTTTTATAACATGTCCACGTTCTATGACGGAGTAAAGAAGTACATAACCCATTTGAAACTAACCGCCGATTGCATGAGCTCGCAATACGATAATGTCGTCTTACAATTAGAACATGAACTAAAGGAACTGGAGCATTATCATACTCTTCTAGTCATTAATAAACGGAGTGGGATACTTGGCAAATACCCTGTTTGGAGTATTGGATGAAAGTTTTGCTCAACAATACAAGCAGGACATAAAAAGATAACCACCCATGAAAATCATCTCCGACAGTTAGGTACTCAAGAATCAAACAATTGTATTGGAATCGGATTACAACATTCTGCGACGCAGCGAGGAGACAATTAACAAACAGTTCCATTTCATAAAGGAACGTCTTCGAAACGTCACTGTTGAAATCAATCAGGTGCGTCTGGACAACAGAATTGTGCTTTATATGTGACATCTTCCGCATTAGCCGCGAGTGTTATACTAGCAAATCTAATGCGCATTCAGCACACACTTATTGATACCGTGTCAGACATCAGCCACGGTCGTATTGACCCTTGCCCTTACCTTTTGTATCCTGAACAGCTGGCTCGTCAGATCACCATTATCTCCGGGCAACTGCAGGGCAATTTAATGACCCCTATTGAGTCAACAAACTTTTCCGACATGGACATGAACAAAATTATGAAAGCGTCAGCAACTTTATATGAAGGCTACGTAATTATAGAGATAAAGATTCCCCTGGTGAGCAACGAGATCTTCGAGTTAGACAGGAAAAGGGGTCGAATAACTTTCGCACAATTCCCAGCTCGCCATTTATTGCCTACAACATCCTCATCCTCATCGTACTGGGAATACATATATCTGATTTAACACCTGCATTCAATACAAATAAAGAAATTATTATTATTATGCGAGTAATTATAATTTATAATTGTAGTCTCTCGGCTCCGTAACGACGTATCGCTTCCTTTTCAGAGCGTTTTTTGTACCAGCGTAATTTTATAAAATCATGTAGGTAACACAAATATGAATTTCAGTACTCCCGGCCGAAATGCTATTGCTAGAAAAAAGTTCGTCTTGAGTTTTTCCACACGACCTCGGTGGATTCTCCTTAGCTGAATAAAAAAATCTCGTCTCCGCTTTGATCAAATGTGGTCTGCTAATATCCCTACTAAAAGGAAAACCTACGTCAGTGCGAAAGCCGTATCATCGAAATTTTTTTCTTCGAAAACCTTTCAACGATATCTCTATAATGCGACGGCTTGTTAAGTCGACATTTTGTTATTGCGATGCAGATGTAACGTAACATCGAAAAACTGTACTCCGAACGATTTTAAAGCGATAATATCATACTGCGAAGCCTTGTTCAATCGCAGTCTTGTTACTGCGCTAAGGTACGATTTTAAATACTTAAGGGCATCCAACTCGACATACAGTTTCACTGTTTTTCATACAACCGCTCTTACATGATTATGACGTTATTACACATTTTTCTTTAGATATTTTGGAAACACAGTATCTTGTGGATATTATCTAGGCTTCTATTAAAATCGATTTATAAATTTGCGTAAAACTAATCCGGTAAAGACCTCTAAAAATCTGCTTTCCTTTTTACAAAAACATTTAGGGGTTAAAAAAAAAACACATATTTCCTGGAACAAGTTTTGTTAATTGAAAAAAAAAAAAATATTGGAGTAAATCACGGAATTACTGAATGCTAACAGAGTTTTCAGGCATTATCTCTCTTTACGCGTTGCCTTTTCGTCGAACATTGCGTTTGATTGCTTTAGACGAAGTAACAAGCTTTTAATTTTAAACCATGCTGGATGTTGAAGATAGGCGAGTGAAAAAGGACCCTCATAACGTTTGTTTTTAGATTGTTTAACATTTTTATAAACGTAGAAAGCGTCACTGACATGAATATCAGTGTTTAAGATTATTGAAAGGTTCGTCTAATTTTCAGCTATAAATGATAGAAATTTAAGTAAATACGTTAACATAACCATATTAATCATTTTTATTTAATTAATAATTTGTGATAAATCAAAGGTACAACCACGTACAATCATACAAAGTAAATAATTTAAAAAAAAATAAGATACAACAGTATTGATAAATGAAAATTAACTACGCACGGTATATCTATACAAATTGTTTATAATTTGGTATTGTTTGCCAAACCTCTTAAAAACGTAAGTACATCTCG
This sequence comes from Mythimna vitellina, assembly GCA_949316375.1. Classification (NCBI taxonomy): domain Eukaryota; kingdom Metazoa; phylum Arthropoda; class Insecta; order Lepidoptera; family Noctuidae; genus Mythimna; species Mythimna vitellina. The sequence continues at coordinate 255,585 of OX438692.1, read as the reverse complement.
CTGGCCCCGGGCAATATAGCGGTAAACGCCGGTTACGCCCTTTTTAATGTTATTTGATTTTTGGCTTCTCTGAGTATCAGTCTATCACTCTTATTTTTTTCACTTTTTTAAAATTAATATTTCTTTAAAATAAATGACAATAACAGCTTTATTGCATGAAAAATTATCTTGAATCTCTATGAACCTTAACACAAAAAACCGGTGAACATCTTTACACTACATTTCTAAACAAAGAGTAACAGTAATAAATTTAACCGATGATACAGCTAAGCTTTGGCTATAAAATTTCCCTGAAGAAGGTGGTAATCGGCTGGTACGCTCGAGATCTAAAGCGGAAAATACGTCGTATTATATACTTATAGTCCTGAATCTCAGTGGTTGATGTATTTATAAAGTCGTTAAAGATGTTGCAATTGAAACAATAGCGTCTATAATTTGTATTATACATTTTTTCAATTATTTCATTAAATATTTATACCAATACAATTATTTTGAAAAGGTTAAATAGGTAAAGAAAATAGCTTTCATTTGACGTTTTGCACGCCTGTTTTGGATCACTGTACGCTGCACTATAAACAAATTAGCTTCTTTTATTTCTCCTGTAAAAACTGATTTTTGATATTACCGCTTTATTGCCCGGAGCCAGCGATCTATAGTGTGCCTTTTTTCGCATAGTTTCGAAAGTGCATGTGATCGATCTCTAAACGTTTTTCAGGGCGATGTCCTCGGAACACATTATAAGGCTTATTCAATGGCATGGTTGGTTGCAGTTTGCTCATTCATAATTTCCCGAATAGTTGCGTAAAGGCCATGTCGATTATTATTTCATAGGTGTCATCGAAGTAGCAGCCGTGTCTCGTTTTAATTTATTTTTAAATTATATTGATTGCAACAATGAAGCATTAGGAGCATGAGAGTTTTCAGTAATATTTTTAATTAAAGAATGTTGATCACGCAACACCAATAAAATTTCTCATTCACACTTTTGTTCAAGCAAAGGTGCTTAATATTCACTAATATTAGTATCTCACTACCACGCTTCGATTTTTATAGGATAACAGTCATTTTAAAAATTAACAAATATATCGGGGAACTTTTCGATAATACTAAACGACTAACACTATAAAAATGCAAATCAATCACATTTTATTTTTTGTCATTACAATTTTTAATCTAAAAGAAAAAATTAGAAAAATTTACAATTTTTTATTTAAAAAATGTGTATTAACGTCATAATCGCGTAAGAGCGGTTGTATGAAAGACAGTGAAACTGTATGTCGATTTTAATGCAGTAACGTAATTAAAAGTTAAGTATTCCTAAGTAACATAGCATCGCAGTAACAAGACGGCGATTGAACAAGGCTTCGCAGTATGATATTTTCACTTTAAAATCGTTCGCAGTAGTTTTTCGATGTAACGTTAAATCGCAATAACAAAATGTATAATAAAAAAAAATTCGATGATACGGCTTTCGCACTGACGTAGGTATTCCTTACTGAAGAGGGTATTTTTTTTTTCATAAATAGACTAAATAAAGCTACAAGTGGTTTTGTAAAAATATTTATTTACCTAACATATGTACAATTTTGCATTTAAGCCTCGCACATGAACATAAAAACATGATGCGGCACACATCTAGCACTGTCACTGGCGTCTATGAATGTCCGAGCGACTGTTGCGAAATATGATGCCGTCTACGTGTAGACAGTAGGTACAGTATACTGTAGTACAGTACTGTAACAATAAACGTGAAGGTAAAATTCGATTTTGTTTCAAACAGAGATACGTACATGAGAAATCACATCATGTCTCAATCAATAAAATCAAGAGGGTTGCTTCACATCTTATACAGAGCCCTCGCCCGACTAGCGCTACTACGCACGGGTGCAATCTGTGTCGTAGAGAAACTTGTCAAAACTTCGAGGTTTCTGTTCTATATCTTGTATTGTATAATAACTTTGATATTAATACCTATATAATACACATAAACCAACCTTCCGGACTTTTATAATTCAAATGATGGCAAAAACCGTAAACAGATCCAATCTAAGTGAATAAATGTCAAAAGAAAAATATATGAAACGTCTTCAAACCCAATCCGCGTTCATGAGATATTTTCTAAACACCTGCATGTAGCAGTTCACAGCTGCGAACGTACGCGCCTGCTGGTGCACCGGGGCCCACTGGTGCACTGGCGCTTACTGGTGCACTGAGGCCCACTGGTGCACCGGCGCTTACTGGATCACCGGCGCCCCCAGGTGCACCGGGCCCACTTGTGTACCGACACTCATTGGTGCACCGCCGCCCCCTGGTGCACCGGGCCCAATTGTGCACCGACACTCATTGGTGCACTGGCGCCCATTGGTGCACCGGCGCCCATTGGTGCACCGGTGCCCACTGGTGCACCGCCTGATGCAGTGTGTCGCAGTAGCCATGGCTACGGGATGCATCGACGCTCGTGCAAGATGCAGCAGTGGTCATGTCTGCGCTGGCCAAGTAGGCTTCAAGCAAATTTATTTGAAATCTTGGTTTACATTAGCGAGCAGCGTATAAAAATGTCTAGCAAATCACTTGTTTGTTTACGGAAAGTTGTACTCAACCTAGCTCTACCTACATGTCATAATGTTCTAGGGGGAAAATAAAATTGCCAGTTTCTTATTATCACGCTTAATATTTTTGATTATGTAAAAAGTGTCCGACATTATTCAGACGAGAATTTGTTACATAGATACTAATTAGCTACATAGCTGCCCTTTGTCCCGTGAGCCGCTCGCGCACGGCTCGGCTCTGCATGTCCGCCTTATAGACTACACTCGTGCACACTCTAAATTCGATTTACATTTAATGGAAGCAAATTTTTAGAGCGAAATGATTATAAAAATATTTAATGATCGTATGTGCATAATTGACAATTATTGTGTAACATATAAATTACATACCTTCGAGTTAATAGCTAAAGGAATTTAAAATACGTGCGAGCGGTTATCTTAGTTTAGGCTGGTATCTAGTATGTACCATAAACAATTGAGATGATGTTCATATTGTTTGGATTATTTCGTTATAATAATTCGCTTCCATCCGGTAGCACAGCAGTGTAGTGCAGTGAAGTCGCCTCGCAAGTGTAGCGCGCGAGCGGGAAAGGGGCACGCGCGGGCGGCGGTAGCGGGCCGCGCGCGGGCGGCGGACGCAAGAGGGGCACGCGCGCGGGCGGCGGGCGCGGGAGAGGGACGCGCGCGGGCGGCGGGCGCTGGCCGCTGGCGGGAGGCGCGGGCCGCGGGTGACACGTGCGCGGCTTCGACGCCGCTGCGCACTGTGCTGTACCCTAAACAATGTCATTTTTCATTTAATGTCCTATACATTTATTTACAATAATATAATTTTAATGGTTTTCCAATTATTCTTTTAATTTTTATTTTTTTGTAGCAGAAAAACGCCTCAATAATTAATTAACACACAAAGACGCAAGCTCTCACGGAGTCATTCGTCGTCAGGTATGATGATATCACATAAACATTGTAAGTCTAAAGTTTATCTATTATATTATACAGAGGTTTCCTAATTTACACATATGTACAGAGCGCGTCTCGTCGTGCAGTGGTCCAGCGGGCGGGGCCCGGGGCCCGGGGCCCGGGGCCCGGCGCCTAGCGCGCGGCGGGCTCGCTGCGCATGGGCGGGAAGTGCGCCGGGTCGCGCAGGTCGAAGGGGCCGCGCGCGGGGGCCGCCTCCAGCGCCGCGCCGAGCTCGCTGGCGCGCTCCGACTCTACGCAGCACACGCACACACTCAGCAGCCGCGCACAAAGCGCTGCAAGACTCATCGAGCGGGACCCAACGAGAATGCTACGTCAGTCTTACGTTGATTAAATTCTCCATCATTACTTATTGCTCGCTAGCCATATAGATAATTTTGGATATAGCGCTTCTTTGCTTGTATACGATTGATATTTTCATAACTAAACGTATTTTCACTCTCGTTATGTCCGCTTCCATATTCATTATATATTAACATACGAAGAATCCGACATTTATTTTTGTGATTAAATTATGTTCAGTAATTAGAGGTTAATATCAAATTCTGTAATTAATAAATTCATTAAAAAATAACCATGCCCAAATCTTCGTATGATATCATTAATAAAATTAGAATATTTCCATGTTTGAAACCAATCAACAGTTCGACATGTTCGGCAATGTGGATGTGCCGTATAAAGTATAATACAAAAGCTTATAAAACAACAGTAAAACACAAAACATCAATCACAATAGTGAGCTTGCCCTCCCGGAGCCTGCATGACGCGCGGCCGCGGAGCGCCTCTCTCCGGCGCGACACTCGTGTGACGTCACGTGCGCAACGCTTTGTTATCATGTGACACCGCGTCAACCTATTGCAGCGATCGTTCACATCTAATTATTTGTTATTACGATTGGCTGAGACTATCGCGGAGAAGGTCGCGTCGTATAAGGTCAAGGAAACCTCCCAATAGAGAAAGCTCGACGGCAGCGTAGTTCTTAGGTGCGAACTACAACGAATGTATCTAAGAATTGGTCACCGATCGACCCTCACTTGCTGCCGTCTCTCAACATAATGTGTACTCCGAAGCGTGCGTCACTAGAGACGCCGTTGCAGTCAGTGGGCACGCAGACAGTTCATATTCCATATCGACTGGCTGATTGTTTAATTACTTTTCAGCAGCGGACCACATCTGCTAACTTCATACGCTCAGCGGCAATAAATGTGGCCAAAGCCCTAAACGCAAACTTGTTCTTAAGCTTATTCTGATCTATGTATTTTTAATGAGAATAGCCAAGGCAAGTAGCTTTTTCAGCTGATTCGCAAGATAATTTCGCATTAATTTTTAAATTGACCAACATGGTGGGTTATACTTTGTTCCCAGAAATGTTTTTCCTGTCCATTTGCAGTTGTAAATCTTTCTTTTTTTATCACTGCAAAGATTATTACAATAACAGAAAGCGTACATGTTAAATATCTTTTCCACTCGGTTCCACTTGTTAACTGTCGAAGAACGATCTCAGTGTCACGAAGCTGTAACTCGCAATGCAGCTCGTAAATGGGGATATGTTGTGAAGGGATTTAAGACACTTACGACTTGGGACCTGCCAGAGGTTCCAAATGAATTGAGGATTCGGTCGAGCCGAATATTCAGTCAGTTTTCGAGCGAAACCGAAGCTCCAGCTGCAACCACCGGTTTTTTTTGTCATAACTAAACCTTCGGTCGGATACTCAGACATTATTAACTTAATCCGGTTAAAAAACGTCGCCCCACACTACTTCCTAGTGTGGGGCAACCTACAGTATAAAGGCACGTTGTGTCACCTATTCTCATTAAAATAATTACAAGGCTTTTGTTAATTCAACTAGTTCGCGTTTATGTCTTGGGCCACATTGACTGCCGATGAGGATATTTGACTCGATTGAGAGATTTCTGGAAGCGTTTCCGGGAATCACAGAAAAGCTAGAAACCTTAATGTATCCGATTTATTTTCTAAGCACAGCAGTAAGTGACATGACGCAGCGTGACGGCGGAGAGGAGCGCCCGGGCGCGCGCAGGCCCGGGGGGCGGTCGCCGCGGGAGGGGGGGGAGTACCTGTCATGTGCAGCGGGTCCCGGCCGCGCAGCGCGCCCGCGTAACTGTTGCTAGTGGAGAGCGCCGGCGCTGCGCGGGAACAACACGTTAGACTGGGGTCCTACCGCGCATACATACATATGTGCCGCCACCGCCACCGAGCGGGGACGCTGCCGAAGCGCGACGATGTCAACAAGACATTTACAAATCAAAAACACCGAGTAATTCGTTAAGTATCATCGTCCGAACTAAAATTATACTCAAACACTATATGTTGTGTTGTACACTTACTCTTGATTAATACATTTAGTAGATCACTTAAGGAATTTGAACCGTTTTTATTAATAAATGGCAGTGAAGTGAGATAGCATTTTATAAGCTATATTTGACTATAGCAATCCATTCTGTAATAAATATTTAAGCAAATGTGACGCTATTGTATACGAGTACTTTTCTCAATGACTACGCAAGCTACCTAGAGCTAGTATGTAACGAGGCAGAAGATAGTCGTCACTGGCTGCAAGATCATCATTTGAACGACAATACTTATCGAGTGTTCGGTGCTTTGGTTTAAGTCAAAACAATTAGGTCGCGTTTATGAAACAGAAATATATTAAATATACATAATATGCAGATATATCTTTACCTGTTCTGTACTGTGAAAACTTTGAGTAATTATCATGATCAATGATTAATAAATTTTGGTACCTAAACTAGTCCAGGATTCATGAATAAATATATAGGCAAGAGATTTATGGCGATTAGTTAATTATTACTCGCGGAATATTTTATGAACAAGATGTCATCTAACGACAGTCGTGATGTGTGACGATACCATTCGAATGTGGGCGGCGATGAGGAGGCGTGATCGTGTGAGTGCGGGCGACGGGACGGGAGCGGGGGGAGAAGCAATGTGCGGCCAGGGCGGCCCGGAGCGGGCGACTACGCCCGCCCGGGCCGCCGAGCCAGTTAGTGTGGGCGACCAGGCCCCGCGAGCTGCGGGCGAGTTACCTTCCAGTGGCCGCAGCGCTGGCCCCTCCAGGAACTGGTGCTGGCGCAGCAGCGCGCACTCGCCGCCCTCGGCCGCGTCCAGCGCGTACACGTACAGCACGCCCTGCGACGTCGCCACCAGCAGGCGCGGCGCGCGCGGCACGCTGCGGGCACGAGAGCGTTAGTGGGCTGGCGGGACTGAGGGGCTGCGGGGCTAGCGGGGGCGCGGCACTTACTTGGTGATGGCGGCCACGGCGCGGTAGCCCGTGTGCGGCAGGCGCGCGGCGGCGAAGGCGCGGCCCTGTGCCAGCACGTCGGCCACCTGCGCCGGCAGGTAGCCCGCGCCGGCCGTTACGGCGCTGGTGAGCCAGCCCATCCAGCCGGCCGGCTCGTCGTCCGGCCCGGCCGCCGGCTCGTCAGGCGCCGGCCCGGCCGCCGCCGCCTCGCCCAGCCGGAACACGTGCACGGTCTCCGTGTTGGACGTGGCGGCCAGGTAGGCGCCGCACGCGCTGAAGGCCAGGCACGCGATGGACACGCAGCGCTTGACGCCGCGCCGGAACTCGTAGAGGCGCGTGCGCTCGGGCACGGCGAACACGCGGATGACGGTGCCGCGCTCGGACGCCGTGGCCAGGCGCCGCCCGCACATGGACCACGCCAGCGCCGCCAGCGGGCTGTCGTGCGCGCTGATCACGCACTTCGCGTTCTGCGGACAGAGACGAGTTAGCACGGCGCGGAGCAGTAGCGGCGCGGCGGTATGCGGTACTCACCAGGTGCACGGCGTCGAAGATCTGCACCTCGCCCACGGCGCTGGAGCCGGGGTAGGCCACGTAGCAGTGGTCGACGCAGGGCGACAGCGCGCACAGGCCGCGCGGGTTGGGCGGCGTGTCGCGGATGGTGTGCAGGATCTTCATGTCGCGGATGTTGTGGATGTGCAGCGATTCCTCCAGGCACACGATCAGCCTCTGCAACAGACGCGCGGTTAGCGCGGGGAGCTGGGGGCGCTAGAGGGGGCGGGGAAGCTCACGGGTAGTCACTCACGGATCGGTTGAGCTTCACTGCAAGGATGGTGTTGCTGTAGCTGTAGTTACATATCTCGGTACCTTTCTTGTAATGGCACACTATCAGCTTTCTGTAAACAATATATAATAGACACGTATAAATTTATTCAGGAAATTAAACAGCCGTTGTAATTTTTTATTCTTTATTTAATAACTAAAACACCCAATCAAACTAGGTATACCTATAAAATAAAATTAAAGAACCATTCCTTTTTTCCCACAACTATCACACAACACCGTCTAGTCCCAAGCTAAGCACAGCTTGTGTCCTAAACATACTTATATACACTTCTCATCAAAAAAATGGAAACACTTCAGTTTTTTATGGTTTCTGTCCTAATTTAACACAAAAGAGTTTTCATTTCATGAAAAAAAATCACATGATTGTATAGCGAAAATTCAAAATTAGGATTTCATTTGTTTATCCTTTGAATGAAATGATTCACTGTTTTGAGACCAATGTGTGTTAAGAGTTGGAGTACATTACACAATACAACAAACAACAACACACAAACAATGTACACGTGTATTGTGTTACAATGTACAGGTATAATTTGATTTTGAACATCAACATTAGGATTTAAAAACCTCATATTATTAACTGTTAAACGACATTTATTCTTAAATATATTCAATTTTCTGATCATCCTTAGATACAAAACATAAACTTGCAAGGTGTTTCGATTTTTCTGATGAGAAGTGTATTTCTAAATACATACATATTATAGATAAATTACACCCAGACACAAAACAAATAAATGACCATGCTCATCACACAAACATTTTGCCTGACAGGGAATCGAACCCACGACTTCCGACACAGCAGTCAGGGCCACTAACCACTAGACCAGTCAAATTCAAAATTAAGTCAATCATTAGATTTAATAACATATAATCAACCTGAATGAAAACTTCCTTCTCTGCTTCAGTGTCTACTAAGAGCTTTAACGCCTCACGGTATTTCAAACAAACTGGCAATTCTATATACATGGAAATTATGAATAAACTGATTTTTAAATAATATTCCACAACTAATAATAAAATGGAAGTTGGTAAGCAAAGGTGCCAGGTAGCTAGGTCTAAAAAGCTAGTTACGAACATTTTCGAAAAAATCCCTTTACGAACATTTTCGATTCAATGAGAGGATGATTTTTTTACCACGCTGCGCTTAAAAACGGGGACCATAGACGTGGAAAAAAGGCTGCTATACTTTAAATGAGATTGGGGGGTCATGCCAACTGCATGCACGTTGACCGCTGGGCAAGTCTCCAAAAATAGGGGGGCTGAGGACGGACGACGCCGCTCCTGCCGACCTACAAGCCTACCGCTACAAGTAGTTAGAGGACGCCTTCAACAAACAGGGTTGGGTATATTTAGGGTAAATAAAAAAAATATAACTTGAAATAGATCTAACCGTCTCTCTAGAGGCTTCTTCGAATATGTTCCTACTATTTATTGTCTCAAGCTTACGCTGATGGAAGTCACAGAGATATTATTTTACCGATGAGAAATCACAATCGACATTATTACGACCAGTAAAATGATCGGGTATTTGCTCGTAACTCCAAAGAAACTAGTCTCTCAACTATTCGGCAGTCTTGCGTGGTCATCATGCAACATCAGTAATGGTGTACTGGGGGAGCGGTTGTAGCCCGGCTCCTGGGCTCTGAGGGAGATTCCTAGCCTTGCCGCAGTAAATTTATAAAGGAAAATTATCAGGTCAGGGAGAATTAAAAAAAATTAAACCACTTACTGTACGGCCGTTCTAACTTGGCGCCCGTGAACATAGGCTCTGCGAACTATAGCGCATGTACAGTCGTAAAAAAAACTGTTATTGACGTTATTTTTTTAAAACCTAAATACGAATAAAATTTTACTAATACAGGGACCAAGTACAAATAAAATAAATATTAAAACACTTTGAGACAGAAAGCTACAAAAATAACTTATGAATTAAAGAAACAAACCTAACACTACACAAAAAACTTAACAATGTATTAATAAAAACCAACGAAAACTTTTGTCACCGCCTGTGCTCAAGACAGAGACAGCGACACGAACACGACACTAATGCTAACGTGTGACTGAGACACATTACCGCGTCCCGAGCATTGCCGATTATGCACGAAGTTTTACGGAGTAAAGAAAAAGGGATGTCCAATATGCGTGTCTGTGGGTGTTGTTTAATCGATTACTTTTCAAATCGATTGAAATCTAATTATAAAAATATATTTTATTAAATTTTATAAGGAGGTTTACAATATTCTCAAACAGTCGTTATTGTAGTAGTCGTTTATAATTAACTGATATTTAACTAAATCATATCTTTCAACCAAGAAAATATAATATTAGTAGTTTTTTTTATTATTAAAGTCAAAATCTCGTTTACTAACGACAACATTTACTATGTTTGTAAATATATTTCGTTCAATATGTCATATAAACAAAAATCAATAAATTCCAAATCGATAAAAATCGATTGCGATATTTGATTGAATAAAGGGTCGATTGTGTTTGCATAGAGTCAATCTCTAGCTTACACCTCCGCCCCGCGCACGTCGCCTCATGCCACCATTTTGTTCCTAAAAAACGTTCGTGCGCAGCCTTCTGCGCAAACTTCAGGGCCGTCAAATTAAAACGGCCGTACTATACTTGTGTGCAATTAAAAAATTTATTTCACATCACCCAATGTGTGGGTACAAAAGTCACATTATAAAAGGTTGACACAAAATTCCTAAACCTTAACAGCAAAGTTAGTTCTCTAACCCACCTCGTCTCCGTACCGAGGTGTGTTACAGATCTAGCATGAGAATAAATCACAAACTCAAGATCGCTTGCGAAGGATCCGTGAGGTGAACCGTTGTGACTCCAGCTCAATCGTGTAAGTACAGAAATTCTAGGCCGTGCACAACATCTAAGATATAAAAATAGGGGATAAACCCAAGAGACACAAACCTATTTAATTCCTACTCTCTCTCTCTCTCGGGATATATTCTTCCTTAGATGTCTGCGTGTGAACTCGCGTCACGCAGCAAAAAGCAAGTCAAGCCACACACGAAAAACTACCTTCCTACCTCTCATCATAGTTTCTGACCACAGACTACAAATACATTCCACTGTTCAATTTTTAAGTTGATAACTTGGTGAATTAATTATTACTATATCTCAAATGTGGGAATGTTACTGCTTCTTTTTTTTGATTAACTCACTGTTATATTTTTATTAATGTTGCTTAATAACCGATTTGCAACGTCACAGAGTGTCCTATCACGAAGTGACCAAGTCCAAAAATGAATAATGGGGTGAAAACTTCAGCTGAAGTGTATCAACGCAGAGATGTTATAGAGATTCGATTCCGATTCCGAAAGGTCAGAACTTCCGATTGATTTTGCACTTGCAATTCTGATAAATTTAATAGGAAGTTATATCGGAGGTACAAACCAGAACCTCCCTTCCCTCGTGCCTTCTGTCGATTACTCTTTCACTTGTCATTTTGTCACTTGTATTTGGAATGTTGTGAGTTCGCGCTTCATTTATACCTACTAATCGAATTTTGGATTACTTTTATTAGGTAGTGTTTTATTTGACGTTTCTGCCTCCACCTCCGATTCCGAATTAGGTTCCGATATAATCACTTCTGTTACATCCCTAGAAGCTTTCTATTTCGCACCCGTTCCTTACTCTTACACAAGGTGGACGTTACAGAGATTAACATCACAGTTGCGCAGTGATGAAGTAGTTGGCTGCTGCGCTGCGTGTCGCAGGTTCGATTTGCGCACGAAACAAATATTTGTAAACACACACAACAGATAGATGTTCCAAGTCTGAGTGTCTTGTGTGGGTGAGTGTAGCGATATCTATGGCTCTACATATGAACTACGAAATCCTGCATCGCGCGATTTGAGCATATAAAACAGCCTGAAGTCATCTATTGGGCAATTTCCCACGGGCATAACACCCGTCTGGTCGGAGGATTCTCCCTTTAAACCGAGTTTTGCGGGACTTTACACTCTGTTCCGCATAGCTACAAATGAGTTTTCATGTTTGTGAACGCACCCACGATACAAGAATTATTCTTAGTGTGGGGCAACGTTAAAAAAAAAAGAGATGGCCTATGTAGTAGGGATTTGCTTCGGGTATTCCTACGGATGCAGGTAACTCAGTCCTAAAAATATATTATTGGCAGTTTATGTACACAACATATCGCATATCGACACACACAGCGTCGATTAGGTATTTATTTATTACTAGCCGTCCCCCGCGTCTTTGGTGCGTACTGCTCCGCTCCTCTCACGGAATTTCATCCAAATCCGTTTGCACGTGAAGGAGTAACCAACATCAAACACATATTCACATACTCTACTGTGGTACTGTGGGTGGGGCGAAAATAAAATATAACCGAACCAAAACGGACAAACGAAACTACATTAAACCGACGCAAACGTGGACCACGCCTGATTTGTACGCAGAAAGACGTCGCGTGGTGTGCATCTAATCTAGTTCTACAAACCTAGTTGCCATATAAAATGTATGGAGACCGACACGTCCAGATCGGCGTACAACGGCGTGGCAAACGTGTGCGCAGTGTAGTTCTACCTTAACTGACCTTTTGAATAAAATATTGAACATAAAACATCTATTGAAGTACAAATGTCACCGATATTTAAACCAGAGAAGAAGAAGCAAAGAGAAGGCGGAAATAAAAATCAGACGACTTGAGAATCACCTCCTTATCGTATGTATGGAACCTGTTCGTATGCTCATGAAATAATGATTGACTGCTGCTATAGCAGACTGGTTTGCAATAAACACAACTAATCATCCATCATTAATTAATTACACCGTGAACAAATCTCCACATCCCGCACGACACAGCAGCTGTTCATCCAACAGCCATGTAGCAACAACTGCACTTCAAACACTGCATCCTGTCAAACTGGTGACTTCTGCTTTATATATATGTATAGGAACACATTTGAGGCAGACAAAGCTTAGTGATAAGAAACCAACTGGACATCCGCAGACGGAAGTAAGTTTAAACATAGTATTTAGAAACAACTATGATAAAATAAAAAAAAAACTGTTGTTACTGAATACTACTATTTTTTGAGATTGCGACTTGAGCATCGACTTGTGCTCAAGTCTAAAGCGAACCTGTTCCCGGCTAGACAAAGAGACGGGATGCGGTGCGAGAGACGCGAAACAAGTGCTGAACGCCAAGTTCACGATCACGGCTCAAAACCGCGCGCACACAAATAGAGTGACCGTCACGAAAGCTCTTGATGACGACCGATGCTATTCTTGGTGGAGAGTTGTGCGACATATGGCGTTACCTGACAACTGCTACGCCTACCCTTTAAGGTTACTAGGACATCTACTTAACTAATAACCACATCTGTGCCACGGACCTCATTCCGTGACGGAAATTAGCAGAACCGCGGCTGAGCTACATAGCACGGAAAATCGCTCATGTTCGTAAACGATCGCCATGAAGATATTATGTACAAGTAGTACCAGTAGTAATTCTCACTAACTACACCAACCTTTGCGACTATTGCATTTAAAATACTGTCGTTAAATTAAGTACTTAGTGTAGAAATTGTTTGAGTATCGTGACCTTGATCAAGCACATGTGCAACATATCTACTCGCGTGTTGTAGATATTGTTTGTCTCTTTGTGGTGTGACAATAGAGACTTCCGTCGCCATATTTGCAGCTGTTCAGTTAACATAAAAATATTTCAGCAGGCAGTTTTACATTAAGTAATATTGTAAAAACCCTTAAGCCTAGTAATAGTTGCTTAGCAACATTATTTATTTTATTTAATCATTCCATTGTGACCTCTTTTCCCAATGACAATTTACTTATTATTCTGCCCCCTTCTTTTGAGCTGAGCAAATAATCCAATGACTTCACTATGACAGGGTGTGTCAAACTTTTACTGGTTAAAACCTCACCTGTGTCCTTCAGTTGCCCTCAGCCTCTGTGCATAATGCAGTTACTAAAGTAGTATTAGGCTTATCAATCAAATTGATAAGTAGCATATGGAAATGAGACATCAAGCAACATTTCTTAGAATAAAAACAACAAAAAAAAATGATAGTTAAAAAAGGTAAAGCAACAGTAATGAACAGATCATAATTATTAAGTGTTCATAATTCTAAATAACATAAAAAAGGTAACCTGGGAGCGGATACTGTGACAACAGCCACCAACGAGCTGCTGAAGAGACGGTCGACCAAGCAGGTCTCCTGACCTGAGCGACTAGCATAGATCTCCTCGATGCCATCATCGGGGGTCAGCGCAAACAGGTGGTAGCCACTGCTACTGCCCGCCACAAGAGACCTGGGTGACAAATCACAGTTGCTAAAATCACTGTACATCATCAATGTGTGAAGTTAGTTAAAATAATTTGTTTCTCATTAATTATGAAATATACTTAACTAAACTTAATTTTTCTTTATTGCAAAAGATAAGCAGCCTGAATAGAATATGAATGTTAACAATTTCAAGGACAGGGTTCCAGGGCACCATTTGACAATAGTAATTAGAAAGAAACCAGTAGTGTTATGACTAAAGTGATCCAATAAACCTAATTGCTAATTAATTGCCTTCCTCATCACATACATACTTACTTATCACATTGTGTTTTGGTAGTTATTACTGCAGTCATAGCTCTATAATTTATAATGCTGGAAATACGCTTGAAACAGGGTTTAGTATTCTGGCTGGGTCATGACTCATAACTCATATTTAGCTGTACCTGCTCAGTAGCCATCGCACTAGCCATGATTAGTTAACATTATCTATTGCAAGATCCACATGGTGATTATTGTTTAATATTATTATATAAACAAAGCCCAACTTTAATTAATAGACTGATCATGGCATTACCAGTTGGGCATACCAAACAAGCAAACAAACATAAGCAAATGGGCAGCTAAACTGCAACTCAAATTCATGAGGAAAATAAATATACCATGCTATGGCTGTTAAAAACAAAACAAGTTTTCTTTGTTTGTAAGTACATGACTAATTATTGTGCAATTAAACACAAGAGTCGATGGTGCTACCAGAGGCACGCTTGGCTGTACTCGGCGAGCGGCGACAGATCATGCCTCCAGAGAACACAAGCCTCGCTTGTGTGAGAGAGCTTGGCTTGTCCTCGGACGCCATGTTTGTTTACAGCCAATGCTACGGGAGAAGACATTACGAAACAGCTGGCAATGACATATTGCATCATCACGCTAACAACGAAACGCACTTGTAACAATATCGATGTTAATTCGTGATATTGTACCCTTTCGCAACCGCCGTTCGTGAAATTCTTGACAACGAACCTTATCCCCTGCTTAACATTACAAACAAGGTATCAATACGCCCCAGTCTATACTAGTATTTTCTGTTACTTACGTGCAATCTTGGTTGAATTGAACAAATATTCCTCCTGCATTTGAGCCCTCAGTGTTTTGACCTCCTCCCAAACTCATTGGAACGTTCGAAGCGTACAGATTGTTTTAAAAACTACGATCTACAAATAATGACACACACGCACGACAGTAACTTTAATGAAATACAAAATAATCACTCACTGAAATAAGTAAATACTTGAAACTAATTGTTCGTCACAAGAAGCAGAATTTTGACACAAAGAACGACCTTGCTGCTAAAAACAAGCCCCCTCCCGCACACTGCATTCATCGAAACGCCACAACGAAAACATCCGATTGTGTAAAATTTACTGTACTCTGTGCACTATGCACCTACTCTGTGGCATCATCAAGTTTGTCTACGGCCACCAAGGATCTTGTAATGGTGGGTTTACACGTGGGCCAAGTCTCGGCCAATCGCCATTGTTTAAACGGGGTTTCCCCGTTTACACAAAGGTCATGGATGACGATTGGCCGAAGCTGGGCCCACGTGTAAACGGGACATAATGTTGTCGTGTTGTATAACATTGTATAATCTACGGACTTAACAGAAAAGATGTGTACTGGAGCTATGAACATTAGGGCATGTTTACGGAGATGCGAGGCGTCGGTCACCACGTTTTACCCTGAACGACACTGCCTATATTTCAAGAAGCTAACGCATGTAATAACGTTCTCGGTAAACATTCTCATACAATGTTAAGTGTGCGCTGCCCAACGCAAATAGCGAGCGCACTGTTTACACATGCGTGCTCGCTATTCACCTCGTCGTTCGACGAAAAATTTATATAGTGAGCGCGCTGTTTGAAAGATTTTTTAAGAGACGAATAATTTAAATTTTTTTTTTTTGAAAGAGAGTAATAATTTAATGTCCAATTTAACTTGTTGTATAATTAAGGCCCTTGAAAGCAAAAGAATCGTTTCGTAAATGAGTAGTTGCATTTGTAGTTATGAAAAACCATATCATATGTCTTTTGCTGATTATAATAAAGGGGGTGTCTTTGTATTGTAATAAGACTGTATTGAGTATATAGAGTTGCCTGACAGAAAGCGCTTTGCAACATTTGTACAATTCTTCTGTTGGGAATAGTATTGGACGAAAAGTACTCACTTTCAACACGGCTCTTACTTATTATCATTCTTTTTATATTAAATAAGTAAATTTAAAGTAATAATAAAATAATTCTAAACTATAAAATAGAATAAACTGACAAGTTTAATTTTTCATAATAATAATTTGACAATGCCAGCAATTTAACACCATTCAATGTTGTTATGAAACAGTCACAGATCATACACATTATAGTTAATTTTACCATTGAAATGAAATGAAATTAAATAATTTATTTGCTAAGAACGTAGGTACATAAATATGGTGTTAAGTAAGAAAAGGATCCAAATATATTCTACCGTGAGGCTTGCAAAAATTGTATAGTTGAATTAATAATGAAATAATTTAAAAAACCAATTATTTAACAAATGTCAAATGATTAAAATAGTCAATAAAAATATAAATCATTCAATTTGTAAATTCATTAAGTGAATGTCAAAAATAAGTTCATAATTAGTCAATAACACAATAATAATAATAAATTAATTATTAGTCAATAATACATTGCCATTATTTGCCTCTTTATTCCATAGAGAATGACTTTTACATTTCATAAGATTATTTATAAATTACCATGCAGCATAAAATAACAAATATTCACAAATCAATGATTCATAATTAACATCTACATAACAATTTCTAAATAAATACAAAATTTACAAATTAATATAAAATTTCTAGATATTACATAAATAAATTTAAATTATTCAAAATTACAATAATTACAAAAAAAAACATTCAATATGGATGACCTTAACGAGTAAAGGCCTCCTCCATTTTGCTCCACATCTGTAGGTCTTTTGCTTTTAAGATCCAATTTTCACCTGCATTTCTAATTATTTCATCTACCCATTTTTCTTTTGGTCTACCTCTTTTCTTTTTGTTTGTTGGTCCTTGCCAAGTGGTTACTCTCTGTGTCCATTTATCCTTGTCCATTTGTGCAATATGGCATGCACATTTCCATTTTAGTTTTTTAGACTAATCTAAAGCATCTATTATTTTTGTTGTATTTCTTATTTCTGTATTCCTTTTTCTGTTTTCTTTGTATGTTTAGTATACTTCTTTCCATCACTCTCTGGCATACTTGTATTTTGTTTTTAATGTTATTTATTGTATGTTTGAAGAACATATGTTAGACAGGGTAGTAAGCATGAGTCCATTACTTTTTTCTTGAGTTTTATAGGTATTTTTGATGTTATGGTTTTTTTATTGCTCCAGAATTTAAACCTGTCTTTTAGCTTCATCTTCGTGTCTAGTCTTGGAGAAAGATACTTGTTGTCCTAGGTAAACATAGCTCTGAATGCATTCTAATGTATTGCTATTGACTCTTATTGGTTCCTGTATTGTGGTGGTTTGTCGTGACTTTACTCTTGGTAGCAATTCATCATTCATCATCATCATTTCAGCCGAAAGACGTCCACTGTTGGACATAGGCCTCCCCCAAATGCCGCCACAATGACCGGTCCTGTGCGTCTCGCATCCATCGAATTCCCGCGACCCTCACCAGGTCATCGGTCCACCTTGTGGGAGGCCTTCCAACGCTGCGTTTTCCGGTACGTGGTCGCCATTCCAGAACCTTTCGTCCCCATCGACCATCTGTTCTGCGAGCAATGAGCCCTGCCCTGGTAGCAATTAGTTCTAGGCATAGGCCAAGATAGCTTATTGTTTGTCTCATTTAATTCCTTAATCGTTTTATGTAACTGAGATGCTGTTTCAGAGAAGAGTATGATGTCATCCGCAAATCGAAGATAACTGAGGAGTTTTCCATTTATTTATATTAATACCTTTCTTTTCCCAGTTTACAATTTTTATTATACTTTGGAGTACAGCTATAACAGTTCTAGGCGACAAGGGGTCACCCTGCCTGACGCCTCATCGACGCATAGCTTTCCACGACTTTTATAAGTTCTACAGTCTCTGATGGTACATCGCACTCGTGTAAAGCTTTCCATATGCTTTTATGCAATATAGAGTCGAAGGCTTTGGCGTAGTCTATAAATGCCAGATAGAGTGGTCTGTTGTATTTCCGAACGTGAGGAAGTAGTGTTATGCCTCGTTTACACGTGAGTCCAGCCCCGGACAATTGATCGCTATCCAAAGCTATTGTGTAAACGGAGAAACCCCGTTTCAACAATGGCGGTTGGCCGAGGTTGGGCCCACGTGTTCATTAAAATGTAAGACTGCTTTTTTTATTTTTAATGCCCCGTTTACACGTGAGCCCAGCCTCGGCCAACGTCCAAAGCACCTAATCTTCACCAACGCTTGGTTGCCATTTACACGCTGGCGAGGGCGTCAGTCTGTTATGGAAAGGCAAGCGCGGTAGACGATGACAACGTCTACCATACTGTGCTGGTTTTTACTTTTCGCTTAACATAATTTTTACCAACTTCAAAAAGGAGGTTATAATACGTTCGACTGTATGTTTTTTTATGTATGTTTTCCAATTTCTCGGTCAGTTATGGATCGGTTTTGTTTTGTTTAAAGAACGTGTAAACCTACTTTCGAATTTGTTTCATAGAAATATTATCATGATCTGATAGCAGCATAGCAGATCATAAAAAGTAGTTACTGAAACTCCGTAATAAAAAACTGTACCTATGTACCTATTCTTATTTTAGATTTGAATTGTTTAAATCATGCTGTGGCTTCCAGTAATTTTGGAAGTGCGCTAATTTAAAACTTAAATGTATTAAACACTTATATTTGTGTGTTCCTCCTTTGTTGGAGGCCCTTAATAAATAAATATAAAAAACAATGTATCTCAATCATGACAAAAAACCACGTGCTTTTTTTTATAACTTAAATATCGAAGAGACAAAACAAAACTAATATAAAAATACCGACTTCCGACGTTAAAGTTATTTTACAGTATTTGATTTTTTTTACTTTTGAGTTGGTTGATTTGTACAACCTTGTAGCCAGAATTATCCATCAGCAACTTGCTCTGAAATACTCTCTTGTAAATGATGATAATGATAAATGATGAAGATATTTATTTTGCAAATACGTTTTTTAACCGACTTCTAAAAAAGGAGGAGGTTCTCAATTCGGATGTTTGTATTTCTTTTTTTTTATGTTGTTCGCGCATAACTTCGTCGCTTGTCAACCGATTTGAAAAATTCTTTGTTTGTTGGAAAGGGGAATGATCCCAAAGTCACCAAGTCGGGATCCGATGATGGAATCATGGCGAAATCGAGGGAACTCCTCAAATATTATAGGCAACAATATAGTGATTTTGGTATTGTCATTGAGAACTTAAGCATTTATAGTCAAAAATTAACATTTGATGAAGTGGAACTGATGAAGAAGACCAGATATGGTCAATGGAACTTCTTACTCGCATAGATATCAAAATAAAGATAGTTAAGCGCCTATGACAATACAAATAAATGAATGGTTCTGAATAGTTACGTTGAAAATAGTATCATCGAGGTGATGATGATGATGGAGCAGGAACGTAGACACTGGAACTCCTTAATTAATCAATGTTACCTGGCCGTGTTTGGGCTTATTAGAATTGTCATGTGATGCACTTTGGCTATAAGATACTATCAAACTGATCTGATGATGGAGCTGGAAGGTTGAAGGTAGACACAGGAACTTCATTAAAAAAAAATGTGACCTAGCAGTGTTTGGGTTAATTGCAATTCGGTATTAAATAAGATACAAATAATACCGAGAAACACCGACTTCCGAAATTAAAGTTATTTTGATTCTTTTAGTGTTTTTTTTTTAAAGAAGTCGGTTTTCTTTTTTTGTAAAAAGTTTTTTTAAAAACACTTTTACGCGTCAATTTTTTTTGTCAATTTAAACTAGATGAAGCCGGTGTTTCCTAGCTGACTACCCTGAGAAGAAATACCGAAACAAACTCAGGGGTCAAAGTCTCTTTTAAAGTCTATACAGCAAACATGTAATGGTCAAACCAAATGAGAAAAATGCAGGTTGGGAGTCTGAGATGGTCTTTTGAAAAAAGAACCACCCAGTTCTGAGCGGACCTGTCCAGTCAATGCAAGCATTTTTCAGTATTCGTGTAGCTCAACTCAGAACTACTAAGTTAGAGTCCTCAGAACTCAACTCAACGGAGACGCCAGATGCGGAGTGGCTTAGGACCTCGAGGCCCACCGGCCTCTGATAAGGTCCCAGTTCCCGGTGGAAGTTTGCAGCGCAAGCGACGGATGCAATCCATCAGTGAGAACGTCATGCGCTCATACTAACTAAACTACAGAGGAAGGAAACAATCTGACCGCGTACCGTGGTCGGATGATCTCTTTGTTTCAGGTGGTTTAGCCAGCCGTCAACGTTTCGTTCCAACGACTGTCGGATCAGGTGCGGGTCATCCAGCGTAATCGTATGTTGGACGATACTGTACTTGATTGCCTCCTTGATTGACGCTTTTGCCAGGCTCTTCACAGGCCCGATGTAGTTGCGTTTCGGTGACCTCTTTGGGGAAACCGAAGGTTTTATCTGTGCGATTATGGACGAAGTTATCACGACGAATAAATACCAGAGATTTATTGTGAAGGACGGCACGGATTACACCTGTCGGGCATGTTACCGTCCAAACTCCGTTTAAACAATGGCGATTGGCCGAGCCTTGGCCCAAGTGTAAACGAACCATAAAGCTAATGCCTCGTTTACATGTGTGCTCAACCTCGGCCAATCGCGCATCGCCATGGTTCCGTTTACTAAATTGCTAAGTGTGTCGATTGGCCGAGGCTGGGCCCACGTGTAAATGGGGCATAACGCTTTAGCAAAAATCTTTTTTTTTTTAGTCAGTGGGCAGTCAAGTGGTTGTGTGTGGTTGTGTGTGGTTGTGTAACTTTACATACTCTTTGGTTGTGTATAGTCTGTGAGTGGTTGTTTGTTTTGTTTTTTGATCCACCTGTTGTCTACAAAAATTAATGAAATTATGTGAAATAAAATAATTGTCTCGCAATAGTATAGTCGAATAAAGTTGAATTTATAGTGGGTGGACAGAAAGTGGCAAAATAATAAAACCTTCAAAACCGGACTCCACATTAGAACCTAACCTACAATCAGTGCATGAGAAAATAATAACTTATTTATTTACTCTGTGAAGTTTTTAGCTAGAGCGTCATCTAAAATGGGTCGTAAAATACCAGCAAAGAAACATCGTGGCGTTAAAGATCCCTTGGTGCAGCAAGCTAAGCGCTTAGCAAGGTATGAGTATAGTCTTAGTAGGCACGGAGTTATCACAGTCTACTCGATTGTATCTTTATGTATTTATTGGATTTATGCTCTCTTTTTTACATATTTCCTTAACCATACATGTTCGTACTATACATATTTTAAAACAAAGTCCACTAACATATCTGTCTGTTAGTACGTCATAAATCGAAAACTACTGAACGATTTTTCATCTGGTTTTAATCAACAACAAGGCAACAATACAGACTGACGAATTCAAGATGAAGGTTTAGGTGTATAATATAGGGCCCGCATTAATAAACGTTCCTCAGCCCAAGATCTCGTGTCGATACCAAGCTTGAAATCCTGATCGTATTAATAAACGAGATTCACAAGCTCAAGCTCAAGTTACAGCTTAGGTTTATCTCATCAGCCGAGTCTTGACTAATTAACCTTTTGACTACCGTAATTAGAGACACAATAGAAAGACAATGAGAGGGGAAACGCCAGCATTCACTTGGGTTTAATGAATTAATAAACGAAACTTAACACTTAAGTTTACAAAAATCTGTTTACTTGAGATGCTAGATTATGAGTGCAGATTGACCAGGACTTGAGGTTGTAATAAGCATAGTGCTAAACATGGAGTTTGTAAATATTTTAAGTCAAATGAATTATTACGATAAAATAGAGTACTATGATGCTATTTTGTGGTCTTTGCAATATTGTTTTATCAAAAATGTGTACTCCATATACACATTTTTGATCCTCAAATCCTTTTGAATTGTTAAGTAAAGATTTCAAAAAAGGATTTGGATTTGTTCGAGATTCAGTGTTTTTACGTATTAGTCTCATTAATAAGACCCATTAGTGAAATACATTAAGTAAGAGCTATTTGAGGACACACCATCGGTGTTCTTATTTTCCTTATATTTTTTATAGTTTCAAAAAATATATTGTTTTAGGTATTTAGTCTGTATATTATGTACTTAATCTTACAATACAGATACAATAGCAGTAACCCTTACATGACGAATTTTGTTTTAAGCTTCATTCAATATGACACAATCGTTTACGTTAGCATAGCTTGAGTACAGCACATTGAGGAGCTGATCTTGGTAACTGTGATTCTGCACTCATGTGTTCACCATGTTTTGACATCACAAAATCGGGGATCAAACGATATCGCACGTGAGGATGGAGTTGAGCACTGTTTATTAATACGGGCCTAGGACACCCTAAGTTATGAATAGAATCAAATATATACTATTTATTTATATTAGTGAGGGATGAACTACTTGCGACTAAGATTTATTTGAGTTCTGGTCACCCTACAAGCATTCCAAGAAATTTGCAAGTCGCTAATTATTGATAATCCTAGGTTAATAAAATCAATTTTCCTTTAGTTCTTAAATACTGATAAGTTAATTATAGTTATTCTTTGGGCACTAGCATAAATATTTGTTTAAGATTTACTGTTAAATGTAACTATTTTGTGTAAAAGATGAAATAAAGATTATTATTATTATTCCTTGGGTAGTGCTAAATAAACTGTAAATGCAGTGATGGGCCATGGCATTGGCTGTGGATCTAAAAGTTACCACCCAAGACAAAGGCATGCTACCAATTAATCTGTCGTGTAGTCCAATTTTAGTATATGTACTGCCAAAGTGAGTACCATCGTGATCTGGCATGATGTCTGGTGAAGCCTCAGCAGTTGTGTTGCGATATATGTTGGGTAAGATGCACCAGTTGTTGTTGTGTCTGATTTTTGATTGTGGAGGGTAGCAGGATCCGAAGCTAGGTGCTCTGCTGGCCGACCGTATGTAGTTGGAGGTTCAAGTAGTGTGACAGCCACACACCAAAGGCCAACTGCAAAAAATCCCAGGGTAGCACCATCGTACCGGTTTGGTAACTAGACAAGAGGACCCGATGGCGATCCCTGGGGGGTCCAGGCATCCCCGCAGTCTCCAGATCAACCCCTTTGGCGCAGCAACTCTAGTTGTGTTGTTGGGCTTACATCGTATCACTTTGCTCAACTGCCATCTTCCATCCTCACTCTTCTTATTCAATTAACAAAAAGATGATGTAGATTTTGTTTTTCTCCTTTCCTAGTAGGGCTGAGCGAGAGGGCGTGTCAGACTTTTACTGACTAAAACTCACTCCTGTTCCTTCTTTGCCTTTGTTCCAGGGCCCTGGGGTTCACTTTCGCACAACCCATGGCCCCAGTAGGCTTCGATCCTGCTGGGCTCCTACGATTTGCCGAAATCTCATTGAAGCGCGCGTGGAACACTATGCACCGTCGATGACTTGGTCCGAACGGTTACCGGACGGTCGGACGGCGAGCTACCCATTGCTTGCATCCCGCGCCGGTGCCGGAAATCAGAATCAGAATCTCGGCGGCTGGGGCGTGCGTGCACGTGCTGCCTCCTCCTTTGCTAGCATTACTGCTTCGCAGAAGGAAGCGATCGCCTGCCACTCCTCGTCGCTCCGGACCATGGCCTGTAGCAAAGCCCTGCGCGAGAGATAGCTGCCGCCTATCGCTCCCACGAGGACACGGCGGTGCTCTGCTCAGGCTAGGCACGTCTCTACCGTATGCTCCTCCGTGTCCTCTGGGCGGTCCACACAATTGTGGCACCCGGGGCGTTTCGTCAGCACGAATCCGGTGCAGGAACTTCCCGATCTTACCATGTCTGGTGCGAAGACCCGTGCGAAGGTGTGACGGGGCGATCGTTCTAAATACAATACGATTGAACTTGAACTTCTGCTTCTAGTAACGAGACATAGTAATTAACTAATCAATTGCATATTTGTTTTATTTTAGTTTAAAAGGCAAAATCAATGCTCCACCAAAGGACCCTGATGAACAACCTGTGCCGAAGTCACTCACTAGGCTTTTTGCGTTTCGGGATCCTGATAATAGAAAAAGTATAACAAAGAAGAAAAATGACACTACCCGACGGCAGCTGCAAGGCAATGGTTAGTTATTGTGTCGTCATGCTCATCCGTGTGTTAGCTGTACTCAGTAAATAGGTTGAGAGGCTTGTTTTCACAGATGTCGAGGCCTTTCGCGACATTGAAACAAAAGTCTACCGCTGTACAAATTATTTCATATGATAAAACGTTCCATTAAATAGCAAGGTACAATGCTTAGTTATTATATTAATATGTTGACCCTTTGTTTTAAGAAGAACGTTATAAGCAAGTTTATGTGTTTGTAAAAAGGGGTTGTTCCTTTCGCAATTATATACTATTATTATTATATATTTATGATAATATGGTAATGGAACTATTCTAATAGATTAGTTGTATGAATAACAAATCATACATAATTTTTAGAAAGATATAGTCATTAGTACTTTTTAATTAAAGGGAGTGAAAACCTGTTCCAGAAAAAAACGCAAATGGTCGCTTACGATGTAGGTATATCCCAAAAAGGCTTGATATTTTAGACATTAAAATAAGAAATCCCTGTTTCGTGCTATATAATGGTACGTTTCATAATAATTATAAGAAACTTGCTTTTACCCGCGGCTTCACTTCCGTCAACTGACTACTCTATCCTATCCTAGCCTACTCTACTCCCCTGTACTCCACTTTACCCCACTCTACCCTACTCTACCCTACTCTACCCTACATTTGTTACTTACCCTACACTACCCTAATATGTTACCTACCCTACGCTACCTACCCTACGCTACCTACCCTACGCTACCTACCCTACGCTACCTACCCTACTCTACCTACCCTACGCTACCTACCCTACGCTACCTACCCAACGCTACCTACCCTACGCTACCTTCCCTACGCTACCTACCCTACGCTGCCTACCCTACGCTACCTACCCTACGCTACCAACCCTACGCTACCTACTAAGTAAGGTAGAGCAGGCTCTACCTTACTTAGTTACCAATGACCTTACAATCCATAAACGCCTCATGCTTGAACTAGCGCACCAAAACAATTCTGTCAACTGGTTGAGGTACGAGGGAGCGGGGCATTCTGATTGGTCCGACCATAGTCAGTACGGCATACTAGGGATGATATACGTATATAGGGCTTGGGATTGACCTGCTCCAGTACGAACTACAACTGTTATTTTTCTCTTTTGTTTTTATTTTCAATTGGGCTTTTTATTATTATTATTTTACAATTTGATCATCATCATCATCTTCCTGCCATTGTCCCATCTTATTTGGGGTCGGTGCAACACGTTTTTTTCTTCCATTCTATCCTGTCAACCGTCATACTATCACTAACTTCCTTTTCTTTCATATCACTGTTCACACAATCCATCCATCTTTTCTTTGGCCTCCCTCTCCCTCTCCACCCGTCCACATGTATACTCATAACTATTTTAAAATTTGATATTTTTTTTATATTAATATTTGACATCAATATTTACTAAGTAAATTACATTTTGTAAATTATATATTTCCTTTTATTATTGTGAACGTGAGAACAATGTCGATTGCTTTTTTTTCCTTTTCAGTAATTTTAACGTATGTCTGGTCTGGCAATTTTATAATATTCAGCGGCCTACCCAAAATGTCCTTTCCTTGGTATTGTACGTCAAGTCGTTGAGCTCCTTAGTAGTCCTGGGTTGAGCTTTACGAATACTGACAAATGCTTGCACTGACTGGACAGGTCCACTTAAATCTGTATGGTTCTTTCTTCAAAAGACCATCTCAGACAAATCTGCATGGTTCTCATGTGATTTGACCATTACATATAAACTGTATGGACTTTAAAAGAGACTTTGACCCCTGAGTTTGTTTCGGTGTTTCTTCTCAGGGTAGTCAGCTAGGCCGGCCTCATCTAGTTTAAAATGAAGAAAAAAATTTTTTTTTAAACCTACTTACAAAATAAATATCATTTATCATCATAGGTTTAACCCTAAGTCACGAAAGTATCGATATATTTTTGAAGTGAAAACTTCTTTAGCGGCGTTGAGCACTTTTTCTGTAATGGGTATAAAATCTTAAACTCGCGTCAGGACACGTGACCTGATCGAAAAACCGTAAGACGGCCACCAGTCAAATTTTCTCATTCGATTTTGAACTTAACCTTCAACATTTTATGGTTTAAAATCATTCAAAGAAATTTTTAAATGTTTCCAATCAACTTTGAACCTAATGCTTTAGGGATAAAGCCAAAGAGATTTAAAGAGATACAATAGAGCGGCTATCAGAAAAAATGTCTTAGAAAAACTGTCATCCTATGGCTCAGTGACGCCATCTGGCTTGGAATAGCAAACAAGCGAATTAAATTTGTCAAAATTTATAATGATTTAACTATCGCTCGATAGGTGGCCAGGGGCCTTACCATGATAATGTTAAAATGATAGTCGTACGAGCGAAAGAGAGTGATAGAGCTATACACCCTATATAGCTCCATCCTTTTAACAGACCGATTGAGTTCGAAAAATTTATCACGTTATAAGCTCGTGGTAGAGCCTCGGTGTGTGATAATGGAAAGGTTAAGCTTTTCAGCAATAGATGGCGTTAACACAAAATCCGAAAATGTTCTGGAACTATTTATAAAAATTATTGAATTCTAATTAAATGTTTCGTAAATACCAAAAATATTTACGAAAATAAACCGAAGTTAGGTCCAGTCATTTTACCATAGCAAGATTTACAATAGTGTAATGCGTAGTTCGGCATATTTTCACAGAAAATGATTTTCTTTTAGTGCATAGAACGGATACAAACACGACTTGACGTGTAGGTGTGTCATACTAGACTGATTGACTTACGACCAACGTGGAATAAGGATCGGATCACGATTTTGTTCGCTATGTCCGGTCTATTGGTAGTATATATTGAATGTCTTTGGATAAAGCTGACTGCTAAAATCTATTAAATAAATTGCCACCCGCCGCGCGCCGGCGCAGCGCCGCGAAACCTAGTCCTCTGGCTATCTTCATCGTCCTTAAGATTGTGATAGAACCGTGGTCTTTGGGGGATTCGCACCGTGCTAACTACGAAGGCAATTTACGTGCTATTTACAAACGTTACGTACCTGTAGGTATGTTAGTGTAGCTAAAATTCCGTATTTCCTTGCAATTTTATTGATTGACGCATAATGACAAGAGATTCTAAAATCAATAAGACAGTGTTGTCTTTGAGTTTGCAGCTTTCTTAGTATCTAGTAGCTATTAAAAGTACTTGTGAAGGCTTTTAAGATGCAAGCACAATCATGATAATAAAATAAAAAAGGAAATCGTTCAATCGCAATAAGTACCTTCCGAGTATTAAATTGCTAAACATTTTCACTAAGGCGTTTGTTGTTTGGTAAAATAAAGTTCAGTTTATTTAAATCTGCTTTAAAAATAATTTGATTACAAGTATTTACAAGTAAGTTAAAAAGCACGAGTGTTATTGGTATAGGAAACCGATAAATTCTCAGCTAATTCTGTAGTAAGATCGAATGTGACGTTCCTGCTTACGTGCTTACTAAGCGCCTGTGAAAAGATGTATCGCACACATTTTTATGTGCGACAGATTACTTCCACACTTTTAATTACAAATTCTTTAGGCAGGATTCAATGATAACATAACATCCTGTAATCCCCGAAGGCTCAGGCAGGGGTGCACCGAATAGTACACCCACATTTCGCAAGTTATGTTTTAAGTCTTTTTATTCATTTATTTTTGTAATCACTGGGATTACAAAAATAAATTGACATTTTTACTTGAATCTGCAAGAAGTTAAGACTTTAGTTTTTAAATGAATGAATTAAACTTGCGGTATCACAACAATCCGCAGTCTAAACTTATGTGTGTAATATCGAAATTGTCAATGATATTATAAAGGGAAGATACGCTACGTTCATACTGAGCGGTGTCCAGAAATTGTTGCGTTGTTATTACAAATGTACTTACATGTAGGTGTATAGTCATTTTCAACTACGACTGCGATAGATAATACGGAACGTATGGTACAGAAAGAGATAGCTATCTGTAGTGTGTTGCGCTTGAAGTACACTAGTGAATCATAGAGTATGCGGATTTGCCACAGATGGGACGTTGGATATAAGCATAGGCATTGGATGTAATGTATTACATTGATAATGATGTATTAAATAAAACAAAAAACAGAATTGTTAATTATTTATTCACAAACTTAGACTAAGATACAATAATAAAAATAAAAAATGAAACTTGAGTTGGCAGTTAAGATTTTCATTATTATTTATTTACCCTCAAATAAGTTTAATTTATTTCTTTTTTGTCTTTTTGACATGCTTTTAATGGATGGGTTATTTTTGTGCTCATGATGCAAACGGACATTCAGATACTTTTGTATTATAGCTCGAATTAGTTGCAGTCTATGATTGAGTATAGGGGTTTGATTCATAGAATGTTCAAACAAAATATCGAATACATTGGACTGCAAAAAATGTTTTAAAATGTTGTATTGTAATCGCTTAAAGTCATGTGAATTTCTAAAATAGGGACCATTTTCTATGATGAATTTCTTTAAAATATCTTCTGATTTTAAACACACTAAAAAAACATCATGCGATGCAAAACACAAACCACCCATATCTTTAAGAGTGACGAGTTTATGAAACCATAATTTTTCATTCGTGAATAAGGAGGAACGACACTCTTCACATTTTAAACTTCCACAAAGTTTTCTAGATACCCAGCCTGAAATATATCCTATTATTTGTTCTACATTACACGAGCGATGATCGTTATTAAGTAAATCTGTCATAATAGACACGTTTTCTTCCGATTTTTTATCACTTTCCAAGTTAATAAGCTCATCCATAACCCAATTTTCATCAAGAACCCGTCCGTCGCACGTGTTATTTATGTTTTTGACTGCTGATGAGCAATTTAGAATCGGAAAATATTCTACCGGAATACAATTACCTGTAAAGGCAGATCGCAATTCCAAATGATTGAACATTTTTTTATAAATTCCTTTGAATTGGATTGTATTTGGGTTATTATTATACCCTCCATGTCGACGTATGTCCCCGAACATTATTTCAATGTGGTCTTGACTTAACCTATATGTAGAAATGTAGCTCAGTCTTTTCTCATCTTGAACAAGAGATGTATATAAATATTTAAGGCTTTCGATACAAATCAAAAATCCTAAAAAACCGGTTTTAGATTTACATTGCACGAGTTTCTTTTTAGTTATTTTCATAAATACATGTCCACGTCGGGTAATTCTGTTTTTATTGTAAATACGCAATTCAAGTATGTATTTTTTAGCTTTTTCTAGAAAAGCAAATATTTCTTTTGCATTACCTGAACTAACAGGCTTTTTAAAACCAAATTTGTCACGAGCTCTCGAATTTAAAATGTCGAACAAGTCATTAAATAATATTATGAAGTCTTTAGTGGGACCCGAATCTTTAAAATTTGATGGACGAAGTGTATCTTCGCAAAGCTGCAAAGCATTTGCGACACTTCTACTTAAAAGTTGTGTGGCTAACTTGACTTTCATAATTTCATTGCGAAAATTTAAGTGCCGTTGTGTAAGTCGGTTGGCAAAATTTAAACCCTGGTCTGTCTGCAGTTTGTTAAGATTTTTTAATAGTTGCCACCTTATCTCTTTATTTTCATTATTAAAAATAACTGACTTCGCTTCAAAAGTGTTGCGTACCAATTTAATCATGTGGCATGGATCTAGGAAAACTGCAACTTCTTTATTGGTTTCAGGATGTTTAAATGTAGTTTTTAAGTTATCAATAACGTTCAGTTTACAGCCTAGAACCGCTGCAGTAGACAAGTTAGCCGCACAACCATCGAAAGTCAAACTTACTATGTCAACGCCTGCTGCATGACTATGTCTTAAACAATCAATTATTAAAGTAGCTCTCGTCTCCGATGATAATCCTTTGACAAAAAAATAAGCTACAGGAATTTTCCAGTTTTCACTTAAACATACTAAAATAAAAACAAATGCTTCTGTTGCAATTTCTTTGTTTTCCGAAGGTCCAGAACCATAATTTACTAATCCCTCTGTATTTTTGCCTGTCCATTGAGTTTGATGTCTAAGAGCCATTTCGTCTACAATCAGGCCACAAATAATTTTCTTTCTAGATAAATTACTTTTTTGTTTTAAAATATCAAATGCTTGTTTTGTAAAACCTGGCAACATTGAACTATTTTGGTACCATTTAGCCAAAACACGGGGATGAGGCAGGGCAGTATGGAATACCCGCCTGACGTATTTATACGCCGCTGAGGAGTAGTAGTTTAAGGTTAACGCAAATTTGCGAAGCGCTGCTGGGTATTTCTTCCTAAAATTTTTCTTAGACTTTTTTATTTGCAATATTCTGTTAAATAAGTTTAATGGTTCTGCTTTTAGGTTAAGATCCGAAAATTGCTGTTCCGTGAGATAATTCTTTCTTTTCAAATCCTTTAAAATGTTTTTCATGCTTGTTATTCTTTTTTTTAATCTGCTGTTTTGGATTTTAAGAGCATTATTCTTTTTCTGTAACATTTTTTTTTCAACAACTAATTTACGAACTCGCGTCTTAAGCTTTGCTTTTCTGGGGGTGTCGAACACTGAATCCATGTCGGATATATCAACATGGTCCAGACTGGTAGGTGAGCGAAATTGTGGAACATCATCATTGTCCTGAAATAGAATAAATTCTCTTAATTGAGACGGTAATTATAAATGATATTTGTAATTAATTGACCAAGATTGAATGCACGGATCACGTAATTACATAAGTTACGACCATTTTTTTTCTTGTTGTGAAAATAATGAACTATCGTAATATTTTAAAAAAATAATTTTACCGGGGCTATCACAGGTACTGCAGTTTTTTTCAGACGCATGTAGCCTTTGGAAGTAGTATATTTATCTTCATTTTTAAAATGTTCTGAACAAATTGTACTACTTTTTGTAGGCATCCAGTTATATTCACTTCTTTCCGCCTGAACTATGCTGACCCATTTATGTTTTATAAAATCATCACTAGGAAATCTGGAAGATAACAAAAACATAATAAAAAATAAATGTTTTATCTAAGATACATACCTTCTAATCGAGTAATAAAATAATATTGAATAGCCCGCTATTACTAATTTAATTACATATTATTATTAGAAAGACGCTAACAAACTAACTCAAGCGGTCAACGAACGCTGTATATTCTGCCTACGATTTCGCTTCTGGTTGATTAATCTATGACGCATGGCTATTTGTCTTTGTCGCGCTGCAGTTGTCATCATATTCACTGTCCTTTTCGAACCACCATATTAATAATTCGAAATGTATTTTGTAAATGAGAAATAAAATCGTGAAAAAGTATAAATATGACATTATTTTAATATACTTACGTATGGTATGAAACTCCTACACTCTTATTTTTCTTGGAACCATAGTTTTTACACTTTCGTAACACACAACTTGGCATTTTAGGTGGATATAGGCACGACACAGACACGTTTCGTTTCGTTCGCTGCTATTAGCCGACTAAAACAAATTACGACAATTGTCTGAATTCGTTCGCAACAATTTTTGCGCGCCAGTGCGATATCTACCTCTTTTTATTTTATAATATCATTGGAAATTGTCATGTTTGTGTACGATAGCGCAATAAATGAATATTGTATTCTACCACATAAATGATAGTACTTTTATACTGATAAAGCAATTGGTGCAAAATGATTCCCTAACCATTCCAAAATATCAAACATGCTCAACGTTAATAATCAAGTTTTCACTTCTGCCGGCACTCCCGGAGTGCAACCCGTCTTTTTTAAATAATATTTCGTACATCTATTAAATGGTTTTTTTACCTTCCTAGTTCTTGATATTATTTTAACATAAAATATACTTAATGTAATTAATACATTTAAAAACCATAAGAGGCAAATACAAGGTTGGTACTGCCGAACTTAGTAGACGGCGACGGTTTTTCATAGCCACAAAACAATCTTCAGTAAAATGGCGTGAATGTTTACACCATGTGTTGTTGGGAATTTTTCTCTGTTTCAGGTTGCAAATATTCATTTACCTAAAAATCAATAACCGATTCACAATTAAATCCATCCTATTACGAATAAACGAAGTCTGGCTGTTGTTACCACACCAACAAGGGGTCATTATTATTTTTCTAACATCTTTATTAACTATAGCGGACGTGTTTACGGCTCAGAGAAGTGGTTCAGACTGTTTGGAAAATATTCTGTGGCAACCTACATCAGATCTGTAAGTCATAGATTTTGATAGACATGCGTTGCCTGTTATTTGACATCTAGGGGCTGTAAGGTCGTCGCTAGTTACCTACCCTACCATACCTACCCTCCGTCCAACCGTTCTTCCGTGACCAGGAGAAATAGGGGTTCACTTTTATATACATAGAATTATAGATGATTCGTACAGATGTCGACTTTTGTTTCACGCAGATCTGAAATCTCTGATTGCTTTAATTTGACATAGTATCACATTTGTTTGCTGTCAGGCCGCAGCGCAGGCGGTCCCGCCCCTAACCCGGTGTCGAGTCTCCGCAAGCTGCCGGGCGAGTCCGGGCGCGGGTTTTCGCTGCGCATCAACAGTGCAGTCAAGGCTCTCCACAACCCAGCTGAAGAATTACATTACCCCGTATGTTTCATTATTTCTCAATTGATATTTTTTGATTTCAAATACTATTGGTGTGCATAAATTACATCTGTTGCATGATGGGTAGACAACTAGGTATTTTATAATATTTTAATATTTATCTAACATTTTAAATAGTTCGTGCCTAGAAACGGACCGCTGTAACCACAGCGTCGGTGGTATTCATCAGGCCCTCTATGTGGTGTAGGTTTATTTATTTAAAACTTTATGCACTAATGAAACATTGTACAAAGGCGGACTTAATGCCTTAGGCATTTTCTACCAGTCGACCTTAGGGTGGTGCAGAGATATAAAATGGAAGGTGCAGCTTAAAAGAAGACTGACAGAGAGGAAATAAGAACAATAATAAATATATACTTAGATACATACATACAAATAAAGAATGATATTGAGAGAAAAACGAATACAACAAATCAAGAGTGTGATGAATCAAACAACTTCTTGCGATAGTGTTCTCGTGCTTTAACTTTAAAGGACAACCGACTGGTTGCCGTCCTGATGTTCAGAGGGAGCGCATTCCAAAGTGAGATCGCCTGAACAAAGAAAGAGGAATGGACAAACCCAGAGCGGTGCGTCGGACACCGTAGAAGACGATTATTTGTAGATCGAAGATTTTTATTGTGCGCAGAGCAAAGGAATTGAATTTCTGAAGTCAGATAAGAAGGAGAAGAAGGGTTATCTAGAAAAGAAAACAGGGTTGTCAGGGCTCTTAACGCTCTACGCTGGCGAATGGGTAACCATTTTAAAAGTGATCGATGCGTTGACACATGATCATACTTACGAAGGTTGAAGACGAATCGAATGCAGTTATTCAGAAGGCGGTCCAGTTTATTGAGGAGATCTGCATTCAGGTCATAGTAGCACACATCACCATAGTCAATTATAGGAAAGATTAGGGACTGTACAAGCATTGCCTTTATGTGAGCTGGGAGAAGATTCTTCAGACGATAGAGCGACCGTAACGTTCCGGTGACTTTCCGACTGACACTAGAGACCTGCTTCCGCCAATCAAGACAAGTGTCGACATGCAAACCAAGATCCTTAACCTCGGAGCTAAAAGGAATCACTATACTGTTGAAAAAAAAGTTGTTAAAGTTGTTGTTGTTTATGGGCACATCGCACCAAAATTTTCCAATAATATGTAAGATCAATGGTTATGGGTTTCATAGCTTAAGAGCCCAGCGAATGACACTCCTGCACAACTGCAAGTTGAGGCGTATTCAAAATTCGTTC
This sequence comes from Mythimna vitellina, assembly GCA_949316375.1. Classification (NCBI taxonomy): domain Eukaryota; kingdom Metazoa; phylum Arthropoda; class Insecta; order Lepidoptera; family Noctuidae; genus Mythimna; species Mythimna vitellina. The sequence goes on along the minus strand of OX438692.1, from coordinate 221,426 downwards.
GCGGTATATTGCTATCTCTGTTTGAAAAAAAAAACAAGTGAGTGATTGACGCGGTGCGCAGCTGTGTGTGTACGTATTACAATATAACATAATGAGCATACATAGTAAAATTATGTATCGACGGTGAAGTGCCAATACCTTCTAACTGACATTTTTCGATAAAATTACTTTTAAGTGCTTATATTTTAAATGCGTGTTTCCGCATGCTTCGTAAAATATCCGAAGCGGATATTTCGGTGCAATTGCATCAAATTAATTTGTGGAAACAAACACCTAACTAAACCAACGTGTCAATTTATAGTATTACTTCGTAACAATTTTTGGACAGATAATTTTGACTTCCGACGATTAGGATTTATTGGTACTTCACCGTCGGTATGCTCATTATCTGCTTTATTTTTGCCGATATCTCAACATATTAGGATAACTATCAGACACGTCATACATACCTGAATGTTATGGAGCCGAGTGCTTTTTTATAGGAAATCATTCAATGTTTTCTCCCACTCTTGGGCGTAGCGGGAGGGCGTGTCAGACTTTTACTGACAAGAGACCCCACTCTTGTCCCTTTTTTGCTTTCGTTCCAGGGCCCCGGTTCGCGGTTAGCGGCTTCGACCCTGCTGGCCCCTACGGTTTTGCTGACACCTCCTCGACGTGCACGTTGAACACTACGCTACGTCGATCACTCGAGCTCGGTACGGACGGTTACCGGATAGCCGGACGGAGAGCTACCCATTGCTCGCCGTCCGCAACGCCTACAGTGGCTGGAAATTGGGGTCAGGTTCCCGGCGGCTGGGATGGAGGAAGGCCGTTACTTCACGGGTGCCCACGCCGATCGCCGATCGCCCCCACGAGGACACGGCGGTGCTCCACCCAAGCGGGGCACACTTCTACCGTATGCTCCACCGTGTCCTTCGGGCGGACTACACAATGGTGACACGTGGGCGTTTCTTCCGCACGAATCCGTTGCAGGAATCTTCCGAACTTACCATGTCTGAGGTGTCGTCATGCGGAAGGCGTTGGCTCTCAAGTCGTTGGCGTTGGTTAAATACACTGCCAAGATGACCTTGACCTGGGACACCGCATCCCCCATCGTGACATCGTTTGGTCATGGCCCTTTATGGGACGCCGATATGGGCGCCGTCGCTGCGAAAGGACTGATATGCGTTCAGCAGGGGGTAATCAGTGGCCATCCGGATGGTGTGAGGTTACCGCACGATTTCCAGCGAAGCGACGGGCCTTATTGCTGGCCTGCCACCATGGAATCTGGAGGCAACAGTCCTTTACGCATGTACGATTTGCGCCTGGAGATGCATCGCCGGGGCGAAACTCCGCTGCCGCGACAAGTTGCGTCATGGCGGACAGATTTCCGGCGAGATCTCATGGTGGAATGGCGACAGCGACTGTCGCAATCCAGTCACGTCATAATTATGGCGGTAAGTCCCCTCTTTGAGGAGTGGCGGGAAGACGTCACGTTGTCCTCACCTTCCGCATGACGCAGTTCCTCACCAGACATGGCAAGTTCGGGTGGTTCCTACAACGGATTCAGGTGGAAGAAAAGCCCGGGTGTCACCATTGTGTGGACCGCCCGGAGGACACGGTGGAGCATACGGAAGGGAGGTGCTCCGCTTGGGCGGAGCCCTTGTCCTCGTGGGGGCCATCGGCGGCAATGACCATGGTTTAGAGCGAAGAAGAATGGCAGGCGGTCAGTAACGCTAGCAAAGGAGGCGGCCGCACGCACGAGGGAACGGCCCGTACACCCCAGCCGCCGAGATCCCGACCCTGATTTCCAGCCGCGGCGTAAGTTTGTGGACGGCGAGCAATAGTAGCCTCTGGACCGAGCCCGAGTCCGCCTCAAGATGTTAGCAAAACCGTAGGGGCTCGGTACGGTCGAAACTTACTGGGGCCATAGGTTCGCTTATGAAAGGAAAACCTGGGGTTTTAGTCGGTAAAAGTCTGTGTCCCACTCCACCCAAGACCGGGAGAAATCATTGGATGATTTCCCATCCAATAAAAAAAAAGTACCTAAGCATTTGAAATTTAGTAAAAGGAATGCAGAAAGTCACAAGTGTCAGAATTATTACACAGGTCGTGTCTGACATGAAATGAGAAAATAAGGTGATTAGTGATTGTGATTGGTTTTCATCATCATCATTGGTCAAATAACCTGACTGGTTATCATAGGTGTAACTAGCGAACTGGGCAAACGTTGTTCTGCCATATAAATAATCAAAGAAAAAATGGGGGTGGGGTAGAAGGGTAAAAAAATGCTCAGGACCTATTCTCACTTAGACCTACCAAATATGTACAAAAAAAAAAACATAAAAATCGGTCCAGCCGTTTCGGAGGAGGTTGATAAAAACACTGTGACACGAGATTTTTGTTTATTAGATAATTATTACTGTCCTCAGCTAGATATCGAAGCGGAAGATGAGAAAGGTTTGCGCATGAATGAGTTGCGCGAAAGGCGCGCGCGCAAGCGGCGGCGTGCGGCGCAGGCGGCGCCGCGGGGCGAGCCGGGCGAGCCAGGCGAGCCGCCGCTCACCAGGACACAGAAACTAGCGCTCAAGAAGAAGGCCAAAAAACTGAGAGCTTCGGAGGTAACAAATGTGGTGTCTGCTGTGGCCGAACAGCTGCTGCATTGCCCATTTAGACGAAGAGAGCTTTTCGACTCGAAGAAACAATTATCGAAAGAATATCAAAAAGTCTCTTCCTCTAAACATTCACAGCACTCAATGTTCCACTTTGGCGACAGTTGCTTTGCAATTTACTAAAAATGCCCAAGCATTTGCTCATCTCAAACTACTGTACTAACTGTACTGTACTGTGCCAAATCGAATTCCAAGTAATCGAACACTTTAAATCGAACATCTAAATACTCAAACGTTCATAATATCGAATGGTTAATAAATCAAACGTCCAATATGTCGAACACTCGATGAATATCGAATGTATTTTTGATTGAGCGGCCAACGCATTGCACATTCAAGCAAGAACACTAGACTAGAGTGTGCGTCGGGCACACGTGTGAGACGCCTGAGACGTGTGCGGTGGGTGTGCTGCGTGCACATTACTCCGACGCAACGTGTAACACGTGTGTTGCGTGTTACTACCTTTGATTTTAACGGTGGATGTCGTTTGTATAGTTTATTAGAAATGTACGAATCAGACATGCGAATTTGAAGATGTTTTATTTTTATGGCTTTAGAGCATCAAGAAAAAAATAAGAAAATGAAAATACTGAGTTCATATAAACTTAAGTATAAAAGAAGTAGATTCAACCTCGTTTCTTCATGCAAGCGCAAAGCATGCATGAAGCAAAAAACAAATGCATGCAAAAAACATGCATGCATGCATGTGTGCATGTTAAAAGCGCAAATTAAAGAAATTCATGACATAATAAACTCTCTCCACTCCACTGCTGTTCGTCTGTCTGTCACCGGGCTATATCTCATGAACCGTGATAGGTGCAGTTGAAATTTTCGCAGATGTTTTTCTGTTGCCGCTATAGCAAAAATGCAAACAGAATAAAATAAATATTTAAGTAGGGCTCCCACACAACAAACGTGATTTTCTAGGCATTGTTTGCTAGTCCGGTTTTTTTTCATGTTGGTATCTCTATATTATTTAAGTTTTACATTATTAGGTGACAGGATACTGTGTAAACCTTATCAACGAACTGTTCATCAGTCATCTTCGCTATTATAATTTAACCGCAGATGTTACTCGAGCCGCCGTCGCTCATGGCATGACGCGACAGACGTCTGACGTAGAACTACACTACGCACACGCGATCAGATGCGTGGATTACCCCCACCACCTTCCGCTAAATTTCTGGGACCGCTAGGTCGGCGTCGCGTACGTAGCGTCGCATGCCATGGCGTCGCGTGGCGTGGATCAAGTGTAGCTCTAATATTCTAGTTTCCATATAAAATGTATGGAGACTGACGGTAGGACAAACAAAACTACGTGGAGTCGGTTTTGCAGCAAATCAGTTCTGCCACTAACTTTTGTTGCACAGCATATTAAATTTCTAACCAACAATATTATTTAATTGTTCGTTACTAACGTTATGCTAATAGTCATTAGGCCTACTAACGTTATGCGAATCAAATTTTTGCCAAAACAAATTAGTCTTTAACATGATTTGCCAACATAAAATGTATGCCTAAAAAAATTATGCCGAAGTATTATTATGCCAATACAAATTGTGCCAAAATCGTTATGCCGAAGTATATTAGGACAAAGAACATTATGCGAAAAGAAGGGATCCCGTTTTTTTTGAACCTGTTCAGCCAGTGCAAGCATTTGTCAGTAAACGTATACCACAACTCAAACATTAATGAGTTGACAAAGCAATACCTAGTTTAGGCTGTCATTAAAAACTACGTGGAAAAGGAAATAAAAAGACCAACATAATCCACACATTCACAACAAATTCGATAAAAATAACACATTTCACTATCTAAATCATTGCGTTACACAAAATAAATTAGAACATCACAGTATTTTTTAAAACAGGCCGTTTTCGAAACAGTGATCAGTAATCTAGTACATTGTTGATCGAAGTAAAAAAGTAATTGAACGAAAATGTTTACGAGTTAAATTCATTTTGATAGTGACACATAATCTTCGAAAGGACGCCGGACGACACAATGAAAAAACAAATAAAAAGTAACATGCTCGCAAAGAGTTCCATTTTCGAATTCTATAATTGTTTTTATTCTTTTATTGTAAGTGGCCAGATCCAGAGACTATCAGAATGCTCCACCTATATATAGTATTAGTTCAGATACTTGAAATAATGTGTTATTCCGCTTTCACATTCCCGATCCTGTGGAATCGCAGTTATCAATACTAGATTATAAATGGTTGTACCTATTATGTTACCTAAACTGAGGCAACTGTTTGTGGTGTGTGCAGGCTCTCAGCTCACGGCGGGAGGTGCAGTACGAGCGCGTGGCGTTCGGCGACGTGACGCACGCGCCGCCCGCGCTGCCGCCCCGCCGCGGCGCCGCGGGGGCCGCGAGGGTTAGTGCTATGCGCCAACAGAACCAACAGCCGAGGCGGCATTCAATTTCTCTTGGGCCTATTAATTGCACTACGCGTTATTCAGACAGCCAATGTCGATTAAAGGAATAAAATGTCGTGTAAAGGGATGAAACAGAACGATGAGATACATAGAAATTCATAGACTAAGACTGTCTGAATAACGCGTAGTGTAATAGGCCCTTTATAAAAAGGTTGAGCCGCTGTTCCGGTGTGAAGTATCATTTTTGCTGGAATATCAAACTGTATTTATTTATTTTGTGTAGGTATATTTTTGGGAATAAAAACCTTTTTACAAAGAAAAAACAAATACAACAGACTTCAATAAAAAAAAAACACTACAATGTTTCTATAATAGTTTTGTTTCTTCGTTATTTAACAATGACTTCAGAAATCGATAAATAATTTCTTTCGCTCTTGCGTGGAGCGTGAGGACGTGTCAGGCTTTTACTGACTTAACTCACTCATATTCCTTCTTTGGCTGCGTTCCAGTTTTTTCTTCATTGCCAGGGTTCCTTTTCGTACAACCCCCAGTAGGCTTCGCAATACTGCTGGGCCCCTACGGTTTGCTGACATCTTCTTTGAGGAGAGCGTGGAACATTACGAGCCGTCGAAGACTGAGTTCGGTCCGGATGGTTACCGTACGATCGGATGGCGACCTACCCATTGCCCGCCGTCCGCAAGCTTACGCCTATGGTGCTGAAAATTGGGATCGGTATCCCAGCGGCTGGGGTGTGAGGGCCATTCCCTGAGTGCAGAAACCTATTAATTTGCAAAGTTAATTTTTCATTGCAAGAACTGGTTTTGAAACGATGACGCGATGAGTGTGATCGTTGAATTAATGCATTCTCAACCTTATTTCCTAAGTAGTAAGATAAGAATTCGCATAAAGTAATTTGAATTCTGGTTGGTGAAACGAAGATTGTTTGGTCGCAGGACGGAAAAACGCTTTCAAACGATAACAACGACGCGACGAGTATGATAGTTGAATCAATGGTTTCTCCGACCTTATTTCCTTTGTTGTAAGATAACAATTCGCATACAGTTATTCGAAGACTGGCTTGTCCAACGCAGACTGTTTGGTCGCAGGACGGAAAACGGTTGTTCCGTTGCAGAACATAAAACGGTCTTAGAAAACTTCGTTGTTGAAACGCCCTCCGCCAGCGTGTGGTAGGAGCTCTGGATGGTGTTACGGTCGCGGCTGGCTGCTTAACGTGACCACGCCTGACTACTTTTTATTGGTATACTTTCCTACATTGACTTTGGCGAACCCGCTGCACTGGCGGAATATTGTAATAGTAGACGATGACCTCTGAAAATAATGTATTATGTTGGTGTTCTAGCCGGGAAGACGGGATCTGCTGCTCAGCAGCCTGCTGTCGGGCGGCGCGGGCGGCGGTGCGGGCGGCCGTGCGGGCGGCCGTGCGGGCGGCGGCGCGGGCGGCGGCGCGGCCGAGCTGCAGCGGCGCGAGCGCGCGCGCCTGGAGGCCGTGGCTGCCTACCGCGCGCTCAAAGCATCCAAACTTAAAAACAAATAAACTATACTTGATATCTAATACCATTTTTTTGTCTTTGATTTTGCTTTCTCATTGTCCCTAGACCGCATAGCGGCATAATGTTCTCATTTAAAAGATTTTTATTCTTAACTCTTTATTGTACATAAAAAACTTAATGTGTGATCTGACAATACAAAGGCGAGCACGTACAAAGGCGAGCTAAACTAAAAAATGAGTTTTTTCCCAGCAAACCTTTCGAGTGACGGAGAGATCATTTTTGAAAGTAGGATCCAGTGTACCTACAATATAAAACTACATAAGGTCTTTTATGTAGCATGGGTAGGATGAAAGCAGGACGAAAATATGCATTTTACACGACTGTCCCAAAATAGGAGTGTTATGTTTTCAGGATTCGTGTATCTCTATGTATGCGAGTTTCTTTTTAAAATGGGGGAAAAGGATAGGTAGCTATATTGTATGACAGCTGTCACCCTCACCATTCTATAGCAATTGTAAAATCTGTTTTTTAATTGACGGTGTGTTAAGTCTCATTTAATTACTTAGGTGGACTACATAGTTAATGTTTTACTTTTTAAGCTTGAAAAGAAAACACATTTATTTATAGGTAAAAATAATAAATTATTTATTATAAAGATAATGATTTAACGTATGTTGCATTTTATTTTCCATTTCATCAATAGTGAGGTACTGCAACCGATATTAAACGAAAATCCGAGAATATTCGTAAAAATAATTTCGTTTTAAAGGGACTTTTATTACGCACAGCGTATGTCAGTCCCATCGCACCCTAAGACAATTATTACACGAGATCAATGGATCAGGGCCATAAAGTCGAACAATTTTCTCGCATCATCGGAAGTCTGCTTACTTAATATTTGATGGAATGTACTTATATTGTTCTTGTTCAACTTCAAAGCTCTGAACAACTTACTTCTATCAGCCTCATCAAATGCTACATATCTTCTACCACTCCTCACACCTCACAGTTGGCAGAGGTTATCTTTTTCATTAAGAAAGTGTTACATGGAAAATGTCCCGATCTGAGTCTGCGAGTTGTAACCACTAATTTTCTACTTAACTTAATATTTACAAACCAGGGTGCACGAGGAGGCTGACACTGTATGGTTTTGTACAATTTGTACCAAATTTATTTTTCTAATGATGTCCTGTCAAAGTATTCCTTCCATTGATCATAACAACCATTTTTAAATAAAAATTTCATTCATAACAAAAATTTTGGTAATATTTCGGAATAATCAAGAGTAGTATTGGTTTGTTTCCGTGTTTGGCTGCATATTCGGCCAACATATCAACCTGATCATTACCCCGTATTCCAATATGCGATGGGACCCATTGCAATCTCAGCTGAACACCTTTTTGATTAAGTTCGTCTATCTTGGATAGAATATGCCATAAGCTATCGAAGCACCTCTGAGGCCAGAGGCGCACCGAGCTATATGTTGTGGGGAACTTTTACTGTTAGTACTAATAACAGTATTTCTGTTTTGACAATGTATGACAAATATTAATACTTCTGAGATCACAATGAGCTCCAGCGTCATAATGGATGCTGGTTTACTTATTTTAAAACAATTATTATTTAGGTTATCTACATTGTTACATGGTATATAGTAAGCCGCTCCGCGGCCTTTTACACTCTTCCATCTGTGAACATAGTAAACCAACCATTATATTTTGTGCTCAGTTCTTTAGTCACTTCGTGTTTTAGTAAACTGTAATCATAATGCCCCTTCGGTAACTTGACCGACTCTAAATTACAGTCAATTATTTTTAGTTCACAATTTTAGTGACCCATGTTCTTAGGATGAACATTAATAAGGGGTAAGAAGATGCTACCTCAACTTCTTTAACCTCGTTAAATGCTGCGGCTATTATAGGAATAACCTTATAGCCAGAGCGCATCGCATAACTATTCTAATAATCCCTAACACGGTTAGATTAAATTAATTTATTATAGAGTTCCGGTGCCTAACTTCAGGCTTCATCATCAGATCAGTTCGATATATTCCCCCTCTTCTTTCAGTCAGTCATCGACTACACGTATAAACAAAGCAGTTTTACTTGTTATGACGGTTCTGCTGTGATCTTATGAGGAGTTCTGTTCCATATCTTTGAAGTTCATGATCAGATCATAACAATATTTCTATGAGACAAACACGGAAAAATAACGTTTCAAAAAAAAAAAACCAAAATCGGTCCACAATTGACCGGGAAATCGCTGAACATACATAAAAAAAAATACATTCAACCGAACATAGAACCTCCTCCTTTTTGAAGTCGGTTAAAAAAGGCGACTTCAATCTATATATAAAAAAGAAAGTCGTGTTAGTTACACTATTTATAACTCAAGAACTGCTCAACCGATTTTGCTGAAAATTGGTGGGGAGGTAGTTCAGAACCGACGGACGGACATAGGATACATTTTATCGAGTAGGGTAGATTAGGATAGAGTAGAGTAGAGTAGGGTAGAGTAGAGTAGGGTAGAGTAGAGTAGGGTAGAGTAGTAGAATATAGACGGGAGCGAAGCCGCGGGCAAAAGCTAGTATTTAAATAAAACTAAAGCGGAAAGTCATGACAGTACACAAAAAATACAGTCGAATTGAGTAGGTACCTCGTCCTTGCCCAATACCGGCAATACCCTGCCTTGGAATTGCATTAGAGTGGTACTCTGGTATCACCGGGCCCTGTCTCTGTCGTGTGATTAATTCATTAAACCCTTGTCTTTCTATTGTGTCTCTAATTACGCTACTCAAAAGGTTAAGGCCTATTTGGCCCTGATCACCAGGGAAAGTAGAAATAGTGAGAGTGCTTTCATGGTCATCGGAACGCTCCACAACCGGGTTCCCAAAACAGAGGTTTACATCGGCATCGGGTCGACGATGAAGTATCTGGGCTTTGTCCTCGACCGCTGTAAAATTTCGAGGAGCACTTCGTCTGGCTCCCAAATTGAAGCGGGCCGGGGCTGCCATCAAGCGGCACCAGCCGAATTTAAGAGGTCCGGACGCCTTCTGCCAGAGAGTCTACGCAGGGATCGTGCGGCCCTTTACGGAGCTTTGGTGTGAGTACTGTCGGAGGAAGCGACCCGCCTGCAATTTGAACTTGTCCTAGAAGCTGACGTAATCGAGATTGTTCTTAGCAACAATTTATAAAGATCTGTTCAGGTGTTCAAAGTCAGATCGTTTATTAGCTGCCGACTCAGCGACGCTCATCTTTAAAATATTTATAGTATAAGTATTTCATTTGATGAAGGTAAAAGGCTGAAAGAGTAATTTATTAACTTATTTTTTATATTTGTTACACACGAAGGTCTGTTGATGTGGGTCGGTGTAGGAAAATCTGACATTCAATCAAGTGTTTGTTATCTGTTATGTGGGTATATACCGAGCACATTGCGTCGCGGCGGAGGCGACGCGGCCGGCCGGGGACCGCTGCGCGGAGGGTGACGATGATACAGGTATCAATCATAGTATAATAAACGTCGTTCGACGCCTATTGCTTTGTTTCTGTTCAAAGTCATGGATGCCATGACGCCTATCTGTAATGCGGGCTCTCTCCTTGCTACTTCAACAATGAAATGAAGGAAATGATGTCGCTTTTTCTAAAATATCAAGGATATACAATAGATTACCATTACTTGGAAATGCAAAATAGGTACCTCGATTAACTTAACTTATCTCATAGTACAAAACGTGGAACTTTACGAAAAAATCACTTAGCTCGGACATCGGAACAGGGAAGAGAAGAGATTTGTGTTAAATATCTGAGGTGAAAGGTAAGGCAACCAATGCTGCCACTTTAGTGCAAATTCTTCAGAACTAAAGCAGCGTTCGGTCATTATCTGTTTCCGATGCGGCAACGCCGGACATTTTCCTAGGAAACACGTTATGTTAGAAAAAAATCTTCATCTTTTCAGCAAAAGAGGCGATAGACATCATTATGTTACAAGAAATAGGGACCAATTAGTTCAATAAAGTTTCAGACTGGCTAAAGTGGTCTCTTCTTTCATGGGGTACTGTTTGAAATGTTATTATAAAATGCCTCCACAAATATTAGAACTCAATGAAACGAAATTTTAATCTTGTAGGGTGCGTTACCCTATGCAGGCAAGCATATTATAAGTTGGAGGATTATATTCAAGATAAAAATGCTTGGCTCAATGCTGGTCCAGCTCCACTGCCACCAGGGTGTACAAATTGATTAGTTTGCAAATTATTATTATTATTTTTTAATGTTTTTTTTTTTTAATTGTAAAATACATAAATGATAAATGATAAATGATATTTATTTTGTAAGTAGGTTTAAAAAAACACTTTTACACGTCAACTTTTTTTTGTCATTTTAAACTAGATGAGGCCGGTGTTTCCTAGCTGACTACCCTGAGAAGAAACACCGAAACAAACTCAGGGGTCAAAGTCTGTTTTAAAGTCCATACAGTTAATATGTAATGGTCAAATCACATGAGAACAGTGCAGATTTGTCTGAGATGGTCTTTTGAAGAAAGAACCATACAAATTTGAGTGGACCTGTCCAGTCAGTGCAAGCATTTGTCAGTATTCGCAAAGCTCAACCCAGGACTACTAAGGAGCTCAACGACTTGACGAACAATACCAAAGAAAGGACATTTGGGTAGGCCGCAGAATATACTCAAATTGCCAGACATACGTTAAAATTACTGAAAAGGAAAAAAAAGGCAATCAACATTGTTCTCACGTTCACAATAATAAAAGTAAATATATAATTTACAAAATGTAATTTACTTAATAAAGTAAATATTGATGTCAAAAATAAAAATAAATAAAGTCAAATTGCAAAATAAAAATAATCTACAATATCAAATTGTAAAATAATAATAATAATAAAGAGCACAATTGAAAATAAAAACAAAAGAGAAAAATAAGACAACAGTTGTAGTGCGTACTGGAGCAGGTCAATCCCAAGCCTTTTCGTCCTCAACATAGTCCTTTATAGAGTAAAAAGCCTTTTGACAAAGTTTTCGCTTTACAAATGTTTTGAATTTATTAAGGCTTAGTTGTTGAATGTGACTAGGAAGTTTATTATAGAAGTGTATACATTGGCATCTAAATGAGCCCCCTATTTTTTTTAGCCTGGTTATAGGAACTACAAATTTGTGTTTGTTCCTAGTATTAAAATTATGGATATCACTGTATTTTTTAAACATTTTTATATTTTTATGTGCATACAATATATTCTCGTAAATATACTGTGAAGGTACAGTCATAATATTGATATCTTTAAATTTATCTCTGAGGGAGTATCTGGGACTTAATCTATAAATCGAACGAATAGCCCTTTTTTGCAATACAAAAATTGTCTGGATATCCCCACAGCAGAATACCGTACGACATAACACTATGGAAATAGCTAAAGTAAACTAAACGGGCTGTCTCTACATCAGTTAAATTTCGAATTTGTCTTACAGCGTATGCTGCAGAGCTAAGTTTTTTCGATAATTTGTCTATATGTGGGCCCCACTGAAGCTTAGCATCCAGAGTTATGCCCAAGAACACTGTATTATCTTCAGGACTCAACTCTTTACCTTTTATTAGCACACTAGTTTCTACTTGCCTAACATGAGGCATGGTAAACTTAATACATTTCGTTTTTTTTTCATTAAGATGTAGGTTATTTACATCAAACCAGTGTACTATTTTTGAAATTGCTATATTTATATCGTCAGTAACCGGCTGCTGACGTTTAAGTTTAAACAAAAGTGAAGTGTCGTCTGCAAACAACACTATATTATGGTTATTCTCTATGAGGTAAGGTAAGTCGTTTATATATATAAGAAACAAAAATGGGCCAAGAATTGAGCCCTGGGGGACACCCATTTTTACTACAGATCCGGGAGATCTTTTTCCGTTTACATCAACTCTCTGAATCCTTTCACTCAGATAAGATGTAAGAAGATCCAGGGAGGAGTCCCGGATTCCGTAATGGTGTAGTTTCCTGATCAATGTTTCATGGAGAACGCAATCGAAGGCTTTTGACAAATCGCAAAAAATGCCCAGGGCATCGCATTTGTCTTCCCATGCATTATAAATATGTCCTAAAAGTTCAACACCAGCATCGGTTGTTGAACGACCCCTTGTAAAACCAAATTGTTTGGTGTGCAATAATTTAAGTCTGTTAAAAAATCTTTGTAGTTGCTCTAAAATAAGTTTTTCAAATACTTTACTAAAAGTGGGTAGTACTGAAATGGGTCTATAATTCGTGGGGTCAGATGTACTACCCGTTTTAAACAATGGAATTATTTTACTATTCTTCATTAGATCAGGAAACTCACCGCGATCAATACAATTATTAAAAATAAAAGCTAAAGAAGGAGCTACAATGTGGATTATAGATTTAACAACGTCCACAGAATTACCCCATAAATCTGCAGTCTTTTTTACATTCAAGGAGTTAAACGTCTTAATTATATCTACATAAGTCACATGTTCGAAATTAAAAACAGAATCGCAAACATTAACATTTTCTTTAAGCAGAGACTCTGCAGCAGTGGGTGACGAGTTCAGAGATTTTGTTGTTGATATAGGAATCTCTGAAAAGAATTTCTCAAAAGCCGCGGCAACCTGTGAGTCTGATGTGATCACATTGTCATTAATTACAAGTTTATAGTCACTAGTTGGTCTTTTGGACCTTCCAGTTTCACTATTTATAACATTCCAAGTAGTTTTAATTATATTATTACTGTTTTTAATTTTGGAACTCAAATAACGCGATTTTGCTACAGAACAAATTTTTTTAAATAATTTTGAGTAATTTCGCACATATGAACTAAATTCAGCAGTATTAACAAGAACCCTTTCATCATACACGTAGGTATTGTATAATGTAGAAGCATTTTTTTCAAAGTTGATAAATGTGAGTACAATGTAATGTGAGTATTGGATTTGTTTGTCATAAATGAGCATAGCAGTTGAGAGTTTGCCATGCTCACTCAAATGTCTCACTGATGGTGGCGCGTGTATTGGATCATTCGGTTCCCTTCAAAATGGTTGAGCTGACTGATGCTAATATTAGCGTCATGTCCGTGAACGAGCGCTGTCAGTTGAGACTGGTCATCTCTTAGCTGCCAGTTGCTATTTTAATATCTATATTTAGTTTTTATTTTTACTTTATTTACATTGTTCTCACATGATAGCGACAAGAAACATGTAACAGAGTAATTTGTAATTACAAAACATGATTGAAAAGAATGTCCATGGAGTTTCTTGCACATTCTTCTCGATAGAGATTTACGCTTTGGAATGTGCAATTAGCATCATTTTTTTTTCTGACTGACTGACTGACTTCTTGACATTTCAAAAGTGTCTGTAAATGGTTTATTTGAAATAAAATGCTTTTGATTTTTGATTTTTTGAAATGTCCACGAACAGTGGAGGTGCCGACACGGCAGGAGGCCCAAGTAGTTCCGGTGCAGCGCCTGCAGCAGCGGCAAGCAACGAGAGGCGTGTTGAAGTTTGCTATGTTAGCATCCCAGCGGTGCGCTGCTGAACGCAGGTGAGTCATATCCATTTTATTATGATTCTGGTGCCGAATGCTCTCTCTCATCAAAGATTGCGTTGCGTGAAAGCTTAGTGGCAGGTGTGATAACATTGTAAATTTGACAGGTCTCGTCGGTTTCGGGTTTTCCACACACGCTAGGGGAAGAATTAGGGAACATTTCTTGTCAACATGACCCATAAATATGTATAGGTTTTATTTATTTTATTTATGTGGTATGTTTATGTATTGTGTACTAGCACTTATTTGTGTAGTTTATTTTAGTTTTAAGTATAATTTATTTTATGTTTACGAGTAGCTTAAGTCCAGTTGTGGATACGATTTATCCTCATGTTTAAAATTTCTTAATATACATGTCGGCGCAAGGATGCCGCCGGACCTCGGCGTCAATCCCACTTCTGATGTCGGCGCAAGGATGCCGTCATCATTGAAGCTCTGTTCAGGGACTCTGTTTTGTGGGCGATGGCTGGGTATCGAGCAATAAACAAACTATTCCAGATCATACAACTGATTTATTATGATGCAAGCTTTAGGTATTCACTTTACACAACGAGCAGTGAAACAGTCTCCGACAGTCGATGTTGTTGGAACGACTGCCGACACAGGAAAGAGCACCGCTCTTCTGCGGTCGGCACTTTTATCTGCTCGGTTCGTGCATCTGTGCGGATTCTGTCAAAGTGACATGTGTCACTTTTCACTTAGCTCGTTCATTCGTTCTTAAGCTTCCGTACTATTTCTTATATTAAGAAGAGAAGTCAATACGGAATATTTATATTCCGTATTGACTTCTCCGACATACATATAATAGGTTTCATGTAAGAAAACCCAATTGTGGGTTAAGCTCGCCCGTGTACATCACCTGTTCTTTTTCATTAATTGTATAATTTGTGTACAATAAAGAGTATAAGAATGTATGGTATCGGCCATGGTAGTGTGCAAAGTACCAACCCTACAAATTTTATCTGAGGTTCTTATTACCGATTTACGATTAGAGATATTATTTCATGTTGTTCCAAATAGTTTAATTTCCGAAGTCGGTGTTTCTCGGTATGGTTTATTTCTTATTTAACACCGACTTCGGAAATTAAAGTTATTTTAAAAAAACGTTTCATCAAACGTTACAATTTCAATATTATATGTCACATGAGTAAATTATCCTGCCAGTCATTTTAGTCTGAATTTGTAGTGAAGCTTACTACTATTAATTTTGGGCTACGTCACTTCATACTTTTTGGCTTACTCTGAAAATATACTGCGTTGTCGCTTAATTTTTTTTCCCTGTAGCCAATTATTGTTATGAAGTCACTTAAATCTTTTTTCCATACTATGAAAAAAAAGCACTTAAGGCAGTTCGTATTAAGCGACATTTATCTTTGTAATTAAAGGTCCGTTTTATTTGGTATTAAAACATCGAGTTGTTGATAACTCGATGTTTTTAATTAAGTTTCAATCAAGTTTACCCAGTTCAAATATCTGAAGAAGTTTTTTTGTAGTGATATTTTTTCTAAAATTTCAAACTTTAAATAGCTCTCCTGTAAAGTTGCAAAATTTCGCTTAAACCAAATAGCCTTTCACTCCTCGAATGTGGATAACATGTTAGTACACTACATTGAATGAAACGCGTAAGTGCCACGAAATTCGTGGCGCT
Source organism: Mythimna vitellina (assembly GCA_949316375.1). Taxonomy (NCBI): domain Eukaryota; kingdom Metazoa; phylum Arthropoda; class Insecta; order Lepidoptera; family Noctuidae; genus Mythimna; species Mythimna vitellina. Next base: position 205,664 of record OX438692.1, on the reverse strand, counting down.
TAAGACATTTTGGTCGAGAAAAAATTATACTCTTAAAGCTATCTAGGCGCTGTACGTTTTAATAGTTTTGTTAGACGACATAATGCCAATATAACGCTGCAGCGAACTTTTGTTTGAACTTTTCAGTATTTTGATAGATAGTTTCCATGAACGTGCTTGTCTGTCACTAGAATATAAGTCGATGATCAGGGAGTTAATGTTTAAAGTATGACATCTGATAGTATTGTTTTGTGTCGTAATAAGGTAGTCAGGTTATGTGACGTTTCAAATAAGGTTGGAAACAATTCTAATTATCTAATTAATTTCCACAAAGTTGACACAGACATTCCGCTTGAATTTCGTTCTCAATTAATTGATCTTTTATCAGAATATTCATTTTCGTTTTCTATTGGTGTTTCTAGATCCCGGGTAATAACAGGACAGTTTCAAATTAGGTTTGTAGATCCTAGTCGTACATTTAATCGTCGTCCTTATAGGCTTAGTGCTAGCGAATGCGAAGTTGTCACCGCTAAAGTTCGTTAATTAGAGGAAGTAAGTTTTATTAGGCTGAGTTGTCTAGCCCAGTGTTGCTTGTCAAGAAGAAGGATGGTTCAGATCGCATGTGTTTCGACTACAGGGAGCTGAATGACAACTCAGTATCGGATAGGTTTCCACTGCCGTTGATAGTGGATTTTGTATTTAGGTTAGGTGGTGCTAAATGGTTCACGTGCCTTGATATGTTATCGGGTGTGTGCATCCTGAGTCGATAGAGCGCACTGCCTTCGTTACATCCGATGGCTAGTGGGAATATTTGACAATGCCGTTTGGTTTAAAAAATGCGAGCACGGTTTATGAGCGTGCAGTGCACCTTAGATGAACTTGCTTATAGCTATGCTGTTATATACGTCGATGACATTTTAATAATAGGATCATATGTGGAATATGTGGAAGAGAATTTAGTTCGTCTTCGCACTGTACTCGACAAAAGCTGGTTTTTCCTTGAACTTTGCTAAGTGTTCATTTCTTAAACGACGGTTTGAATATTTAGGCTTTGTTGTTGAGGATGGCCAAAATCAGATATAACCCAAATAAAATAGCAGCTTTATCTAGGCTTCCCCCACCTAAAACTATCACTGAGCTGAGACAGTCCATAGGGTTGGCCACTTATTTCAGACAATTTGTGCCACAGTTCTCAAAAACGATGGCTCCTTTGTTTCGTTTAACGAGTGACAAGAACAGATCCATTAGTTGGGAACCTAGTCATGAGGCCATTCATCAAAAAATAATTTCTTACTTAAACAGTGAGCCAGTTCTAACGATATTCGATCCTGCGCACCCAATCGAGTTGCATGCTGATGCCAGTGCTGAAGGATATGGTGTTATTTTTATTCATAAGATTTAATAATAATAATGTTTATTTCTTAAAATAGGAACAATTGCAAGGTATACATAATATAGTATTTATTTATATTAACATTAGCACAAGATTATTGACTCTATCGCTTAAACTAGGCCTAGCCTGTATCCTAAGAGATAGGGTTCAACCAAATAGGTACAACATCTAAATAAAACATTTAATTGCAAGTAAAACAGTGTCGGTGTCACAAGAGCAAGGTGCAAGAATTAAAATGACTGAAGTAGTTAGTATGTAAAGTATATAGGTAAGAGTTTGTGAGTGTGGGTATGTATGAATAGAATAGAATGTATTTATTGGTCAGAATATTGTACAAAGTTCTTATGTGGTTATATATTATGATCATAATATTCTACCGTTTCCGGCGTACATATATGGTTTGTAAAATTATGGGTCAATACATTATTATCATTTATTATTAGAATTACAAATTATTGAAATTAATTGAGCAATTGTTATTATATATTATAAGAGATATTAATTATATAAGGCAAAATTTTAATGTCGTCTTGGAGATAAAGTATAATCGGCGTTTGAATGGCATAACCACTGGGTTGACTACTAAATGGATGTTGCACATGATCGGTCTATGTTGGGTTCGGGGTATTGGGTGACAAACGGTCTTTTTGCTCTGGGAACTGATGTTTGAGCTGACAAAAATTAGGTCTGGATTGTACCCACGCTTCCATCGTCCACTATTAAAAGATGCCGGTTGTTTCGGATCGTGGATTAGACTCAAATCGTTTGCCTCTCACCCATTTTTCGACAGATTGACCGTCCGAGTTTGTTGTTCGATAACCCCAGCTGGTGCTATGACTATTAAAGTCACCGACTACTATTTTTGTTTGCTGAGTGTCAAAATCAGATGAATCAAATTGAAAAGGAGTGCCAGGGAGTTTATACACAGATGTTACAGTACAGTTACCGAGGTCTACTATGATAACTTCTATGTTATTATCGTTATAGCACTTTGTGGATGTGATACTTACGCCGGGAGCAGCAAACACTGCGTTACCGTGCTTCGGGTGACAGATCTCGGCGACAAGTGACAGTCCAGGAATGTAAGGCCTACTCTGTCAGGTATCCCGATGAGTTTCCTGAACACATAAGATGTCACAGTGTGTCTTTCGAGCTAATTCTGAGAGAATCTGCTTTATTCTGTGAAAACCCTTCGATGTTGATCGAGATTACACACAAGGCTGGTTTTGTCACTGGACTGCTAGACCCTGAGAAACTGTTAGAGTTTAAGTTTGCCATCGTGGTGAAAGGATTTGCCAATCGACCGAAGTCGATTGCCCAGGGTGCGCCGGACGTAACAGAAACTCGGATGGTACATCGCTCGGGGAGGCTCCTTTCATGCACCCCAAAGTATAATTAATAGGTAATGTCAAATATTTAGGTACATTTTTCAGTCATAAAATCTTCAGTCGAGTAATAACATTTGCCTAAAAGAAAGTTAAATAACTTATTTTTAAATGTTTTGAGGTTGAGGGTTTTGAAACCATCAGATAATTTGTTATAAATAGTAACAGACATGCAGTATACATTATAAGAAAACAATTTAATTCTACGCCTAGGGACATTAAGCAGATGCACTTTACGGCTGGGTCTGAATATAATATCAAATTCATGTCTATTTTGATGTACAAAGATACAAATTTCAAAAATGTATAGTGCTGGAAGTGGCAGTATTTTATGTTTTTTAAATAGTGGAACACAACTGTCCAGTGGGTGCGCTCCGCAAATTGAGCGCACGCATTTTTTCTGAACTCGAAACACTCTTTCAAAGTCAACAGAATTACCCCATATTATAATATCGATGTCACATAGTTATGGTATGTACATAGTGCTGCATTAACACCAGCCACACGTGTTAGTCTATATAAAACGAATAGAAACCTATCTATCTTCTTACATAAGTCATCAATATGAGATTTCCAGTTACAGTTTTTATCAATTATTATCCCCAAGAATTTTGCGGAATCAATTATGTGTGTATGTGTAGTGGTGTGTTTGTGTGTGTGTGGCTTTTACAATTATTTATTTAACTTTTTACGATATTAATGCTAGGAGATTCTCCGTTGTAGGATAGTCCTGTTGTAGTAACCATTGAGTGATTTTGTGTTTCAACGTGTGTCTGTTTAAATCAATAATGTTTAGTATTTTGTGTAGTTTCTTATATATATAAGTACCAAGGACGTAATATTGGCGTTTGGCTAATGTAGTCTTGTGAGTTACTCCTGATGGGACATTTGTGCGTTTATTTGGTTTGGATCTGGGCATGCCTCTATGAGTTCCGAGGACAGACTGCAAGATAAAGAGCTGTCAACTGTTAGTACCTTACAATCATCATAGAGTTGTTTGGTTGGATATAAGTACGGTTTCTTAGTCATTACTTTGAGTACAGCCCTTTGAGCTCAGGAAATTTGTTTTAATGGTACCACCCCATGCAGTAATGCAGTAACCGATAATCGATTGACACAGTGCAAAGTAAACCATTTGTAATGTGTCCATGTCAGCTGATTCTCTAAGGGATTTAAAAACATATATGAGACGCATTGTTCTGCTAGCTATCATATCTAGATGCATATCCCATCGTAGGCCGTCATCTATCTGAAGACCTAGGTACTTTACACAGTCACTTTTGACCATTGTAGGACAGGAACAAGGTTTTGACGAGTTGAGGCAAGAGTGAGCAGTTACAACAAAACTCTGCGATGGCTTAGTGCTTTGTCGGATTGCGAAAGAAATAAAGCAAGACTTATTCACGTTTAACGTAAGGAGATTTTGGTGGAACCAGTTCATAATTATTTTAGTGCTATTTCTGCCTTAGTCTTAACCTCTTCCCAAGTAGTTCCTTAGATGATGATTACAGTATCGTCAGCATATGCACAGATCTTGCAGTTCGGTAGGATCATCCTGCAGAGATCATTAACATTTATATTTGGAATAATGTGGGACCTAATATACTCCCCTGAGGCACACCGTATGTCACGATTTCCTCATTACTGAGATATGATCTATTTTAACTTTTTTTTTTTTTTTTAATTTATTTATTTAAGGAACTTTTAACAAATTGTTATACCAGTTCCATCGTAGCCTTACCCAAATACATCACAATTACAGAGTAACTAGTGAGTAAACTAAAATAGCTTCTGGCGACATTGGTTTGGTTAAAATAACGTTAAATATACCTAAATCTAGCTTATTTATATTTAATTCATTAATTAACGAACTTCTTTCAGACTCATTCCTGACACACTCCCAGAGAAGGTGATGGACATCTTCCACTTTATTATGACAAACTAAACAATTCGGAGAGTCAACCATTTTCATTAAAAATGCAAAGGCTTTTAAAGGCATATGTCCGGAACGAATCCTGAAAGAAGTTACTAATGTTTTTCGACTAACTTTAAAACTACTAAACCATGGGGCTCGAGGAGGCTCATTTTGGATTGTTTTATACCATATCCCTTTATATCTCGATTTATCATCAAAATATTCTTTCCACTCTTCATAACAATAGCTTCTGAATTTTGATAAAATTTCCGAATGAATTGGTAAAACGTAAATCTCTATACCTGACGTTACTGCTATCTTAGCCAATCTATCAGCCTCCTCGTTTCCCTGTAGACCAATATGTGACGGGATCCACTGCAAGACTAAATTAACATTGTTTGAAAGAGATGCTTGTATTTTGCGCAAAACAGCAAAGGCTATCGGTATACCTCTGTGTCCAGAGGTACACCGAGCCAAATGTTGGAGCGCGCTCTTGCTATCCGTGAATATTACTATTTTAGTGTGTTGTAATGTGGCAACGTAGGATAACGCTTCTGAAATAGCTAACAACTCTGCTGTCATGATAGAGACCTTAGACACAATGTTGAAACATCCACTTGTTTTGGTGACGGGATCATAGAAAGCCGCCCCAATCTTAGAACTCTTAGAACCATCGGTGAACAATTTGTACCACCCACTATATGTGCAGTTTAATTCTTGTAAGACATCATTTCTCAAGCAATTACTTTCGTATGAACTTTTGGGCCTGTTGACACTATATAGATGAATTTTAATTACATTTTTAATTGAAATATTGCTACACCAAGTATTTAATTTAAACATATCTAATGGACTGGTCGAGTACATTTTTTCTTCCTTAATAATATTATAAGTATTCATTAGCGAAGGTATTTTTTTGTTTGTCCAGTATCTGTGGGTAGTAAAACTTCCAAGATCAGACAAACATTTACTCGTCACACAATTGGTCCACGATTTAACCTTAAGACAGAACTTAAATGCTAAATATTTACGTCTTATATGTAATGGGGGTAAGCACAACTCACTTTCCATCACATGAATAGGGGTAGTTTTGATGAATCCACCAATAATTCTCATAACCTTATTTTGAATTTTGTCTAATTTATATAATCGAGATTTAACACTACTATCATAAAATATGCTGCCATAATCCAATCGACTTCTAATTAAGGATATGTACAAAAGTCTTAGTTGTTGTGGATGCATTCCCCAGTTAGAACTAGCTAATACTTTCATAATATTCAACATTTTCTGACATCGTTCATTAAGTTCATTTATATGTTTGCCCCATCGAAGTGAAGTGTCTAGCCAAACACCTAGATATTTTATACAATCAGCTACTACTAAAGGGGCTTCTTTTACATATATTTGAGCATGGTGTCTTCTATATCCTCTACTGAATAAGCAAACTTGTGATTTAGACGTTGATAATTCTAAACCTATAGCAGATAACATCGCCACAACATGATTTAATGACAATTGCATTCCATTAATACTATCATTTAATTTTTCCGAACTAATAAAGAGGACGAAGTCATCAGCGTATTGACACACTTTAACGATATTGGTATTATTAATTGAGTAACAAATTTCGAGTGTTACAATATTAAATAATAACGGAGAGATTGGATCTCCCTGTGCCAACCCTCTATTAGTCCACCTAATGATACCACCCTTCTCATTCGTGTCATCTTTAACAATTAGATGTCTTTCTTTAAGGAATTCCCATAAATAATTACATATTCGACTGCCTATTTTTAACTTATCTAACATTTTAACTACACTGTCAATTAATACGTTGTTGTACGCGTTCTCTATGTCCAAGAAACAAGCTAAGGTGGGTGTGTTTTTAGTAAAACCCAACTGTATATTAGTTATCAACTGCGCAAGAGAGTCCAAACATGATCGACCCCTCCTAAACCCGGTTGTACTAGGAGATAATATACTATAATGTTCGATAAACCACTCTATCCTTTTAGTCAGCATTAAGTGAAATATTTTACAAGGGCAAGATATTAATGAAATTGGTCTTAGTTTTGAGTTACTCCCAATTTTAGGTATCGGAATTATTTTAATATTACGCCATTCATCAGGAATACATCCAGATACAAAAATGTTGTTATAAATATCGAGTAAATATTTTTTTGCAGCTTTAGGTAGGTTATATATCATGGAATAAGTGACATTATCATCTCCAGGAGCTGTATCTTTTTTTTTTAAACATGCCTCCAATTCTTGTAATGTGAACTCTGATTCTAATGTCACATTATTTGAAGTAAACATGGGTTTAGGAGTAAGAGTTGAATCTGGGGCCAAACTATGCAAAAGCTCACATTTTTTCTCAATAGAAACGTAGGTCCCAGCTTGTCTGTATCCCTTAATCCACTTCATTTTGCGCCACATCTCCGATGAAGTTACGGTGCCATCAATCGAAGTGCAGAACTCTTGCCAACAATTTGTCCTAGCTTTTTGAATTTCCTTCTTAGCTTTTAAAGTTATATTCTCCAGCACAGCCAAATTCGACGGCGTCGGATTGTGTCTGAATTCCTTTAATGCAAGTCTTCTTTGTGCCACGATTTTAGAAAGGTTAGGGTTCCAATACGGCTTAGGCTTAAAACTGTTTTGTGGGTCTTTACAAATTTTAGTATGTGGAATATTATTATCAGCAGATTTGTCAATTATAGAGATAAAAGTCTTATACATTGTCTGAATATCGCCTGATAATATGTTAGCACTAATATCGCAGAATAACCGTTCTACGTCTTTTTTATAACCTGACCACTTCGCCTTTTTAAAATTACGTTTACTAATTGTATGAACAGTATCTTTATAATTCATTTTAATTTTTATCATTAGATGATCACTCCCCAAGTTGTCATTTAAGACTCGCCAAGAAAAGTAAATTGCTATATCGGATGAAGAAAAGGTGATATCAGGTGATGACTGTTGTAAATTATTATTAACAAATTTTACCCTAGTGGCACTGCCATCGTTAATAGATATATATCCGTATTCTAGAGCTGCGTCAATAATTTGATTGCCCCTTACATCAGTTTTATAGGACCAATTTGAGTGATGTCCGTTAAAGTCACCGGCTATGAGAGTTTTGTGAGAACACAATGAAAATAGTTCCTCCCAATCACATTGTTTTGTTTGGATCGAGGATGGGCAGTAGACTGAGACAATATTTTCCAGGTGTTTACAATTTTTGATATTTACATGCAATATTTCAATACCAGTATTATTAATACTAGATAATTTTAATTCAGAAGTAATAGATTTATGCAAAATGATTGCTACTCCGCCATATCCGTCAGCTCGGTCTTTTCTGTAGATGTTGTATTGGGATAAATTTAAAGGACTATCTTGTTCTAACCATGTCTCACAAATGACAGCTATGTGTATTTGTTCTTTAAACAACAGTGACTCAAACTCGGTGATTTTGGGTCTAATACTTTGCGAATTCCATTGCAATATATTAAGAGCAAAGTCCCGTGATTTGCTAGGGGCCATTATTAAAAAAGGAGAAAACCTTCCTTACCAAATCTCCGTCTCTCACAAAACCTACTACAAAATGGATAATTTCTTCAACCAAAACACTGACCACTAACTTAATTTTAACAGCAAAACTTGACTTGGAAAAGTAGATTTCTTTCAGTTTATCTATTAACTTTTTCAAATAAAATACATTTCTATAGTTATGGCTCTCTTGGTTTTCTGTAAATTCACTTTTATTTGAGTGTTGCTCTTCTTCATAGACTGCGTTCTGTTCATATCGTTCCCTTGTATTATTTGATCTTGTAGGTTTTGTAGCAGTTGAAAAGTTTGTAGGCTCCTCCAAAGAAATATCTTGACTCGTTTCTCGATTCTCGGAGTTTTTGGGTATTGTATCCATTTTTTGTGTATGATTTTTAGCTTGTGATAATAACACATCTCTGTATGATTTTTCTTTGTAAGCCGACAGTGGACCTTGACTTGTTGGAGTAATAATATTATCATCTATGTTAGTACTTTCATTGTCATTTTGATGATTATTTTTGTTTAAATAAATCATTAAAGCTCTTCTATACGTGCAATTTTCCTCGCGCATGGTTTGTCGGATAGCTTTTTCTTTTTTAAAAATAGGACAGGATTTATTCATAGACATGTGCGGGCCTTTACAATTTATGCACTTAAAAGTGTCGGTTTCACAATTAGCGTGGTTTCCTCCGCATTTTGGACACAGTAGCTTCTTAGTTGGACAAGCCTTAATCAGATGTCCAAACCTCCAACATCCCGAACATTGACTAACGGGAAAAGTGTATGGTTCCACCTTAAATCGGCACCCGTATATTAGCAAATACGAGGGTAAGGTAGAACTTTTAAAACCAACACGAATTGTCTCGCTTGGTGTCCATTCTCCGCTATCCAATTGTCTTTTCAATCTCTTGGCAGAAACAACTTCTTTTTCACACTCAATACTCTCGAGAAACTCCTTCTCTTCAATTTCTAAGTCAATTTGTTTCACTACCCCATATGACAAACTAATTTCATCTATGAATTGACATCTGTAATCCAGACTATGAAACTTACTGCAATTGATCAAACTCTGCGCGTCTTTTCTGTCTTCAAATTGAATAAGTATCTTGTATGGGTTCTTGTACTGTATTTTAAGAATATTTTTAATATTTTCTGCCCTTAACAATTTGGCCATGCCAAAAGGTTTGGGTAAAGTCTCTTTCGATGTAACACATACTATTATATTCCCATTAATTGTTGATTTATCTATACTCTCGTTATTCTCTCTATTATTAGGACTCATTGACAATCTCCTGGTTACCCTCTTGTTTTTATTTCGCACTGTGATGAAACCATCGTCTTCTTCTATTATTTCCTCGTTATCAGACCGCGCTCTTTTCTCCGGCTTTTTTCCTATTTCCTTCAATCCATTGTCTTTATCTAGTTGCTCACGTTCCTGCACCAACTCTTCTTCTTCTATATCACTTACACTTGCATCGCAAAAGTCTATATTATCCATTATCACGTAACATTTATAAAATATATATGAAGGTAGTAAGAGAAAACAAGGACAACGCTCGTACGAACTCGATCACGAATTAGCGCGTGCGCTCACCTCGGCGATTCGCGCGAGACTGATCTATTTTAACTTGTTGAGTACGATTTTTGAGGTAATCCTTGAAAATATCAAGTGCTATTCCACGTATACCCAGAAGCTCCAATTTTGAGATTAGTTTGGGAACAGAAACTGTGTCAAAAGCTTTCGACACATCCAGAAATAAAAACTTAGCCCCACTATCCAGTTTTCCTGCTACAAATTGTGTGAGATCCAGTACAGTATCAAACGTATCGTTGCAACGCCAGGCTTAAAACCAAACTGGTTCTCGGCAATGATGTTATGTTTTTGTAAAAAACCCCTAAGTTGACGGTTGTCTTGCGGATCTTTTCAAGAATTTTTGGAAGCGTAGGTAGGATGGAGATTGGTCTGTAATTGTTGACACAGGTTCTGTTTCCACTCTTATAAATTGGATGGACTATAGCTTTCTTTAGTCCGTTAGGAAACGTTCCAGATTGCAGATATAAGTTGGTGGTACTAGTACGTGACGACAAGTTTTCAGAAAGTTAGAAGATATACCATCCCAACCTACTACGCAATCATTCCGTAACTGTTAGATGATTGCTTCTACCTCACCTTCGTCGGTGTTTAGTAAAACGAGGGAGTTGGTTGGAGGAGGAAAATTGAGCTTTCCTGATTGAGTACTGTCAGAGGGATTATTAACTGAATTTTGAGATCTTAATATACTTGCCACTAAATTTTACCAATATTGCTGAAGAAGGAACATATCTCATTCACTGAAGAATAAGGGTTATTAAAAATTTTAACAATTGATCGTGACTGGCGTGCTCTCTATAAGTATTGGTGATTTTCTGTATGGTTTTCCAAAGGGCTGTAGGATTATTTTTTTATTTTTCCAGTTGACTTTTCTCAAAGGCTATTTTTAGTTTGCGAAATAAATCATTATAGAAGTTTCTATAGCGTATGTATGTTACTTTTAATATTAAGTTATTTGGTGTTTTTTTTTTTATTTCAAGTGAAGCCTATCCCTATTCCTTATACATTTTAACAAGCCTGGTGTGATCGAGGGTTTTAGAGTTCTATTTTTCTTAGGTGTTGTAATGATGGTGGTGTGATTGGTTGTTACTGTAGTTACTATTGATACAAACTTCTTGAAAGCTTCATTTGATTCATTAATTTTATAAATATCTGAAAAGTCTGTGTTTTCTAATTCAGATTTAATGCCATCTAGATTTTTTTTTCCGGTGGGAAAATCATCTTATGACATCCCCCGCTCTTGGGCGGGGCGGGAGATAGTGTCAGACTTTTACTGACTAAAAACCCACTCCTTTTCCTTCGTTGCCTTTCGTACCAGGGCCGAGTCTTCCTTTCAGAATCAGACCCTTGGCCCAAGTAGGCTTCGACCCTGCTGGGCCCCTACAGTTGCTGACATCTGCTTGAGGCGCGCGTGGAACAATACGCGCCGTCGACAACTTGGGCTCGGTCCGGATGGTTACCGGACGGTCAGACGGCGAGCCACCCATTGCTCGCCGTCCGCAAGCCCGCGCCTACGGTGGCCGGTAATCGGGATCGGAGTCCCGGCGGCGGTTGGGGCGTGGGGACCGTTGCCTCACGCGATCGGCCGCCTCCTTTGCTAGCATTACTGCTTCGCAGAAGGAGGCGACCGCCTGCCACTCCTCCTCGCTCCGGACCATGGCTGTACCAAGGCCCGGCGCGAAAGATCACCGCCGCCGATTGCCCCCACGGGGACATGGCGATGCTCTTCCCAAGCAGGGCACACTTCTACTGTGTGCTCCACCGTGTCCTCCGGGTGGTCTACGCCATGGTGACACCCGGGCGTTTCTTCCGCACGAATCCGGTGCAAGAACCTCCCGAACTTACCATGTCCGGTGAGGACCTGCGTCATGCGGAAGGTAAGGACGCCGTGTTGCCTTTCCAGCCACTCCTCAAAGAGGGGACATACCGCCATGATTATGGCGTGCCCAAATGGCATCTAGATTAGGATGGGAAATTGCGTATTTCGGTTTTCGAGTTGGGTTTGCATTCTTTACCGTAAGTACAATTGGTTTATGGTCGGTGATGTATGATTCGAGAATTAATGTGGTAGAAGGTAATTTGGACTTTAATAAAATATGATCAAGACAGTTTTCAAGTCTACTTGGTATTACGTGGGTTGGTAGTAGACCATGGGAAGCATTCTGAATGAGATATTCAAAACTATGAGGGCTTTTGTTACACGGTTTAATGTCGACATTTAAATCACCAATAAGTGCGATATTTGAGATAGAAGAAAGTTCACCCAAAACATTATTTAAGCTGGACAGGCAATCTTTTACTCTGTCTAAGCTGTTGTTAGACGGCGAACGGTAAACTGCTACAAAAACAAAATTAGAGTCGAGTTGACATACGAGGGAGTTGGCGTTTCATTGGCTTGGTTCCCAAACTGTGACATTTAATCCTATTCTACTGTAAATTGTTACACCTTCATTTTGATTTGATGTAAGTTTAGTTCAGTGTGACTGAAAACTACTCAGTATCGGAGGGCTATTTATTTTGCTCAGACAGCACTCAGTTAACTCAATAATATCAAATCTTATTTTAGTGGAACAGATCCAAGTTTGTGGGTTATCATAATTTTTCTTTACACTGCGTATATTTATATATAATAACTTAATATTACTGTGGAAAAGTTAAAAGTTAAAGACAACTCCTTTACCTGTATAAAGGAGTTGTCCAGCCTAAAAATGTCCAATTCGTCATTAATATTTATTATGGTATCCATTTGTAATGTAGGTAATCGCTAATTGTGAGCATAGGGAGACTGAATTTTATTGTTAAAAGAAAGATATCAACACCTCTCCTTGATGCATTTACGTTTGTTTGTGTGTATGTGTATATGAATGTGTGTGTTTTGTCAAGTGTTACGTTTGTTTGTGTGTATGTGAATATGTGTGTTTTGTACAGTATATTTAAGTTTAGTATTTTATTATTTATGAAGGAAATATGTATTATTTTGTTATGTGAACGTATGTGTGTGATAGTTAGTAAAAAGTGTATTAAGGCTAATCTAGGTATCGAAAGCAGACAGTAATTGACACAGATATAAGCAAAAGAGGTGAACATAAATAACAGAGAAAGTCATATAATCTTCATACCAAGGTCCTGGAGACATTTCTCCGACTTAATAAGTAGCTGTTTGTCACCAACTTGTTTACGAAGAAAGATATTCCCGTTGTTGATCCAGCAGAAAGTATAGTGATTGTTCTTGGCGAATTCTCGTGCCATGAAGAAAAGTTTTTTGGAGCTAGCTGGTAATAGTTTAGCTACATAGACTGGTTGTCGTTTGCCAGGAACGCCAATTTGTTCAGTTTATTATCTTTAGAATCTACGTTTTTATTGTATGCCCGGACGTCAGATTTAAACTTTTGCTTAGTTTGAACTGAGGTAAATTCCGCTATAATTGGGTGTGTAGTGGTAGCCGGGGTAGATTTTCCAGGAAGGCGATACAAATCTCTTAATTCAGGTTTAGTGGTAGGAACTCTGACCAGCTTGCCGATGCTGCAAACGGTTTGTATAAGGCCACTTGTGTTTTCGCTATTTGACAGCGGTATGTTGCGGATCTCCATACCAGCTGAGATTTAAGTTAGATCAACAATCTTTTTTTCTAGAGCTTCTATGTAGGAGCGTTGCCCCTGTCTTTCCTTTTTAAGTTCCTCAACTTCTTTTCTTAAGTCTTTAAATTTTTTATTCATAAAGGAGATAGCGCGCTCAATCTCTGTGTTTGTTTTGCAGATTTCGGCATTCGATTCCTGTTTCTTAACATTTTGTAATTTAATCTCACTTATATCAGCCACTAATTTTGACATAATGGCGGTTTGAACTTCCATCTTCACAGACAGACTACCGACTCTTGTTTCCTGGTCATCATCTTCCCCACTCGATGGTGAATTTCCGGTTCTAGGTCGTTTACTCCTGCTCGTGATATATTCGCTAACAGGCGTTGTAATGTCCGGTCCTGATTCTGTTTCAATCAGATTGACGCGCTGCGACTTTAGCGGAGAACGTTGAACCCTTGGCATATTAAACGCGTTTCGTAGGCCGAGCTCGTAGTCGATACAATTTTCGTAGCCGCTGGTCCGTAGCGCGTGGCACGTAGCCGCTTAGAGGCACACCGATGACGTAAGCCGCTCGTAGCGCTCAGCAAATTCAACACTCCCTGCTACTTGCACCGTGGTGCGGAGGTCCGGCGCACGGCAGCTCTTCACTATCGCTCCACATGACGCGGGTTCAAATCCCAGCCAACCGCAGCAATTTTGAAAATAACAATGCGATTTTAAAAGTTATGTCAGAAATATCTGTATCTCACTCTAGACACGCCCAGTGGGCGTTAAGGTTTAGGTGCCAGAAGAGTGACAAGGAATCCAAATATCGCAAAATGCACCAATAACTGAATTTACAATTAGAAATCACTAGGATAACCGTCCACCCGCTAAAGACGTTCGAGGTCGAATCCAAAGATTATTGGTAAACAACATGTAGTTTCTTATTATAGTCGTCGTACGTCTCCAGCTAAATTGAAGATTCACTCTTTCGAATTAGAAACAGTAGCAGTCTTTAATGCCATAAAACATTTTCAATACTATTTATTAGGTCGTAAGTTTACCGTTGTCTCTAAAAGTCTCTAAAAATAAAACTGACTTGTCTCTACGAGTTCATCGTTGGTAGGCCTTTTTTTTATTTGAGTTTGATATTGTTTATCGTGAAGGCAGTAGGATGAGCTATTTTGACTTTATTTCTAGAAATCCTCTCCTAATACCTAAAGGAACTTTCACACGTGTAGAGCAAAAGCGTGTCGATTTAGCTGAGCTTTCTAGTAACTAACTGGTTGCAAGCTGAACAGGAAAAGGACGAAGATATCAGTAAGATTGTGTCTGATCTTCGTAATTAAGTTTTTCATAAGGAAAGTCGCAAAACTTACGAAATTCGTGAAAGTATTCTGTATCGTAAGATTGAGCATAATGGTCGTATTCGTTGTCTGCCTATTGTAACAAGATCTCTTAAGTGGTCAGTCATTAATAACATCCATGAGTCTGTTATGCGTTTGGAATGGGAGGAAACTCTCAAAAAATTTACGAACATTATTGGTTTGAAGGTATGTTAAAATATGTGAGAAAATTTGTAGACAATTGTATCACTTGAAAAATAGCGAAGCTCCACTCTGGTAAAGTTCGAGAAGAACTTCACCCAATTCCCAAATTCAATATCCCATCGCACAAAATTCATATTGACGTTTCTGGTAAAGTATATGGTAAGAACGACATCAAGGAGTACGTGTTCGTCATCATAGATTACCAAAGTGTTACTCCGTCATTCGATTAACATCGACACTAACAGTAGTATTTGTGCTATTAAGTTCTGTATAGCATTGTTAAGCTCGTCGAAACGTGTAATAGCTGATCAAGGTCGTTGTTATGCGCGCGATTTCTGTACTTCTAACAACATAGAGTTGCATTTGATAGCTACTGGAGGCAGTCGTGCAAACGGTCAGGTCGAAAGGGTAATGAGTACCCTCAAGAGTATATTGACAGCTGTAGAGACAAGTCGTGACCGCTCTTGGCAGGACGCATTAGGAGAGGTGATGAATGAATTCTACTGTTAATAGGGTGACTAAATCTAGCCCTCGCGAGTTAATGATAGGAAGGGTAGCACGGCCGTTTGGTTTAGTGACCGCTGATGATGATGTGACAGAAGTTAATTTAGATGAGATTAGAGAGCAAGACACAAAGTATTGAGAAAAATGTAATTATGATAAAATCAATTTGATCAAAATAGGGTTTTTTTTTTTTTTATTGGGTGTGAAAATCATCCTAATGACATCCGCGCTCTTGGGCAGAGCGGGAGATAGTGTCAGACTCTTACTGACTAAAACCCCACTCCTGTTCCTTCGTTGCCTTCGTCCCAGGGCCCCGGGTTCCGCTTTCACACTACCCGTGGCCCCAGTAGGCTTCGACCCTGCTGGGCCCCTACGATTTGCTGACATCTCCTTGAGGCGCGCGTGGAACAATACGCGCCGTCGACGAGTTGGGCTCGGTCCGGACGGTTACCGGACGGTCAGACGGCGAGCCACCCATTGCTCGCCGTCTACAAGCCCGCGCCTACGGTGGCCGGAAATCGGGATCGGAATCCCGGCGGCGGTTGGAGCGTAAGGACCGTTGCCTCACGCGATCGGCCGCCTCCTTAGCTAGCATTACTGCTTCGCAGAAGGAGGCGACCGCCTGCCACTCCTCCTCGCTCCGGAGCATGGCCTGAACCAAGGCCCGGCGCGAGAGATCGCCGCCGCCGATTGCCCCCACGAGGACACGGCGTTGCTCTGCCCAAGCGGGGCACACCTCCACCGTGTGCTCTACCGTGTCCTCCGGGTGGTTTTGTCAATTTAAACTATCCGAAGCCGGTATTTCCTAGCTGACTACCCTGAGAAGAAACACCGAAACAAACTCAGGGGTCAAAGTCTCTTTTAAAATCCATACAGCATTTAATGGTCAAATCATATGAGAACCGTGCAGCAGATTGGAGTCTGAGATGGTCTTTTGAAGAAGAACATACAGTTCTGAGCGGACCTGTCCAGTCAGTGCAAGCATTTGTCAGTATTCGTGTAGCTCAACTCAGAACTAATAAAGAAGCACAACGACTTGACGAACAATACCAAAGAAAAGAAATTTGGGTAGCCCACAAAAAGTACTCAAAACTGCCAGACATTATGTTAAAATTAAAGAAAAAATAGGAGTAAACAACATAGTCCCCACATTTACAGCAATAAAATTAAAAAAAAATGTAAATATTGAAAATTGCAAAAAAAAAATATAAACGTATTTCTAAACATTTCTCTTCGTTACGGCATAATATTTTGGGGCAACTCTACCAATAGAGAAATGGCATTTAAGGCCCAAAAACAATAAAAATAAAAAAATCTGTCTAAATTTGAAAAACTTAATACTAGACGTCACCAAAGCACATTAAAATCAAAAAAACACAATACTGCACTTTTCTCAAAGAGTTGTCTCGGCATGGGTCCAAAGATTTACAATAAACTACCAAAAACTTTAAAAAGCATGACCAACTTAAACCATTTTAAATCGCAACTTTAGAAAATCTTGATCGAAAAGGTTTACTATTCTATCAATAAGTTTTTAGATGATAGAAGCCTAAAATAAAAAATGTCCGGTCCACTTGTTATTCTATCTTGTTTACGACGTTATTTGTTTGAAACAGTTTTATTTAGTTTAGTTTGTAGTTTTTTTACGCCTGATTTGTACGCCTTGCAAGGCAAAACATAGTGATACAACGCAAATTTTATATCATGTACCTTATTACCTATGTTCAACAAATAAAATACTTTGACTTTAAAATTAATTGTCAATGTCAAATTGTAAATATAAAAAGTAAACAATGTAATTATTGTAAAAATAAACAATGTAATTATTGTAAAAATAATTGTCATAATTGTACAAAAACAATAATAGTCCATTTAAAAAAAAGCTTATTAGCTTATTTTGAAAGTGCATTAGCATCGAAACGAGCCTCCTATTTTTTGAGCCTGGTTGCAGGAAGAACTAACTTGTGTTTGTTCCTAGTATTACGTTATGAATATCATTGTATTTTTTAAACATGTTTATATTTTTATGAACATACAAAATATTTTCATAGATATACTGAAATGGCAAAGTCAAAATATTAATATTTTTAAATTTATCTCTGAGGGAGCATCTGGGACTTAATTTATAAATTGAACGAATAGCCCTTTTTTGCAAAACAAAAATCGTCTGGATATCGACGGCATTTCCCCACAATGAAAAGGTTTTATTTATATCGTCAGTAACCGGCTGCTGACGTTTAAGCTCAAACAAAAGAACAGAATAAGTAATAGTACAAAGTACCTACAGAAGTTTCAGTAGCCAGCCTTTCGGTGTTTTACAGGATGCATTTTGGAGAATGTGCGCGAGAATTGCATGACTTGATTCCTCCATCTCCTTTCTTTGCGAACGATTGCATCCATAGATATCCGGAGATATGCCTTCATTGCGGAAAAGTAAGGAGTTCTAGTGACGCCGCTTATGTCCCACCAAAATAATTACAACATTCACAAATAGTGTATTTACGACATACACTTAAAATTTGCACACGCACACTAAGAAGAAAGAAGCTACAATAAATCAACTTATAATAGTACACATAAATAGAATGGGCGGAGCATGCGTGTAAACACTTGTTATTTGGGATCATTCAATGCACACTCATGCAATTAGGGAGTCGAACGCGATGGTCGATAATTTTTATCGACATTTAATTTTAGCTTATTCTTGTAATATAATTACTTCGTTTAATTTTCTTTAAATAATTTCTTTTTTTCGAAAAGAGAGTTTACTTATAATAAAATAAAATAGAAATATTTATTTTTTTGTTTCGTATTACCGGTTAAATGCAACGCTCTCGGTTAAATGCTGTATTACTATTATTACAAAAATATTATAAATATAGCGATATTATAAAGGGTCTTTCAACAAGGACGGGTCGATGTTGAAATTAAATAAAACAAGCTGCATGTGAGATATTAAAGAAATATTTTTTTTATTTGAAAGCCCCATTTCTGCCATTATTTATAAAATATGACATCGTTTAAATGTTTAAATGTCCACCGCGGCTTCGAACGGTGGCACGGATATGAGAGGTCCAATTTTCAATTACTCTACTGCATAGAAAACTAGGCGTTCTTGCAAAGGTCCGACGGTACTTCACACCGGGACAGCTTCTAATGTTATACAAAGCACAGGTCCGATCGTGTGTGGAGTACTGCAGTCACATATGGGCTGGTGCTGCAAAATGCCATCTAGCAGCTTTGGACTCAGTGAAAAGGCGTGCGAACAGGCTAATTGGGGATCCAGATTTGGTTAAGTCCAATCTACAAAGCCTCGAGCGAGAGAAGCGCAGAGTAGCCAGCCTATCGGTATTTTACAGGTTACATTTTGGAGAGTGTGCGCGGGAATTGCATGACTTGATTCCGCCATCTCCTTTCTACCATCTGACAACCCGACGAACGGCGAGTATCCACCCTTACGTCCAACTATAATTTAGGTGTCTTCAAGGCTAGAGCGAATAGGCTCTGAATAAACTAGTGCGCCTGACCATCAATGATTGCATCTCCGCTTACCATCAGGTGGGGTCGCAGCCAAGCACTGGTTTATATTTTATTGATATAAAAAAAAAATTGTTCCAGCTGAATCCGATGGCCTGCGTTATGTTGAATTTCAGGGCATCTGTTGATTGCGGATTATTGGCATAGACCTTTGATTTGAGAAAACCCCACAAGAAAAAGTCTAGTGCGGTCAAATCGCACGATCTTGGTGGCCAATTCACGTCACCTCTGTGAGAGATAACCCTACCCTCGAACCGTTCATGCAGAATGTCCATTTTGTCGCTCGCTGTGTGGCACTTAGCGCCGTCTTGTTGGAACCACATGTTGTCTACGTCCATATCTATAGCGCTCGCCGTTGACAGTAATGGCCTCGCCATCATCGTTTTCGAAGAAGTACGGACCAATGATGCCGCCGGACCAAAATCCGCACCAAACAGTAACTTTTTGTGGATGCATTACCACCTAGTGAACCTCATGTGGGTTCTGATCGTCCGATATACGGCAATTTTGCTTATTAACTTATTTTAGAAGTAACAGGACACACACACATTTTACCACTTTGGGAGTGTGTCTCGCGCAAACTATACAGTTTAGAAAAAATAAATATAAAAACTTCAATATCATTTTTGAAGACCTATCCATACGTATCAAACACGTTTGGGTTCGAAGAAAAAAAAAAAATTGAGTTTCTTTCTAAGTATGGGGAACCTCCAAAATTTTTTGTTGTTCTTCTATTATTGTGTGAAAATCTTAATGCGGTTTACAGAATATATCTACTTCCAAGTTTCAACAGTAGGTATAGTTCTTATAGTTTCGGAAAAAAGTGACTGTGACATATGGACGTGATTATATTCAGGATAAAAATGCTTGGCTCAATGCTGGTCCAGCTCCACCATCACCGGGGTGTACAAATTTATTAGTATGGAAATTATTTTTTAATGTTTTTTTTCTTGAAATTGTAAAATATAAGTATTGTATTATATGTATAGAAGCATTTTTTCCACAGTTTGTAAATGTGAGTACCATGGAGCTTTTTATAGTTTTTTATGTTGCTACTGGACTTATTTGACATAAATGAGCATGGCAGTTGAAAGTTTGTCATGCTCACTCAAATGTCTCACTGATGGTGGCGCGGGTGTTGGATCATTCGGTTCCCTTCAAAATGGTTGAGCTGAGTGGTGCTAATATTAGCGTCATGTCCGTGAACGGGCGCTGTCAGTTGAGGCTGGTCATCTCTTAGCTGCCAGTTGCTATTTTAATATCTATATTTAGTTTTTATTTTTAACCGACTTCTAAAAAAGGAGGAGGTTCTCAATTCGGGTGTTTGTATTTTTTTTTTTATGTTTGTTCGGGCATAACTTCGTTGCTTGCCAACCGATATGAAAAATTCTTTGTTTGTTGGAAAGGATATACTTCCCAAATGGTCTCATAGTCACCAAGTTGGGATCTGATGATGGAATCTTGGCGAATTCGAGGGAACTCCTCAAATATTGTAGGCAACTATATAGTGATTTTGGTATTTTCATCGAGGACTTTTTTTTTTTTTTTTTTTTTTTTTTTTTTTTTTTTTTTTTTATTGGGTGGGAAAATCATCCTAATGACATCCCCGCTCTTGGGCGGAGCGGGAGATAGTGTCAGACTCTTACTGACTAAAAACCCACTCCTGTTCCTTCGTTGCCTTCGTCCCAGGGCCCCGGGTTCCGCTTTCACACTACCCGTGGCCCCAGTAGGCTTCGACCCTGTTGGGCCCCTACGATTTGCTGACATCTCCTTGAGGCGCGCGTGGAACAAAACGCGCCGTCGACGACTTGGGCTCGGTCCGGACGGTTACCGGACGATCAGACGGCGAGCCACCCATTGCTCGCCGTCTGCAAGCCCGCGCCTACGGTGGCCGGAAATCGGGATCGGAATCCCGGCGGCGGTTGGAGCGTAAGGACCGTTGCCTCACGCGATCGGCCGCCTCCTTAGCTAGCATTACTGCTTCGCAGAAAGAGGCGACCGCCTGCCACTCCTCCTCGCTCCGGAGCATGGCCTGAACCAAGGCCCGGCGCGAGAGATCACCGCCGCCGATTGCCCTCACGAGGTCACGGCGTTGCTCTGCCCAAGCGGGGCACACCTCCACCGTGTGCTCCACCGTGTCCTCAAGTATTTACAGTCAAAAAGTAACATTTAATGAAGTGGAACTGATGAAGAAGACCAGAAATAGTCAGCGGAACTTCTCGCATAGATATCACAATGAAGATGCGACTATGATCATACAAATAAATGAATGGTTCTGAATAGTTACGTTGAAAATGGTATCATCGAAGTGAACTGATGATGATGATGGAGCCGGAAGGTAGGCACTGGAACTCTGTAATTAATCAATGTAATCTAGCCGTGTTTAGGCTTATTAGAATTGTCATGAGATGCACTTTGGCTATAAGGTACTATCAAACTGATCTGATGATGGAGCCGGAAGGTGGAAGGTAGACACAGGAACTTCATCATAACACAATGTAACCTAGCAGTGTTTGGGTTAATTGGAATTATCATGAGAAATAAGCATCTGTTTATAAGTGTCATCATCATCATCATTTCAGCCGAAAGACGTCCACTGCTGGACATAGGCCTCCCCCAAGTGTCGCCACAATGAACGGTCCTGTGCGTCTCGCATCCATCGTACTCCCGCAACCGTTACCAGGTCATCGGTCCACCTTGCAGGAGGCCTTCCAACGCTACGTCTTCCGGTACGTGGTCGCCATTCCAGAACCTTTCGGCCCCAACGGCCATCCGTTCTGCGAGCAATGTGCCCTGCCCATTGCCACTTAAGTTTAGCGATTCTTCGTGCTATGTCGGTGACCTTGGTTCTCCTGCGGATATCCTCATTCCTGATTCGATCACGCAAGGAAACTCCGAGCATAGCCCTTTCCATTGCCCTTTGGGTGACTTTGAGTTTTCTGATGAGGCCCATTGTAAGCGACCACGTTTCAGAGCCATATGTCATTACTGGCAACACGCACTGGTCATAGACTTTCGTCTTGAGACACTGTGGTATATTGGACGAGAAGATACCGCGCAGCTTCCCGAACGCTGCCCAGCCCAGTCGGATTCGACGATTGATCTCTAAGTGTATTGTCCATGGAGTTTCTTGCACATTCTTCTCCATAGAGATCTACGCTTTGGAATGTGCAATTAGCATCATTTATTTTTATTTTTCTGACTGACTTCTTGACATTTCAAAAGTGCCTGTAAATGGTTTATTTGGAATAAATGCTATTTTGATTTTTGGACAGACAAACAGACATGACGAATCCATAAGGGTTCCGTTTTTTGCCATTTGGCTACGGAACCCTAAAACGATTGCATGTAGCGGAGATGAGAATGTTGAGATGGATGTGTGGTGTGACGAGAATGGATAAAGTGAGAAATGAGTATATTAGAGGAAGTTTGAAAGTGGCGCCAGTGTGTACATGATGTACAAAAGCCAATGCAAACTATTGACATGATTTACTTTTTTCGTTTCGCCAGAAATAAAACTTAGATTATATGTTAGAGAACAATACGAAGAATCAATAGCAAAAAGAACCAGATCTTTAAACTGTAAACGAACGAAAATACCTCTAGAAGCATTGCTAGTATATTTTTGTCAGGCGTTACATATTTTCTCTATATAATCAAATGGAAATATAATACGTAATATTTTGAGGTTTCTATTGATAAAATAGATTAAATTGGTTATTATTGTTCACGCAACACCCGAGTGTACCAGCAGCGGCGGGGACGCGCAGTCGGAGAGGTCAACAATCTCCTACAAATTCAGTCATTCGACGGACATCTATCTTAACATTATTGTTATGTTTTTTTTTCACACTCGCAATTTTTTATCACTAAAACTACTAAAAAAATAAGTGATAAACGAATCGAAAGTATTTGCGAAAATCATTGACACTATTTAATGCGTACCTACCATAAACACCGAAAGCAAAACTATATTTAACAATGTGAAACTTAAAATATCAGACACAGAATATTTTTATTTAAGAAAAATAACGCCTGACAAAAAAAAAAAACTATAGCAATCTACTAAATAGTCCATAACTTAATTTTGCTACGGGTGGTAGACATACTTAAGTCTTTCAGCTATTTATTTCTCATACAGTTCTTTAAGATGTGGCCTAGGTTTCACGTTTGGCGGAAAAAAAAAATATGTATATGGCAAACGTATCATTCCCCTTTACTTCAGACGTATTCCGATACCTGTGCTATAAGACCTTGCTTTATGCCAAATTTCCGGACTTTGGGTACTTCTCGACGACCCTACTCTATGAATTTTGATTCCCAAAAACCATATACTCGAGTTTGCGATCTCTAGAAGCTGCTAAAAAATCAAACTTCTGAGTTAACGAAAAAAAAACTACGACCGTTTATATAGCAAAAAACGTAGATACACTCTCAAGGGAATTAAATTCATAGGGTCTCCGTCCTAGTTGACCTAGAATCCTGAAATTTGGCATGAAGCGAGATCGCGGCACAAGTATAGAAAAAAATCTGAAAACTGTGAAGTCACGTCTTTCGGCTTTTATTACAATTAAGGAGAAAATACAACAACGTACAACAAGTGTCGAAATACGAAACAGATGTCGGGCCTGCATTCACAGCAGAGGGCACCAATTTGAGCAAGATTTGTAAAAAATATGAAATAAATGCATTTTTTTTTATTTCTAGTAAAACCCACGAAAAGAGAGATCCGAGACAGATTTTACCTTATACGAGTGAGATAACATTTTTAATAGGTTGTTCGGGTATAATTTAAGCAAAAATATTTTTTAAATCATAATTTTGAATATTAGTCTTATGTGACTCGATTCACAATTCTAGCGAATTCACAAAGTTATAAAAATATTTTATGGCATGTTGTACATCACTAGTAAGAGGATAAACTAGAGAAGTTTTGATGGAGTTGGAAGGTTCCGGTCGCTTTTGGTTATTTTTTTATAGCCATGTAGATATAGCTGTAACATGGACAGCTTTAAATCCAAAACTTTGCAAGTAAATTAAAAAAAAGATAGTTATTGTCACTAATTTTAAATTTTAAAGTATTCTAATATAATACACATCTAAATAAAATTAAAATTCATAGTCTACGCCTCATAATTTTTTTAAAATTTGTATTTGAATGAAAAACTTGGGTCTTATTTTCATAAAACACTAAAAAGTCGATGAAAAAAAATCCACAGGGCATGAGAAGTGATTAGGGTTCTGAAAGAATAGCAGATGTCCCCTACCGTGGACCATTTCTATTTGGCACCATTGCTAACACCCTGTATATTCTATAATAATAGTATTTAGTAATGTATAAAACCTCGTAAGCTTGTACTTTAATAATTTAGCTAGTACTAGTAGTATTTTTGCAATGTTAGTTATAAGAGACACACTACATTATTATTTCGTCATGTTATTAAGCGCATACCTACTTATAATTTGTAACTCATAAAAACTTGTAAGCTTCCTGCGGGTCAGGCCTCGCCTAGTGCAAGTCTTCGGAAACTATGCTATGTTAATTAAATAATGAAAACAAAATATTATAGAACTACCCATAACATAATTTTTCTTAATAAATTATTATTAATTAGGTTGAAGAATTAATGAAAAATAATAAAAAGTAATCTATTATATTATATTATTAATATTATAAAGAGGTAAAATTTGTTTTCTTGTTTTTATATTTTTACAAAAGAACTCAATTGTTACATACAATTGTAGTGTAGGAGGTAATCTCTTAAGTACTGGTCCGATTGCAAAATTTTTGACTGATAGAAAGTTACTTTATTCCTGAGTGACATAGGCTATATTTTATGTAAGCGGGTGAAGCCACGGACAAAAGCTAGTGAAATATAATTTCACTTGTTTACCGTTTGTACGGTAACCTTTCAAGAATAAAAAAAAACCTAATAAACAAGTACCTATGCTATTCCATTTTATCCGACGAAACTATCAGCTAGTGAGACAATATGCGTGTGCTATGTAATCATGAATGGTGCCGGTACAGCGGCGGCGGCGGGCCGAGAGGCCGTGTCGTTCAGAATAATCACTTGTTTATATGCAAGACGTGCACTAACGTGCATCGGTCGGTGCGCGCGGGCGCTACGTGACTAGACCGTTTTGCAACACATCAGTGTGTCGCCGTGCAAGTTCCGACACGAGCATGTGCTCACATGTTACAGCAGCGAGTCTCCGACGTGCCACGTGCGGCGCTGTGCAGTCTGCTGCTCGCGTGCCGGCTGAGAACAAAGCGTGATGCGGCTTATAGTGCCCCGACTGCGAATAATAACATTATGACTCGTCATGAACCAGATTAGTGACAATATGACCAAAATTAGTGACATTAGCTATCTAGTTATTTTTTAATTTACTCACAAAGTTTTGGACTTAAATTAATGCTGTCCATGTTACAGCTATTTACATGGCTATAAACAAAAATCCAAAAGCGACCGGAATCTTCCAACTCCCTCAAAAATTCTTTAGTTTATCCTCTTGCTAGTGATGTGCTACATGCCATAAAAACTTTTTTTTTTAACTATGTGTATTCGCTACAATTGTGAATCGGTTCCCTATTTGCATAAAATTTTAAGACCTAATATAACTTAGCATAATTTTGTTTGGCATAATTATATTTTCGCATAATATAATTACGCATAACAGCTTACGCTTAATTTTTTTAAGCATAATTTCTATCTATATCTATATATATACATATATATATATACATATATATATACATATATATATATACATATAATAAAACAGTAAAATTATTTTGCGATGGTATTTATTGGTGCAAAAACTATTGAACCGATCCTGTTCAAATTTTGCATACATAATCCTTATAGGTCAAAAAACGTGTTGCGCCGACCCCAAATAACACGGGATAAGGGCAGGAAGATGATGATGATGATGAATCCTTATAGGTCAGGGCAACTTATAGGCTATAAATTATCACGCTATTTGCTATGGGGGGTGAGCAATAATCTAAAATGTAGGTATTGAACGACATTTCCTGCGAGTTCGATCCCCAGCTACAGTTAAAATATTGTCATTATTTTATCTTATTTTTTTGTAATAAAATAACTTTTACCATTTTTTCCAAATAAAATTGACATTTCTATTCGATATCTTCTAAATATTTTGTAAAAACTAATCAAAACACGTAATAAAATCAAAGCGGCGAGTAAAATCACGTACTAAAATGTTTTTTTTTTTTTTTTTTATTGGGTGGGAAAATCATCCTAATGACATCCCCGCTCTTGGGCGGAGCGGGAGATAGTGTCAGACTCTTACTGACTAAAAACCCACTCCTGTTCCTTCGTTGCCTTCGTCCCAGGGCCCCGGGTTCCGCTTTCACACTACCCGTGGCCCCAGTAGGCTTCGACCCTGCTGGGCCCCTACGATTTGCTGACATCTCCTTGAGGCGCGCGTGGAACAAAACGCGCCGTCGACGACTTGGGCTCGGTCCGGACGGTTACCGGACGGTCAGACGGCGAGTCACCCATTGCTCGGCGTCTGCAAGCCCGCGCCTACGGTGGCCGGAAATCGGGATCAGAATCCCGGCGGCGGTTGGAGCGTAAGGACCGTTGCCTCACGCGATCGGCCGCCTCCTTAGCTAGCATTACTGCTTCGCAGAAGGAGGCGACCGCCTGCCACTCCTCCTAGCTCCAGAGCATGGCCTGAACCAAGGCCCGGCGCGAGAGATCACCGCCGCCGATTGCCCACACGAGGACACGGCGTTGCTCTGCCCAAGCGGGGCACACCTCCACCGTGTGCTCCACCGTGTCCTCCGGGTGGGCCACACAGTGGCGACACCCGGGCGTCGTTTCCGCACGAATCCGGTGTAGGAACCTCCCGAACTTACCGTGTCCGGTGAGGACCTGCGTCATGCGGAATGTGAGGACGCCGTGAGGTCTTTCCAACCACGCCTCAAAGAGGGGACTTACCGCCATAATTGTGGCGTGCCCAGCACTGGGTCGCGACAGTCGCTGTCGCCATTTCACCATGAGAACCCGCCGGAGCTCTGTCCGCCATGCTGCGACTTGTCGCGGCAGCGGAGTTTCGCCCCGGCGTTGCATCTCCATGCGCCGTTCGTGCATGAGTGCAAGGACTGTTGCCTCCAGATCCCATGGTTGCTGGCCAGCAAGGAGGCTCGCCGCTTCGCGGGAAATCGGCCGGTATCCTCTCACCATCCGTATGGCCATGACCCTCTGGCACGCGTTCAGCCGGGCCGCCGGCTGCTTCCGCAGCCCCGGCGCCCACACCGGCGCGCCATAAAGGGCCATGGACCGAACGATCCCCGCGTAGAGCCTCCGGCAGGAGGCGTCTGGACCCCCAAGGTTGGGCAGGAGCCGCCCGAGGGCAGCCCCAGTCCGATTTAGTTTGGGAGCCAGACGTCGGAAGAGCTCGTCGAAATCCCATCGGCTATCGAGAACGAGTCCCAGGTACTTCATCGTTGACCCGACGCCGATGTGGACTCCTCCCACCGTTAGCTGGGAACCCGGTGGTGGCGCGTTCCGAGGGCCGTGAAAGCACGTGGCCTCGGACTTGTGCAATGCCAAATATAAGAATTGAAAAGAAGGACACCGGTGGCTCCAAGTCAATAGAGGTCTGCCACGCTCGTTTCACTTTAAAGCAGAATAATTTTAATAACAAAATTTTTAATGTTTTTATTCTACCAAAATATAAATTAAAAAAAAAAAAAACAAGTTATTAAGCATTATTTAAGTAGGTTTTAACAGTTACATTTTAAAATAGCGCAAACAATCGTTTTTTTATAAAATCAATATACAATGATTTTATGTAATTTTGTCAAACTGTATCTGATAAAAACTAGTGACATAAGGAAACGTAGTGGATTTTAAATGGACTGATACATAGTGTGACTGGGTGAGTCATTCATTATTCTAATTTATCTTAGCTTATATTTTGTTACTATACACAGACTTGCGAGCGGAGCAGCGGGAGAAGCTAGTTGTATAATTTTTTTATAACTAAATAGACAGAAATGTGTTAATGGGTAGTTTGTTTTGCTATTTCTTCTTTTCAGCTCACACACTAGGAAGTAGTGAATGGTGGGGCGCTCTTGGGGCTGTCTATATAGGCATTCTAGACAGTTAATATGTTCAACTCTATTTATCTTTGGAGCGATGACTCCCGTCTATATTATTTATTAGTATTTGTATTTACTTATAGTCACTATCTGCGACCATTACTTCAGTCAGATACGAGCACTGTATCTTGCAGATGAAATTAATGTACAAAGATCCTGGGGAT
Source organism: Mythimna vitellina (assembly GCA_949316375.1). NCBI lineage: Eukaryota > Metazoa > Arthropoda > Insecta > Lepidoptera > Noctuidae > Mythimna > Mythimna vitellina. The sequence continues at coordinate 177,386 of OX438692.1, read as the reverse complement.
GGGTTGACCAAATCTATCACATATTATACAGTCCAAGGACTGTTAGGGACCATGGCTTAATAGGAGCACGATGTCGACGTATTGCACTGGAACTAGCATGCCCCGTTGTTGGACAACGACGGTCGCACGGTTTGCAGCAGGGAAAGTTGCATTATCACGTATTACAGTTCGATAGAACTACTAGGGACCATGACTCAATAGGAGCATAATGGTGACGTATTGTTGCTGAAAAGCCGCATGCGTCACTTATGGAAGTGTTGCCCTGAGTACCATGAGTTCGGATATGAGGTACCGTGTGAGTAATTATTGACCAAATACCTGTAACGCGTGCGTACGGGTTGCTCACATTATCTAATGTTAATTAATCATAACTTTACGTCCCTTAGTTATATTGTATCCTTCTAAAATAACTTCTAATATATTTCGTACTATGGATTCCAAGTTCACAGTTAACAATTCTTTCAACCGTCTCCTTGTCCGAACAATGTGATAAGGTATTGGACTACTTCGTACTTATGGAATTCACCTTTATGTCTGTGGGGGTTTGTCCAAGTCACTATGATGAGAACCACAGGGGCGGCGGAGGTGGAGCTCGCTCCCTTCCTTTTAGAGGGAAACCGACCTTTATACCTTCATGTAGGAAAATTCAGGAAAAATGAAAATTTTGACAACCTAGGGTCATTCAGGAACTGTCACAACAGCATACTGTGTATCTACAAATAATATACAATTTACGATTGTTTGATTTCCAATTAAAATAAAGTCATTTGACTGCGAGACGCGGATTTGTTTCTCGCCCGAATTAGATTTCAGTCATTTGCGTTGTTTTTAGATGGGTATCTCTGACTGAAAAGGTTAATCATTGTGAGGGAAAAACAACTTACGTTCTAAGTAGGAACACAGTGAGAGCTACTGCGGTGGGTAAAACCCGACCATTATTAGGTAAATGAGTAGGCCGGGCTAGCCGGGCTGACCTACGCACTGATGATGAAAATCCCCTCAACAGCAGTTTTTTTTTTTGCAACCACGAAGGTTAAATATGACGTGATGAAATTCAACTGACGTAGGTAGGTACTTAGGTAGTTTTTGCTAGTTTCCTTATGATATCTTGAACCTGCGAGATACCTATTACCTCGCAGGTAGGCGCGGGTACCTGTGGCGGGTATTTCGTTCTACGTCAAAAGACGCGATGAGCCGCCCCACCGCGCCGCCTCGCTTGTTTACATTCTCGTAGATTACTACATGTTATATTCTCTAACAGCTGATTAGATCATACATCGACAAATTGTCATTTATCTCTATCTACGCAATTGTTTATCTGAGCCTTGGAAATCTTGGAATTAACCATTTGTCGAATACCTTGTTTCTTATAATGTTATCTCAACGGAATATTTTAATTTTAAATCTGCAAATCTGAATAACATAAAATGAATGTGTTACATGACTTAGAAAAGTGTTCATAACATCGAATAACACGTCCCCGTAAGATTACTACAGTAATACAAACCAAAAAAAAAACAAAACAACCGACTTGACTGCAAAAAAATTAAAACGTTCAAAATAACTTTAATTTCGGAAGTCGATGTTTCTACTTTTATTTGTTTTTTTGTTTCCGACTACATCGACTTCCGAAATAAGTTATTTTGAATGTTTTAGTATTTTTCAAACAATTTGAAAAAAAGGTGGGGGTCTCAATTCGATTTAATTTTTTTATTATTATTTTTGTATGAGTAAAAATTTTAAATGTCACACTTTTTAGTTGCGATATACTTTTAGCCAGAGTATCTACCTACATCGCATGAAAAATCTAATTAGCATAAACACGCTAGTAGAATACATTGTTTGATTATGAAGTTCCCGTGCCTACTTTCCATCTTCCGGCTCCATCATCAGATCAGTTCGATGGTACCATTTTCAACATAACTATTCAGGACCAATTTTTTTTTTGTATTGTCATAGGTGTTAACTATCTTCATTGTAATATTTTTTTACTGCAGGTTCCCAAAGTAGGATGGGTCGCCTCGTGAGTGAATTGAAAATGGCCGTCGCAGTCGCGCATGAGCGCTAAGCTACAAAAGCCCTTTCATCACGATTAAAACTAAATACCGAAATAAATGCGACATTTTTTGATACGTCTCATTGTGACAGTAATTAAAACTGAAATTGCATCCTCCTCATAAAAAATTGCATTCCTTGTATTTAAATATAACTGGATTGGAACTGAATGTTTTATTTCTTGCTTGAGCAGTGCTTCATTCATAGCCCCTTTTTTCTTCATGAAAACCTAGAGGTCGGTCGAGTCGCGGTCTAGTCTAGCTTTGCAAGCCACTGCTGTATAACATTAAGCTAAGACCAATTGGAGCGGAGCAGTAACCAAAGACGGGTGAAACCGCAAGGGCCAGTAAGTGTTTAGTAATTCTTGAATGTATAATGGATTTCCTACGAATTGTAGTACATTTGGCGTATATACATAATTTCATTTTTACACCACCTGCTTGATAATGCCCTTATATATGTCATACAACCATCACATAAAGCAAGTCATTCTGCCTCTAGGGAGAAAATGCAGTATGGGCGATCCCTAGGCAATAATGAGATTTGAATTTGGAACGTCAAAAACCGTCAACATTAAGTGAATATAAATTTACGTGCATCAAAATTCAAACTGGCCACTAACAAAAAAAAATACAATAAAACATGGTTACTGACGACTTTCTAAAAAAAAAGTAATGAAAGAGCGGGAGCGTTATAGAAAATTGAAACTATAGAATCTTAGAGAAGTGAATTTTGTTTGTTTCAAATCTCAAAACATGTGGAGTAATAGTTAAGATTAACTGGTGAATAATACTTATACTTCTCTAATATATTATTTGTTTTAGTAAATTGTCTTTTAATTATCTCACAGATGGTGTAAAAAGTATAGTATCCCACACGGGGATTAAGCTGTTTTTGTCTTGGGCGGCTCTTTTGATTAACTTCCTTGCAATGATCGTGAGTTAATTGAATAAATCCCTCACCTAAAGTAGTAAGGGGTAGTAGTAGCAGTAAGGGATTAAAACTTCGTTTCGTTCAGAATTCAACAAGCCGGTTGCCGGTTCGGAACGACCGTTGCTACTGCAAGTTGACGCGTATCGCGGAATATAGCTATCTTTGTTTGACAAAAACAAGTGAGCGACTGATGCAGCGCGCAGCTGTGTGCGTGAGCGTATTACTTTTTACTAACAAAAAAAAATAACCGACTTCACTAAAAAAAAAACACTAAAAGGATCAAAATAACTTTAATTTCGGAAGTTGGTGTTTCTCGGTATTGTTTGTTTCTTATTTAACACCGACTTCCGAAATTAAAGTTATTTTGATCCTTTTAGTGTTTTTTTTAGTGAAGTCGGTTATTTTTTTTTAAAGCAAAAAGTTTTTTATTTCACACTTTTTAGTTGCCCTACATTTATAAACAGAGTTCCTATTTCTCATGACAATTCCAATTAACACAAACACTGATAGGTGTAAGTCCCCTCTTTGAGGCGTGGTTGGAAAGACCTCACGGCGTCCTCACATTCCGCATGACGCAGGTTCTCACCGGACACGGTAAATTCGGGAAGTTCCTGCACCGGATTCGTGTGGAAACGACGCCCGGATGTCGCCACTGTGTGGACCACCCGGAGGACACGGTGGAGGTGTACGCCGCTTGGGCCGAGCAACGCCGTGTCCTCGTAGCGGCAATCGGCGGCGGTGATCTTTCGCGCCAGGCCTTGGTTCAGGTCATGGTCTGGAGCGAGGAGGAGTGGCAGGCAGGTCGCCTCCTTCTGCGAAGCAGTAATGCTAGCAAAGGAGGCGGCCGATCGCGTGAGGCAACGGTCCTTACGCTCCAACCGCCGCCGGGATTCCGATCCCGATTTCCGGCCACCGTAAGCGCGGGCTTGCAGATGGCGAGCAATGGGTGGCTCGCCGTCCGACCGTCCGGTAACCGTCCGGACTGAGCCCCAGTCCTCGACGGCGCGTACTGTTCCACGCACGCCTCAAGGAGATGTCAGCAAATCGTAGGGGCCCAGCAGGGTCGAAGCCTACTGGGGCCACGGGTAGTGTGAAAGCGAAACCCGGGGCCCTGGGACGAAGTCAACGAAGGCACGAAAGCGGGTTTTTAGTCAGTAAAAGTCTGACACTATCTCCCGTTCCGCCCAAGAGCGGGGGATGTCAGATTTTCCCACCCAATAAAAAATAAAATAAAAAAAACACTGATAGGTTACATTGTTTTATTATGAAGTTCTGTGTCTACCTTCCACCTTCCGGCTCCATCAACAGATCAGTTCGATAGTAATTATAGCCAAACTGCATTTCATGACGATTCTAATAAGCCAAAACACGGCTAGGATACATTGATTAATTACGGAGTTCCGGTGCCTACCTTCCGGCTCCATCATCATCATCAGGTTACTTCGATGATACCATTTTCAACATAACTATTCAGAACCATTTATTTATTTGTATTGTCATAGTCGCTTAATTATTTTCACTGTGATATCTATACATATGAGTATGAAGTTCCGTTGGCAATTTCTGGTCTTCTTCATTAGTTCCACTTCATCAAATGTTGCTTTTTGACTGTTTGTGCTTAAGTTCTTGATGAAAATAACAAAATCAATATATTGCTTATAATATTTGAGGAGTTCTCTCAATTCCTCATGGATCCAATCATCAGAACTGGATTCTGGAAAAAATTGCACTAATCGGAAAGCATATCCTCTAAGAGGAAAAAAAAATTGCAAATCGATCTATAAATTTTCTCCAAAAACTCAATCGTATGAAAGTCGCTGAGGACATGCTTAACGCGTCAGTTTGGACCCAACATTCATGAAACGCATTGTTACTGGTGACGAGACGTGGGTTTACGATTTTGACATGCAAACTAGTCAACAAGCTTCGGAGTGGCGCCTTCCAACTGAACCGAAACCGAAAAAACCACGCCAAAGTCGATCAAAAGTCAAAGTCATGTTGACTGTTTTCTTTGACTATCACGGTGTTGTGCACTCTGAATTCTTACCGGAAGGTCTAACGGTAAATAAAGAATATTATTTGAGCGTTATGCGGCGTTTAAGAGAGCGAATTCGACGAAAAAGGCCAGATTTGTGGAAAGAAAATTCTTGGATTTTGCACCACGACAATGCGCCTTCGCACAAGGCTATCATTGTGAACGAATTTTTGACCAAACACTCAACAAATACCATCCAGCAACCACCATATTCACCAGATATGGCTCCTGCTGACTTTTTTCTTTTACCTAAGCTCAAATTACCACTTCGTGGCACCCGTTTTCAATCTGAGAACTGAACTCAATTCCGGAAGCAGCGTTTAAAAAATGTTTTGATGAATGAATTATTCGTTGGCGCAAGTGTATCGTTTCTAAAGGAGCATACTTTGAAGGTGATAAAATAAATTTGGATGAATAACAGACATTTTGTGTATTATTGATCTTTTCCCGGTACTTTCTTGACAGAGTAGTAAGTGGGAAATCAGTCAGTAATTTCTTCCGATCTTGGGTGTAGTGGGAGGGCGTGTCAGACTTTTATTGACAAGAAAACCCACTCTGGTGTTCGATCCAGGGTATGGACGTTTACCGGACAGCCAGACGGAGAGCTACTCATTGCTCGCTGTGCGCAACACCACACCTACAGTAGTTGGAAATCGGGGTTAGGATCCCGGCGGCTGGGGCGTAAAGAATACTGCTCCCTCACATGTGCGTCGTGGTGGTCTACACAATGGTGACATCCAGGCGTATCTTCCTATCTGATGCAGGAACCTCCCGAATTTATCATGTACAGTGAGGTGTCGTCATGCGGAAGGTGAGGACGCCGTGACATCTTATGAACCACTCCTCAACGAGGGGATTTACCGCCATAATTGTATCGTGCCCAGCATTGGGTTGCGGCAGTCGCTGTCGCCATTTCAACATGATATTCCATACCGCGACTTGTCGCGTCAGCGGAGTTTCGCCCCGGCGTTGCATCTCGATGCGCAAATCGTGCAAGCGTGGATGGATTATTTCCTCTAGATCCCATGGTGGCAGGCCAGCAAAGAGGCTCGCCGCTTTGCGGGAGACGGTGCGGTGCGCCCGCATCATCCGGATGGCCATGAATCCGTGGCATGCGTCCAGCTTGGCTACCGGTCACTTTCACAGCGACGGCACCCACACCGGCGCTCCATAAAGGGCCATGGACCGAACGATCGCTGCGTGGAGCCTCCAGCAAGAGGTCTGGACCTCCAAGGTTGGGCAGGAGCTGCTTGTGGGCAGCCACTGGGGCTGCTCACAAGCAGCTTCTGTTTAGCCGATGGAATTTTGAGGAGCATTCCGACGTCTGGCTCCCGAACTGGATCGGACTGGGGCTACCCTCAAGCGGTTCCTGCCCTACCTAGGGAGTCCAAACGCCTCCCGCCAGAGGCTCTACGCAGGCATCGTTCTGTCCATTGCCCTTTATGAGGCGCCGGAACGCATGGCCATCCAGATGGTGCGGGGACACCGCACGGTTTCCCGCGAAGTGGCGAGCCTCCTTGCTGGCCTGCCACTTGGGATCTGAAGGCAACAGTCCTTCCACGCATGCATGATTTACGCGTGGAGATGCAACGCCGGGGCAAAACTTCGCTGCCGCGACAAGTCGCGGTATGGCGGACAGAGTTCCGGTGGGATCTCATGGTTGAAGCGACTATCGCAACCCAGTGCTGGGCACGCCATAATTATGGCGGTAAGTCCCCTTTTTGAGGAGTGGCTGGAAAGGCGTGACGGCGTCCTCACTTTCCGCATGACGCTGGTCCTCACCTGAAATGGCAAGTTCAGGAGGTTTTTGCATTAGATTCAGGCGGAAGAAACGCCCGGGTGCCATTATTGTGGACCGCCCGGAGGACACGGTGGAGCATGCGGTAGAGGTGCCTCGCTTGGGCGGAGCACCGCCATGTCCTCGTGGGGGCCATCGGCGCCAAGACAAAGAACTCTCGCGCCGGTCCCTGGTATAGGCCATGGTCCGGAGCGAGGAGGCATGGCAGGTGGTCGCTTCCTTCTGCGAAACAGTAATACTAGCGAAGGAGGCCGCCACACGCACGAGGGAACGGCCCACACGCCCCAGCCGCAGGAATCCCGACCCTAAATTCCAGCCAATGTGGGCGTGGGCTTGCGGACGGCGAGCAATGGGCAGCTCGCCGACCGGCCGTTCAAACCGAGCCCGAGTCGTCGACGGCGCGTAGTGTTCTACGTGCGCCTCAAGTAGATGTGAGCAAAACCGTAGGGGTCCAGCAGGGTCGTAGTCTACTGGGGCCATGGGATGGCTTCTTCAGGTGCTGTGTGAGCCCGGATGCCTCCTGATCTCCGCTGTGCGAACGGTAGACAAAAGCGTACATTATTTTATCTAGGCCTATGATACATAATCTACTATCTTGTTCACTTCAGTATTTTTTTGTATAGGAGGTACCTCTGATGGGTATTTTCTTTTTGAGGTTGTTTTACTCGCTCTTGAATTCTTGTTAAGTTTTTTTATATGAAGTATAACTTTAACGACTCATACAAAATAATATAAATAAATACCTACCATGGTGATATGCCGCTGCTCTGCCTAGCCCCAGTAGAGGCGTTGGTGGCGTGAGTTTATGTGAGTGTTGATAGGTATCATAAGTAAGGCAGAAACATAAAATAATTTATTTGTAATAACCTAACGTATCATAAAACTAACCGCGGACGTATAATCATTAACGTCCGCGGTTAGGTCTTGAGGATAACAAAAATACATAAATCTGTTTAGTTTTGTTGATGACGATCGCTCGGAATAGGTAACTATTTATTTACCTGTTCTCCACGAGGAAAACAGTCACCGCCTCAGATACCTACCGCCGGCTGCGGCAGCCGCGAGCGCTATCCTACACTGCGACAAGGACGCGGCCGCGTGCGGGCGCGCGCGTCCGTATGGATACTGCACTATGTACATATAGGTACTATACTAAATATCTGAAACTTAGAAACTCTTGTGCGTCTGTGTTCCGCGCAGGTACGTCAGACAGAATACAAACAGAAGTCGGCTTATCTCGCAGATAAGCAGGTACAACAACACAATAGTGTAATAACAGCTTGGCAAATATATCAGTCGTAGAGCTCAATTATGACTTGCAGAGTGATGGGCGCGGCGGTGGCGATTAGATAGATGTCGCACACTGACAGATAACGCTGATCTACAGTTCCGCTTCCAAGGTGCAAACGCAACTGCGGCAAGCAAGGACTTGGGGGCAACGAGCAATAGGTTGCTCGCCGACCTGCCGTCCGGTAACCGTCCGGACCGAGCTCAAGTCGTCGACAGCGCGTAGTATTTTTTGCATTTTCTGAAAAGTAAACTCGTGGTCCTAGAACGCAAAGGGCAACTGAAGGATATAGGTGTGGTTTTGTCTGTCAAAGTTCCGTCAATATAAGACTGTGGCCCCACCCTAGAGCGGGAGAGGTCATTGGATGATATCCCACCTCAAAAAAAAACCACACTCCGGCTGAACGTGAGCCAAGTTACATTACAGCGACGTTTTGCAATTCGGCGCGGTTACTACTAATACGACGTGTTATACGATATGGCTGCGACGCGACGTATACATGTCCTGACCCGATTTTAGAATTCTTCACTTCATAATGTGACTGACCATTTCATGAAATGGAACCATTCCATCTAAAACTTGCCAAAACGTCAAGGTTTGATGACATGTCAATCCACGTTTGGGGCATATTATTAATTTAGGATTACCATGAGTGTAAGAGGTCAAAATAAGGTAGAAACTCATGTATTGATCTTGTAAAATTAAACAATCTTAAAAATTAAATAAAAAGCCAATTGCAATTAAAAAAGTTCGGATGTCTTTGTCACAACTGTATAGTTATCGGCACGGATCTTAAGCGCTCGGCGAAAGAGTGGGGATCGCTTAGCGTATCGTACACTTATGGCAAAGAAAATGTACACCTATATTATTTATTTTTTAATAAAAGTTAAAAAAATAAAATATAAATAGTTTCAATCAAAGTCGCTGTGTTTCTCTGTCTGTTTTTCCGTTTACTTATTAACCATGCAACTGATTTTCATACGGTTTTCATTATCCTTTAGAGAATTTCTACTGGAAGGTATGCATATTGTAGCAAAGACGAAAATTTCAAAGATTTGTAACACCCGTAAGAAGAAATTCCTTACATTTTACCTACTTTTGAAAGAAATTGTGTCTGTTATACGTTTTTAGCTAAACAATTTTTGGTGACATGATAACCTCTAATAAAATAACCAATAATAAAAATAAAATCGATGAATTAAAAGTCACGAGTCAATTTATTGGCAAGAAAATGTAGTCCTCGTCGTTAGGTACATGCAGCAAGCGCAGGGAACCAATCACGAGTGACGTTTATGATGCGATGCGCGGCGAGTTAATCACTGACACTTCCCGCCCCCGCGTCTCACTTCATACCACCAAAGAGACCCGATATTTTTCTTCTGCGCAAGTAACAGTCAGCGCTCAAGATGCTTGCCGATACCTGTACCATAGCTGCATTCGAAATGCTGATTAACTGCAGGCCCGTATTAGTACTAAATAACGCAGTTTGTGTAGTAATTATATTACAATTCACTTTTATTTTCTATTTGAAATATATGAGAGAAAAATTGTCTCGCCGAGCACCATGTTACGTCAAAAAAACTGGGCATGTGCAAGTTGGACTCGCGCAATGAGGGTTCCGTACAAACTTGCCTATGTAACAACGAATTTTCTGTTTTCATATTTATTCCTATATCTATACTATAAGACCTTGCTTTATGCCAAATTTCAGGATTCTGGGTCAACGGGAAGTAGGTACCTATGAATTTTAATTCCTTTGAGAGTGTCAAAATGTACGTTTTTTGCGACATAAACAGCCGTATTTTTTTTATTTCGTTAACTCAGAAATTTGTGTTTTTCACAGTTTCATGGGACCGCAGACTTGAGTATATGGTTTTAATTTCAACTCGATACCTTCACGCTATTCTTGATTTGGATAGCCATATCATGATGTGGCTAATGGGCAAGGTTCTATATCGTGAAATACCATTTCATGAAATGGTGAATCACATCATGAAGTGACCAATTGTAAGATCTGGCCACGACCGGACCGATTTTGACGGGACTTTCACCGGTATGTAGTTGATGTCAGGAGCCTAAGGAATTTAGAAAAAGAATTAGGAGTGTAGGTACTTAAAAATTGAGCTTCGGTATTCGAATAACAGTTTCGGACTAGCTCCATTTCTACATTATCTGTCGCAGCACACTATGTATTTTTCTATTCTTTTCTTGTAAAAACGGAGCAGAAAGACGCGAAAACATGGCAGGGTAGATTGCGACTAACATTTGTAAACCAGTTTGTATGAAAATGAGCTCGAAACTACTTAAATTATGAATGATGTTTATTCAGTTAATTACTCATAACGAACAATTCAACACGTGAGAATTTAGTTTTTATTCTCACATTCGAAATTCGGTTCCACGTATCATATTGTCAAGTGCGTATTGAGTCCACCTGTCCTTTATACCGCGAAGAAATGTTACCGTTTTGGTATCTTACTTAGTTATGATCATTTTTAATTGTGTTTTTGATGGGTTTAGAAAATTCAGTATATGAAATACACCCTAATTGGGTATTAAGACATTATTTTGCGGCTCATTTCATAAACTCCCACTAATATTGTAATAACCACTGTTATGTGACAGTATCATAAACTGCTTCGACATTAGGAACCCCTAGTGCCGTACGAATGAAGCACAATTAAATGAAGATGTTTGACGACAAGTAGAACGTCACCCCCCCGGCGCCCGCATGCGCCAGCACGCGCGCGCCGTCGACCGCGTGACTGCTGCTCAGGCGTTCACCGCAACGTGCCGGTCACATTTGTATGCTAATTTATGTTAAACATTTGGGAATAATTTGACTTATATAATAAGGTAGTTCAAATAAATTAGAAACGTGTTTGCCTGCGACAGTGATCCGCGAAAAGCTGAACATAACAAGGAACTGAAATGTAAGGAAATAAACAGAATACCTACATACTTACTTCAACTTATTCTAAAATGTTACCTACTTTAATTTTAATGTAAAAAAGTGCACAAAATTAGAGTCACGAGCACAATAGTGACAGCCGCGCAGCCGCCCCAGTGCGGAACTCATTAAAGATTTCTAAAACAAGCTTACACTTACTTATATAATAAGTGCGAGTCGGACTCGCGTACTAAAGGTTCCGTACTATTATATATACTGCTATACAATTATACACATTTTACTTCGCGCCGAAACTGAAATACAATATTATTTACTTACAATATACATTCAGTCAAAAAAGTATCGGGAATGGATGATTTGTTTATGGTTCCTAATTCAAATTTTTGTTTTCTTGTAGTTGTTAGATTGGCACAACTGTTTTCCATTTTGGCGCGGAGTTTGAGATGCATCTGTTATTTATATTAAATACAGTGCTGGTTTTAGTAATATCATATATAGTGTGTATTGCGAATTTCATAATGGACAAAAATATGGAACAAAGAGTTTGTCTTAAATTTTGCATCGCCAATGGAATTTCGTATTCGGAGTCACTGAAAATGTTACAGAAGGCTTACGGTGAATCGACTTTATCAAAAACTCGTGCTTATGAGTGGTTCAAAGCGTTCAAAAGCGGTCGAGATGTGATGGAAGATTTGCCTCGCTCTGGTAGGCCGTCAACGTCTGCAACTGAAGTTAACATCGCAAAAGTGAAGAAAATAGTGACTGAAAATCCCCATTCAACTCTGAGAGAGATAGCCGCCGAACTTTCTGTATCTCACGAGTCGATCCGTACCATTTTAACTAATCGTTTGGGTATGAAACATGTTGCTGCTCGGCTAGTCCCAAAAGATCTGAATTTTCTCCAAAAACTCAATCGCACAAGGCTATCATTGTGAACGAATTTTTGACCAAACACTCAACAAATACCATCCAGCAACCACCATATTCACCAGATATGGCTCCTGCTGACTTTTTTCTTTTTCCTAAACTCAAATTACCACTTCGTGGCACCCGTTTTCAATCGATAGAAGACATAAAGGAGAATTCGCGGCGAGAACTGAACTCAATTCCGGAAGCAGCGTTTAAAAAATGTTTTGATGAATGGATTATTCGTTGGCGCAAGTGTATCGTTTCTAAAGGAGCATACTTTGAAGGTGATAAAATAAATTTGGATGAATAACAGACATTTTGTGTATTATTGATCTTTTCCCGGTACTTTCTTGACAGAGTAGTATAGTAATACTTTCGTCTACGGGTATAGTCAAGTCAAGTCAAAGTTAAGTATAGATATTTAGAAAAAATATAGTCAATGTATCATGATAACACCATCGTGTCTGGATGTCACTTATTTTCTTTGCGGTTAAAGAAAGGCAAGCAAAAAATTTTATCCTATGTAAGTATTTATTTAAAATACATGCAATAGTTTTTTTTTTTAGCAAGTTAACCAAATCTCAAGTGATACATCTTATTATTCATTTAAAATACATGAAGTAGTACCTTTTTTTGCAAAATTAACAAAATTCTAAGTGACTCCTACAAAGTGTATTGTGCAGTCACGAATTTCAGCGTCGAAGTCCAGCCTCGAATCTACAATCACACAGGATGAAGAACCTTTTCCGATATCCAGCAAGTTGGTTACTCCCTGAGGCTATCCACAGCTTAGGCGTAAGAAAGGCCTCCTGAAACTGGTCACCGAGGACGCGATCCTCACAGGACTCGTTCCAAGCACTAAGTGATCATAGCGAATACTGCGTTTCAGACTAGCGAGTCGAAGCCTTGTTCAATCTTCAACCAGGGTACGAGATACCATTAGCGATGTTATTTTGACGCGCTAGCTGATTGGAAGCTACCAGACTAGTATGCGATACTCTTAGCGGCGTTATTCTACGTTTCTAATCTGGTATGTCCCATAAATTTATAATCCAAAGAACAAAAATTGGCAAAAAGACTGAGTTTGGCGTTACTTTATCAGTGCCTATAAAGGTCACGAGAAAACCAAGTTCCATGCTACCCATCTGGGTATTATTAATTTTTTGAAGTTTTACACTGCCTGCTATTTGAATTATAAACTGTCCAAAGCATAAAATGCTTAGGAATATGAGATATTCCAAACCACTATAAGGTGGCAAGTTTTACATTACCTGCTATGTGAATTATAAACTTTCCAAAGCAAAAAATACTAATGACTTTGGATTCGGTGCGTTTTGTTTTTTAATTTAAGGGCTTTAAAGATGCGTTTGGTTTGCCGAGTACATCCGGGAAGCTGCATTGTAAAATATATCTTCGAACGAAGCTTGCAGTATAATAGATGATCAAACGAACTTACCTGTGATGTTCGATCATTATTATACGTAGCTTCGTTCGAAGATATAGGGAACCCTCCCTACCCTACACAGCAAAACTAAGATTTATCTTTAACTTTGAAAGAATGACGTATGACATAACTGTCAGATACGCGCAGGATTCGGTGCGTTTTATTTTTTAATTTAAGGGCTTTAAAGATGTGTGGTTTTTCGAGTACATCCGGGAAGCTGCATTGTAAAATATTTCTTCAAACGAAGCTACGTATAATAATGATCGAACATCACAGGTAAGTTCGTTTGATCATCTATCATGCCTATAAGCCTATATGTATATCATATGGTGAATTGTAGTTTCTCTTTTACTATTGCTTGTTTTGTTATATTCTCACTGTCAAACGGGGCCAGAAATGCAATGGACAACCTAGACAACTTTATCTATGGTGTAACACAGCTAATACCCGGTCCACATATGGCCACAGTAAAACTAGTTTTTGATTGTTTGATACTTTCTAATTTATTTTTTGTTTATTCAGGTAGAATAAATATATCTTATTTCCTATTTATTCCCCAGAATACACCCCCCGGGTGTATCCTGGACAAATTAGTGCAACAGGGGTCCTCGTGAAAGGTCAGTCACCAAACAAATTCTCTAGGTATCTAGTCCCTAGTAGGAGGTTCATTACGTCAACATTACATAAGACCGTCCGTCAAGAAACAAAGTTTCTGTCACATATAACTTATACTGTGACACAAAAATACTGCTATGATAACAGAGACAGACAATTGCATTGGCTTCCATTTTGGGAGACACAAATAAATGATATAAAATGGCCTTCATAAGTATAAAATAATTGTACTTACATATATTTAGATAGATCCATAAGCACATACACACAGGTATATACAAGTATACACATACATGCTGAAACGAATGTAAGTACACTAGCTATCATGCAGTAGAAAACAAATAATAATAATAATAAAATCGATAAGCTAGACTTTCATACCAGTCGCCTACAATAACAACACAAATATAACTTAGAAATGAGTAGATTTCATTACTTATCGTTTGAAACAAAAATGATGAATGAGTTACAATATACAATGCATGTAATTGCATTGCCTAATGCAAGGCTAATTATATGATGCGTATAATGTAATTACATTACCTCCAGTGACATTTGATCCTGCCATAATAGCTCCTTCCTTGTCCCACAATATAGAATGAACTCGAGGAAACTTGTAACAAGTTGGCTGCCATAACACACAACCCTAACAACAAAACAGCTTAGCACACCTAAACATTAAAACATCACTATGGTATGATAAAAACAACTAATGAGATTATTCTGCTTTAATAGATTTCAACGAATTGTCTTTGTGTTAAGTGGGAACAGCAGTAATATAAAATCAAGTAATTTTTTGTCAGATTATATTTAGTAATAATGACCTTGTAATATAGCCGACATCAACGGCTAGGTACATATAACGATGATGTACAAATAATCAAGTAAGTACTAAAGTATACTGAGAGTAATGATATAATATTTCTAAAAATAAGCTGGTAAGTCGTAAGTGACTTTCATTAAGAATAATCCAATTAATTACAATACACGTCTCACACTGCAGTACAATAACCGCCCCTGTTGAAAAAAACATGCTTCACATCTAAATTAGTTACCTATCAACGAATCAAATATATTTTTACAATTCGAGAAGACTTGTGACACAATATTTAAAAAAAAAATGAACGGATAGTCTAGTCAACACCTTGGGAGTCCCTACCAGCAAAAACGTATGACCGTAGCGACTAAAAAACTTTATTGAAAACTCAAATCGACTCATATCTTGCTAAAAGAGAAACCACACTTGAGTTGATAGCACCAGTACTAATAATAATGTCACAATTAATTATTGCAGCAAACTAAACATCTACATTGTTAGTTAATAATATTGCATTTCAGTTTCGGCGCGAAGTAAAACTGGGAATCAAACGAGCCTGTTAAGCGAAGTCTTGATTCTAATTTTATGAGCGCTGAAACTGAAATGCAATCACCCACCCACCACTAGTTAATATCCCCAAAGCTGCAATAATTAACCTACCTAACTCACAGTTATCCTTACAGGAAAATAGTGAATGTAAGTATGCGGTAACAAATCTGTCCAAAAGACAGCTTGTTCCTTGTCTTATAATCTCTAAAGTAAGTGACATCCAGACGCGATGGTGTTACCATGATACATTGACTATATTTTTTTAAATATCTAAACTTGCGACTTTACCCTTAGACGAAAGTATTACTATATATTGTAAGTTAGTAATAATGCAATTCAGTTCCGGCGCTCTTAAAATTAGAATCAAGACTGCGCTTAACAGGTAAGCTTTTTTTTATTCTTGATAGGTTCGCGCTTGACCGCTATGGTTGATTTGATTCCCAATTATATTGTAACTATTATTAGGCAATATCGAGTAAAAAACGGTAATGAAATTGTTGTATGGGACCCCCACTTAAATATTTATTTTATTCTGTTTTTAGTATTTATCATGATGGTGGCTACAGAAATACATCATCTGTGAAAATTTCAACTGTCTAGCTATCGTAGTTCATGAGATACAGCTTGGCGACAGACAGACGGACAGTGGAGTCTTAGTGGGTACCGTTTTTACCCTTTGGGTACGAAACCCTAAAACTGATTGACTTCTATAATAAGTACCCGGGACCAGTACTTCTACCATGAGTTTAAAGCAATAGTATTCGTCGCTACTCGATATCGACGCCGTAAATATTTTGTATGGCAAATTTTGCAGCGCCTCTAGCGGTCACTTGCAGAACTAAAATCGGTAGTATGAGTCATCAATTAGTACAAAATCTATCAAATGAGAACTTAGCTAGCGACTAAAGTTTTTAGTAGTCTCCTATAGAAAATCGGTACTATGAGTGACATATTTTACAGGTGCTATCGAAACAAACTGTTACTACAGTAGTAAAGTAACTCACTAGCATATTGAAGGGTGAAAATGTTGTAAAGCGTTTCGTGTAAAACAATATTTTATTTGTTTGTTCATATATATGTCCGGTAAAACTTGTTTAACGTAGAATATGCTAGGTACGGCTGCATATGAAGACGAACGACGCGTCAAAGGAAATTTCCAAGCGACTATACAAAAGGCACTTAAACATATTAGTGAAAATAATTTCATCAAAGAATAAAGGCTCAATAAAGGGGCTTTCGAGAATTTGTGTGGTCTGATAAGGGTTTATACAGTTTTAAATTTACACATCATCATCTTCCTGCCCTTGTCCCGTGTTATTTGGGGTCGGCGCAACACGTTTTTTTCTTTCACTCTGCCCTGTAACTCGTCATGCTATCACTAACTTCCTTTTCTTTCATATCACTGTTCACACAATCCATCCATCTTTTCTTTGGTCTCCCTCTCCATCCATCCACATGTAAACTCATAAGTCTTTTAGGAACATGCGTTTCATCCCTCCTCTTCACATGACCATACCAAGACAAACGATTCCCTTTCAACTTTTCAGTCACCGGCGCCACTTTTAAACTTCCCCTAATATATTCATTTCTCACTTTATCCATTCTCGTCACACCACACATCCATCTTAACATTCTCATCTCCGCTACATGCAATCTTTTTTCATCCGTCTTTTTCACAGCCCAACATTCTGATCCATACAGTATGACAGACCTTATCACGGACTTGTAGATTTTACCCTTCAACTTGAGGGGCATCCGTGGGTCACAAGTTGTTCCATAGAGTAACTTTTGAATTTGAACTTTTTTAATCGAAGGTAAATTAGAAATAAGCATGTAACTTACTTTTATACATGCACTTCATAATAGAAATACCACTTTTCAGTATGGGTATTGTTATTTTACGTATTACTGGCAAATCTTTTCATTTTTCCCATTCAAGAATTCATAAACACAACAACACTGAACCATCAAAATATTTGTACAACTACAATACGTTTGACTCATGGTACGAGTTTAATTATAGTCTATTCGATGCACGTTTATTCGATATCGACTACGATAAGATGGTGTAGTTTTTCGATAGTAACTCATGGTCTCATGTAGAAATCCAAATGCCCTTTAGCCTTGTATATGGTTTGTCACCGCCAGAACCACCTACTAATGCGCCCGTACCTTCGCAACGTCTAATATAAATATATGGCATGCAAAGTAACTGTTAATGGGGCGACGTCTTCAGGGTCTTTAGTAAAGATGAGCGTGCCTCAGAGTTCAATTCTTGGCCCTTTCGTTTTTCTAGTTTATATTAATGACGTTCCTTACACGATGGCTAATTTATCCGTTATAATTCTATTTGCTGATGACACTCCCCTTATTTTTAAAGCAGTTAGAAAAGATGCGAATGTCATGCATGTCAACGAAAGTCTGGCTGTTCTTCGAAATGGTTCGCAGCTAATAATCTCTTATTAAATGCGAATAAAACTAAATGTAAAAAGTTTTCATTACCGAATGTCCTTCAAATTGGCGTCAATCTAATTCTTGACGCCAAAAAACTTGATGTAATTACGGAAACTGTGTTCTTAGATTTATCTATTGATTTTAAACTGCAGTGGGGCGCTCATATTAGAACTTTTACCTCGTCGTTTATACCACGTACATCGAAGGAATACAGTTGCGGTCTTCCCGTCCGATTATAATTTGGGTGTCTTCAAGGCTAGAGTGAATAGGCTTTAAGTAAACTAGTGCGCCTCAGCATCAACGATTGCATCACTGTTTACCATCAGGTGGGATCACAGTCAAGCACTAGTTTATATCAATAAATAAAAAACACTCAGGTAGATGAACCTCAGCCACATGAGCAGTAAGAGAAATAAGGCAATTGACAGATGTAGCTACAGCTAGGTTAGCTTACGGGTAATATTTAAAGCGAAACAAATATAAATATTTGTTTATACTTTTCGCCATTTTATTTTTCTATTGTTAAAGTGTGAATTTGTTGGTCTAATTAGGTCGGAATATGGCTCTAGTGAAAAAAAAAGTAAAATGAGCCCCTTTCACCCGTTTACTTTAATGGTTTCTGATACATCACAGCTTTTTTTTTTATTCTGGCTCCGAACTGCTTGTTCATGGCAAGTTTAGCATGTCGATCGGAAAGGCAACACATACGGCGATAGAAAAGGCCTATATGGAAAAAAGAAAGAAATCTGGGGCGCTGTTGAGCCTCAGTTCTATAACCATCTGCCACTGGTCTGTGGACTGGGCACGCCATAATCACGGCGGTAAGTCCCCTCCTTGAAGAGTGGCTGGAGCGGCAACATGGCGTCCCCACCTTCCGCATGACGCAGGTCCTCACTGGACATGGAAAGTTCGGGGCGTTCCTGCATCGGATTCAGGCGGAAGAAACGGCCGGGTGTCACCATTGTGTGGATCGCCAGGAGGACACGGTGGAGCATACGGTGGAGGGGTGTTCCGCTTGGGCAGAGCACCGCCGTGTCCTTGTGGAGGCAAATCAGCAGGGCCGATACCCGCTAGCTAGGACCGCGGAGAATTTCTGAATAGGAAACCCGTACTCCCAGAATGCATAGGGTAATTGAAGGACACAGATGTGGTTATTATTATTATTATGTCTCACCTTAAAAAAAAACTGAACCGGACGGCAGCCTGTACGAGATTAGGATGGATCTGAAGCAGCGAAAAAACAACAAGGCGTCGGGTGAGGACGGAATTACGGCTGAACTCCTGAAGGCGGGTGGAAAACCGGTCCTTAAGGCCCTTCAGAAGCTATTTGATTCCGTCATACTCGAAGGAAAAGCGCCACAGGCATGAAGCAGAGGCGTGGTGGTACTCTTCTTTAAGAAGGGCGATAATGCCCTGCTTAAGAATTACAGGCCCATCTCGCTTCTGAGTCATGTCTACAAACTGTTTTCCAGAGTCATCACGAATCGTCTTGCACGCAGGTTTGACGACTTCCAGCCTCCCGAACAAGCTGGATTTCGAAAAGGCTTCAGCACCGTGGACCTCATACATACGCTGCGGCAGGTTATACAGAAGACTGAGGAGTATAATCAGCCTCTCTGCTTAGCGTTTGTGGACTACGAGAAAGCCTTTGATTCGATTGAGACTTGGGCTGTACTGCAGTCTCTCCAACGGTGCCAAATTGACTATCGGTACATCGAAGTGCTGAAGTGTTTGTACAAAAACGCCTCTATGTCAGTCCGACGACAAGACCAGACTTCGAAACCTATCCTCTTGCAGCGGGGCGTGAGGCAGGGAGACGTAATTTCTCCGAAACTGTTCACGGCAGCAATGGAGGATGTCTGCAAGGTTCTGGAGTGGAGAGGGCTAGGCATTAATGTCAATGGCGAGTACATCACTCACCTTCGGTTTGCCGACGACATAGTAGTCATGGCTGAGACTACGGAGGAGCTCAGTACAATGCTTGGTGACCTCAGTAGAGCTTCCGAAAGAGTGGGACTTAAAATGAACATGGATAAAACCAAAGTCATGGTAAACAGCCATGTAGCTCCCACTCCTATCAAGATCGGGGACTCTACTTTCGAAGTTGTGGACGACTACGTTTACCTGGGACAGACGGTCCAGTTGGGAAGGTCTAACTTCGAGAAAGAGATCAATCGTCGAATCCGACTTGGCTGGGCAGCGTTCGGGAAGCTGCGCGGTGTCTTCTCGTCCAATATACCACAGTGTCTCAAGACGAAAGTCTATGACCAGTGCGTGTTGCCAGTAATTACATATGGCTCTGAAACGTGGTCGCTTACAATGGGCCTCATCAGAAGACTCAAAGTCACCCAAAGGGCAATGGAAAGGGCTATACTCGGAGTTTCCTTGCGTGATCGAATCTGGAATGAGGATATCCGCAGGAGAACCAAGGTCACCGACATAGCACGAAGAATCGCCAAACTTAAGTGGCAATGGGCAGGGCACATTGCTCGCAGAACGGATGGCCGTTGGGGCCGAAAGGTTCTGGAATGGCGACTACGTACTGGAAGACGTAGCGTTGGAAGGCCTCCTACAAGGTGGACCGATGACCTGGTAACGGTTGCGGGAGTACGATGGATGCGAGACGCACAGGACCGTTCATTGTGGCGGCACTTGGGGGAGGCCTATGTCCAGCAGTGGACGTCTTTCGGCTGAAATGATGATGAAAAAAAAACTGCTTTGTGGAAATAATAGTAATTTGATAAATTATAATGTACACCTCTGCGAGATCTGCGACTTAGGACTCTGCATCCGAGTTTTTTGTACCTTTTATTCCCCAGAGTGTATTGCAGCCGCAATATAAAAGCAGGCATGACTACTTCTGCTCATGTGTCCCTGGTAGCTCATTGTTGTTGTGTCTATTAACTGCTCCATCTTTGTTTTAATATATAATCTTTTATTTATCACATTGCTTTTGCAATATTTTATAAATTATTTAGACTTCAACTACCTTAAATTCGTTAGTAATTGCTTTTTTTACATCTCATTTATTGATAGTTGTAATAATTCATATTTATTTTGCTTTTTTTATATATAGACGTTTTATAAGTGCCCATGTAGGCCTATGTGAAATAAAAATATTTTTGTTTTGATTTTGAGGTGGAGTCGAGCTTATCGTCGCTGAACCGCACCAAGGACTCTGTAATCCATCAACACCTTCCGAGTTTAGTGAGCATTATCTTGAGGGGATCGCGGATGAATGTTCCGACATTGATATGTCATTCGCGTAAGTATGCTAATCTAGTCGCCTGTCGCTGCGTATCGCCCCATCGTGCAGATAAACTGTCGCTCATTCAATACTTGACAGCTTCTCGTCTGCGTGACGTTTTCGATTCGAACGATACAGAGGATAACGCTTCACAGGTAGCTACGATAGTGACCGGGCAGGTGAATAAACCGATAACACTGAGCTTGCGCGTGTTATACATCACAAAGAGCAGGTGCAGCTCCACGTGCTCATCCGGAGACCGCCGCGAAGGCGTGCACGCCGCACGCAGCGGGCGATCGATATCTGAAACAATATAGTCAAGCAGGAGTCTGCAAAATGTTAAGCACCTTTAATCTTTTGCAGCACATGTTGTGCAACGCACGATGTCTTCAGCATATTGTAAAAACAAACGAGAAAAATAAGTAATATGAAACAAGACAACCGCCTTAGTCTTCACCGTTACCCACTAAGTACAACTGCGAATTCCAACTAGGGTTTTTGAATGTCAAACCTGTATGATACAAAATTTTATTTTATTTGATATCCAACTATTATTATTAGTATTTTGACATCTTATTTTATTGACATTTTAATAACTTGTGATAAATACTGACATTATCTTAATGTTTGCTGTAAACTGTACCGACCACGCATGTACCTAAGTCGAATGTAGTGAAATTATCCGAAATGGTTACCACCAAAATGTACCTGTATTCTAGAAAATACATCTTTCATTCATTCTGTGGAAGTCCCAAAATTATGTTCCATTTTATGTACAAAACAGCAGAATTGAAAAAAAAAAATTCTATAAGATTTAATCAATAATCAAGTAGATTTACTCCTGCGTACTTTTTTCTGAGGAAGAAATTATTCAATGTTTTCTTCCGATGTAGGATGGAGCAAGGAGGGCCCGTCAGCCAAACCAAGAGTTGCCCGTTGCTTGTAAACGTGTACAGCTTGCGGGCTGGATGCTTCCGCAGCGACAACGCCAACAATGGCGCCCCTCGAAAAAACCTCGAAATTCGATAGGCTGTCGAGGACAAGTCCTAGGTTCAGTATCATCAGTATAGTTCATCATCGACCTGTCGCCGATGCGAACCACTCTTACCGTTATTTGGAAATCCGATGGTGGCGCGTTGCGACGAACATGGCATGGCCTCAGATTTGTCGGGCCACCTCGAGTTCCAACTGTCAAATCCTCTCCACGACTGTCACAACCTCGCACGTCGCTAGTTCGGCCGCCGCCTGGTGCGACTTCCCTTGCGCCAGGACCAGTATGTCGACGCCGCTGGGGAGTATTCCTTGATTACTTCCTTTTTGATTTGGAGGCAACAGTCCTTGTACGCGTGCACGATCTGCGGGTGAAGATGCAACGCCGGGGCGAACCAATTATAGGCGGGGCCTCTTATGCCTCTGTTCCAGTTTATTCATTAGACTGTCATGGCAAACCATATCGAACGCTTTACTCATGTCCAGATATACAGCTATGGGGATCTCTTTTTTATCTAATAATAGAAATACATGCAAATGTATTTGTGTTATTAGTTTAAAACATGCTAGAGACTTATTTTTAATGAAACCGTTTTGTTGTTTACAAATCACTTCATTTTTTTCGAAAGACCTTATTAGGCCGAAAGACTTATCTCTAGATATATAATTTATTTTTATTTATTTATTTGGCTCACCAATAATAGAATAGGTCCTTGTAAATTATATACATCAAATAAACTTATGAACGTCAATAAATGGAAACAGACATATTGAGGTCACAGTAGTTGATAAGGTTCTGCCTACACCTAAAAGGAAAAGGTGTTAGTTTAAGTTTTTTTATGGTTTATGCTATTCTGTACGGATCTTGCTCTGATGTCGATACCCAGTTTTTAGTGTCCGCACCTTTTACTTTTAGGAAGAAAATCATCAAATACCTTCTCCCGCTCTGGGTAAAGCAAGAGTTTGTGTCAGACTTTTACAGACAGAAACCCACCTGTGTTCTTTTAGTTGCCCTTAGCGTTCTAGGGCTACGGTAACTTGCACGCGGCAGCAAATCCCTTCTTTGAGGAAAGGTTAGAAAGGCACCACAGCGTCCTCTCTTTCCGCCTGACGCAGGTCTCTAGGGCCAATACTTTCTAGAGCTATGAGATTTTTCG
Organism: Mythimna vitellina; assembly: GCA_949316375.1. Classification (NCBI taxonomy): domain Eukaryota; kingdom Metazoa; phylum Arthropoda; class Insecta; order Lepidoptera; family Noctuidae; genus Mythimna; species Mythimna vitellina. The sequence goes on along the minus strand of OX438692.1, from coordinate 154,184 downwards.
AAAGAATTACCTCCACTTTAGAATTTGCCTCGATGATATTTCTCTGCAGAGTTTTAGCCGGGTCCCGTTATGCAACTTTGGCGGAGGTGAATTTCGAAGGAGCATAATCGGCTTCAGCCGATCTTCAGCTGGATAACGTGCACTGCTAACTATACGGTAACTGCTGCTAGCGATTATTAAATAACTACAGAGTAACTTACGACGTCATCTTGCTCCACAACTGTACTTATAAAGAATTTGTGGAAAAATTTGTTGCAGTTTGATGTTACATTACATCACGCCGAATTTGAAACAGAAACCTCTCGAAACACCCTTCTACTCCCTTATTACTCCATGTTTGTGACTCCAGAAAACAATAAAATGACAGCAAACAAATGTCGCAACCAATATGGGCTCTGACTGACTCTGGCATCCGTCAGAATATTGTCCCAGTGTTGATCACCATTCACTGTTAAGGAGGTAACGTCCAGATGTCGACTTAAGGCTGCAAGTAATGTAGGATACCTACATCATACGTGATCAAACTTTCTTCAAGAACGTAAAACCACGTCGGGGGCCTGTGTGTCTTCATGGGTTTTTCGTGAAATTCTAAATGATCCGCAATTTTTGGAATCTTTGGAATTAGCTACTCGTTCCAAACTGGAGGTTGTGGTCAAGTCCCAGGGAGAGACTACTTGAAATACTGGTAACCTCCAAGAACTATTCAAGAAGCATCTTTCTGTGATTAGGTACCTATATTTGATGGTTTCTTGGCGGAATTCCAAAAGATGACATTTTGGGACCATGGTGACACTCGAGCGTTACTTCCCGCTGAATCCCAAACCTTCCGAAACATCTTTGTCCGATGAAGGCCTGCATCAGGCGGAAAGAGAGCCTTTTTAGTCTTTCCTTAAAGAAGGGAATTACTGCCGCGATTGTGACGTGCAAGTTACCATAGCCCTGGAACGCGAAGGACAACTAAAGGAACACAGGTGGGTTTAGTCTATAAAAGTCTGGTAGGTACTACCTCTCGCTTTACCTAGAGCGTGGGAAGGTATTTGCTGATTTCCTACCTAAAAGCAAAAGGTGCAAACACTAAAAGCTATGGGTATTGACCTCAGGATCAACTCCGTACAGACTTTATACATTTTGGCAACTGAAAACTACTTTATCCACTTTTTTCTGATAGCTTACGTTAAATAACATTTATTTAGTGTTGTTAGAAGATAACTACGGATTAATATACTCTTAGTATATCTAATGAACCAATAATTTTAAAATCATACAGCGTTGTTTTATCATAACATTAACAGAAAGAAAAATACTTAAAACCCACTCTTGTTCCTTCTTTGCCATTGTTCCAGAACCAGTAGGCTTCGACCCAAAGCACAATGATAAAGATAAGGCTTAGACCCTGCTGGGCCCCTACGGTTGCTGACATCTCCTTGAGGCGCACGTGAAACACTACGCGCCTTCAACGACTTGGGTTTGGTCCGGACGCTTACCGGACAGTCAGACGGCGAGCTACCCATTACTCGCCGTCCGCAAGCCCGCGCCTACGGTGGCCGAAAATCAGGATCGGAATCCCGGCAGCTGGGGCGCAAGGGCCATTGCCTCGCGCGTGCGTCCGCTTCTCTTGCTAGCATAGCACTGCTTCGCAGAAGGTGGCGACCACCTGCCATTCCTCCTCACTCCGGACCATGACCTGTACCAAGACCCGGCGCGAGAGATCATTGCCGCCGATCGCCCCCATTAGGACACGGCGCTGCTCTGCCCAGGCGGGGCACACCTCTACTGTATACTCCACCGTGTCCTCCGGGCGATCCACACAATGGTGCCACCCGGGCGTCACTTTCGCACGAATCCGGTGCAGGAACCTCCCAAACTGACCATGTCCTGTGAGGACCTACGTCATGCGGAAGGTGAGGACGCCGTGAAGTCTTTCCAGCCACACCTCAAAGAAGGGACTTACCGCCATAATGGTGACGGTCGCTGTCCCCATTTCCCGCCGGAACTCTGTCCACCATGCCGCGACTTGTCGTGGCAGCGTAGTTTCGCCCCAGCGTTGCATCTCCACGCGCAAATCGTGCATGAGTGCAAAAACTGTTGCCTCCAGATCCCATGGTGGCAGGCCAGCAAGAAGGCTCGCCGCTTCGCGGGAAACCGTGCGGTATCCTCGCACTATCCATATGGCCATGACCCTCTGTCATGCGTTCAGCTGGGCCACCGGTCGCTTTCTCAGCGACGGCGCCCACATCTGCGTCCCATAAAGGGCCATGGACCGAACGATTCCTGCGTAGAGCCTCCGGCAGGAGACGTCTGGACCCCTAGGTTGGGCAGGAGCCGCTTGAGGGCAGCCCCAGTTCGATTCAGATTGGGAGCCAGACGTTGGAAGTGCTTCTCGAAATTCCACCGGCTGTTGAGGACGAGTCCCAGGTACTTCATCGTTGACCCGACGCCGATGTGAACTCCTCCTACCATCAATTGGGAGCGCCGTGGTGACGCGCTTCGAGGGCCGTGCGAACATGCCATAGACATCGAAATCGTATTACTTTGTTGGTTTTTCTTGGCGTTGTTATTGCTGTTGGTATGAATTTAATTACGAAGTGATCACTTTTTGCTAAAAAAAAGACGTTGAGGATATTGAGTACCAACTCAATGTCATAAACAAGTGTATCACCATTGCATAATACAAGACTTAGTAAGGATTCTTCTTAGTTGCGTTTCCTGGTGGTTTGAGTAACTTGGTATGGTGTTTTTTTTATTATAAACACTGAAATTATTCGATTCTTTTCTATATGAAAAAATATGGGATGCACTACAAGAACAAGGAATTGAACACAAATACATACGACTAATAAAAAACGTATACAAACGTAGTACAGCAAGGATTCATATAAAAAAGAAAAGCGTTCCTTTCAGAGTAAAAAAAAAAGCCCCAGGCAGGGTGATCCAATATCTCTAAAACTATTTTCTACGGTAGGTACTGAAATCAATATTCAGAAAACTTAATTGTGAACACCTTGAGATTAACGTGTACGTGACAGTGTACTGCTGAAGGCTGCAGTCTTGTAAAATTTACTCGCGGCAAATTATTAGCGCATCTTTGTATGCTTTTTTTAAACAAAATAATGAAATAACATGAAATATTATGATTGGGCATAATTAACCATAATATGAGTAGTAGAGCAGCTACTTCTTTTTTTTAAGTCAATTTAGGTGTATTATGTTTGGTAAATCAAGCGTTAAACACAGCTCTTTCGTGCCCAACATCACTTCGAGTTATGTTTATGCGCTGTCTATAGCAATAAAGAATTAATTTACAAATCTATTCAATAGCTTAGCTCAACATTATCATGTTTAAAAAGCCTTCATTAGTTTTTTATAATTATTTTTCATTTTCTTCATTTTGAAGTCACAATTTCATCAAAATTCTCTATTTTTGTCTCTTAGTACACGGTTTTTTTAATAATAACTAAGCATCGTAGATTTTGATGCCAATAGTTCAGTAAAGCAAATACTAAAAAAGTTAACAACTAGATCACCATACTTTAACAAAAATAATAATTTTAAAAGACAGTCAAAAAATGTGATTATAAATAAGAATTGCAAGAGAAATTTCTCAGCAAACCTCCGTTTGCAATCTATAGAAGCAATACACGAACTTAACTCCGATCACCGCCCCGTAATCATACACCTAGGCTCCCGCTCGGGCAATCTCGACCCTGGCCAGCCCCCCCCCTCCCGCCCCCGTCCCAATTGATCACTGACGAAAGTAAGCGAAAGACTGAAATCTGCCGCGTCCCCTCAATTGGATCCTATCCCTGACCATATAGTCTCAGTCGCTGACACGACGTCCGTCCTGAACGATTGTTCAAGGGAGATTCCAGCGAAAGGGGCCCATCGCTTGAAAATTCCGGACGATGTACGGGCTCTGATGACCGAGAAGAACGCAGCTAACCGTGCGTACAGCGCTTTTCCCTGCGACGCTAACAAGGCTCACATGCGTAGATTACAGCGTGCTGTTAAGAAACGCATGACTGAGCTGCGTTCCGCCTGCTGGGACAAGACGCTTAGTGAACTCGAGCCTACTCATCTCGCCTTCTGGCAACTTCAGAGGAAATTACGTTCCACTGAAGAATCCTCTATGCCTCCGCTCACCCGCCCTGATAAGAGTGTCGCTTTCGACAATTCTGAAAAAGCGGAATGTCTAGCCGACAGCCTCGAATCCCAATGCTCGCCTAGCTCTCAACTAGTAGACCAAGCTCACCTCGACATGGTGGGCGCTGAAGTCGAACGTAGAGCCTACCTCCCTCCCTTTGAAGACCCTGATAACCCTCTGGCCCCCGTTACTCCCGACGAGGTGGAGGATATCATTAAAAAACTTCAACCCCGGAAAGCCCCCAGCGCCGACGGTATCACGTTCGGTGTTCAAACTCTTCCCCCCCCCCCTCATAATGCTAATGACCGCCATCTTCAATGGCGCATTAAGCAACAATATGTTCCCCCAAGCATGGGAACAGGCCATCGTTATCGGTATCCCTAAACCAGGCAAGCCCAAGTCTGACCCTTCCAGCTACCGTCCCATCAGTCTCCTCAATGTTCTCGGTAAGATTTACGAGAGGTTTATTTATAAGCGACTCAAAGATTTTGGCGAATCCAAGGGTTTCATTCCTAGTGAGCAGTTCGGGTTCCGTACCGAATACTCATGCATCCACCAAGTCCACCGCATCGTAGAGCACTTAAGCGTTGGCTTCCAGCGTGATGCGATGATGGGTGTCTTATACTTCGATATAGCGAAAGCATTCGATAAGGTCTGGCACAATCGCTTATTATATAAGCTATACCAACTCGGAGTGCCAGATCGTCTCGTATGAGTACGAGACATGCGAGACTTTCTGTCGAATCGCACCTTCCACTATCAAATCGAGGGAGCTCTTTCCTCCCCCCACCCCATTCGAGTAGGAGTTCCGCAAGGCTCCGTAGTATCCCCCCTAGCCTTCACGCTGTTCACCAGCGACATTCCCAAAAGTTAAAAGGCCCAGTTGGCTCTATTCGCCAACGACACGGCAATTTACTACACCTGTCGTGACCCCAGAGTTATCGCTCGCAATCTCCAAACCTCCGCAAACATTTTGGGCAATTGGTTCCGGAAATGGAGGATCGAGGTTAACCCTGATAAGAGTCAAGCTGGTCTCTACTCGAGACAGATGAAGGCCCCCTCCCCCCCCCCCCCCTCCGATCACCATGTACGGCAAGTTAATCCCCTGGGAGAAGCAAGCCAAGTACCTCGGAGTGATCCTTAATCGTCACTTGACCTTCGCCGAGCACATAAAGCAGCCGCTTTCGCTCAAAGTAGGCTCCACTAACTCCTGACTGCCCGCAGCAAACTGTCACTTAAGTGCAAGCTGCGTCTCTTTACAGCAGTAATCCGCCCGATCATGTTATATGCCTGTGCTATCTTCGCACACGCCAAGCTCCGTCACCTCCATATGATGCAGACCCTCCAAAATCGAACCCTCCGTAAGATCCTAGTATAAAAATTCCCCGATAACAATAAAATCTTGTTCGATTCAGCTCGTCCCTTGCTGCCCTCCCCCAGCGACGCCCTAAGCCAAGGTCCGTACCCCACAGGGGGTGCCCTTAGCGTGTAGTCGCTTAGGTTTTAAGTTAGTTTAATTACTTAAACACCCTGGCTAGAGGCTTTGATTCTATAATCGAGGCCGCCACAGGCAAGACCGGTTAAGCAGCCGACAACCTCCTAGTTTGACCTGCGAGAGGCCACACAAAAAAGAAATTCTTCAGTGGCCGGGGCACGGCCGGAGCGTTCAGACGTGTGGTCCACGCCGAACGATGTTTTTCTCGCTCTAACGTTGCTCTTACTCTAACATAGATTACGGATTGAATGTTGCTGCTCTACTTTATTGCTATTACTTTATTATTTGTATATAATTTTTCGAGTGTTTGGTAAATATTTTGTAGTTATAGTTTGGCAAAAAAATTGATTTCAATATGAATCGCTTACGTAAAAAATACGCTTGTAGTTATTCGTTGGCGTAAGAGTATCATTTCTGAAGGCGCATATTTTGAATGTAATAAAATAAATTTGGAAGAATAACTAACATTTTGTGTATTATTGACCTGTTCCCGGTACTTTCTTGACAGAGTAGTACAATATATAAATCTATACTCGTTTTTGTATTGTATATAATTCATCATTTCATCATCATCATTTCAGCCGAAAGACGTACACTGTTGGACATAGGCCTCCCCCAAGTGTCGCTATAATAACCGGTCCTGTGCTTCTCACATTTATCGGATTCCCGCGACCCTCACCAGGTCATCGTTCCACTTTTTATAGAGGCCTTCCATCACTGCGTCTTCCGGTACGTGGTCGCTACTCCAGAACCTTTCTTCCCCATCGATCATCCGTTCTGCGTGCAATGTGCCCTGCCCATTGTAATTTTGGCAATTCTTCGAGTTATATCCGTAACCTTGGTTCTCCTATGGATATCTCCATTTCTGATGTGATCACGCAAGGAAACTCCGAGCATAGACCTTTCCATTGCCCTTTGGGTGACTTTAAGTCTTCTTATGAGGCCCATTGTAAGCGACCACGTTTCGGAGCCGTATGTCATCACTGGCAACATGCACTGGTTATAGACTTTCGTCTTGAGACAGTGGTATATTGGACGAGAAGGTACTACGCAGTTTCCCGAAAGCTGCCATTCGATTATTGACCTCTTTCTCGAAGTTAAACCTACCCAACTGTTTATACCTACCACAACTTCGAGTGTAGAGTCTCCGATCTTAATAGGAGTGGGTGCTGCATGGATGTCAAACATGACTTTGGTTTTGCCAATGTTCATTTTAAGTCCTACTCTTTCGGAAACTACTAGAAGCCACCGAGAATTTTACTAAACTCCTCCGTAGTCTTAGCCATAACTACTATGTCGTCGGCAAACCGAAGGTGAATTTTGTACTCTCCATTGACATTAATGCCTAGAACTCCATTCCAGAACCTTGAAAACATCCTCCATAGCGCCCGTGAACAGTTTCGGAGAAATGACGTCTCTCTACGTCACACCCCGCTGCAAGAAGATAGGTTTCGAGGTCTAGTCCCGAGGTTGGATTGACATAGTGGCATTTTTGTACAAACATTTCAGCACTTCGAAGTACCGATAGTCAATTTGGCACCGTTGCAGAAAGACTGCAGTACAGCCCAGGTCTCGATCGATTCAAAGGCTTTCTCTTAGTCCTCAAACGCTAAGCAGAGAGGCTGATTATACTACTCAGTCTTCTGAATAACCTGCCGCAGTGTTTGGTTGTGGTCCACGATGCTAAAACCACGGCACGCGAGGCGGTTCATGATGACTCTGGAAAACAGCTTGTAGACATGGTTCTCAGATGAGATGGGCCTGTAATTCTTAAGCAGGTCATTGTCGCTCTTCTTAAAAAGAGCACCTCAGCTCCATGCTCGTGGTGTTTTTCCCTCGAGTATGACGGAATCAAAAAGCTTCTGAAGGGGCTCAAAGACCGGTTTTCCACCCGCCTTCAGGAGTTCGGCCGTAATTCCGTCCGTTCCGTTCCGAAATTAATAATTCTTCAGGCTATAAGTAACATCTGTAGCCTTCTAACCTAACCTGTCCGTGTCGGGGTTCCCTAAAATTACATCGCCTCCTTCCCTGCTCTCGGCTTTTACACACATTACCGACTGCGCATTTGGTATTGTATAGAATACATAGGCAAAGTGTAAAATAAATATTATTTCATAGAATACCTACACGTTTTAGGTATTCTATACATTGCTTAGGTATTTTATAAAATATCGGATTATACAGATTGCCAGTATTATATACGTATAATAAAGCAGTAAAATTGTTGACCTGCAACCCTGCAATAATTCTCTCACAAATTCTTTTTTTTTTTACTAACCTTCCTTGAAAATGTAATATTGTTGTTAAGTTTTAGTTAAGCTTAGTTTTGTGTCGTTGATTATGATGATGACGGCAAAACTCTAATGAGTATAAGATTTGCATCATCTGTATTATATCATCATCATTTCAACCGAAATACGTCCACTGTTGGACATAGGTCTCCCCCAAGCGTCGCCATAACGACCGATCCTGTGCGTATCCTGTATTATATATTAATTGTATAAAATCAGAAAATAAGTGAAAAAAGTCCCTATGTATGACGATAGTTAATAAAGTATGATATGAAACTGTAAATAATAAGGTATTAAAACCGAGCCGTAGTAAACCCTCATTTTGCAACAGTTTCATAAATTACTATTGAATAATACTTAGTAGAGCAACTTTCCGACCGTGTCAAATATTGTTTTAAATATAACGGTAGATAGGACGAATGCGGGGACTGTGGGGAGCTACGGGGGGTGCGGAGACTGGCCGCACGCGATTCTTATATTGTGCACTAGAAGACGTAAGCCTGAAGCATTTGAGATTTGCTAACGACAGAGCGGCGATAAGGAACTAATATATGTGGCGATAAGAAACTAATATTTGTTGCTTGATAACAACAAATATGTAGTTTAAAATTAGTTTTAGATTTGAATAAAAAGCTATATTATTAACACAGCTTTATAAAGCTTTCCGATGACTTTCCGTTTTCGTTTTCATTATGCATTCAATGTGACCCCGCTGGGCCTGACATGAATTAAAGCGTGGCTGTGGCCGTCTAACTGTGGTAGAACGGCGGCGGCGAGTGAATACAAAAAAAAGTGCAAAATAACTTTAATTTCGAAAGTCGGTGTTTCTATAATAGTTTTGTCTTTTCGTTATCTAACAACGACTTCCGAAATTAAAGTTATTTTAGACTTTTTTAGTGTTTCTTTTTTACATGGAAGTTGCTTGTTTTTTTTTTTTGTAAAAAGATTTTTATTTTACATTTTTCAGTTGTGCTACCACAACTAAAAAGTTCCCCTCGGCCAAATTTAAATAGTGTGCAAGTTCGTATAGTAAGGTACCCATAGAATTTAATCATTAAAACATTGCATGACAATTCCAATAAGCCAAGCCATGGCTAGGATACATTGTTTTATTAAGGAGTTTTCGTACTCACCTTCCATCATCAAATTAGCTTGATGGCACCTCATATAACAGCCAGAGTGTATCTCATGGTCATTCTAATAATCCCAAACACGGTTAGGTTACGTTGATTTATCACAGAGTTCCGGTCCGGCTTCATCATCAGATCAGTTCAATGCATCCCCTCCCCTTCTTCTTTCAGTCAATCATCGACTACTCGTATAAATAAAGCAATTTTACTTCTTACGACAGTTCTGCTGTAATCCTATGAGGATTTCCGTTCCATATCTTCGAAAGTCATTATCAGATCATAACAATATTTCTATGGGACCAACTCGGAAGTATCACCATCTAATCAAAAATATAATTTTCGAGATTGATTAAACGGATGCATTAAAATACTCTGTAGTCAAACCACTCTTTAAAAAAGGTTCAAGATCTGAAGTCCCCTCTTTGAGGCGTGGTTGGAAAGACCTCACGGCGTCCTCACCTTCCGCATGACGCAGGTTCTCACCGGACACGGTAAGTTCGGGAGGTTCCTGCACTGGATTCGTGTGGAAACGACGCCCGGGTGTCGCCACTGTGTGGACCGCCCGGAGGACACGATAGAGCACACGGTGGAGGTGTGCCCCGCTTGAGCAGAGCAACGCCGTGTCCTCGTGGGGGCAATCGGCGGCGGCGATCTCTCGCGCCGGGCCTTGGTTCAGGCCATGGTCCGGAGCGAGGAGGAGTGGCAGGCGGTCGCCTCCTTCTGCGAAGCAGTAATGCTAGCAAAGGAGGCGGCCGATCGCATGAGGCAACGGTCCTTACGCTCCAACCGCCGCCGGGATTCCGATCCCGATTTCCGGCTACCGTAGGCGCGGGCTTGCAGATGGCGAGCATTGGGTGGCTCGCCGTCCGACCGTCCGGTAACCGTCCGGACCTAGCCCAAGTCGTCGACGGCGCGTACTGTTCTACGCGCGCCTCAAGGAGATGTCAGCAAATCGTAGGGGCCCAGCAGGGTCGAAGCCTACTGGGGCCACGGGTAGTGTGAAAGCGAAACTCGGGGCCCTGGGATGAAGGCAACGAAGGAATAGGAGTGGGTTTATAGTCAGTAAAAGTCTGACACTATCTCCCGTTCCGCCCAAGAGCGGGGGATGTCATAAGATGATTTTCCCACCCAATAAAAAAAAAAGTAGGTAATTATAGACCAATTAGTCTAGTTCCAATTTTTTCAAAAATATTTGAAAAAGTAATGAGTCTTTCGGCCTCATCATCTTCCTGCCCTTGTCCCATCTTATTTGGGGTCGGCGCAATACGTTTTTTTCTTCCATTCTATCCTGTCAACCGTCATACTATCACTAACTTCCTTTTCTTTCATATCACAGTTCACACAATCCATCCATCTTTTCTTTGGCCTCCCTCTCCCTCTCCACCCATCCACATGTATACTCATAACTCTTTTAGTAACATGTGTTTCATCTCTCCTCTTTACATGACCATACCAAGACAAACGATTCCCCATCAACTTTTCAGTCACTGGCGCCACTTTCAAACTTCCTCTAATATATTCATTTCTCACTTTATCCATTCTCGTCACACCACACATCCATCTCAACATTCTCATCTCCGCTACATGCAATCTTTTTTCATCCGTCTTTTTCACAGCCCAACATTCTGATCCATACAGTATGACAGGTCTTATCACGGACTTGTAGATTTTACCCTTCAACTTGAGGGGCATCCGTGGGTCACAAATTGTTCCAGTGACCTGTCTCCATTTCATCCATCCTGTATTGATCCGATGTGATACGTCTCGATCTACCTCGCCATCTCCTTGGATAAGCGACCCGAGATACCGAAAGTCGGAGCAGATTGGTATGGGCGTTCCAGCGAGAGCTAAGGGCATAGGACCGGAGAGACCACCGAAATCGCAGAACAAGTATTCCGTTTTGGTTCTACTCAATTTCAGGCCAACACTCTCCAGTCTGTGCCACCACACCTCCAATCTGTTCTGGACCTCTAGGCCACTCTCGGCAACCAATACAATGTCATCAGCAAACAGCATACACCAGGGAGCCTCTTCCTGAATGTCCGACGTCAGAGCGTCCATTATCATCAGGAAGAGGTAAGGGCTGAGAGCCGACCCTTGATGTAAGCCGACAGCCACATTGAAGCTGCCAGTGTTGCCCACTGTAGACCGGACTTGGGTACTGCATCGACTGTACATCGCTCGGATCAACTGCACATACTTCCCAGGCACACTTTTCTCCTTAAGGGCCCACCACAGAACCTCACGAGGTACCCGGTCGTATGCCTTTTCGAGGTCAATGAATACCATGTGCAAGTTTTTATGCGCACTCCTGTATTTCTCGCACAGCTGGCGTATAGCAAAAATGGCATCCGTTGTACCCCGACCAGGCATAAAACCGAATTGGTTCTGTGAAATTTCACTCTCTTCTCTCAGCCTTCTTTCAACAACTTTTTCCCAGGCTTTCATAGTATGTGACATTAGCTTTATTCCTCTATAATTATTGCATTCAAGCACATCCCCCTTGTTTTTAAAGATGGGCACCAGGGAACTGTTGCACCACTCATCAGGTATGGCTTCTTCCCGCAACAACTTATTGAAGAACAAAGCCAGCCACATCCATCCATCCACTCGCAGCAACTTCCACACTTCAACTGGTATTCCGTCTGGACCAATTGCCTTACTATTCTTCATTCCATTTACAGCTATCCTGACTTCATCCATACTAATCATTCTCACTAAACCCACATTCACTGGTTTGCTCTCTAAAATCCCATTCCAGCTGTTTTCCTCATTCATCAGTCTTTCAAAATAGTGCTTCCACCTCTCTTTGATTTTTTCATCTTCTGATAGAATCATTCCAGTTTCATCCCTTATACATCTTATCTGACAAACATCTCTCGTCATATATCTAGAGATAACAAATACTTTTTTGCATAATTTATCTACTGGAATTAATTTCCCTAAAATGAATTAGATGCTTTTGAAATGAAACACAAGCACAAAATTATTAATTACGTTTGCGCATTTTCACTAACTTGACGCAGACAAAATGGCGGGTAACATTTATTATTATTATAATTGTATAGTCCTAGTGTATGAGGTATCGTAGAATCCTTGCATCGTCCCGAGTAAAATAGGCTATTGAAAAAATATAGAAATGTAATGTAGGGGGTATGATAAATAAAGGAAAAAAACGAAACCCTTATAGAATCACTTTGTTGTCGGTCAAGATCCTTTATCTCAGGAACGCATGGAGGTATCGAGTTGAAATTAAAACTATATACTTAAGTTTGCGGTCTTAAAAGCTGTGAAAATTCAAACTTCAGAGTTTACGAAAAAAGAAGATGTAAGAGTGTATTTTGACATTCTCAAGGGAACTAAAATTCATAGGGTAATTCCCGTTGATCTAGAATTCTGAAATTTGGCATGAAGCAAGGTCTTATAGCGCAAGTATAGGGAAAAAATCTGAAAACTGCATCAGCCCCACTCAGCTCAACAATTTTGAAGGGAGCTGAATGACCCAATAACACGTGCCACCACCAGCTAGACATTTGAGTGAGCTTGACAAACTCTCAACTGCCATGCTCGTAATTTCAAACATGTTGTAACCTAATAAAAATGCTCCATGGTACTTCACATTCAAAAAACTTAAAAAAGTGCTTCTACATTATACCACAGTATAAATATGGAACAGTATAGAAACTAAGCCTAGATAAAATAAATACCTACGCTCCATTAAAGCAATAGGGTTGTCACTGTTACTTAATGTTTTTGATATTGTTTATTTTTATGAAAAAAAAAATGTGTTTTGTAGTGATCATTCAATCGAACAGAAATAACTAGTTTACATATAAAATTTAAATACGTAATCTTATGACATCGCATCAGTTAACCTGAGCAAAAGACGACCATATTACAGCCCGCCATAAAAGCAAATTCAGAAGTATTTCAGTTTTTTTGAAGTAACCAATTATACTGTTTTATTGTTAGCTCCTTTTTAACACTCTCGAAAACCGCGAAAACAACACCCATGACGAAAAAGTTGATAATTTTTTGCAGCCGCCATCTTGGATATACATTTTGACAGCACTATCGGTTTCAACACCCTCAAAAACCATGAAAACGACACCCATAATGAAAGAGTTAAAGTAAAAAAAAGTAAACAAATGTAAAGGACTTATTACACTATGCGTTATCATCACACGATACTGAGTGTCTTATTTTTTGTTCCGAGTAAGATAGTCTGACCTTTATTACACTACGCGACATCGACTTAGACTTTCTTAATATCGAGCGGTGTAATAGGCCCCTTAGTAGTAAAAAAAAGTAGATTTAAGCCGCCCATTGTATGTACGTATGTGTTTTAGTTTAGTGTCCTTTTATATATATATTGGTGTACAATTAAGAATAAATAAATAAATAAATTTAAGTTTACGAATTTATTGTGATCGATCACACGGACTCGTAATTTAGTTCGATACAATATGATAATAATAAATCATTCTTACCTTTCACAGTCAGCAGGAAGTTTGAAAAACGATAGCTCCGGTTTTGAAGAAGCTGAGTTCAAGCAGCCGTATACTACGCAATACGCTCGGGGCATTTTTATAAAGATCGCGCGAACTTTAATAAACGTGACCACTCGTCTTGACGAGACACGCGCTACTGACAGCACTGCGAGTGAGACTTTGGGTTCTCGTAGATGCGTATGTTTGTGTGAGTGTGCCGTTTCGACCGTTTGTAGGCAGTTTCCGAACTGTTCCTTTAACTTAACTGCGATTATACAATGCTATTGTTTCGAAATACAAAAGGTAACAAATTATCATAAGGTCTATGAAAAAAAAAAAAAATTAAGAAAACATTTAGAAATAACAATACAAAAAAGGGGAATAGTATCTCTTCCAATATTTATAAACTTATAGAAAAAAAAACTAATTTGAAGGTAAAACTGGCTGTAGCTGTGGAGCAGGACATTTTGGACTTGTTGTAGAGTATTGTTTACGTCATCAAGGTTTGTGGAACGTCTATTGATCTTAAAAATTAACGACGTATCGTCAGTAAACAATACAATATGTAGTTGTTTTTTTTTAATTGCATCTATTTAAAAAACAACTACATATTGTAGATCATTTATTGCATATACTAAAAAAAACTTTTTACAAAAAAATATAACCGACTTCACTAAAAAAACCTCTAAAAGGATCAAAATAACTTTAATTTCGGAAGTCGGTGTTTCTCGGTATTATTTGTATCTTATTTAACACCGACTTCCGAAATTAAAGTTATTTTGATCCTTTTAGAGGTTTTTTTAGTGAAGTCGGTTATATTTTTTTGTAAAAAGGTTTTTATTTTACACTTTTTAGTTGCACTTATAAACAGAGTGCCCATTTCTCATGATAATTCCAATGAACCCAAAACACTGCAAGGTTACATTGTTTTATTATGAAGTTCCTCTGTCTACCTTCCACCTTCCGGCTCCATCATCAGATCACTTCGATAGTACCTTATATCCAAAGTACATAATAATTCTGATAAGTCCAAACACGACTAGGCTACATTGATTTATTACGGAATTCCATTGCCTACCTCCCGGCCACATCATCATCATCAGATCACTTTAATGATACCATTTTCAACACTATTCAGAGACATTAATTTATTTGTATTACCATAGTCGCTTAACTATCTCTATAGTGATATCTATGCGAGTATGAAGTTCCGTTGGCCATTTCTGGTCTTCTTCATCAGTCACACTTCATCAAATGTTACTTTTTGACTGTAAATGCTTAAGTTCTCGATAAAAATACCAAAATCACAATAATAATAATAATATAATAATAATAATATTCCACAACTATCACACAACGCCATCTAGTCCCAAGCTAAGCAGAGCTTGTGTTATGGGTACTAGACAACTGATAAACATACTTATATATTTCTAAATACATACATATTATAGATAAATTACACCCAGACACAGAACAAATGATCGTGCTCATCACAACATTTGTCCTGGGTGGGAATCGAACCCACGACCTCCGGCATAGCAGTCAGGGCCACTAACAACTAAACCAACAGGCCAGTCATCTCAATACAGTTGGCTATAATATTTGAAGAGTTCCCTCGATTTCACCAAGATTCCATCATCAGATCCCGACTTGGTGACAATGGGACCATTTGGGAAATATACCCTTTCCAACAAAAAAAGAATTTTTCGAATTAGTTGGCAAGCGACGAAGTTATGCGCGAACAACATAAAAAAAAAATACAAACATCCGAATGGAGAACCTCCTCCTTTTTTAGAAGTCGGTTAAAAAGAGAAAAGGACACAATATTGAGCCTTGTGGTACACCCATTTTGACTTTCAAACCCGAAGAAATGACACCATTTATTTGAAATTGCTGTTGCCCGTCAATTAAATAAGATTTCATCAAGCTGAGTGCAAGTTTAACTAGCCCATAATGTTATAGTTTTAAAAGCAAGGTTTCGTGATTAACACAATCAAAAGCCTTTGAGAGGTCACAAAAAAATTTCTATCGCATCTTGGGCTTCTTCCCATGTTTCAAATATATGTTTTAATAAAGTTACACCAGCGTCAGTCGTACAACGTCCTTTGGTGAAACCATACTGCTGATCGTGAAAGATTTATTGCTGTTAAAATGGTAATGGTAAAAAGTTATGCTTAATCAAATGATTAAGCATAACTTTTTCAAACACCTTACTGAAAATCGGCAATGCTGATACAGGTCTGTAATTATTAGTGTCATTATGGTCACCGGATTTAAAAAGTGGTATAACTTTACTGTATTTCATTATATCTGGAAAGACTCCTTGGTCGCTGCTATAGTCTCAATTATGGATGTGCATATTTTAACAGACATTCCCACATTCCCCACAGGTCTTCGGTTAGTTTGACTTTGATTTGCCGGAAAGCCTTTTTGACTGTCAAAGGGTTTATATGTTTGAATTGAAATTCAACCGAACAGCCTGGCAGGTTTGCTTTCAATAAAGTAATTGAAGCTTCAGGGGAGGAATTTAGAGCTTCCGTTGTCCTAAAAAGTGTATCGGTGAAATAATTCACAAACTCTTTGCCACTTCTATGTTAGAGCTTTTGGGACCATGTGAAGTCTCCAATAAAAAATCCGTGTTGCGTACCCTATTCCTACCAGTTTCACTATTAATAACTTTCCACAAAGCCTTAATTTTAATGTCTGCCGATTTGATCTTATTGCTAACGTACAGGGCCTTCGCTACCTTGAAAATCTTTCTGAAAAGTTTAGAATATCCATTTACATATTTATTTAAGGTTACAGTGTTGAAGAATGGCTTAAGGCCGTGCAGCTCATATAGTCTTTCCCTACTTACCCTAATACCTTTAGTTCGACTTCTTTTCAAAAGCTGTATTAAATTCATTGAGTACCACTGAAAAGAAATTATCATAAAATTTATTGGCGTGATCAATATCATGACCCAGTACATTTAACTTATTTTCTAAGTTACTATTAAACTTTGTTAATTTGTCATTGGTAATTGGCCTGAATTGAATTTAATTTGTTTTCCAAGGCTGCTTAAGACTTAAAAGCTACCGTTAGTCCACTATGATTAGACGGAAGATAATTTACAATAGCTTTATCTAAATAGTCACCATAGATACAAGTTGTAGGGGTTGAAGTTACTCTAGTTGGTTCTGTAAAAACATTAGTCAAATTAAATGATTTAAAAAGGCTTAAAAATCTGCTGCTATTTGAATTATTTTCCAAAATATTAATATCAAAATCTCCACAAATAATTACGGATTTGTTACCATCTGCAAGTTTGGCTGGAATATCTTCTATTTTTGATTAAAAAAGACTAAAGTTTTGAGGGTTCGGGGGTCTGTACACGCACAATATGACATGCTTATCCAGCTCAACACAGGACAGTTCAGTACAATGTTCCGTTCACAAGTTAACTATGTCGTTACGTTGCTCAAATGTTAAACAATTTTTTATTAAGATTGGGAACCACCACGCAGCATAGATTTACGGTTAAAACAACTACCCATATTATAATTTTCATAACTGAGTAGCCCCTGGTAATCCTTTAATCAATGTTCACTAAAACAAACAATATTAAACATTGTTTTTTCTAATAACATTTCGATTTCTAATAATTTAGAAGAGATACCTTGAATATATTGATAAAACAATTTCAGTTCATGCTACTGAGACCCTTTTTGTTGTTTAACTATTTGAGAGCAAGAAGATGCGTTATTGATGGTTGGTATAACTATGGTGTTACTCTCTGTTGTCTTATGAATCAGTTTAAATGATCCAGAGTTTGTCCCAAATCTATAATATTATCACCTGGCAGTGAGTTGCACCTAATTGTAGCTTCCACGTTAAATAAAGAATTTTCTAAAGTGATACATGGAACCTTTTTCGTACACTTTATAAAAGTATTCATAGCCATTGTGCTACCATTAGTTTGGTCCACCACACGATTATTAGTGTTAGTGTGATTACTAAACATTGTGGTGTCTATTATACAAGACTTCGACATACTACTTATGTCTGTGTTAATATAATAAGGTAATAGCCTGCCTTGCTATTGTGTGTCTATAACTAATTGGCGGATACGTTGTACCCCTGGTCGATTTTAAATGGTCAAAAAAATGTTGGTGTCAAAAAACATAAACTTGTTACTATAGTGACTAACTAAAAAGCACATGTTTGTTAAGCATATGAATATAATTATTTTGTCTATTTGACAACTGTTCAAAATATGGAAAAGCACACAATGTTATTTTTTTACATTTTAATTTTAACATCTCAGTTACATAGTCAGTGATATCTTCCTTTTGTATCTTTAAACTATTACCTATAAACAAAGTTAAATTAGTACCATAATTATATGTTATTCTAGTTACTAATTCCACAATATGCTTGTATGTTGACCCAGGTATACAATAATTCTGAGTAGAATAGCTAAGGTTGTTGTTTATTAATTTGTTTAAACCTCTTCCCTTAATGTCTGAGAGCACAACTGAATGATTACAATCCAGACTATTACAAGATGGAAAATCACCAAACTCGGCCTGGTCGCACTTGCTCGTTTTTTGTTTCTTAAACTGTTACTTATGTTAACATGCTGCATGCCTGCTGCATGCTGCATGCCTGCTGCATGTTGCATGCCTGCCACATGTTGCATGTCTGCTGCATGTTCCATGCCTGCTGCATGCTGCTTACCTGCTGCATGTTGCATGCCTGCTGCACGCTGCATGCCTGCTGCATGTTACATGGCTGCTGCATGTTATATGCCTGCTGCATGTTACATGCCTGCTGCATGCTACATACTTGCTGCATGTTGCAGGCCCGCTGCATGTTGCATGCCCGCTTCCATGCTGCATGCTTAAAGCAAGCATCCTTGTTTGCATGCTTATTACTAGGAACTATTAAAACCACTTTTGTTCATAATCAACTGTATTATTAAGTGCCATTACATATAAATAATTAATTTAAAAAAAAACATTAGGTTAAACTAATCTAATATGGTAATTAAAACAGTGTCATAATGAATGTTCGAAAACATAATACTTCGAACAAATGTTATTTCGGCTAAGTGCACCATCGGTGAAAAGTTTTTCGACCAAATGAAACGTCGGAGTAACGAAAAAAATCGAATTGATAATAGGTCAAATGATACAGACGTGACTTCGATGAAATAAAAAAAAAGCGGAACCCGGGGCCCTGGGACGAAGGCAACGAAGGAACAGGAGTGGGTTTTTAGTCAGTAAGAGTCTGACACTATCCCTCGCTCCGCCCAAGAGCGGGGATGTCATTAGGATGATTTTCCCACCCAATAAAAAAAAAAAAAAAAAAGGTGAAATGAAAGTCGGTCAAATATTTTTCGAACTTATGATAGGTAACCCTACTTTGTCTACTAACTGGATGGATTGTGTGAAGAGTGATATGAAAGAAAAGGAAGTTAGTGATAGCATGACGAGTAACAGGGCAGAGTGGAAGAAAAAAACGTGTTGCGCCGAACCCAAATAATACGGGATAAGGGCAGGAAGATGATGATGATGATGATGTCTACTAACTCATTTGTAGCAAGAATATGTTCCTTTATTTGGTTTTTTGAACATACATATTTGGTATAAAGTGACTTTAGTGAGTTATCAAGAGTCTATTCAGACTATAATATTTATAAATCTTCTGACTTAATCTGACAGTTATTTAATTGATTAATAAAGTTAACACTTTCGTAGTTGAATATTTTTAGAAAAGTGTTTTTGTTGCATCTTGTGTTTTTTAATTTTTTTAATGATATTATTGTATTAAAAGATTTAATAATTTTATTCAGTCTATAATTATTATTGTGATTTAGAAGATTATATATACATTTATTAGAGAATCTTCAGTACGATCAATTGTTTCTAAAGAACGAGGGTTACAATTTGAATTTAGTAATTATAAATTCATCATATTTTACAGAGTGGCCCCCCGACTGCGATAGAAATTTTAGTTTTGCAGATCAAGTAGTTTCAGAGATTCCGTGTTTAGTCAACGAGTAACTACTTTGTTCACTTTACTATACAGTAAAAAAACATCTTTTTTTGTATTTTTAGTTTATTTTTTTGACATGGCTGTCGTGTTTTTATTTATTAGATTTTTGGTTTATTTGAAATCATTTCTTTGAGTTTGGAATTAATTATTTTTATTATGTATAAAATGACCGTACCATGTTGGGTAGCCTAACGTTACCCAACGCAGTTAGCCACAAGGTACCGGCCGGCATCCACCTGGCCGCCAGCCCGCTGCGGTGACCCCGCACAGTGGCCGCTGATAACGTAACAGTAATTGTAATGATGACATGACAATACCAGGGAAGCAATAATGAAGACACAGCTGATAGCACGAACCACTTAACGCCACGCAAGGTTACCGCTTCGATTCGACCGCTTTGTCAACAATTACACTCGACAACATTACCCTCCTTCTGGGACAGTCTGGTAGTAAATAATAAAAAATAATAAAGCTACTTACATTAAACGCAATAACGTAAACCAAGGCAGTAATGTAACAACAATATAAGAAGTATGAAATCAGAATTTTTGGAAGAAGAATTTTTGGGGGCTGAGTCACCCGCGTCCGTAGGAGAATACCCATAGCTAGGCCCTACACGTGGTCCCCGGGTGGTGCTAATCAGGTGACATTAACTGGTGGTAGGTTTCGACCGACGGCTTGTGACCACCCACTGGGCAAAAACGTACCGCCAAACGGCCTAGCCGTGTTCCGGTACGATGCCCAGTGTAGCCAATTTAGAGGAGTTGGGTCGAAGTGGTGGTTCTATGTATGCAGACCAGCCGGACCCGCGCTTGTATTGACGTATCGGGAGACTAGTCGTGGAGGGTAGCGGGATCCGAGGCACGGTGCACCGCTGGCCGACCGCAGTTAGTTGGGGGCCCAAGTAATGTGCTAGCCACACATGAAAGGCTGCCCCGCCAACTGACGAAAAATCCCGGAATGCACCATCGTGCTGGTTGGCGACCAGATGAGAGGGCCCGATGGACATCCCCGGGGGGGCTCGGGCGTCCCCGCAGTCTCCAGACTAGTACCCCAATGATGCTGTCCTGCCGGTGCGTGACTGAAGGTTAGCAGCATGGGACTCCATTTCACTTCCTTCTCTTCTCCTACTTCACTCACAATATGCCAAGGAGGAAAAAGAAAAAAGTTAGACAGCGGCTGCACTCCCTCTCACTAAAAGTGCACCTCTGCAATATTAGAGGTCTGCACTCCAATCTCGCAGCAGTCCATCATCACCTGGAGACTGAAAAACCTTCTCTCTTTTTTCTTTCGGAGACGCAGATAAGAAGTCCGTCAGACGTGTCGTACCTGTCTTACCCAGGGTTTACCCTGGAGCACAATTTTATACCACACGCTGGTGTGTGTTTGTACGCCAGGGACGACATATGCTATCGGCGTCTCCGCAACCTTGAAGATTCCAGGTTCTCAACGCTTTGGGCACTGGTCGACACAGGCATGGATAAAATTATCTATGCTTGTGTCTACCGATCGCACAGTGGTGATCAGGAGACGACCAGGCTCACACAGTACCTCAGTGAGGCGGCGGATGCGGCTCAACAGAGGTACCCTTCCGCGCAACTGGTGTTACTGGGGGATTTTAATGCCCACCATCAGGAGTGGCTTTTCCCATACCAGTGCACAGACCATGCTGGTCGAGAGACGCGAAAGCTTGCGCTAGCGTTAAATCTCACCCAGCTGGTCCAGGAAGCAACGAGGGTGCCGGATGTTGACTCGCACACGGCCAACTGCTTGGACCTTCTGCTGACAACAGATCCAGACCGCTATTCAGTGTCGATATCATCACCGTTAGGTAGTTCCGACCACTGTCTGGTGAAATCAGTATCAGTCTATTCTCCGCCCGATCCCTGCCCTAGAGGCACCAGGCGGGTTTGGCGATATAGGTCAGCAGATTGGGATGGCATGCGATCTTTCTTCGCATGTTATCCTTGGCAGCCTACTTGCTTTTCTTCGGGTGATCCATCGTCGTGCGCGGATGCTGTGACAGATGTGTTGCGGCGGGGGATGGAATACTACATTCCATTCTCTGACGTAACAATGTCTGGCCGGGCTCGCCCATGGTTTGGTGCGGAGTGTGATCGCGCTAACAAGCTTAAGCACACAGCTTACCGGGCATGGGCTGACGCTCGTATGCGCAAGGCAAATGACGTGGGTCAGAAGAAGAAAGCCTTCAACAGAGCTGCCAAGTCTTGCAAGAAGGTGATGCGGAGGTCTCGGTACAACCACATTAGCCGCATCGGGAACAAACTCGCTTCATACCCTGCTGGTAGTAAGGCGTTTTGGTCCCTGGCTAAGTCGGTTGAATTGAACTTCTGCCGTCCCTCACTGCCGCCACTGCTGAAACCCGACGGATCGCTGGCCCACACCGCTGAGGAGAAAGCAAATCTGTTTGCCTCACTCTTCGCGGAATCTTCGCGTCTAGATCCTGGTGACGCGCGGCCCCCTGTTAATCCTGTTGGTTGCGAGACGAGTATGTCAGATATTCGCATCCATCAGAAGGACGTCCGCAGGGTGCTGCGTAACCTTGACGTGAACAAGGCTAGTGGCCCAGACAGGATACCAGCAATTGTTCTGAGAACGTGTGCGCCTGAACTGTCTCCGATCCTGACACGCCTATTTAGGCTTTCATTTGAGACTGGAAAAGTGCCGATTGCATGGAAGCAAGCTAACGTTCAGCCCGTGCCCAAGAAAGGTAGTCGGGCTGACCCAGCTAACTACAGACCAATCTCAGTAACGTCCATTCTCTGTAAGACTATGGAACGTGTACTCAACACTAAACTCCTGGCATACCTAGAAGCTAATGACATCTTAAGTGACCGACAATACGGCTTTCGCCGAAATCGGTCAACTGGTGATCTTCTAGCGTATGCCATCCACATCTGGAGTGAAGCCATCGAGAAACACGGGGAAGCGCTTGCCGTCTCCCTCGATATCTCGAAGGCTTTCGATAGGGTCTGGCACGAAAGCCTTATTAGTAAGCTTCCTTCTTTCGGTTTACCTGCTGGTTTGTGTGCTTGGATCGCAGACTTCCTGAGTGACCGGTCAATCCGAGTGGTCATCGATGGTTGCTCGTCCGGTCAAATGGCCATTAATGCCGGGGTCCCTCAGGGGTCAGTGCTCTCGGCAACATTGTTCTTGCTGCACATTAATGATCTGCTTTAGCCCGGTACCTTTGGGTATGCAGACGACTGCACTGCGACAGCACTGTTGCTGAGAGTTACATATCCAGCGCGCAAGCTAGCGGGTCACAGATCCAGTCTCTTCGAGAGGCTATGGTCGAGCGCTTGAACTTGTCCTTGGAGGCAGTCTCTGAATGGGGCGATGCCAATTTGGTTAAGTTCAATGCTGCTAAAACCCAGGCGTGTCTCTTTTCTGCTAAAAGGAGCCAATTCAGTCCTGCTCCAACTTTCCGGGGCGTAACCGTGCCGTTAACCGACCATCTTGATCTTCTTGGTGATACGCTGACGTCAAAACTCAACTTTGGGCCATATATTGAAGCAAAGGCTCAACTGGCAGCAAAAAAGCTGGGTATCCTCGCTAAGGTCAGACAGTTCTTCACGCCGGAACAGCTGCTCAAACTTTATCAAGCACAAGTTCGATCGTGTATGGAGTACTGCTCTCATCTTTGGGACGGATCTGCCCGATACCAGCTTGATGCACTTGAGGCAATTGAGAGGCGTGCCAGGAGGATCATTGGCAATGATGCACTCGTTGAGTCGAGGCTCCAAAGTCTTGAGCATCGGCGCCGAGTTGCTAGCCTGTCGGTTTTCTACCGGTTGCATTTCGGGGAGTGTGCGTCGGAATTGCATAACCTAATTCCGCCTAGCCCGTTCCATCATCGGACCACCAGGCGTACGGCAACGCGCCACCGGTACATGGTGGACATTCCACCTATACGCACAAAACGTTTTGGGAACACATTCATTGTGCGTACAGTTAAGGAGTGGAATTCCTTGCCGGAATGTGTGTTTCCTGATAGCTACAACCCGGAAATCTTTAAGTCAAGAGTGAATAGGTTACTTCTAGGTAAGCGCGTTCCATCGTCGACCGCCTCATCGCTTTCCATCAGGTGAGATGGCGGTCAAGCGCGAACCTATCCAGAATAAAAAAAAAAAAAAAAGAAATATTTCATTTGTGATACATAGGTACAGTGGTTGCCGCGCCAAGTCGCGGCATGGCGGACAGAGTTCCGGCGTGATATCATGGTAGAATGGGGACAGCAATTATCGCAACCCAGTGCTGGGCACGACACAATTATGGCGGTAAGTCCCCTCTTTGAGGAGTGGCTGGAAAGACAACACGGAGTCCGTAGCTTCCGCATGACGCAGGTCCTCACCGGACATTGTAAGTTCGGGAGGTTCCTGCACCGGATTCGTGCAGAAGAAACGCCCGGGTGTCACCATTGTGTGGACCACCCGGAGGTCACGGTGGAGCATACAGTAGAGGTGTGCCCTTCCTGGGTAGAGTACCGCCGTGTCCTCGTGGGAGCGATCGGCGGCAGCGATCTCTCGCGTCGGCCCTTGATACAGGCCATGGTCCAGAGCGAAGAGGAGTGGCAGGCGGTCGCCTCTTTCTGCGAAGCAGTAATGCTAGCAAAGGAGGCGGCCACAGGCGCGAGGGAATGGTCCTTACGCCCCGGCCGCGGAGGATCCCGATCCTGATTTCCAGCCACCGTAGGCGGATGCGAGCAGTGGATAGCTTGCCGTCCGACCGTTCGGTAACCGTCCGGACCGAGCCCAAGTCGTCAACGGCGCATAGTGTTCCACGCGCGCCTCAAGGAGATGTCAGCAACCGTTGGGGCCTAGCAGGGTCAAAGCCTACTGGGGGCCAAGGGTGTTGCGAAAGAGAACCCCGGGGCCATGTAACAATGACAAAGAAGGAACAGGAGTGGGTTTTTGACAGTAAAAGTCTGACACGCCCTCCCATTCTGCCCAAGTGCGGTAGATGTCATTAGATGATTACCCACCTTAAAAAAATAAATAAAAAAATGGGTACAGTGGTTGGTCGTGTTTTAGGTTGAAGTGCGCTATGATCACCCTATTATAGGCATACAAAAATAATTAATTATAACATGTAAATAAAGAACTTACTCGTACAAATTAATTACATAAATGATTGTATTATTTCATTAATATATGTACAATTAATTCAAGAAGTCAAAATAATGTCTAAATAATTAATTACAATTTGTGATTACAATATAGTCAAAGAAGAAAATTACAGTACATTACAAAAATTACAAATACATGTCAAAATTGATCTGATAAAAATCCGATACACTATGATAATATTTTTGACACAGCAAACTTCTCAATTTTTTGTTATGTAGTTTAGCACTTTTAGGAATTTATTAAATACAACTTGTGCCATGTGAAATACACTAAGGTAGTATTCGCTTGGAATGCACAGACGACTTTCGTTCCTTTGGGTCCGAATGAAAGCTAAAGATGCTAAAGTAAATAAATTAGGATTTTGTTTACGAGTAACGAAAGCCGCTACTTCAAATATGTATAGTGATGGTAATGGAAGGATATTATGCTTTTTAAAGAAAAGCACACAGCTCTCCGTTGATTTTAAATCAAACATAGCCCGATTGCAATATTAAGCAAGTTATTTTGGTTGTCTGTGCTTATACATATTTTGTTGCGTTTTTAATAATTTTTGACTGCATTCTCTCTTTGTATTGTTGTTTTATTAATATTATTTATCTTCGATTTCGGAGTTTCTGTTTGAGTTTGTTTATTGCTTTTATTGATACTAATTTTGTTCTTCTTTGAGCTGGATGTCTTCAGTTGAGGGGTTGTTAAAGTTACTTTCTTATAAAGATCAATATTTTTACTAATTTTTTCGTTTAAAGACTTGATATTACTTTTTTCTAGACAAATATTCAATTTCCAAGTGAGCGCTCTGTAGTTTTAATGTAAGACAAATAATGTTTTCACGTAGTTTTTTAACTAAATCGACTTAGAGATTTAGTTGTTTTATCATCGGACAGTTCTGGTACATAGTCATAGTCATACACTACACACACACACACTGCACTACACTGCTAACGGTCCAATTTAATGTTGATGTAGCAGCTATTAACTCACTGTCGTTTAATATTAAATCCGACTTGGTCTTCGTGCGGTGGAATGTGATATTATCCAGGAAATTTATGTTGGTTATCACACGATAGTAGTAAAGTTTGAAATGAATTTTAAAAAGTGATTTTATTATGGTATGGAAGCTATTGCAAGCTCGGTGTGTTATCCCTTCCCAAACGTAATTAATAATATTTATTTATTACGTTTAGAGGGGAAGTTTGGGGAATAAATCCCTAAACGATCTCACTAATAGATGTCTGAAAATGACAAGAAATTTTAAAGATAATAAAGTGACTTCAAAAAGTATGAATCTGTTAGTGTCTATGAGCACAAACTATGAGGTTTAATGAATTGGTGGGAAATCATCAGCTCTCTGGGTAGAGCGTGTGGAAAACGCACTCGTGTTGCTCCCCCACCAGTTGCTTTTTGTGTTTAAAGGCCGCGGTAGCACCCGTAATAATAGTACGCTGTTACGTCGTCGTTGAATTTGCATATTGCTTGAAGCCTCAGCGTTCTCACTTTGTAAAGCATCGGCCGCTTCGTCCGCGTTATAATAAAAAATTATCCCACGGGAACATACTCCAGGAATGAAAGTATCTATGTGCTATTCCAGGACATGGTGTACCCATGTTTCATCAATTCATCAACTCACAAACTTTCTTCTTTATAATATTAGTATGATTAAAAACAAAAACAAGATGTTCTTTATTGTTCACATAGCGAGAACAATCGTGTACCTATACCATGAATAAATAGGCAATGACACCGGCTGACTTATCCATCGTGTAGTCAGTCTATTGTGAACATGAGCCGCGTCTGAGCTGTCGCAACCTCCTGTGGCAGGATCCAAGACTGTCGATTAAAATGTAAGACAATGAGGTAATCGACCTTCAGCCGCGGCCGGAATGCGCAATACGGATAAAAAAAACCAGAATGAACCGTATCGGCGCCAAACGGCAATAACACTCAACGTGACACAAATGTATTGTTTACGGCTCCCCCTCATTAGTTGCTATAGGTTTAAGGTTGACTCTAATAACTGTAGCTGAAGTGATCACCTCTGGTCACTCTCTCGCCCTAGCTCCTAACATATCGTACTTTTAAACTGAATCAGCTCACAGAATTGAACATGGTGAGCCTCGCGGTTTTGCTCAGGACGAATTCATAAGATAAAACTAACATCCAAGGAAATCAAATGATTTTTTGATTGAGGATCTCGGAATGTATAGTGCATGTAAAGTTTAGCTATCCAATAATTCAACAGCTAGATTCCAAATTCAACTAATTTAATATCCCCTTCCGTTTTACTGATTGAAACCCACCCGAGTTCCCTATTTATTTATTTATTGAGTACATTACAATACATTTAACATAAAAAAAAACAAAAAAATAATCGATTTCATCGTGGTGGTCTGATGTCCTTCAGTTGCCCTTTACGTTCTGATATTTCTTATGATCATGAACTTCAAATATGTATTGATTGATATTTAACACTGTAGTGAGATGTAGAAGAAAAAAATCGGTTCGTACCGAGGAGGAGGGTATCGTACAGCCTTACCTATGTAAATAGATTGATTCTTAGGAACCAATCTAAGAGCCTCGAAGATGACCTATTTTGATGATGAATTTTCAGTATTTGGCATCGATTTAGTAAGGTTTAATTTTAAATGTCTTCGACTAGCTGACTAGATGTTTGTCTGGAACTACACGACGAGCACTCGGACCCCAAGGCCCCAGTGTTTAACCCCAAAACGACTCAAATATAAGGATTCCTTCCGATAAGTTTGGTTTGGTTTGTTGCTAAATTTTGCGCCGCTTGAGGTTTTCTGCTCCTGCAGCAGCACAGCCCGCACTTCATATAAATTATACATTACATTTCCATGAGATCCACGATTTTTTTGTATTTATTTGTATCCCAAAGACCACTAATTATTTTTTTCACTCACTTGGACCGAGGTCGTCGTCGACCCTTGTAGGTCGTCATCGACCACTTTGGGTATCATCGCATTAGACCATGACAGACCAAAGGCGTCAACGCGGCAGATCAACGCTTGCCGAAAGGAATATTTTAGCGCAATTTAGTCCACAGAACATTGATCGTGTGCCATTCACGCTTGCAGCGCTGACCGCGCCCACGTGCCTCCAGCATGCCGCGTCGTGCCGAGCGCGTGTCGCCAGCGCGCGCGAGGCATGCCAGGTTTGCTCGTGCTAACGAGCGCGCCACGGCACGGCGGCAGGTGATAACCACCTCTAAGTACTCCATAAAGGAACCACAACATTTACTCTCATTAGGTTCCAAGTATGTGTTAACTTTTAATGTAATCAAACAATTTGAGATTAACATATTTACTTACGCTTCGTCGTGTGATGAATCATAAACTTCAAGCTTCATTTATATAAATATTTTGTTCATATTGACTAACATAATTTCATATTTATCATTCTATTTGCAAATACATGGGTTGGTAGGACATGTTCACTGTTCAACAACTCAAAGGAGACTCACTCTGTCCAGAATGGCAGTCACAAACGCAATGTTTCCCTACCACAAACTTTTACAAACACTCGGTCGACTAACCGACCAATTAGATTGATCAGATTAAACAAATTTTTAATTTTATCAATGATATATTTATACAAAATAAATACTCATACTCAAATACTATAAATTATTACTTAATGTCTACAACAAATGCCTTAAGTTCATGTAACCACTGGCGCTATCTATCACATATAAATGGAAGTTGAACGATTTATGAATATTTTCTTTAAAAATCATTATATTCGGCCATCCGAAATCGTGCGATCTCCTGACGCACGATTACAATTTCAATAATAGGATATATTCACAAAAATTATGATATTTCATTTCAGTTCGACAAAAAAATGAGCCTTATATTCAAAATCATTACATTCGGCTTAGTGTTAATTTTATGTTTGCTTCCGGATCATTGGTTTGTCGTCACGTCATTATGTTTATAACATTCATCACTAGAAGAATAGCGTTGTAAGCTTTTTTTTTTTGTCAAAGGCTTTTATGTATATCTGGGGATCATAAAACGTCGAAGTTTTCAGTTTGCCAAAACCGGGAATTTTGTAATTTTATACTTAAAACTTTTGTATTTGGAATGGATCTATTGATTTAAAATGAGGTACATGCAATTTTACCTCATAATTGCACTCAGATCTACTAATCTTAATAAGATCACCAATGATGTAGGTAGTAGCAAGAGTTTTACTGGTAATGTAAGTATCCTTTTGTTTGTCTAACTCGGATATTGGAGCTCACCTCATATCTTAAGCTTTGTAACGTATTTCGTACTTCGTGATGTCATCATAGTTTATCATTTAAAGCATATCTGATCCTAGTAGCTTTGTGGCAGTCTTTCTAGAGGAAGATTTAACAGAATTAATAACATGCCACTGAATTTACCAAGATAGGCATATTTTTCATTGATGTTCGTCATAGAAGTAATTTTATTATGTATTATTGCTAGGGCATTTAAAATAGTGTTATTTTAGCAAAACTGCGTTCAACCAAGGTCGATACCATGACTATCGCAAAAACTCTTGAGAGTGATTTGATTCGATTGCACTATTATTCGATATAGTATACCAATGTTTAATATATTTTATAACCAACACTCAATCAGTCGAAACAATTGGTCAATGTTAATTATGTGGAACTTTCTGTAAGTATAAGGTAAAATTGACCAATTTTTTTGACCGAAAGTATAGTTTTCATTATTTACGCACACTGAATTCACGACTTAACATAATTATTTATATATACTTTGTCATTAGGTTTTTCATCGGGTTCAGCCTCAAGAATTTTCAATCTAGGTCTAATATTTATAATGTTGAAAATCAATTCTCAGTCTCAATTCTATAAACAGAAACACACAGAAACTGAAACAGTTTAAGTAAAATAAGTGATTGTGCTTATTAATCGAATTTGATGGCTTAACATGATCATTGCGCTCTCTATCTATGGGATCAGTCTCTGATACAGTACGCTAGAAATTGAACATATGTAATAAATCTATTTGCTCTCTACGATTTAATGCTTCGGCTCAATTTCTAATTGATTTATCATAGATAACGTGTGTTTAAATTTCTATCTACAGCTCTTTTACTAATATGATATCCGTATATGAGCACTGATTTCTCGTACAAATATTCACATAAGTTTCACCTTAAATCGTACCAGCTAACATTTCTGCTTGAAACTGACCATAATTCTGCTCATTAGAAAAAATCCTTTTAGTTTAGTTTACTAGTTTGTCACTAAATAGGTACTACACGTGGTAGGGTTTCGTAACATTTCTATTTTGTTTTGGTAAGCCCAGTAAGTTTTTGAGACAAAATGTATAGCTTTTGATCCTATTTGCGTATTACCAATAAATTACAATTACTCTTTCTAATCCAACTTAAATACTTTCAAAATTTACTGGAGTGATTGAACTCCCGTATAATAATATTCTAATGGTTTATGTCAAACTTCGATACTTGTAACGCTTTCCTTCTTCAACCAACATAAGGTACCTCTTTGTTTCTTGCGTCGCGGTGGTGTAGTCGACGAAGAGGTTATACCTCCTGCGCTTCTTTCCAGATCGTCTGTGCATCATTCCTCTTCGAGTCTGTATTGTTCGAAACAGGAACTAACCTTTTGCTCAATGTGACTGGCTGTCTTACTTTTGTAGTTCTAATACAATCGGAATCCAAGGCCTCAAAAATAAAAGAAATCAGTGGTTAAACCATTAAGATGAAATAGTAACATGTATCATTCGTTTGGAACTCACTTTTTTCAGGAATAAATCTCAATGTAAAAATATGCTTTCAACTTATTTTATCTATACTTATAATATCTTCATAAACTATAACAGAATGTTCAATTAAAAGAAACTCATCCAAGAAACAGGTCAAAATGATACGAAACAACAATAAAAAATTAATATAATAAATTTTTCAATTCATTAACAACAACTTTATTAAGCCAACATAGTCACATAAGTAGGTAAATTTATGCGTTACTTACGCTCTTGAGGATAATTGCATCGGGTACACTTATCCCGAATTTTTATTGGCTCACTTGGCCAAATCAAACGGCACACTTGGCTTTAACAAATGTTACATGTGGCCTACTCAAATGGTACACTTTGCCTCAAATGGCACACTTGGCCTCAAATGCCACACTCGGCCTCAAATGGCACACTTGGCCTCAAATGGCACACTTGGCCTCAAATGGCACACTTGGCCTCAAATGGCACACTTGGCCTCAAATCGCACACTTGGCTTCAAATGGCACACTTGGCCTCAAATGGCACACTTGGCCTCAAATGGCACACTTGGTCTCAAAAGGCACACTTGGTCTCAAATGGCACACTTGGCCTTAAATGGCACATTTGGCCTCAAATGGCACATCATCATCATCATTTCAGCCGAAAGACGTCCACTGTTGGAAATAGGCCTCCCCCAAATGGCACCACAATGACCGGTCCTGTGCGTCTCGCATCCATCGGATTCCCGCGACCCTCACCAGGTCATCGGTCCACCTTGTGGGAGGCCTTCCAACGCTGCGTCTTCCGGTACGCGGTCGCCATTCCAGAACCTTTCGTCCACATCGACCATCTGTTCTGCGAGCAATGTGCCCTGCCCACTGCCACTTAAGTTTGGCGATTCTTCGGGCTATGTCCGTAACCTTGGTTCTCCTGCAGATATCCTCATTTCTGACGCGATCATGCAAGGAAACTCCGAGTATAGCCCTTTCCATTGCCCTTTGAGTAACTTTAAGCCTTCTGATGAAGCCTATTGTAAGCGACCACGTTTCGGAGCCATATGTCATCACTGGCAACACGCACTGGTCATATACTTTTGTCTTGTGACACTGTGGTATATTGGACGAGAAGACACCGCACAGCTTCCCGAACGCTACCCAGCCGAGTCGGATTCGACGATTTACCTCTTTCTCGAAGTTAGACCTACCCAACTGGACTGTCTGTCCCAGATAAACGTAGTCGACTACAACTTCGAGTGTAGAGTCAAAGTCAAATGGCACACTTGGCCTCAAATGGCACACTTGGCTTCAAATGGCACACTTGGCCTCAAATGGCACACTTGTCCTCAAATGGAACATTTGTCCTCAAATGGCACACTTGGCCTCAAATGACACACTTGGTCTCAAATGACACACTTGGTCTCAAATGGCATACTTGGTCTCAAATGGCACACTTGGTCTCAAATGGCACACTTGGTCTCAAATGGCACACTTGGTCTCAAATGGCACACTTGGCCTCAAATGGGACACTTGGCCTCAAATGGGACACTTGGCCTCAAATGGCACAAATGGACTTATCAAACGGTACACTTGGCCTCATTAAGGCTTGTTCGTCTTCATCAAAGGCACACTTGGCCTCATCAAAGGCACGCATGGTCTCATCATAGGCACGTTCGGCCTCATCAAAGCACTGAAATCAAATCAGAGCATTTATTTCAAATAAAACATTTACAGACATTCTTGAATTGCCAAGAAGTCATATAATAATATATTAATTGCATATTTCAAAGTATAGATCTCTATGGAGAAGAATGTGCAAGGAATTCCATTTACACCCTTTTAAATCATGTTATATACAAACATGGTATCGTTATTTTTTGCTTCTAAATTCAAATTCATTTATTGTTTGTGTATCAGAAATTTAGTTCATAAAATTATTATTGTAATATATCCATACAGGCTACAACATTTAAATTTATAATTATATATCGAAAGGAAAAGAAAATCATCGTAGCACACAAAGTAATCCAAGGCAACATAATGACAATTACCGCTATGGAAAGTAGGTGAATTATTTAAATCAATTGTCTTTTGTCATAATTTAGCATTATGCAAGACCACTGAAAATAAATAAAGAAAAAACAACGCAATTTAAAATATTGGAACTAAAATAAACCACTAGTAGTTTAAGAGATGTCCAGTTTTAACTGTCAGCGTTCTTTTACGAACATATCAGTACCACTCAGTTCACACATTTGAAGGGAACCGAATGTTTCAACACACGCGCCACCATCTGTAAAACATTTCAGTAAGTATGACACTTGTCTAAAATAACATTAGCACACATGGAAAAAATATCTCGATCTCATTTAGCTTTAATTTAGGCATACATAACCTAACATTCCTGTGACTGCACGTATTTGTAGGCTTTTTGTAGGCATGTACCACTTCTGAAATGTGATGAATCATAAACTTCTAGCTTCAATTTTATTTTATTTACATTGATTAGACAATTTCATATTTATCATTCTATTTACAATCATTTACAAATACATGGATTGGTAGGACATGTTCACTGTTCAACCACTCAAAGCAGACTCGCTCTGTCCAGAATGACACTTACAAACTCAATGTTTCCCCACCACAAACTTTCACAAACACTCGGTCGACTAACCCACCAATCAGAGCAAATTAAAAAGTAAGTAACGTCAATTGACCAATTAATATACATTAGGGTTTATCTACAAGTAAATATTTCATTTTAACAATTATGATATATTTATACAAAACAAATACATAGACTTTAATACTATAAATTTTTACTTAATGTCCACAACGACTGCCTAAGTTCATGTAACCACTGGCGCCATCTACCGCTTATAGATGGAAGTTAAACGATTTATGGATATTTTCTTTAAAAATTATTACAGTCAAATTGTTCCGACTGGAACACCGTGCTGGAGGCTTCTTCACTTAAAATAAAGATTTATTCTCAATAGTATAGAGATCAATCAGCTAGGAAAAATGGCGTTAAGTACCAAGACCAAAACCAATGACCGAGCGAACGCCGGCGTTCGCTCAGTCATTGTATTTCTATTGTGTCTCTAATTACGCTCCTATTAGCGATAGAAGGTATATCGATGTGCAAGTGTCTTAAGAATCTCATCATCATCATTTCAGCCGATAGACGTCCACTGCTGGACATAGGCCTCCCCCAAATGTCGCCACAAAGAACGGTCCTGCGCGTCTCGCATCCATCGGATTCCCGCAACCTTCACCAGGTCATCGGTCCACCTTGTAGGGGGCCTTCCAACACTGCGTCTTCCGGTACGCGGTCGCCACTCCAGAACCTTTTGGCCCCAACGGCCATCCGTTCTGCGAGCAATGTGCCCTGCCCATTGCCACTTAAGTTTGGCGATTCTTCGTGCTATGTCGGCAACCTTGGTTCTCCTGCGGATATCTTCATTTCTGATTCGATCACGCAAGGAAACTCCGAGCATAGCCCTTTCCATTGCCCTTTGGGTGACTTTGAGCCTTCTGATGAGGCCCACTGTGAGCGACCACGTTTCGGAACCATATGTCATCACTGGCAACACGCACTGGTCATAGACTTTTGTCTAGAGACACTGTGGTATATTGGATGAGAAGATACCGCGCAGCTTCCCGAACGCTGCCCAGCCGAGTTGGATTCGACGGTTGACCTCTTTCTCGAAATTAGATCTACCCAACTGGATTGTCTGTCCCAGGTAAACGTAATCGTCTACAACTTCGAGTGCAGAGTCTCCGATCTTGATCGGAGTGGGTGCTACATGGATGTTTATCATGACTTTAGTTTTGTCCATGTTCATTTTGAGACCCACTCTTTCGGAAGCTCTACTGAGGTCATTTAGCATTGTGCTGAGCTCTTCCGCAGTCTCAGCCATGACTACTATGTCGTCGGCAAACCGAAGATGAGTGATGTACTCGCCATTGACATTAATGCCTAATCCACTCCAGTCCAGAACCTTGAAGACATCCTCCATTGCGGCCGTGAACAGTTTCGGAGAAATGACGTCTCCCTGCCTCACACCCCGCTGCAGGAGGACAGGTTTCGAGGTCTGGTCCTGTAGTCTGACTGACATAGTGGCGTTTTTGTACAAAGACTTCAGCACCTCGATGTACCGATAGTCAATCTGGCACCGCTGGAGAGACTGCAGCACAGCCCAAGTCTCGATCGAATCAAAGGCTTTCTCATAGTCCACAAACGCTAGGCACAGAGGCAGATTATACTCCTCGGTCTTCTGTATAACCTGCCGTAGCGTATGTATGTGGTCTATGGTGCTGAAGCCTTTTCGGAATCCGGCTTGTTCGGGAGGCTGGAAGTCGTCGAACCTGCGCGCGAGACGGTTCGTGATGACTCTGGAAAACAGCTTGTAGACGTGGCTCAGAAGTGAGATGGGCCTATAATTCTTGAGCAGGGCCTTGTCGCCCTTCTTAAAGAAGAGTACCACCACACCTCTGCTCCACGCCTGTGGCGTTTTTCCCTCGAATATGACGGAATCGAACAGCTTCTGAAGGGCCTTAAGGATCGGTTTCCCACCCGCCTTCAAGAGTTCGGCCGTAATTCCGTCATCACCTGGTGCCTTGTTGTTATTAAGTTTTGTGATTGACGTGTACAACTGTCCATAAAAAGCCTCGATTGCTCCCAGAAGCTCCGATTTGGCGGATATGACTCTGCCATCGTCGGTCTTCAGTTTCGTGAGCTGGCTCTGCCCAATAGACAGATCTCTTGCAAACACCTTAGAGCCCTTATTTCGCTCAATCGCGTCTTTAATTTTTCCGGTATTAAAGTGACGGAGATCGCGTTTCAAGGACTTAGAGATCTGTTTATTGAGCTGCCGATATGTGCACGCATCGTCTGAAGACTGCAGAATCATCTCACGCCTCTCCTTCATAAGCTGGAGAGTTCGATCTGTGAGCCTCTTGCTCTTACTTGTACGAGTCTTATAGAATTTAGATCCGACCGTATGGACAGTTTCCACGAACCCATCGTTGTATTCATCCACAGAGCTTCCTAGGCATTCGAAACGATTTTGAAGTTCGAGCTGAAAGCTCTCGGAGTTTTGGATCTGGATATGTGCAGGACGGAGCGTAGACCTCATCAGTCGTGACCTTTCAAGCTTGACATTGATATTCAATGAGCCCCTTACCAGGCGGTGATCACTTCCGGTTTTCACACCATTGATCACAGAGACATCATTGAATGTTTGCTTCTTTGTGGACATGATGAAGTCAATCTCATTTTTAGTTGCACCATCAGGGCTTTGCCAGGTCCACTTCCTATGCTCACGCTTTCTGAAGAAGGAGTTCATCATATAGAGGCCCTCCTTCTCCATAAAACTGGCCAGTAGGTGTCCCCGGTGGTTCCTACGTCCAGACCCAAATTGCCCCACTCGCAGCTCGTCACCGTCGCGTTTGCCCAGTTTCGCGTTAAAGTCCCCCATAACCACGGTGAAGTGAGACTTATAACCATGAATGGCCCTGGATACATCCTCATACATGGTCTCTACTTCGTCGTCGGGGTGTGTCGAGGTCGGAGCGTATACCTGTATGACCTTCAGCGAATATCTTGATGATATTCTGAGTATAAGGTACGCCACCCTGGTCGACACACTCTCGATCTTCACCACATTGTTAACAAGGGACCTGTGGACGATAAACCCGACACCTCCTTGGGACCGCTGGTCTCCTTCCCGAAAATAGAGCAGGTTACCAGATTTTAGGATTATCGTGTCCTCCCCCTGTCTTCGGACTTCGGATAATCCCACAATACTCCATCGTAACCTGCTCAACTCCTCTTCGAGTTCGGCGATCTTCTCATCGGACCGGAGTGTACGCACGTTGTACGTCGCCAGGTCCAGTCGTCGACGGTTGATCGATCCCACCCGGAGATTCTTAGCACCCCAGACCCCAGGGCTGCGCCGACGCCCGTCCACGCTAGCACAACCGCTGGAGTCGCCGGGCACTTGGGGCCTGTTTTTTTGTTGCATTATGTATTTAGGGGGGTTTGGACCATAACCCGCCACGCTGGTCCAGTGCGTGTTGGCGGGTCGCCATAGCCTCGTTTGTTTGTCAGCAGGGCGCACCACGTGCAGGTGAGGTTGGCTTGGATCCCGATAGGTGTTGTTTGGGACCCCGTATACACCCCTGTGAATAAGAATCTACTTATAAAATAAACTGGCAAATTGTACTTATCAATGTTCTATCAATAAGTATCAATATTCTTCATGGAAGTGAATAAACTAAAATAAACTTCATTGTACACCAAATAATTATAAAAGTAGTAGATGAGGTTGAAAGTATGCGAAGGGTGGCGACCGAGGAACCGGACGAAAGCAGTAGACTGGATGTTGTCTTGTAAATTCATTACAACTAGTGGGTATTGGCGTTATTGCTTCTGATTGAATGTAATTACAAGCATTCATAGGTCGACATGAGGAGTATTCTGTATTGATTAGTTTGCGTTGTTAGCGACTGGTAACGGGAGCGAGTGCACAGTCGCCTATGACCACCCCAAGTGTGACCCCGTGGCCGGGGGTACAGCGCGGCAGTCTATGCTGCACTATTTGTGCATAGTCACCTGGGACCATTCCGAGTGTGACCCTGCGGCTGGGAGTTAGGGGTCACATCGTGGCAGTGTATGCTGCTGTGTGTGCCGCCTGTGCACACACAGCAGCTTACCTTAGCACCTGTGACCACTCTGAGTGTGATTACGCGGCTGGGAAGGAGGGGTCCCAGCGTGTGTGCTGTACTATGTGGCTACAATGGCCTGTAACATGCAATGTAAATAAAACGCAAGAGTTTGCCGTCCACATTGTCACAATGTACTTATCGTGCAATGTAACAGAATTCCCATAGTAAAGTGTGGACGCCTTGCGCGCGCAAACCTTGCACATTTCAATTCGTGCCGCGATCCGCCATTTGTCAGTCAATGGTGTCGGTTTTGTTCATTAATAATGTTTAATGCACATTTCACAATTTGTATCTGCATTACCCAAAAGTTGATTGGTAGAAAATACCTGAAGGCATTAAGCCCGCCTCTGTGCTTTTGCGTGCATAAATAAATAAGTGTGTCATTTGTAGGAGACATCGATAAAAAACTGGGCAAGTACGAGTTGGACTCGCGCACTCAGGGTTCCGTACAAACTTACCTATGTAAGCAGTTCAATTCCCGAATTGAGTTATGAAGATTTTTGAAACGAAAAGAAGTTTTTTTTTGTGACATAACTACAAATTTACAGTTTTCAGATTTTTTCCTATATTTGTGCTATGAGACTTTGCTTCAAGCCAAATTTCAGGATTCTAGGTCAACGGGAAGTCTCTTATGTATTTTGATGCCCTCGAAATATACGTTTTTTGCAATATAAACGGCCGTATCTTTTTTTTTTGGTTAACTTAGAAGTTTAATCTTTTCATAGCTTCAAGAGAGCGCAGATTTGAGTATATGGTTTTAATTTCAACTTGATATCTTGACGCGTTTCCGAGATAAAGGGTCTTGAAAGACAGACAGACCAACAGACGAATAATAAATTGATACAATAAGGGTTCTGTTTTTTCCTTTTGAGGTACGGAACCCTAAAAAACTACTACTGACTGTTCTTAATATTTTACTGTGATTTTTTGTCTCCGTGCACGGTCACAACACGTACACCGCCGACAACAGACATACCATTGTGGTAATCGCACAGTGTGCTTTGCAACTAAGCTCTGTCATCCATGGCCACATTTGAGGTAAATGTAAGGGTTCATCGAATAATTTGATATATTTTGTCCACGAGGTGATAGCTTCCATAGGAATGGGAAGAGCAGAGACAATACATGAAATTTAGAAATCCGAAGGATAATAGGAATTCCGTCCAAAACTTAATTAAAATTATTGATTATTACCTGTCGATGAATTGAAAAAAAACTGTCTCCTAAAAATGGAACCTAAAGGATACAATGGCTTTTTACTAAAATTTTGATGTCCGTGCGGTCGCGTTGACATGCATACTGACTTAGTTATCTCCATTTCTGGTGTCTAATGGGCGAGCCATTGTAGTTTATTGAATACTATCGCTGGTTGCAACAATTGAACGTCGCGCGTCGTAACGTTCCCATTAGATATGGCGACGGGACAATAATACAATACAATAGCTAAATAAAGCAGACACCACTAAAAGCGACACAGAAGAGACATAATGGTTGGAAAAATAAATATTAATATTCATTTAAGAATAAATATTAATGTAAGCATATTTTCCTCATGGTATCAGGTAACGTGATGGGTTGGCGTGAGTCTCGAACAGTTGCATTTGTTGATAATAACGCTGCGACGCGGCAGTACGTGAGCACGAGCGGGCGGCGCGTCGGCGGCGCCGTGCGGGTGGCGTCGATAAGAGAATGCCTTGCTGATAAGTACCAGCAGTGCACGCGACGAGGGAGGCTGATCCCTCGTGTGGAGCCGCGTAGCCGTGTGCCACGCGGATAGCATCAGCGTCGTTCTTCTGGAACATTCAAGTTATTGGCATAATAGGAACAATTAATACTTCTTGTTTTTGTTTATGTAACAATGTTTATTGCGCAAATGCGATTTTACATATTTGGCTAGATGGCGCACCATAACGTTGAATATGGTGGATGCGTTTCCAATTCTTATTTCACGTTTTCAGGTGTGAGTCAGGGTACCAATATCGGCCCCTTGGGATTCATACTGATGGTTTATGTGGCAGATAATTCGGATTGTGTGCGACTTCAGCAAGATATCGATAGGGTAGTGCAGTGGAGTGTAGATAATAAGTTAGGCTTCAACATCTCCAAATTCTGTTTAATGTGCAACACTGGCGCGCGGAAATATACACGTGCGCTGCGCCGGCGCACCGCCACCGCCAACCAATCATACGCCGCCGCCACCGCTATCTTGATTCAGCGTGGGTCACATGACTCGACGTGACACGATCTAGTCGAGTTTGTGATTCCAGTCCAAGTGAACGTCGTATGATCGAGGCCTACCTGACGGACAGGTTCATTATTTACCCCGGTCACCAGGGAGAGTGAAAACACCGTGGTGTACTAACACTGTCCTTGTGGAACATAAGGGTAGGACTACGTGCTGCGCGGCGACCTCTCTGAGTGAGTCAGCGTGGTCTGTTACGCAGACGACACGTTGGCCCTGGCGCAGAGAGAGTCGTACCAGGCGGTGGCCAAACTAGTGAGACGTGGGGTTGCGACAGTCGAAGAAAGGACTCGAAGTGGCATTGC
Source organism: Mythimna vitellina (assembly GCA_949316375.1). Taxonomy (NCBI): domain Eukaryota; kingdom Metazoa; phylum Arthropoda; class Insecta; order Lepidoptera; family Noctuidae; genus Mythimna; species Mythimna vitellina. Next base: position 114,417 of record OX438692.1, on the reverse strand, counting down.
ACAAGTCCGAGGCCATTCATGGCCCCAGAAGCCAAGGTGAACGGGCTCCTTTTAGCGGTAAACAGACACGCTTGTGTTTTGGTTTTGCTCCATTTGAAAACTTTCTGAAGTCAGACATTCGTATGCTCTACCATAGCCTCTCGTTCGGACCGTATCTCTCTACAACTGTGCTATCATCTGCATACCCATAGTTACCGGGCATCAGCAGATCGTTAATATGCAGCAGGAAAAGAGTGGCAGAGAGAACAGATCCCTGAGGAACTCCGGTATTAGTCGTCATTGGCTCTGATGAGCATCCATCGACAACAACTCGGAGAGACCGTTTACTCAGGAAGTCTTTTACTCAGTTAATCAGACGAGGGGAAATGCCGTAAGCTAGAAGCTTACTCAAAAGGCTGGCGTGCCGTATCCTGTCGAAGGCTTTCGAGACGTCTAAGGAATCAGCAATCTTTTCTCCATTCTTCTCGAGGGCGTCGCCTCACATGTGGGTGGTATACACTAGTAGGTCCCCAGTAGACCGATTGTGGTGAAACCCTTAGTGTCGGTCACTGAGGAGATCGTTACCTTCCTGGTATGCCATGAGGCGCGAGTTCAATACACGCTGCATAATCTTGCAGAGTATAAAGGTTATTGAAATCGGCTGATAGTTGGCAGGATCGGCACGACTGCCATTTTTGGGCAAGGGTTGCACGTTGGTAAGCTTCCAAAACTTGGACACTATACCAGACCTAAACGAGAGGCGATACCAGTCATACGCGTCAATATAGGAGACAACTCAGGCGCATGCCTTGAGAACTGTTGCTGGTATACCATCTGGTCCACTAGCTTTATTTATGTCTAGACGACACAATACTCTCAGAACTTCTTTGTTTCTTATGCAAACCTCGGGCATCGAGGTGTTGTAGTGAGGTAGAGTCGGTGGAGTAGCACTGCTAGAGTCAAGATGAGCATTATTTGTAAAGAGAGATGCAAAGAGACCTGCTTTCTCACTCGCCGTATGAGCCAGTATTCAATCAGGCTTAATCAGTGGAGGCAATGTGGGCTTACAGAAGTTCGCTTCGAACGACCTGGCAAAGGACCAGAATGCTCTACTACCGGACGGCTGTGCAGAGAACTTTGTGCCAATATGGGTAATGCGATCGAACCGAGCTTTCTTTGGTGCTTTTTGTAGGATTTGGCAGCACAGTTAAAGGCTCTCTTCTTTGAGCTTAGATCCGGAGCTTTGCAGTCACGAGCTTCAGCCCAGATATGCAACGTCGAATGCTTACGCTCTTCAGCTTGAACGCGATCGGTGTCGAACCATGGGTGAACTGAGACTCCGATGGGTACGTAACTATAAGGGATGAAAAACTCCATAGCTTGACGTATCACATCGGATATAGCATCCGCACAGCTCGACCGACTTTCAGAAGAGAAGCAGACCTGCTGCCAAGGATAAGATGCAAAGAAGTGCCGCAGCTCATCAAATTCTGCTGACCTGTAACGCCACATTCGCCGTTTACCGCGTGAGTCGCAGTCAGGTGGGGATAGGGACAAAACAGACTTCACCAAACAGTGATCTGAAGTTCCAAGTGGTGTTAAACGGAAACGTAGGTGGTAACAGTTTGTTACGATACATCTGTCCGGATCAGTGGTCAACAAAAGGTCCAGACAATTGGCAGTATGACCAACTACCTGGCATCTTAGTCGCTTGCTTAACCAGCTGGGAAAGATCCATATATACTACAAAGTTTCACGCTTTTCTCCCATCGTGATCGGTCGAAAACCAGTCTTGGTGGCAGGCGTTAAAGTCACCCAGAGCGACGAGCCGCGCATTAAGGTGCCGATGCAGAGCCTTATCAGCTGCCTCACTGAGGTGGTCAAACAACCGAGTCGTCCTGATCACCACTGTGCAATCGGTAGACATAGGTATAAACAAGTTTTTCCATACCAGTGTCCACCAACAGTCATAGCGTAGAGAAATTAGGGTCTTTAAGGTGACGGAGACGTTTGCAGCAGAGGTTATTACGGATCTACACACAGGCGGATGTAGAGAGAAGTGTGACTTGTCAGTCTCAAGATGGTAGTGGACCCCCTAATATTCGAGAGGCGTACTTGAAACGAGAATACGTGTATCCACTGATAACACTTGCCTTTTTTTACCTTTCATTTTATTTTTGTAGAGTGAATAGAAAAGATGGCAGTTGAGCGAGGTGATGAGATGTTAAATCCGACAATATGACCAGAGTTGCTGCGCCAATGGAGGTTTGATCTGGAGAATACGCCATCTGGATCGCCATCGGGTCTTCTCGACCGATTACCAACCGGCACGATGGTGCCACCTTGGGATTTTTCGCAGTTGGCGGGGCAGCCTTTCGTGTGTGGCTGGCACACTACTTGGGCCCCCAACTACCTACGGTCGGCCAGCGAAGCACCGTGTTTCGATCAAATGTCCGACACAACAACAGCTAGCGCATCCCGGACTGTCATTCCACATACCCGGTATACAACTGCTCAGACCCATCTTCCACCATTTGGCTTCACCAGACGTCACGCCGGAATACAACGAATCGTTTGGCGGCATGGCTTTGTCTGGTGGGTTAACTAACTTTTAAGCCGGCTGGCAGGTAGGTGGCAGGCCATAGCCTAGCCGAAGCTATGCCCTACCATCGCATTTACTGCTCTTTTATCACTACCCAAGGGACATGTGTAGGGTGATCAGAACAGTGAAAAAGAAGTTTTTGTTACAGCTTGAATGGCCGTCCCTGTACATGAGAAACTGATTGTTGGAGGTGATTTTAATGGACATGTGGGAAGAATGAAAGAAGTTTATGAAAGAGTACATGGAGGATGGGGTGAAGGAAGTGCAAATAGTGAAGAGGAGACGCTGCTGCATTTTACCTGGCAGTAGTCAATACTTGGTTCCAGAAAAGAGACGAACACCTGGTCACATATAAAAGTGGTAACCACAAAACGCAAATCGACTAATTCCTGGTTAGGGGCAACCACATAAAGTGCTGCCAGGAGAAGATCTAGTTTCACGTCAGAGGTCAGGAGACATAACAAAAAAAGCTAAGAGCATCCCCTCCCCTCATCCTTAAAATGGCAGTTAAGGATTTTAGCTTAAAAACTGCGAAAAAGAGGGAATATGATGCTTTAAAGATAAAAGTCAAGAAATCCGTGGCATTAACGAAAGCAAAAGCGCAGGACAAGCTATACACTAGACAGTCCGGCAAGCCAAAAAGATCTATACCGGCTTGCTAGAGCACGAGAGAGAAACGGGAGAGATGTTTGTCAGATAAGATGTATAAGGGATGATTTACATGGTATTCATTGACCTCGAAAAGGTATATGACCGGGTACCTCGTGAGGTTCTGTGGTGGGCCCTTAAGGAGAAAGGTGTGCCTGGGAAGTTTGTGCAGTTGATTCGAGCAATGTACACCTAATGCAGTACCCAAGTCCGGTTTACAGTGGGCAACACTGGTAGCTTCAATGTGGCTGTCGGCTTACATCAAGGGTCGGCTCTCAGTCCTTACCTCTTCCTGATGATAATGGACGCTCTGACGTCGAATACCCAGGAAGAGTCTCCCTGGTGTATGCTGTTTGTCGATGGCAAACGGCCTGGCCTAGAGGTCCAGAGTAGATTGGAGGTGTAGTGGCACAGATTGGAGAGTGTTGGCCTAAAATTGACCAGAAAGAAAACTAAATACTTGCTCTGCGATTTCGGCGGTCTCTCAGGTTCTGTGCCCTTAGCTCTTGCTGGAACGCCCATACCGATCTGATCCGACTTTCGGTACCTCGGGTCGCTTATCGAAGGAGATGCCGAGTTCGAACGAGACGTAAAACATCGGATCAATTCAGGATGGATAAAATGGCGACAGATCACTGGAACAACTTTTAACCCACGGATGCCCTTCAAATTAAAGGGTAAAATTTACTAATCCATGATAAGACCTGTCATACTGTATGAATCAGAATGTTGGGTTGTGAAAAAGACAAGATTGCATGTAGCAGAGATCAGGCCATGGTCTGGAGAAGGAGTGGTGGCAGGCGGCCGCCTTCTTCTGCGAAGCAGTAATGCTAGCAAAGGAGGCGGCCGGTCGCGTGAGGCAACTTACGGTCCTCACGCCCCAACCGCCGCTGGGATTCCGATCCTGATTACCGGCTACCATAGGCGCGGGCATACGGACGGCGAGCAATGGGTAGCCCGCCGTCCGACCGTCCGGTAATTGAATTATCATCATTGCTGCTATAAATGAGTTTAGCGTTTTATATTTGTACACACAACAATATTACTCTTGTAAGCAGAAGTACGAGTACCTACTACTTCAACATTAGATTCAAATTACATAAATGTATAAAATACAACAATATTCGTGAAAAAATAATATTCATGATTGAATTACGTCATAAACAATGATGAATCTAACACGCGCCTCAGGGAGATGTCAGCAACTGTAGAGGCCAGCAGGGTCGAAGCCGACTGGGGCCAAGGGTCTCATTCTGAAAGGAAGACTCGGTCCTGGTACGAAAGGCAACGAAGGAACAGGAGTGGGTTTTTATTCAGTAAAAGCAGACTTTTTACCTTCGTTGATAGTGTCAGAACACTATCTCTCGCTCCGCCCAAGAGCGCGATTGGTCATAAGATGATTTACCCACCTAAAAAAAAATTTTGCAGAGATGAGAATGTTGAGATGGATGTGTGGTGTGACGAGAAAAGATAAAGTGAGAAATGAGTATATTAGAGGGAGTTTGGAAGTGGCGCCAGTGACTGAAAAGTTGAAGGGGAATCGTTTGTCTTGGTATGGTTATGTAAAGAGGAGGGATAAAACGCATGTTACTAAAAGAATTATGAGCATACATGTGAATGGATGGAGAGAGAGAGGGAGGCCAAAAAAAGATGGATAGATCGAAAAGGAAGTTAGTGATAGCATGACGAGTGTCAGGGCAGAATGGAAGAAAAAATACATGTTTCGCCGACCCCAAATAAAACGGGACAAGGGCAGGAAGATGATGACACCGAACAAATGATCGTGCTCATCACAGAAACATTTGTCCTGGGTGGGAATCGAATCCATGACCTCCAGCATAGCAGTCCGGGCCACTAACCACTAGACCAACAGGCCAGTGAAAGAGAACCCTGCAAGGGAAGGTAAAAAAGGAACATAGGAGCGGGTTTTAGTTAGTAAAAGTCTGACACGCCCTCCCCACGAGAAGTCTTTGGATGATTTTCCGCATAAAAAAAAACGTATGTACGTGCTACACTATCTATGCGCTAAACTCTACAAGCTTCGGGCTAAACGTGACGTGACACAAGCTATGTGATATTCGTCACATTACCGACGTGGAATGTGAATAGGTACATAACTGACCCTAAGGCCCCTTGCCCACGGCGACTTTTTTAGCGATGCTGTAGCGCGTTGGTAGCGCGTTGGCATCTTTTGGCGAGGGGCCTAATGCTAGCCTGTTTAGCCCGGCCGAAGTTTTGGGATTTATTTATTTATTTAACACTTCATGCACATAAAGGTACAGAGGCGGACTTAATGCCTTAGGCATTTTCTACCAGTCAACCTTTGGGTGATGCAGAGAAGAATAGTGGTAGGTGCAATAAAAGAGAGAGAGAAAAAAAAAGGTTAATATAAAAAGATATACAAATTAATCACAGATACAATACAATAAATATAATATATATTACATAATATATACTTAATTTAATGAACTAAATATATATAATAAAAAAAAAAAATTGGTCCAAATCCACAAACAGAGAAACATTAACGTTGTGATGATACTACTGCCAACTTCTTACGAATATGCTCGCGAACCTCAATCTTGAATCTTAATCGCTTTGTAACCATCCTGACCTCTTGGGGGAGCGCATTCCACAGAGAAATAGCCTGAACAAAGAAAGAACAGTGAAGAAAGTCAGTGCGATGAGTAGGACATAGTAAAAGACGGTTGTGAGATGAGCGTAGATTTTTATTGTGGTTGGCGCAAATGTATTGAAAGATTGGGATTGGGGAGTTGGACTCTGTAACAGTTTTGCGGAATGGGGCATTTAATAGTTTGATAGGGTGGCGTGGATAGTTGTTACATATTTTATCTACCTGATTACGATTTGAGAAAACTAGTATTTTGCACAGCGTGTAATTTTATCCAAACAAATATTAAAACAAGGAATAAAATTCAGCAGAATCAGAACAAAGCCGACAAATACGACAGTAAATTGGTCTGAGTTAGCGGTGTGTCGTGTGGTGCGCTCGCGGCTATGAATTAATGATGCGTTATAGATCGACGTAGACCGGCGGGCGGCAGCGGTGGTCGCGGTGCTGGATATTATTAGCGCCGTCAACCGTCAGAGATCGATACTCGCTGGCGAGCAATCACACACGTACGCCATGCAATGGATTAGTCTGAATGATTGCTCATTTTCTATAAACGATGCATCTACAGCGGCGGCTCTACATCTCTACGGACTGCGAAACCATTTCCTAACCTCATACTCCTCCCAAGAGTTTATATTAAATGTAACATACATGGTCGCGCGCGTTTCGACAGCTGGTAGCTCAGATAAAGACTGTCAGTCTTCATCTGCATCAAATATAAACGATAGAAAACGACAGTACATCATTGCCGAAGATATTTTTGGCTCGTTTCTTAATCGATCAAGATGAGAGCAGGCCTTGCCTCGATGTGTGAGCCGTAGCTGAGGGTGTTAGTTACTCCCAGTGGCTCAAAGTGGTCAATTATCGACACAATTATACTACGGAAAGACAGAACCACGTGGAATTGGTTCCGTTTAGCGGAAGGAAGATATTCCAGGGTTTTCGCAGCATAGCACTGACCCGTCACTGTAACGACAATCGTTACAGAGATGGCTTTGTAATATTCCGGGTCAGCCTGATTGTCCTTCTTGGGTTATTTTTATTATTTTATAGTTATTTTCAAGCAATCGGTACTTTTCAAATCTCATACGAAAGGTGAAAGACGTGTCAAGATCGGAGACAGTTTAGGCGAACAAGTTCTAAAAACAATCGCCGGTATCCTATTGGATCCACAAGTTTTGTTCACGTCAACGCTACACTGTAGACTGTGGATGTTCTGATGGATACAAATGACTTACATACTCGTCTCGCAACCATCAGGGGAACCTGATGAGACGAGTATGCCTGCACTACTTCTGCAGACGACAGCGCATCACTAGAATCTAGACGAAAGAAACAAACAACTTTGCTTTCTCTTCGGTGGTATCTGCCAGCGATACGTCGACTTTTGTCAGCGGTTTCGTAAAGTATGATAGAAGTTCCCCCCGCTCGCCGGCGCCGCCGCACGCCACTGTACGTTTGTGCATAAAGTATTAAATAAATAAATAAGTTCTATTTAACCGACTTGGCTAAGTCGGTTAAATATACTTAGGTCTAACAAGCTTTACTAGGTACCTGATGGTATGGAGCTAGTATGTTTCCGATTCGGCTAATGTGGTCAAAGTGAGACCTCCGCATCACCTTCTTGCAAGTTTAGGCAACTCTGATGAAGGCTTTCATCTTTTAACTCGTCATTTGGTTTGCACATACGAAAAAAAATATGTTTTATTTATCTTTAGGCCTACACACCCCTTGATCGAATTTGCTACAGGGACCACGCTAGCTTAATCTGGCAGTGCATATCTCGACAAAAACTATATTTATCTGTTTTAATGCAGTGCCGGATTAAGCTAGCGCAGTGCCTGTAGGAAATTCGATCAAAGGGCCCCGTGTGTAGGCTTAAGATAAATAAAATAAAATATATTGCAAAACGATTTAGTAAAGACGTTGTTTTCGTCATTTACCGTAACACTCTACAAAATTACTTTATTTAAACGATACTAATTAATATACCTATATTACTTTAGGAAAAACCTAGGTGATGATGGCTTTTTTGAATACCCCGTGTGAATAAAGATTAAAGGTAAAATTATAAAAAAAAACCGAAGGGTTCTCGAAAATGACGCTTAGGATATTTTAAGTTTTCTTTTGACAAATAATAGGAAAGAAAAATAGGAAGTCTTTATTTACAATCAGAAACGTTTATTTCAAATAGACCAATTACAAGAACTTTTGAATTGCTAAAATGTCGGTAAGTCAAAAAAAAAAAAACAAATGAAGCTAAATTGCATGTTTTGGAACGTGCAAGAAACTCCATGGACACTCTTTTAAATCATATTATGAGTTACATAAATCTTGGTTACATATTTCTTGTTGCTTCGAATATGTGAGCACAATGTAGATAAGTAATAACAATAATAATAAACTAATTTTAAAATAGAAATCGAATTAGGCCACTGGCAGCTGAGAGATGATCAGTCTCAACTGACGGCACCAGTTCACGAGCATGACGCGTGCATCAGCCCCACTCAGCTCAAACATTTTGAAGGGAACCGAATGACCCAATAACACGTGCCACCATCAGCGAAACATTTGAGTGAGCATGACAAACTCTCAACCGCCATGCTCGTAATGTCAAACAAGTTGTTACCTAATAACAAAAATGCTCCTTGGTAATTCACATTCACAAAACTTGAAAATAAAATGCTTCTACATTATACAATGCTATTGTTTCCAAATAAAAAAGTTAATAAATTATCATAAGCTCTATTGAAATAAACAAATAAAATAAAATAAAAAAAATTCGAAAACAACAATATAAAAAGAGGAATAGTATCTCTTCCAACATTTATAAATATGTAAAAATAAAAAAAAACTAATTTGAAGGTAAAAGTGGCTGTGGCTGTGGAGCAGGACCGGCATTTAGCCAAGCGTTTTTTTCAGTGATTTAATCTTCCAGTTTAAAATATGTTTGTCTACATAGTGTGCCTTTAATGCATGTTTTAAATTTGGACTCATTTAGTTGTAAAATCTCAATTGGTATTTTATTATAAATTTTTAGACAGTACCCCACAAAACTACTTTAGCCAATCTGAATCGAGGTTGATCTAATTTGTTCCTATTCCTAGTATTAAAATTGTGCCTGTCACTTATATTAGTAAAATTTATGTACACACAACATACAACGTGGAGGCATTGCCATACAACGTGGCAATGCCGCTAGCCTTTTGGGCGCACTTTCAATCGACAGCGATGCGATGTTTTATGACGCAATATTTTAGTTAGGAGTTGCCTAAGTGTTAATGAAATAATCGTGTAAATATTGTACACATACATAGAAAAAGATACAACATTATAAAAAAATTTACAAAGGTACTACTTATTTCAAAAAGAAATTTCTTCCAGCAGACCTGCAAAGGGAGAGTGCAGAAGAAATGTAGACAATAGCGTGTAGAAATCAGAAAAGAAGAGTTTATAAAATGTTAAATTAAATAAAACATTTACTTTAAATACTAATAAATACTTATATAACTATATAATATACTATACGAGTATGCTGAAAAATTATTTTTCTAAAAAAGTCTTTATGAATTTATACAGAAAAGTTGAAGAGCAGAAATAGGGTGCAAAATTTTAGCATTTTTCTCGGAAGGGTAAGATTCAGGCATTCAATAATTGAAATAAACTTTCTGAGAGAAATGGTCTCATTTACATGTAAAAAATATTATCGAGTGTCGCCACAACGTCTGATTCTGTGCGTCTTACATCCATCGGATTCCCGCGACTCTCACTAGGTTATCGGTTCACCTTGTTGGAGGGATTCCAACGCTTCGTCATCTGGTACGCGATCACCACTCCAGAACCTTCCGGTCCCAACGACCATCTCTTTAATGAGCAAATTTACCAAGCTCACTGCCACTTAAGCTTATTTTCATTCCTGTTTCGATCACGCAAGTAAACTCCGAGCATAGCCCTACCCATTGCCAAGCCATCTGATGAGGCTTATTGTGAACGACTACGGTTCAGAGCCTGACGACAGTTACTGATCATAGACTTTCGTTTTGAGAGACTGGTTTGTCGGACGTGAAAATACCGCGCACCATACCCAATACTGCCCACCTCAGTCGGATTTGACGATTAACTTCTCTCTCAAAGAAAGACTTGCCTAACTGGACCCTTTCTGTGATCGTCTACAAGTTTGTGTATATAGCCTCCGATCTTAACAGGAGAGGGTTTTATCTATCTTCATTTTTAAGAACCACTCTTGCGGTAGCCCTAATGAGGTCATCGAGCATTGTAATGGGCTCTTTCATAATCTCAGCCTTGATTAATATATCAGTCGGGTGAGTGATATACATTGTAATGAATGCCTAAACCTCTCCAGTCTGGACTCATGAAGATATCCTCTTTTGGGTCCGTGAACAGTTGCGAAGAAATGACACATCCCGCTAGTATAAGAGAACAGGTTTTGAGGTCTGGTCCTGAAATCCGACTGATGTGGTGGCGTATTGAAACAATCACACATCAGCATATCCATGTAGCGATAGCCAATCTGGCATTATTAGAGTGACTGCTGTAAAACCCAAATCTCAATCGAATCAAAGGTTTTCTTGTATTCTACAAACTTTAATCAGAAAGGCAGATTATGTTTTTCAGCCTTCGTTGCACGAAAACTACGATTATAAGGGGATTCTAAGAGAACTTCTATTCTATAAACTTTTACTTGGAGGAAAATCTGAAGGAAATTGACTATCACATCCAAAGAAATCAGCTGTGTTTAGATTCATTGTAGTATAGATACTTTGTAAATTTTTTTAATGCTCAAGTGCGGTGGCCCCATAATGTGCGGGCCTGTGGCATTTGCTACTCTTGCTACATGGCTAATCCACCACTGGAGCTATGTTGCGTGTTTAAGCACATCAATGTGAATGTACTCGGTGGCAAACCATGGTTGAGCTTCACCAAACAGGCAGACATTGTTACATCAGAGAATAGAATATAACCCATCCCCTGCCATAACACATCTGTTAGACCAGTCGGACCAGTACTTTCAAAGATTACCTTCTACAAACCAAAAAAAAAAAACAAAAAAAAAACTTTACCTCTTTACATATTATAAAGAGGTAAAGTTTTTTTTTTTCAGTGTAGATTATAGTAAACACTTACAATTACAGTTGCCATGACTAATCTGAGGAGGGAATGTAGTGGTGGTGGCTCAGGGTGTCGTCACAGTGCCGGGTTTACTCTCTTAGCTGAAACAAGGTGCGCGCTTGACGTACTTAGTAGTCCGGTCATGAAGCTGTAATGAATTGGGCGCCCCCACCCCCGCGTCGCCTCCGCCCCCCGCGGCTCCTCGTTATTGTGCTGTGTCAATTGTCATCACTCGTCTGATTATAGCGCATTGTTCGCCGCCGCCTCGCCGCGCCCGCGGACACCGGACCGGTTCCGATACCAAATACACCTTACAGTTTCATAATAACTACTGGGTCATTGTCAGTGCATAATGCATACTTTGTGATCGCGATATAAACTTGTCGAGTAAAGAGGTTAGCTCCGTCGCACGCATAGGGTCATAGCTGTGCCGCCGTCAATAGACTGGGCGTGGCCGCAAGCAGGCGTGAGCCACTATGATGGTGATGAAATGATGATCCTTCAATGCTTTACAAATGCTTATGTGTTTTTTAAAAGATCAATCCTTATTGAATAGTAATAATAAATAATAATAACATGTGTTCAAATTTAAAAATAATACAGCAAGTACAGTTGTTTTTTAATCTATTTCAAGTTCTCAAGTGTTGTATGCCTGAACTAGGTCATCCTGTGTTTCAGACGAGAAAAGGTAAAATATTATAACTAAATAATGGTACCTACATATATAACAAAAATAAATAAATAAAAATCCCGACTGCTTAAGAAAGAAAGAAAATACCGGGTTTGAAGTTATTAAAGCCGAAATTAAAGTTATTTTGATCCTTTTAGTGTTTTTTTTAGTGAAGTAAATTTTTTTTTGTACAAAACTTTTAGTTTACACTTTTCAGTTGCGATACATAAACAGAGTGCTTCTTTCTCATGACGATTCCAATTAACCCAAACACTGCTAGGTTACATTGTTTTATTAAAAAGTTCCTGTGTCTGCCTTCCACCTTCCAGCTCCATCACCAGATCACTTCGATTGTACCTTAAACCCAAAGTGCATCTTATGACAATTCTAATAAGCCCAAACACGGTTAAGATACGTTGATTAATTACGGAGTTTCTGTGCCTAACTTCCGGCTCCATCATCAGATCAGTTCGATAGTACCTTATAGCCAAAGTGCATCTTATGGCAATTCTAATAAGCCCAAACACGGTTTTTTTTTTTTTTTTTTTTTTTTTTTTTTTTTTTTCGGTGGGAAAATCATCCTAATGACATCCCCGCTCTTGGGCGGAGCGGGAGATAGTGTCAGACTCTTACTGACTAAAAACCCACTCCTGTTCCTTCGTTGCCTTCGTCCCAGGGCCCCGGGTTCCGCTTTCACACTACCCGTGGTCCCAGTAGGCTTCGACCCTGCTGGGCCCCTACGATTTGCTGACATCTCCTTGAGGCGCGCGTGGAACAAAACGCGCCGTCGACGACTTGGGCTCGGTCCGGACGGTTACCGGACGGCCAGACGGCGAGCCACCCATTGCTCGCCGTCTGCAAGCCCGCGCCTACGGTGGCCGGAAATCGGGATCGGAATCCCGGCGGCGGTTGGAGCGTAAGGACCGTTGCCTCACGCGATCGGCCGCCTCCTTAGCTAGCATTACTGCTTCGCAGAAGGAGGCGACCGCCTGCCACTCCTCCTCGCTCCGGAGCATGGCCTGAACCAAGGCCCGGCGCGAGAGATCACCGCCGCCGATTGCCCCCACGAGGTCACGGCGTTGCTCTGCCCAAGCGGGGCACACCTCCACCGTGTGCTCCACCGTGTCCTCCGGGTGGGCCAGCCCAAACACGGTTAAGATACATTGATTAATTACGGAGTTTCTGTGCCTAACTTCCGGCTCCATCATCAGATCAGTTCGATAGTACCTTATAGCCAAAGTGCATCTTATGACAATTCTAATAAGCCCAAACACGGTTAAGATACGTTGATTAATTACGGAGTTTCTGTGCCTAACTTCCGGCTCCATCATCAGATCAGTTCGATAGTACCTTATAGCCAAAGTGCATCTTATGACAATTCTAATAAGCCCAAACACGGTTAAGATACATTGATTAATTACGGTGTTCCTGTGCCTACTTTCCGCCTCCATCACCAGATCAGTTCGATAGTACCTTATAGCCAAAGTGCATCACCAACAGTCAAGCGTTTGGTGCAATAACCAAAAGAAATATTATCAATAAGTCAAATTGTTGCAGGAACGAATTCTTACGACGTACTCCGTAGTCATAGATTGATATAGAGCGGAGAATGTGCAGCTCCAGTAAGGTTCACTCTGATGAAACAATTAAGAGGAGAGTCTTAAGGAAACCAAACCCCAGCGACGCCCTAAGCCGAGGTCTGTACCCCACAGAGGGCGTCCTTAGCATGTAGTCGCTTAGTTTTAAGTTCTTGTAAGCCCTTGCTGGAGGCTTTAATTTATCAAGGTCGCAACAGGCAAGCCCGGTTAAGTAGACGGTAACCTCATAGGTTGACCAGAAAGAGGCCACTCACAAAGAAAACTCCAGTGAGGAAGCTACTGTGTTATCATACCTGCGTGTTGAATTAATGTGCGAGGCAGTTTTCTCATGATGTGATTGATTTACTTGCAAGGATTTGCATTTCAGTAGGTTATCAGCGTGTGAGGGCAGTGTTCGGTGGCCCTGCTCGGAGCGGTTAATGTTCGCGAGCCGCGCTGGGCGGCGCCGCGCCGCAGCGGGCCGCGCGCCTTCAGAAGGACACTAGAACTGGCCTCTCGGACGCTGTGCAGAATATTTAATTATGGAGGACATGGTATGCCACAAGTATGTCAGTGACATACATAATATTGTAACAAAATTCTAACTAATAGTCATGGGTTCTTGAAGCAGAAATAGGGTTTAATCTACGCAAGTAGTACTTGTTAGTTGTATGTTAGTCTGGATCAACGACCATGTCTGGATGTTGTAATTGTATAACTGTACCTAGATCTTGGATTCATTAAGCACGAAGCAGTATTTTTAACCAGCTCCAAAAGAATCTTGTTTTGATGAAGGCATCCGTGCAGAATCGAAGAAACTGCTCTAATTTGACGACACGGTTGGCACAGTGGTTAAGCGATGCCATCTATCGTTCGAGAGGTTCCTGCACCTGATTCAGACGGAAGAAACTCCCGGGTGTCACCATTGTGTGGGCCGCCCGGAGGATACGGTGGAGGTGAGCCCCGCTTGAATGGAGCGTCGCCGTGTCCTTCTTTAGTGGAGTCGGTTATTCATTTTTTTTGTAAAATGTTTTTTGTTTCACACTTTTTAGTTGCGATAGCATTTATATATAACAAGTGTGCTTATTTCTCATGACAATTCTAATTAGCCCAAACACGGCTAGGTTACATTGATTAATTATGGAATTCCTGTGCCTGCCTTCCGGCTCCATCATCAGATCAGTTCGATAGTACCTTATAGCCAAATTGCATTTCATGACAATTCTAATAATCCCAAACACGGATAGGTTACATTGATTAATTACAGAGTTCCGGTGCCTACCTTCCGGCTCCATCATCATCATCAGGTTACTTCGATGATTCCATTTTCAACATAACTATTTGGAATCATTTATTTATTTGTATTGTCATAGTCGCTTAACTATCTTCATTGTGATATCTATGTAAGGGTGAAGTTCCGTTGGTCATTTCTGGTCTTCTTCATCAGTTCCATTTCATCAAATGTCACTTTTTGACTGTAAATGTAAGTATTTTTATCGAGAACTTAATTCTCGATGAAAATACCAAAATCATTATATAGTTGCCTATAATATTTGAGGAGTTTCCTCGATTCCTAATGGATCCCATTATAAGAACTGAATTCTGAAAAAAATTGGACCAATCGGAAAGCATATCTTTAAAGAAGAGAAAAAAAAATTCGCATATCGGTCCATAAACGACGGAGTACTGAGGTAACACGTAAAAAAAAAATACTAGAATTGATAAACTCCTCTTTATTTTTGAAGTCGGTTAAAAACAATTGTGCTACCTACTACGCACTCCAAAAATTACAATTTAAAGTATTTAAAACTAGCTTATAACGGCGGTTTCGCCCGCGTGAAATTAAATAATATGCCTATGTCAATTAGTGACAAAGTAGCATGCTGCTGGTAAAACAATTTTTAGAATAATTGGTCAAGGAGTTTTTGATTTTATTCATTACAAAAAAAAAAAACAATATTTTATAACAATAAATTATTTATTTGCGTAAATAAGCTACAGAAGGTTGACAACATAGATAAAATTGATCTCTTATTATGCCTTTAATTTCGGCGTGCAAATATGAAACATAGTAGTTTAAATTAAATTAATTATTGACTATAATCATGCACTCATTACACAGATTTCCATTCCATTAAAATAAAATTGTATTGTTGAATTAAAAAATAACAGTATAATAATGAAGGCTTATAAAAATAATAATCATAAATGTCAATAATAATCATGTCAAGTGTAATCATGTCAATAATAATCATGTCACTAATATCATCATCATCTTCCTGCCCTTGTCCCATCTTGGCCCGGCTGAACGCATGCTAGAGGATCATGGCCGGAAATCGTCCGGTATCCTCGTATCATCCGTATGGAGGATGCGAGGATACTGGACGATTTCCCGCAAAGCGGCGAGCCTCTTTGCTGGCCAGCCACCATGGAATCTGTAAGCAACAGGCCTTGCACACATGCACAATCTGCGCATGTAGATGCAACACCGGGGCGAAACTTCGCTGCCGCGACAAATCGCAGCATGGCGGACAGAGCTCTGGCGGGTTCTCATGGAAAAATGGCGACAGCGACTGTCACGACCCAGTGCAGTCCCCTCTTTGAGGCGTGGTTGGAAAAACCTCATGGCGTCCTCACCTTCCGCATGACGCAAGTTCTCACCGAACATGGTAAGTTCCTGCACAGGATTCGTTTGGAAGACACGCCCGGGTGTCGCCACTGTGTGGACCACCCGGAGGACACGGTGGATCACATGGTGCAGGTTTGCCCCGCTTGGGCAGAGCAACGCCGTGTCCTCTTGGGGGCGATCGGCGGTGGCGATGTCTCGCGCCGGGCCTTGGTACAGGCCATGGTCCGGAGCGAGGAGGGGTGGCAGGCGGCCGATCACGTGAGGCAACGGTCCTCACGCCCCAACCGCCGCCGAGATTCCGATCCCGATTTCCGGCCACCGTAGGGCTTGTGAACGGCGAGCAATGGGTAGCCCGCTGTCCGACCGTCCGGTATCCGTCTGGACCGAGCCCACTGCCCAAGTCGTCGACAGCGCGTACTGTTCCACTTCAGGGAGATGACAGCAAATCGTATAGGCTGAGCAGAGTCGAAGCCTAGTGGGGCCACGGGTAGTATGAAAGTGAAACCCGAGGCCCTGGGATGAAGGCAAAGAAGGAACAGGAGTAGGTTTTTAGTCAGTAAAAGTCTGACACTATCTCTCGCTCTGCCCAAGAGCGGGATTTGTCATAAGATGATTTTCCCACTCAATAAAAAAAAAGTTCTTACACTATTAAAACATTTTTTAATTAAAAACCTTCTCAAATTACTTTTAAATCTAGAATTTCTCTTCATTAGATATATATGTATATATAAATTTTAAAGTATCTACTTTTAAAGCTCCAAACTATTGAACAACCGACACGTAACATTGCACTCACTCCGCAATCGGCTAAGGTTAGTAGCGTCTAAAATCGTCATCAGGGATGAATGCACAATGACGCGCAAACGCGCATTCAAAGCACTTGACAGAACATGGAGGGATCTGCGCAATAACGCAAGATGTTTTGAAGGCGCAATGATTTTACTGTCTGGCGATTTACACCAAACACGGCTAGTTATTCTTGATTGACGCGACCATACTCGAAGGAAAATTCAAAGATGAGGAAGTTCTCATTCTGAGGGTTCCGATAATTATTATTTAAAGTAACTTTAGCTAAAAGGTATCACCATATTCATTAACTATTAGGCGGAACGAATAGGGAGGTATATACATAAGAAACTTAATATTTAAATTAAACTTAACTACATAATAAATAAAATACATTCAGGCATCGAAGTAGACGTCCAGAAGACTGGCAGCATTATCACGTTGAATGGCGCTCTGATCGCTAAGTGTTGATCAATCGGTGAGAAATGTATCCTTGAAAAGTACACGGGCTCGGAGCCCACGAGCTGAGCGTGTCGACCCAGACGGCTCAAAACGAGGGAAGGGGAAAAACAAAAACAGAAAGATTTGTATTTTGTTTGAAATGAATAAACTCAAAAACTATATAGGTACTTTATCCATTTTAAAAATTTCTTTACCAATAGAATGCTACTATTACACAAGTACATCATAAATTTGCTACTTTGGCGCGGGCGAAGTCGCTGGCAGAAGCTGTTTACGAATAAGGTTACAGTATGTGCGCCGGGTGAAGGTCGCAGTCGCCGCCGGCACGGTCCGCCCCACTAGGAACATGGCGTTTTACGAGTCTGACGCGGGCGAAGTCGCTGGCAGAAGCTGTTCACGAACAAGGTTACAGTATGTGCGCCGGGTGAAGGTCGCAGCCGCCGCCGGCACAGTCCGCCCCACTAGGAACATGGCGTTTTACGAGTCTGACGCGGGCGAAGTCGCTGGCAGAAGCTGTTCACGAACAAGGTTACAGTATGTGCGCCGGGTGAAGGTCGCAGCCGCCGCCGGCACAGTCCGCCCCACTAGGAACATGGCGTTTTACGAGTCTGACGCGGGCGAAGTCGCTGGCAGAAGCGGTTCAGGAATAAGGTTACAGTATGTGCGCCGGGTGAAGGTCGCAGCCGCCGCCGGCACAGTCCGTCCCACTAGGAACATGGCGTTTTGCGAATCTGACGTGGACGAAGTCGCGGCCACCAGCTAGTATCGATTAAAAATGTCCATTATGCAAAAAGTCATTTTAATATTATTTTGAAAATTTTATCGTCATTATGAAAATACGATGAAATAATATTAACTTTAGCTGGGAATCAAACTTGTGGTAAAATGTCGGAAAATACAGACATCATGCAATATTTCTCACCCACCATATAAAATACGTAATAATTTATAGCCTAGTCGTTTTTGCGACTATTGAAATCATCGCTTCACATTACTACTAATATGTATGTATAGAATACATTATATATCGATTATATAGATAGATTATCTCTACATTGTACAAATAAACATTGATATCGTGTCGGCGACGACGAGACTGTTAGTCACTAAGTCACAACGCTTGATTGCATCTACCATATAAGTGAAAAGGAAAACGCAGAGCGCGCAAGGTGGACCGCACTGCTAAAATATATGAATACGATTGCTTAAAAGGAGATTGTTTACTAATTCGTCGACTAACCTCGACGCAACGTTGAGGAAGTCTTGGCGTACAGAAGGAGCGTGGCGTGGCGCGTTGTGGCATGTATGGCGTGGTGTGGCACGGTATGGCACGATGTGGCACAGTATGGCATGGTTGTACGGTGGCAATGTTATTAGGTATATTATTATAAGTTATCCCTTATTCACATAATCTACTATTAATGTACAACAGTGCTGTAATTTGCATACGCAAAGGTACCCGTTTATGTGCAGCAAGAACAATTTTGCTGAAAGCACTGACCCTTGAGGGACCCCGGCATTAACGGCCATTTGACCAGAGGAGCAGCCATCGATGACCACTCGGATGAACCGGTCACTCAGAAAGTCTGTGATCCAAGCACATAATCCAGCAGGTAAACCGACAGAAGGAAGCTTACTAATAAGGCTTTTATGTCAGACCCTATCGAAAGCCTTAAGCCTTCGAGATGTCGAGGGAGACGGCAAATGCTTCCCCATGCCTCTCGATAGCCTCACTCCAGATGTGTATGGCACACGCTAGATTTCAACAGAACTAGACTCCAAGTTAAATTTCTTCGTAAGTGATTAGTGGCACAGTTTTGACTGGTCCAGCAGTATAGATCGGAGTTAAAACCTCGCATTCCAAGATAACAAATGATTTGCCTTTTAATTTTAAAATAATGCAATTTCCAGTGGAGGTACCTTTTGTGGTAACAACGTTAATAAAGCCCAGGGGGGCAAGTACTTAATAAAGCCTAGGGGGGCAAACATTTAAGCATGTAGGAATCGATTTATGCCAGGAGTGTTTTTCGAGATCTGGTTCCGGAGAAAATCAATATATGAACACAAAACTAGAAATATAGAGTACGCAGAAGTACTTTAAGATGTTGACTACTAATTATTATAGTTACCTCCATAATAATAATATTACAAGACCCAGTACTGTCACCCAAAGTTCTATAGTTATACTCTTATAATAGCTTGATGTACCCAAAGCAGCTTAACTACTCAGGCTTTACAAATATTTCCAACTTCGTGAAGAATTCGCGGGTAAGAGCTATTAATTATAATAAAACTTTTTACAAAAAATAAATAAACGACTTCACTAAAAAAAAATCACTAAAAGGATCAAAATATCTTTAATTTCAGCAGTCAGTGTTTCTTGGTAATGTTTGTTTTTTATTTATCACTGACTTCCAAACTTAAAGTTATTTTGATCCTAAAAGGATGGTGTTTGGTTGAAGGTGTTTTTTTTAGTGAGAACGGTTCATTTTTTTTATGTAAAAAGTTTTTTATTTCACACTTTTTAGTTGTGATACACTTATAAACCAGAGTGCCTATTTCTAATGACAATTCGAATTAACCAAAACACTGCTAGGTTACATTGTTTTATTATGAAGTTCCTGTGTCTATTTTCCACCTTCCGCCTCCATCATCAGATTAGTTCGACAGTACCTTATAGCCAAAGTGTATCTCATGGCAATTCTAATAAGTCCAAACACGGCTACGTTACATTGATTATCTACGGAGGTCCTGTGCCTACCTTCCGGCTCCATCATCAGATCAGTTCGATGGTATCTTATAGCCAAAGTGAATCTCATGACAATTCTGATAAGCCCAAACACGGCTAGGTTACATTCATTAATTATGGAGTTCCAGTGTCTACCTTCCAGCTCCATCATCATCATCAGTGTACTTTAATGATACCATTTTAAACATTACTAATCAGAACCATTTATTTATTTGTATTCTCATAGTCGCTTAACTGTCTTCATTGTGATATCTATTTGAGGGTGGTTCCGTTGGCTATTTCTGGTATTCTTCATCAGTTCCACTTCATCCAATGTTACTTTTTGACTGTGCTTAAGTTCTCTATGAAAATACTAAAATCACTATATAGTTGCTTATAACATTTGAAGAGTTCCCTCGATTCCTCATGGATCCCATTATAAGAACTGAATTTAGAAAAAAATGGGACCATCTGCATAAAACCCAGTTGTGGGTTAAGCTCGCCTATGTACATCAACTGTCCTATTTTTATTGATAGTATAAAATTGTGTTATTGTACACACAAGAATAAAGAAAAAATCCAAATCGGTCCATAAACGACAGAGTTCTGACTTTCTGAGGTAACACACATAAAAAAAAGACAACAGAATTGATCTCTCCTCCCTTTTTTTTGAAGTCGGTTAAAAACGAAGTCAATGAAAATAAATATTAGAAAAATGTTCGACTTCTACGCGAACACAGTCGTGGGTAAAAGCTAGTAATGAACAAATTTCGAAAAACTAAACAAAATTGGTGCCGCCACCGTTAGGTTCCTAAATGGTATTTTTCAGTGACACGTCAAAACAAAGAACTAATTACGAAAAAAAGCTAATATATTTGGGATAAAAAATTATAAATAACCCTCCCTCTTGCGTCGTCAGGTAAAAAGCTCGTAAGTTTTAGTGTTGTCAGTTACGGAATTGTTTTCCAAGTGGGCGTGGAGTCGTGGATGGCTAAATTCGAAACCATGAGGAATAGCGAAAATTACTCGAAGGTGTTTCGGCTCGATTTAATGAAAACTAAACTTATATCATTGAATTTATAAAAAAGAAGTTGAAATTCCTTCCTAGCAAATAATTGAACCCTGCTTAGAAGGATATAATTCAGGGGAGTAGTGACATAAATGACAAATTAAATCTTGATTTAAAAAATCACAAGTTATAGTCTTCATCAAAGTCGGCCCCGAGTATCCTTTGAGTATTATTTGCTATACCTCATAGTTTAGGAACTGGCCACCCACGCCCACTTGCATAATTTCACCTTCTGCCTAGGCACAAGGTGAAACTTGACGAAACCGGATATACTGTATTCGGTTTCGTTTAGGTTAAAGCGTCGCTATGAGACGCGGAAATAGTCAGCAGGTAAGTGTGTAGGTGTTTAGCTCCTTCCCGCTCTTCGCTCCACTACCCTGATTACAGCTTGAGTATTGAATAAATTCGTTGTGAACCTTTCAACTTCTATTACAAAAAAAAAAACTTAAGCGGAAAGTTTATATAAAGTCTATAATTCCATGTTAATCCGAAAACATCACAGTCAAAACGGTGATTTCTTTGGATTGACTTGGAATTTTAAGGAGGGAGACCCGTTTTAAAAACGCCAAATTCATTACTGGGTAAGGATAAAGACCTAATATTCAGTCACAAACAATAAATGTCGTCTAAATTTAATCTTTACAATATGTATGAGTGTTATTGAGAAACAAAGTGTACTTAGAAGTTTACGTGATTATAGAATTACCCGGAGACATCCATATGTAAAGCGACGAGCTCGCAGACGAGGCTTCCTAGGACACTGGGGTCGTCCTTCAAAAAGCACGTTCTCATCATTACCCATGACATACTCGTAGGTGTTTAAAAGTGGAACTTTATGAAAGAAACAATAGATATTACTACAGAGCGAGTGCAGCGGGCCGTGGAGCGGACGCCGCCGCCGCCGGGGAGAGACGCGGGTACAGTAGGGAGGAGAGGGGGGGAGGCTGCTCCGTAAATTGAAATTCATTTAACTAAATGAAGCGTCAATCGCTTATTCACAGTTGACGAGTATCGATTGTTTCACTATAACTACTGCGTCAACAAAACACTACATTTTAGCCAGCGCCTGGATCACTCCTAACCACTCTGGTGTTGGGAGCGCTACTTTTGCAGAAACTGGTCTCTGAGAAAGGCCTGCTCGAGTGGAGCAGGCCCTTATCTATTCAATAGCTTTTCAGTCGCCTGCCGTCCTAGTGCATCTTACAGACAGAATATTAGTTGTACAGTCGAGTAGCTGTACTCGACTAAATAGAACAAAGCCGGTATTCAATGAAGTGCACAATTAATCTTTATCTCGTGAAGGTGTTCGTTTCTCATTGAGTGGCGTTAAGCCGAGTGCTAACAGAGGCGGCGACAGGTGCTTGCCGCTACGTACGTGAGTAAGTTATGGCATCACCTGCCGCGCACACAGGCCAGCACGATACCTCACAGGCACTACGTGGACAATCTCGCAGACTCGTAAAGATACGAAAAATGTTTGGGAGGCGACGGCGCGGGCGCACTGCGGCCCTGGCGCGGGTCGCGCGTTATCTCGTGCTCGCTGTAACCGGCGCCCTCCACAAGGGCTATAAAGATTACAGAATGCGTGCGGCACCGTCGGCGACCGGCGGGCACGCTAGCGGGCGGCTGCGCCCGCGCTATGCCTCCGCATCCTGTGGCGCCGAGTATGTCAGAGCTGCGGGACTCCCCGGGGTCCAGCCCGCACGGGCTCCTTGTCGTTGCAGCCACGATCAACATTTTTATTGTTAATAGTTCACTATTTTTATATTATTATGTCAAAGACTTGAAATTCATTAAACCCCGAGCGAACGCCGGCGTTCGCTCGGTTATTGTCTTTCTATTGTGTCTCTAATTACGCTACTCAAAAGGTTAAACTAATAATGATTGTTGGGCTCGTCAACGTGATATCGAAGCTGTACATAAATGGCCCATCTATAAATCTATAATAAAATGGAGTACAATACTTGACTACTAAATTTTTTGCAATGTCTTCATTTATAATCAAAATAGTATTGTTTTGTAATTAAATCTACTGTTGTCAAACACTTGGTGCCTCGCGAGCAGTCAGCGTGCTACTTGTATCTTAATTAATTAGTTTAAAAATCGGCAGGCGATCTCATTTCCTAATTGCAATAAATATAGCTGCCGAGACCGGAATTGAGTCGGGAGCAGTCGGGACATGTTGCTGTACCGTTAGCCTCATGGCATTTATCTACGTAGTAAGTAAGAACAAATTAATACGTGGGTGGTCTGAAACGTTTCCGACCTCCATGTGAATATAGCACCACTCGTCAATAAAAGCTAGTGAATGTAGTTGTGCATCCTTTGACTGTTACTCACCAAAGTTTCAGCCATTTTAGACGAACAGTTGTTATTTGACAGTCGTTTGAGTGAGCCGATGTGAGATGCAGAAAAAGAAAGTCTTTTTTCACCAAGACAACGCGCCATCTCACACCTCAGCGGTTGCCACGGCGAAAATGTACGAATTACGGTTTTTAACTGCTTGATCATCCTCCTTAATCACCAGATCTAGCCCCAAGCGAATTCTTTTTGTTCACTTATCTAATAATTGAACAGAGATTTTAAATGCGGAGGTAATCACTTTCATGATCAATTATTTTGCAGAGAAAAACGCCGACTGCTATTTGAACAGATTTGAAAGACGGGGGCATCGCCGGGATAAGTGTGTAGAGTTACAAGGAGACAATGTAAAAGGAGAAAAATATATTGTAAGAAAAAATATCTTGTAAGTATCTTTGTTAGGTTGGAAACTTTTCAGACCACCTGGTTCGACCAGTGGTTCAGCGATCAGTACAGTTATACTGTACTATGTCAAGACATCAACAACTAACTGCAAGTCTGAGGAGAATAAGTGTAGCCAACTAGCAGCCGGAGCACTACTCCTGCTCATGACGTCATTGCAGGTGCGGGGCGCTCCACTGAGTCAGCGTGGCGCACGCGCCGTCATCAATGGGCACTCCCCTCCCTTAGCCCCGCGCTCGCGCCCACTCACCGCAGTCACATGACGAGTGCCCCCCCCCCCCCCCCCCCTACACGCCTCGCGCCCCCCTCCCTGCCTGACGTTCGACTTTCCTGTGCACCCCCGACGAGCACACTAGCGCGTGCGCCGGGTCGTCGACCTGACCCGGTGCCGGCACTACCTTGCACTACATACGTGCCGCTGGGAACGACCTTGATAGTACATCCCGCTGCTGAACTTAGTTGCCACTGTCTAATACCGGGTACAGACCGAGCAGGCCCGTTGATAAATGACATGGGCTGATAGCCAAGTGCATGGCACTGTTCTCAGTAGCCAGCAAGCTGTCGTGCCGCCATTGAATCCAGATTGAATCACGACATTACTATTCCATGTAAGTTTTCGTCACATGAGACGCAAATGAAGTGCATCGCAGGTCACACAGTCTCGCGGCACTCGGCGGTGTGCGTGCGGTAGAGTGTGCGTGTGCGCGCCGCTCGTCACGTGAGCCCCCGCTGCGCCGCGCGCCGCTCCGGGCACCGGTCTGACCCAGAAACCTGTTCTGTGAGGACTGCGCATGGACCCCCACGTCATCAACATCTAAATACATAAATTACATATAAAACAGTACTTTTATAGAATTCACTAAGGTGTTTATAATCTACTTAGCTATTATTTTAGCCCTCCTAAGTTCTTAGAAAAAACTCGTAAAAGCTTATAGATATGTGAC
Organism: Mythimna vitellina; assembly: GCA_949316375.1. Classification (NCBI taxonomy): domain Eukaryota; kingdom Metazoa; phylum Arthropoda; class Insecta; order Lepidoptera; family Noctuidae; genus Mythimna; species Mythimna vitellina. The sequence continues at coordinate 89,795 of OX438692.1, read as the reverse complement.
AAAGCCGTTCATCATGTAGCCATGCTCCCCGCCTGCGACAGACAGTGGGCAGCGCGTCACTGATCGCTGGCGGTGACCGCTCCTGCTAAAGAGTTCAACGCGCGCTGCACCACAGCTTGACCATAGCATTGCTGATTGCAGTGAGCTTCTTTGACACAATATTTACTAATCTACATAGGTTTGATAACCACGATTGCAGAAAGTCACATGTTTTTGACGTAGGGCATTATGTAGTTTTAGACTGCCAAAAGTAACTACATAATGGCACCTGAACGATCTTCACCTGCGTACTTCTACTTCGTTATCATCTAAACATCGGTCTACACGCGCAGTGTTCGCTTGAGAGTATATGCACTTCACTTGTCTCAAGAATATCACCAGTACGGTAAAGGAAAAGGTAAATACACTGACTGAATACACTTAATATTCAGAAGTGATGATAGCCATCCTTTCTTCTTCATTCATTCTACAGACAACGTAATACATTTGCATCTAGTAAGAAGCTCCTGTCATACATTGTAGCTAAACGCATCTGGTACAGGCGTGCCGCGCGGGCGCACCGAGTGAGAGCGGAGAGCGGAGAGCGCCGGCTGCGGTCCCGGCTGCCCGGCCTGTGGTACCTGCTTCTGTCTGCGGTTCGTAGTTACCACACGCCTGCCCCGACGCACTGCTCCAGCGGAGAGCGCCCGCTGCGGTCCCGGCTGCCCGGCCTGTGGTACCTGCTTCTGTCTGCGGTTCGTAGTTACCACACGCCTGCCCCGGCGCACTGCTCCAGCGGAGAGCGCCCGCTGTGGTCCCGGCTGCCCGGCCTGTGGTACCTACTTCTGTCTGCGGTTCGTAGTTACCACACGCCTGCCCCGGCGCACTGCTCCAGCGGAGAGCGCCCGCTGCGGTCCCGCCTGCCCGGCCTGTGGTACCTGCTTCTGTCTGCGGTTCGTAGTTACCACACGCCTGCCCCGGCGCACTGCTCTAGCAGAGAGCGCCCGCTGCGGCGCGCAGTCTATAAATTTCATATAAATCGGTCAAACAGTTTCGGAGCAGTTCGATAGTAAACACTGTTAAGGTGTGTTCAGACCTGACGAAAGCGCCACGCCGGCCGCCTGCGTTTTGCGTCCCAAAAAAATATAAATTCTTATTATAATCTTCGATATTCCATTCAGGGGTTGAACTGTTTACGTAGGTAAGTTTATACGGCACCCTCAGTGTGCAAGTCCGACTCGCACTTGCCCAGTGCCCTTGTTGTTAGGAAGTTTTATATGAACCATCCCCGGTGTTCCGAGGTTGGAGTGACGACGCGCTCAACTGTTGCTACCTACGGACTCACCACGTCCGCACCGCGGACCATTTGGTATATTTTCATTTTAATAGCGTTCAGAAGATTAATAAACCTGGCATATACCAATTGTTAATATAATTTCTTTACAATACATTTATATACTCTAAAACTTATTTCATATAACGCTATATAATATTTTAATATTATAATAGATACAAAATAAATGATTGATTTATTGATTATTTCATTGAAAATCGTTAGGTCTATCGATCAAAATATATATTTGTCGCAGCTGCATCGTATTAAGTAGTTGCGCCGCCGCTTTATTGAAAAACATTGTGTAATGTAATTCGGATATCGCACGTTCAACCAGATTAATTCAATTCGGTTGAAATAATGTACGCCGTATTGTATGCGCACTATGAGTTCGTCAAAACGGTTTAATAACTTTGAGCCCAAAAAGTTTTTGTTACAATAATCCCCACAAATAGTTCTGCATAATAATAAAAACCGGGCAAGTGCGAGTCAGAGTCGCGCACTGCGGCTTCCATATACATATTTACGTTAACTTACCTAGGAAAACAGTTCAATTCTCGAATTGAGTTACGAAGATTTTCCCGAATCGCAAAAAAGTTTTTTGTGTCATGTAACTACAAAATTACAGTTTTCAGATTTTTTCCTATACTTGTACTATGTGACCTTGCTTCATAACAAATTTCAAGATTCTAGGTCAACGGGAAGAACCCTATTAATTTTAATTTCCTTTCTTAATCTTTTTTGTTTGTTCAAAGTCAAAAGTTTTTCATTACACATGGGCCTACATGGGCACTTATAAAACGTCAGAAGCTAGTGCAGTGCGTTAACTCAGAAGTTTGATTTTTTCACAGCTTCAAGGGACCGCAGACTTGAGTATATGGCTTAAATTACAACTCGATACGTCCACACGTTACAGAGATAAAGGGTCTTGACATATAATTAGTTCAAGAGCGAGCAAAGCGAGTTCGGAATTTTAGGGCATCCCGATACAGGCAGGTTAGGCTAGAAGGCTAAGGCGGGAGCGGAGCGGAGCGGTCGGCCGCAGCCTTCGTGGTTATTTTTTTTATAACCACCCAGAAGAAGTAGAATAGAAGTCCGGAGCGGAACGGGGCTCTGTCGAGTTATTTAAAAGGTGGTAATAATTTACTTGGCGTGTTTACTCAGGTTATTGAATATGATAGAAATTACAAAAATAATATTAAATTATTGGTTGTACAAAGTTATAAATATTTTTTAAGCTACATTAAATACATTTTTGAAGAATATTTAAGAAAGAATTTTAAATATTCTTTAAATCTTTTTGTTCTATCGTACAGACTGAATAGGTTTTATGTCTATTGAGTGGTATTTTTTTTATATTATTGTTTTTTTGTTGTTTTTTTTTTGTATGTTATGCTTATAAAAATTAGTTAAGTATTTGAAAATTATATCAATATTGTATTAGCTGATCGTTATATCAAATAAAATTATAGATTCTGTTAGAGATTTTGTAATTATAACATATATGTATTACTTACCCGTCTATTTGTATTGCTTCGGTTATCTCAGGGATTATACAGTTTACATGTCGGATGCTCGTGTCGTCGCAGATATTCTTATCTTTACTATTATATTATTAAACAACGTCGCTTTCTGCGTCTGTCTGTATGTCCTCTAACTCCACCTAAACCGCGCAATGGATTTTGATGCGGTTTGATGCACTAGGGATGTTATGGTTATAAAATTACGGATCTGGATTACGGATTCTAATAATATGTAATATTATTCTCGTGTCGGATACGGTTATGGATATGAAATTATTTCGGATTATCCGTTCGCTTCGGATAGTTTTGGTTACGGATATAAGAATTTTAAAATTATGAAATTAAAATAGAAACAGAAAGATTTGACTTCTATATCTAGTCTATATTATCATTTTGTTTGGTCAGGTAACACAAACAAAAACATTTCTATTTTTTATTTCGGTTATCCGAAAGTTTCGGTTACGATTACGGAACTCCCTAACGTCCCTGGGTTTTACTTGTAGAAAGAGCCGCACATGAGCCACACGAGGAAGGTTTTGTACAATTAGCACCCGAGTGAAGCCAGGGCAAGTAGTTCAAGAGACTAGTTCAAGTTAAAGATAAAGATGATCGACAACGCATCCGTTCGTACAAGTATCTTATTCACGGTCAATTTGTAAGCAAGCCATTTGAAAAGTGAGCCTGCCTGAAATGTGTGGTCTTGAGTATTGTTTTATCTTAGAACGAACCTACCTAACGTTCTCAACACTCGATTCCGAGATAGGAAAAGAAAATGTGTAATTGTGGTTGACGTTAGACATTACTGGTGTTGCTGAGCGCAACGCACGAGACCCGGCACTTCTGTCTGGCAAGCCGCGGCGACGCGCACCGGTACAGAGATACAAATACACAAAGTTAATTAATGAAGTGGGAAACATATTACATAAGTGCCGCGCGAGCTTTGAGTGCACCATTATTGAGAATGACACATGTGAGCCAACGGTGACGGGAGCTCGATGTTTACAATGTCAGGGGAGTGTGTGAGTGCGGGGCGCAGGGGTGCGCCGAGGTGGGGGGCGCGGGCGCGCAGCCTCCGCGCATCTCGGGGCGAGCGGGCCGCGGCAGGCGGGTGCGGCACATCGACACTCCGCGCGCGACGCCGCCGTACCGCCAGTTGCGCTCCGACCGCGCCATCAACTGCACACTCCGCGCCACCGCGCCCGCCGCGCGCTCCGACACGAAACTCAGCACCACGACCGGCCCACCGCGACCCCCACCGCACGCCCGCTCTCGCTCCATGCGCCCCTGACGCTGCCTGTCACACCGCACGCACCGCCCGCACCCCGACCACCCGCACAAGTGAGTCCCGCAACCTATGTCCCGAGTTGGCGAGTTGGATGCCGGTGGTGGCGGCGCGCTGTCCCGACCTGTCGCCGCCTGGTGAGGGCCTGCAGCGCCGCCGCCCCGCCGCCACTGCTGCTCAGGTAGTTACTGACAGTTGGCCGTTTGTTATTGCTTCGGGCCCCTCCTGGTCACCATAGCGTTGTCGGTGCCCGTGACCATTGTCTACATAATAAGGTGTTAAAAAATACTGTCAGTCAACAGCGAGGTGAGTCACACAGCGTTGTTCGCATTCCTTGGTTATTATCCTCTTTAAATTGTTGTTGTTAATTAGTTAATTGCAATGATCGCTCAAAGATACAGCGAAAGCGAGACGTCATCGTAACCTAATGAAGTCGATTAACTATTGATGACCGTAACTGCAATCTACCTGACTATCTGACCTTACATATGACGTGTACCGAATCACCAAGTTCCCATATTCAACACTAGTAAAGTTATCGCATTGCGCGAGAATGGACACAGGTAGGTGACTTATAAATTCCTCGGTGTTACTTTCACGCGCGGCAGCCGGCAGCCGGCAGCCGGCAGCGGCGGCAGCGAGCGCTCGTAGCTCTCGCGGTACCTGCCGCACTCGGTCGTTGGCAACAACTAGACTCTTCAAGTCGAATAAAACCAAAGCGAATCTTGTGCAACTAGGGTTCATTCATACACCACATGTAGGATTTAATTTTTTAGGTATTCCCTAGCAATCAAATCAAAAACCAAAAATGTTGCTGGGATGATGTGACAAATGTGCAGTACTAAATAGCCTGAATTTAAGCAAACATTGTAATGTATTCTAACAAGCGTGATGGTGAGATTACAAAACAGATACCTTCATAGTTTTACTAAAAATACTTTTGGACCATCATTATGTACGAGTACTATGTTTAAAACTGTCTGAAAACTTTCCGACGCAGACGACTTCACCAAACATTACAAAGTTGTGCCACTACAGCACTACTCTTGCTATCACACTTCATTACAGCAGCAGGGCCCGAACCTAGCCTTTTAAACGTCCGGTTTTAGTTTCGATAACCCCCCCCCCCCCCGACCCCTTAAAAGAAGATTTAATTATAAAAAGAAAACCGGACAAGTGCGAATCGGACTCGCGCACTGAGGGTTCCGTACAAACCTATGAAAACAGTTCAATTCCCGAATTGAGTTACGAAGATTTTTTCGAATCGCAAAAACAGTGTTTTTTTGACGCAGCTACAAATTTACCGTTTTCAGATTTATTCCTATACTTGGGCTATAAGACCTTGCTTCATGCCAAATTTCAGGATTCTATGTCAACGGAAAGTACCCTACGAATTTTAATTCTCTTGACAGTGTCGAAATACACGTTTTTTGCGATATAAACGGCCGTATCTTTTTCTTTCGTTAACTCAGAAGTTTGACTTTTTTTACATCTTCAAGGAATTGCAGACCTGAGTTCATGGTTTTAATTTCAACTCGATATCTCCAGGCGTTCCCGAGATAAAGGGTCTTGATAGACAGACAAACAAACGTGACAAGACAAAAGTGATCCTATAAGGGTTCCGTTTTATCCTTTCGGGGTACGGAACCTTAAAAATGGCTAAATATAAGAAATATGCGTTACGTGATGCTTCAAATTCCCCCACCACCACCACCCACTATTTACCTCTTGTGCGTGCTGGAGGCTGCAGCACGCACAAGAGGCTGGAGCCCTGAGCATCTATAGAATCGGAAATCCTATTAGGGCACGAATAATGTGTAAATAATAATAATTATGTGTTGTGTGTAAGCTACTACCTAGCAAACATGATCCAAAAGTTGGCTCTGGTTTGATAATTTCTGCGCCCTGTGCCTGGGCACCCCTGGCACTGCCCTAGTTACGGCACTGTACAGAAACGAAACTTTCTGTTAAATTGTTCCATCGCAAACATTAAAATAACGAAACACTTGAAGCTATGTAGACTGGTCACTAGGAGTTAGCTCGACGACAGCTTGAGGCACTCCACACACTGGGAAAATGCAAAACTTGATGGTCCGCAGCTTATTTAAGCTACTATCGGACTGTGGTCCGGCAGAGCCATCGCGTTAGTACAAAAACAATATCGGTCACTATATGCGAACTGATATGAAAATGTTTGAATTGAAAACAGTGATCCGTAGCTGATCGCTGCAGATAGGATAACGCGCGGCGCAACGCTTGCGCCGCGCCGCTTCAGAACGAGTTCGTTGGCTTTGCTGTTGAGGATAAACGGCGCAACACACTTTAACATTACGTTCTTTTCCTTCTTCAGACAAGTTTTTAATGAATACGTGAATAATTAATCTTAGTTTGTTATTTCGTGACGTGTGCTATGGACTAAAAAAATATTAAAAATACTTGAAGTAGAGGAAAACTTGTGGGAGAACCAACATTTTCGAAATGATGGAACCAAATTTTACAAATGTTCTAAAATGGTGATGGGCGACGTTAAAATGCATGCTATCTTATCCAATATCTTAATAAAATTTTATGAACAGACCTTTGGGCGTCTAGATTTTATGAAAATCCTGTTGAATTTATCGACATAAATTATTTTTTTAAATTAATAATCTATTCCTTGTGTTCATTTTACCATATTCATACTCCATACGCCTTAAAATGCATTAATTAGTGTCAAAATATGGGAGTTTCGACGCACATAACTTCAAACTTTATATTTTGTACTGTTTTTCTTTCATACTGGACTAGATAATGACGAAAATTATTTTTATAGGTGAAAATTGGGACCGCGGTCCCGGTCCAAAGAGCCCCACGATCCAACAGACTGGTATCATTTTTTGTTTTGAAATTACACCGTCAAGCAATAAAGTTGTAGCCATACTACGTTTGTAAGAATGACCGACTAGGGCAACCTTACCTAGGTGAAAACGAATCGGCTGCCGCCTTGCTGTACACACTACACATAGTGATCAGAATATGATTATTATTTTCGACTCTTTTCAATTGACCATTCGTTTGGTAGCTACGGTATCACAGATATGCAAATTATGCATTTAATTAATGTAAACGTCATCGGGGTTCAAAAAGAACAAAAGTTAACCAGATGCAAAGAACGAATATAAAAGATATTAACAGGAGAGGCTCAGTAAAGATAAATAGATAGGTAAGTAGAAGTGATATATACGAAGAGTTACATTGATAGAAAGTATTAATAAAATGTTCCGGGCCTGGTAACTGTTAGCCCAATGTTAAACTGGTATGTGAGTCGCTTGCAGGTGCAGCGTCAAATGCTCGGATGGACGTTGCTTGGTTAGGATAGGAGATGGATGCTTATATAGAGACTTGAAAATTACTGAATACATTTGGAATACAATACAGAAGCTCAGCAGCAGTAGGGCAACATTCTTACATCACTGATAGTAGGCTTGTGGCGTAACTTTTGACTCGTAGCTACCGATTCGAGCCCTTTCGCAGCCGTCTGATGCACCTGATCTGGATTAAATTATATTTTGTTTGGAAGCTTTTGGAGTGCGAGGGGCAGTCGCGTGTGCCAGCACGCTCCCCGTCACCCGCTCGTCTGGCGCGCGCCCTCGCCTATTACTCTAATCATAATATATCACGATTCACGCTCAGGGTGTCGACATGTGGAGCACGCGTGCTGTTCGCGCCAGGTGCTGTGTGAGACGTGCGTGCTGTGCTACATAAATACAGACAACTTTAATCACCAACCTATTTTTCCCTGACGCGATGACTTTAAAAGAGGGGATTGTACGTGTTGGTAGCTTTATTCCCATATAATTGAATGAATTAATAATCAAAATTATAGTATCTATGATGAGGTCAGCCCAGAAAGTGGTGGCGAGGAGATTTGAAAGCGGACCATGAAGGGATGGTTCCAGGCGGCGCCGGAAAAGAATCTAGACGGTCTTGGGGAACGCCTTTATCCAGTAGTTTGGCAATGGTTAGACAAAAAGCCTATATTAAGTACCAAGATTCTAAGGGAACTTGTCCAAATGGTTATGTACTTTTATGCTCATGTTGTAGCCAACATTTTCAACGTTATCTAGAAGGTCCTGAACTAATTCCACGTAATTTTCTGCCTTTTCATTTCCTAAAATATTTTTGAAGACTTTGACCAAAGATTTCTTAGCCGCTGATTCCAAATTATTCATTAAAATAATAAGTTTGGTGTTTTTCATCAAAGTTCTTATTTGAGCCGAATTGAGAATACATGCAGTCTTTAGCTGCAACGGAACGTCAATCGTGCTAGTGTACCTTTCGTCCACTATCTTAAATATTCAATCCACAATTTTCACTCGATATTTTGTACCCACGGGCGGTCTAAGCCCTTAATATCTGTCTTAAAACAGACAAAATACGCCTTTTATGAAAGCCGTAACCGTGTTTTTAATTTTTTTTCGCCACGTATTCACTTTAAATGTAATAAAATGTACGTATTTGAATTATTTAACCAACTATTCCTAGATGACAAGATAATGTCGACATTTAAATTGGAGGAATGCAAAAACAGTCAACATACAAGATCGGTACTTTTTTAGGTGTGGATAATTTTAAAACTACACATAGTTTTCACGTTCTAAAACTTCTATACGACTTAATATCAAGTCATTCACCTTTTATTATAACATTACCAGCACCAAACGCTGCTTTAATTTTTTTTCGGTTTCGTTATAATTCTTTTCGACATAGTCGCTTAATGCCCTAACTTCCGAGCAATGCTATAAAACAGTGGTAACTTTCTAAAGCATACTCCTCGGTAACGGCTAGATCAATAGGCTTGAAAAATAGTTATTTGTGCGAGTGCTGATTTTGAATCCAGAGTGTGGCGAGGGGTTCAAAGACACGAGCAAAAAACTTTAATGTCGCGTAACACACATAATTTTTCACTTCAGCAGCGAGAACATTTTAGGAGATAAAATAATAAACAAGAATAGATTGAAATAACTATTTATTGCGAATCAAAATAATTAACATTGTAGGTAGAGGTTTTTCATTCAATATCATCAATCAATAAAATGGAACTTTTAAAAAGTTAAAAGTAAAATTACTGCAATTCTGCAAATGAAAAGTAATAGATTTATTTGGCAACGTTATAGTTGCGTTGAGATGAGTTTGATTATCTGGGGTTAAGGTTTCTGTTTCGGTGGCGGATTGAGAAGGAACAACTGTGAACGTTGATGGCTCTGATCGGCTTTCTGTACACTGTACGTCGTTGGAAGTGGATGGCGTGGGTGAGACCAAGGATCCGAGGTCGAATTCAGACTTATTGTTTCTACTTTACGCTTACAGATTTTCCACTTATTTTCTTTTGAGTAGTTCAATATAGCCTTCTGCAACCGTATTGGACTTCCACCCGCCGTGACGTTTTAAAGTGGTGAGATCGGCTCCGGAATCAGCCGAGAGCGTTGCCGAAGTTCTCCGAAAGCAGTGACCCGTGTATAGCTGAGGCTCTTCCAGTTTTAAGAAAGTGTGTGTGTGTGTAGTGTCTTCCAATTTCTCACGGTATAGCACCTATTTTATTTACTCTCTTATGCTGTCTTGAGCATTTATTATTATGGTATTGTATGAAAAATCTGTCGGTTTTTATATTGGCTGGACGTAAATTTTGGTACTTTTTTACAATACACATTCTCTTTTCATTTTTTTATTTGTTACATATTCTTCGCGTACGACAAAATATCTGTCAAGGTTCGTCTTCGTATTTTTCAATTTTACTTGCTTTTCGATATTAAATAACTGTTAGCTGTAATAGCTCGTAATTGCGACACGCTCCACTAATTCCTATGATCAGTACAACCTGTAAAGAAAATCTTACATAATTAATCTGCATAATTTAACATTTACAGCATCTTTTACATATCGTAATAAATATTTTAACAGTATTGCTAAGTCAGACTAGGATTCATTGCGCCTCTAAAAATTTGTAGTAGGCAGTAAGTACTTTTATACATAGCAGTCTACACACAAATTTTAATAACTAACAACATAGATTCATAAGAGGTACCAGAGGAATTGCAATTTTAAATTGCAAATTTTAAATTGCAGTCCGGAGCTTTGTTAAGAAATTTTTCTATGTTAAGGGCCGTGAAAATTTTGGACTTTTTTGCCTTATGCCCAACTGACATTGTTTTTAGAAAAGATACGAGGTTTTCGTATGTTTCAATATGCACGTTATATTTTGTTTTTAAAGTAGCTTTCAACACTGAGTAAATACTCCACATTGTAGATGATCGCCTCGTATGTGATAAATCTAAAAAATAAGGTAGCAACACCGTCTCCGAAAAACTGTTCGCGCCCTTTGTAAGTCTCCATTCATTGAAGACATGGTATGCTTTCAGATATTTCTCGCGAGACTTCTCAGGTAGGAAACTTAATTCTGCATTAATAACTTGTAGTGTTCTCTTCCGGTGTTAAAATGATGTTCTCGTCGCTAGTTTCACTCATATTTTACGATTATTTTAATATTTTTTAACTAATTCAACCGTTTACGCCAGCCACGAAATTTTATTCCCGCTCTTTTATTTTAATTAAGGCGTGTTCGGAAATAGCAGCCATGATATTTTATTATTCAAAATATATTACGTAACATTATTGAAACTAGAAATAAATATTTACAGGTTTTGGAGGTATGTGGAACAGAGAGTATAGTCCCGCAAACCTCCTTTGAAAAGGGAGGATCCTCCGACCAGACGGGATGTTATGTCTGGTGGGCTGCAACTGCCCGATAGATGATTTCGGGTTGTTCTATATGTTCTAATCGCGCGGAGAACTTTGATTGCGCGATTCAGGATTTTCTTATGTGACGCGATAGATGTCGCTACAAGGTTAAATAACAGTTTTATTTGCAGTAAATACTTATTTTAAATACTTAGTTTAATTACAACGAAAATAAGTATTTACTTTTAAAAATTTAATAAATTATATTAAAAGACATAATTATCTTTTTGCAAAATTTCTTTAGGAACGGAGTCAAGAGTGTGTCTTCTGATGTCGTTGATATTCGCCGTTCGCGTAATTATAGTTAGTATATTAAATGTATGTTGTTGTATGTTAGTATTTTTAAAAACCTACTAATAAAAATATAATATACAATATATACATAATATACAATATTATTATTTAATAATTTTCTTTTTTCCCAAAACTTAATCAATTGTTCGTAGCAGCAGCCAGTTATCCGAGTGGCTTCCCTCTCGTACATGTTACGTGCGTTATCAGCTATCGGTAATGCGGATAATCCAGTGTGGCACGCTGTGATTGATTCGCCAATGTAAGAGGCGGCGCGGCGTGTGCGGTTGCGCGTGCGGCGGAGCGGCCCGCGCCGGCGGCGGCGCTGCCAGCCGGGCCGCGCGGCGCGGCTCGTGCTCCTCTGTAAATATCATCTTATTCACGAACATGAAGATTTCCTCATATTTTCAAACATTGCGACGACCAGCCAGCTGCGCCCATTCGTCGTGTCTAAAATATGTCTGATGGCTGTCTGGCTCGCTTCGTAGATCCGGTTCGCTGGAATTTCATTCTACTTTGAAAGCTGTAAAATACCTAAGTGGAGGCTTTAACAAATACATACAATGGTCAATAGTGAAAGTGACTGACATTATAGGTATATTATTTAGATTCACTAAAGAAGAGGTCAAAAATTGGATATTATTCCGAAAAAGTTTAATCACCAATGTGATAAACCTTATAAGACAGCTTATTTATTACGTTATTCGATAATGATTAAATAGGAATTATTCAGACCTCCGTTTATAAAAAAAGCTGGAAAATGTTTCAGTCAAAACCAAACGTACATTTTTTGTTTATTCGGTATTTAAAATGTATCTGAAATTGCCATATCTATAAAATACCTTTTAAGTTTTTATTATGAATCCAGCTGACGTTTTATGAAATAAAGACGAAACATACGTAATAACATGATAGTGCTAGTGATATCAAAACCATTGTGTCGGAAGAAGGTGAAATCCGTAAATGTCAGATGAACGATGAGTCAACTTGACGTTTGACGTTGAATTAGACACACAGATACATTATACGTCATTGAACAACACACGCAGATACAAATTTATACTGTCACGTCAATTACCATAGGGTTGCTAACCCCATAAAAGAATGTCTAGTGATACAAGTTTATGTCGTTTGTTTTCTTGCTTATATCTTAAAAAAACGGTGGACTGTAAAATGTAAATTAAAACTTAAAAAAAATCAAGCCTTAATAACGCTCTTTTAGCCAGTATAAGTCAGTTTGCTGTTCAATTTTTTATTAGTTTTTGCCCAAGCTCCATACATTTATTGAACGTATATCTCCTTTATTAAAACGTTGTCATTGAGTAGCTAAGAGATCTACAGGTAGAGAATGGGCATGGACTAGACAGGTGTCAGCCTGCCACAGCCATCACACAGCCCATCAGAACGTGTCAGGATTGTGCAGTGGGGAACAGATTATTATTAGTAGGTACCAATTTAGCATGTCCAGGAATCGTTCCCAATTGTTTTCAGTTCTGCTTCGTTTATTTAGAAACACGTGATTTCCCACAGTGACTTGGAACAAGCAAAACAATAACGCAGCACGAACCTAGAAGAGAATTTGGGCGTGGTTACATGTCACCACCTAAATAATGCCGCGCTAGGTACAGATAGACATAGATATATATCTACACGACGTGGCAGGCACGACACTCACATTGGAAACAATCAATCATTTATTGTTGCTTAGTTGTCTGAGTTTCGGTGACCTGTTGTCGAGGCGTCCCGGTGTCCTGCCGTCCCGCTGTTCAGGCGTCTTAGCGTCCCGTTGTCGAGGCATCCAGGTGTCACGGCGTCACAGTGTCCTGGCGTGCCGTTGTCCAGGTATCCCGATGTCTAGGTGTCCCGATGTCGTGGCACGTAGTTTGCCGTTGTTGAGGCATCCCTTTGTCCAGGTAACCCGGTGTCCAGGCGTTCCGGTGTCGTGGCGCTTGGCATGCCAGCGTCCAGGCGTCCCGGTGTTCCGGCGTCCCGTTGTTTTCTTTTTTTTTTTTAATTGTTATAAACCAGTGCTTGACTGCGATCCCACCTGATGGTAAGCGGAGATGCAATCATTGATGGTCAGTTTGATGGTGGTTGTCCAGGCGTCCTGATGTTCCGGCGTCCCGTTGTCCAGGCGTCCCTGAGTTCCGGCGTCCCGTTGTCCAGGCGTCCAGATGTCCCACCATCTCATTTTCCAGGAGTCCCGGTGTTCCGGCGTCCCGAAGTCCAGGCGTTCCGGTGTCCCGGCGTCCCATTGTCCAGGCGTCTCGATGTCCTGGCGTGCCATTGTCCAGGCGTCCCGGTGTCCTGCCACGTTTCGTGCCGTTGTCCGGATGTCCCGGTGTTTCGGCGTCCTTTTGTCCAGGCGTCCCGGAGTTTCAGCGTTCCGTTGTCCAGATGTCCTGGTGTTTCGGCGTCCCGTTGTCCAGGCGTCCCTGTGTACCGGCGTCAAGTTGTTCAGGCGTCCCGATGTCCCGGCATTCCATTTTCCAGGAGTCCCGGTGTTCCGGCGTCCCGTTGTCCAGGCGTCACAGTGTACCGGCGTCCCAAAGTCCAGGCGTCTCGGCGTCCCATTGTCCAGGCGGCCCGGTGTTTCGGCGTTCCGTTGTCAAAGTGTCCCGGTGTCCTGGCGTGTCGTTTTCAAAGTGTCCTGGCGCATCCGTCTGATTGTGAACCACCTAAGTAGAAGTTGAAACAGTAGTACTTCAGTACTTTGAGGCTTAATCTATTGTTTTATTACGCCATTTTTTTCTTTCAAAATATGCTAACTCTAACTATTTTCCTACACGTCCACTAATACCTATACGTAAGAGGGCTCTGCTATACGTCTTTAACGTAGGTACCCCACAAGCAGGCGCGCCCGAACCACAGCTGAGCACCGAACTCTACAAAGATGAGGCTAGCACTGGCCTCCTCCTCCTCGCCTTATCAAACGTGCGCATCATCATTACAGTTACTGATTGTTTGTTGGTAAAGCAAGTAGCGTCTGCGTTCCTACTGTACTATATTATATGTACACATACAAGCACATATGTATATTTATACAACTATATATAAGATGGAAGGGTCTGTTTGTCAGAGATGACTTATTTGAAATACTTGTATTAAAAAAGGCAATTACAAAATTTTGTACTTAACCCTTGACGAAATTATTAAAAACACCTTTTTTAAAAGTATTTTGTATTTTATTTGAAATACTTTTCGACGATTAAGTTTCGTAATCAACCATAACCACATAACGATTACCTGCATTGATTTGGAGACCCTCTAATATTTAAGAGAAGAAGACACAAGTCTGATCATGTTCAACAAATACCCAATAGTAAAAAAAGTGTTTTTAAAATACAACGCCTGCCTCCCTAGTTCGGCACCAGTGGAATGATTATTTTCATACGGTATCGGTAGTATGATAATGCGGCCGCACAGACGCAATATGTCTGATGCTCTTTTTGAAGAGCTTCTAATGTTAAAATCTTTAAATAGTTGCAATTAATGTTTATGAAATCAACAAATCCGTATGAATTTGACCAGATAATAAAAGAACTTAAAAATTAATAAAGAACATTAGTTATTTTATCTGAAAGTATTTTATTTGTGTACAAATGTAACATGTATGTACATGTACTAAATAAATTTGAATAAAGTATTATGAAAATATCTATATTTAAATACTTTTTTAAAAGCATTTTATACATCTCTGCTGTTTGTGATGTCCAAATAAAAGCTTTTGACTAAATGCATATTATTATGTTTGCATGAAATAGTGAACAAAATTGCAAGTGTTTAAATATAATCAAACTCGCAGGTAGCAGTTAGTACGTAAGTGTGCGTGTACTGTTTAGTTTGAAATATAGCTAATATATGGCATGGTGTAAGTAAATTGTGGGCGCAAGTGCGTGTCGCCTCGCCTGTTGTGCGCGAGCGGCGAGCGCGCCTCCTCGGTCATGTGACTGCGGAGCCACGAGCTGACGTGCCACAGAGCCACTATCAAATGTACTGCCATTTAAATTTAAAGTAATTCAGTTTGTTTTAATGACGTCGCGAGCCGCAATACAGAGACCTTGTTGATTGTAAACACATGACTTGAACAGCGCGCGCGGTTCTATTGAGCGGACTGTATATGTATGTAGTATTGCTATGATATGTATGTTTGTACTAAATTTAATATTTATTACCTTATTTAATTATGGAAAGACCCGAGGGCCTAAATGCCTAGGCCACGATACGTTGACGGCCAAGCAACACGGACTGATAAAGACTTGTGGCAGCACAAGTCTAATTCAAAAGTAGATATCTAAACAACTAAGAGAAGAAATTCCCAATCGTTCATCGTGAATAGGTCGGCCAGTATCCTATTACGTTACGTTATAGGACTGGCCGACGTACGATATTGTAGATGTAAGGGTACTCTTAAACAGGACAATATTACCCTTACCTTAATACTAGGTTTTACTAATCTCTAACTCATTAAAAAACAAGCTTTTAGGAGGTTTTTAACATGCAGCGGTGGACGACAGGGCACGCCACAATCTCCTCTTTGAGGAGTGGCCAAAGCGACTCCACGGCGTCCTCATGACGGTTGTTTCGTGAGGTTCCTGTTTCTGATTTACCCGGATGTCACTATTATGTAGATCGCCTAGAGTATCGGGCGCAGTTTACAGTGAAGCTCTACACCGCTTGAGTGAAGCACCGCCTTGTCCTTGTGAAAGAGTTCGGTGACGGCGAAATCTCGCATCCAGCCCTCGTTTATGGTACGGAGTGAGAGGGCATGGAAAGCAGTCACCTTCTTCGGGAGGCATAGGACTTACGCCCCTACATGGGAGACGCCCTGAGCGTCGGGTGTCATAGGGTGATTCTCGGCCACCGTAGGTCTGACTTGAGCGGACAGCCAATGTCAGCTCCCCGTCCGATAAGGATCCGGTCTCGCTTGACGGCGCGTTGTGTTCCACGTAACGAGATGCTAACATAGTTGACGAGGCTCGCTAGGGTTGATGCCTGCCAGGGACCCAGGAATACAGTCATCGTGGCCCTGGAATATACAGGGTTTTAGTCAGCAAAAGTCTGACAGGTGTTCAATCGAAAGAATTATGAAACTTAATGTATTTATCAATATGATTAGGATTATAAAGGGCTAAGTTTAGATGATTATGGGTGGTACAGCTTGTCCTTCCAGCTTTCTCAGACAATGGGGGCTCCCAATTATAATGGCCTAACACTTGGTTAGGTCAACCGCTACCCTGAATTGATCAGACCAGTTTTTAATGACTTGTAAATCCCAGTTTAGCTCGTCGATTGCATCTGATAAGTTGACCAGACCTTCCTCCGCTTTAATAGGTATTCAATCCACAACGCATCTCGACCAGTGCTGTCCACGCGGTTGCCGACAGAGAATAGGGGACCGCGTCCATTCAGTTGCAACTTTGGTCTGCTTAGTCGGCATGAACTAGTCACTGACTCTGTCAAAGTCGTGTGACGTCATCACCGCTTTAGACTAGTTCTCAAGCTTCCGTACTATTGACTTTGTCGACATATTATAATACTTAGGGCAAAAAGTTTTAGCTTTATTCTTGAAAGTATTATTGCACTCGGTTTGGACTGTTGGAAAAAACCTTTATTCAATTATTTATCATTGTTCATTGTGAAATCGTGATTGCCTAAGTTACTGATTTAAGTGCTGTTATTTAATTTACCTACCGTATGTTATTGGTCTGGTTTGTATCTGCACTTGTTGTGTGTGACTACGGCACTATTAGCGAGCTGTGATCGGAAAAGTTAATTTACAACGGCTTTTTCCAAGTAGTCGGAGCAACGAAAAACACGATAATAGCTGTAGCTGATCAAGTGGACAACAAACATACACATTTGACAATTATAATGCTCAAATCTTTTTGTTGTGGTTATTTTATCCGTGCAAGTCACTCATAGACGTTTTTCTATTGTGTCTAGCTTCTATCAGATATATAGTGTTCTTAGTCGACATAAGTTTTTCAACACTGATAAGTACTGCAAACCATTCAAACTTATTTTCCTGCAATTTTTTATTGGATTCAGACTCTAGGGCTTTTTTTTGAGGTGGTAAATCATCTAATGCTTAAATTAATTAATTATCCTGCTCTAGGATGGTGCGTGACGGCGTGTCAGACTTTTACCTTACATTTTTATATCGGGCGGTCCGCATAATGGTGACGATGGTATTCTACTAAATGTGACCTGGCCTTTTGTCAGACTTTTACTGACTATAATCCACCTGTTGTTTCATGAACACGGCAACTCTTTCGAACAACCGCGCAGCCCTAGCAGCTTGTTAACATCGTTATTAAAGACCCCTTCCTTGATAGTCAGTTATGATGTTTTCGTTTACTTAGTTCTAGAATCACAACTGGACTTCAGTATATATCTGTTGCATAACAATTTGTCTATTTTATGCCTGCCGTGCAGCCGTGCTCTAAAGTGGCGCGTCTTGTAATATTGCTATGATCTGCAGGAATCGCAGAAAGCAGGAATTAAATTCTGCGACGATTTAATACAACTCATATGTAGAACGAGGAGCAGTGGTGGCCCATTGGTAACGGTCAAACCTAGCCAGGCACATTACTTTGTGTAAATTTCATCACCGTTGCTTTTGAAACGGTGAAGAATAAATTTAAAAATAAAAAACCCTTCTGCGAAAAAAATAACTTTAAAATAAAAACAAGTTCAGTCCAGTAGTTAAGAAACCAATTTAATTAAAACAAAACTGCAACAGTCGGGACCCATATTATATGGAATGATTTTAGTCTAGATTATTTTAATGGGTCCCGGCTGTTCAGTTTTGTTTTAATTAAATTGGTTTCTCTGCTACTGGACTGAACGTGTTTTTATACAGTCGGGTTTTTTTATTTTTTATTTAAAAGTTTTTAGTTGAAATAGTCTAATATCACTATTTATTCACTCTATTTTAGGCGTACAATGTTCACAAACTTACCTTGTCATCCGCCTCGCTTTTTTGTATCTTAAATAAAATTGAAGTGTCTGTTTGTATTATCAAAAAACATTTGTCCACTAAATGTATAATCAAAGTGTATTCGATACCTATAACAAAAACGTGAACTTTGAAATTTCTCATTAGTTATCGGTTTGTTCCAGCTAACATCCGAAGCGGCTAGACCGATTTTGACAGTACATTCACTGACGAATAGCAAATATTAGCAAGTAGCCTAAGTAAGGCTACTTTTTATTGGGATATAGCTAATGTTATTTTGAGTAACTTCATATTTTTTTTATATTTCTGCGGGACGGGACTTATTTTTCGAGGGCGGGGGTATTTTGATTCTCGCGGGAGGTAGTTCATCTTAATTCCCGGGAATAATAGACATCTTCAAAACGGCTGGACAGACTTAGAAGGACTTTCACTGGCGGATAGCTGATTTTACAAGGAGTAACTTGGGCTTCTTTTGATAGAACTTTAATTGGTATAAAGCTAATATTATAATGAGTACTTTAAGCTACTTTTTATATTCTCGCGGGAACGGGACTTAATTCCAGTGGTCGGGGGAGAATCTTGATTCCCAGGGGAGAAGAAATTTTAGTAACGACTGGACCGATTTTGAAGGGAGTTTCACTGACAGAAAGCTTTTTTATGTGGGTAATCATTTAATGTCTTCTCTCGCTCTAGGGCGGAGAAGGAGAGCGAGCTAGACTTTTACTTTAACTGAGACAACCACACCTAGGTTCCTTCAGTTGCCCTTTGCTTTCCAGGACCACGGGTTACCTATTCAGAAGTCTTCCCATGGCCTTAGTAGGCATCAGCCCTGCTGGTCGCTACGGTTTTGCTTACATCTCTTTGAGGAACGCGTAGTACACGACGCGCTGTCGACGATTTGGGGTCGGTCCGGACAACAGCCGCACGGTCGGACTGCGAGCTACACATTGCACGTGGTCCGAAATTTGTCGTTGATGTTACAACGGTAACGAGACTTGATTCCCAGGGGGATATAAAAACGGGGAGTAATGAAGTCGCGAGTAACAGTTATTAGATAATAAATAACATATTTCCTATTGTATTTATTTTTAATATAGACATGATATACCATTTTGAAATCATATCACATACATTCATACATACATATATACAAGATACGCGCGAAAAACATAACCCTTCTTGCAGTCGGGTAAAAACATCGTGAGGAAACTGGCTGACATCCACCAATCCGCACTGCACCCGTGTGGATTGGTGGATTACGGCCCATTCCCTCTCCTGATTAAGCCTAAACCTATATGTTATAGTATACCTAGAACATATACCGATGGCAAAAGTGCATCAAGCAGTACATATTAGTGTGCAGATAGTAAGTAGAGCCTTCTGTTTCAGAATGATCCCAAGGCGCAAGCACAACGCGTCGTCCGGCTCGCTGCCGCCGCCCGACGACAAGCACGCCAGCAACGACTACATCCGTGAGTACCCCCTCTCCAGCCTCCCCCTACCCTCTGAACGTTTCAATTGCGATTTAAGAATCAACAACTCGATACCTAATTACCTGCCAAATTATTTTTGAACTAGGAACTTAGCTACCAAGATGAGTTTCGGTTTTTACGGTCAACCATGCCTAGTTATTAGTAGTTATTACCGAGAAGTTCTACGCAGTTAGAGCTGCACAGTGCCGAGAGTCGCGTGATTTGAGTCGCTCACTCGCGATGACTGGCGTAACAGCAGCTGATGAAGTGTGAAATAGATAGCGCGCGCGTGGCGGCGGCGCGCGCCCCTGAACTTGACCGCGCTGCGCACGTCAAACTGCGCCACGAGCCATTCGCTACCTCTCACTGCTGCACTGCTACACAATATCATATATTGGACACACCAGTGGCAATCTGTTCTGGGTTTCTTTGCTTCGCGCAGTAGTAGTAACATGACTTTTCGTTTCTGTTGGCAGTGTCCGACAGCGCATCCCGCTGCGGTTGGCGCGCAGCCCTGCGACGACGCCTCAATCGTAAGACGCTGCATAAGCGCCTACCTATAACGGCATGGCTACCGAAGTATAACGTGGAGAAGGCGCTGGGTGACTTGATCGCCGGCATCACGGTGGGGCTGACGGTGATCCCGCAGTCACTAGCGTACTCCAACATCGCGGGGTTGCCGCCGCAGTACGGGCTGTACGGCTCGTTCCTGGGCTGCTTCGTGTACATCGTGCTTGGCGGCTGCCGCGCCGTACCCGCCGGCCCTACGGCCATCGCGTCGTTGCTCACCTTCCAGGTGGCGGGCGGCGTGGTGGAGAAGGCCATTCTCCTCAACTTCCTGGCGGGACTTGTTGAGCTGCTCATGGGCGTGCTCGGGCTCGGCTTCCTCATTAACTTCGTGTCGGGCCCGGTGTCCTCGGGCTTCACGTCAGCCGTCGCCCTCATGATCGCCACCTCGCAGGTCAAGGACCTTTTCGCGATCTCAGTGAGCGGTACTACGTTCCTGCAGCAGTGGATCTCCATCTTCCGCAACCTACACGCGGCCTCGCTGTGGGACCCCGTGCTCGGCTTCTCGTGCATCGCGCTCCTACTGTTTATGAGGGTGAGTACCACGACTGACGACTGAAACCAGTTCTTACTGTCACTATTATATTTTCAATCACGATTAATAACTGTGCTGACGATTATATTTTTCAGAAAATCGGTATGTTAAAACTGGGCGCAAAGTCTGAAGATGGGCCAAGCACAAGGCAGAAAGTGATAACCAAGTGTTTATGGATGGTGAGCACGTGTCGCAACGCCATCATAGTGGTGGCCACCGGTGTGCTGGGCTTCTGGTTCGTGGCTGTCTACGGACAGCCGCCTGTGCGCCTGATGGGTACGTACCGCACTGATATATATCTTGATACCTTCTATGAGATTCTCAGACTCAAGTAATTTTTTTCTGTTTTGTGCAAACGCCAGCCGAGAATAGTCGCAGCGGTTAGTAGCGTAGAGAGTAGCAACCCTCACGTCATCGTTCAACTTCATGTAGAGTAGCTAGCATCAGTGACCAGTAGTGAGCACATAATTATGTCATGTCGGGTGCGGCACGAATGGCAGGACTCGAGAGTGAGAGTGCGCATGTTGCAGGTGCCATCCCGTCGGGAGTGCCGATGCCGCAGCTGCCGCCTTTCAGCTACGTGCGCGCCGACAACTCCACCGCTGACTTCCTGGACATGGTTTCGGAGCTGGGCTCGGGGCTACTTGTCATCCCGCTCATCGTGCTTCTGGAGGACATCGCTATTTGCAAGGCGTTCTCGGACGGCCGCACCATCGACGCTACGCAAGAAATGATCGCACTAGGCGTGGCCAGCGTGGCGAACTCCTTCATGCAGGCGTACCCGGGTGGTGGCTCGCTGGCGCGTTCCGTGGTGTCCAACGGCTCGGGCGTCAAAACCACGCTCAACGGCCTGTACACCGGTGAGTGTGTGACCGAGTGTGACCGCTGCCGAGCTCAATGCAGAGCATTGTAAATGTCGCACGCAATATGGTGCTGATGCCTACTTCTGTTTCCGCAGGTGTGATGGTGATCCTGGCGCTGCAGTTCTTCACGCAATACTTCGAGTACATCCCGAAGGCGGCGTTGGCGGCCGTCATCGTGTCCGCCATACTGTTCATGGTGGAGTACAACGTCATCAAGCCCATGTGGCGAGCCAAAAGTGAGTCGATCGTTTCTCTTGTTTTTATTTTGTTTGTGAAGATTACGATCCGATTAAACTTTTGGTATAACATGCTTATACGGACCAGTTTATTGTCGTTTCTTCCTTTTTCCCGAGAAATCTTCAGTACATTGAGCATATTTCGACACATTCAAGTATTCATTGCTTCCTAGGTGATATTTCTCCATTCTGCGTTGTGGAAGCTCGATTAATACAATAATATAATGTTAAAAAGAAGTAGGATTAGAGTATTAGCAAAGGTCTCATTAGAGTATTAGCAAACCTCATGATTCATAACTTTAGGATCTTTGTGAATCTTTACAGAGCTGGACCTGATCCCTGGCGTGGGCACGTTCGTACTGTGTCTAACGCTGCCCATCGAGCTCGGCATCCTCACCGGCGTCATTGTCAATATCATCTTCATCCTGTACCACGCCGCGCGCCCCAAGCTATCTGTGGAAATGCTCAAGGTGAGGCGTTGTGTCATCCAGACTGTGGTGCGTAGCCATGTGTGTGTGTGATGGTGTACTGACGGGTGTACGTATGAATTGCAGACGGAGCACGGCGTCGAGTACCTGATGATCACGCCGGACCGTTGTCTCATGTTCCCGTCCGTGGATTACGTGCGCCGCCTCGTCACTAAGCACGCAGCCTCTAACTCTGTGCCTGTTGTCATCGAGTGCACGCACATCTACAGCGCTGACTACACGGCTGCCAAGAGCATCGAGCAGCTCACGGCCGACTTCCACGCTACGCGACAGCCGCTGTACTTCTATAACGTCAAGCCGTCTGTGTGCTCTATCTTCGAAGCCGTGGCCAAGCCCGAGCACTTCGTGGTGTTCTACGAGGACGACGAGCTGGACAGGCTGCTGGCCGCCGACGAGCGGCTCGAGCCCACCAAGGTGCCGCCGGCGCACGCCTAGACTGAACCCTCTGCTAGACTATTACTTAATGCGAAAAGATATTTTTTGAGATTGACTTGACGGAGTGTGATATTTAGATAAAACGAGACGTTATTATTATACACGTAAGAATAGTAATTATATGTATATTTAAGTAGCGGACTGTAAATACGTTTCACTTCGCGCGAGCCGCTAAACCATCGGCGCACGACTGCGTCGATGTAAAACTATCTTGTTGTGTACATACATAGAGATACTTATATTTTGTAGACGATAGAATCTGAGAGCTTATGGCTGTGCGAGCTGTGATGGCCCCAGCCCGCGCGCGCTGAGCCGCGCGCCTCCGGCAGGCGGGGGCGCGTGGGAGGGGGTGAGGGGTGCGAGGGCGGGCTGCGGGGCACTTATATTTATGGGTGCGATGTGAGGTGTGTATGTGTCGCTCATGCTTTCCTCTCAAGAGCAAAGCAGACCTTCGACTACAATATCAAACTTAAATTTTACTAGTAGGGACTAAAGAGTAACAAAACGTGATAGCTATGCATAGAAGTAAGCATCGATCTATTTATTTGTAGGAAATGAAGTACAAGTTAGGATACTATCATTACTTTATCGTTAAGGGTTTAAGAAGCAAGCTTTAACTGGCCTAGGGAGCAGGCGGCGCACGGCGTGTGACGCCCGGTCCGTAGCTCGACTACTAGCGCAGCACTGCGTAGCGGGTGCACAGCGGTGCTCGAGACCCGCCACGCCGTGCTCGCCATCTATGAGCTCGACGTGTGACGCCCGGTCCGTAGCTCGGCTACTAGCGTAGCACTGCGTAGCGGGTGCACAGCGGTGCTCGAGACCCGCCACGCCGTGCTCGCCATCTATGAGCTCGGCGTGTGATACCCGGTCCGTAGTTCGGTTACCAGCGCAGCGCTGCGTAGCAGCCGCACAGCGGTGCTCGAGTCCCGCCACGCCGCAATCGTCATCTATGAGCTTGGGCGGCGCGTGGCGCTCTGCCCCTCGGTTCGTGTAGGATTTATCCATTATTTTGTGATCCTCTACTAATACATCTAAGTAATAAATATATTTTGAAGATAATAAAATAAATTATAAATATTATGTCATTATAATATGAAAGTTTATCTAACGATTGTGATGTACTATGTATGAATGTGATGGTTGCTGTGCCGCGAAAGATTTCAAGAATTTATTCAGTCACCGTTCTAAGAACAAATTCAATAAACTCTTTGAGAGTAATATAAAATTGTAGTTTTATTTATGCCTAACGTCCCTCAAGCGTAGGATTCACCAAACAGTATTTCCGTACGACGAGCTGCTTGCACCAACATTTTTGCATACACCGACGTCTATTTTTAACCGACTTCTAAAAAAGGAGGAGGTTCTCAATTCGGATGTTTGTATTTTTTTTTTTATGTTTGTTCGCGCATAACTTCGTCGCTTGCCAATCGATTTGAAAAATTATTTTTTTGTTAGAAAGAGTATACTTCTCAAATGGTCCCATAGTCACCAAGTTAGGATCTGATGAAGGAAAAATGGCGAAATCGAGGGAACTCCTCAAATATTATAGGCAACTGCATAGTGATTTTGGTATTTCCATCGAGAACTTAAGCATATACACTTAAAAAGTAACATTTGATGAAGTGGAACTGATAAAGAAGATCAGAAATGGTCAACGGAACTTCATACTCGCATAGATATCACAATGAAGATAGTTAAGCGACTATCATCATACAAATAAATTAATGGTTCTGAATAGTTCCATTGAAAATGGTATCATCAAATTGATCTGATGAGGATGATGGAGCCAGAAGGACACTGGAACTCCGTCATTAATCAATGTAACCTAGCCGTGTTTGGGCTTATTAGAATTGTCATGAAATGTACTTTGGCTATAAGGTACTATCGAACTGATCTGATGATGGAGCCGGAAGGTGGAAGGTAGACACAAGAACTAAACATAGCAAAACAATGTTTACCTAGTAGTGTTTGGATTAATTGGAATTGTCATGAGAAATAGGCACTCTGTTTATAAGTGTATCCCAACTAAAAAGTGTGAAATAAAAAACTTTTTACATAAAAAAAGATAACCGACTTCACTAAAAAAAACACTAAAAGGATCAAAATAACTTTAATTTCGGAAGTCGGTGTTAAATAAGATACAAATAATACCGAGAAACACCGACAACACCGACTTCCGAAATTAAAGTTATTTTGATTCTTTTAGTGTTTTTTTTAGTGATGTCGGTTATCTTTTTTTTGTAAAAAGTTTTTTTATATGTAAAACCTTATTTTTAACCGACTTCGAAAAAAAGTAGAGGTTATCAATTCAGTTGTACGTTATTTTTAATATTTTTTTTTAAATATATTTGTTACCTCAGAACTCCGTCGTCTATACAGAGTACCTTTTTTAAGTAAGCGATGATGTGGCCGACGATGGAGTACGTTTGCCTAGAAGTAAACAATTCACTCTTGATTGTAGTTATCAGGAAACACATCTGAAACACAACAATTACGGCTGCATTTACCTCGTAACTAAGTAATAATACGTAATATCTATCTACACTTGACCATTACGATAATCTAAAACCTGCAAGTGAAGAAAAATTTTAGCATCAGTTAATTTAAATGAAAAATTATTATCAATGAGCGCACGCGCGTGGTGACCATGTAGTTTTGCGGATAATCCGGTAACATAACAATAAGCTTATAATTTTGAGATTTTTCATGGTAAAGTTATGAAATTTTGTACAAAGATTCTTTATATAAAAATATTAGACAGGCGTTTTGGGTTTCGCAAATAATAAAACCAATGTTGTATCTAGCCTACTATGTAGTTTTCTGTAATTTTAATTAATTACGCTTAAGTGCCGAATATCAGAATCTAAAATACCTGTCTCTAAATTAGCCTAGGTATGATATGATCGTGATCTAACCGCCGCTGTGTTTACGTAAACTGAGTTTTCATTAAATACTCGCTATGATATCGCCCCCCCCCCCCCAAAATGGTCTCCTACCTACCCTTATAGCTACCCCGAGCCTTGCATCTAAGAATCGTCTGATATGGTATCATTTCTGAATCTAATTGCTGTAAAAAAATACACACACATCGACAACATTGGAAAAAAATATAGGTACACTCCTGGTTTACAAATCAGGGAGCAAAGATCAAGTGACTAATTATAGGCCTATTTCCTTACTGCCTTCTGTGTCTAAAATATTAGAAAAGATTATAAACAACCGGCTTTATAAATATTTAGAGGATAAATCTATTCTCTCTAAGCGGCAGTTTGGATTTAGACCTAAAATGTCTATAGAAGATGCCATACACCATCTACTCCACTATCTAGAACAAGAACTTGATAATGTTAACCACACAGTAAGAGCCTGAAACTATTTAAGAGCTATCTAAAAGAACGTACGCAATGTGTAAAGATTGGTAATGCTATCAGCGATGATAAAAAAAAGGACCGCGTTCGGAATTCCCCAAGGATTTTTTATAGGGCCTTCACTATTCTTAATTTACATAAACAAGATAAAAATAACGTCAAGTTTTCTTGTCTTCTTGTCAAAAACTTACCGGGACTACCTCAACATTGTATGCTCATAACTGCACATCTAGCACAAATAACCAATGTGTTTGTCCCAATATTACAATGTCAGAAAAATACCTTAGAATTATATTCGATGAAACACTTTCGTTTAAACATCACATAGAAGCTGTAAATAATCATCATCATCATCATCATCATTTCAGCCGAAAGACGTCCACTGTTGGACATAGGCCTCCCCCAAATGCCGCCACAATGACCGGTCCTGTGCGTCTCGCATCCACCGGATTCCCGCGACCCTCACCAGGTCATCGGTCCACCTTGTGGGAGGCCTTGCAACGCTGCGTCTTCCGGTACGTAGTCGCCACTCCAGAACCTTTCGTCCCCATCGACCATCTGTTCTGCGAGCAATGTGCTCTGCCCACTGCCACTTAAGTTTGGCGATTCTTCGGGCTATGTCCGTAACCTTGGTTCTCCTGCGGATATCCTCATTTCTGACGCGATCACGCAAGGAAACTCCGAGCATAGCCCTTTCCATTGCCCTTTGAGTAACTTTAAACCTTCTGATGAGGCCCATTGTAAGCGACCACGTTTTGGAGCCATATGTCATTACTGGCAACACGCACTGGTCATAGACTTTTGTCTTGAGACACTGTGGTATATTGGACGAGAAGACACCGAACAGCTTCCCGAACGCTGCCCAGCCGAGTTGGTTTCGACGATTGACCTCTTTCTCGAAGTTAGACCTACCCAACTGGACTGTCTGTCCCAGATAAACGTAGTCGTCCACAACTTCGAGTGTAGAGTCACCGATCTTGATAGGAGTGGGTGCTACATGGATGTTTACCATGACTTTGGTTTTGTCTATGTTCATTTTAAGTCCCACTCTTTCGGAAGCTCTACTGAGGTCACCGAGCATTGTATTGAGCTCCTCCGTAGTCTAAGCCATGACTACTACGTCGTCGGCAAATCGAAGGTGAGTGATGTACTCGCCATTGACATTGATGCCTAGCCCTCTCCACTCCAGAACCTTGAAGACATCCTTCATTGCGGCCGTGAAGAGTTTGGGAGAAATAACGTCTCCTTGCCTCACACCTCGCTGCAGGAGGATAGGTTTCGAGGTCTGATCCTGAAGTCGGACTGACATGGTGGCGTTTTTGTATAAACACTTCAGCACTTCGATGTACCGATAGTCAATCTGGCACCGTTGGAGAGACTGCAGTACAGCCCAAGTCTCGATCGAATCAAAGGCTTTCTCATAGTCCACAAACGCTAAGCAGAGAGGCTGATTATACTCCTCGGTCTACTGTATAACCTGCCGCAGCGTATGTATGTGGTCTACGGTGCTGAAGCCTTTTCGAAATCCAGCTTGTTCGGGAGGCTGGAAGTCGTCGAACCTGCGCGCGAGACGGTTCGTGATGACTCTGGAAAACAGCTTGTAGACATGGCTCAGAAGTGAGATGGGCCTGTAATTTTTAAGCAGGGTATTGTCACCCTTCTTAAAGAAGAGTACCACCACACCTCTGCTCCATGCCTGTGGCGTTTTTCCCTCGAGTATGACGGAATCGAACAACTTCTGAAGGGCCTTTAGGACCGGTAAATGTAAATAATAGAATTCGTAAATTGATGATTGTTTTTAAAAAGTTACGTTACATTGCAATGTAACGTAACTTTTTGGTTCTGCAAACCAAAAATAGACAAGTATACTTTGCTCTATGTCAATCGATAGTAAGTCAAAGTCAAAGTCAAAGCGTAAAATACTGTATTACCACTTTCCGCCCTTAGTTTACGTTTTTTTTTTGGCAGGGGTGGGAAATCCTTATAGACACCCAAACTGCCCAGTAGGGCAGTCCGGGTAGTGCCAAACTCCTATCGGCTAAAACCACACTCCTGCCTTTGCCAATGTCCTCTAACAAAATCAGGTATACTCTGATGTTATTTGGAAGGCCTGTTTCATTCGTACTCTACTCGGCGAAGTGACAATGTATCGAATGGAACAGAATTATGTATTTATCACTTTTTTGTTTCATGCTATTGTTTTATATCCTATATTGTTTACTTCAAATGTTCGAGGATGTAACCTTTGGTTATTATTTAATTATTCACTTTTGGAAATCGTTAATTACTAACGCTTATACATAAGTTATATTTATTGCATCTGTTTAAATAATTATTTGTGCTAAAATGTGTAATTATTTAGTTAATCTATTATATTAATCCATTATTATTATTACTAAAACATTTCATTATTGCTACACGCAACACACACACACACACATACATAATGACACATTGACACATTACACTACACACACATACACTACACATACATTTAAATAAATAAATAATAAATTTATTTTCCAAAAAGTTACAGACGGGGGGATGAACTGCTTGCGTCCGTAGGATTTACTTAGTTCTGACTACCCTACACGTGTCCCCTGGGTAGTGCTAAACGCTAGCAGTAAATGCGGTCGTAGGCCATAGCATCGGCTGCCGGCTTAAAAGTTACCACCCACCACACAAAGCCATGCCGCCAAGCGATCCGTCGTGTTCCGGCGTGATGTCTGGTGAAGCCGTATGGTGGAAGATCGGTCTGAGCAGTTGTGTTGTGACGTACACTGGCTCCGATGCGCCAGCTGTTGTTGTGTCGGACGTTTGATCGTGGAGGGTAGCGGGATCCGAAGCACGGTGCTCCGCTAACCGACCGCAGGTAGTTGGGGGCCCAAGTAGTGTGCCAGCCACACACGAAAGGCTGCCCCGCCAACTGCGAAAAATCCCAAGGTGCTGCGTGCCGGTTGGCGACCGGGCGAGAGGACCCGATGGCGATCCCTGGGGGGGTTCGGGCGTCCCCGCAGTCTCCAGATCAACCCTCCTTTGGCGCAGCAACTCTGGTCGTGTTGTTGGGTTAGGTTAGGTTAGGTTAGGTTAGGTTAGGTTGCCGGATCTCTACCCTGGGAGCTGGCGGCGAGGGGCCTCGCCTCACTGTACTGGTGGCGCGAAGAGGTGAGGCAGCGGAGTGGTGAACCGATGCAGCGCGAGATCGAGCTGCGTCGGTCTCAACTCCGCGAGGTCATGGTGGCGGAATGGCGGGACAGGCTTCTGCGCCCTACCGCCGGCCTCACCACCGTCGATGCGATCCGACCAGTGCTCAACGAATGGCTCGGGAGGAAGCACGGCTCCCTGACGTTTAGGACGACGCAGGTGCTCTCGGGGCATGGCTGCTTTGGGAAGTACTTGTGTCGCATAAACAGGGAGCCAGACGCTCGGTGCCATCACTGCACCGACTGTCGGGAGGACACGGCGCAGCACACACTGGCAGAGTGTGCCGCATGGGAGGAGCAGCGCCGTGCCCTCGTATCTGAAGTGGGCCCCGACCTGTCACTGCCGGCCGTCGCTCGTTCTATGGTCGGGAGTGCTGAGTCGTGGGATGCGGTGATCTCCTTCTGTAAAGCCGTCATTTCGCAGAAGGAGGCTGCGGAGAGAGAGAGGGAGGCCGTGGCCACTCTCCCGTGCCGCAGCAGGTGAAGCGGGCGTCGGCGGAGGGCAGATAACGTCCTCTTCCAACCCCCATAAAGAGGTCCGGATGGACGGCGGACTCGGGGTTGTCCGCCGTCCCCCATTCAGCAAGACCCGAGGCGGCGGCGCGTAGTGTTCCACGCGTGCCCCTATGTGATGTCGCGGAGGAGGACACATCCCCGCGGGCATGAGGTGGCCCGCATATGCGGGCCGGCACTAGCCGGGGATCATAGATGGCGTATCAGCTCCCACGATCCCCGGTCCAAGTGTGGGAGGGAACACCGGGGTGGTTTTTAGTCAGTAAGAGTCTGACAGACCCCTTCGCCTGCCCCAGGCGAAGGACATCCATGAGGATTTTCCACCCCGGAAACAAAAAAAAAAAATGGTTAGGTTAGGTTAGGTTTTTTTTTTTTTTTTGTATCTATTTTACCGCAGACATGATGGTCCGCGCCATTTTTTACAGTGTTATTATTTATTAATTTGTTTCATTGGCATTCTGTCGTGCCCTCATCTTAACATTTACTTAAAAAGTAAGCTTAAAACTACGCGAGTCCACCTCAGACTCAATTTTTTTTTTTTAATTTTTTTTTTTCTTGTTTTCTCATCTTGTTTTTTTTATATTATTATTATTAGTTCTTTTTTTTTTTTGTTTTGTCATCTTATTCTTTTTTTTTATATATCTATTTAGGTAGTTGTTAAATTAGTAGGTAATTTATTTATACACATAACCTTTTACATATAATACGATAAAAAACTATAGACACATCACACCTTCAACCCAACACCGCCACCAAACGAAACCCCTCAAAGAACCGTTTCCGTCGCGATCTTTTTGCTGAGCGCTACTTTACAGACTGCGTTATAAAGTTTCCTTGAAGAATTTCGCCCAGCGACGGTATTGCATTAAAGGTGCGATATGTAACTTATCAAAATAAACTTATTACTATAAACAATTTGTTTCATAATATACACACATTTTCTAACATTGATAACAATTGAGTTGTTACCAGTTTATTATGATAAATATATTATTATTATTTCCTTTATTAGTTTATCATACATATAAATTACATTTTTAAATATTTTTTTAAAAACAAAGCTCATAAAAAAAACATTTAAAAATATAAAAAATAGTAGCACACCGGCATCGGGAACAGGGTCCAAGCTACCGGTGGTCAGGGCTCCTGAGAGAGGAATCTCCGGACTATACGCGCCGTGTCCAGAAGTACTGCCTTCTGAATCAAGCCCTTGATCCAACTGCCTAACGAGAGCCTCCTCAGGTGGTGGTCGAGGCTCTTGGCAATTAAGCCATTGGCCGTCACGATTATCGGCACAATGACTGCTGTGTCCACTTCCCACATGTCGACAACCTCGCGAGCTAAGTCAAGATATTTAGTTTGTTTATCTTTCTCAGCTTTCACAAGGTTCTCGTCATGAGGGACCGCTATATCAACAATCATTGTGCGACGCTCCAGTCGATCTATCACCACTATGTCAGGCTTATTCGCAACAATAGTCCTGTCAGTGATGATAGATCGATCCCAATACAACGTAATGATGCCATTCTCAAGAACTGGGTCGGGCACATACCTATAGTACGGTACTTCTGATTCAACAAGATTGTATTTAAGAGCAAGTTGCTGGTGGATAATCCTGGCTACGAGGTTGTGTCTATGCAAATAGTCTCCGTTAGCCAGACGAGAACACCCAGAAATAATGTGTCGGATTGATTCCCCGGGCCGGTGGCATGCCCGACAGATGTCAACCGTACCGTCCTTCACAATGTATTTCCGGTAGTTGTTCGTCATCATAACTTCGTCCATTATCGCACAGACAAAACCTTCGGTTTCCCCGAAGAGGTCACCGAAACGCAGCCAAGATACGGACGCTAACAGGTCTACATCGGGCCCATGTAAGGCCCGGTAAAAGCGTCCGTGAAGCTCCTTGCCCTGCCACACTTCCTTGCGTTCATTAGTGTCCAGTACTACAGGCTTGCGCCAGTTCTCGTTAGCCAAGGAGAGCGGGGTGAGGCCCTTGTCCACCACCACCACATCTCGGTGCATCCCCACGTCGGTTTTAAGGAAGTATTCCCTGAGACTGCATATCTCACGATTGTGTAGGGTCTTAGCGTTTAAAAAACCACGACCCCCGCACTTCCGCGGGATATACAGCCTCATCACCGATGACCGTGGGTGATGCATCCGATTTGCGGTAAGCAGTGTCCGGACCCTTCTATCCAGGGCGTCAAGTTCAGTCTGAGTCCATTTGAGTATGCCGAAAGAGTACATCAGAACCGGCATGACCCAACCGTTGAAAGCGCGCACCTTGTTCCCGCCTGATAAAAGACTATTTAGTACCTTATTCAGGCGGCAAAAGAAGCGCTCCTTCAACGATTGTTTCACGTCAGCAGTATTGATGCCTAACGCTTCCGACATACCCATTATTATTATTACTATTATTATTTTACGACTATGGATTTAGGGTTGGTGGGTAGGATTTGGGTATTGGACTCTTGTTGATCTGCCGCCTAGAGTTTTCACTAACTCCATCAGAGCTTCCACGACTGCGGTGTCTCGATGCTGCATGGCCGTCTTAAGGTTGTATTCGACGACCACTTTAGAAGGCGCATCCATCGCTTTCCGGGCGAAACGGCCCGTGGCATCATCGGCGTCGTCGGTGTAGTACACACAGCTGACCGTGTGTCTTGACACTGCAACAACTGCATGGGAGATGCTGTCGTGGATCTGGAGCCTCCTTGACTTGGTGTTAATTATAATAACGCTGTCGCAGGTCAACCCCTGAGCTGCGTGGATGGTGAGGATGCGCGACCCTTCGCCAGACCCATAGCCCTGGTCGGCAAGAGAGGCTCTCTCTTCCTGCGTATGGACCAAGAATAAGGCGTTCTGGGCGGTTAACGGTATTCGCGCTCCCGTGAACCTTTCTACTTTCAGAGAGTGAATCCGCGACAGAGATGTCTTAGAGGAGTATATACCGGGGTATATCTCACTCAGGGTCAGTGCTATATCCATTGAGTTCCGATGCGTACAGAGTAACTCCTGGGTGATGCCAGCCACCAAGTTTGGACGGGTGTACCTTAACTCAAAGAGGTTCTCTCTGTCCAAAAATGGTAGCTGATCCACGTCTCCGATGAGAACGACCTCGCTCGCTCCAGACAACTTCACTGCCAAGACTATTGCCCCAAAGTGGTTCATGAGGGCTTCGTCAACCGTAAGGCGACGGCATTTCTCCTCTGGTCTGAACCCGTTTTGCTAAAATTGAGGCCATAGTGCGCACCTTTGTCTTGACACGATCTCCTAATCGGTGCGCTAGCTTCTCTCTGAGATCCTTAGCAGCTTCGGTTGTTGTGGTCACTACGATATCGCTCTCCTCGTCAAAATGTTTCACCATCCAAGTTGTCTTGCCGCACCCTGGAACTCCGTTTACCCACTTGATACTGGGTACCGCCCAATGCGCTTCCAAAGCCGGGGAAACGGAGGACCCCGAAATGGATTGCGCCATTTCTAGGATCCTGTCGTCCAGCATAATTTTGGTACACTTGGCGGTAACCACTATCGGGTCGTCTTCGGGCGTGTGGAATGTTACTTTCCCTGAGCGCTCCGTTTCCACCTCATCCAGGGTCACAAAGCCACTCTTCGCGCTATAGGCTGCCATGTACGACCCCGTCATTTCACCAGCAATGACCTGGGATTTGACGTTGTCGTACACGGCTGCCTCTGTCTCCCCGAGTAAGACCCTTAACAGACCCTCATTTTCCCAATGAAAGGTCTGCAGAATCTTTCTACATGTCGCGAGGTTTACCTCTCTGGTCGCCCTCACGACTGATACATACTCGAGGAATGCGCTCTGTACGTGGTCTATGATACCCGAGTTTACAGCGAGGGTCGGAGGGCTGACTTGCCCTTTGTCGGCTCTGGTCGGTTTGGGTTTTGGTTCTGGTGTCTCCTTGGGTTTCGGTTTGAAAAACCTCATGACCGCTGACTCTTGCCGCTCAGTAGGTGACGTGCGGCTGGTACTCGGGAGCAGTGTGCTGAGGAAGGTCCCGATTGCTTTGAGACGGCTTTTGGACCGGGCTCGGTCCTCTGGGCTGATGTTTTTGCCTTTGTCCCTCTTTTCTTTTTCTGCTACAAACTTTTGCTGGGCTCTTTCAGCTCCGCTCGTGGTGGTCGGGTTTTTAGAGGAACTTATCGTGCTACCTGTGTTGTCTTTGGGGGCTTTGAGGAAACTTAGAGTTTCCCCCCTATCCTCGTAGACTACGACCTCATGCTGTTCTGAGGCTTTCAAGCAGCCGAAACGGTCTGCGATGTCTCCTCTTTCACCACCGACCGCCATAGCATCGATGCTGATCGTGCGAGGTGCGATGCACGTATTTTCACCTGCCTTCCTAATCTTTTGGAGCAGTGAGCTCGCTTGGGCAAATGGGGTCTCCGCTCTCCACTCGAGTAGTGCGATTGTCTTTCCTTTGATTCGCACTAAACGGCACTTGTGAGCGGCTATCTCCACCTGCTGCAGCGCGGCATACTTGCTTCCTTTTATGCTCATTTTTGATGTGCTCCCGTTGATCAGGGCAGCTAGGCCTGGTGAAATTGTGATTCGGGCTCCAGGGCGGCTTGAAGCAATGCAGAAACTTATACCCAGCGTCTCCGGTTCCCTATTCATGAACAGGGCGACCCCTCGGAGTCTGATACCGGGGACTCCGTCTCTTCCACATACCAGGAAGTGTGTTACTGGCATGTCGGTTGGGGTCATCTGTTGGTTTGTCCCTGTTGTTGGTACTGCTAGCGCTATTACTGGTGCTGGTTGTGTGTTTGTGCTTTGCTGTGTAGTTGTGGGTAATGGGTGTTGTGTATTTAGTGTAGGTGTTGTGTTTGTTGTGGGGGTACGAGTAGATGGTAGCCGGACTCGAGTTTGTGCGGGGGCATCTGATTTATTCGGCCCCGCTGCGGTTACGGCAACTTTACTCGCGAATGCTAAGAATGGGGTCCTCGAAGCTGGCTTCTCCATGAAGTTGTGGAGTGAGGATTGACTTAACTGGAGCCTTGTTTTCCGCTCCAGTTCCATTCTTTCAAGGCAGAACCTTGGGCATTCGAAGAGAAGGTGCCAGACTGTTTCCTCGCAGCTCTGGTCGCAGACGCACGAGGGACTGTCCTTGAGGTGGAAGCGGTGGAGGTATGCTGCGAAGCCTCCGTGTCCCGTCAAGATTTGAGTATGGGCCGGTGTTAGGGCTGTGTCCCTAAGGATTCTTTTCGCCGCTAGGACGTCTGGAAAGAATGCTTTTGTTACCGCTCCTGTACTCGAGGACTCGTATCTTGCTTGCCACTTCTTTACAGTCCCCTCCCGTATCTTCCTTCTCACGTATGATACGGGGACTTTGTCATAGTCCGCTGTCTCTTTTGTTAGGGCCGCCTGCTTTGCCAGCTCATCCGCTCTCTCGTTCCCGACAGTTCCCACGTGGGCCTTAAGCCAGAACAGCCTCACTTTTCTGCCCTCCTCTCTGATTTCACTGATGAAACTCTTTATTTGGAGTGCCAGGTGGTGAGTTACAGACGGTCTCCTCAGCAGGTCGAGCGACGACCTTGAGTCGCTCAGTATGCTTATGGAGGCTGCCTTAGATTCTCTAGCCAATCTGACAGCTCGGAAGAGTGCATACATTTCAGATTGGAAGACAGTGTTGTGAGGCTCCAAGCCAAAAGTGCTGGACATGGACTCCTTTCCTCCCTCCCACCAAGTTAGGGCAACTCCAACTTTCCCCTCTATCTTGCTGCCGTCAGTATAGATTTGGGATCCGGTAACATGGTGAGTCTCTAAGGTTTCGGGATTCCAGTCTTCTAGGCGTGCATACTCGGTTGTTGTGAGTCGCGCTGGATGAGGCTGATTTAGATAATTTATATTACGTTCAAGCTCGCGGCCCGGTGGTAGGAACTCTCGGGAATGGCCCTTCTTGATTTTGTAGAGGGTCACCGCCTCAACTACTCGGAGGTCTAGTGGGAGTTGGCCTGACAGAACCAGTGCCGATGTCAGAGACACCGTGCGGTATGCCTTGCAGATCTTCTGTACGAAACCCCGCTGTAGCGAATCAAACTGATTTCGTGTCATCAGTTTTTCAGCTGCCGGGGCCCACGCACTCGCTGCATACATCACGATGGGCTCTATCACCGACACATAAATCGTCCTGATTATCTCTCTATTGAGACCCCACGTCACTTTCGCTGCACATGCGAGTTGCTTATAGATGTCCGCAGCCTTTTTACAGGTTGCGGATATGTGTGCATTAAAAGTGAGTTTGGCGTCAATAATGAGACCTAGCAGCTTGATCTCTTGGACTAGGCCCAGGCTCTGGTTAGGTTAGGTTAGGTTAGGTTTTTTTTTTTTTTTTTTTTTATATACAGGGTGTAAAAAGACCGATCACATACCCGTTAACTACACATTCTGTACATATAACTAAGTCATTTTGAACCAAAAATATTGCTGGGAAACAAACTATTTTTTCCATCTTTAAAAAAATTATGCTTTTTATTGCGAGCAATGTAAAGCGCGCAACTGATTGTGCCGGTGTGTGTGTAATAGGTACGTATACGATAGTCGAGACGCGGCACGGCGGCGTCTCGGCGTCGCGCGCGTTTTGCACGGTGCACGGTGTAAGTATTAAGTTCCCTCTCCTAGAGAGGAGGCCAGAGTCCCAGCAGTGGGAACATTAAAAAGGCTGATTATGCTAAGTATTAAGTAGGCTCTTGGTAATCAAACATTTCTGTGTTGTACACGAAATAGGTAGTTTTTAAATAGCCTGAGTACTTACCTACACTGTCCGTCGCTTTAGCTGTCATCCAGCACAGGTAGCCTCTCAACACTGACGAGCTCCGGTTCAAACTGCCGACCTTCCACGCGGAGACAGATGCGCGCCCTAGCCCGCGTGTTTTCATGAACACGCTCCAGGATTCCTTCTTGTGCTGACCGCTGCTTAAGTTCATCAAACACATCAGTAATTTTCTGTCGCATTTCCGCTGCGGTCTCGCAGGGGCGGTCAAACACCCTATCTTTGACGTAACCCCACAAAAAGAAATCCAGAGGGGTTAAATCAGGCGAGCGTGCTGGCCATGCGTTAGGCCCAAACCGTCCGATCCAGTTGTTTCCGAAAAGCGTCGTCAGTTGCTCACGAACTGGTCTCACGACATGAGGCGGCGCACCGTCGTGCTGGTACCACAACCCAAGCCTCTGAACTAGTGGCATCTCTTCCAAAGTGTCGGTTAGGTAGCCAGTAATAAAATTAAGGTAGGCAGGCCCGTCCATTCTCGGTGGCAAGAAAACCGGGCCTAGGATCTGGTTTCCCACGATCCCAGCCCACACATTGTGTTTCCACCGTGTCTGGAAGCCCGTTTCTTGGGTTTCATTTGGATTGACGGAACACCAATAATGGGTATTTCGGCGGTTCCACATTCCATTATTTGTGAAAGTGCTCTCGTCGGTAAAAATTATTTTTTTGATGAAGTCTCGTTCCTGGCTCAACAGCCATCTGCAGTAATCCATGCGACGTATCGCGTCGCCTGGCACGAGCGCTTGCACACGATGGATTTTGTAAGGCCGTTGCCTATCCCTCCTCAACACTTTGTGCACAGTAGAATGGGAAACCATGTGCCGAGCGTGATGACCATGCCGCCTTCGCAATATTTTGGCTGCTGTTCGTACGCCCAATCGTGGATTTTCCCGCATCACAGCGAGAATAGCCTCATGGACCGCTGGTCGTACTTGTCGGCCGCCTCCCAGAGAAATCGGTACTATTGGTTGGTTGTCCAGCAATCGTTGAACAGCTCTGGTGAAGATCCGCGAATCCGTGGGTTGATAAGCGGTAGGATGCTCAATCCTGTACAGTCGCAGAGCCGCAGTAGCGTTTCCATGAGCCATGCCGTAACAATAAATCATATTCACGTACTCGCGCGCCGAATAAACATGAAAAGGCATCTTATCTCGCGAAAGGTGCCTACTACTAAATCAATCCTAAAAAGAACACACTACACCACAAACATACAACGCACTCACAATACACCTACACTAAGCCTATCACTCAAACTTTACTATCAGTCTATCACACAATATTACACAACTAATAACAGTAATTCGCAACAAAAAATCGACAAGTGCATTCGTTGACATAAGAAACCGAACTAATAACAAATACGTAGGTAAGTAAATTCGCAATAAATAAAATTCCTTTAAATTTCGTTTCGCGGCCTTTTTGATGCTTTGAGCACAGCCGCGCACCGCCGGTGGGCGGCTTTTCCTTAACTTTCTTTGAGCACGAGCCGCTCGCGTGCTACTGGCTGCTGGCGCCAGCACCAGCCTGGTGTAATTACAAAATGTGATTTCATAGATTTAGGTGTCGCTCTAGTAATAAATAATTTCCTAAATTGGGTTTGAGTTTTAATGAGAATTTAGAGGTGGGCTTCAACAGTTTACGTAAATAAAATATTCTGTATGTTGTCTCGTGATTACATTTAAAAAAAATGTCATCAATGAAACAAATAAATGAAATTCTGACTTAATTCTGGGTAGTATTTGTGAAATAGCTAGGAGGTAGTTTTGAAGGCCGCAGTCGGTAGGTAGGTACATGAACACGCTCTAAACACTAAAGACAAGTGGTATCTCATTTCAGACTGTTGCAGTTGTGCACGGAAGCGTGAGTAGCTTTGATTTTTTTTTTGACGTTGGGAAATTATCAAAATAATCTCGCGCTCTGGTGGAGCGAGGGGAAAATTTTAAGTTTTACTGACTAAAACCCAATGTTGTTCCTCCGGTTGCCTGCTTGCCTGCCATGTCAGGCATCGCTCCTATCGGGCCCCATTAGTTTTGCTGACAGCTTCTTAAGGTGGAACACAACGCGCTGTCCACCAGGGCTTGGTCTTTATCGGACGGAAAGCTACCCATTGCTCTCCGTCCGCAAGCTCGCGTTTACGGTGGCCGGGAATCGCTCTGTAACTCCCGACACACTAAAGAACTCACGCAGGTAAAACGCGCCGCGTGCTTGTTTATGTTTTGAAATGTAAATTAGGTACCTACTAAACATTTTTATAAAGTGAGGTACCTACGACATTTATTTCCAATCATACTTATCAGGATGGCTTCTAGTGCATTAGTCTTACAGCCTTATGCACTAGAAGCCATCCTCACTAGAAGTCATCCTCAAAAATGCCTACAATAATTACGGATTGTAGGCATTTTTGAGGGCTTATGGCTAAATAATAAATAACAGCCGCAAGGCTCGACCGAAGATTAAGCTACGCTTGCCGAGGTTGGTTCGGGTGATGGGTAACCATACAAATTCCGAAACCCTTTCGGAAACCACGCTAAGCAATTGGTCTCGGCTATCATTCAGTCAACCAAGGCCAAATAGGCAGTCCGGTTAGACTGAAAGGAGACCCCAATAGTAGGGAGAAACCTAAGCAGGTTTTTTTTTTATTGGGTGGGAAAATCATCTTATGACAAATCCGCTCTTAGGCGGTGCGGGAGATATTTACTGACTAAATACCCACAGATTTTTACTGACTAAATACCCACTCCTGTTCCTTCTTTGCCTTCGTCCGAGGGCCCCGGGTTTCACTTTCACACTACCCGTGGAACCTAAGCAGGTGATGATTAAGCGTATGGAACTTTGTGTGATTTTTCCGATAGCTTTAGGTACGTACCTAATTCAAACATAATAAATGAAATTACGAAATTTACTTTTCCTTTAACATTGTGATCATAAATGCAGGAATCACGTCGTTTCACCTGTTCCTAACACATCTTATTTACCTACTTAGTGAGGTTTATGTTATGCTTATGTACCTAGTGAGGTTTATTACGTTGTTATTTAAGAAGTTTAAATGTAGGTACCTAGGATTTAAGTTTAGTTTTTAGATAAGTAGAAAGTAACTTTTTTGCGATAGGAAATCATCAAATGTCCCCTCGCGCTCTGGGTGAAGCGAAAGGAAGTGGCCAGACTTTTACCGATTTTTAGTCAGCAAAAGTCTGAAACTCCATCTCTCTCTCTCCGATCGTTGTTCCTTCAGTTGCGGTTTGTATGTATACCAGGGTCGCGTTACGCCCGGGTGTTTCTTCCCGCAGAATCCAACACAGGAACCTTTCAAAACAACCGTGTCCGGCGAGGATTTTAGTCAGGCGGATAGTGAGGACGCCGTGGCGCGTTTCTAGCTACTCCTCAGAGAGGGAACTTACTACCGCTATCGTTGCGCGCCCAGCGCAAGGTTGCGATTGCGACAGTCGCTGTCTTCATATCACCACAAGATCTCGCCGGAGCTCAGTCTGCCGCAGCGGAGTTTCCCCTCGGCGGCGTTGCATCTTCACGTGTGAGGATTGTTGCCTCCAAAATCCCACGGTGGCAGGTCGGCATGCCGGCTCGCCTCGCAGGAGACCGTGCGGTATCCCTGTATCATTAGGATGGCCATGACCCTTTAAGTCACCTTCAGTCCGAGCGACCGAGTCTGGGGCCCCGTAAACGTCCATGAACTGTATAAACCCCACGTGGACCCTCCGGTAGGAGGCGTCTGGATCTGCCAGATTGAGGAAGACCTACCTAATTTCAAAATTGAAACAATAAATAATTAATAATCAACGTTTTTGTTGAAAACGTAAAATCGTAAATTGTTCAATTCATAAAATAAATAAATTGTCCATTCGATCGATCAGCTGAGCGCGTATCGCATTTGTTCGTTGATCTCGGAACCTCGCACGCTAGTGTGCGTGCCACAGCTGGACAGCTGCGTCGAAGCGTGTGTAGTATTTTGTATTCATTGCATTTTTGTAACTTCAAATGCGTAATTTGTTATGAAAAATTAATAATTTTGATAATGTTTGTTCGGAAGAAAGTTTTCTAATTACACTCGGAATACGATTTTGAAAAAAAAAAAACATTTTTTTTTTACTTTGACCTTGAATATCTCTGGAACCAGTGATTTCCCAGGCATGTTCTAGAAGAAAAAAACTATCCCAGTGATGGGTAGAATACGTAGTTTTCGTTTACGTTAAGGGTCTTTTTACACCCGATATACTCATTGTCCTCTGACCTTATCAGAGACCTTATTTGGCAGATCTTGTATGATCATCTTCTGACTTATAAATGACGCGCCTGACAGGCAATGACTTAAATATATTTAAAGAGAGCGGAGAATCCATCATCATATAATCTTTCATTTGAAGTACGTACCAGCTTGTGTCTACTACTACTAATAATACTACATATACTTAAAACTACATATACTTATTTTAAGATACTTAGCCTATATAGTTACTATATGATAAAGTATCTTTCTTTTCTTAAGCTATCCTATTTCTATTTACTACTATTTTTCCTATCTTGCAACAGTATTCTAACAAAATTTTTCTTTTCTTTCCACTTATAAGACTTGGCAGGCTATGCTCCACTAATTTGGCGTTTAGTTCCTGTTCCACCTCATACCGAGCTCGTGCTGTGACTGGGCAATCAAGCAGAATATGGAGGACAGTTTCGTCCTTACCTGGCTCACAGGCGCACGATGCACTCTCTTTACACTTAAAGCGTTTCAGGTATGCAGAGAATCCACCGTGCCCCGTAAGTATTTGGGTTAGTATGCTTGTGAACTCCATTTTACGCACGACTCTATACGCCGCAATCGCATCGGGGAAAAATATTTTTGTACCGGAGGCGGTTTCTCCGGTCTTGTACCTCCCGTTCCATTCATCAAGCGATCCCATACGGATCTGCCGCTTGACGAATGAAACGGGGTATAGATCATAATCCGGCCTTTTCTTCGACCCCAGGGCTGCCTCTTTGGCGAGTTGGTCGGCTCGTTCGTTTCCCTCCAATCCTGCGTGGGCCTTAATCCAGAATAGGGACACCTTTTTGTTTTGGAGCTTGCAGCGGCGCAGGGTGGCCCTGGTTTCCACTGCCAGGGGATGAAGGGAACTTACGTTGACCACCGACTGCAGAGCTGCCCTGGAGTCGCTGAAAATACCATACGTTGCCTCTTTTCGTCTGAGCACTTCAGTGGCCGCTCTTTGTAGAGCCAGTAGCTCAGCCTGGTAGACGGTGCAGTAGGACGGCAGAGCAAGTTTGAGGGCCTTTACTTCGGTGGCACTGTTCCACAAGGATAGCGCCGCTCCGACTTTGCCCTCAATCTTGCTGCCGTCCGTGAAAATACGCATAGCGAAGTCACTGTGGGTGTTATAGTGTTCCTCGTCTACCAGGCAGCCAAAGTCCAGATCAGTCTGCTCGGCAGGATGCGGGGATTCTATTGCTGGAGCCATCCGCTCAATCTCCCTGTCTCCTAGCATGGGCTGAGGCACTCCCCTCTTAGCCTCGTACAGTGCTGCCGCTTCGCGGATGCGGAGGTCTAGTGGGATTATTCCCGCCAACACCAACGCCGAGTTCAGGGAGACCGTCCGGTAGGCTCTGCACAGCTTTTGCGCGAATCCCCTCTGGACCACATTCAGCTTTTTAATGACCCCCAGTTTGTTGGCTGCAGGTGCCCAAGCGCTTGCGGCGTACAGAATCGTGGGTTCGACTGCCGCGGTGTATATCACACGCACAACTTCAGGGTACAGACCCCAGCTAACTCGGGCCGCCCTAGCCAGTTGCTTATACATAGCTATCGCCTTTTTGCAGACGACAGCTATGTGCCTGTCAAACGTGAGCTTTGAGTCCATCGTTAGGCCCAGGATTTTTATTTCTTGGGACATACCGACGTCGATCCCCCCCATGCTCAGACGCGGCGTGTCGTATTTTAGCTTTCGCGTTAGCACCATCGCACAAGTTTTGTGCGGCGCGAATTTCAGCTTGTTTCTGACACCCCACGTCCGAACATGTCCGAGAGCGGCATTGGCCTGTCCCTCGATTTCTACTGCCGTTTCGCCGTCAAAAACCATGACGACGTCGTCAGCGAATGCCTGGCAGTAGACTCCCATTTCCTCCAGCTGCTTCAGGACCGGATCAAGCACCAGATTCCAGAATATCGGCCCCCCGACAGACCCCTGAACGCACCCTTTAGAGGTCAGCCTTTTGCTTTCTTCCCCGGCATATCTAACGGTGACCACCCTGTCACTAAGATAGCTATCGACTACTCGCCTCAAATTCACTGGACACTTTTCCTCAGCCAATCGCACTTTGATCGCGGGCCACCATGTAGCATCGAATGCTCCCTCTATATCTAACGACACAAGCGTTACTATCTTTTTAAGTGCTAGTTTAGCGCGAATGTGCTGCACGAGAGTATAGAGGGAGTCCTCGGTACTTTTTTGAGGCATAAAGCCGTATTGGCGAGTACTAATCCTTGGGAGTAAGTAAAATTTGAGACGAGCAACCAGCATCTTCTCGTACACCTTTCCAAGGACAGGCAAGAGCCCAATCGGTCTGTATGATTTTGGTGCGGTGTACGAGTCCTTGCCCGGCTTTCTCAGCACAACCACCGTTGCTTCCTTCCAAACCATCGGGAAATAGTGGTGCTCCAAGCATTTGTTCAGTAGGGCCAAGAAGAAATCTGGGTCACAACTTACTGCCCGAGAGCAGATGTCGGCAGTGAAACCGTCTGCCCCCGGGGCCTTTTTTGGATTGAACGACTTCATGGATCTATCAAGCTCGCTTTTAGTAAACGGTGGGTCATACCGTTCATCATGACTCCACTCGTTTACCATTTTTGCCAATTGTCTGGTATGGCGATGATCCACGCTGTCGTCTTCCTCACGATCCTCGGGGTAAAACGTCTCGGCCAACAGCTTTACCGAGCCTTTCGCATCCAGCGTTTCAGCTCCCCTCTGCAGCGGCAGGTCCTCCTCTCTTTTGGCAACTCTTCCCATCACTCTATAAAGACCTTCCCACACTCCTTCTGTGTCTTGTTTACTACAAAACTCTTTCCTGCTCTCTTCAATTGCTTTCCTTACAGCTGTTTCATACTTTCTTTTCTCTTCCAGGTACAGTTGGACTACCATTTCTCTCCGGATCGGCGCTGCGTTCCTGACTCTGCGTTTTCTGGTGGCGACTAGCTTCTTCAACTGCGCGAGTTCCTCGGACCACCATGATACGGTAAGTGTTTCTTTTGTTTTCTTTGCTGGTATTGTTTGTGTGCATGTGTCAATTACGGCTTGTGTGTATGTCTTTATTGTGTGTTCTATTTGTTCTGTGTTGTTAACATTCGTGAGCTCCGCAACTGTTAAATTTTGAGACAACATAGTTTGAGACAGTTTTTCATGAAACTGTCTCCAATTAGCCTTCTTCGTATTATATTTTCTTGTGGTGCGCTCAATGTTGTAACCTTTTGATTTATTTAATGTAATGCCAAAAATAATGCTGTTATGGTCGGAACTCGTGAGTCCCTCCACAATACGCCAGCTGTCCACCAGGTGCAGGATGTCCGCCGAACAGGCCGTTATATCCACGTGGCTACTGTACCTTATACCCCCTCTTATAGTATCAAACGTTGGGATATCACCGGTATTAAGAATCTGCAGACCCAATTCACCCACAACCCCACTCATCTGCTCCCCTCTGAGGTCCTCATTG
This sequence comes from Mythimna vitellina, assembly GCA_949316375.1. NCBI lineage: Eukaryota > Metazoa > Arthropoda > Insecta > Lepidoptera > Noctuidae > Mythimna > Mythimna vitellina. Next base: position 45,465 of record OX438692.1, on the reverse strand, counting down.
CAGCTACCCCACCATGGACTCTTTGCGTTTAAATCTCCTCCAATGACCAACCTGCAAGAACCCATCTCTCGCTCTATTCGTTTGAGATGTTCCAGGTAAGGCTCCATAGGCTTATCGGGTTCGAAGTAGAAGGACACCAGCGTGATCGTCCAGGCCCTGGTTCGGACTCCCACCACAACGATGTTGTTTGTGGTGAGTTGCGGGTACTGTAATATATCCAAATCTTTGTCAAGGACAGCAATTGCCGCCTTTACAGTCCCTTCCCCTCCCTCAGAGCTCTGGAAGATCCTAACTCCCCGGTAGCCCTTCATTCTTCTCACCCCACCCACATAGGGCTCCTGGAGCAATGCTAAGGCGATTTCCCGTTTTTCCGCTTCGAGCAGCAACTCGCTGGTGGCTAGCTGGCTCCTTTGCAGATTGGCTTGGATAATTTTATATTCAAGGGTAGCCGTAGGAACAACCTCAGCAATATGCTACTGAAAGGCGCGCCAACGCGTCCCACTTAACGCGAACCGGGCACTCGCTGTCGAAAGCGCTGTGGTCAGTTTTTACTAACTTTGCTGTCAGGCAGTTTCGGCACGTTGGCACGTCAGCCGCCAACCTTGACGGACAATCTGCGCGCAGGTGGGGCCCACCACAATGAACACAGAGGTCTACAGATTCTGTACACAATTTACGGCTATGGCCGTAGCGCAGACAGCGAGTGCACTGAACCAGCGGAGTCTGGTCCAGTACACGCACTCTCTGCAGGTCAATGTGCACTCGACCCGCAACTGTCAGCCTCTGCCACAAAGCTGGGGACACCTGCAGGATGATGTGGCACATGTGGATGTTCCTCGTTTTGCGACGGTACTTTACTGCAGCCCTCACTTCTCCCGCAGGAATGTCCCCTATCAGGTGGCAATTTTGGCATTTTAGGGCCTCAATTACTTCCTCGTCCGAGTGGCAGGAGAGGACGTCTTTAATAATAACAAGAGGATCTTTATTTTTGACCTCTTCCACCACTAGGTTGCCCACCTTCTTAATCCTCTCCGTTACCCTCACCATCTCTTCCCGGGTTCCAAATCCGACAACAACCTTCTGGTCCCTCGCTTTCCGCAGCCGCTCGACCCTGGTGCCCTCCCTCCTGGCATCGACCGCCGTCCTCAGCTTCTCAATAATCTCTTCACCGGTGTCCTTATCACTTATAGATGATACGACCACCGAGTGAAGAGGCCCTTGAGTTGGCTGCCTTGCGCCGGCGGCAATTTCGGCAAAAGTGCGTCCACGGCCCGCGACGTAGTGGGGAGCCTGCTTGAGTTGCTCCGACAGGGCTCGCGTATGCTGCTGGCATTCCTCCAACGCTTGTTTGTGCAGTTGGAGGTTCTCCATGAGTTGTGTCACAAGCCCTGTCGGAACCCCTGAGGTTGGCGTAGGGATCTTCGGGTCGTCTATTTTGGTCACAACTTCTTCCTCAGTAGCGCAACCTCTCTCAGACTCGAGCTCCTTAACCAGCTGGTAGAGTCTCTCTACCGCTTTTGTTATCTCATCTTTTATCTCCTTTTTAAGATTACGAGAGCTCAGCAGTTGAATTTTAGCTTTAGAAAGGCAGGCCTTCGCTTCTGTGGTCCGGTTTATGTATTTTGATGGTTGCGAATTTTGCGGCGAGGTTTCCCTAGTTCTATATGCATCTAACTTTGCTTCCTGTGAAAAAGCCACTTTGGATTTGAGTCTGGGCGGGGTTGTCAAGGGAGCTTTTTTCGGAGGGGTTGGAGTTTTAAGTGACTGTGCTCTCTTCGAACTATCAGCCTCCCACCCCTCAATGCTGCGCCTCACCGATGGGCCTCGTTGATCGTGCCTTGAATTTCCTGCATCTGGACTCTTTTCCCCAGCATTTGACATTTTAGCTACAGGAGTCCTTATGCCAAACATGTCCAAGTTGCCGAGTGAAGGAGACTACAGAAGATTCCGTCAGGTGGAACAATGAGCAAAATCCCTGTAAAGGGGGGATCCGAATCAAGAAATCGGGTAATTATGAATGACTATGTCTATAGTCCTGTCAATGAAATTGAAAAGTCAAAACAATTGTACCAAAAGGTTCTATCAAAAAGGCAAAAAATAAAATAATCCTCAATAGAGGTGTCAAGGTTTAATAAAACCTCAATGGAGGCTGCCGTCCAATAATCAAATATATTTATTTGATTGTCTTGTTACCCCCCCGTCGTATAAACGAATAAAAGAAATGTCCCAAATTCCTCTTATTTTCGATAAGGGATTATTTTTAATAACTTACCAATTTTTACGCCCGCCCACCTAGGGCGGGCGTAAAAATTGGTAAGTTTTACAGTTTTTAACTGTCGGGTGTAAAATTTCCCTATGAAGGGTTCGTTTTTTGCAGTGCACACGCACAGCGGGCACGGAGTCCTATACTATGACGTAAACCCGGTCCGGATCGGACGTCGGGAACGGGAGTTATGGCCGAAAAATGGATGAAAAAGGTGATTTTTTATGAAAATTTCGAAAACAAGTTTTGAAAATGGACCTAATTTGACTTTTTTGTTACAGGTATCCCGTAGAACGAGCGAATGCGCGTCCGTTGGCGTTTCCAGAACAGAGTTAGGTCAAATAGGAAGACTGTTATAAAATTTTTAAGTTTTGAATAAATTGAAAATTGGTTTTTCCTAAGTAAAAAGTTTTCTTTTGGAAAATTGTCAAATATTTTATGATAATCGTATAGGGCTCACTGAGCCGCGTTCAAAAATGTACGACAGTTGTATGTTTGCTGTATGTAAAAGGTCTGAAATAATTGGTTAGGTTAGGTTAGGTTAGGTTAGGTTAGGTTAGGTTAGGTTTTTTTTTTTTTTTTTTTTTTTTTTCTCTCTGTACCTCCGACGGTTGCCTCTCGGAGACCTTACTTATCTAATTCTCATTCGTTCCTGTTCTCACAGTTGTGCTTCTCGCACTTTCATGCTTCATACTATTTCTTTCTTTCTTGCTATCGTCACTCATTCCATGGGTGAGATATTGGCTGATCTAAACTTTTCTTACTAATTTCTTCACTATCCTATCCTTATTTTCTTAATTATTCTTATCTAAACTTTCTTAACTAATTTATCCATAATTTCTTATTTATTTACTTCTTTTCTCTATATTGTCTTTTTATTATATTTCTTTTACACGGGGAAAATAATGGGGAGACATGTTTTATTTTTATTTCTGAATAATTTTTCTTATCTTAACACAATTTTCTTATTCTAGTTTATTTAAATTACTTAAATTTCTATTTTAGTCTTAGGTATAATTACTGCTTACTCTAATACATTTGTTCTTACAACTATTTCCTATGTTTAACAGAGATATATATATAATATATTTGAAAACATAGTTTTATTTGCTTTTGTTTCTATCAATGACCTTTCTGCAAATGTTTTTGCAATAATTTAAAAACTTTGGTCTGTCTTTGTTTGAATTCATTATTACCCCAATAGTTTCTATGCTTAATTTTACGTCTAGCTCTCTTTCCAAGTCGTATCTCTCCATGCCATAGATAGGGCAGTCTAACAAGATGTGTAAGACGGACTCACTGACGTTCGGATCGCAGATGCACGACGAGCTCTCCTTACACTTGAAACGGTTCAAGTACTCGGAGAACCCGCCGTGCCCCGTCATGATTTGCGTTGTAGTCGCGTCTATTTCCATTTTTCGGACTGTCCTGTACGCCGCCACTGCATCCGGGAAAAACGCTTTTGTAACCGACGCAGTCTGACCTTCGGTATATCTCCTGTTCCATTCGTCAAGCGACACATTACGAGTGTACCGCTTGACGAACGAAACAGGACACAGTTCGTAATCCGGCTTCTTTTTGCTGTTTATGGCGGCCTCCTTTGCCAGCTGATCCGCTCTTTCGTTGCCTTCAAACCCCGCGTGGGCCTTAATCCAGAATAAATTTACCAATTTGCCCTGGACGGATATATCTGTTAAATTATCCCTGGCCTCCACCGCCAGAGGATGAAGGCAATCGTGGTTTTTCACTGTTAGGAGAGCCGCCATTGAGTCACTATATACTCCGTAGGTGGATGCAGCGCAGTTTTTTATTTCCCTGGTTGCTCTACATATCGCCAGGAGCTCAGCCTGGTACACCGTGCAGTAATTCGACAGCGCCAGCTTGAGGGTACGCGTTTCGGTCTCACTGTTCCATATTGACAGTGCAGCACCGACGCACCCCCCGATTTTACTTCCATCTGTAAAGATTTTTACTTCTGGGCTGGCGCCGGATTCAATTCGCTCCCGGTCCACCAGGCCTACGATTCCCAGGTCGATACGCTTGGCAGGATGTGGGGATTTTAGGGCAGACGCCATACGTTCCACCTCCCTATCCCCCAGCATTGCCTGATGCACTCCCTTCTTGGCCTCGTATAGTGAGGCGGCCTCTCGGACTCTGAGGTCTAGGGGGAGCATCCCAGACAGCAAGAGTGCTGAGTTCAGGGAGACAGTACGGTAGGCTTTACACATTTTCTGTGCAATGCCTCGTTGCACCACGCTGAGCTGTTTTATTACACCCAGCTTACTTGCAGCTGGGGCCCATACACTGGCGGCGTACAGAATGATAGGTTCTATCGTTGCCGTGTAGATAATTTTGATAACCTCGGGGTTCAACCCCCAGCTCACCTTTGCTGCTCTACACAGCTGTCCATAAACGGCGACCGCTTTCCAACAGACGCTTGAGACGTGTGCGTTGAATGTCAACTTGTCGTCGATGGTGACACCCAAGATTTTTAATTCTTTAGACATCGCTATGCTGATCCCACCCATGCTCAGCCGTGGGGTGTCGTACTTCAGCCTTTTGGTTATCACCATAGCGTTGGTTTTATGTGGCGCAAACCTCAATTTATTTCGGACACCCCACGTCCGAACATGTTCGAGAGCAGCATTGGATTTTTGTTCGATTTCTAATGCTGTGTCACCATCGAAGACCAGGACCACATCATCCGCAAACGCCTGGCAGTAGACCCCTCTCACATCCAGACTTTTAAGGAGTGGATCCAGGATCAGATTCCAAAAAATGGGGCCTCCAATAGAGCCTTGTACACAGCCTTTGTTTGTACCCTTTACATACTCCTCTCCGCCATATCTAACCCTGACCCTTCTGTCCCTCAGATAGCTATCTATGACCCTCCTCAGGTTTACCGGACACTTTTCCTCAGCCAGTCGTATCCTGATAGCAGGCCACCAAGCGCTGTCGAAGGCCCCCTCTATGTCTAGCGATACCAGTACTACTATTTTCTTTTTCTCTATTTTACTGCGGATGTGCTGCATTAGAACATAGAGGGAGTCTTCGGTGCTCCTCTGGGGCATGAATCCATACTGGCGAGTACTCATCCCTGGCAATATATGGAACCTGAGGCGGGCCACTAGCATTTTCTCAAATATCTTACCTAGGACAGGTAACAGGCCTATCGGCCTGTATGCCTTCGGGGTGGTATAATCACTTCTTCCCGGTTTTCTGAGCGCCACCACCGTGGCGTCTTTCCAGGCCTTTGGGAAATGACCGTGTTCCAGGCATTTGTTCAGAAGGGCCAGGAACGCATCCGGCGTACTGCCTATAGCACGGCTGCATACATCGGCTGTCAGGCCATCCCTACCCGGGGCTTTTTTAGGGTTGAAAGATTCAGTGGCTACCTTTAGTTCCACCATGACGAAGGGTGGGTCGTTATTATCGCCGAGCTCCCCTTCATTTATTTTGTCGGCCTCTATTCTAATGCGACGATGGTAATCATCGTCATCAGTCGATAGGTCCTCCGGATAAAAGGTGTCCGTGAGTAATTTCACAGAGCCCTTTGCGTCTAGCTCCTCACCATCCCTTACCATTGGCAAATCCTCTTCCCTTCGCTTTGTCCTACCTATAACTCTGTAAATGCCCTCCCATACTCCTTCTCTATCTTGCTTACAGCAGAACTCTTTCCAACTCTCGGTTTGAGCTCGAGCTGCTTCTATCTCATACTTTTCTTTCTCTTTCAGGTACTCTTCAACGACCTTCGATCTTCGGACAGGAGCAGCACATCTTATCCTTCGCCTCTTGGAAGTGACTTCTTTCTTCATCTTCGTGAGTTTCTCCGACCACCACGGCAAGGTAAGTTTTTCTTTTACCTTTTTGATAGGCATTGCTGAGATGCATGCTTCTTGTAATATTTTTGTGTAACTGTTTACTGCTATATTTATTTGTTCCGCGTTATTAAGATTATCTATTTCTATTTTAGTAAATTTGTGTTCCACTACCAATTGGTTAAGCTTGTCATTAAACTTAGACCAATTAGCTTTTTTCGTGTTGTAAATTCTGGTAGTTCGTTCTATTTTAATTCCTCTAGATCTCTGTAGCCGTATATTAAAAGTTATGCCGTTGTGATCGGAGCTCGTGAGACTTTCATCAACCTTCCAGTCATCGACTAGGTCAAGTATGTTCGTCGAGCAGGCTGTAATGTCGACGTAGCTGCTATAGCGTTGTCCTCCTCTGATTGTGTCGAGGGTCGGAATTTCCCCTGTGTTAAGTATGTTGAGCCCTAGCTCACCGAGAGTTCCGTACACGTCATCACCCCTACAGTCAACAGTCGGGCTTCCCCACCAAGTATTTTTTGCGTTGACATCACCTCCAACGATCAATGGCTTAGAGCCATTTGCCATTTCGATGTTCTTTAATTGTTGTAGATATGACTCTATTGGTTTGTCAGGCTCAAAGTAGATAGAGACGAGCGTGATCTCCCAAGCACTGGTTAGAATTCCCACCACAGTGATGTTGTTTGTGGTGAATTTCGGGTACTGCTTAACACTTAGGTCGTTGTCAAAGACGGCTATTGCCGCTTTAACTGTCCCTTTACCTATGTCAGTGCTTTGAAAGATCCGCACACCTTTTTGGCTCTTGACTACTTTTGCACTGCCAACGTAAGGTTCTTGCAGAAGCGCTACTGCAAATCTGCGTTTCTCGGCCTCTATCAGTAGCTCATTTGTAGCTAGTTTTTTACGCTGGAGGTTTGCCTGCACAATTTTGTACGCGAAATTTGCACACTCGGGGCCCTTAGCAATACGCGACTGCTGACCGTGCCAATTCATCCCATCTGTGACGTACTGGGCATTCGGCACTGAAGGCATTATGCTCTACGTTTGCCATATTCGCTTTTTGGCAATTTCTGCAAGTGGCTAGAGCTCCGGCCATCCAGTCGGCACATTGTGCCTTCAGATGCGGGCCACCACAGTGGCTACACATATCCTCGGTCTCTTGGCAGTACTTTCTTCCATGCCCATAGCCCAGGCAACGCGTGCACTGCATCAGCGGGGTCTGATCTTCTACCCTTATACGTTGAAGATCTATGTGTACGTATCCTTTTTTGGTCACCCTTTGCCAAATACTGGGCGAGGTACTGATAACTATATGTCCAGTATGGGGGTTTCTGGTCTTCCTCTTAAACTTAATTTCTATTCTATCAGCTCCACCGTCGAGGCCGTCGAAAACGTCCCGGTTCTGAGTTTTCAAGGCCTTAAGTACATCTTCATCGGTGTTAACGAGTAGGACATCTTTGAGAATCACCATCGGGTCTTTGTTTTTTACTTCTTCCACAGTGAGGCCAACTCCTTTCCTTACTATTCTGTCCTTTGCTTTGTCTCTCTCCTCTAACGTCTTGAATCCCATAATCACCTTTCTATTCTTAGCCTTTCTTACCCTTTCTACTTTAATCCATCCATCCTTTGCGTCCACTGCCTTTCTTACCCTTTCAAGAACTTCTTCCCCCGTCTCTGTCTCATTACTGGAAGCGACTACGACTGAGTGTAGCGTATTACGTTTTTCTAAAGCTTTTCCGCTCCGAGTCGCAGCCGCCTTTGCGTAGGAGGGTGATTCCACCTTTTAGGTTAGGTTAGGTTAGGTTAGGTTAGGTTAGGTTAGGTTAGGTTAGGTTAGGTTAGGTTAGGTTAGGTTAGGTTAGGTTAGGTTAGGTTAGGTTTTTTTTTTTTTTTTTTTTTTTTTTTTTTTTTTTTTTTTTTTTTTTTTTTTTTTTTTTTTTGTATGCTCTACCTCTGACATTATCAGAGTCTATATCTAGCTAATTTTCATTCATACAAGTTCTCGCTAGCTTTCCTCTCGCACTTTCATTCCTCATACTGTATCTTTCTTTCATCCTTCCTCACTCGGGCTTTTTATGGGTGGGATTCCCATTTTTCTAGGTATATACTTGACTATTTTCTTTGTGTTCCCATGCTTAAGTACTATGTAGCCTTTCTAGGGTTTAAATAATGCACGCAGGATTCTCTTTTTATTGTTTTGTTTACATATCTTATATCTTATGATTAAGGGTATACTATTATATTTTTTACATAATATCTTCTTCTTTCGTTCTTTGTTCTTATTCTTATCATTTTAATTTTCTAAATTCTACGTATTTACTTACAGTTATTTATTTACTACAACACTACTCAATATCTTTCAAGGGTGACAATATGATGACAATATATTGCTTATTATTTTACAAAACATTTTGAGACTTACATGCTAAGATACAATTATTTTAGCTTATTTTACTTATTGTCTTAACTGCTTATAACTTATTTTATACACATCTTAAGTTCTTATTGATTCTACCACTTTACGTTTATTATTAGTTTTTCACTAGTTTATATATGCACAAACTTATATATAATTAAATATACAGCAGTTACATACTCTACTGATCGCTCTTATTCCTTTTTATAACTCTTTTGACTATTTTCAGGCAGTATTCTAAGAACTTCTCCCTATTTTTACTCATCATTATCACCCCTATACCGTCTGCAGTCAGGTCAGTGTCTAATTCCTGTTCTATCTCATGTCGTTCATAAGCGTATACAGGGCAGCAGAGCAGCAGGTGTGGTATCGACTCTGCAGTATTTGGGTCACAGATGCACGATGGATTACCCTTACACTTGAATCTATTCAAGTATTCTGAGAATCCACCGTGCCCCGTCAAAACCTGAGTCAGATTTCCCTCAATATGCAGCTTCCTCACGACCCTGTACGCCGCCATGGCATCGGGGAAAAACATTTTGGTGACCGAGGCAGTGGTACCAGACCTGTATCTATTGTTCCATTCCTCAAGCGTCGCTTGACGAATGCGACGCTTGACGAATGAAACAGGACACAAATCATAATCTGGCCTCTTTTTACTCAATATGGCAGCCTCTTTTGCGAGCTGATCCACTCTCTCGTTGCCCTCAAACCCTGCATGTGCTTTTATCCAGAACAGGTCTACTAACTTGTTCTGGAGAGAAATTGCTTTTAAGTTTTCTCTCGTTTCGACTGCCAGGGGATGAAGGCAACTGTGGTTTTTCACCGTCATGAGAGCTGCCATTGAGTCGCTATACACACCAAATGTAGACGCTGGGCTTTTTCGTATCTCCCTGGTTGCCCCGCATATCGCCAAGAGTTCCGCCTGGTAGACCGTGCAATAGTCCGGTAACGCCAGCTTGAGGGTGCGTGTTTCGGCCTGGTTGTTCCAAAAGGACAACGCAGCACCAACACGCCCCCCAATTTTGCTCCCGTCGGTGAAAATTCTCACCTCTGGTTTGGCACTGGCGTCTACTTGCTCCCGATCCACCAGGCTTTTGAATTCGAGTTCGATATGCGTGGCAGGATGAGGAGACTGCAGCGCGGATACCGGCCGCTCCATCTCCCTATCCCTCAATATTGGGAGTGATACTCCCCTCTTGGCCTCATATAGTGAGGCCATCTCTCGAGCTCGAAGATCTAGGGGAAGTATCCCTGCCAACAGAAGCACTGAATTGAGGGAGACGGTGCGGTATGCTTTGCACATTTTTTGTGCTATTCCGCGCTGCACAACGTCCAACTGCTTTTTAATGCCTAACTTGCTTGCCGCTGGAGCCCATACGCTGGCAGCGTACAAGACAATTGGTTCTATGGTCGCTACATATATGGTTTTAATAACCTCAGGGTTTAGTCCCCAGCTAATCCTGGCTGCCCTGCACAGCTGCTTATGAATCCCTATCGCTTTCTTGCAAACGTTTTTGATGTGCGTGTTAAAGGTTAACTTGTCGTCGACAGTGACACCCAGGATCTTTACTTCCTTGGACATGGCTATCTCAACCCCCCCCATGCTCAGTCGTGGGGTGTCGTATTTCAGTTTTCTTGTTATGACCATCGCGTTAGTCTTTTGTGGTGCAAATTTTAACTTGTTATCGGCACCCCACGTCTGAACATGTTCGAGAGCGATGTTTGCCTTCTGTTCGATATCCAGCGCTGTGTCACCGTCGAAGACAAGCACCACATCATCTGCGAACGCTTGCACGTATACACCTTTTTCTGTAAGGCTTTTTAGGAGGGGATCCACTAGCAGATTCCAGAAATTGGGGCCCCCAACGGAGCCTTGTACACAGCCCTTGCTCGTGCCTTTGAAGATTTCTTCCCCGGCATACCTGACCCTGACCCTTCTGTCCATTAAGTAGCTGTCGATGACCCTCCTCAAGTTGAGAGGACACTTTTCCTCTGCCAGTCGGACTCTTATGGCAGGCCACCATGCGCTGTCGAAGGCTCCCTCTATGTCCAGAGATATCAGTACGACTATCCTCTTCAATTCGAGTTTTCCTTTTATGTGCTTCATAAGGTCATAGAGGGAGTCTTCAGTGCTCCTCTGGGGCATGAATCCATACTGGCGAGTACTAATCCTTGGTACAACGTAGAACTTAAGGCGAGCCATCAACATCTTCTCAAATATTTTGCCCAAAACTGGTAGGAGGCCGATGGGCCTATATGATTTTGGGGTGGTGTAGTCTTTTTTCCCAGGTTTCTTTAGCACCACCACCGTGGCCTCCTTCCAAGACTTCGGAAAGTATCCATATTTTAGGCATTGGTTCAGAAGAGCCAGGAAGGCATCGGGTTCCCCTCCAATGGCTTGGCTGCATATGTCAGCTGTGAGGCCGTCCAATCCCGGTGCTTTTTTAGGATTAAAAGAGTCACAAGCAATTTTTAGTTCTATCCGCGTGAAGGGTGGATCTTGGGAGTTTTCTCCTTCTCCCTCATTTACCTGTTCGGCTTTGTTTCTGATATTGCAGTGATAGGTGCTGTCGTCGCTTTTACTGTCTTCTGGGTAAAAAGTGTCTGCTATGAGTTTTGCAGAATCTTTTGCGTCGAGCACCTTCCCGTTCGCTATCATCTGCAAGTCCACCCCTCTTTGAGTTGTCCTACCGATGACTCTGTAGATCCCCTCCCAAACCCCTTCCCTATCCTGCTTGGTGCAAAACTCTTTCCAGCTCTCGGTCTGAGCTCGAGCTGCTTCTGCCTCATATTCCTTTTTTCTTTTTAAGTATTCTTCGACCACCTTCGGTCTCCGAACTGGGGCAGCGCACCGTATTCTCCTTTTGCTGGTGGCGACGTTCTGTTTCATTTCGGCGAGTTTCTCCGACCACCACGGCATAGAAAGTTTCTCCCTAGCTTTTTTGATGGGCATTGCAGAACGACACGCTTCTTGTATGGCTTTTGTGTAATTTTCTGTTAAAGTATCTATGAGTTCAATGCTGTTAATTTTCTCTATTTCTGTTTTTTGAATTTTATGGTCTATTTTTAATTGGTTTAGTTTCTCATGAAACTTTGTCCAATTAGCTTTTTTACTGTTGAAGATACGTGTCGTTCTTTCTACCTGACTCCCTTTGGCCCTCTTCAGTCTGATATTGAAGAGTATGCCGTTGTGGTCGGAGCTCGTGAGACTTTCGTCAATTCTCCACTGTTCCACCAGCTCAAGGATGTTGTCTGAACATGCCGTAAGGTCAACATGACTACTAAAGCGCTGACCCCCCCTGATGGTGTCGAATGTTGGAATGTCCCCTGTATTGAGGATGTTCAGCCCGAGCTCACCGAGAGTTCCACATACTTCCTCCCCCCTGCGGTCAACCACTAAGCTCCCCCACCAGGTGCTTTTCGCGTTGGCGTCCCCTCCAACGAGAAATGGTCTTGTGCCGTTTGTAATACCTATTTGTTTTAATTGATTTAGGTAGGCGTCTATAGGCTTGTCTGGCTCAAAATAGAAGGAGGCGAGTGTGATCTCCCAAGCACTAGTTTGGATTCCTACCACGACTATGTTTTCTGTGGTAAGTTTTGGGTACTGTATGACTTTAATATTTTTGTCAAAAACGACAATAGCCGCTTTGACAGTACCCTCCCCAACGCCAGTGTCTTGAAAGACCCGCACTCCCCTCTGGGTCTTCATACTTTTTGAATTGCCAATGTAAGGCTCCTGGACAAGCGCTACAGTGATTCCCCGTTTTTCCGCCTCCAGCAATAACTCGTTGGTAGCCAATTTCTTCCTTTGGAGGTTAGCCTGTGCGATTTTGTAGACACTGGATTTGTCTTGTGAGCCCTTAGCAATAGGCGGTGGTTGACCGCGCTATTGCGTCCCATTTGCGGCGGACCGGGCACTCTGTGCTGAACGCATTATGTTCTTTATTGAGCACATTTGTCCTCTCGCAATTTTTGCACACTGCCATCCCTCCTGCCATCCAATCTGGGCATTCAGTTTTGAGGTGGGGTCCGCCGCAGTGGCTACAGAGGTCCTCCTTTTCTGTACAGTGTCTTCGCCCGTGCCCGAAGCCTAGGCAGCGGGTGCATTGTATGAGTGGAGTTTGGTCTTCCACTCGGATTTTTTGTAAGTCCACGTGGACGTACCCTCTTTTAGTCAACCGCTGCCACACCTCCGGGGACGTGCTCAACACTACGTGTACCGAGTGAGGATTTCGTGTCTTCCTTCTGTACCTAATTTCTAGCCTATTTTCCCTTTCGCAGAGGCCGCGAAAAACGTCCCGGTTTTGGTTCCTCAAGGCTTTTATTACGTCTTCGTCCGTATTAATGGCTAGGACGTCCCTGAGTATAACCATAGGGTCTCTATTTTTTACGGCCTCTACGACGAGGTTGATACTATTCCCCTCTAGTCTCTCCCTAACTTTGTCCCTCTCGCTCTCCGTCTCGAACCCCATGACCACTTTTCTATTTCTAGCCTTTCTAACTCTTTCCACTTTGACCCAGCCTTCCTTTGCCTCTACCGCTTTCCTCACCCTCTCCAGTACCTCTTCCCCGGTCTCTGTCTCGTCCTTTGAAGTGACAACGACCGAGTGCAAAGTGTTGCGTTTGTTAAACGCCCCATTGATGCTCTCGGTCGCCGCTACCTTCGCATATGAGGGTGTCTCAATGTGCGCTTTTTGTTCCGCTAATGTCATTTTCAGTTCTTCCATTTGCTTACCATTTTCTTCTAATAATTTGGAATGCATTTTTATCTTTTCTATGAGGAGAACTGTCTCTTCTCTCATAGTTTTCTCTGTACTTGCTACTATATCTTTTTTCTGGGTCAATTGTCCTTCCCTTTCCTGATGCTCAGGGGTCGATTTCAGTGCTTCCATTTCTGCTGCGGCGTCTTTTATTAATTTGTACATTGATTCGACCGCCAGAGTGATTCCGGCCTTTATCTCTGACTTAAGATTGCGTGACTCTCCTAGTTGAGTTTTCGCTCTCTGAAGCCAGATCCGGCCTTCCGTCACTCTGTCGGCCGAGGCAATTGGTTTTTGTGACGTACTTGCAGCCTCCATGGAGCTTCTCCTCTTAGTCTCCTTTCCAGTTTGGGGCAGTGTGACCTTCAGCGCAACTTTTGGAGGGACCACTGGAAACTGCGCTTGCTTTCTCGGTGACACTGTATGCGTGACCGATGCGGCTGACTTTGGGTCTCTGCCCTTACTGTTCTCCCATTCGCCAATGCTCTTTCGAACATTGGCAGTGGGTGTCGTTGTTTTTGGAGATGGTCCTGCCATCTCTCTGTCAACTGGAGACTTTGTCTCTGAGACTACTTGCTTCCGGGGGGTGTGTGCGAGAGGCATTTTACTTTGTCACGAGGTAGATCGTCTTTAATAAAACTATAAATGTCCTAATCGCTAGAGATTACTTTTCCTGTCCCTGTATATGGGGGAAGGTTAAAGTCAAGATAGAGTAAAAATAAGAAGAGGTAAAGATGTCTATAATTCTTTACTATCCCTGTAAAGAGGAGATAGAAGATAGTCGAGTTGAGCTTGTTACTCCTGTAATGAAATAACTTCTAGTTACGAAGGAATAAAAGCAGTCGAGAAGCATACAACGCTCTGTCTTAAGGGTTAAAGATAGTCACAATTTAACTCTACTTTAATCTGTTTACACCGGGAACACCAGTTTCAGGAGGTTTTCAGTGCAGTAAAAGAAGGCTTAATCAAGATAGAGAATCTGAGTTTGGAATTTCAGACTATAAAATTTCTTGACTCTATGTAGAGCTAAACTCTAGATCTGATAAGAAAGCCCCCCCCGAGCCCGTCAAAATGAATCCAAACACGGCAGCTCTAGTCCTAAGGGTTTCGGAGATATGACTGGTCGAAATTCTGGTTGCCGATCCAAGATGGCGACCAGAAAACGGTTAATTAAGGTTTTCTCCGAAACCAATCGTCCGAATACTGCCGTCTTTGGGCTCTCCGTACTCGGCTCAATGAGCTCTAGCCCCTCGAGTAGGTTTCAGCGAGAAATAATCTCTGTGCTGGAATTTCAGAAATCCCACATTAGACGGAAAGAGTATGTTCTGCCGGTGCTCCAGAAGAAAACCCGAACCTTCCACGACCCCCGGTTCAGGAGCTATCCGAGTCTGAAATTTCGTTTGACAGTTCAAGAACTGTCAAAGTCTAATTTCGACCCAGTATAACTCCCCCTCCAGTGGCCGTAGAACACCCGTGTTTGGGCTTGCCCGGCTCAGCTCAACCCGCCCCACCACGTGAGGTGGTTTTCAGGATTCTGAAATTTCTTAGCGCCAAAACGCCTGAAAATAAGCCAGTCTGGTAGAGAACGACTTTTTAGGCACCCCTTCGAAAACCGCGGCTCTCCACGACCACCAGGACCGGAGCTATGTCCAAACGAAAATTTTAAAAATGGCCGCCTAACTGTCAAAGACCGACTTTATGTGGCCACAACTTTGTGACCGTTCGTCGGAGAGAGACGCGGTTTTGGATGGAGCACGTAGCTCAACCCTGTCAGTCTAGCGATAGTCGTTTCAGCGCCAAAAAATTTCAGGCCCTGAAAACGCCTGAAAGTCCAGAAATAATAATCTACGAAACACTCTGGTGCCAAATGTGAAAATCTGGTGCTCCCACGTTGCCTGGTTGAGAAGTTATGGAAGTTCAAAGTCTTTAACCAGAAAACCAAAATGGCCGAAAAAGGACTTTTTTCGCGAAACTTTGCTCCCTTTTGACTTAGGAAAGCGAGGTTTTGGCCATATAAGGTGTCTATAGGTAGTTGAATATTCCTAGAGTAGTAATTTGATCGAGAAATAATTATTTTACTATTATTTGGCTAAAATTGTTCAAAATTCCATATCTCCTGAACCCATGAATATAAAATTTTTCTAAAATATGGTAAAAATACGTCAATTTTGTCTCTACAAGGCCTCAAAGAGAATTTTTAAAATTTTTTTAAATTAAAATGGTTTTTAGTATAAAAACTAGATTTTTCACTTATAATTAAATATCTCAGAGTCCTGCAGTGACAAAATTATAAATTAAATTGAATTCAACTAAGAACTTTAGCGCGCAGCTTGATCAATTTTAAAATTATTATGTTCACACTTTGGTTGTCAAGATATTCCAAGTCAAAGTTTGGATTTTGTAATGCTTATATCTATTTAACTATTTAACTTAAAATTCTTGTAACAGTACCGGATGTCTTCTTTTCTTGCAGGGTAGGCAGCTGCGAAAAAACGAAGCTCCTGTGATGTCTCCTTCTGCTACCTCGTGCACACGTGGTTTGATGTTTTTTCAAGTTTTCTCTTGAATTTTCCACTGGAAAATTCCAGAAGAGATCTCAGCCTGTAGGTCTTCTAGGTCCACACCCAAGAGCAAAATAAAATTTTGGGGTCGCCGCTTTAGTTTTTGTTGCATAAGCGTTTATGTGATTTAGCACTTTAGGAAAAGTAACCTATAAACGGTTTTTCCTTTCTCTCACTTTTTCACCGCAATCCAGGGAATTCACTGATAATTCAACGCGTGACCCGACTCTTTCCGCGTCGATCGACACTATTTTCACTGAAATCGGTCAACTTTTAACCAGTTTTTTGAATTTTTTCGTGCGGAGCGTCGGAAAATTTTATAACCTATTTATCTTAAATAGGTTATAAAATTTTCCGATAAGATAATTCGTCATTATTCAAATGCATTCATGGTTAAAATAAATAATGTTTAATAAAATAGAGGACAATAAATAATTAAGACAATAATAATAAAATAGGGTAAAAATTTTTTGGTTCTATGTAGAGTTCAACGGTAGTCACGATTCATTCTTTTTGTTGACTGCCTTGACTATTTTGATAGTGAACTCTAGAAAGTCTTTTCTTTGCGTGTTGTCTCTTAGAATTACACTAAGGTTTTCTTTAGAGATCTGGACCCCAAGTTTTTCTTCCAGGTTGTATCTGGGGAAGGCGTATATAGGGCAATCCGTTAGGAGGTGGAGGATTGTCTCCTGCTTGTCGGGGTCACAGGCGCACGCCGGATTCTCCTTGCACTTGAAGCGAGTCAGGTACTCGGAGAACCCGCCATGTCCTGTTAGGGCTTGGGTCAGCTCATTGATCATCTCCATCCTTCGCACAGTCCTGTACGCAGCAATCGCAGAAGGGAAGAATATCTTCGTCGTGGCCGCCGTTTCTCCTGCACAATACCTCCGGTTCCACTCGTCCAGCGTTTCCATTCGGATCATGCGTTTGACGTGTGAAACCGGGCATTTGTCGTAGTCGGGTTGCCGCTTCGACTTCAGGGCAGCTTCCTTCGCGAGCGAGTCGGCTCTCTCGTTACCCTCCAGCCCCGCATGAGCTTTAACCCAGAACAAGGAGACGCTCTTGTTCTGGGTACTACTGCGGCGGATGGCATCCCTTGTTTCCACTGCGAGGGCGTGAAGGGCTTCGGGGTTCACGACTGCTTGGAGAGCTGCCATGGAGTCGCTGTAAATAGCGAATGCCGTCTCGGTCCTTCGGAGGACCTCCTTCGCCGCTTTGCAAAGGGCGAGAAGCTCGGCCTGGTAGACGGTACTGTAAGACGGCAAAGCAAGCTTGAGGGCCTTCACCTCCGCCTGGTCGGTCCACACTGACACTGCGGCTCCGACCTTGCCCTCAATTTTGCTGCCGTCTGTGAAGATACGCACCGCGAAATTGCGGTGCTCGTTGTATTGATCCTCGTCTACCAGGCGTCGCAGTGCAATGGCCCTCTGCTCAGCCGGATGTGGCATCTCTAGGGCCGAGACCACACGCTCGATCTCCCGGTCGCCCAAAGCCGGATGAGGTACCCCTCTCTTGGCCTCGTATAGGGAGGCTGCTTCTCGGATTCGTAGATCAAGAGGGAGTATCCCAGCCAGCACCAGTGCTGAGTGGAGAGAGACCGTGCGGTAGGCCCGGCACAGTTTCTGCGCGAAGCTCCTCTGGACGGCATTCAGCTTCTTCTGCACCCCGACTTTGTTGGCGGCAGGCGACCACGCGCTCGCCGCGTACAAGACTATGGGCTCCACTGCAGCCGTATAGATGCAGCGGATAACCTCTGGATGGAGACCCCAACTGACCCTAGCAGCCCGCGACAGCTGCTTGTAGATGCCGACGGCTCGAGAACAGACGTTTGCGACGTGGGTGTTGAAAGTCAACTTGTGGTCGATGGTGAGACCAAGCAACTTGATTTCGTCCGACATGCCTATGTCCACCCCTCCCATCTTGAGACGTGGGGTGTCATGCTTCAGTTTGCGCGTAACCAGCATTGCTTTTGTCTTATGTGGCGCAAACCGAAGCTTATTTGTGACACCCCACGCTCGCACGAACTCGAGGGCGGGATTGGCATTCCTCTGGACTTCAAGTGCCGTCTCCCCATCGAACACAAGGACAATATCGTCAGCAAACGCCTGGCAATAGACCCCCATTGCCTCTAGAGCCTTTATAAGAGGATCCAGCACCAGGTTCCAAAAAATGGGACCACCGATCGACCCCTGGACGCATCCTTTCTCGGTCCTGGATTCGTACTCCACTCCCGCGTACCTGACCTTCACCACCCTCTCGGACAAGTAGCTATCTATGACCCGCCTCAAGTTTACAGGACACTTTTCCTCAGCCAGACGGACTCGTATGGACGGCCACCATGCGCTATCGAAGGCCCCCTCAATATCCAAGGACACAATCGTGACGAGCCTCTTTGTGTTGAGTCCGTCACGAATGTGCCCCATTAGCGTATAGAGGGAGTCCTCGGTGCTTCGCTGAGGCATGAAGCCGTACTGGCGAGTACTCATCCTGGGTAGCAAATAAAACTTGAGTCGGGCCACGAGCATCTTCTCGAAAACTTTGCCGAGAATAGGCAAAAGCCCAATTGGCCTGTATGATTTTGGGGTGGTGTAGTCCACTTTAGCGGGTTTGCGGAGCACGACGACAGTTGCCTCTTTCCAGGACCGCGGAAAGTATCCATGCGCCAGGCACTTGTTTACCAAGCGCAGAACTAAGTCTGGGTCTTGACGGATCGTGTGGCCCCACATGTCCGCCGTCAGACCGTCGGAACCGGGGGCTTTTTTGGGGTTGAACGAGGAGACTGCTCGCTCCAGCTCATCGAGTGTGAAGGGAGGGTCCAAAGGTTCAACTTGGTTCCCCCCGTTCACCTCTTCCGCTCGTTGCCGCACCTTTTTGTGCTCCTCGTTATCCCCCTCCGAACGGTCCTCCGGGTAGAACGTCTGTGCCAGATACCTTGCCGAGGCTTCTGGGTCAAGGGTCCTGCCGTCTCTAACCATCGGCAGATCCTCCTCCCTCTTTTCCGTTCTACGGATCACCCGGTATACGCCCTCCCACAGGCCTTCCCTATCCTGTTTCTCGCAGAACCCCTTCCAGCTCTCAACTTGTGCTTGGACTACTGCACGCTCGTACTCTTCTTTCTGTTTCAGGTACTCCTCAACAACCTTTTGTCTCCGGACTGGTGCTGCATAGCGAATCCTCCGCTTCTTGGTGACCACTTGCCTCTTCAGACTGGCGAGTTCATTAGACCACCACGGCACGGTTAAACTCTCTACACTCTTCTTTTTGGGTATCACGCATGTACAGGCATCTTGTACTGCCGTTGTAAGTCCCTCGACTACCAGGTCTATTTTGTCCCTGCTGTCGATTTGATCGAACAGACTTACGGTGATGCCGTTCACTTGCATAATTTGACGCAGTTTCTTACGAAACTGCGCCCAATTTGCCTTTTTGGTATTGTAGATCCTGGTAGTCCGGTTGACCGTGATACCCAAAGATTTCTCGAGGTGTATGCTAAACTCAATGCCGTTGTGGTCCGACCCTGTCAGGTCATCGACGACTCGCCAGCCGTCGGTCACCGTCAGCATATCTGCCGTGCAGGCTGTGACATCAACGCAGCTCGTGTAACGTCTGTCACCACGAACTACGTCGAAGGTTGGAGTTTCCCCTCTGTTAAGTACCTGCAGTCCAAGCTGGTCGAGAGCTCCCAGCATCTCGTCGCCTCTGCTGTTCGTCTCACTGCTACCCCACCAGATGCTCCAGGCATTGGCGTCTCCTCCCATAATGAGCCTATGCGGGCCGACCTCGCGTTCCACCTTCCTAAGGGTGTCCAGGTATGGCCCTAAGGGCTGGTCCGGCTCGAAGTAGAACGAGACCAGAGTTAGTCTCCAGGCACCAGTTTGGATTCCCACCACGACGATGTTGTCCGTGGTGAGTTCTGGGTACTGTCTAACGGTAATTTTTGGGTCAAAAACGGCTATTGCCGCTTTGACAGTCCCTTCTCCTTGACCGGTGTTCTGGAAAATTCGGACACCTCTGGTCCCGCTCATCCTCTTTGCACTGCCCACGTAGGGCTCCTGGATCAACGCTGCGGTGGCTTTGCGCTTCTCGGCCTCAAGCATAAGCTCATGGGTTGCCAATTTTTTCCTTTGGAGATTAGCTTGGATCATCTTGTGCGGCATTGAGTTCACTGGGACCACCTTAGCAATAGGCGACGGACGCTCGTGCCAGCCGATCCCACCTGACTCGAACAGGACACTCGGGGTTGAAAGCGTTATGATCGATCTTCTCCATCTTCGCCAAGACACAGTTATGGCACTTCGGTGTTTCAGTCCTTAGCCACCGGTCACATTGTGCTCGGAGGTGGGGGCCCCCACAGTGGCTGCATAAGTCGGCGGGTTCTTTACAGAGCCGCCGACTATGCCCGTATCCCAAGCACCTGGTGCACTGAACCAGTGGCGACTGGTCATCAACGAAGACGGTCTGGAGATCGATGCGCGCTCTTCCCTTTTCGAGCATCCTGTTCCAGATAACAGGGGACGTGCTGACTACGACATTGCTGGTTTGGGGGTTCCGCGCGCTCCTCTTAAATTTGATCGTCATTCGATCCTCCTCATTGTCGAGACCGCGAAAGACATCCCGGTTTTGATTCCGCAGCGCCTTCAGCAATTCCTCGTCGGAGTGTATGCGGAGAACGCCTCGGAATATCAACAATGGGTCTTTGTTTTTCACGTCCTCGACAACCAGGTGGTCTCCTGACATCCGAATCCTCTCCTTCACTTTGTTTCGGTCCTCTACCGACCTACAGCCCATGACAATTTTGCGATCCTTCGCCTTTCGTATCGTCTCTATTTCTACTCCTCCATCCTTGGCCTTCACTGCCTCTCTTATTTTCTGTAAAACCTCCTCTCCAGTATCCCCTCCGTCTGTAGACGTCACCACTATCGAGTGCAACGCGGTCCTTCCTGGGGTCTGCCTTTTCGGTGGACCCGCCGCTACACTCGCGTAGGTGGCCGTCTTTTGAAACAGTTCCCCCTGTCTCTCCATCGCTTGCCGCAGTTTCTCCATCTTCTCGCTGCTCTCCTTCACCAGCGCGCTATGCTCCACTAGTGAAGCGAGCAGCGAGTTTACCTCCGGCAGGCTTTTGGGTGCTTCTGGCGGGGGTGATGCCTTAAAGGCCTCCTCCCTTGACAGCTCAGCCCCCTTTACTTTTACAGCAGCCGCCGCTTCCTCCTTCACCAGCTGGTACAGTCGTTCCACCGATTGGGTGATCCCGGCTTTCAGGTCTGCCCTCAAATTGCGCGAATCACCAAGGTGCGACTTCGCGCGCAGAAGGCAGTTGCGAGCCTCGGTCACTCGATCGGTGGGTTTGTTCTGCTGCAGCTGGCTTGTCCCTGGTGATGCTCCCAGCGTCTCAGTAGAAGTTCGACGCGCCACAGCCTTGCTGTCCGCCTGAGACGTGGCGCGCTTTGTGGACTTCTGGGAGGCCGTCGCGGTCGGGGCTGCTTTCTTGGGTGAGTGCGAAGCGGCTGAAGAAAGGGGCTGAGATTCCGCCATCTTTCCATTTTCCCACTCACCAATGCTTCGCCTCACACTAGAGGCCTGAGTTGAAGCACTGGGAGGGGAGAATTCCCGCTCGAAGGTGATGGAGAGTGCCGGGTTTGATGGAGAGACTTGGGGACCCACGGCTGTCTTTTTTGCAGGGGTCCTGGAGAGGAACATGGTGGAAGAGTGAGAACAAAATAAAAAAAAAATAATAATTTAAGAACGATAAAATAATGGTAATCGTGATTAAAATTTAAATTTTTGAGCTTAACCTAATGTACTGATCCCTGTAAAGGGGGGATCAGTAAGTCCTTAATATTAAAATGTCAAATATAATTCCTCTAAAGAGGTGTCAATAAATTAAAACTAAAATAAACTAAAATTAAAATAAAGTCCTCAATAGAGGCTGCTGTCAAGAGTTCAAGTGTATATAACAGGTGGTCTCGTTACCCCTGTCGTATAAACGCATAAAAGAAATCTCCCAAATTCCTGTTGTTTTCAATAAGGGTGGTTTGAAATTGATTTTTTATGAAAATTTCGAAAACAAATTTTGAAAATGGACCTAATTTGACTTTTCCGTTACAGGTATCCCGTAGAACGAGCGAATGCGCGTCCGTTGGCGTTTCCAGAACAGAGTTAGGTCAAATAGGAAGACTGTTATAAAAATTTTAAGTTTTGAATAAATTGAAAATTGGTTTTTCCTAAGTAAAAAGTTTTCTTTTGGAAAATTGTCAAATATTTTGTGGTAATCGTATAGGGCTCACTGAGCCGCGTTCAAAAATGTACGACAGTTGTATGTTTGCTGTATGTAAAAGGTCTGAAATAATTAAAGTTCTCAAAAACAACGCTCTGGTAAGTAGATTTTTGGTTATACCTATATAGATCTATAGAACTATGAATTTAACGTTTTCGAGCTTCCCCGCGGAACCCTGCGAGACTCGCTGCTGGTTTTCTACTGGGAGACAAACCTAAGCGTCCCGTACAGTAAATGATAAAAAATTTCGGGAATATTAGGGATAGCTCGTTAATATAGGGGTTGTTCTGAAGAGAATGTATGGAAATTTGCAAGTTTGAACGTTTTTTACTGTCGGGTGTAAAATTTCCCTATGAAGGGTTCGTTTTTTGCGGTGCACACGCACAGCGGGCACGGAGTCCTATACTATGACGTAAACCCGGTCCGGATCGGACGTCGGGAACGGGAGTTTTGGCCGAAAAATGGATGAAAAATGTGATTTTTTATGAAAATTTCGAAAACAAATTTTGAAAATGTACCTAATTTGACTTTTCTGTTACAGGTATCCCGTAGAACGAGCGAATGCGCGTCCGTTGGCGTTTCCAGAACAGAGTTAGGTCAAATAGGAAGACTGTTATAAAAATTTTAAGTTTTGAATAAATTGAAAATTGGTTTTTCCTAAGTAAAAAGTTTTCTTTTGGAAAATTGTCAAATATTTTGTGGTAATCGTATAGGGCTCACTGAGCCGCGTTCAAAAATGTACGACAGTTGTATGTTTGCTGTATGTAAAAGGTCTGAAATAATTAAAGTTCTCAAAAACAACGCTCTGGTAAGTAGATTTTTGGTTATACCTATATAGATCTATAGAACTATGAATTTAACGTTTTCGAGCTTCCCCGCGGAACCCTGCGAGACTCGCTGCTGGTTTTCTACTGGGAGACAAACCTAAGCGTCCCGTACAGTAGATGATAAAAAATTTCGGGAATATTAGGGATAGCTCGTTAATATAGGGGTTGTTCTGAAGAGAATGTATGGAAATTTGCAAGTTTGAACGTTTTTTACTGTCGGGTGTAAAATTTCCCTATGAAGGGTTCGTTTTTTGCGGTGCACACGCACAGCGGGCACGGAGTCCTATACTATGACGTAAACCCGGTCCGGATCGGACGTCGGGAACGGGAGTTATGGCCGAAAAATGGATGAAAAATTGATTTTTTATGAAAATTTCGAAAACAAATTTTGAAAATGGACCTAATTTGACTTTTCTGTTACAGGTATCCCGTAGAACGAGCGAATGCGCGTCCGTTGGCGTTTCCAGAACAGAGTTAGGTCAAATAGGAAGACTGTTATAAAATTTTTAAGTTTTGAATAAATTGAAAATTGGTTTAGCATAAATTGAAAATTGTGCAGCTAGGTGGTCCTCTGGGTACAGGGTCTCTGCTATGTACCGGGCAGACCCTTCCGCGTCCAGCACTTTACCATCTCTCACTAGCGGCGGGTCTTCCACCCTATTTGCTGTCCTTCCTATAACCCGATAAATCCCCTCCCACACCCCCTCCCTATCCTGTTTGCAGCAAAAGTCCTTCCAGCTCTCTGTTTGGGCTCTGGCTGCCTCTGACTCATACTCTTTTTTCTGTTGCAGGTACCTTTCGACAACCATGTATCTACGGACTGGAGCAGCACACCTGATTCTCCTCTTTTGGGTAGCTACCGCTTTTTTCAGATTTTCAAGCCTCTCCGACCACCACGGCAAGGTGAGTTTTTCTACTTGTTTTTTAATTGGCATGGATGCTTTGCATGCTTTTGTAACTATATCTGTGTAATTATTTACTATTTTATCTAATTGCTCTATATTTATTGATTTTTCTATTTTTTCCTTTGTGATTTTGTGTTCTTGGCTCAGCTGGGTGAGTTTCGCATGAAACTCAGGCCAGTTGGCCTTTTTTGTATTGGTTAGGTTAGGTTAGGTTAGGTTAGGTTAGGTTAGGTTAGGTTAGGTTAGGTTAGGTTAGGTTAGGTTAGGTTAGGTTAGGTTAGGTTTTTTTTTTTTTTTTTTTTTTTTTTTTTTTTTTTTTTTTGTTAGAGCAGGGTGGAAAATCCTCATGGACGCCGCGACTGTCCCACGAATAGGACAGTCGCGGCAGTGCCGGACTCTTACCGGCTAAAAACCACTCCTGCTCACAACTCAGCGTAATCCCCGGATATTCTTCCAGGATTGAAGTACGGGAAGGGGAAGTTGCTTTTCAATTTCACTTTTCCTACGTTTGTTTTTATATCAGTCTAAAATGTCTGATATTTTATGTTTTCAATATTTCTGTTTATTCTATTTACTTATATCTATTTACTTATTGCTATTTACGTAACTATTTTACTTTTCATAGATGGGTTTGGGTAATGTTTTTTTTCTTTTTCTATTTAACTTCCAGATTTTTTTTTTTTTTTTTTTTTTTTTTTTTTTTTTTTTTTTTTTTTTTTTTTTTTTTTTTTTTTTTTCGACATATGTTACTGCACTTAATCTAGTTACACATAGTTTATCTAATTCTACAGTTTTGCTAATTTTTATATAATTAATTTATATAATTTAACAAATGCTTATTTATCTATTTTTATTCCTATTGTTTACAATTTCACATATTTGGATGCAGTAGTTTATAAACTCGTTAGTACTTAACTTGTGGGTAAGTAAATCACTTAGCTTATTGACAGTAATTTTTGTACCTAGTTGCTGTTCGAGGTCGAACCTTCGTGATGCGTGGGCGGGACAATCTACAAGAAGATGCACGACATCTTCGCTAGTGTTGGGCTCACAAATGCATGATGGACTCTCCTTTAACTTGAAACGGTTCAGGTACTGGGAGAATCCACCATGCCCCGTTAGTATTTGGGAGAGTTTACCTTCAGGCTTGGCCTTGCGAACAAAGCGATAAGCTCCAATTGCATCGGGAAGGAAAACCTTTGTGACCGATGCTGTGTCCCCAGCCTTATAACGATTGTTCCATGCTACCAAAGATGTTTGTCGTATAAGTCTTTTCACGTACGAGATGGGACACAGGTCGTAGTCCGGTTTCCTTTTCGATGCAACAGCAGCCTGTTTGGCCAGATCGTCGGCGCGCTCGTTCCCAGGCAGGCCTGCGTGGGCCTTAACCCAGAACAAGGATACATCTTTGCCCTGGGACACGGCCCTCCGCAGGTTCTCCCTCGTCTCCACGGCCAGCGGGTGGAGAGACCAATGGTTAGCGACCGTCTCCAGTGCGGCTCTCGAATCGCTGTATAGACCAAAAGTCATCTCCCTTCTCTTAAGGATAACGCTCGTGGCTTTACATATGGCTAGGAGCTCCGCCTGGTAGACGGTGCAGTACGCGGACAGACTAAGCTTGAGGTTCTGAATTTCGGCCTCACTATTCCATAAGGATAGCGCGGCCCCAACCTTTCCCTCAATCTTGCTGCCGTCAGTGAAGATTCGCACCTGCTGCACATTGTACCTGTCCACAAGGCTTTGGTCCACCAGTTGAGTAATTTCCATCGCCATATGTTCTGCCGGATGAGGAGCTTCTGCAAACCTTACCGGACGCTCTGTCTCTCTATCTCGCAGGTCAGGCAGGGGTGACCCTCTTTTTGCCTCATACAATGCGGCTGCTTCTTGTATTCTGAGGTCAAGAGGCAGTATCCCCGCTAACACCAGTGCTGAGTGTAGAGAAACTGTACGGTACGATTTGCAGAGCTTCTGAGCGAAACCCCTCTGGACAGTGTCAAGCAACTTGCGCACCCCGATCCTCCTGGCTGCAGGCGCCCATACCGCGGATGCGTACATTAATATCGGCTCTATTGTAGCCGTGTAAATGATTCTAATGATGTCTGTGTGCAAACCCCAGTCCACCTTTGCAGCTTTAGAGAGCTGCTTGTATATGTCTAAGGCTTTCCGGCTTTGTAGTGAGACGTGTTTATTAAAAGTCAGTCGATCGTCAATGGTCAGTCCTAAGATCTTGACATCCCGCGACATGCCAACGCTGACTCCTCCCATGTTCAGCAGTGGGGTGTCGTACTTGAGTTTCTTGGTCAGGACCATTGCGCAAGTTTTGTGCGGCGCAAACTTGAACTTGTTTCTGATTCCCCACTGCCGAACGTAGGCGAGCGCCGCGTTTGCCCGTCTCGAGACGTCAAGTCCAGTGTCTCCGTCAAAAATCATGACTACGTCGTCAGCAAAAGCCTGCACATACACACCCATCCGTTCCAGTTCCCGCAACAGAGGGTCCAACAGAAGGTTCCACAGGATGGGACCACCGATTGACCCCTGCACGCAACCTTTGTTGGTGCTCCTAGTGCATTCTTCCCCAGCGAATCTTACACTGACTTTTCTGCAGGTGAGATAGCTATCCAGTAGCCTCCTGATATTTACCGGACACTTTTCCTCAGCCAGTCGAATTCTGATAGCCGGCCACCATGCGCTGTCGAAGGCCCCCTCTATATCCAATGACACTAGGGTTACCAGCTTTTTACGCTCAATCAAACCCTGGATTCGGTGTATTAGTGTATAGAGGGCGTCTTCGGTGCTCTTCTGGGGCATGAATCCAAACTGGCGAGTACTAATCCTCGGTATGATGTGCCATTTGATCCTTGCCACTGTCATCTTCTCCAGGACCTTCCCCAGAACCGGCAACAGACCGATGGGCCTGTAAGCTTTGGGGTTCGTATAATCGTCTTTGCCCGGCTTTCTCAGGACTACCACGGTTGCCTGCTTCCAGATGTCCGGAAAGTGACCTATCTCTAAGCACTTGTTGAAAAGGGCAAGCGATACGTCCAGGTCCTGGTAGATAGCTCTGCTACAGATATCTGCTGTGAAGCCATCCGCTCCCGGGGCCTTCTTTGGATTGAAACTTCCCACCGCGGTCTTTAGCTCCAGCAGTGTAAACGGTGGGTCATGATTCTCATCATGCTTCCACTCATTTACCCGCTCTGCCGCTTCTCTGGTGCGGCGATGATCATCGTCATCAGTTTCCTCCAGGTCTTGTGGGTAGAATGTCTCCGCTAGTAAGTTCGCTGACTCTTTTGGGTTTAGATATGCACCTTCTTTGGTTAAGGTCAAGTCTTCTTGTCTCCTGGTGGTCCTACGGATTATACGGTATATACCGTCCCACACTCCCTCTTTGTCCTGTCTTCTACAGAACTCCTTCCAACTGTCGGTTTGGGCTTTCTTGGCTTGGCACTCATATTCCTCTTTCTTTTTCAGGTACTCAGCTACCACTATTTCTTTGCGGTACGGTGCCGCGTTCTTGATCTTGCGCCTGAAGGTAGTGGCAACTTTCTTCAGCCTTGCGAGCTCTTCATTCCACCATGGGACCTTGAGTACCTCCGTACTCTTTTTTATGGGCATGCTGGCTTGACATGCGGCTGTGATAATGTTAGTAAAATTTGTTACGACTTTCTCTAATTCTTGTTTTGACTCGATATTGCCTATTGAATTTACATTTATATTACTGTCCGAATAATTGTCCGAGACCATGTTGTTAAAAATGTCCCAATTTGCCTTCCTTGTATTATATAGCCTCGTCGTTCTTTGAACTCTTAGGCCTCTACTCCTGCGGAGACTTATATCGAGTAGGATGGCGTTGTGGTCCGAGCTCGTCATCTCCTGGTCTACCCTCCAGTTGTCTACTAGATCTAGTAGATCTTCCGTGCAGGCTGTTATATCTACAAAGCTGGTGTACGTCTTATTACCTCTCACGGTGTCAAAAGTAGGCGTATCACCTCTATTGAGTACCTGCAATCCAGACTCTTCCAGGGTACCGGACATCTCAACTCCTCTGTGGTCTTCTATGGTGCTTCCCCACCAGGTACTCTTGGCATTGCAATCGCCTCCTATCAGCAGTCCTCTTGAGCCCAGCTCCTCTCTGATCTTTCTGATCTGATCCAGGTATGGCCCTATAGGTTGGTTTGGCTCGAAATAGAAAGAAACCGCCGCGATTTCCCAAGCACAGGTTCGGATCCTCAGAACAACGATATTGTTGGTCGTGAGTTTCGGGCACTGGGTAACGTCAAGATCGTCATCAAAGACAACGATAGCCGCTTTCACCATCCCATCTCCTACTGCTGAGCATTGGAAGACTCTCGCCCCACGGTAGTCTTTCATCCTCCCCATTCCACCCACATAAGGTTCCTGGACCAAAGCGAATGCGAGTTTCCGCTTGCTGGCCTCAATCATGAGTTCCGTGGTTGCCAGCTCTTTCCTCTGAAGGTTCGCCTGGGCTACTGCATATCTTCTGGTGGGGTTGCCTGCCCCGGAGCGACTAGTGACCACCTTAGCAATACGCTACTTTAGCTCTTGCCAGTGCCTCCCACCTCCTACGCACTGGGCAGTCAGAGCTAAAGGCGTTATGCTCAATGTTTTCTGTTTTGGTGGCTATGCAGTTGCAGCAAGTCGGTGGCGCTGCCGCCAGATATTCCGCGCATTCCGCTCTAACGTGCGGTCCACCGCAATGGCTGCATTTTGGGAGAGTGTCTTTGCAAAACCGCCTTCCGTGTCCGTAGGACAGACACATAGAGCACTGCACTAACGGGGACTGATCTGCGACCCGTACTCTTTGCATGTCAATATGCACAGCTCCTCTGTCCATTAGGCGGTTGTAGAGTTGCGGGGACACTCTCAGTGCTATGTGGCTCGTGAGCGGGTTCCTGGCCCGTCTTCGGAATTTCACGTCCACGCGGTCATCCTTCTTGTCAAGGCCACGAAACACCTCCCCGTTCTGGTTCCTCAGTGCCATCAAAACGTCCTCGTTGCTATTGAACGATAGGACGTCTTTGAAGACCAGCATGGGATCCTGGTTTTTCATCTCCTCAACAACAAGGTGACCATCTGCACTCTTCAGTCGCTCCTTTATTTTATTCCTGTCTTCTTCCGTACTACATCCTATGATCACCCTTCTGTCTTTGACCTTCCTGACTCTTTCTACCGTCACCCATCCGTCTTTTGCGTTCACGGCTTTTCTTACTTCACTCATCACCTGATCGCCACTGTGGCTCTCGTCTTTCGACGTAATAACGATGGAGTGTAAAGCGCTCCTCTCGGTCGCGTGCCTTCTGGGCTGCACTGCTGCCATATTTGCGTAAGTTGGTGAAGCTGCCTGTGACGCAATGGTTTCTCTAAGGGAGATCATTTCCCTTTGAGTTTGATCTATTTTTTCTCCTTGTTCTTTTAACATTCTTTTTAATTCTTCCCCATCCTCCTTTCCGATTGTTATCACTTGTTCTCCCGTTTCCCTAACTTGGCTCCCTTTATCCTCAAAGTCGGTGCAACTGCTTTTTAATTTATTTGCCTCAGGTCCTGTTTCGGTTGCACAGTCCTTTATTAACTGA
This sequence comes from Mythimna vitellina, assembly GCA_949316375.1. Classification (NCBI taxonomy): domain Eukaryota; kingdom Metazoa; phylum Arthropoda; class Insecta; order Lepidoptera; family Noctuidae; genus Mythimna; species Mythimna vitellina. The sequence goes on along the minus strand of OX438692.1, from coordinate 16,035 downwards.
TACAAAGCCTCCACCGCCAGAGTGATACCAGCCTTAATGTCTGACCTCAGGTTGCGAGACTCGCCTAAATGAGTCTTCGCTCTCTGAAGCCAGAGTCTGCCTTGTTTCACTCTGTCGGTGGGAGCCACCAGCCTTGGCGACCCACTTGAAGCCTCCACGGAGCCTCGTCGTTTGTCACACTTTTCAGAGGGCAACATGGTCTTCTGATTAGGTCTTTGGGGTGCCGTCGGAATCTGTGTCAGCTTTTTCGGCGAGACCATAAAAGTGGTAGAGGTGCTTGGTTTTGATCCATCACCCTTGCCGTTCTCCCACTCTCCAATACTCTTACGAACGCTGGGAGTCTGTGTCGGCTTCTTGGGTGAGGGTTCTGCCTTCTCCGACTCAATCAGAGGGTTAGCAGTACAAGTCTCTGTCACCTCGGTCGTCATTTTGCGGGGTGTGTGTGCAAGAGGCATGTTCAAGGAAAGCTCAGTCAGTCGGTAACGTCAATCAGTAAAATTAAATGAAGTCGTAAAACACCGGTTGGTGCTTGAGTATCCCTGTATAGGGGGGATAGTCTGAGTACGTCAGTAAGTGTTTTTATATCCCTGTAAAGGGGGGATAGCGTCTTCAGTCACAAACACGGGAGTGCACACAAATATATTCCTAATTTTGGAGTCAATAAACCCCAAGTCCTATGTAGTTTTGTATAATATATATATATATGTAGTTGTCTCTAATTTATTTTTCTTTTCAGGTCCAGGAGTTAGCGATTATAGCAGTCTGCTCAGTTAACAGTCAACCGTGGTCTAGGTAAGTAACCTTATAATTTTACTTTGCTCTATGTAGAGCTAGGCTGTCATAAGCTAGTTAAGTGGCACCAGACGGGGACACCCGGTCCAAATCAGTCAAGTTGGTTCTCTGTAGAGTCACTGCCTCCTGTACCCTCTATATCAATAGCTGTTTTTGAGCTGATAATTTCAGACAAAACCCCGTCCCGCCAGGACAAGTAGGAGCGAAGATATACCGTTTTGAAACTTTTCAAGATGGCGGCCAATATGGCCGACCAAATTTTGAGAATCCTCAGCTCCGCTATCCTTCGCCCTAGAGAGATGCGGCTTCGGCTAGAGTAATGCTCGCCACCAGCTCTATCAGTACATCTGGGTGACTCTACAAAAATAGAGTCACTCTCCGATCTTAAAAATATCTACTCTATCGGATAGAACCGGTCCGTCCGAAACCAATAATGGTAACGCGGTCCCTCTCCGTCAATTCTAACGGAAAGTACGGCCGTTTTACTAGGAACAAGATGGCGGACCAAGATGGCGGCCGTAACTTTGATCTTTTATATCTCCGGACCCACTGGTCGTAGAAGAGAGTGCGAGAGCTCGCTGCACTCGGTTTGCCAAGCTCTTTACTATGGTGTCTTCAGATATTTTGTGTAGAGTTCAAAATTTAATTTTGAAACTCTACCCAAATCAAGTCCCTCCCAAAGAGCTCGGGTCTAGTTGTACAACTTACTGACGCTCTCCCCTCCGTCAGTTTCTCACCCCAGAACTCTATCTTTTTTTCTGCTCTATATAGAGAAGACAATTGTAAACAAAAGTTGTAGAGCTCGGTAGTCTACACTATTTGAAAAAAACCCCAACAAAATTGGCCTAGTGGTTACCGAAATAGTGAATTTTGAAATTTATTCTAAATTTTTGTTTACGTAATTTGAAACCGAAAATGACCCCCCCGAATTTTAAAGCAAATTTTTTTTTGAGATTCAGAACTTTGAGAGATTTTGTATAAAAAATATCGTCTGTGGTGAGAAGAATCCTAAAGCACCCCTATTTCCTGAGAAACCACCCCTTGAAATTTAACAATTTTGGGTTTCCCTCTGTCGTAAAATAAGTGAATATTTCTTTATTTATATGACCTAAAAATCTAAAAAATGGTTGTACCGAATTCCTTACTAATTTTCTATACCCTAGCCTTTTTATCTTTTAGAAAATATTAATATTTAAATATATAAATCTACTTTGAAATATTTTTTTTATCAAATTTTAAAAGTTTTTAACAATTTTCCTATTAAATCCTTAAATAATATACTTTTCTCCAATAAAGTTTTTGTAAAATAAAGCTTCCGCTACTGTTGCTTTAACTACAATATTTCCGGGCACCAGGCTGTTTTTATTCTATTTTTTTTGATGCAATAATTCTTGGGGTAGTTTTTACCTACTTTAACGCGAAATTAAATAACTAACGTTCTACGAAAGTTGCAAGGTATCGGTTTTTTGTATATCGTAAAGAGATAACTAGGCTACTTCACAGAAATATTTGTTTCCTCGCGACAACATAGGTACAAAAAGTAGGGCTGTCACAAAAAATAAAATTGAATTTGCAAGTCCAAAAACACCCTTTAAAAATCGGGTTTTTGTAAATAAATTATTTTTAAAATCTAAATATACATAAAATTACACCTTCGACCTCCCGGAATTTTTTCAGATTTTTCAGGATTCGTTTTCACAGTTTTCAGGTTTTAATCAAAATTTTTAGATGCTGTAACAGAGAAACTACTCAACCAAAAAATCTGAAATTCTCCGGGGATGTTAACCTAGCCTAGAATTAAACATTAAAATAATAAAAAATATAGGTCGTCGCGATGTTTAGGGATCCAGGGCTGTCACAAAATTTGAATAATTTAAAAAGTCAATAACTTGGAACCCACTTAACTTTCAAATGTCCTGAAAAAGCCACCCGGCCGCATTCGATGTTCTGCTGGCTGTTGCTTATACAGCTTCTCGAAAAAGTCAACTCCTCTAACACCATGTGGTCATGTGGTTTTCAGAAAAACCGTTGTATTTCCGGCGTTTACTACCGGAAAAATCTGAAAGTGACGTCAATAGACGTGTCTCATCTAGACGCATACACGTACAGTCGAAAAACTGTATGTTCTCGCGATAAAACTGGAGTTATCTTCAAAAAATAGTCGAAAATATGCACTTTTTGAGGTTAGAACTCGGTCACTTTCTCCAAACTTTCACTTATCTTTCAGAAAACACTCAACCGTATAGCGCGCGTTGAGAAAAGCACAATGACACTTTTTCCGAGTTTCTAGCGTGATTTTTGGCAAAATTACGATTTTTCGAGCACAGAGCGAGTAAAAAACGATCTGTTCGCGGCGGGAAGCACCGTGCGACTGGTTAGGTTAGGTTAGGTTAGGTTAGGTTAGGTTAGGTTAGGTTAGGTTAGGTTAGGTTAGGTTAGGTTAGGTTAGGTTAGGTTAGGTTAGGTTAGGTTAGGTTAGGTTAGGTTAGGTTAGGTTTTTTTTTTTTTTTTTTTTTTTTTTTTTTGTTAGAGCAGGGTGGAAAATCCTCATGGACGCCGCGACTGTCCCACGAATAGGACAGTCGCGGCAGTGCCGGACTCTTACCGGCTAAAAACCACTCCTGCTCACAACTCAGCGTGATCCCTGGATATTCTTCCAGGATTGAAGTACGGGAAGGGGAAGTTGCTTTACAATTTCACTTTTCCTACGGTTTTTATATCAGTCTAAAATGTCTGATATTTTATGTTTTCAATATTTCTGTTTATTCTATTTACTTATATCTATTTACTTATTGCTATTTACGTAACTATTTTACTTTTCATAGATGGGTTTGGGTAATGTTTTTATTCTTTTTCTATTTAACTTCCAGATTTTTTTTTTTTTTTTTTTTTTTTTTTTTTTTTTTTTTTTTTTTTTTTTTTTTTTTTTTTTTTTTTTTTTCGACATATGTTACTGCACTTAATCTAGTTACACATAGTTTATCTAATTCTACAGTTTGCTAATTTTTATATAATTAATTTATATAATTTAACAAATGCTTATTTATCTATTTTTATTCCTATTGTTTACAATTTTACATATTTGGATGCAGTAGTTTATAAACTCGTTAGTACTTAACTTGTGGGTAAGTAAATCACTTAGCTTATTGACAGTAATTTTTGTACCTAGTTGCTGTTCGAGGTCGAACCTTCGTGATGCGTGGGCGGGACAATCTACAAGAAGATGCACGACATCTTCGCTAGTGTTGGGCTCACAAATGCATGATGGACTCTCCTTTAACTTGAAACGGTTCAGGTACTGGGAGAATCCACCATGCCCCGTTAGTATTTGGGAGAGTTTACCTTCAGGCTTGGCCTTGCGAACAAAGCGATAAGCTCCAATTGCATCGGGAAGGAAAACCTTTGTGACCGACGCTGTGTCCCCAGCCTTATAACGATTGTTCCATGCTACCAAAGATGTTTGTCGTATAAGTCTTTTCACGTACGAGATGGGACACAGGTCGTAGTCCGGTTTCCTTTTCGATGCAACAGCAGCCTGTTTGGCCAGATCGTCGGCGCGCTCGTTCCCAGGCAGGCCTGCGTGGGCCTTAACCCAGAACAAGGATACATCTTTGCCCTGGGACACGGCCCTCCGCAGGTTCTCCCTCGTCTCCACGGCCAGCGGGTGGAGAGACCAATGGTTAGCGACCGTCTCCAGTGCGGCTCTCGAATCGCTGTATAGACCAAAAGTCATCTCCCTTCTCTTAAGGATAACGCTCGTGGCTTTACATATGGCTAGGAGCTCCGCCTGGTAGACGGTGCAGTACGCGGACAGACTAAGCTTGAGGTTCTGAATTTCGGCCTCACTATTCCATAAGGATAGCGCGGCCCCAACCTTTCCCTCAATCTTGCTGCCGTCAGTGAAGATTCGCACCTGCTGCACATTGTACCTGTCCACAAGGCTTTGGTCCACCAGTTGAGTAATTTCCATCGCCATATGTTCTGCCGGATGAGGAGCTTCTGCAAACCTTACCGGACGCTCTGTCTCTCTATCTCCCAGGTCAGGCAGGGGTGACCCTCTTTTTGCCTCATACAATGCGGCTGCTTCTTGTATTCTGAGGTCAAGAGGCAGTATCCCCGCCAACACCAGTGCTGAGTGTAGAGAAACTGTACGGTACGATTTGCAGAGCTTCTGAGCGAAACCCCTCTGGACAGTGTCAAGCAACTTGCGCACCCCGATCCTCCTGGCTGCAGGCGCCCATACCGCGGATGCGTACATTAATATCGGCTCTATTGTAGCCGTGTAAATCATTCTAATGATGTCTGTGTGCAAACCCCAGTCCACCTTTGCAGCTTTAGAGAGCTGCTTGTATATGTCTAAGGCTTTCCGGCTTTGTAGCGAGACGTGTTTATTAAAAGTCAGTCGATCGTCAATGGTCAGTCCTAAGATCTTGACATCCCGCGACATGCCAACGCTGACTCCTCCCATGTTCAGCAGTGGGGTGTCGTACTTGAGTTTCTTGGTCAGGACCATTGCGCAAGTTTTGTGCGGCGCAAACTTCAACTTGTTTCTGATTCCCCACTGCCGAACGTAGGCGAGCGCCGCGTTTGCCCGTCTCGAGACGTCAAGTCCAGTGTCTCCGTCAAAAATCATGACTACGTCGTCAGCAAAAGCCTGCACATACACACCCATCCGTTCCAGTTCCCGCAACAGAGGGTCCAACAGAAGGTTCCACAGGATGGGACCACCGATTGACCCCTGCACGCAACCTTTGTTGGTGCTCCTAGTGCATTCTTCCCCAGCGAATCTTACACTGACTTTTCTGCAGGCGAGATAGCTATCCAGTAGCCTCCTGATATTTACCGGACACTTTTCCTCAGCCAGTCGAATTCTGATAGCCGGCCACCATGCGCTGTCGAAAGCCCCCTCTATATCCAATGACACTAGGGTTACCAGCTTTTTACGCTCAATCAAACCCTGGATTCGGTGTATTAGTGTATAGAGGGCGTCTTCGGTGCTCTTCTGGGGCATGAATCCAAACTGGCGAGTACTAATCCTCGGTATGATGTGCCATTTGATCCTTGCCACTGTCATCTTCTCCAGGACCTTCCCCAGAACCGGCAACAGACCGATGGGCCTGTAAGCTTTGGGGTTCGTATAATCGTCTTTGCCCGGCTTTCTCAGGACTACCACGGTTGCCTGCTTCCAGATGTCCGGAAAGTGACCTATCTCTAAGCACTTGTTGAAAAGGGCAAGCGATACGTCCAGGTCCTGGTAGATAGCTCTGCTACAGATATCTGCTGTGAAGCCATCCGCTCCCGGGGCCTTCTTTGGATTGAAACTTCCCACCGCGGTCTTTAGCTCCAGCAGTGTAAACGGTGGGTCATGATTCTCATCATGCTTCCACTCGTTTACCCGCTCTGCCGCTTCTCTGGTGCGGCGATGATCATCGTCGTCAGTTTCCTCCAGGTCTTGTGGGTAGAATGTCTCCGCTAGTAAGTTCGCTGACTCTTTTGGGTTTAGATATGCACCTTCTTTGGTTAAGGTCAAGTCTTCTTGTCTCCTGGTGGTCCTACGGATTATACGGTATATACCGTCCCACACTCCCTCTCTGTCCTGTCTTCTACAGAACTCCTTCCAACTGTCGGTTTGGGCTTTCTTGGCTTGGCACTCATATTCCTCTTTCTTTTTCAGGTACTCAGCTACCACTATTTCTTTGCGGTACGGTGCCGCGTTCTTGATCTTGCGCCTGAAGGTAGTGGCAACTTTCTTCAGCCTTGCGAGCTCTTCATTCCACCATGGGACCTTGAGTACCTCCGTACTCTTTTTTATGGGCATGCTGGCTTGACATGCGGCTGTGATAATGTTAGTAAAATTTGTTACGACTTTCTCTAATTCTTGTTTTGACTCGATATTGCCTATTGAATTTACATTTATATTACTGTCCGAATAATTGTCCGAGACCATGTTGTTAAAAATGTCCCAATTTGCCTTCCTTGTATTATATAGCCTCGTCGTTCTTTGAACTCTTAGGCCTCTACTCCTGCGGAGACTTATATCGAGTAGGATGGCGTTGTGGTCCGAGCTCGTCATCTCCTGGTCTACCCTCCAGTTGTCTACTAGATCTAGTAGATCTTCCGTACAGGCTGTTATATCTACAAAGCTGGTGTACGTCTTATTACCTCTCACGGTGTCAAAAGTAGGCGTATCACCTCTATTGAGTACCTGCAATCCAGACTCTTCCAGGGTACCGGACATCTCAACTCCCCTGTGGTCTTCTATGGTGCTTCCCCACCAGGTACTCTTGGCATTGCAATCGCCTCCTATCAGCAGTCCTCTTGAGCCCAGCTCCTCTCTGATCTTTCTGATCTGATCCAGGTATGGCCCTATAGGTTGGTTTGGCTCGAAATAGAAAGAAACCGCCGCGATTTCCCAAGCACAGGTTCGGATCCTCAGAACAACGATATTGTTGGTCGTGAGTTTCGGGCACTGGGTAACGTCAAGATCGTCATCAAAGACAACGATAGCCGCTTTCACCATCCCATCTCCTACTGCTGAGCATTGGAAGACTCTCGCCCCACGGTAGTCTTTCATCCTCCCCATTCCACCCACATAAGGTTCCTGGACCAAAGCGAATGCGAGTTTCCGCTTGCTGGCCTCAATCATGAGTTCCGTGGTTGCCAGCTCTTTCCTCTGAAGGTTCGCTTGGGCTACTGCATATCTTCTGGTGGGGTTGCCTGCCCCGGAGCGACTAGTGACCACCTTAGCAATACGCTACTTTAGCTCTTGCCAGTGCCTCCCACCTCCTACGCACTGGGCAGTCAGAGCTAAAGGCGTTATGCTCAATGTTTTCTGTTTTGGTGGCTATGCAGTTGCAGCAAGTCGGTGGCGCTGCCGCCAGATATTCCGCGCATTCCGCTCTAACGTGCGGTCCGCCGCAATGGCTGCATTTTGGGAGAGTGTCTTTGCAAAACCGCCTTCCGTGTCCGTAGGACAGACACATAGAGCACTGCACTAACGGGGACTGATCTGCGACCCGTACTCTTTGCATGTCAATATGCACAGCTCCTCTGTCCATTAGGCGGTTGTAGAGTTGCGGGGACACTCTCAGTGCTATGTGGCTCGTGAGCGGGTTCCTGGCCCGTCTTCGGAATTTCACGTCCACGCGGTCATCCTTCTTGTCAAGGCCACGAAACACCTCCCCGTTCTGGTTCCTCAGTGCCATCAAAACGTCCTCGTTGCTATTGAACGATAGGACGTCTTTGAAGACCAGCATGGGATCCTGGTTTTTCATCTCCTCAACAACAAGGTGACCATCTGCACTCTTCAGTCGCTCCTTTATTTTATTCCTGTCTTCTTCCGTACTACATCCTATGATCACCCTTCTGTCTTTGACCTTCCTGACTCTTTCTACCGTCACCCATCCGTCTTTTGCGTTCACGGCTTTTCTTACTTCACTCATCACCTGATCGCCACTGTGGCTCTCGTCTTTCGACGTAATAACGATGGAGTGTAAAGCGCTCCTCTCGGTCGCGTGCCTTCTGGGCTGCACTGCTGCCATATTTGCGTAAGTTGGTGAAGCTGCCTGTGACGCAATGGTTTCTCTAAGGGAGATCATTTCCCTTTGAGTTTGATCTATTTTTTCTCCTTGTTCTTTTAACATTCTTTTTAATTCTTCCCCATCCTCCTTTCCGATTGTTATCACTTGTTCTCCCGTTTCCCTAACTTGACTCCCTTTATCCTCAAAGTCGGTGCAACTGCTTTTTAATTTATTTGCCTCAGGTCCTGTTTCGGTTGCACAGTCCTTTATTAACTGATACAAAGCCTCCACCGCCAGAGTGATACCAGCCTTAATGTCTGACCTCAGGTTGCGAGACTCGCCTAAATGAGTCTTCGCTCTCTGAAGCCAGAGTCTGCCTTGTTTCACTCTGTCGGTGGGAGCCACCAGCCTTGGCGACCCACTTGAAGCCTCCACGGAGCCTCGTCGTTTGTCAGACTTTTCAGAGGGCAACATGGTCTTCTGATTAGGTCTTTGGGGTGCCGTCGGAATCTGTGTCAGCTTTTTCGGCGAGACAATATAAGTGGTAGAGGTGCTTGGTTTTGATCCATCACCCTTGCCGTTCTCCCACTCTCCAATACTCTTACGAACGCTGGGAGTCTGTGTCGGCTTCTTGGGTGAGGGTTCTGCCTTCTCCGCCTCAATCAGAGGGTTAGCAGTACAAGTCTCTGTCACCTCGGTCGTCATTTTGCGGGGTGTGTGTGCAAGAGGCATGTTCAAGGAAAGCTCAGTCAGTCGGTAACGTCAATCAGTAAAATTAAATGAAGTCGTAAAACACCGGTTGGTGCTTGAGTATCCCTGTATAGGGGGGATAGTCTGAGTACGTCAGTAAGTGTTTTTATATCCCTGTAAAGGGGGGATAGCGTCTTCAGTCACAAACACGGGAGTGCACACAAATATATTCCTAATTTTGGAGTCAATAAACCCCAAGTCCTATAGTTTTGTATAATATATATATATATATGTAGTTGTCTCTAATTTATTTTTCTTTTCAGGTCCAGGAGTTAGCGATTATAGCAGTCTGCTCAGTTAACAGTCAACCGTGGTCTAGGTAAGTAACCTTATAATTTTACTTTGCTCTATGTAGAGCTAGGCTGTCATAAGCTAGTTAAGTGGCACCAGACGGGGACACCCGGTCCAAATCAGTCAAGTTGATTCTCTGTAGAGTCACTGCCTCCTGTACCCTCTATATTAATAGCCGTTTTCGAACTGATAATTTCAGACAAAACCCCGTCCCGCCAGGACAAGTAGGAGCGAAGATATACCGTTTTGAAACTTTTCAAGATGGCGGCCAATATGGCCGACCAAATTTTGAGAATCCTCAGCTCCGCTATCCTTCGCCCTAGAGAGATGCGGCTTCGGCTAGAGTAATGCTCGCCACCAGCTCTATCAGTACATCTGGGTGACTCTACAAAAATAGAGTCACTCTCCAATCTTAAAAATATCTACTCTATCGGATAGAACCGGTCCGTCCGAAACCAATAATGGTAACGCGGTCCCTCTCCGTCAATTCTAACGGAAGGTACGGCCGTTTTACTAGGAACAAGATGGCGGACCAAGATGGCGGCCGTAACTTTGATCTTTTATATCTCCGGACCCACTGGTCGTAGAAGAGAGTGCGAGAGCTCGCTGCACTCAGTTTGCCAAGCTCTTTACTATGGTGTCTTCAGATATTTTGTGTAGAGTTCAAAATTTAATTTTGAAACTCTACCCAAATCAAGTCCCTCCCAAAGAGCTCGGGTCTAGTTGTACAACTTACTGACGCTCTCCCCTCCGTCAGTTTCTCACCCCAGAACTCTATCTTTTTTTTTTCTGCTCTATATAGAGAAGACAATTGTAAACAAAAGTTGTAGAGCTCGGTAGTCTACACTATTTGAAAAAAACCCCAACAAAATTGGCCTAGTGGTTACCGAAATAGTGAATTTTGAAATTTATTCTAAATTTTTGTTTACGTAATTTGAAACCGAAAATGACCCCCCCGAATTTTAAAGCAAATTTTTTGAGATTCAGAACTTTGAGAGATTTTGTATAAAAAATATCGTCTGTGGTGAGAAGAATCCTAAAGCACCCCTATTTCCTGAGAAACCACCCCTTGAAATTTAACAATTTTGGGTTTCCCTCTGTCGTAAAATAAGTGAATATTTCTTTATTTATATGACCTAAAAATCTAAAAAATGGTTGTACCGAATTCCTTACTAATTTTCTATACCTTAGCCTTTTTATCTTTTAGAAAATATTAATATTTAAATATATAAATCTACTTTGAAATATTTTTTATCAAATTTTAAAAGTTTTTAACAATTTTCCTATTAAATCCTTAAATAATATACTTTTCTCCAATAAAGTTTTTGTAAAATAAAGCTTCCGCTACTGCTGCTTTAATTACAATATTTCCGGGCACCAGGCGGTTTTTATTCTATTTTTTTCGATGCAATAATTCTTGGGGTAGTTTTTACCTACTTTAACGCGAAATTAAATAACTCACGTTCTACGAAAGTTGCAAGGTATCGGTTTTTTGTATATCGTAAAGAGATAACTAGGCTACTTCACAGAAATATTTGTTTCCTCGCGACAACATAGGTACAAAAAGTAGGGCTGTCACAAAAAATAAAATTGAATTTGCAAGTCCAAAAACACCCTTTAAAAATCGGGTTTTTGTAAATAAATTATTTTTAAAATCTAAATATACATAAAATTACACCTTC